>CM056809.1:13893161-15262502 GCA_029852735.1 Persea americana
GATTTTAGGGACATGGAAGGTATAAAAAAGAAAAGGCAGTAGCTTATTTGCAAATACTAAAATCTAAGGAGCCTTCTTAGAAATCTTATAAACCTTAAGGGTATATACAAAAAGCTCTTTAAAATATCATCCCATTCTCTAATCAAATCCAATACAGCGTGTCATGTTGTTTTATCGGCTATAACGACCAACTTTTTTAAACTGTCCAAGGCAAATTTTCGCGGGGGGGGGGGGGGGGGGGGGGGTTGGGGGTGGCGCACCGATATACCTTGCTGAAAATAGGATAACCTGTTGCTGATTTACTGAGAACTTTATGACCAAATGACAGTATAACCAGTTGCTATGAGCTGAAAGTCTGAGACCATTACTGTTTGTGGTGAGAATAGAGTTTCAATATATTTCAGGTTTTACACTGAACACATAAAGGATTGGTAGGATCATGGAAAAACCTGTGTATCGATCTGGTAATGGTTTAAATCGTGTCATATGATCTTATTTTCGTGGAGGTTTAGAACCATCTTATTCAAGCTTTCGCATGCAATACAATGGATGGTATTTAATCATTTTGAGTAAACATCTAGCCTATGCAATTGGTGATTGTTGATTTACATGTGTTTTGGTTGGTTGTGTAATGAGCAGAAAATCATAGCATCTCCAGGGCGTGGAATCCTGGCCATGGATGAGTCGAATGCAACCTGTGGCAAGCGACTTGCCTCCATTGGCCTTGAGAACACTGAGGCCAACCGCCAAGCCTACCGCACACTCTTGGTCTCTGCTCCTGGCCTCGGCAACTACATCTCTGGAGCCATCTTGTTTGAGGAGACACTCTACCAGTCCACCACTGATGGCAAGAAGATAGTCGATGTCCTCATCCAGCAGAACATTGTGCCCGGAATCAAAGTTGACAAGGTAATGCATACATCACTAATACTACATGTGTCCAACTCTTAATCTTCTTACAACCATTTCACTTTGATGCTTACACCTCATGCTTTGGACAATTGGACTGCTTCATCTCAATTTGAGAAGCCTTCAACATTTTAAAACATGTCTCTTCGTATGAGTTCTCTTTGCATTATCTCATATTTGTTGTGATGATGGCACAGTTGTTAATCATTGTTTGCTTACTATTCATCTCATGGTGAATTGTATGTGATTTCAGGGTCTAGTGCCTTTGGTCGGTAGCAACGATGAATCTTGGTGCCAGGGTCTCGATGGCCTTGCCTCCCGTACGGCTGCTTATTATCAGCAAGGCGCTCGTTTTGCCAAATGGTAGAATCTCTCTACCCCATCTTGACCAGTGCTAGTAGAAATGCAGGCCTAATTTGAACAAATTAACACTTGCAGAAATGTAGCTCACTTTCATTCGCATCCACTCTTAGTCTTAATTAGATGGTATAACAGTGACCATGGATTAAGCTAGTTATAGTAGGTGTATGTATTGTTCTACTTCATTTTCTTCTTCCTTCCCAAACTACCTTCGAGTCCATCAAATTGAGTTTTATTTTATATGAATATTTTCACTTAAAGCTGTGCCCAGAAGTACTCAAATTGCAACTCATTTCAACATTTTTGTAAAACGGTTTGTAATTTTTTTTTATATCAGTAACGATAAATTATATTAAAAAAGAAAGCCAGATACAAGAAGCCCACCAAACAAACAAAAAAGAGCACGACGATAGAAAAGAATTATGCCACGAAAAGGAAAAGCAAAAAATAAAGAAACATCACACAATGAAAGCCACCAAATTAGAAGACCTACCCACCCATTGCTTAGCTAACGAAGCAGCATAACTATTTGTCGACCTCCCAACATGTTGAAACTTTACTTGAATCAAGGACGTTAAAGCTCTAATCTCATTAAGATAAAATTGAAATCTCCAAGGAATGATAGCCGAAGAAGACACTCACAAAATAGCACTGAGAGAATCGCTTTCCACTTCTAATCTTGAATTAAATGAGGAAGAGGCAAAAATTTGAACAGCTTTTAGGATAGCTAATAGCTCCGCCTCATTAGACTCCATAGTCCCAACATGCTTGTAAAACATTACCAACACAAGCCCTCCAGTATCACGAAGCACTCCACCACTACCTGTCGGCCAAGGCTTTCCTTTAGCTACTCCATCCACATTAAATTTCAGCACCCCAACATTGGGAGAAACCCAATGCACCACCTTTTCACTTTCTTTACCCCACAATATAAGGAAGCCTCCCAGTTACGAGACACACCAGCTGGGATACTCTTTTTTTTTTTTTTTTTTTTACTTCCCAAAATTTTCATCAATGAATGACCCACACTGATAAAAGATAATGATCTGGGATAGAAGGTAGAAGATCCCACCCGATAAATTTTTTTATTAAATTTCTGTATAACCACAAAGATGCAGGGTTCCACTAAAATAGCCAGACCACTTTCATTTTGGGTGCATGATCTCTGTACTATTCTCCCTGACAGGCGAACCGTTGTAAGCATTCCAAATGGTCCATCTGCACTTGCAGTGAAGGAAGCCGCTTGGGGTCTTGCTCGCTATGCTGCCATTTCACAAGTAATCATTGTTTATTTACTTAATAGCTACTATTTGTACCTATCATCTCCGTATGGTTTATGTAATACTATTGTTACGGATGAGTTGAGGAAATATTTGTGCTGGATTTTCAGGATAATGGTCTGGTCCCAATTGTGGAGCCCGAGATTCTGCTCGATGGTGCTCATGGTATCGATAGGACGTTTGAGGTAGCTCTGAAGGTGTGGGCTGAGGTCTTCTTCTACCTCGCAGAAAACAATGTGATGTTTGAAGGAATCCTCCTAAAGCCCAGCATGGTTACACCAGGAGCCGAGTGCAAGGAGAGGGCCACCCCTGAGAAGGTTGCTGAGTACACCCTCAAGCTCCTGAGCCGGAGAATTCCCCCATCTGTCCCTGGAATCATGGCAAGTCTTCTTCTCTCTCTCTCTCTCTCTCTCTCTCTCTCTCTCTCTCTCTCTCTCTCTCTCGGATTGTAACTGAAGTTTGAAACTTTCAAATAATCGTAGTGCCCCTAAATTTATCACGAAGAGAAAAAAAGTATATGATCTTCTCTTGGGTTACAGGTGCGGCTTGTGGTTAAGAGATCTAGACCATTGATTTGATTTCTCTCCATGGTAAACCATGCTCCCAAATCTTACAGAGGGGAAATTGCTAGCCCTTCAATCAAGGGGCTTTTGTGGATTGTTGAGAAGGAAAACTTAGCTACAGTCATCATTTAGTGAAAAAGAGTGTGTGAGAATTAGCGGGCAAGGAAACTCTGGGCTTTGATCTATGAACTGCTTAGTTCAATGGATCAATGGTCTAGATTACAAACAATCTTCTTTTTTGGATCAACATAGAAGTGGTTTTACTATCTGTCCTTTCCTGGCTTTGGATTCTTGATACATGACTTTGTGGAATATGAAGTTACTTAATAGCCATCTTTATAAATGTCTTGTTGATTTGATCAGTTTCTATCGGGTGGGCAATCGGAAGTGGAAGCAACCTTCAATTTGAATGCCATGAACCAAGCACCAAACCCTTGGCATGTTTCCTTCTCATATGCAAGAGCCCTCCAGAATACATGCCTAAAGACTTGGGGGGGAAGGCCTGAGAATGGTAGGGCCGCTCAGGACGCTCTTCTGCTGAGAGCCAAAGCCAACTCTCTTGCGCAGCTTGGGAAATACACTGGTGAGGGTGAATCAGAGGAGTCCAAGAAAGGAATGTTTGTCAAGGGATACACCTACTAAGATGTATAACCAAGTCCAAATTCCTCTGTAGAAGTAGGCGGGTGGCGTGAGCCCTCTGCTATAGATCGGCATGAAGAATATTTTTGTTTTGTTACTTGTACTGTTAGCCACTCAATAAAAGTTTGCTTTTGAGAGTATTTAGTTATATATTTTTAGAATAAGGATCCTCTTAGGGACAGTGAGCATGGGGGCCAATTACGGTCTGCCAGGCCTGCCCCACGGTGACATGGCGGACCTTGATTGATCCAACTATGCTCACCGTGAGGTAAAGCCTCACCAGATCTTGACTCATTTTTTTTTATACTAACATACTTCCGTAAATGCATGAATGTTGGTTGTTATGCACACGTATGTGCATATCGATTACATTTTTAGGCAATGATTATAATATGATGGAATGAAGCCAATGAAATTATGGAAAGAATATTTATATACATGGAAAATGTTCCTATGAAAGTAAATGGGGACCCTCATAGGCAGTTGGCATGGGGTGGGGGGTGGGGGTGGGGGTGGTGGGGTGGTTTTACAGCATCTGGTGTTCACGTCCTGAGACTCTTCCTACTTCTATAACCTGCTTTTCTGACAAAGGGAACTACAAGGCTCTGGTCTATTTGGGCGTTCCATATATTTCAGCAAGGTAGAGCCTTTTCAATGATCATTTCATCAGGTTGGACTTGTCTCCAAATCAAAATGATTTGACTTCCACTTTATTTTTACTCCTCCACGCATGTAAAGAGATGGGACATGGATTAAGACTTCAGCCGAGAGATATCTTTGACTTCAGCGGGTGCTTAATCTGATGTAGGCCCGATAACATGTTAGGCCACACGATTTCTAACAGATAAGCGGTAGGTTGGCAAATGAGGAAGAAAGAAATCGCTAGTCAGAGGTAGGGCATTTCTTAATTCAAGATTTGTAGTTCTAGAGTCTAATGCTTTCCCATTAAAGGCTAATGAGGATGAATAATTGAATTAGAATACCAATAGCAAAACTGTCCTAAGCTTACGTTCTTGATTATAAGCTTGAAGAAATAGGATGGTTCTTGAGCTGGTGGATTAACAAATATCTTTTTGGCACTATTCTTGTATAAACATTTTTTTTAGTGAAAAAAGTGTCTTACGAGTTACGAGTATGATTGCGCCAAACCCTAAGGGGTTGGCTAAGTGGTCAGGACCACGGTTCCTCCCTTTTTCGGAGTTAGAGGTCTAGGTATAGACCCCGGTTCCCCCTCTTCAAGAACCGAAGGTTGAGTCCACTTGTGCTACCATTTGTGGGCCACAGGGGTTTTACCCGGCTTCTCTAAAAACGCGAAGGAATTAGTCCAGCCTAAAGAGTTGGGAATCCTCCGTTACCAAAAAAAAGAAAAGAAAAGCATGATTGCACGAGAACTTGATAGAACCCAAAAGAATTGTTTTTCACATGGGAAATTTGGTATCAAATCAGAGATAAAGGACCCAGGTTTGGACTGGGCTAGGCCCAGTATTGATGGATTAGTGTAGATTCAAATTAGGAGGACTGGATATTGGGGTTTTCAGATCAAAAGAATTTATTATGATCGAGATATGAAGGACAGATAAATCAATGGTAAAACAATGCATTGATCTAAGATCTAGCGGTGGGGACATTCCAATAGCGCTCAAACTGGGTCCATGAGCTATGTAAAGGGAGGATCTTTGATTTGGAGGGTGGGGGGATGGGAAGCTTGAAGACTCCGACCCACTAACCAAACCTAATTAAATTCACTATGACTTGCTAATCCAACGTCATCTTGACGTTTTACCTTTTAATTAATTGTTTGGATTGGCATTTTCAACCCAATTAATTTTATCAAGTTCGCTTGATCGTACACACATTACCTAAGTGCTTTGCCCTACCCGAACTGGACCCGAGTCCCACATATTGCACACCAAGTTTGAATTTTGAATCCACAATAATTTTAATCCTATACGGTATTGTAGGGCTGTCAAAGGGCCAAGCTGGGCCAGGGTGGGGTTATCCTAGCAGGGTCGGGCCTGAGCGGGCCAAAGCCCTCGGAGGGCCTGCACTATTTAGGCCCTTACCCTACCCTCGAGGGCCAGGGCAAGGCTCAGGGCCTCAAAACAAGAAAACTATTTTATTTTTTTTTAAAACATTGTTACCAGAATATGAGTGTAGTCAAGCACTATCTTGTCTAATTAAGCTCAAATGCAAAGGAATTATTAAGAAAACATGCATCCATTATCTTGTCTAACCTCTCAATTGCAAAGGAACCATTAAGAAAATATCACGAGAATATAAGTTGTCTCCAAAAACTTTCTTTTATCGGATAAAGTCATATATGCTTTGGTGACTTGGGTTCTAGATATATAATCAATAATTTTATTTATTTAGTCCAAGAAGGAAAATAGTTCAAGAATATAATCTATTTCACACATTTCATATGAATTTCCACGTATGAGATCATTCTAGCAATGTCTTATCTTTGAGAGTTTTTTTTTTTTTTCAATTGACATTATTTCTAATTAAACACTGATTTGACTATTATGTATTCTTGGATTTCAGTCACAAAGATAAATGCACTTAAAAAGATATTATTAGTTTAGACTTTTAAAAATCGAGAATTATAATTATCCAATTAAAAGGATATTTGGATCACCCCATATCTTTAAAATTCCATGCACATACAAACTACCTCTATGAATTGGTTGACATCCCAAGAACTCTGTAGAGGAAAAAGTGTATCATTATTAATAGGAAGGAGCCCCTTTTTGCACTAACAAGGGTTTATATAAATAATATTTAAAACGCTTAAATAAGAAGCAACAAAACTAAACGATAGGGATTAGAAGCAACCGTGCGACACTTATTGATTATGTATTAATTATAATACATGACTTAAATAATTAAATATAGATGAAATGAACCAAGTATGTACGTATGTATGAATTTTTAGGACAATTTTAGGTATGAAATTGCCTTCCCTTGTTACTACTAAGTGACTATTGACAATGGCATTTTAGCGTATAGTTACACACACACACAATATATATATGTAAATATTTGTATGTAAATAAATAAAAGTAAGAGGGCTAGGGCCGGGCTAGTACTATCAAGCCCGGGCTGTCACAGCCCCGCCCAGCTCAGCATGAAATTGTCCACATTGGCCCACGTGCTCACGCAAGGACTTCCCAGGAGGTCACTTATCCTAGTACTGCTCCCACCCAAGCACGCTTAATTTCGGAGTTCTTATAGTTTCCAGGGCCGCACTGTTTTAAAAGGCCTCATACTAAGTTAATACGTGGTTTAACTTATAAGACCAGGGTCAAAACTTGGATATTCCCGATGCGGACTAACGGAGATTCACCGTTTAAAGCCCGTAGTTGACACGCTACGCCCCGTGGTTAAGGGTGCCGCCCAGGCCAAGTTCTCACATTCTCCCCCACCGGAAATAGAGTCGTCCTTGGCTCTGATACCAACTGTTACAGTCATTCCCAACTCAACATGAAATTGTCCGCTTTGGCCCACGTGCATGCTCAAGGACTTCCCAAGAGGTTACCCATCCTAGTACTGTTCCCGCCCAAGCACGCTTAACTTCAGAGTTCTTACAATTTCCGGGGCCGCACAGTTTTAAAAGGCCTCATGCTAAGTTAATACGAGGTTTAACTTATAAGCCCTGGGCCAGGACTTGGATATTTTCGATGCAGGCTAACGGAGACTCTTCGTTTGAAGCCTGTGGTTGACACGCTACGCCCTGTGATTAAGGGTGCCGCCCGGACCAAGTTCTCACACGGGTCTACAAAAAATTGTCCACACCTGGCCCTAGGGCCTTTTGTTATAAACAAAAGCCCTCATTTTAAGGACTTATTGAGGCAAGGCCGGGCCCCTTGTCTCCAGGCCAAATTGACAAGTCTACATTATTGTTTCAAACAGAGAGATTGGAAACAGTCTTCACTCAGCCGGTGGAAAGAGAATTCCATTTCACTCTCATTTCTTTCCCTTACAAGCTTTATGGGCCAAATACAAGCTTAGGCCCCTCCCTTAAAATACTAGTTTTCTGCTCCAGTAAATGCAAAGGCGGAAAACCGCAACTTTTTCGCTGATTTTAATGGCGGAAAACCAGGAAGACTGTAAATGCAACATTTCTACTGAAATGAATAGGGGAAACCAGGATTTGAATGGCGAAAAACCAATAAATGCAATTTTCCCGCTGATATGAATGGCAGAAAACCAGTAAAAACCAATAAATACAATTTTTCCACTGATATGAATGGTTGAAAACTAGTAAATGCAAAACATTTGAACGGCGGAAAACCTACACTCAACCGGAGGTCCTCCATTCTTTTTTCCTTTCTTTCTTTTTTTCTAGGTCGAGTCAAGGGTTGGTTCTATGCGTTGAGGGTAGGGTCAACATGATAATTCATGAACATGCATGCTTAACAAATAAATTCAATAACATGAAAACAGTAACCAATTAACAATTAATCTAAATGATTAGTGAGTGCCAAGTTTAAGAGGTGCATTCTGTAAGTTAGAAATTTCCTACTTCTTCCAAGCTTACCAGAACTAAAGTAGGGTATTTGACTTTTCGCCTTAAGTCAAATCTAACTCATGTCATACTAAATCCATTGTCATATGATCACATCACAAATATGCCATTGGAGAATTAAAGAAATGTGTAAGAGTTTGAAGTGGGTATCTCTAGGTCTTTGACCCAATAGAATTAATTCCTTGATTAGGGCCTGTGAAACCCACGCAAATGAACATGGGCTAATTTGGAGCGGTTTCAAACACAAGACGTGTGATCCCACACCCTATGCCACTCTACCAATTCCGAAGTGGGTGAGAAATGTGTAAGAGTTAAATCACATTTTTCTTTTTTTTTTACATGTCTTCAATGTGACTGCGGAAATAACTTCCACACAATTGAAATTCAGATCGGTACACAAAAGATAAGATATTAATTTCATGAATTTAGAGAGATGGACTTGAAGAATTCTTGAAGTCCTATATATCCATATAATGGATGGCCCATTATTTGAACTGTCTATACATTAGAAAGAAAAGAAGTGCAGGTTGTCCTCATCAACATTGATAAATAGTTAGGATCCAGTCAAGATGACCGCACAGGACTTTTGGTGCTTATGCTTTGTTCTACTCATGTAGTCCACCTTTACTTGATGTTAGTTATTCATTCAGATCACACTCTCCCCTTTGTATAGATGTTGATTTGAAGTGCACTTCCTTCATATTGATAAGCTCCATGGCATTCAGGGGTGGAACTAGAAATTTTATTTAGGGGATCCAAAGAAAAGAAAAAATTAAATTAAATTATAAGATTTAATAATAAAACACGTAATAATCAAAGTATTGAAATTGTACTCGATGTTCTTTTATTGATTTGAAATTATCAATTATTGTTTCGGTATTGATTTTTTCTGCAATCTCAAGGTGGGTATTGGTCCTTTCTTATGCATGTAACTTATAAGTTACAATTTAAAGCTTTATTATTTAAAACATCAAAAAAGAAAAATGAGAGCATCCCATATCTAAAATCTAAAAAGCATGGTTCCATTAGTTTTTATTTCCTTAAAATAAATTTCTTCAATCGTATTTTTCTAACATGAAAACTAATAATCAAAATAACAAAATACAATTATATTTCTTTATCCACAATGAATAAAACTCCGATGGAGCTAAAAAAAATTATGTAATAATACAACACAAATAAACAAATATTTTAAGAAAACCAAATTTGAATATGAGAAACAAAGATTGAAAATACATAATGACATGTATTGAAATCAGTACATCTATGCAATTTTAAAATGGTTAATAAAAGAGAAAGTGTGTTCGTTATTATTATTCTTTATTCATACCTCAAAATCTCTGTAAGTCTGCAAGATCTCCAACAAAAAGACATTCTTTCTCCTCTTCCTTTCTCGGATCATAAGATTTGGGGCAAGTGTATATATATTAAAATGATAATAGAAAATTCTCTTCTCCAATCTCCATCAAACATCCTTTATTTGTTCTAATTTCCTTTCTTTTTCTCATTTTAAGTTTTCCCCAAAATCAATATTATTTTTGTTTCATTAATTTTTCTAAAGTTAAAACTATGTTTAAAAAACTTCTAAACCAAGGAGGGGCCATCCTTAATGGATGGCCACACATAGAATGGGCCAAGGCAGTTACTTAGAGATTTTCAAATTGGGGGGGGGGGGGTTGGGTGTGGCCCCTACCAGCCCCCCTAGGTCCGCTATTGATGGCATTCATCAAACTATAAGGACATGTTTATGTAATCCATTTTTGTAGAAAAGATACTATTTTTTTTTTTAATAAAAAACTGTTTTTTCATGCCTTTTGCGCTGTAATTTTATGTGAAAATACTTTTTCGCTGCTGTATCAGCAATATCCTTTCATTATCGTGATGATAAATTTAGATTCTTTTAACGAGGGTAGTTACGAGGTACCGTCGGAGACTGATTCTTGTCCTCCAAAGTCAGGTGTACACCTGTGCATAGTGTCAAAGACTCCTAAATTGGACTGGTGGGGAATGCCAAAAATGTAATTAAAGGGTGCAAGCATCTTGCATTGGGCATGAGTGCAGATGAGACTGTGGGGCCACCTGAGGATTTTAAGATCTGGGTAAGCCCAGTCTACCTTTCAAGTTTGGAGTCCATTCGATTATCCTAACATTTTCATTCACGTCCCACAGGTTTAATTGTTTTACAGTCCATTCATTTTGATGCATAGTCAATCTGAGGGCCCACTCTTTGGATGGGTATTAAACCCATGGGACCTTTGTAATGTAATACAAGGATGTCCTTATTTTTTATCCATTTAAATGGATCAAGACTGAACCTCATAGCTGGCTCATACCTACTAAATTCAATGGTACATATCACCTACGACAAAATGCAGCTCTCGGGTGGTTCAATCCAAAGCGCGTACAAGGTATAAATCCCAGTCCCTCCTTCCAATGGTAATTGAATAGATAAGAATCATAAGAAAGGAGAAACAACCATCCCTCTCTCTAAACACAAGATTTAATCTGTCCAGGCCCCCACCTTTTTCTTTTCTTTTTTTATCCAAAGCTATATCTTTTCTCTCAACCTAAACTGATATTCACCATTGAAATAATCCAGAGTTGGTTATAAAGTAAAATAAAAAAGGGGATTTAATGGGAAAAACCATCATAAACGCTCATTTGATTAATTTAGCCCCAATAAAAATTGGTAGACAAAAGGAGCCCTGAATTTACGTTTCTCTCTTCTTTTTTTTTCCGCGATAGTTGATATCGACTATCCATGTATGTCAACTAAAGACCGAAACCCCTTTATTCCCCATTCGTCTTCTTCCTCTTTTCCCCATTTTCCCGTTTCTACTTCCCTTTGTCGTTGCCTACACCCCCCTCATCCCCAATCAGTGTTGGTTGAAATTCAATGAGTACATTCCTTTCACAAATGAGTTAAAGAAGCCAAATTTTGGATTTTTCAGCTTCGAAGAGGAAGATGATTGCTTTTGAAAACGGAGATTGAGTTCCAGAAAAAGGGTTGTTGTTCTAGAAGGGACGTTCAAGAAGATGGGATTGGAACTGCGACGTGGAGTTTTGGGGGGCGAATGGAAGTCGAAAAGAGGGGATTTTGTTGGGTTTGAATCAAAGAAGGGTAAAAGGTAAGGATTTTTACGAACATTACATAGAAAGTTAGGGTTTTTGGAGATGGGTTTTCATCTTTTGGGTTGTAGCTGAATTTGGGCTACTAATATTTTAAGATGACAACGTTTTTCGTTGATGTAATTATGGAGAATGAAAAGCTCTTGTTTTCTTTCAGAGGCTCATGGAGATGCGTTTTTCCCATTGCAATGAAATGTAAGAAATCAAGTAGAAAGATGAATGGAATGCAAGTTTAGAGTCCTTAAACTGATCATTTAACTGTAACCATATCAAGCTGGAGGGGTCTTCAAAATAAAGCCCTTGAGAGAAAGAAGTAAGAAATTTGAAGAAGACCTAGAAGCGAAATACAATGGGATCTTGTAAGAAATTTGGAGAAGCAATGAACCACAAATCTGTGTTTGGGTAGTTTTTATGAAGGTGTTTGATGAAACGACGAAGAGAAAGGAGAATGAGATTTCACGCTCATCTCTCTTATTTTTTTCATGGGAAAGAAGTCTACTGCTGTTGTGGGGTTTGTCATTCCTTGATTTTTCTCATTAGGAGATATTGGAGGAGAGGAATTAAAGCACATGGGTGGGGTTTTCATTCCTTGATTTTTGTAACTTTCAAACATATTTCATGCATATATTTTTTGAAATGTAAGGTCAAGACACAAAGAACTTGTGATGTTGTGAATGGGTTCCCCCTATTTGAGGTGTTTGAAATGTGTTTGAGGTGTTTGAAATGTATTTGAGATGTCTGAACTCTTGAGCTTTTAAAATGTCTAAGTGAAGGGCCAAAACCTTCCCCACCAAAACTCTCTATTATGATGTCCAAGGATGAAATTGGTATTGGTTGAATCGGTGGGAGTTGCGAAATGAGTCTAATCGAACCTTCCCTACCAAAACTATATACTAATGTTTCTCCTATTACTTTCATGTAGTATCCATCTTCATTAATATTTGTAGCATTGTGTTTTATTAACAAACATCTCTTTCATATAGAGAGGATGAACTAGAGGTTGAATCTTCCTGAGTTGTTGAACATACCGGTTTGATATAATTTTCTTAGCTAGTTACTAGTAGTTTTGGGAAGATTTTTTGGGGCAATAGACGGAGACGGAGAGGCCAAACATAGATACTTACTTTCTTTACTTCGTAATTGAAATTATGGAACTTGTGGGCAGTCGTTGTGAAACTTCTATGGTTTTGGGCAGTTGGATTTATGTTGTGGAACTTCATGTACCATCATTTGAAATTGAACGGTTTGTTAATGTATGGTTGTTAATTGAATGTGTGAATGGAATGTACCAATGTGTTTGGAACAATGTTTAGTACAATGAAATGTACCATTGTCTGGTTTGTTTAACATGACCAATAGTCGATATCGACTATTTAGCTAAAGCATAAAAAATACAGTCATAGTCGATATCAACTATTTAGCCGAAACCTAAAAAACACAGTCATAGTCGATATCGACTATTTAGCCGAAACCTAAAAAACACAGTCATAGTCGATATCAACTATTTAACTGAAACATAAAAAACACAGTCATAGTCGATATCGACTATATTATAATACTATATTGACTTACTAAGTATAGCTCTAGATGGGGTTAGGTAATCATTCTCAATAGTAAAAGTGGAAAAAACAAAAACATCAATAACGAGACAATATAAACAACCATTATATTATCATAGATAAGTTTTTAACAACATATAACCTCAAAAAAGAGTGATCCTTACAAAGAAAAAAGTATGTTTAACACTTGTGCCCTTTCAAAGAATGCTTCAACAAATGTGCAAGCCCATCACGGCTACATCTTCTATGAATCACATTAACACCAAATATTAACACAAAAAAAAAAAAAAATGGACATGATGACATTAACATGTGCATCTCCCTTCCAAAAAACCTCTTCAATGTGGAGATTACATTGTTCGGACGGCTGCATCTTTTATTACATTAAGACCAAATATTAACACCAACCAAAGAGGAGTTCACATTAACTCTTGCATCCCCTTTCCAAAAAATGCTTTAGTAGACTATACACTGCCCAGAACGGCTGCATCTTCTAACATTAACACTAAATATTAACACCAACGAAAAAAGAGTTCACATTGACTTTTGCATCACCTTTCCAAAAAATGCTTTAGTAAACGTTGTACACTGTCCAGACGACTGTATCTTCTATCACATTAACACCAAATATTAACACCAACCAAAGAGTACTTCGCATTAACTCTTGCGTCCCCATTCGAAAAAATGCTTCCACCTATTCAACCAATACCAATTTCATCCTTAGACGTCATAGTAGAGAGTTTTTGTGGGGAAAGTTTCGGCCCTTCACTCATACATTTCAAAAGCTCAGGAGTTCGGACATCTCAAACACATTTCAAACACCTCAAACACATTTCAAACACTTCAAATAGGGGGAAACCATTCACAACATCACAAGTTTTTTGTGTCTTGACCTTACATTTCAAAAAATATATACATGAAATATGTTTGAAAGTTATAAAAATCAAGGAATGAAAACCCCACTCATGTTCTCTAATTCCTTTCCTCCAATATCTCCTAGTGAGAAAAATCAAGGAATGACAAACCCCACAACAGCAGCAGACTTCTTTCCCATGAGAAAAATAAGAGAAATGAGCGTGAAATTTCATTATCCTTTCTCTTCATCATCTCTTCGAACACCTTCATGAAAACTATCCCAACACGGATTTGTGGCTCATCGCTTCTCCAAATTTCTTACAAGATTCCATCGTATTTCTCTTCTAGGTCTTTTCCAAATTTCTTACTTCTCTCTCTCTCAAGGGCTTTATTTTGAAGAACCCTCCAGCTTGATATGGTTACAGTTAAATGATCGGTTTAAGGACTCCGAACTTACATTCCATTCATATTTCTACTTGATTCCTTACAAAACGCATCTCCATGAGCCTCTGAAAGAAAACAAGAGCTTTTCATTCTTAATAACTACATCCACAAAAAATGCTGCCATCTTAAAATACTAGTAGCCCAAACTCAGCTACAATCCAAAAAATGAAAACCCATCTCCAAAAACCCCAACTTTCTAAGTAATATCTGTAAAAATCCTTAATTTTTACCCTTCTTCGATTCAAATCCAACAAAGTCCCCTCTTTTCAACTTCCATTCACCCCCCTAAAACCCCACGTCGCAGTTTCAATCTCATATTCCTAAACGTCCCTTCCAGAACAGCAACTCTTCTTCTATAACTCAATCTCCATTTTCAAAAGCAATCATCTTCCTATTCGAAGCTGACAAATCTAAGATTTGGCTTCTTTAACTCATTTGTGAAAAGAATGTCCTCATTGAATTTCAACCAACACTGATTAGGGATGAGGGGGGGTGTAGGCAATGACAAAGGGAAGTAAAAACGGAAAAAGGGGGAAAAGAGGAAGAAGACGAATGAGGAATAAAGGGGTTTCGGTTTTTAGTTGACACACATGGATAGTCAATATCAACTATAGAGCTAAAAGACAAAAAAAAAAAAAAAAAAAAAAGAACAGAAAAAAAAAAGAAGAAACGTAAATGCAGAGCCTCTTCCGTCTACCAATTTTTATTGGGGCTAAATTTATTCAAATGATCGTTTGTGAGGGTTATTCCCATTAAATCCCCAAACAAAAAAGTTGATTTTTGGCAACACAATCAATTCAAATCCTACCCACCTAAGAGTTGGAGTAGTATATGTTGTGGGCTTGCTCTCCACATACCGTAATAATCCAGAGTTTCATCCAATCTACATTAGGCAAGTAAAATCTCTCTCAACTGATTTTTTGGAATGAAAAAAAATCGAGGATCTAGATTCATCCCAAGTGCCTTTGTGTGGATTTAGCGGAGCTCATTCAAAACAAAGATCAGTGAGAATCCTGGTGAAGAGAAATCTAAACCGTTCCTTTTATAAAAAATTATATATGTATAAAATGGTCTGCAGGCCAATGGAGGAGCATGATGACTACTACGTACAACATGGGCCAAGGCAGGTTAAATCAGGTAGATGTCAGCCGTCGAAAGCATGGTGACCGGACCGTAGGATAGCTCGTTTTCTCCATTGAAAAGAAAGGGGTGGGGGGCCGGCTGTGTGGCGGATAGTGAGAGGGTTGAGGAGGTGGGGCCCACCTGGATACTGATTGAGTGGTGTGAGATTTGTATTACGTGAAACGTCTTCCCCTCGCCTTCGAAGCTTGTGGCTGAGGGCTGCATTCGGAATGCCAGGAAATATCGCTCTCACATCCACTCCACCCGCTCTGCCCAGTGCCCACAAGGCATCGGACCTTCTCGAAATCCACCCGCTTTCCATTCGGACCCACTCCCTTCTCTCAAATCCACATCCTCTCGGTGCACCACTCGGATAATTCTCTGCTTATATTATTATTATTATAAATCTATCAATAGGGCCCACAATCCACATCCAAAATCCAATTGAGTCTGGTCCACAAGGCGCCCTCACTCATGGGAAGTTCATGAGGCTGCTTAGTTAGTTAGTGTGGCCCACTAATCACTAATCTATCTAAGCAGAAAAAAAGTAAACTTCCCTATGGATGTAGCCGAGATTTTCTCCAACAATATTTGGGTGTCTAGTCACACAACACCTCTTTCATAAAATCTTATATTCAACGTATGATCAATTTGAGGAGGTGCTTAATTCTTGATCAGTAAAGTTCACTCAGGTCCCATGAAATATGGGGAATTATTGTTTTTTCTTTTGGGCCTAAAAGGCATCATAAAAGCTCTCTTCTTTTCTTTTAGATAAGTATGAACAAACAACACACTCACTTTGGTTCTTACCAGCAGCAATAACAGCTAAAGATTGATCCCTAATTATTTTTATAGAAGAAAGGTGGTGCCTCACCAACTCGGCCACCTTTTTAAATACACCACTAAAATAATTATCTCATTACAATCGTATAAATCCATCAGTAATACCCACATTAAAATTTAAAATCACTGCACACCATTTGCCATCTCCATCTCCAAGTTGTGCTATCGACATGTTCTATCTGACGTCACAAATGTGACAATAAGAGACGGTGATTTTGCACAGTTTTGGATCATGGATGTTGCTGGCCTCAATGATACATAACTGGAGATGGACGCAGAGAATTCTCTGCGAGAGGCACTCAGGCAATCCATACTGTTCCCTCCCTCAAATGAACACAGCAGACAATCAAACACCAGTCACCAACACTTAAAATAATCGGATAAAAAAGACAGAGGGAGAGAGAGAGAAAGGAAAAAGAGAGAGAAGAGAAAAAGCTCTGTCTCTCTCTCTCAAGCCCCAAAAATTCCAATCGTTCCGCTTCTTCTCAAATCTCTTCTTCTTCTTCTTCTTCTTCTTCTTCTCTCTTGCAGGTCTCCAAAAGATTTTTTTTCTTCTTCTTCATGTTCGATTTTTCTTGTTTCGGAGTCAACGTGGAGGAAATGGAGCCGTGTAATTGCAGAGGTGGGAAATGAAAGAGAGGGAACTATGCGAACTATCTGCGACGTTTGCGAGAACGCTCCTGCGATCCTCTTCTGCGCTGCGGACGAGGCCGCTCTCTGCCGATCCTGCGACGAGAAGGTGATTGTTGCTTAAATTCGATTCTCTTATGTTCTTCTTCTTGATTGGATGATGGTGGTGGACTATGTTTAGATGAATCTGATGCTATTGAGTTCTTTGAAGTTTTGTGATTATTGATTTCAGGAATCGATATTTGCATGTTTGGTATCTGGTTGTACTTCATTCGTTTGATCTTTTGTTTGTTTGTTTGCTTGATTGATTGATTGATTCAAGAAGTGGGACTTTTAGGGTTGATCGTTGATTGGAAATTGTGCAGATGATTGCATTGGGTTGTGTTTTGGTTGTGTGGAAGTCAAAAAAGTGTAGCTGCAGACCAAAATTCCTGATACGGGGAGTTGTTGTAGCTTTTGACTGGAAAAGGATTTGATCTTTTATAGCCTAAAGCAGTGCCCATGGATGAGCTTTTGTTTGGATTTAAATTGATGGATCTGTTGCAAGGTGTAGAAGTGGCTGGATTCTAGAGATGATGCAACAGGGTGAGTGTAATTCAAATGGCGTGAAATTCAAATATCTGTTACATAGCCGAATCAAGTTGGGCTTATGAAATCTGTGAAGTATGATTGATGCCTTTTGAGATTGAGAGCAGTAATAACAAACCGGGGGAGTAAATGTAGTTAAAGTAGTACTCTGCAAAGTGTTTAAGAGTAGATTGAGAATTGTGCCTATTGTGCTGGCCACGAGTGGATTAATGATAGTCTCTGTTCGTTGTTCACCATTTGGTGGCTCCTTGTCTAGGCAAACATTGGGTTGGCATTGGTTGGTCCTTGTTTGCTCCATTCTTTGCTTCTTCAGACAAGTTCTCTGACATTTATCTACCCTCAAGGAGGAGTCGATAGGCGTGCATTTATGCTTTAGAGTTTTGTCAAACCAAATTTTGATTTTTCTCTGAAGAATACTAGTAGTTGGCATACCCCTCATTGTTAGGAAAAAGGATCTAGCTTGTTGTGTGATGATTGTGGCGTCATATGGATACTCATCCGATCCTTGTAGAGTATGCTGTAATGAAGTCCTATTGTGTTAGTCTCACCATATGTAAACCTGCAAAAGCTGAGCCCAGATACACTGGATTAACCTGCCTGAGTGTGTGTGTGTTCGCTCCCCACATCATGTGTTTGACTTTACCCAGATTCACCTGGTGCATGTGTGTTGTGGGGTTGTGTGTGCGCCTAGGGGATTTAGTCCTATTGGATCAAATAGCACAGGGATATACCGTCATCAGTGAAAAAAAAAAGGGGGGGGGAAAGAAAAAAAGATATGGCGGACAAGCAGGGTCCAGATAGCAAGTGATTACAATATTTTTATTATAATTTTTTTCTGAATAATTATATAAATGGGCTGCTATATATATATATATATATATTCAAAAAGGAAATGTACAAAATTAAGAGTTTTTTTTTTTTTTTAGCATTCTTGAGAACTATTACATTTGTTAAAACTAAATGAGAATGTTTCAAATGACAATCATAAAAATAAATTTGGATTTGTGAAAAGTACTGTGATCTGAGTTGGATACCTGCTTCTGTATTTTGTCCTTGATTTTGGTAAAAAGGACCACGTTTCCATATCCTTGTGTACTATCTCTATCTTTGCATCATAGCTCACCGCGCCTTCTCACTGCTGTTTCTAATGTTCCTAATGTCCCTTCCAACTTTAGCCAACAAAATTATTTGTTTGTTAGAGAGGGCAGAAATTTCAACAGAAGTACTTGCTAATCTCTGCAGCTCAGAATGTTAAACTATACTCGCAATCCTGCTTGACAAGAAGATAGCAGAAATGACAAGCGCGAAATTTCTAAGGTCCTCATAAGATACTCCAGCTTCCACCTCACTAAACTTGCTTAGACAGACCAGATTAGATTAACCACCTTGTAGGCACTCACCATACAGGCTCCTTTGTTAATGTCCCTTTCTTAGAATTGCAACCTTTTACCAACAGGTTCAAAATTATATGAATACATAGTGCTGTGGATGCCATATATTGCAACAATTAACAATCCAAAGTTTTGCTTTTAGTCGGAGAATAAAATATTTTTATTTTATTCATTTTGTCCTTGCTTGAAAAGTTCATATGTAAACTTTATTTTCTAACACGTCCACTGGAAGGTCTGCTACCAAATATCTATTGAATTATGAACCTCTTTACTTTTGGCCACTTACGTCCCACATATTCATCTTTATCATCTAGAAGCAGCAATGATTAGTTAGTCCTTGGAATTGGAATGACAGGTCCACATGTGTAACAAGCTTGCCAGCCGACACGTACGAGTTGGACTTGCTGACCCTAGTGAGGTTCCTCGCTGCGACATATGTGAAAATGCACCTGGTATGCATGTTATTATATAGCAAGGTGCTGTTTTTCTGCTACTAAACGAATTGAACTGAACTAGTTGCTGCTTTTTCTGCTACTAAAACAACAGAACTGAACTTTTCTTTTATCCTGGGGACTGGATGTAGCTTTCTTTTACTGTGAGATAGACGGAAGTTCGCTTTGCTTGCAATGTGATATGATTGTACATGTTGGGGGTAAACGAACCCATGGAAGATATCTCCTGCTGAGGCAGAGGGTTGAGGTTGGTCATTCTGTACTACAGGACACTGGTTCAGATGCTTGCCTTTAGGAGAGACCTTTAGAATTTAATACCCATCTGGTTTTTATGTAGTTTCCAGGGGATAGACCCAGTCCTTGTGAAGACCTGGCCATCCAAACCGCGGACCCAGTTGAGTCTAGAAGGGAACAGAATCAGCTTCCTAAACTGACAGCAAAGGATAAATTGCAAAACCACAAGGTCTCTCCAACTGCTGATGCTAACATGGATGATCATGACAAGATGGACTCTACAATGATTGATCTCAATGCCAGGCCACAACGGATTCATGGGCAAGCTTCAAATGCCCAGGTATGCATGTGACTGTTATACTTGGCCCTCCCTGTCTTCTTTGTGTTGGCAGACACATGAGTTCAGGGTAACGTTTGGATGTCCCTATAAAGGTGTTCAGCAGGATGCTTTTTTAGTTTCTACCCACATTTGATGTCCAGCAGAATTTACACCAGCGGAGTCCCACATGAGGGGGATGCAGGATTTTCAATCCCCCTGATCCATAAATCAGGGCTGAATGTTGTGTGGGACTCCTGTAGGAGATGAAACCACCCTTTATATCTATTTCGTCTCAGATATAGGACCGGAGTTGTCTGAATATAAATTTGGGCCGAAAATGCTCCTACCAAATGTGGTTCCAATCCTGCATTCCGTGCACATAATGGAAATGAAATTCATATGTCCTGTTACTGATTCACTTGTGAGTTCTGGTGAATCCAAACAAACCCTCAATGTAACTTATTAATGTTGGTAACTTGAGTCCTTTTCGATATTTAAAAAGCTGAAGTTCATCAATCAGCTACTTACATGATATTTGATGCATCTTACATTTTCATGCAATATTAAGCTGCAGGGTTTGGATGTGGTATGCAGTAATAATCATGACTGCGCAAGTGTGGTTCCTGGGAGATCTGTCAAAGGAGATGCAGAGAAGTGACCAAGGTAGATCATGCTCTTTGCTGATTGACGCTAGTTCATATATCTCCTGTTTTGGTAATTCCTTTGCAAAAGAGGACGCTTACCATTTTGGGTTTTGGGTATGTCATCAACAAACTGGAACTTGACTAATGGAGAGCATCCATAACCCATTTTGAAATGCTTGTAACCTTAATTTATAGTGCATCTCTTTGAATGTTAAGGAATGCATGGGATTGTTGTATAACATTTGTCTCAGGAAGTGCTTTGGTTTTATTTTTTTATTGCATTTTCTATTTTCTTTGAAATGTTGACGGGAGTGCAGACAAGGTGCATTCTGATACATTTCTTGAAGTTGAACTGGTTACATGCCTTTATGAAGAATTCTGGGAGAGCATCCTGACCTGGCCACATATTTTTTATTTGATCTGTGTGTTGTAAATGGGTAGTCTAAAGCTTATAAAGCATTGAAAAAGTTTTCATTGCCTTTTTCCCCTTAAAACACTGCATATCCTCTACCTTTACTATGCCTAAGGCTTTAGAAGGAAACAAGACTGCACAAGTTGGACCTGTGTTACAGGGTATGGTTTTCATATATAGACATTAGACATTTGCTATTATTCGTAATTCACTAGTGATGGGATATGGATATGGATATGGGAATGGACATGAGCACAGCTACTGAGTCCAGGGATGTGACTTTGCACTTGCCTGAAATCTGAAACATGGATATGGATAAATTATCCCATCTTTAACACTCAGTTTCATATTTCTAATTAAGATTTTTACATATAGTATTGCTTTTCACATATAACACAATTTCAAATTATTGAAGTTGTTGCTACTTGCTGTTCTTTTCTGATAATTGTTCATGTTGACACAAGAAGCTTTATGTGTAGACACACTTCGCCAGTCAAGGATAGGGTGCCCTTATAGAAATATGCGGACCATTACATATGTTTACACGTATAGTTATTTGCAGCACACACAAACCCACATTTATAAACATACGCACATACATACTCAATTTTCATTTGCAATGAATGCAAATAGTTGTTTTGAAAGTTGGCACAATTTATTGAACAAATGGAACCTGATAAATCAACAAGCGCACCCTAGCCCACTTGTGCTCACATTGGAAGTTCCACTCCTAGACCTGTTATCCAATCTTGCAAAAAATGTATAATAATAATGATGATGGTGGTGATAATAATAATATTGAGAGAAAGCTCTCTTTTAAGGCAGTTGAGAGGGATGCCAGATATACTGTCCAGGCTCCAGCATCATCAGGCTTGCATATATTTAAGGCCTGCTTGTACCTGACTATGTAAATGAATATTTTTCATCATGATATTTTTGAGGAAGAATTGTATTTTGTTGATTTCGTTTACAGCTAAACGAGCGTCTCCATGGTCTTTGCAACCTATGATACTGGGTACTTGCATATGCCTAATGTGCCTGTAACTGAGATAAGAGTTCTTATATCGAAAATTGCACCCATAGTTGTTTCGAAAAAGTCTAGCAGATCCTAGTACACCAAGTCCATAGTTTCATATGGTCATTAGACATTAGTTTTGTCACTTTATTTTTCATATGGTCTGTACTAGTTTTTCTTTCTTCTCAACATAATAATTTGAGTAATTTAAAATGTTGTAAAGAAGAAAAATATACCATGCATAAAAGTCTTACGTTGTAGACAGGATAGCCGTGTCGATGTCATAGATTTTGTAGATTTTAGAAATGGGAGTGGTGCGCGAGTCTGTGTCATAGTTTTCAACTTCTTTTCCTATGCCAATTGTGCTTTTGGAGTCACCTGCCACTAAGTTAATTGAAGGTTCATCATCGTCAAAGTCTTGTTTCAACTATGTTAAAATTGGTTATATGAATTTTATTTCTTCTTTTCAATCTATTTTATTCTGATCTATTTTTACCATCTCCATCCACACCTTTTTTTGTCTACTCCTTGCTCTTGGTGGGCCGTCAACCTGCATAGTTAACTTTTCATCACCAACATTGTCGTTGGCCTGTGTTGGACATATCAAAACAATCTCAAATGTGTTTGTCTAATTTTATCTCCGATTGATGCTGCCCTAATGTTCTAAAAAAGCCGCCCATTTTTTATTTTATCCTTTCTAATTTTATCATACCAACATTCTCATCCTTGCTAATCCTTCCTAGTGAATTGAAGGTTCATCCGCAATAAAAATGCGGACAATGCTGTGAGGCTGGTGATTACCAAAAAAAAAAAAAATTCCCAATATTTACATTGCATATTTCTTTTTCACTTTGAATTTTCGATGTATTTTCAACCTAAAGGAGAATGGTCTTATATACTGATCATCCAACGGCCGCATGAAGGGTTTCCGGGGAAATGGATCCCCACTTTGGGTGCAATGTTGGTAGAGATTAACAGGGGAGTTGGGAGATAATCGGTTGACTAAATCAATAAGCCTTTTAAGGGTCTTTGCGGCCATCTTGTGTAGGCCACATGGCCCACATGCCAACGCTAACAAAATGAGGCCTTGCCATGGATTGGATTGCCATATATGATCAAACCCTATAAAAGTTGTCTACACCTGCCAGACACGAGAAAGGCGCAAGCACTTCTTCTGGTTACGATTGTTAGGGTAGACTCAATTTGGCTATAGATTATGCAAAGATCTAGTAACATATGCTACCACAATACAACCATCCCTTATTTACTTTTACAGGTGGCCTATGGTGAGCCTTGTGCCACTCAATTTTCTTTATAGATTTTCGAGATGGGCTCTTTCTATCTAACTCATTACAATCAATTATGGCCACTTATTTTGTTAGGTAAACCTTCATGTTCTGCACGGGGATTGGATTTGGATAGCATTAAGTGGGCCATGTTTCCTGAGTTGAATGCTGCGGAGGCATGAGGAAAGTGTGAGCATAATCATTCAATTTCGTTAATAATATCTTGTATTTGCCTCTTAAGTTTTTAGTAGATATATAATGTTGAATGTATTGGAATAGTCATCATCATCATAGCTTTATACGTCCTGATAATACTAATTTGAGTGTTGCTTGGAAGCGGGACTGGGAATATGGTGTGGCAAGTTTTTTTTAACCTGTTGCATTTCTAAAGCAACCATTCTCTGTCTGGGCTTGGAACTGACACTCATGGGTGAAGTACAGATGGTAATGGCAAAATATTCCAGTATGGAAGCAAAAATGTACAAACTAAAGACGTGAAAAGAACAATAATATGCAATAGCGAGGAATGTGCATCCATTACAGCTATGGAATAAATTTCTATTCCTCTTCTTATCCCACTGAGGACCACATTCCTTTGTCTCTCTGATGTTGTCTGATCCAAGCATTGTGCTGTCAAATCGTAGCAGTTGACTGATAGATGCAGCAACGGGTTTGGCTATATATTGATACTAAGCTACTCATGGAGTCCCTTGGAGTGAAACTATGTTCCCCACTATATATATACCTTGTAGACAATGCTCTTTTTATTTCATCTTGGAAGGTGAAGATGGTTGGTTGCTTTACAGTGACTCTTTTCCCTTCTATTGCAGTATCTTTTTCCCTGCAACATTCTCACCCTTTGCTCCGTCGGCTGCCCCTATGTTTTGGCCTTTTTTTTACTATTTATTTTTTTTAGCATAACTCGAAGTTGCAATCAAGCAACCTCATGTTTGCACCAGTGAGGACATTCCAACTGTTGGCTAAATTTTCTTGTATGGGATTTTATGCAGGAGGGGTGGTTTGGAATTTTCGACCCTACCATCTACAAAAGTGGAACCTCCTAAATTAAAGGAATAAATTGAAAATCCTGCATGGATTCTATACACGATTTCAGTAGGAGGGAACCCCACTCCAACAGGATGAGCTTTTTACCTTGAAATACACCTTATTTTAGGACATGTTTGTGTAACACATAGTATTTTCTGATGTTGCTGCAAAAGGCTCTAATTTTCTACATGTGCCGCTTTTTTACGGTATAGCATGATGCTTTTCCATTCGTAAAGAGAAAAATTACCACCTAATTATGTGGAACTTTATTTCCTATGACGGGTTGGAACTGTTTTTCTGTAGCGCCGTAGCACAGAAATCACTTGAAATTCTAGGCATCACACAGTATGCACTTGAAAACACTGAAATTGATGTTTAGGGCCCTGAATTTGTTTTGACCTCATCCAAGGAAATTCTTAGTGATTGGGAAGTAGATGTACTTACTACATCCATAAACTTTCTTTTATTATGTATAGCATACAAAATTTTCAGTAGTGAATCACGGGATAGTAGAAAATACTTGTAATTGTGGTTGTAATGTATGCCTCTTCATTTTAATTTCTTCTCTAGTTAATTAAGTCATCCCTTTTACAAAAAAAGAAAAGCTACCTGTATTTCAAGGCTGCCAAATGGACTCTTGTAGGGTTTTATTGTGTAATGCTGGGATTTTGAGGAAATCAATTTTCAGGCGGGCCCAGGAAAGTGGTAATCTTCTGGAGGAAAAGATTCCTGTGGAATCGGGTTTTCCTCCTTGCGTCCAATCAATCCGTGAAAATTTTGCAGGGGAAAATTTGGATGCCGACAATATGAGTACATGGCAAAATGAAGAGGAGCATCTAGAATCTAGATGAAGCATGTACGTAGCAGATGTGATGCCATCTAGTACAGCATTACTAGTTCTCTTTTTCGGGTGGTCTTTAAAGGCTTTCCCGCACCTTATCATGGACCACCCTGTTGGTATTCTTTTTTGTTTGTTTCTGTACCATTCATGGTCCCAAACAAAACAGACAGGTATCAATATAGTCCTCACCCAAGATCTGCCTCCTCATGTGCCTTGATCTCTCTCTCTCTCTCTCTCTCTGAAGCTGAATTTGAAGGTATTTTGTATAGTGATTTGAAAGGGGAATGGAATGTGGTCTGGAATGGAGGGATGGGCCATATGTTTGGTAGAGTAGTTGGCTTCCTTCTGGCCCGGGTTGGTGGCTGAATGATATGGCTTGGAATGCATGGGCTAAAGAGGACCCATCCAGATTAGAAGGAATGATGAAAAACAATGAAGGAAGAGATTGTAGGAGCCTTTCCAGCGATCTGGTAAGAAGTGTGGAGATTAAAAATAACCAAGTGAAAATCTTAATTATTATTAGAGAAAGAATCAAAATGATATGGGGGAGATTGCTGGGAATTCATAGTAAAGAGAATCCAATGGAGTATAATAAAAGGTGAAGGACATTCTATGATGTAGATGAACACCACTCTCCTATGATCTGATTTAGTAGGGTTGTGGCCAAGTGATCATTTTCCATCAAATGGGAACTTATTTAATAGAGTTTTGTGGATTCTTATCTTTAGTCCAATTTTAACTTAAAGGCTGATCGGTATTCCTTCAAAAGCCTAGGGGGATGGGGGAGTTTGTTGAAATTTAGAGAATTTGTGTGAGTGAGAAGTTATAAAGTTTCCAGATCTTGTCCCCTAGTAAGGTTCTATATCCTTTCATATATGGGGATGTTAGAATCTGAAAGACTAAAAGTGAAAAAAAAAAAAAAAAAACATTTAATTGTTAGAACTTTAATACAACATGCCATTATAATAATTTCATATATTATTAATTATATTAATTAATCATATACTCAATCTAACAGTAGAAACAGTTCAAATAGAAGTAAGATTGGGGGACTTCCCACATGTGAAGGGGGTGTTCATTTTGAATGACTTGGGATTTTAATAAGTGGGCTCTATTATAGTGTATACTTGAACATCAAGATTTCAAACTCGGATTCATCATCCTTGCAGTCTTGGGATTACGGCATCTTTCAAGTTGTTGAAAAGTGGGTTTCAACTAAAGGAGAGTACTGAAAAGTATTTACGCTACTTTATTAACACCTCGAGCTTTTGATATGAATGGTTAGCTAAGGACACTTAATATGGCACCAGAGTCAGCCGGTTGATGTGAGTTTCTTAGTCGAATTTCTCATGCGTGGGCTTGGGTGGGGAAAGGGGAACTGTACTCCATAGTGCAATCATGCTTGTTTCTGTGCAAAGTACAAAATGGTGATTAATACAACGTGAATCTAATTAAAGAGTGACTTAAGCATCCTTAAATGAGCAACTAGGCAACACAAACAGGTTGAAGCCTGGGGCTAATCCTTTTGTTTAGTTAGTTTGTTTTAAAGTCTCTTGGCACACACTTTAGCTTTTGAGCACATGACTCTCATCCTTGTTTGCCCCCTTGAGGTTGCCTGCAATTTTCTTTTATCCCAACCAAGAGGACTAGGACCCAAGATTAAGCCCACACATACAAGAAAGCCCTCACAAGTAGAAAGGAAGCCCATACATGCGGGAGGAGACGGTATACCAAGGGTTCGAACCTTGAACAACCAGATGAGAACTGCCGCTCCTTGCCACTTGAGCAAGGAGCAGTTCTTGCCTACACTTGCTTAAGTATAGCGTGTTGGACCTAAAAATTTATCCATATGCAACTTTGAAGTATGTGCCTCGACCAATAAGGAGAAGCTGGGTTGAGCTGACTTTGCATGTACACTAATTACAACTCTGCCTGAGCCCAACCCGAGCCGAGCCTAGCTTTGCTTGAGCTTGGCTTCAACATTAACCAAGACATCTTGTGCTTGCCTTAATAGCACTCAAATAAGCTTGAAAAGAGCACAAGTTTGGCTTGACAATGCATATCAAGCTTGTGGACAAGTCAAGCCTCGTTCAAGCTTAAATATTTCTCACAAGCCAAACTATACGAGTGCACTTCACACAGGTCGGAAGTAGAAAGAACTCACAACTTATATTGCAAACTTGACTTTACCTTAAATTTGCAATTTTGTGGATGTATTGTTCCTCAGTTGACCATGCTTGAGCTCACTAAATTACTTAACTTGATTTGATTAAATCTTGCTTCATTACCAAGAAAGTACTACAAGGTCTTCAAGCATCATAAAAAATATGGGCGACGCTTTTGAAATATCACGATATATACTTAGAAGAAGACTGTTTTCCCATTATATTGGAATATTTTCAAAACAGTATCAAAGTTGAAAAATATCACATTAAAATCTTGATAATTTTAGAGTACAGAATGGGAAAAAAGTACTCTTTTAAACTTAGGTTTTAGAAATACCTCATATTCATTTTGCACTTTACTTATCACTTTTAAATTTTAATTATTTAAAAAAAATATTTTTCTGTGAAATCTATAATTTAATCTCAAGAAGACCCCAAATTCTTCATGTCTTTTCAAGGAGTTGGTTGATTATGGTTGTTGCTAGTGTAACTTCTTTTATTTATGTCCTTAATGCAATGATGTCACTGTTGTTTTAATTTTATAGTGATTTGGTTTTGATGTTACTTGGAATAATTATATTGTTTTCTAGCAATTGTCATTTGCACTCATGAAACAACCACACCACCTGTTTTTCTAATTTCTTCTTTAATTGAGTCTTGAATTGGGGCAGTTGAGTTCAAAACCATACAAAAGGATGAGGGCAAAGACATTAATGTTAAGGGTGTGATTTTCCGGGGACTGATGATGTTTGGCTGGACATTACACAAAGGCAAGTGCAAAATCAACGGCTGGATGAATCTACAGCTTGTACCTTTCCAAGCAACGATCGATCTGGGCCACACAGAAGTGACCCAGAACATTGATATGGTAGGACCCACTGTGGATAGGGAATATGATGGCAAAGACCTGCACCATGAATCATAATCTGCTAATGGATACATGGTGGGTCGACTGGGGTTGTTCCATGGAGATGATCTCCATGCCATTTCGCGGTGTGTCCCACCAGATGGAACGGCCAAGATTGCCTTTGTTGCTGAGTCATAATCATTTGATTTGTGGGCTTTTGTCTTGTTGAATGTTTAAAAATTGCTGATTTTCTTTCTTAACCTCAGGTGGATTTTAACATTTGGTAGATTTTGAAGTCCCAAAGTAACATAGAAAGCCCTTCAAGTGTGGTGGCCACCCTGATCATGCATGGGCTGGAACTGGTATCACTCCAATTAAGAAAATTCTAACTTTTGATTTTAGTCTCAATGTTTTAATGATTTATATTATATTTCATGTTATTCATGTTATAGGATTACAATTCTTTTTAAAAGTAACCCATCAATAATGATCATGACCAACACTAAAAGGACTAACTCTTTGTGGCCATAAAATATGGAGTGGAACCTTATTAAATCGACTAGAAGTTCAGTAGGGTGTAAAACATCTTTCTTGCTAAGTGATTTATCTATAAAATCGTGAATGAGGCCTATGTACCATACATGCCTGTCCAAATTAGAGAGGCCAGCTGTAGCACTGCTTGACCACATTGAAATAAATACGGTCCTCTTCGAGCCCACTTGTGACCACCATCAGACGCATTACATGATGTCAGGGGAAGAGTCTCATCATGCATATAGGGTAATCCTTGTTGGATGATGATAGATGCAAATTAAGAGCCTAAATTATTTGACACTGTGAACTTAGGGCCTATTTGTTTTTATACGAAGGAATTCATGGTAAAATGAGCTCCCTCAATGGATTATTAAAGATTTGAAGGATGAAGGAATAAGGATATGAGGTGAGAGTTGGAGGATATAAGGTCGGGATGTAGTTGGGGCTTTGATTTTTCTAGGACTTGAATGACTAAGGTAATGACTGAGTATTCATTTCTTATTTTCTCTTCATTTAATTTCCATTGCAAGAAAGCTTATTTGATAGTCAATGTTGGATATTTACCTTTAATTCTTCATTTTTAATGACTTGCTTAAATGTGAAGTCTTAAAATTCTTGAAAATTCAATTACATTAAACAAACAGGCCCTCTGGGTGATTTTATTCATCCATAAATAGCACTCAGTCAGTTTTAGTTTTGGGCTAATATCAATACACAGGAGTTAGGAAAGAGAGTTGGATTGACTATAGGTTGGCTTTGAAAAGAATTGCAGGCAACTAGGCAAGGTTGGCTTGTAATAACTCTTTTTGCTTCCAAATCATGGCCGCACGCATTTTGTACTGAATATATCTTAAAAACCATCTAACCAAAAGGTCTTAAACATCATCGTCAATCTAACTAGCTCAGCGGGTTATGGACTTATGTGTGAGTGAAAGATTATGAATCTCATGAATCCACTATGTAGCAAAAAAAAAAAAAGTTCTTAAGCATCTAAATAATGACCATCAACTTCACAATTAGGAATAAGTTAGTTAGAAGTCCAACATCAGAACATAGTTAGAAGTCCAACATCTGAACAAAAGACATTGTAACTATTAGTTTTTTTGTTTGACTCATTCGTAAACTAATACATTCACATAAGTATATATATTCTTTTATAGCCCCTGAATCTTGCACCGCCCTACCTCTGAACTCTATTATAAATAATGTGATTGTTGCAAGTTTGACAAAAATGCAGTGGTTGAATTGTCAGTTTTCTACAATTTAAAATTTTCTTCTTATACTATAATAGTATTTAACCCTTCTTTTTTATAATCTTTTTGGAGATACTTGCTTAGGAGTGGCACTTTAACATTGTGTGAAGAAAGAGAATTTTTATTTTTATGAACATGATACTATTAAACAGTGCATATCATATCACTTGAAGAGCTTTTGGACCATCACATGGGAAGGGTGATAAATGAGCAAGGATCAAATGATGGTGGTCTCTTAAATCTGGTGGGTAGCTGCAGAAGGCACCATAAGAGTGGCAGAATAAGATTATTTCTCTCTCTTTTTTTTTTTTTTTTCCTTCTAAAAATCAATCTATTCTGATGAAGACTTTAGGTAGACTTCATTTCTAGGTTTTAATAGAGTTAAAAATTGAATTCTTTATCCTATCATCTGTAGGTACAGATTATTGATTGTACCCCACCTCTCATTAATCAAAGCCACAGGCTCACATTAATCCCAGTAATGTTCTACAAAGTGGGTGGCTCAAATTATCAGTCCTGGACCATCTGTGTAATGGATCACATCATTGATTGTCCATGGCTGCAACACTAATGCCTGTTTAAATATTAAAAACTCAGATCTTTAAACAATACTAATCAGAAAGCAGAAGAGTAGAAGGGATGGATTGCAAAATCTTCTAAATAGAGATTTTGGTTGTCTTCTAACTTTAAGCCTGTACTTTGCTTCAAACTCAGTTACAGTAATCTAGACTTTGGGCCAGTTCTGCATCTAGATGCAAACTTAAAGTAAAAGACTCTCTTTTCTAAAGTCTGAATCATGTGGCTCAAAAAGTTCAATGGAGTTGTTTTACTTTTTCTTGATGATGAATCCACATCCACTTTATTTGGTGGTTCGCAGGGCAGTGGGCCTCATGAGCACGCCACATGTCATGCCAATATGCGTTTATTTAGAAATTCTCCCATCCTCGCAGTTTTTTTTTTTTTTTTTTGGGTAAACCACCTATATCCTCATAAAAAGTTGATCAACCTTTTGACCCATTTGGATCTCTCCGAGCCTAGTGCGGGTAATTTAATTGATTTACACAAAAATTAGGGCCCATGTGTTGCACACTTAGCGGATCCAGAAAATTGAACTTGGGAGGCTTTATGTAAAAGAAATATTGGTAAAGGGACAAATGTAAAATATAATATATAATTTCAAATTTTAGGGGAATTTTTAAAAATTTGAAATCTTTTTGGGGCATGGTGGGGTCTTCAGCCCCAAGATCCTTACACCTGGGTCCCCCATGCATGTATAAACTGAATGGTCGTATATATAAGTGGGTTGTACTTGCCAACTTCAAATCCTATAATAATAAAAATTAAAAATTAAAAACATTGATCTTGGCTGGATTTTATCGATAGCAAAAAAATCTCCAAGTGAACATCAAATTTACACTCGTTGATAAATTTATGTGGTTGAGTGGTGTGCTTACCGTTACGGGCAAAGAGAAACATTTTTCTTTTCCAATCACATATTTAGTGTTTACAAGTTAAAGCATATTTATAATCATTTTCTTTCTTAAGCCCTTAAAAAGCTTGATACAATTTATCAAAATGTCCTTGGACAATCCAACAATCTTTGAGACCTCTCTAATCCCTCCATGATCCTATTTAGATTGGATCCGGATCCTTTAATCCTTATGAAACATTCTTTACTTTCTTTAAAAATAGAAGACACTGTCTTTTTAATACCTTTTGGAATAAGATATGCTATCCATTATATTTTAAAAAGCAATAGAGAATGCTTGACTGAAAATAACATGGAAATGTTAATCTTTCCCTGATATGTAACATTTTTGTATCAAAATACATACATTTTGTTAGAACATCTGTGACAGAGCGAGATGACCTAAAAATTAAAAAAACAAAAGAAAAGGGTCATGGCAGTGATAAGAAAGATCCAGTCCCAATTCCCACCCACCAAAAATCTTGGTGATCATGTGAACATTGACTGGAAAATCTAGCCAATGAATTATGCCAACATATCATCATTATGAGAGAAAGCATGGCCCGTGTAGGGAGAGTATTAACTAGATGGGGGTGATAAAAGAGCTGAAAAGTCATTGGTTGGAATTTCCCTGTGGATGCTTTAACCATGAGTAAGGAACACTTTCCATGATATATCTGGTAGGGTAAGATTATCAATGCCTCATCTTTGACTTTGCCACTATAAAAACTCTATCTACTTTTCAGAAAACACTTTAGTACTGAACCATATTTTACTCCTTACAGTTGGGCCTTTCAATATCTACTTTTCCAGTTAATTAACTTCTCTCTTCAGTCTTCACCTTCATTTATACAAAAGCCTAGCTTCTTGTCCTTGTGTAGTTTATTTTCCCTAGCTTATTGGTCTGCACTAGCGGATGGTAGAGCTTGATGATAGTCCTGGGGGTGGCAGCAGGTGGGTTAATATGACTATATGGGTGACCTCCCCAACCCACCCATAGTTCTTTTTTGGGCGTCTAAGGTGGGTGTGGGTTCATTAGGTTTTGAGCCAAGTCAGGCTAAGGGTGGGTTCGAGTTTTAAATGCCCTGCTCAGCCTCCCTTTGTTTATTAATAAATTGCAGATCTCTTAATAAGATTTTAGTACATAAACCTTACGCGGTGCAATTGCTAATAGAAATTTAGAAAATTAAGAGTGCCCAGACTGTAGATTTAAGTCTTCTATGTGGTGGAAATATATAGCTTATTTTTAATATTTTAATAAATATTTCTAAATTTAGGATTTAGAAGAAAGCATCTCAAATTGACCCAAACCATATCCAACCATTACTTGTGGGCGAGTTTGGTATCATAAATTATAATGATATATAACTGCAAATATTTTTACCTTGGGATGTCTAGCCAAAATGATGGCCAATTTTTTATGCCTACCCAAGGGTAGAAAGAAGTGGGGAGAGGACCTGGAAGGTGTGGTAATGGCCCCCCAAATTTTTTTGAAGAAATCCTCGTCAACCTCCCCCTCGTGGGAAATTAACCTACTTAAATGCATGTCAATTGTCAATCATGTGTGTATGAGAAGGAGAGGACTTCATGTCAATTACATGTAGACCTCAAAATAGCCCCATCCATCCTACCTTTCGTTTCAAGTGCGTTACAAATGAGTTGTGCACACTCTGCACAAAATTTTTTCAAAGTAGGATGTATATTCACCTTCGATCTTCATTTTAAATCATTTGAGACATAAAAAATTATATATTCAATTTATATGCATTTCAACTCAAACAATCCGACTTTGAACAAATAGGCCTTCAGTTTTAATTCAAGCATCAATATAGGACCATATTGGGTTTTGAAAGGGGGAGAAACATATATTAGCTCATCTGTCTGATGAATTCACACTTTTTTAGATAGTAGCTACTCTAGAGGAAGTGGAAGAGAAGAAAATTAAGCCGCCGTAGTCGAAGACTTCAGCTGGACAATGGAGTCATAAAAAGAGCTTGCGTATACATTGAACTCTATGCCTTTCTCGGCCTTTCGGCTAATAAGATCAAGAATACATCGAACTCTGCCTTCTGGAGGATGATTGATGAGCCCAACCCATCTGTTAATGGGGAAAAGGAAAACCTATGAATGGAAGACCTTACCTTTGATCTTGTGAGTTAGCACTCCAATTCATCCTGATCTGATAATCCTAACCGTGTGTCTAGTGTCTACACATTATCTTGCAAGAGAGTGACCCATTTTGCAGCACCCTGTCAATAAATTGGTGGCTTAGATTTATGAAATGATTGCGATTGAGAATACCTTCCCATCTATGGTTCCCTCTTTCTTTTCTTTCTTTTTTTTCTTTTCAATAAGATACACAAACTAATAAACCTATATATACACACTACACATGTATCTAACCGGCTAAATTGCAACGGAGACCATCCACCAAATCTAAATAAGGGCCGCCATAAAAGATTTTCTTCAAGGGCCCTTATGTAAAAAGATTTGAGGTTGTCATAATGAATTTTCAAAATACTTTAGGAGGCCATGGCCACCCTATGTTAGAATTAGTGGGAGGGGCCCACTACCACATCACTAAACGTGGCCCCCAACCACTTGAGGAGACATAAAAACATTCCTTGGGCACCTTTCTTCCTCTTCCAAAATGGAAACCTTTTTAATGTATCTCCTCAATGATCTCCGTCCATGCCTTGACTATGGAGTTGAAGAGAAAAGGAATCATTGTCATCTTATCCGTGTCTGCACACTTTTGGCGATACACTTTTTTTTTTCACCGAATCATTCCTCCTACAATTTAAACTCACAATCAGCTGATTCAAATATCATATTAAGTTTTTTTTTTTTTAGCTAACCACTCCTACCTAAATCTTGAGGTGTTATTAGAAGCAGTATACATACTTTTCAACGCTACCCCTAAAGGTAGAACTCACTTCTCACAAATATTAGTTTTGTACGTAGTAGCTATCACATTTATTAAAGACACTTGACCAAGTCACCTAGAGCCTTCACAATGGTTCTCCACCAACAGCTTCAGCCCCCATTCCACCAATGATGGGATGAAACTCTCATTCAAGATTGTTAGCTTGATGCCTAAGGATGTAAATGGTTCTTGTTATTTTCAAATCTATAATAGCTTTTTTAGGAGCAAGATTAGTAAAATTGAAAAAAAAAAAAAAAAAAAAAAAAAAAAAAAACATCTTCCAATTGACACTCACACCGATTCACAATATGTATATCCCTACCCACCTAAGCAACGGTGAGGGTGACAATAATACAAAATTCTAACATATAAGTTCGTATTGATTTATGAAAAAAGGAAGGTAGCTTAAAAAGTAGTAGTAATTGTAAATATTATAGAACTAAAAATAGAAAAAGATAACATAAACTCAAATGGAAAAGGCAAACTCATAAAAGATATGTAACTAAAATAAAAAACAGTAAAGACACATTCTTGACTCTTAGCCAAAAATTGAAATCCCTATGATGCATGGGATCATAAATAAGAAGAAATGAGAAAATATTAAAACGTACGATATATTTAAAAATAATAGATTAAAATTTGGACATTCTTGAAAAGATTAGGAACTATATTCCTATGATAATGATGGTGATAATAGTAGTGGTAATAATATTATTAGAAAAATAGTAACACACAAGAAATAGAAGAAGAATTCTTTAAAAAAAAAAACCTTCAAAATGAATGAAAGTTAAATGGCAAAAAGCCGTTTTAGCAAGGCAAAAAAAATTCAAAACAGCGTTGAGAGAAAAATAGGAATTTCAAATTAAACAATTTTCAGGAAAAATCATTTGATAGACTAATATAACAAAACTGCAATGACATATTCGAAAAAAGATTAAAAAAGTGAAGAAAACCTTATTATATATTAAAATAATATTTTAACATCTTATAGTTACTAAAAATGTAACGATTATAGCACTTGAGAGAAATCATTACAAAGCTCATGTTGCATATAAAAGGGAAAAAAAAAAGGAACTAAAAATATAAGGAAAGATTCAGAAGGTAGAAAATGAACATAAATCTAGATTCTGAAAAGTTAAGAAATTTCAGTAAAGACAAGAGAAAACAGTAAAGTATTTATATGAAAAAAAATATTTGATTGTCTAATAGAAATAAGAAGCCCTACTAAACATTAAAAACATTGAAAAAAAAAATGCAAAACCAGATGAAGGAAATACAAGGAAAGATCAAAGAAGAAGTTATACTAAGATCTTTGAAACTTTGAAAATAGAGTCTAAATTTTAATTGATTCCCCAAAATAAAAATAGAGTGAAAATATTAAAAGGTATAAGTATGAGATTATATTTGAAGTTCAATATTTAAATTTAATGGGGGATATCTATGTCAAACTCAAATATGAACTTTTCACACGTTAACTTTGATCCTCTTAACTCATCAACTTGGATAAATATAGTTGTTAGTGTTCAAGCTGATTGGAAATTCACTTCCAAGATTTAGTGAACCCTATTTAAAAAAATAATAATAAAAACAAAAAATAAAAAGGTAAAATGTAAAAATGTAAAACATGGAGAAAAGGAAACACAAAAAACTAGTAGAGATAAAGTGAAGTGATAATGTCTTATTAGTTAGGATGCGGTGGCAGCTGGTAAAAGAGTTACGTATGGAGGAATATTTTTCTACCAAAAGAGAATATTGAAAGAGTTATGTATGGAGGAATTACAATATCTATACTCTCATTGGTTCTCTGGATGTTCGGGTATCCATCGACATCCTTACTCCTTTTCGACCCTTAACCATTGGGACCCACAATGAAAACCATGTACAATATAATAAAATAAATGCCCTAACTACCAATTTGGGGCCCACTGAAAAACCGGATAGCTGCAGCCAGAAATTATCTCAGCCCAATAGCTTCATGGTAGAGCCTGCCTTCCTCACCAAATGCTTTTGCGTGTGTTTTGCATGATAATAACCACAAGCCCTGGGGGTGGAGCCAATGATTTTGGCTTTCGAGACCACTAAGACAATTAATCTGATTCTAACTCATGATGGTGGATCGACCACACCACAGAAAAACCCATCCATCCAAATTGGTGGTCAGGAAGGAAATGTTTGGATGATTGTCTACTTCGGATGGGACAGCAATAAAAGCAACCTACCAAGTGATTTATTTTATCCATCAATAGAACCCACAAGTTCAAGGGTCCGGAAGTTCAAGGGTCTGGATCAGCAAACCGTACAGTGGGCCATGCAGGAAGAAGTCAAGGGTCGAGGACAGAACATAAAGCCCAGGGTCGAGTAACATGTAAGTTCCGTTTTGAAGATTTGTGTTGAGGATTACATACAACCACGTGCATTTCATGGAAATTACAAATAATCACCTGTGTCGGTCATTTTACATATTACCACATCTATAATCTGCAAATCTCACTCAGACATCTTGACTGTCGGTCAATGGCTCAATTTCAACATACTTCGTGTCAATTAAACAAAAGGCGTTCCTGTCGATCAAAATTGACATGAATGTAATGGTTTTTTTAGTTATCATCTTAAATCTAATAATAATGAGACTAGAACTAACAAAGCTTTTCTCACTTTAACTCAAATTACATTGAATTGTTTTTAATCGATTGGAAATCAGCCACCAAAAAGTCTGGCTATGAGTGGGTCAAGTTGAACCAAAACGGGTTCAGTTGAGATGAGGTGTTTGCAGGTTGAAAGCTGAATCTATATAGAGCTGTTTATCAATGAAAAAGTTTCCCTTGTGCACCTAAAAATGCACACTTTGCATCTGATCCGATCCCGAAATGGGACTTGCCCTCTAAACTTCTTGTACACAATCCAGATTCGCTGTAGTTCAGAGCGTTAGAGAACAGGTGAATGTTTTTATTACCCAAGAGGGTGACATGTATGTAACCTACCCCACACGTCAATCCAACTCAACTCTTGTGTCAAGTTTTTAACCCAAATTTTTGTTTTTGTTGGTTGGAAAGAACTCTTCTCGTAGGCGCTCTCTCTCTCTCTCCCAGCTGAAGCTAACAAATCACTGACACGGGTGTTGTTGTCAAAGTTTCTTCTCTTTCAGACTTAGAGAGAGGAACAGGAGAGAGAAAAGGAAAAAAGGAGACGGTTTTGGAAGCTTTTTCTTTCTTCTCTCTCTACTGCATTTCAAGTTCATTTCTTTTCAAAAGAAACCTCTTCTTGAGATCGTGCCGGCATTTTCTCAACTTCCATCTCGGAATCTGCTTTCCCTCCTCCATTTTCTCTCTCTTTATTCCAAGCGTAAAGATCCACCGTCCATTCTCTCTCTCTCTCTCTCTCTCTCTCTCTCTCTCTCTCTCTCTCTCTCTCTCTCTCTCCCCCCTTAATGATGAAGTTGATTCATCACCATTCATCACCTAAAAGAGACGTTGGAGGAATTTGATTTCTGAGAAAAATTCGGGATCCGATAAAATCCCCCAAACACCGCCGATTTTCTCCACTCCAGACGCGATGATGAATGCCTCCGTTTTCCTCACCCCCTTCAAACTTCTATTCGTTACTCCTCGAATTGCCCGTTGGAACAGGTCAATCTCTCTCTCTCTCTTCTTCACTCAAATGCCAAATGCTGAAGAATCGGAGCGTCTTAAATGGCTGTAGAATGTAGATTCTAGCTGTTGGTATTAAAAACTGTGTAGGTTTTGCGATTCCAGAGAAGAGGAATTTCAATCTGAGAAATTACTAGTCTTTCCTAGATCTGTGTCTCTTCTCTGAAATCTCAAAGTGGTGGGTGAGAATTACGGAGAAAGATAAGACAGGCAGCAAGAGCTTGGAATTGAAGGGGGACCATTTAATGAGATTCCAAAAGGCCCCCAATGTTATTAGAGTATTTACAGAAACACCCATTTGCTTCATCTGAAAGTTGAAGCATTTCTGACCTTCAAACCGCCTTTTGTTTTTGTTACGATTGATTATAGATTGAAAAAGGTGGGATTTTTATTTTTTATGTAATAATTAAGAGTGGATTAGATTAGCAGTAATCGATTATTATCAGTAAGTGAGCACAACAACCATGTCTTTAACAGTCTAACCACCGGCTCTTGCTTGTTGTTTGTGGATAGATAGGTAGGAACTAAGGAAGGAAGGTCTGTTGGTGGTTACTGTTTGATCTTGTGTGTTTCTGATTGGTATTTACTTTGTGGGTTTTGTGGGGTTGTCAGTGTTTTGAGGAATTAGGAAGCAGAGAGGAGGGAGGGAGATATGGGGGCAGTTGGGGAGGAGGAATTGCTGCGATGGGAGAAGGTACAGGCGGCGGCGGCTGCAAATGGGAGCAAGGAGAGGATCTTGGTATCGGTGAGGCTGAGGCCGTTGAGTGACAAGGAGGTAGCAAGGAATGAGGTATCAGATTGGGAATGTATCAATGACAATACTATCATATTCAGGAATAGTCTTCAAGAGCGATCGATGGTGCCTACAGCTTGTTCATTTGGTAAGAAAATCTATATATCATTTCCCATGATTGCTTCTTTTTGTAAATGTCTGTATTAAGGATTGAATTTCATTGTGCCTGTCTCTCCCATTGTATGCGGATTGTTTAATCAACTCTCTGGTCTGGTGTTTCCCAGAGTACCAAACTGAAACATTGTATTTTTATGGGTTCACTTTCTTTCCTTTTTTTTAGGAAAAAAAATATTGTTTCTGCTTTAAATATGCACCAATCTATCCACCCATCTGCATGCTCTTCCTTGAATTTCTTGGGGAATTTGGATATAGGAAGGGAAGGATGTGACATCAATTGTCTTGGTTCCAGAATTGAGCAATTTAGAATTCGCTGCTATCTTCCTAAATTGCAACCAGTATGCATATTTTGGCACTTAGTGACGTTAATTTCAAAAGAAGAATTCAGAGAAACAGTATGTGCCTAGTATTAGTCATGCTCTTTGAACCACACCAGGTTTCCATTCATTCTTCCTATGTTCTCGACTGTTTTTTATTTGGGGCAAACACAAATTTGCAGTCTTTAAAGGAATTGAATGAAAATCTCTGGTTTACCCATTGGGGTTATGATTTTGGAAACCATCAAATTAGCATGCTCTCCAATAGTTATCCAGTTTGATTCTGAGACTTAAACTCTTATTGATACGTCTCTTTCTTCAATTTCTTGGGTGACAGATAGAGTATTTCGCGGTGATTGCTCCACAAAACAAGTGTATGAGGAGGCAGCCAAAGAAGTTGCACTTTCTGTTGTCAGTGGTATTAACTGTGAGTACGACATTTTCTCTCTGCCTTGCATTTCTTGAACTTCAGCCGGTGGTTCCTTAACCAGAGGATACTTATTCTCGCTTGTTTGAATAAATTTATTTGCTTCAGCAAGCATTTTTGCATATGGGCAAACAAGTAGTGGAAAGACTTATACGATGAATGGAATAACTGAATATACTGTAGCCGACATATATGGCTATATACAGAGGGTAATTTCCATCTGTGCCCCCTTTTCACTTTCAAACTGTCATAGACTTTGTTTTTGGATATTTGTAATATGGGTGGTGTTTTTTCTTGTAGCATGAGGAAAGAGCATTTGTGTTGAAGTTTTCAGCAATGGAGATATACAATGAGGCTGTGAAGGATCTCCTTGGCACAGATGGTACTCCACTGAGGCTTTTAGATGACCCAGAGGTAAATATTAGCTCTTGATGAAAGTTCCATCAGGAGATTGTCTTGTCTTTGCTTACCACATTGCATTTTCATAGAGAGGAACAATAGTGGAGAAACTTACGGAGGAAACTCTGAGGGATTGGAGCCATATGCGGCAGCTCCTTTCTATATGTGAAGGTAGGTTCTCTCTATTATAATGTGGGCTTTAAAGTTGGTACTAGCATTCTTTTTATCCATGTGCATTGCGTACTTGCAGCTCAAAGACAGGTAGGGGAGACCTCTTTGAATGAAGCAAGCTCCAGATCTCATCAAATTCTCAGATTGGTGTGCCCCCTTTTGATTGATAAGTTGCTTCTGATAAAGATTTGATTATGGTAATGAAAAAAATTCCTGATACCATATTCCATTTACTGATGGATCTTTGCAGACAATTGAAAGTTCTGCTCGTGAGTTTTTGGGAAAGGATAACTCAAGCACCCTTGCTGCCAGTGTGGTATAAACTCCGTTGTTTTTTATTTTCTTTTCTTTTCTTTTTTCAATTTCTCAGTTCAGAAAGTGAATTATTTTATATGGATTATCTCCTGATGATACTTTTTTCACAAAGGGAAGGGAAAGCTGTAGTAAGTTGATTTGTTTTTGCCAACAGAATTTTGTTGATCTGGCTGGGAGTGAGCGTGCATCTCAGGCGTTATCAGCTGGTGCCAGATTGAAAGAAGGCTGCCACATAAATCGTAGTTTGCTCACCCTGGGAACTGTTATTCGCAAGCTAAGGTTGCCAAAACTTTGATTCCATCTCATACTTGTACACTTCCAAACCATTATGCTAGTAGTCTGTTTAATAAAAACTTGGCTTAGTGACTAAGGGCAAATTTTGGTGTAGTGATTTCTTTAATCTTATTTTAACTCTTTCTGGAATACAATGGCCTCCACTTTGTTTTGTATCACTTGGCGTGTACCGAAAACTATTGCTGAAACCGAGATCAGATTGGTTATTGGTTGCTTTCAGTGGTTTTACTTGGCAATTGCCATCAGTGTTGTCTCAGCATACTTCATCAATTGGTGGGAGTGATCCATTATTTTGTTAGTAAAATGAAATTTTAAATTAACTCAAATTTGGATTTTGATTTATTTTGACACCACAGTCAACAATATATTATCTACTGAAAAATTAAGATAGTGGAATCAAAATCAAATTTTAATCATCTGCTTTCTTATGATCTTCCACAACAGGCTATCTTGTGGGTATGTATGAACTTTATACCAAATCAAATTACATTGTTAGAAAAGGAACCAGTGCTCTGTTGTACCCTTGCCCTAATGCCCCCAGATCCATGCTCCCTATGTCTGCATCATTTTCCTGTTCCTCATATGTCTAAAAATCTGAGGATGGGGAAGGAGAGTGCTGCTGATAGGAGTAGAGTGCTGCTGATAGGAGTAGGATAGAAGAACAGCTGGAGAAGATCTGAGGATGGGGACGTCAAGTGCTGCAGGTAGGAATTAGGAGAGTGCTGCTGATAGGAGTAGAGTGCTGCTGATAGGAGTAGGATAGAAGAACAGCTGGAGAAGATCTGAGGATGGGGACGTCGAGTGCTGCAGGTAGGAATTAGGATAGAAAAACCGGAGAAGAATATGTCAGAGGAAACTAATAAGACATAAGAATCCCAAGACTCTTCTTTTTTTTTTTTTTTTCCTTTTTCTTCTTTTAATTTCTTTCCCAATCCACTCCTTTTCATTTCTTGTATTTCTCTCTTTTTTCTCACTTGAACATGTGCTTAAGGTGGCTACAGGTATTATCCTAGGGCAATACAAGGAGTCACTGGTATGGTTGATTTTGTTGCCCTTCCTATATACGTAAAAATCTGGGATCCCATGGAACCCTCGACTTTGTTTCTAGTTACGTTAGCCCAAATGATTATCATCCACATTCAGTGTAATCCATTTTCAAAATTTTCATTTCCATGAAATTTCTTCAGATGATTCTATCTTGTTTTCCATTACTTTGAAAACAACATCTAATCTTCGTTATCTAGGTTGGATTAGTTAAGATGTCTAACCAAATTAAATTTTGGCACTATTTCTCAATGTAATCAAGAGTAGGCTGAAACCAAGACTTTCCCTCTCAACTAAGAGCTCTGCTTAAATTGGTGGGCTTTAAGGTTAATGTAATAAATGATGTATTTATGAACTGAGAGTTTGGTTTTCAGGTTTTTTTTATAATGTTATCTTTTCTTTTTCTCCCAGCTTTTTCTGTCTGTAATAGATTTCTTATTCACTCTAGATAAACTGTGTTGGCTTGTTTTGCTGCTCAGTTGGTTGAAACATTTCACTTATTCGCTTGATGCTCTTCTTGATGCAGCAAGGGAAGAAATGGGCACATTCCATATAGAGATTCAAAGCTAACACGCATACTGCAACCGTCATTAGGAGGCAATGCAAGAACTGCCATCATTTGCACAATGAGTCCCGCAAGAAGCCATATTGAGCAATCCAGAAACACCCTCTTATTTGCAACTTGCGCAAAAGAAGTTGTTACGAGTGCACAGGTCAATGTAGTTATGTCTGATAAGGCATTGGTAAAGCATTTGCAAAAGGAACTGGCTAGGTTGGAGAGTGAACTGAGAAGTCCAGGGCCAATTTCGTCCACAACACATTCTGATGCGCACATGAGAAAGAAAGATGCTCAGATTCAAAAGGTTACAAAATACATTCTAAATTTGCAATTGTGAAGAATATGCACATTCACCCACACATTTGCATATTTATTCACATCTTTAGACACACAAAGAAAGAGAACATTATCTTTGAACAGAAATGCTTGTCTGTGAATGCAAATATGCAAACACCTAAACAGCACATGCTCACAGTGAAACACAGTAATACTAATTGAACTCTGGCCTTCCAAATAGTCCACACTAGCTTATCCCAAGTTGTAACCCTTGATTTATGGGCCTCAAAGTTTAACAAATTTCAACGTTTAGATGAAATAGATTTGTTTTCCTAAACTTAATGATGATTAACAGTCCGATGATGGCCAATTTGGCATGCTTGCCAATTTGCAAATGGGTAGGTGAGTGTGAACTGTGAAGGGTTTGGATTAATAATAGGTGGGGCACAGATACGAGATCTGTTCTCGCCACAAAAATTTATGATCCTCATGTGGGCTCCTTCAAATATAGAGGCATGATTATATTCTGTCAACAATAAAAATGTTTTGTGTGATTGATTTCACAAAAATGCTTTGTAAAATGCCCTTCAATGGTATGCGATATGCGTCCTCCCCCCATATTTACCTATTATGAGTACAATCCCCTCTTCTGAGTGATATTCGCTGTCAATTTGAGAAGGCCTAATTAAATTTTACAGAAACCGTATTTGATAAACTCATTGTTAACCATACAATTGTTATATAGTAGGGCCACCTTTCAATGATTTGAGTCATCCGTATGATGTGTAATTAATCCCTATATCAGAAGCTAACTGTTTTCTCTGATTAAAGTGATACATTGGATTTGGCAAATGCAATTTAACTGTGTTTTTAATATGTTATCAATCTAATGGTCAGTATCACGCCTAATGAAGTGAAATTTGGAAGATGTGCCAGTTCATGCAGGATGTTTGAATGAATGGTTTTGATCTGTGTTAGGTGGGCCCCAGCACATGAGGAATCGGATTTATAAGAGCTGTTATTTATTATGGTGTTTAGTCTTGTTTTTTCAGTAAATCCAATGGTGTAATGCTTTGTTGAAAGTCAAAACTTGGACAAACTTTAGATAATCAGGTCTGGGGGATGAGGATCTTTAGATTGGTTTGGATCCACAACAGGTGTCCTCTACTTTTATGGATTCGAATATGCCAGATTGTACAGAACCTCTTTTATTCAGATGCTGCATATACTTATTCCTCATTTTACAGACTGCTCCTACATTTATTCCTTTACACCCTTCCCTTTTAGGCCTGCTTAAATGCATGTTTGACTACTTGGATTGGGGGATTTAGAATTAGATGGCTCATCATGTGGATTAGCGGTGACCTAAAAAATAACTATTCTCTGAATATCCTAAACTGTTGATAGGCCCTGAAGTTCAATGGTTCTATAAAAGCAGTCTTTTTCATTTTGGTGATTTGGACATCTTATTTTGCAGATGGAGAAAGAGATTAAAATGCTGACAGAGCAACGTGATCTTGCTCAATCTCGGCTTGAGATTTTGCTTCATTTCATAGGACATGATCGAGCTTCAAGACTTTGGGTATTCACTGTTTTCCTTTTTAAATAATATTAAAAAGAAAATGGAAACTGACATTGCATCTTGATATGTAGCTCAACTTCTGTCTTTTTCCTTTTTCTCTTTCAGGCAGAGTATGATCACCCTGCAGAATCCAATACACGGAATGCATGTGATGAGCTTTCAGTATCAGAGTCATTGGTTGCTGCTGAACATCCTCCAAATTTCAGCTTTGCAAATTCTAATACAAATCACTATTCTAAAGAATACAGTGGCGCTGATGTTGATGAACAATACCTACAGCTTTCCAACATAGCAGAAGACCAAGTTCCATTAAGTGATAGCACTCATAGACTGTCAGTTAGTAGCCCTGCATTTGTTGGATTGGCTTCACGGCAAGGTAGGGAAATCAACACCAGTGATGATTCGGAGGACCTATGCAAGGAAGTTCGGTGTATTGAAACTGGAGAGTCAATTCCAAGTAGATATGAAGAACCTATTGAGGTGCCTGGCTCCATGAGAAATGAAAGGCCGCAAACTTTGACATTAAGTGATAACACGCATTCAGCAGAACGCGAACTGGAATCCATAGAGAAGAGAAATGGAGAGTTGAAATTTGATGGTACAGACTTTACATATGGTACATTGAAGCAGCAACTCCAGGATGTGCAAAAAACCATCAACAATCTTGTCGAACCATATTCTGATGAATTTTCTCCATCGTGCTTAACAAAAAGTCAAAGCTGTAGAGGAGCTCTTATGATTAGCTCATCTTCTCTTTGGGCTCATGAAGAAAATGGGAATACTCCACCAAGCAGATTTGAGAAAGACTTCCCATCAAGGCCAGGAACTGGAAGCTTCCGTAAGAGGCCTCGTGTGTTAAAATATGATGCTGAAATTGAAACATTATCAAGGGATGACTCCCAGACTTCTGAATGCAGTGCTTCCATTGACACACTAAAATCACACAATATCAAGTCTGCAACTGAGGAAAATATAACCAGTGTCCGAAGTTTTGTCGCAGGACTGAAGGAAATGGCTAAGCTTCAGTATGAGAAGCAACTTATTGATGGCCAGGTAAGAATTTCTTGTTTTACTAAATGCTGCCATCTTCTTGTAGAGGCATATATGATCTATGTCCCAGTTCACATTGATTGACTTGGCCTCTTAGATGAATTTGCTTTTTTGTGTTCTTCCATTAAAGGTTAGTTTGAGATTTGGCAATTGGCATGCTGCTAAGAGATTGAAAGAGACCATTTAATAGTATTTTTTTATACGAAGTTAAGTCAGCTGTAGAGTCGTGATTGTTTTCATGGTTAACCACCATTTGATACTACCTTTTAATACGAAGTTAAGTCATCTGTAGATTCATGATTGTTTTCATGGCTAACCTGACCGGTGACCACTATCTGTTTCAGTGAATCACCCTCCATCTGCAAAGCTTCTGCAAATTATTATGAATTAACAAAATCTTATATAAAAATAAATAAATTAAAACAAATGAAGAAGAGGAAGAACTGAAAATCATTTTACTATAACAAAATGAATCAATGTATCTTATATCGAAATGATCATGTTGATTTGCATCTTTTCTGCTCGTAGATGATAAGGTTTCTTTTCTTTTTTCTTTTTCTTTTTTTTGGTTAATGCGGCTTTAGTTGTTATATTCCTTCAATTCACTCAACTGTTAACACCTAGTAGGGAACCTGCTGTATTGCCTACGAAAATCTGTTATTGCATGTCGTAAAGGACCCACCAAGGGAATGGCTTATGTTTTGCATGTGTCACCTTCAAACATGCATCTAATGAGAACCAATCTGGTTTCCACGTGTGAAAGATTAGCATACCTCATTAGCTATATGCTACGATCACTTTGATGTCTCAACAAACAACTGAAAGGTGTTGATAACTACGATAAAATCCTGTTGCATTTAATTTTGTGAATTTTGCTTCTTGTGTTTCTTATTGAGCATGGATTTTTTTTATTTTGTTTTTTTATTGGGAGAATCCAGGATGAAGAACCACAGGGCAGTGAAGAGTCCATGACTACGGAGAAGACTTTGAAAGATGCTGGTGTGGATCCGATGCAAATTCCATTGGAATCTCCATCGCGTTGGCCCTTGGAGTTTGAGAGGCTGCAGAGAGATATAATTGATCTTTGGGATGCTTGCAATACTTCCTTGGTCCATAGGACTTACTTTTTCCTGCTCTTCAATGGTGATCAATCAGATTCAATTTACATGGAAGTAGAGTTAAGGAGGCTGTCCTTTCTCAAGAATACATTATCTCAGAGCGATCTTGGTAAAAATGTCCTGGAAAATGGTCGCATTGTCACACCAGCTACAAGGTAGTTTTCTTCTGTGTTTTCTTTCTCCCACCGTGGAAATTTGTGGAAAGTAACTAACCCATTTATGTTTAGTCATGGCCTTTCCATTTTCCACCCTCATCATAGTCATCATCATTGGAACTTTATCACTATTACACATATATCTCTGATCTGAAGACAAAAGAACACGCTTATTTTAGACTGTTCCCTGCCAATGATATGGTGTACTAAAAAATTTGCATCTGTCGGTTGAACAAAGACAATATCGAGGGACTTTTTTTTGGGTATAATTGAGGGACTTGAATGAAAATTACACATGGACTGTTAGGAGAAAGTTCATCCGATGGAACGAAACCAATCCAATTAGTGGCTGGTGTCATTCTACACTTGTGCCTTTTGAGTTTTGATCCATCTCCTATCCATGAAAGCCTGGCATCTAACAGGAAGGACCATCAACAGGCATGTAACATTTAGTCATGGCAATAGTGCTTACTAGAACTGGATCCTTTCCTACCAGAACAGCCAAAATAAATTTTCAATTGAAATTCTGACAAATATTGATTCACAATGAAAACTGTTTTTTAGAACATTCTACATTTTGCGGAATTAATGATAAGATTCTGGTCACCTTCAATACAAATTGTCATTTAAAAAAAAAAAAAAAAAAAAAAGATATTCTGGTCACCTTTTGAATTGGAGAGGTCATTTCTGTAAGATTTTAACCATCAGTTCGAAACCAGTAATAATGGTTTTAATTCTTTGGACAAATTGCAGCATGAAGGTTCTCCGGCGTGAGAGGGAGATGCTGAGCAAGCAAATGCAGAAGAGATTTTCAGAGGTAGAAAGGGAGAACCTTTACCAGAAGTGGGGCATCGCGTTGGACACAAAGCAGAGGAAACTACAGTTGGCCTATCGCTTGTGGATTGACACAGGAGATATGGAGCATATTAGGGAAAGCGCCATAATTGTTGCAAAGCTGATTGGATTTGTAGAGCCAGGGCAGGCCATGAAGGAGATGTTCGGCCTAAGCTTCACGCCCAGGAAGACCAGAACTAGCCGCAGAGCCTTAGTCTGGAAAAACAGCTTCTCCACCCTTGTATAGGATCAATCTAGACTACACAGAAAGGCGATAGTGGTGTGGCATTGAAGGGATGGCCTCTGCAAGGTTCGCTGCTACACCTGCATACATGAACTTTTCACTAATTTGCACTGTTGAGTTTGATTCTTCTGATTGAATTTTAGAGATTTGTAAATTTACTTAGATTAGCTACACGAGCTGAACATGATTGTTGGCTGTTGTTAATGATCTATATTGTTTGATAATAAAGACCCAAGCCCATTTTGGTTCCTCTGATGGTAATTGATTTGCAATGCGTTGAAAGCAGCGATTGGCGTACCTATAATGTTCTGCCAGGAACCGCCCTTAAATTTGATATTGAGAACCCATTTGTGGGACCCAATTTGATGCATGTTAATCGAGTGATGGGGTGGAATTGGAATGTCCTTGTTTAAAGGTGGGCAGAAAATCAGCTTTTTCCGATTATTCCAATATCTATGTAAGGGCTCCAAAATTTGCTAGATGCATATTCAACCATTAGACATTAGGCCTTTGCAAAGATGGTTAGGAATTAGGATCATCAGATCAAGTTGATTTTTTACTTGGTTACTAATCCTCACTATGATGACCTTCCAATCTTATCATACCCATGTGGTTGGAATGCCTTAAAGTGGGCCCCACAGTATGGTTATCTTCAGTTGGATTATTGATGGGTGAGGTGCACTTGGATTGCTGCTGGTTCTCAAGTTGGTAGGCTCTCCCCCAAGCCGAGAGACGGGATTTTTCTTTTCGCCTTATCACTAACATTCCTTTTGGGCCTATTTGTTTTCGTGTATTTAATTCTTATGCATTATTTGACTGTATCTCTATAAATGGTTAAGAATGAAGAATCAAAAGAGAGACTCAAAAACGACAACAGATGGAAAAGGGAGTAAGCGAGATGGTGAAAAACCCATGGCCTTATTAAATTCAAATCCTAGCAAAGTCAAGATGCCATCTATACGTCGTTAGCTTATATCCTTTGCCCATCACCTCTTTTTAACGTTCCTTTCATCTATAAGATCATTTGACCATTAATTCCTACGATTCTTGACAAAACAAAAAGGCCCTGAGTTTCTCTCGAGGCTTCCTAAGTTTCTCTAAAGGCCAACTGTCAGATAAATAACAGCATCAGAAGATGGACCCTTTTATTATTTTTGGGTCCCGTGAAAAGACAGATCATTTTCAACGGACTCGATCAAAATCTTACACAGGCGTTCCCACCGTCTAAACCAGCTAAAAGCTATAGCAACTGTATTGTAATATCAGCGATTGGAATAAATAAATAAACATGTCGTGATTAACTAATTGCTCATCTGACCATGTATATCTGACATTCAATTGAGGAAGATTCAATCTAAGGGTAGAACTTTAAAAAGGGATGGGGCCCACTATATAATTTTCTTAAAATATGCAATGCACCTCATAGTTTTGGTGTACCTAGATGCACGACAAACTGAATGAACCCCACCCTAACAACAAAATTGGCAGACCAATACAGGTGCCAATTGTAAATCGCCAAATGCAAACTTAAATACGGATTAGTTAAGCTCCCTAGAACGAACTATGGCTCCAGCGAGTGCAAAATCCTCTGGATCCAAAGGCCCATTAGATCAAGAGATCGTTATTCCCAGTGCTCTGAAAACCCAACTGGTACTCCCTGGTGGATGGGTCGTTTATCCCAAACTGGCACATCAACGTTGATACCCCTGGTACAATTATTATACATTTGCCACTATTTTTTAATATGAATAATTTTTTGTACTAGTCAATATTTAGAAAAGATGTCTGATGATGCAAAAGCTAGAATGTGAAGTACAAGCTTGGTGTTCCCGAGATCCAGATGTTAGATGTAATAATATAATTTTAAGGTGGTTCTCAGAGATTAGGCAGGGGCATGTTTGTAGCAAAAGATTATTAAAGAGGTGGCGGATGAAGGATGAGTAGTGGAGCCTTCACTTTACTATTTACTGAAATACTAGAGTGATGATGGCCGATTTTTCATTTCCCATTTTTCATTTACCCCTAGTTAATAATCCGTAGGAGAAGCTCATTTGAACATGAATTCCTGTGTAAGCTATTGCACAGAAACAAGCCCTAAAAGTATATCCAAACTGTATAATTCACTAAGTCGATTCCCTCCCAAACTTTCCCACCCTAGATGGGTCATTCAAACACACGAACCCTCTTGAACGACCTTCACTGGTGTCATGGGATGGGGACGAGTGGGCGTGTGCACCTCTCTTTCGTTTTTTTCCCCTATTGGAATTGGTAGCACTTGAGCTCACATCCCCAAAGTTGCGATCGTGAGTTACCTTTCACGTCCACAACCTGCACTCTAAAAATATCAAAACAAGCCCCATGGGAGACGGCCTGAAACACATGTTGACCTAGCCCCGTTGAGATCCAGCAGAAAATTATTTCCCATGAAAGCATACGCTTCAGGCTTCAATCCTAGTACCGCACCTCTAGCATGGAAAGAGACGAGCCTTATACAGTGACGAGCTAGCCCTCATACAGAGGGCCCCACAGCCAACATGCAATCCTTTGAACCGCAAAGGCCACAACTGGGCCAATTTAGTAGAGCCATTCAATTAGCAGGTACGTGATCGATGAACTATGATTATCCAATCAAGACGGTCACCAAAAATTGGTAAAAAAAAAATTAGCGCATATTCAGGCAACAATCAACAATTAGAAAATAGTAAGCTGGGTTTATTGCCTGGATTATGGTAACAGCATCCACAGATGCACCACACTGCAAACTCAGAAATCAAAAGAGAGAAGGGAATATAGATGATAAAAACTACATTCCTAAAAAGGGCACCACATTTGTTGAAAGTTGAAACTAACTCGTGTTACCATTTCATCAGGAAAAAAATGAAATAGGAGGCATCTAGCAAAAGAATGAACTGTTAAGTAGCGCATAAGACAATGAAAAGGACACAACCATAATCCACTTTACTCCCGATCCAGTGAGGAGCCAAAATCTTGGGGAGGAGTTATTTATTTGCCAATTGCAATGGGATTTTCCCAAGGCTGGGGAGAAGTTGAACAATTTTAGCAAGAGAGGCACAATTAGTAAGACAATTCACATATCTATAGAGTGGAAAGTAGAATTATCATTTTAAACTGGTTTCCTACCCTACTCTCAACGGAATGAATATGCAAATGTGTTAAAAGTTGATGGTTTCCCCACCTTATTTGCTTCACAAAAACTGGTTTCCTACCCTACCCTCTACAGAATGACTCTGAAAATGTGTTAAAAGTTGATGGTTTCCCGCCATATTTGCTTCACAAAAACTGGTTTCCTACCCTAACCTCTACAGAATGAATGTGAAAATGTGTTAAAAGTTGATGGTTTCCCACCATATCTGCTTCACAGTTGTCTAATATTTCCCTGAGAAAACAATATTGACAGACAGTCATCGATCCATCTAAAATGAAATTCCCCACTCTTTTTCTTCACAAGACATGACCCGTAACATAAAGAAAACCAGGAACCAATCTGTAGCAATTGTTAACAGCAACCACTCTTCTTTAATTTGAGTCACTTTGCACTACGTACTCATTGAATAACCAAGAAAAAAAAATGAATTCAAGGCTAGACAAGAATTTGGCGTTAGTAGGAAAATCAAGTGCAAAAGATCTCATTTTTAACGGACAAATGGACAATGTTGATAGCCTTAGAACAGAAGCAATGCTTAAAAGACCATAGTGGACACTGAACCACTTTAATTGGAAATTCTGGTCCAAACCAGGATGAATGCTGACCCACAACCTCACAATTGGATGGAGCAAATATTTAAGATTTTAATCAGCTGAAGCCAGACAAAACCATTAGTTCAAGCTGGAGGGGTTTGGACTGAAATGGCCATAAAACTGGCTCAGGTAGGGCATCGGACCATATGGGCCCCACCCCCCCCCCCCCCACCCAAACCAAAAAATGAAAACCCCCCAACCCCCCACCCCACAACAAAAAAAAGGGTCATACCTCCAGCACCAATGTACACAAACCATTAGCCTGTGATGTGTCATAGGATTGTTCTATTAAAACGACCGAGTTAGGCATCCACGGTTAAATATAGCACTAAGAATATCACCATCAAAGCCTTGTCCCGACTATATCAGAAGTCGGCTACATGAAATTTGTTTCTCCATTCCAATCTATCAAAACTAAAATTTTATAAAACAAATTCATGAGATAGAGAGAGAGCGAGCTAAAGACTTACAGGAAGCTTGTAACTGATGTCTTTTAGCAACTCAGGACGCAGCTGAAATCTAGTAAAAAATAACCAGGACCAAGCAATAAATAGAAAACAAGGAACATGTCACAATTTTTAAATGTCAATGGCTTCAAACCAAAAGATAAATAAGTAGAAATTGCCAGATACCTTGACGGCAACCATAGCGTGCATCAGAGTTCCCATAGTACACATTCTTGATCTGCAGGGCTACTGATTCATTTCTTTATTGGTAACCATAAGTTTTATTAGATGAAACAAAAGTATATTCGAGAAAACAAAGTCAAACAGTACGAAAGTTATATACTTCAGCCAATATATCTATTATTTCATTTCCCATCTTGACGATGTGCTGAAAATCACATCCAACATCAAGGTTGATCCACCTCCTGGATCAAGAATCTTCTCTCAAAGAATGCTGCCCCAAGGAGCTCACACAAATTCACACCCCGCCAACAGGGCAGCAGATCATCTAGCTAAAATTAGACCCCAAGAGATCATATGAACATCACAGAGAGTAAGCCTCTGAAGTCATCTGCATGACCTGTTCACTCAAGATGCTCATCTAGCACATGGAGGGTCCACATCGAACGTCATCAACATTGGCAACTCCCAAAATTGGTATCATGGATTATTTGCATACCTTTGTTACATCAGTTTCCAAGCCTGGTTGACAATGATTGAAACAGTTCTTCAGCCAACCTGGCTGTTTATTTTTCTTCTTGCATTTCATTTTCATTAGTACATTTTATGAGAGGGAAAGGGGAAAATAGAGTCCATACAGAAAGATTCTCAGATGAGAACATGCATAGAAACCTCGGGTCAAGAAATTTAACATGGGAGGCCATGCTGATCTCTGGGCTGTTTATAAATCACCGTGGACCTAAATTGACTAAAAAATCTACCAAAAAGTTCCCATCAAAATAATATTCTAGTTCATCAAACCATGGATTACTCATCTATGAACCAAAATCTAAATGATAAGCCATCAAGGCTCATACAATTCTTTTAGAAGGACAGAAGACACTTGCTCTTTTACAAACAAATCTAGAAGATTACTGGAGCTTTTACTACATCAATTATGTTCATCCAATTCAAGTGCTTGGAAAATCCTAATCCACCAAAAGTAAATGAAGTATAAAAAGGTTTCATGGAGACAAGACAATAATTGTTTGATGAAAGAACAAGCACCTGCATCCAAAGTGTAACTGCCAATGGGTGTTGATGAAACCGGGACCTGCATACAAAGTGTAACTTGTGTTTGAAAAGAATGTCATTCTTTTCTTGGTAACATGACTCGAATTTGAAACCTGGTGATGCTAAATTAGCACAAACTTCCAAGTGTGCTGCAGCCTATAGTGTCAGATGTCTATTTTTATGTACAGAAGTTGAGTTTTATCTATAAATCCTATAGAAAAGGGGAAAACTACACAAGTGCAGTAAACTACGCAAGGGGAAAAACTGATTCTATTAACCAATCAACAGGAGAAAAAAGAAAAAAAAAATAATAATACTTAGCTTTCTGCTTTGTGAATCTCCTTAATACAACCAACTATTATAGCAAGATACTTGTACATGCCCAGTGTAACCCATATCAGACCAATACGACACTCCTCAAAATTGCACCAATACTTCCAGCTTATAAGTTTAGCATATCAAAGTCCAACATCTCATATAGTTCTTTTAAATTTCTTACTTTTGAACATAAAAGAATGTTAGAAAGGAATGTAAACAAGGATAACTTCATTAATATAGTACTGTTCTAAAGAGAAAATAAGGACAGTTAAGTCAGCATCTGTATCCTAGGTTTCCAAAAGTGCAGACTCGTATCTCCAATCCCCGTGTCCATGTCCCAATCCATATCTACATCTGGGGACAATCACACTCCCAACTGGACCAGCAGATGAATAATCCCAGCTTCCACTATTTGTTTAACCATTCTAATTTAGCCTGCAATTGGCCCGCTAATATGTTGGTGGAAAGGATTTCCAATGACAAATGGAAAGAACGCACAGCTTTAACTTAATGACTTGTCCCCATTTCCTTGATCTTTGTCTCAACAGTGCTCCTTTCTTTAGAATTATTTAAAAATATAAAAAAGAAACTACAGTATGACAACCTACCTTTATAGGTGATCCGTATTGCTCCCCCAGTTACAGATGAAAGACTAAAGATGACCAAATACTATGTATTGCCACGCTGATACAACATTAACTACTACCATCCACGCTGTTGCTCAGCTGGTTGGGACATGAGTGTGCATGTGAGAGTATGCGAGTTTGAGTCCCCAATGCAGCAGGGGAAAAAAACCAACAAGAACTTCTAACTACTGCCAGTATGTAAACACATAACTAATATGCTAAGGAAAAACCAGTCTGCAGTTTTTTCATGTAGAAAATTGAATTGCACAAACGAATCTACACATACAAGGGTAAAAGAAAAGAAAAGGATAACTTTTAAGATGCATATCTGGCAGACACAAAAGCAATTTAATCACCAATGTGGGTCTCCACTAGAGATAAGGCCGGATAGGGGTATGTAGAATGCTTAAAAACCTGCTGGTGATGATGTTATTATAAGCAGAAACAAGTTACAAGGACTGCTGTTTCAATTGTAAAGCAGTCATCATCTACTTTGAGACTGAAGAAAGAACATGTTACGATGTTGATGTCAGTAAACTATCCAGAGCTGTACAAAGTAAAAGCATCCAGTATCTTGACTATAGATAACTGAACAAAGAATGTGGGTTAATCAATTGCCTAAAGAATAAAACCTCTGATGGGTAAATAACAAGGAATAAGAGTTCTATGCCTACTCATCAAGGTCTCATCGAAGCAGTATTCCATTTGGATCCATGCACCTCTTCCACTGTAAATATCACATCTTCATGCAGAAGCTGTCTTCATGAGGTTTCCGATGGAAAGGGATGACTAATGAGCCGAGCAGCTATCATCACTTGGCTTTTAATCAAATTAACATGAGAATGGTTCTGATTCTGACCTTGTGCCCTTCATCCTGATGAACAATTGTGCATTGCTTTGAAACCATAAGTAGGATTTTCTATTCCAGTATTGTTCACCATTCACCTGTGTCAAGAAATAGAATTTCCTCAATTCCTCAGCCCAAGGTGCAGGTACATGGATAGGGTTTGATTTGTTGATAAATTTACACAGTCAAAGGCGCCTGTCCCAGTATTGAACTGTCATTCTACCAATCACTCACTGGCATTGATGGGAACAATACCTAAAGGAAGGTAATTGACAGATCATTTCAATGTGTATCTCTACCGTCCCACCATTCCAACAAATAGATCATGATAAAACAGATGCCTAGAAATCCTGGAGTACAGTCCAAAACTCTTCGTGGGCTACAATGCAGAGAGGTCAATCTCCAACAAATCCTTAGGAGCATCAAGTTTTCACTGTTGGATGCGTCGCCATGTGCCTCTCAATCATTTTGTCTACAAAGGACCTTATCTGCAACAGCAATTACAGAGAATTAGGATTAGAATGCACACAATTTTAAAAACCCAAGGATGAACATACATCAACATAAATAGCCACAGAACTTTTTTTTGAAAAAGTGACTATTCATTGCACAAAGACTGTACAGTTCAAATTTTCATAAATTTTTATTATAAGAATTCATAGTACCCCAGTTTTCATTACTTTCCCTTATTCAAAAAACTTTTTTCTTCAAATGATTTTGTTCAGCAGAAGCAAGTCCATACCAACAAGATTGAAAGGAAGATTTTACAAGACAACAATGAGGCCAGCTATGAGCTATAGAGCAGAATATAAGCCAATCAGAAACAACAGATCCCAAAAAAAAAACATATAGAAGATACGAGAATTTTGAGATGGATGTGTAGTAAAGAAGGTTTGGAATTTGGACATGTCCAACACAAGCCAAATACGGGGCCAGTGAAGAAAAGATTTTCTATATAGGTTGACGGCCCCTCGAGAGGACAGGAATGAAATAGTAAGGTAAGTGCAACCTATCCAAGGATTTGACCCGAGATAGACTGGAATGGCAAAATCCTCGGAGATTAATATAAACTTACATTGTACAAACAATAGAAAGATCATGTATTCATAATTTTCTATTTTTCAGCATAATGAATGATTTTGGGATGCCATAAGTTATTTTATAAATTCAAATAAAAATTATTAAATCAAGTAATTTTGTATAATACAACATAAAATCTGAAAATTCCACACATTGCACGTGTGCAGCTGATGACTATACATAGTGTAACAAATAAATGACTGCAATGCAAGGAAAATTAGTCCAAGGGAGGGCAATACTACACCAATCAGAATTGTGCATAGTCTAATCTTAAACTGAATGCCACTAAGCAAAAAATGCAACTTGGATACCAAGGTCAAAGAGAAAGGGTATGGCTTAAGAGTGAACCTTATTCCGTCGCTTAAAGTCCAGGAACTCAGAAACAGTCATCATTTTCTCTACCTCCGTTCTGTGATCCATGACCTGATAAAAATGAACCAAGAAAATATCATGAATGAGTGTAATGGCTCAGACCTTTTAAACCACCAGACTAAAACATATTTTCCTAGCTCAGAACCACCTCATCTCCTCCCCTCCGCTATCCATTCTGCCAACATCAAATCTTACTTCTGAACAACCACGCCCATGAAAGGAATTTGCTATTTACATCCTATCTTGTTATAAATACAACATAAGAACAAGAAAGTAATGATTTGACCAAGAAGACAACGAAATAAATTGTGGAACTCAGTATTGGGATAGTCTTTGTGAAAACTGTGCAGTAATTGCATGAAAACAACCAACCGATACATTATTCAACAAGGACAAGAATGTGGTGGTCCAAGGAACTAACAGATCAAACCTCATACAAAACTGTGACCAGGAAAAAAATAGAGAAAAAATAGTAATAAACAGACAGTGAGCACAATAAGAACTTGCCTTAGTGATACTTTTCTTCATAATATTCTTGTATCCTTCCTTATCAATCTTCCTAGCTTTATAAAGAGGCATAAGCAATGATGCCACGTAATCTATAACTGCTTGTTTGACATGTTCAGCCCCTTTTGGTTGATTCTCCAAAGACCCTTTTTCTTGAGAAACAGAGCTTTCTTCTGCCTGTCTCTCATTCCTGCCAATGGATAGTCTTGACATCTTATTTGAATCCTCCTCATCCCTTGCATGTAAAGAAGGGTAAAAGAATTCAGGAGCAGCATCTAACGCCTGTGATTGCCACATCTCAATGGCATGATAGTCCTTTACTCCTCCACTTCCAGCACTATCAACCCATGCTTTTGTTAATCTACTGTCAACGGCTACACTTTCCCCTGAATGCTCTTTGAGGTCCAAATGGCACGCAACATCATTAGAATAACTCCGCTGCGTGCAATTATCACCTGACATTCGCGAATTATCGATATTACCACATGTAGCTGAAAAATCAAGAGACCAATTTCTAACCCTTTCTGAAATACAATCCTGCTGCCTTCCCAAAATGCCACCCAACCACTTCCTTTCCCTAGGATCAGAGTCATCCATCTGTGCATATTGCTCACGTCTAGCAAATTTATGGAATGAAGGTATCTTTGGAAGATCACGGAGCCTGTTATATTCTGCTTCTGATGATGCATACGCCTGCAGAACCCATTCAAATATCCAATATAAGATAAAAAACAAAGAGATGAAAAGGAAAAACGCTAGTCAAAACAGCTAGGTAAAGAAGCTAGGGAAATCAGATTTAAGCAAAACCACAACACCACTGCAATTCTAATCATATAATTGTAAATTTAACAAACCTCTGCAGCAGCAAGAGCAGCAGCGCGAGCTGCTTCAGCTGCAGCAAATGCAGCTGCTTCCTCTTCAGACAATACAGCGTTCTCCTCCACCTTAGAATCCTGGCTCTGTTTAATGTGATTGGAACGTGATGAGTTGACCTCATATTTTGTTTCAGTCAACATGTCCACCTTACCAGGCCTGCTGTCCAGTTTCTTGTTATTTGCACTGGATGGTGAAAGACTACCAGCCGATGATGTTTGTTTCAAATTTCCTTTGCCATTCAGCATGTCATTAGCTGTGCGTATGTGTGGCTTTCCAGAGCTTATTTCTTTAGATTTAGCCCTGGATGTATCTGAAGCAGTTGTTTGTCTAAGTAATTTCAACCTGCCATTGGATGCTTTTTCCTTTCGGAAAACTTCAATCCACATATTGACCAGCTGGCTTGCTACAGCACGGATATCACGGCTTGTATGTACGCAAACTTTCTCCTTTATGGTCCTTCCAATACCTACAGACACAGGAATAGGGGAAAAAAGCAGTTAATCATGTTAAACAGAGACTATTAGTAACAATATGTTCAATCCATTGTCATAAATATCATTCTGGGGAATTTTGCATCTAGGAAAATATAAGGATATTTTAAAAGTTTAAGGTTTCCTCGAAATCTGCAAAAATAATAAGTATTACAAAACAAACATATAAACAGTAAATAATTTATGAAATAGTGGAAATTTTATAAAAACAAAGCAACTTAAATCCATGAATATGACGGGCCATGTCTCTTACGATGGATGAGTTGCATGAATTGAGTCAACATTGTCAAACAAAGGAAAATATAAATTTGAAGATTGAACATTTTCACCAAATAAATTTGGGTATCCTATGCTTGATGTACTTTTCTTCTTTTGAGTGCACAATATCATTTACTATAAAAGTAAAGCCGTGCAGTGTTTTTGAGTGAAAAGTGGAGTGAAGAAAAAGACGTAAAATTAGCTTGAAAGAGAGAAAAGATAGTGAAAGAGAGGTGGAGCCATTTAGGTATAGCAAGGGATGTAAGATGGGTGACCGCGGCCCAGCTGTGCCTGGATTATGCCGTGCCCAGGCTAGCAGGGCCTTGGCCCAACACAGCCCGTAGGCGCTGTGCCGTCCACGGTCAGGCCCACGAGCCCCTTTAAGATGAATGTTTGACTTTGTTGGGTAGGTGGCATGAAACATAGTGATGAAAGAGGAGATACTGATGAGTTACTTTATAATAGGAGAAAAGTAGGGGATTGGGTTTCAAAATGGAAATGGAAACATCAGGAATGAAACAGAATTGATATCTACGAACTTTGAAACAACATTTATATCTTCCATGAAAGGGGAATATTCAAAAAAAAAAAAAAAAAGGAAATTATAAGGGACCAGTCATGCCAGGCCTACCAAGTCACGGGATGTGCCACGGGCCTGGGGCACCCTGGCCCAGCACGGCCCATGCTGGGCCAGTCAACGTGCCATGCTGGGCCCTACATCCCTAGGTATAGGTAAGTGAAAGATTGGAGGGAAAATGTGGACCAGAAAGTCATTATTTTATCCAGTGGTTGTTTTGAGAAAACACGTAATTAAAGAGTTAAAAGTTATTAAATGTAAGAAGGTTAATGCATATGCAACTTAAGGTAAAATAACATTTGTAGCTTTTTGGCACCAATGTTTAAGTCATAATACCAAGAGATGTCATAAATATCACAATCTTAATGAGAGATCCAAAAAATTAATGAAAGTTTTTAAAATATCACAATATTATCAAGAATATAGCATTTTATACTATCGTGGCTGTTAAGTACATTTGTCTTCTGCTTCCCAACAGCTTAAGCTTTTGGGATGTATTGGTTAGTCAGACTTGACGTGGTATCAAAACCATGCTAGGTCTCAAGTTCGAACTCGGGGAAGGAGTTGTTTCGCCAGGTCGCATGGGCAGGCGCATATCACGTGGGTAGGTACACAAGGATTGTAAATTCGAACAATGTCCCATTCTAGGGGGAGTGTTAAGTAGATTTGTCTTTCGCTTCCTAACAGCTTAAGCTTTTGGAATGTATTGGCGAGTCGGACTTGACAGTGATAATCTTAATATATTCAAAATCTGGCCAATATTTGTTATGATGGTTCAATCCGCAAGTGATCTTCAGAAAAGTATGCAATAAGACCCCAGATCAACAGCATCAGCTATCATCTCTGACAACAACTTCAGAACATGTTTCTACTGTTTTGGGGGCCCCTCGGCTGGTCATGTGCTTTTGCGGTTTCTTGGTAAGTTTGTCACTATATACCTCTTGTACTGATTCTCTTACATCAATCAAAGTTACTATTAAAAAAAAAAAAAAAAAATTGGACCATAATCTCCAGGAAGCAGATTCCAAATCAAAAGGAAGAAAAAAAAATTGTGGTCTTACAAACGAAGCTGTAACACGAGTAACCACAGGAATGTTTCAACACACCACCAATAGAAACTGAAACTGTAGAAAATAAGATATTCAGTTTCCATTTTCCACAGAAAATGAAATCACCGTGGAAATAAAATGCCACAAGCCCAAAGCAATCTAAAAGTTCACACAAATTTAAAAATTATTTCAATAGTTGAACCGAAACGTGTTCAGTGTACTCATGCTAAATCAGGAATAGAATTACGGATACCTGATGAACGGACAGCCAGTAAATCAGTGGATACAAGCACAAGCAAGCGGACACAATGGCGCAAGAGCTGGGTCCCATCCTTGCCCATAGAATCCTGTTTCAAAAACAAAATAAAGATGCTCATGAAAGTCCAATGAATGAATAGAAAGGTGATAGTTGTAGCAACAATATCAAATGGTTTCCTATTGATAACTTTTTGCAAAAAATAAAGTTGTAGCAACAATATCAAAGGGTTTCCTACTGATAACGTTTTGCAAAAAATTAATGAATTAATTAATTAATCAAATAAAATTAAATAACTAAGACATTTAAATCACATATAAGATACTAAGAGAGCACCATAAGATTTTCATTGAATCATATGATTCGATCCTGTTTTATAATCAAAACCATAGAATGCATAAAAGGTGCCATCAGTAACTAAAAATCATATGATTTACAATTGACAACTTTATCTATTAAGATAGAGACTGTTGAATGTCATCAATCAGGTTATGCATTCTCCTACAACACCCTCGGGATTCAGTGGTATGAATTGAGATGTCTAAGGGCAAATTTGTGCGGACGCATTTCTGCAAAGAAGGCATGGAAAATCTGGCTGCTTTTCCTCAGCAGAATTTTTTTACTTTTGATGCAGCCGCTTTTCTATGAGGAAAAGCACAAAAATAAAAATTGATAACGGAAAAGCACAAAAAGTGAGCAAGATTTTCCGCGATTCCTTGGAAAAGCCCTTCCTGCGTGCACGGGGTGGGGGGGGTGGGGGGGGAGGGAGTTGTTTGCTGTTGGTGTTGACAAAAGGTCCTCTGGACACTGAGAATTGCTCAGATGCTGATTGAGAAGGAAATAGTCTCCATTACTATATATGACAAGTTGATGGATCAACAAGTATGAAACTTTAATTATATGATACTTCGTATTATTTTCTAATAATATAAAAATGGAAAAAAAAATCTTACAATTTACTCTATTATTGATGATTCGGTCCAATTTGACCCTTATGGCTCTGCAATTTTGCAAGACAACTTCAATTTCCAGGACACTGGACAAAGTTCATGTGAGCACTTGAAATTCAAATTCTATATAAAGAGGTTTCACATACCAGTATCCATGAGTTGAGTGTGACGAGTCCCTCTTTGGTCCCAGCAAAGGACTTCAGGACCTCAACAGGAAGACGCAACAACTCCTTGGCCAGATGCAAACGTGCAGCAGTAGTCTTCGCATTAGAGAACATGTCACGAAGTAAGGTACCCTTGGTCAGCAACTTCTCCTCTCGATCCCAAGAATTCTTACAAAGAACGTTGGACAGTTCCACTGCATTAAGTCTCTTTACCATGTCTCTGACTTCATTTCTTTCAGTATCCGTCTGTCTGTATGCAGCCTCTATTACCTCCACTTCTGCTGTATAATCATTACCAGTAGTCAAGATGTCAATTATGCGTACTGCTTCTCGAAGGCCACTCATCATTGCACCCCCAACAGTGTCCGGATGCTCTTTGCAGGTAGCTTCACCTGCAAAAAACAAACAATTCTCCACAGGCCTTGCCAAAATGTCATAGTCCTCCCCAGATGCCCCGACAGCAACATAGGAGTATGCTCCCCTGCTGAAAGGATCTCTCCCCCAATTGGTCACAACAGATGCCACTGGATCAGGTACAGATGCCTCCCCAAAAAGTTTGCGTAAAACCATCACAGCATGACTCACGTGTTCAGATGTGCTCATATTTTGGCCATCAATGGCTGCCTTACCAACAACAAGCGCTATAAGAACAGGAGCTCCAACCGTTTTTTTAACATTCCAGAACATAAAGCATTGCCCCCTACGGTCTGTTTCCTCTGCAGTGGCCCCAAAATAATCTACAGTGTCATCCCAAAAAACCTCAGGAAACTCTAACACTACTTTATTAAGCACACCAAAACCAAGGCGTTCAATAGACAACTGCTTCCAATTCGGTAGACTGGGAGAGAACCTGATTGTGTTTGCCTTCAAGCACCCGAGTGGCACAGTAATCAGAACCGCATCCCCTACAAATACACTGCCACTTAAAGTGGATACTTTGACTTCGCTTCGTTGTCCACCAGCTCCTCCACAGTCCCTCGTGTTATAAGTGACTTCGGTAACAACATGGTTCAAGTGGATATCGAGTCTCTTACCTAAAGACTCTACAACAGCACCATAGCCCCCTTTAATCATACAATGAGCCCCCCCAAATCCTCCATAAACATCATCCTGATTCCAATAAGGGAGGGAAACTTTCTTCAGCAAAGCAGCACAACCGTACTCCAAATTTGCAAAGTGCCAGTCCATCACCCTCCTCTCAAGAGGACTTAAAATCTCCTGTTTCAGACTAGTATCATCCAATTTTTTGTTTTCAGCTCCATTTTCTAGAATAGTACCAATGGAATCACTTAATGAAGTATCCAAAACTTCAGAACCATAGGCAGCACTAAAATGAACAGACTCTCTGGATTTTTCTGTAAACCGACGCCTCTTCAAGGCATATTCTAATCCTTCCTCTAGAGACATTTTCATGGCACCTTCGCCATTTTGTGCAACTAGTACTACCATATCATCAAGAAGGCTGTTGTACTCAGCTTCCAGAGCTTCATCCAAATCAGCAGGGACTTTATGGCCTGTCACAATATCATAAAGAGGGCAATCACTGTTCAACACGGACAATTCAAGGCCTAACTGGGCACAAACCAAAGAGGATGGATCAGGTCTTCTTTCAGTTGCAACATCAGCCTCTACACCAGTAATAATGCTTGCACCAAGATCCACAGGCACTGAAAGGGATGAGTGATCAGTATGGACACGGCCCCCTATCCTATCTCGGGCCTCAAGCACACAAACAGAAAAACCTTGGCGTTGTAAATGGCGAGCTGCAGTTAAGCCTGCAGGACCGGCTCCTATGATGATTACCCGCTTGTGAACTTCAGAATCACATTGCATGCTATCAGTCACTCTCACAGGATCTTCTTCAGCAGTTTCAACCTTGATATTTTCAACAAGCATGAAGTTTCCCCTGTTATCACAGATGGACTGTTGCTTAAGGTGCAAAGCTTTCATCCCCTCCCAATCAGAAGAATCTGGCTCGCCATCCACAACTTTGGAAGACCGATCAATACTCGAAGCATCCAATTCATCCATTAAGTTTGCTGCTTCTGCATTTTTGCAATTGTTGCCCTCATCAATCTTGACATGCATAGTTGCATTTTTTGGTGGGATCTCCTGATCTTGGGATGCTTTAGCCACAAGTTTTTCAGTGCCAAATGGAAATGCTGCACATCCTACATCTGCACCCTTGTTACTAAATCCATGTCCAAGTCCCACAGGAGATAGCTCCAGTTCTGCACCAGACAAGAGGGGTTTCTCGCTACTTGTAGCATCTACATCAAATGACATACCTTTCGTTGTTAAGGTAAGATTTTCAGAACTCTTAACTCGACCAAGGACATTTACAAGGCCTTCCTCAGAATCAGGAACTCGGACCCCACAGTTCTCCTTATGTTTGCTTTCATTTGGAAGTTTAAAATTGGACATGCCGTAAGGTTTCTCCTTTTCTGTAGCAATGCCCACATTTATATAACCCTGTTGAGAACTCGTTAGAAGTTCAATGGAATTTGAGATGTCATATGTTTACAAATAAATAAATAAAAGATGTAAAGCATGCATATAAAAGTTTTATTTACCAATCAATAAAAGACAAATTGGTATGCCATTTATGAAATGAAAAATAAAAAATCTGACAGCATAAAAAAGTGAAAAATAAAATAAATATAAATATATATATATGGAGCTACAACAAATAGTCTGAGTGCACTTAAAGAAGTTTTTTTTTGGTAACTTTTTTTTTTTTAAATGGTAACAGAAGGATGAGTTAATACATTTAAACAACAACAATGATATACAAGAATATGGGTATAGAAGATTTCTACCTAAAAAGGAAACAATTGTATGATACCAGATACTTCAAAATGGGCATTGTATCCATATCGTACCACAATTGTATCCATCATGTGTAAATTACATGGCCTGTACCACATGCATGTTGTATCAGAGCATCAAAGATTTAAAGCATCATCCTCTCACATATTTTCAACAACAAAAGTTTCACAAGGAAGTTCTCAAAGTAAAGTGAAAATAAAATAAAAAAAATTATTTGCTTTCCATCATCTACCACACTCAAAAGAGGCAAGCCAAGAATAATAACTCGGATGAAATTGATGTGGCGGAGAAACTTACACTGTGATCAAGAAAGGCATAAATTTCCCGAATAAGAGATGCACGCGGAGGTTCATCTTCTGAAGTAGCATTGCTAACTCCACATTCTACGAGAGGCAAAATACGGCACACATCTCTACTCCAAAGACCTAAAATAAAATTCCTGCGATTTTTACATTTAAGAAAAATTAGATCTATCCAGCTGTGTTTTTCGACCTTTCAGCAATCAAGATAAAGAATCTCAATGTTCAGAGAATAAGAGTCCATATTCCTAGAGATTGTAAGCAAAATTCAGGATACAGAGTTCAACATACAGACCATTAAACAAACATTCATGTTAAAACCTACATAAAATCTCAAATGTTTAGGGCAGTTGGTGCAGTTGTGGAGCAGGATTTATTATGTACTGTTTGGTGGGCTTCAATGAGTTGCTTGTATTTGTGCCTGTGGACATGATCAGGCATGATAGAGAAAACTCTTAATTTGGTGAATCAGTGTTTCGACATATTCTTCATGAGGCAACACAGCTATAGACAAAAAACATTTTCTACTTTTCGTTAGCTTAATTCTTATACTATTCACACATAAATGGCAATTAGGTTCTTCATGTGATACTGTCATCATATTATTTGTCATAATGTGATACTGTCATCATGTTATTTCTTATACCCATGATAATATGGATGGAAAATAGACGGATCAAGCATGTCTGATGTTTATTTTTAATATGTTCTATAAAGAAATGAAAAGAAACAAGGGCATCCTTGATTGTTCTAGTTTGTAAGAAAGGGGGAGCAGTTGGTATTCGGGATATTAGGCCCATATGTCACATTGGAAATCTCTATAAGATTTTACCAAAAGTTCTTGTGATAGTAGTATCAGGAAATCTCCATCCTGGCTCATTCCGAATAACAAGGTGCTTCAGTTGAAAGCCATGTGATTGTATATTCAATTCCACTCACGGATGAAAGTACTCGTTTATGGCAAAATAGAAGACGACCAGGGATAGTTTGGAGCAATTGGTGACAAAGGCAGGAAAATCCTCTGCCCACTCTTTTGTTTGTTATTCTGGTGGAGGCAAAGGGTCAGTTTAGGAAGTAAGTTAAGGCAATGGGGTTGATACCTGGTTTCAACGTCAAAATTCTAATAAGAAGATTACCCATTTGCAGTTCATTGATGATATAAGAAAGTTTTCCGTGATGCAAATATTGATGAAGTTGTAAACTTAAATGGATCTTACGCTGGTTATAGTAATGCAGAACAAAATGAAACCTAACCTAATATGGTATGATGAGATCGGAATTCGAATTAAATTAATATGAACTTGAAACACACCAGTCATATTGATATACATTGCAATCTAATGGGAAAATCAGAAATTGATCCAAAACAGGATTGCAATCCTGCAGTAAAAGTCCTTCTCAGATGAATGGGTAGGATCTCAATGGAAGATAAAACTCCCAAAATACTTAGGGAAGGCCCACTTGTGCAGATCTCGTGTTTATTGTGATTATCTGGGCAGAAGCAGGGGATGGGTGAGATGGATTAATGGGAAAACCTAGGGTTGAGATTCAGTAATAAGGGTCACAGATCTGATGATTAGGTTCTTAAATGGAGATTTAGGGTTGCCTGGTCCCAATTAACATGTCCACTTATCAAGACCAGTTGTGGTGTGGTGTGGTCCCCATGGATGTGGGACATATTATCTTAGGAAGACCTTGGATCTACAATTTGGATGTCACCAACTTTGGACGCACCAACATCTGCGTCTTTAATTTCAAAGATAAGAAGGTGAAGTTGCATCCATTACCCCCTAAAGATAAAATTGGCAAGAAGGAGAATGATGAGAAAGCCAACACTAGTGCCTCAAGTTCTAAGACAAAAGGCTTACACATCTTGAGTGCTAGTGAGTTCCAGCCTGATTTGGAAGAAAAGACTAGCAAGGACTCCAAGGAAGACCCCATTGTTTATGCTGTAGTGACTACGGAAGTTCCTAAAGAGCCACCTACTAGTATTCCACATGAGGTGGAACCTGTCTTCCGGGAGTTTCAGGATGTCTTTCCTAACGAGTTACCAAATGAACTCCCACCCATGCGTGACATCCAACACACAATTGATCTTGTCCCAGGAGCGACAGTGCCTAATCTGCCTCATTATCGAATGAACCCATCGGAACATGCAGAACTGAAAAGGCAGGTGGATGAACTCCTCAACAAGGGCTTCATTCGGGAGAGCCTAAGCCCTTGTGCCGTTCCCACACTTTTGACTCCAAAGAAAGATGGAACTTGGAGGATGTGCGTGGACAGTCGAGCGATCAACAAGATCACTGTCAAGTATCGGTTTCCGATACCCAGGTTAGATGATATGCTCGACATGATGGCTAGTGCCACTATCTTTTCTAAGATAGATCTTAAGAGTGGCTACCATTAGATTCGAATTCGTCTTGGGGACGAATGGAAAACCGCCTTTAAGACAAAGGTCGGGTTGTATGAATGACTAGTGATGCCATTTGGGTTGTCCAACATGCCAAGTACCTTCATGCGCATCATGACACAAGTATTGAGGCCATTCATTGGAAAATTCTTAGTAGTTTACTTCGATGACATTCTCATCTATAGTAACACTAAGGAACAACATCTCAACCACATGTAGCAAGTTTGTGGTACTTTGCGAAAGGAGCAACTGTACGCAAACCTTAAGAAACGCAAATTCATGGCAAATCGCGTGGTCTTCTTAGGTTTCATAGTCTCTGCGGCAGGTATGTCCGCTGATCCTGAAAAGGCGCGTGCAATTTTTGAATGGAGTCTGAGGTACGCAGTTTCCAAGGTCTAGCCACGTTTTATCGTCGTTTCATCAAGGGATTCGGTACCATCATGGCTCCAATTACAGATTGTATGAAAAAGGGAGAGTTTAATTGGAGCCCGGCTGCTACAAAAGCCTTTCAGGAAATCAAAACCAGAATGACAGAAGCTCCTGTCATGCGATTGCCTGACTTTTCTAAGGTTTTTGAAGTAGCCTGCGACACATCTGGCATTGGAATAGGAGGTGTTCTAAGTCAAGAGGGACACCCCGTTGCTTATTTCAGTGATAAACTGAATGAGGCTAAATGGAAGAAATATTCCAACTACAAAAGAGAATTCTATGCAATAGTTCAGTCGTTGAAACATTGGCGACAATACCTCTAACCGCAAGAGTTTGTTTTGTACACAAATCATGAGGCATTGCTATACTTGAATTCCCAATCCAAGCTAAAAGGGGAACATGCGAAATGGGTCGAACTATTGCAAGAGTACACTTTCGTTTTGAAACACAAGGCAGGAGTGGAGCAAACCCGCTGATGCGTTAAGTCACAGAGTCAATTTTAATCCACTCCATGAATGTGGAAGTCATTGGGTTTGATCGTTTGAGAGATGATTATCCATCATGCCCAGACTTTGGGGACTAGTTTGCATCTCTTTCTGATAATCTTCTGCGGAGCATTGATAGATTCACATTGAAAGATGGCTAAATGTTTCAAGGAAATCAGATTTGCATCCCCCGTACCTCCATGGGAAAGTTTCTCATTTGGGAGCTCCACGCTCGTGGAGTAGGCGGCCACTTTGGTCGTGACAAAACCATTCTTCTTGTGGAGGATCGCTTTTACTGGCCGAGTCTCAAGCGAGATGTCGCGCGCATCACTGAACGTTGTCGCACTTGCCAACTAGCAAAACTGCGTAAATAGAACACGGGGTTGTACACTCCATTGCCAGTGCCTCATGCCCCCTGCAAGACATCAGTATGGATTCCATACTTGTTTACGTGGACCGTTTTTCTAAAATGGCCCACTTTGTCCCTTGCTCCAAAATATCTGATGCTTCGTATGTTGCGAAAATTTTTATGGAGCGAATTGTTAGTCTTCATAGTGTCCCAAAAACAATTGTGTCTGATCGGGTTGTCAAGTGCACTAGTTACTTTTGGAAGACGATGTGGAAAGTTTTGGGAACAAGACTGCAATTTACATATGCCTACCATCCACAGACCGATGGTCAAACGGAGGTAGTGAATAGGAGTTTGGGTAACCTTCTGAGGTGTCTAGTTGGTAAGCATGTTCGTTCATGGGAGTCTGTGTTACCGATTGCAGAGTTTGCATATAACAGTTAAGTAAATAGATCCTTAGGCATGAGTCCTTTCGAAGATGTCACTGGTTATAAACCTAGGATGCCTGTAGATCTCATCCCCATGCCATCCATTCACCGTCCATCTGAGTCAGCTGATGCATTCATCCATCACATTCATGCATTGCATAATGAGATCAGACAAATAAATAATAAGCAAAATGAATATTACAAATCCTCTACTGATTCACACCGTCGGTACATTGAGTTGTGGGAGATGAAGTTATGGTCTGTGTAAGACCTGAGTTGTTCCCACAGGGAATTGCCAAGAAATTGCAGGCCCATAGTACTAGTCCATTCAAAATCTTGAAGAGGTTGGGTCCCAATGCATATGTTCTAGACCTTCCATCTGATATGGGAATCAAATCTACTTTCACTGTAGAGGATCTTTTTCCTTTTCGAGGGTCTTCAACACCTTCTGCCAACCCGTCTCCTAATGTCTCTCCAACTCATGCACCCAAAGACTTTGATCCATCCTTTTCCCAAAGCCAATTCCCAAAACCTACCCCACCTCCCCCTCCTAAACCTCATAGGAAAGAAATTGTGGAAGACATATTGGATGACCAATTGGTCTCTACCAGGCAAGGAGGCATTCAAAAATTCCTTGTCAAGTGGAGGAACTATCCGCAGCATGACAGCACATGGATCACACATGATGAGTAGCAGCGTTTCAATTCGAACCTCCTGGAGAGGTATGAAAGTTTTATCTCACAAGAGGTGAGACTTTCTCAGCCGAGGGAAATTGATGGGGACATCATGCCTAATTCCCCCAATTCCTTCAAGGTCTACCAAAGGAGGAAGCGTAGGGTGGCGGATCAAGCTATGATGTGGATGGATGATGTGTATCATGACTTTGCTCACCAAGTTGTCATAAATCCACTGTTGGATTACCATTACGATGATATCCGACGGTTGGATTTTGGAGGATCTACCATTTGAAGGAGAGAAGGCCTCATGCGTGCAATCACATAGAAGGCCCCACTTTGGGAAGTGCCACATGGGTTGAAATAAAAGGGTTTTTAAAGTTGAGAGGGGCCCAAGTTATTTAATGAATAATAGAGTCATGAAGAGGGGCCCATGTTCATTAAAAAAGAGAATAAAGAATAAGGGGGGGGGGGGGGGGGGGGGGGGGGGGGGGCCAGGGGGCCACCACTTAAGAGAAAAGGGCATGGGGATTCGTGTGCATATCCCCTTGCGCACGAATCCTGAGACCTTGCGCAAGTCCTCCCTCATATCCGTTTCTTATTCTGTCTTTTTTTCCTTTATTTTATTATGTGATGATGTCATCACTTAGGGCTAATAATAATAAACTGTCTTGATTTCTTTCTTCCTCATGCTATGCTATCTTGTAATGAAGCTTTGAGATTAATGAAATGAATGGATTTTCCATCTTCTTCTCTGTGAGTCTCTTGGGTTCCCCTGCTCATAGGACATAATGCGTCCAAATCAGAGTTTGGTGAGAGCCCAATCAAAGGTATCCTCTTCTCTTTCTCTATTTCTTTTCCTACAAGCAATCTTCCTACACTAACCCTAAATCTCCATTTAAGAACATAATCATCAGATCTGCGACCCTTATTGCTTCCTCCTTTGGTGGACCTTGAAGGAATTGGGGGAATTAGGCATGATGTCCCCATCATATAGGCTCTGTATAAGCTTCAAATAATTATAATAGATGTGAACCAAGGGGATAAAAAATGAGTCAAATCTCTAGCCGTGGAGTATGGGTATCATCTGAGGAAGCTCCTTCTACTAGGTACTTCCAATGTGTTCTAGGTAACCAACTAAACCCTTGTGAGATCCAGAATAATTCGAGAGAAGCAATGGTTTTTTAAAGGTTGATAATTTCCATCTGAAAGGATATTTGATTTGATTTGATTTGGTCAAAAAAAGTCTTCTGGTTCATTCTCATTCTCAGATGCCAAGTAGGTAAAATTATACACATCAAGAAGACTCAAAGATATTTTCTTTGGAATGATTAGGATAAACACCACAAATGCCATCCAGGAGGATGGAAATTGGTTTGTAAGCCGAATAGGTTAGGAAATATTGGAATTAGTTCGTTCAGGAGGGCAAAGTCAACTATGTTGGGCAAATGGTCTTGGAAATTGTAATGGGAGAATGTGGCTTATGAAAAACAATTATTGTCCACAAGTACCGGCTTGGAAATGACGAATAAATTGTCCCAAAGCCTGGTATTCGATTGTAAGCTCGTTGGAGGACATTGTGTTCTACAATCATCAATTTTTCCCATAGATTGCCTGTAAAGTTCAGGAAGGTCGTCACATAAGGTTTTGGAAGGATCGATGGGGTATGTCTGCCTGTGTGTGTGTGTTCTTTTTCTTTTTTCCACATAATAAGGATCAATAATGTATTAATGCATCTGTTAATGCAACCTTTCCTTCTTTGGCCCAGGTAAAACTTCAAGAGATTTGTTTTGAAGTTTTCTTGATTTAAAACAAGGATCCCGGAAAAATTGTTGAGCACTTCAAACTCCAATTAGTTCATGACAATGGAAGCTTGGTGTGATTAAAATGACACCGATGAAGCTTTTGCTGATGGATATTTTCATGGCTTGAGAATTGATATTCAATACGTAATTGCATTCTAAAATTTTGATAGCATTGATTCCATTAATCATCAACTCAACAACGAACCTCCAAGGGGTCTAACACACGAGGACACACCTCCAAGGGATAAACCCACTCAAATTCTATTAATCATCAACTCTTCAGAATACTCAACAACTGACCATGATCCTTATTTTAAATCAGGAAAACTTGAAAACAAATCTTAAGTAATTTATTGGGAGGAACTTTTGTTTCAACAGATTCCTCATCTGGGCCCACGCATCAACAGGATCCATATTTTGCCTTCTTACGACGACTTATTAGTGCTGCTGCATCATGATCCACTAAGCTTTACATGATCAAAGAAGGTTTTACTCCACAATATCAAGGGGCTACTGCAACACATGCCAGTCACAAGGATAGAAGGGATGGAAGTCACAAGTGGAATGGGGTTGGGGAAAAAATCATCCCCATCAAATCACCCTAACCCTTCATTTAAGCCCTTAAAAGTTTTAAAGAGTTGAAGTGCTTTGTTCAAACCAACAATAGAGAACAATCTAACCAATGTCGATTAGGAGTGAATGCCAATTCACTCAAAAGGGGGGTAGTGAACACGGGCACAGTATTAGTCACTAGTTCGTCCCATGATCAAGTGTGAATATGTGTGCATGTGTGTGTGCAGACCACCTTGTGGAGCCTGCCTAAGTGATGCCTGCTGTCACAAGAGCAAGGGGGATGAAAAGGTGAATGCATGGATCAGATATGCCCCAAAATAAACCTCATCAGATCGTCGTATATAAGCATTTTCAGTTCCCAAAGATGAAAGGTGAAAAAGAATATATAGTTTATGTATCCAACAGTTAGTATCAGTAAGATGTGTCAATTTGGAGTAAGAGCCAATTCAGTGGTGAGGGGTTGGAGTTATCATAAGTGGTCCCCCACAAGGTGCAAACACAGGTTATATGAATGACGTCCCTCATTTGAAAACTTCTTTTAACATCTAATATATATATGCGTATCAAACACACCTGACATTTTGAAGCAACAACTTTATTCAGCTAAGCTTAACAAGCAATGTTTCACAAGAACATTAGCTTCCTAGAGCCTTTTTTTTATTTTGAATGGTAATTATAGCCATTAATGACTGCAGCTCACACAAAAGTATACAAATGTTTTGTAATTTAGATCTACCAGAACATTATTGCCAAGAAGATACAATATAAACATGCATTTAATGTGCAAAGGACTGAAAACGATTAATAGATGTGAAGGAGGAAAAAGAAAAAAGAAAAAGTACAACAAAGCTCTCAATGATAAGGCTTGCCTTGTCGACAACATATTTCATAAGATATAAAATATCAGAACAATACAAAACAGCTATAAAGTAACCATTGACCGAGGATCAAATTTCTAGATATAAAACAATGACTGACAGGGGCAACAAAAAAAAATTCATGTCAGCACTACAGACAGAACAGGTCAGTTTAAGAAAGAAATATGAAAATTTTCTTGTTGCAGGTTTTCAAAGAAGGCAACTAACCTGCATTCAAGATATTCCTGAAGCCCACCCCTGCGCTTTAAGAACTCCTTAAATTTAATTTTTTCAACAGGGCCAGCAGCATGAGCTTTGAGGCCAGCTGCCACAGCTGCTGCACCTCCATTCTCAACCTCTTCCAACATATTTGATCGGGAATCAGACTTGCTCTTTGTTCTTGTAGAACGGTCTACATCAGCAACAAAATTGTTCTCAAAAAGGCCTTGCTCATGCATCAAAGCTTCCCAATCAATGTCACCCTCATAAGCCATGTCACCATGCCTATGCTTCTTTACTTTCCGTGCTGCCCGCTGCACTTCAGACTGCTTTTCTACTTTGCCTTGAAGAGATACCAGGCCCGCATCGTCTGAATGAACTTCATTTAGATCATGCATTGAGGATAGACAAACAGTCTCCTTTGTTTCGTTATTGAAAAACAAGCCCTGCATTGGAGCAGATAGTGACCCTTTAGGAGAATCATCTGAATGCACATTTTGATCACAACCGAAGTGGTTCTTTTCAATTGACGTGATTGAACCCATAGAAACTCCATCAGAAAAACGATTTGAACCATCACCAGCTTCTAGTAAGTCATCCTTGGGATGATACATAGAAGAGGCAAAACCAGATTCATGCACTGTATTTCCATCAGAAAGTTTATGCAACCCATCATCAGACCTTGAGGATTCCTCAATTTGCATGGCAGCCGAGGTACAGTGCAACTTTTGTACCACATCATGTGAAGAATCTTCCATGGAGACATCGTGTTTCATGTTCAAACCATCGTCATAGTTGCAATTTTCTTCTATTGTACCTTTAGCAGAACAAGTTGAGAATGTTGGAAGTTGAACAGAATGGAAATCTTTCAAAAGTCCATCAGAAGGCTCATGGAACCCAACATTAGATTGGAGGTTTTCCTCTACTTGTATTGGCTTTTCTAGTTCATCACATATTCTGGTTTCCTCGGTCACACTTGTGTTTGAAATAGAGGATGTAACTTTTGCAAAGGAAGGTAACAATTTCGAACATTGAACAGATACTTTACTCAAACAAATATCACTCACTGGAGGGTCAACCTCCTTTGTTCCTCCACATACTCCATTCAACTGATCATCGAAACAAGATCTCGTGACTTCCCCTTTATGTTTTGACAAAGAATCAGTACAAGATTTCTGAACTGAAGTTGAATATAAAACTTCCAGAACAACATCAGAAGATGGATTTTGGACAGAGGTGCACTCAGCAACCGATATAGGAGAAGTGGACACCATAACAGGGGTAGAATGGAATTTCTTAGAAATTTTGTGAGAATATCCATTCAACCCGTCATCAGAGGTCTCATCAAACTCGTTTTTCTGATCCGTGCAAGAATTAGATGGCAAGTTGTCATCCACGTGATAAATCAAGTTGTTTGATTTTCCATTTGAAGATACATTTACAGCATTATTCAACCCCTGCATTTCATCTGTCGGCTTCTGGACAGAAGAAGAGCAAGATTGTTTTGCTAGGTTGGAAATACACTCTTCTGAAGCACCATATGGCTCACCTCCATCAGGAACCTTTTCTCTCTGATCAGGGGGTGAAGCAGATTCCGATGCCTGAATTACAACGGGCTGTGATTCTTCCAGGATTCGGTCAGAAGCGCTACTGAATCTATGACCAATAGGCAACACAGATACCTCCTTTACATCTTGGGTAAAATCATGACAACGCAATTTGGGCGGTCCAGGCACTGAATCCTTCAGAACCTGATCAAAAGGTTGACGCAACCCATCATCAGATCTTTGGGCACCCCCCTTTTCCATCTGAACTGAACCAGCACGGGTTTTTTTGACAATAAAAGGAAGTACACCTTCTGAACTTTCAGCAGAAATTAGATCTGAATGCTCATCTAATCTAGAAGCATCGGTGGCCTTCCCCACATGAACAAGGGGAGTTCCATCCGAAGCGAGGTTGATCCCCTCCTCAGACTTCAAACCTACACATTGTAACAAAATCGAACTTCCTTTGCAATCCAGAAGAGGCACAGAATCCTTCAAAACCCTATCAGAGATTCGCCTCAACCCACCACCAGATTTCCTCTTGAAAGAAGACCGCGCCTTACGAACAAATGAAGACAACGAATCTTTCAAATTGTCATCAGGCGAAAGATTCGAACTTTCCCCAACCCCTAACCCACCATCTTCATGTTTAGAACTTCTACCCATTGAAGCAGATAAATCCCCCACCTTCAATCTTTTCCCTTTACTACCCCGCAGATCTTCCAAACTAACGCTAGACCGCGAATCCACCCCAACAACAGCCTCCTCCATCAAAGCCCTAACAGACGGACCCGCCTCATTCACCGGAGACGCCGCGTCCTTCTCCGCACCAGATCCACCACTCCTAACCCTCTTCGGAGCCTTCAACTTCTTCTTAAAGCTAGCCAAGGTATCCTCCATCCCTCTACCAACCGCGATTCCCACCTTCAGATCCTCTGCCCCAGCTTCCACCGGCGCCGAACCCAAACCAGAACCAGCCTTGAACCGCTTGGCGCTGCGAGGCTTCTTGAGCTTGAGGAGAGATCCAATAGGCTCATCATCATCAGAATCGCATTGAATCTCAATCGGCTTGGGCTGGCGCTTGACAGAGGAACCGATCTTCGTCTTCTTCTTCTCTTCCTCGACCATCTTACGACTCAATGATGGAGACAGCAATGGAGCTTCTGCAAACCCTAGCTTGTCATTGATGTCCAGAGAAGCATGCAGGGGTTTTTCGGGGTCCGAAAGCAAAGCTGCTTCTCTCTCGTCATTCATGTAAGGTTTTTCAGATCAAAGCCTTCAAAATCGAAGCAGAGACGGAATCGAGAGATGGTAGTAAAAAATAAAAATAAAAAAAAAACCCTAACTTCAGTTTCTAATGTATATTCAATTGGTTAGAGAGAGAACCAACCTAAAGCAAAGGGGGTGCGCAGGATAAGAGAAGCTTCGCCTGTGGCGCAAAGTAGCGGAGAGCGGAACCTTGAATAGAGAGGGAAGGGAAGGGAAGGAACGGAACAGGAAAGTGGAGTCGAGGGTTTTTATTCGGAGAGGGAATGTGGGAGTGGATGAAAGAAAACACGCGATATTGTTTGGGGCATTAGGGATTGTATCGTATTGTTTTGGCTGCCCTTCCTTTTTTGGGTTTCGCTCGTTCTTTCGTTCGTGCGATTGGGAGAGGCACGAGAGGACGGATGATATGGTTGACGCGGGGTTTCGCACTCGGCACGCGTGCTTGGGTGGGGTGATGGACTCGGTCCGAGTCGAGTCGGGTGAGGAATTTTAATTTTAAATTCGCCTGCGGTCGGTTTTCATTTGGGTTTGTTTGGGGTCGGTTTGGTATGATTCATGTCAATGGTTGGGACTTGAGATGTAAGAATGTTATTTGATTCTTACTACTGGGTTATTATCGGAAGGTCCTGGCCCAACTAATCATGCAAGATACTTTTTTAAGCTATGATTTGTGGTTGGGTATGGCCTAAATCCGCAATTCAGCCTAGTGAGGCCTAGCTTATGGTCCATCTCAATGGGCCACCTGGCCCACCCCTAGAGTTAGTCATCGATCTCATGAGTTTTGCACCTATGTGAGTCAATTGGGATATTTGGATCATTTTTATATTAAAAAATAAAAGTTCAACTTGTAGACCATGAATTAAAGGGTTAGAGGATTGGAGGGGTGTAAGAATGCACAAGAACTTTGGATCAACTTTACACCCCATATGAATGGACTGAACTTGTGTAGCATGGACGATAAAGTCATGATGATTAGATGGGGATGAGTTTTTATGCATAGGAGGTGGCAACTAGATATTCAAATCCCCCCACGCCATCTTGGGTGGGCTCCATGCGCTCCGCACACATAGGATGTTGATTGTGCGTGTATAAAGTTATTAAACTCGTGGCCAATGGATGGAATTGACCCTAAATTTGATATCTAGGCACTATCCTGAAGATTTGAAGACCCGTGTATCAAAAGATTAGCCATATCGATTATCCCAACCCTGTTATCTGGGGCCACGAGTTCAATCCATTCTAATAGAGTGTGAAGTCAAAGTAATGGTCCAATCCACTTGGATTAGTGTGAGCCCGATGGGACGGTTACTATAGAAAAGTTTGGGTGGTCCACAAAGATAGACCAGCAAGTGAGCCCCACCAGGGGTGCGCAATGTGCACAAGGTGTGCATTGGATATCTATGGAGCTTAATTGTATCAATGTTAATGTTAGCTCATCTAATTTTAATCTTGGCTGCCCCCAAATATTTTTTATTTTATGTGGAGCCTGTACAAATTTAATCTAGATTGGAGCCCACTACCGCGATAATAATGGATCAAATCCGGTATAGACCAGAATAAATTTGAACTTGCACTGATAAAAAGCTAAAATACAACTTGTAAAGATTTAAAATTACTACAGTGGAATATGCTCTTATAAGAGATATCTCTTACCCTCTCACCTTAAATGAGAGATTGGATGAGGCCCTCACATTCATATCAAATGCTAACAATTTAAATGTGAGAGCCCGCACCCCTAACTCTCATATAAGGTGAGAGATATCTCTAATAGGAGCATCTCCATGTACTACAGCTACCACATCATATAAAGTTTTTATATAAGAAATGGTTAAAGAAATCTCACAATTAGCTATAGGAAAGGCAGGGTCTTAGCCACATGGGCCATTGAACATCGGTGTCAGGCCAGTCCTATGAAGGTGTTGCAGTGGTCGTGTGGCATGAACACCATGGTCTTCCAAGAAACATACATGCATTCGACTTCAGGATTATCTTGAATTATATAGCAAGGCAGGAGTGTCATTGTATATTAGGCAAATTATAGGATATAGTGGATTATGGTAGGACCAAGACAATGGCTGTGTAGAAATTTATAGACAAGCGTCTAGAATGTTCTTTATCCATTTGGAAGTTCAACATGCGGCTTAATCTTATCCACTCATTATATTAAATAGAAGTACAATACATAGGGTCCCAACATTCATGTGTATAAATCAAAGTTGAAATGTGATATGTGTTGTCCATTTAAATCAAGTGCCGTACGAGATAGAATCTACCATATCTTTGCATTTTACGTGTTTGTATCTATGCATCCAAAACCCATTCAGCTAACCCTTTCGAAACCTAACCCAATTCCCTTCATTAGTTGGGGCAAGAGATAGTTACAGTGATTTAAATACAGTGTTTATAAACCGCTGGATCATTCAAACGAATCCAATGCACTATATCTGCACTTTTCTGCTCATGTATAATTTTTTGTGTTATGCATCATGATATATATGCGAAGATTTGATAGTGGGTCTACAACTCCATAGCCATATAGGGCTGTTTTTTATTCTACTGGATTTGGTTCGGCTTGGCTAATGGACAGGCCACGCCTTTTTTTGTAGCTTGATGTGGTCAAACCTGTGGGAGCGGGTCTGACCACCACAGCAACTAACCTAATATTTTGGTTTTACAAGCTAAGACGGGCCTAAAAAAAAATAAGCGTAATTTTACATAAGGGTCGACTCCAAGCTAAATCTTAGACGTATAACAAGTCATTTCTCATAACGGTGACAGCAAGGTTAAGTTGAATAATATTTTTTTAAATATTAAAATATCAAATTATTACGTTTAATTTATGTATCAAGCTTCATATAAATGGGACCAGATAAAGCAACAAAGAACACATAACTTCTATTAGCTCACTCCTATAAAGTTTTGACCAGTTTGCTCTTATTATTTCCATGTACTTTTCTATATAGATATATATTGTTTTTATCTTTTCTCTTTTTTATGGCCACAGATTCTTAAAAAGGAAAAAAAAGAGAGAGGAAAAAACCGGTGCGGCACAACTACAGTGCATTTTAACTAAATGTTATAAACAAAAAGGTTTTGACATATTAATCATTTTTATATTTGATTTTTCCAATTTCATGATTGAAATTCAGATGTCATCAAAGTCATTTGACTTTAGCCAATATACTATATACATGGGAGATGCTCTTGTGAGAGTAACTCTCATCAGAGCATCTCCATATATATATATATATATATATAACTTTTTTGAGCCATATCTCTTAATATCGTGGGATTTTAAAGTTTATACACCTTATGCAATCAGAGCAAATTTATTTTTTATAGAACACATAAAATTATATTTTATAAAAAGTAAATACACATGATATTATGAAATTTATCAATTTATGTGACATACGTTGTTATCATGTTATCATGGAATCTGTGGTAAAAAAGTTAAAAGAAAAATATTGAGTCAAGTGACTCTACTGATATTATCTCTCTCGGTCATGAAATTGGAAAATTCAGATATGAGGATGACTAATATGTGAAAACCCCTAGACAAAATCTCTCTTACCGTCTTACTCTACACGCACCGATAAAATTAGAAGTTCTTCATAACAATATTAAAAGCAAAAATGACCAACATTTTTTGTTGAAGCTTTTTAAATGGTTGTGACTTGAGATAAGAACATAGTTCAGTTGTTTATGTATTTTTGACTTGTTTGTGTATTGATAATATCAACAAACGCTGCTAACCAAAAACCAATGATCCTAGCAGTCGGCATTTTACAGATTGCACTTTATGGCATCCAAGCATAAGTTACATCATTGAGCATGTGCATGTCCCATGCCCGGAAAAACACGGAGGAGGATTAGTGCTAACAAAAGTTTAGTCTACCCTTCTAACAAATGTAGACTAACCCTAATTTGTCAAGGGAAAGGTTGTATACTCAAAAATAATGTTATTGAGGTTGTGATAGAAGTTTTAGTCCAGCCTAACTAATGCAAGTATGCAAATGCAACCCTGCTTAATCAAGGAAGGGTAAGAAACTTTTGAGAGAAGTTTCTCATCTGAGCATAGAAACACACTAATAACTTTTACAACTACCCCCATGGCTTGGCAAAGTCAGAGAAAAACCAAACATGACAATTAAGGCTCTCTCCAATTTTGGGATTCTTTTCAAGGAAGAATTGTCATTGAATATATCATACACCTCACTTCATAGTTTGGGATGTCTCTTTTTGATGATCCATAAAAACTTTTCATTAATAAATTTAACTGGATGAGCTGTGCGACAGTAAAATAGTCCTTCAATGCTATGACAATATGCATGTTAGAATAATCCTGTAAAATCATTCTAAGTCATGGATAAAGAGGCATGGGCACCCATTTGGAAACACATGATGGTGTTAATCGACAGCCTCCCAGGACTAAAATCACATGATATAAGTGCTCGACACCAATAACTGATGGAAACAAAAGAAACGTGCAACGATCAGATCAAGTTCACAGTACTTGCAAAATTTAACATATTAAAAAATATAGAAGCATAATTGGTAATTTGCTAATTTGCAATAGATGGTCAAACTCAAACAATGGAATGCAGTGATCTCTATATTCCCCACCCAAAACAAGAAAGGAAGGAAAAAAAAAAAAACAGACAATGTTGATCAAAGCCAGCTTCTTACCAAAATAAATAAAAGAAACCAGCTTGGTGACATTCAGACATACTGCTCTTGTCATCCAGATAGGCTCCTCGGTGAGCTAAGCTTTTAAGTTGACTACATTCATCACTTCTACCTTGTCCCGCATGATTGTCAAAGGAACACTCAGAGATTATAAATGTTTTTGCTCGACCGAGTTCTAGGATCATAGTAGCATTTTTAACCTGATATAAACAAGCAAGGTCAACTCTCGAGAATAACTAGTAAGTGATGACATGAAAGAATAAAATCAAACATACAATCCCACATACAAATTTAAAACATCGTAAATCAAGAGAAGGGAAGGTCCCACACTCCAATGATAGATAAGACCTCTTGAAAATTAAAATTTGTGTGAGTGAACAAACCAAACCCACTTCAAACAAGGAGGGGAAAAAACATGAACCTCAACCAACCATGGAACTGCAAAGGGAACATCAATCACCACCATTTAATAGATGCTCTGAATGTTTGTTTGAAACCCACACCAGCATAGAGTAATGATTGGGGAAATTTAAGAACAAAGATCACATATTTTTTTAACAACTAAACGTAATAAATTGATAAATATGATTGTAAAGGCTCCTCCTCGATACCCAAGATAAGGGACTTATATAATTGTAAAGGCTCAATCCCAGATACCCAAGATTTACTGTATTCTTATGGAGATGATGTGGTACACATTAACAAGAAAACCAATTAATGGTAATTTAAAACTTTAGATAAAGGCTATTGAGTCAAACAGGTTAAAGACAAAGTTAAAAAAAAAAAAAAAAAAAAAACCTAAATGGATGAAGTACAAGCTTAGTAGATGATACAAGATATGTAGAGGAACAGATTTGGTGAATTGGCTTCCAAGTTCCTGTAACAACTCAGATTAGTAAGACCTTCTGTGTAAATTTATAGTCATCCATTCTCTACAATATGTATGCTCTCTCTCTCTCTCTCTCTCTCTCTCTCTCTCTCTCTCTCTCTCTCTCTCTCCTCTCCCTCTCTCTCGCTCTCTACTTATGTTTTACATTAAGCTCAAGAATATTTCTATAAATTTGAAATACTTGTTCTGCTAAACAAAAAACCTTAGCAAGCACCCTGAGATTATCCAAATTTTCAAAACTTCTTTCATGTGAGAAATTGCCAAGAAAGAGCATTGTGACTAACATCATAATAAAGAACATGGTGAGTCTGTGACTAACATCATAATAAAGAGCATTGTGACTAACATCATAATGGGTCATTTGGATGTTGAGAAACAGGCAAAAGATACACACAACAGGTATCTTTGATGCTAATTTTCACTGGCAACAGTCAAAAGGATTGGCCAGATGACTAAGATCGAATGATGACACCACCACAAATATAGAAAGAGAAGAAGATTCACAAACAATTCTCCAGCAAAAAGAGGGAAAAACTGAAAAATATAATGCTTGCCTACTGGGTAAATGTGAAGAATTATACTAACAAAAAGGGTAAAAGGAGAAAACAAAAGGCAAAATTCTCTCCTACACAATTCACGGTGCTCCACTTGGAATAAAACAAACTTACTATTTTTGTTATCATAAAGAGAAAATTATTTTAATTAAAACAAAGTACTTATTTCTAGAAATAAGAAGTTTTCTATTTCTATTAAAACACAAAACACCGACTAAATAAAAAAAAATCCTAATAAATATTGGATCAACTCTTCATTGTAATGGGCCATGTCCCATGTAAAATCTTTTTTTGTATTAACACTAAATGACCTAGAATTTACCTTAAGTTACAAAAGTAATGGATGGAGATATTCAGAATAAATCACGGAAATACTTGAGCACTGTCACTCATGTCAATTACTAAACGGATTTTTAAAGAACAAGAACCACAAGGAAGAACAACAGAGGCTAGTGTTGAATCAATTGTCCACGAAATCTTTCTTCCTTGACCATTGAATGAGAATCCCATCTCTGTTAGCTCTACAGAATTGATGGAAAAGTAATCACCACATCTGCATTGATAAAATAGCTCCACAACATCTCCATCATCTTCCACAGTCATTTCCTCCATTTTTACATCATCTGCAATCTCAGAGTCCTGTCTCAGGGCCTGTAGCTCATTATCATAAATAGCACGGGACTTGGGGTCGCCAAGGATTTCCCAAGCCTTTTGTACCAGTAAAAATCTTTCTTGTACATCCTGGCAGCGCTCAAACACCTCAAATCTTCCTTGCAATTTATCAGGGTGGGTATCAAGGACAGCTGCCCTGTAGCTTGCTCGGATTTCATCATGACCTGAATCTTCCTTAACGGAAAGTATGTCATAGTGGGTCTTTTGGATGGAAGTCTTTCCAGCCAAAAGCATGGAAGAAGCTTCTTATAACGACTGCTCAAACAGAAAAGAAAGAGTGATGGGATGTTTCACGATAGTCAAGTTATTAGCAGATTTTGATTTCCCAATCAGGAACACAAGTGAATGCAGTCATGTCAAACATGTACCAAATTCAGGAACTGAGAAACTTGTGAAACTTGGGAGTGCACAAAAAACCACAGGGATGAGTCTACACAGCTCATTATAATTCTCAAGGCTCATCCATCATCTAGATGACCCTAGCCAGTTTTGTAGATTTTGTTTATTCATGTAAATCGTATCTTATAATGATCAACAATAACAAGAAGAAGAATGTGACTTGGGCTCAAATTTTTCAGGCCACTAAGTGTGTGTGTGTGTGTGTGTGTGTGTGTGTGTGTGTGTGAGAGAGAGAGAGAGAGAGCATATCCAAAATCAATTTAAGTATATATATAGGTAATACAATATTATGATTAATTATGTGCCCCAGTTAAATTTCAAAAGGGTATTATATTTTATAACTATTTCCTGAAAAAATCAAGTCTTGCTCATCTCACTCACTCTAACATAACCCAACTCCATCAATCCAAGGACCCGGTTCAAAAGCCATTGTTCCTCTCTTGAAAAGTAAATGCAAGGGGTGTTTGTCCATGGCCATTGATTATAAGCAGAATTTATCATCGCCATATATATTAATGTTAGTATAGTAAAGAATTTAGACAGATGAGTTTGGCAATCATACATTCCATAAATAAAAGAAAACCCTATCAATACTCCTTTGATAATCCCTATAAAAAAATAAAAATAAAATAAAAAATAAAAAAACCTACAGAAAGGAGGAGGAGGAGGACAAGATGACTGAAATGCAGCTACAAAACCCTAACACCAACACATAAATATATAAAGAGAGAAGAAGAAGAACCCTTGTCATCCAGCTCACCTTCTTACGCCAGGCTATGAATCATGACCATTGGAGATGGATTGAAGAGACCATAAAAGGATTAATTGCTTCTTACAGGGGTGGGTGTGGGTGGGTGGGTGGGTGTGTGTGTGTGTGTGAGAGAGAGAGAGAGAGAGGAGAATTTGATGGCTAGATATAGGACTCGAACCGTGACGGAGTCTGAGCCTTGGAGGGGCACACCATATGTTTGGAGCCTGGGCTCACCTCACCCACTAAATACAAAAGGAGGGTCTAGAAAGTTAGTAGGAAAAAAGAAAAAAAAAATAGAAAAAGAAAAAAGAAGAGAATTTAGAAGGCCATTAAAAATAGGTGTCTTTTAACAGCTGACCATTATATCCGAAACATTGAGTCAAATGAAAAATCGATTAAAAATCGTCACCTCAGATGAACATCCGAAAATGTCAGATGGGATTAATTTGTCTGAGAAATTGATCCTAGATAGACAGTATAGTTCTTATGGCAGCTAAAGTCTGATTTACCTTGCATGGGCCCCACTTGAGCGTCATCAAACCGGTTTATATGATACCAACATGTCAGCATAGGAGCTCACCCAAATTTAAACATAGTTACATTCTCCATGCGTAACCAATGAAACCGTAAATAAACCTAGAGGTGTTAGAAGAACATATATATATAATGTTCTCATGGGGATAGACCAACACACTTGTGGTTAACTCGTGTTGGCACCTTAGCATCACACACATACTGAAGGATTGGTCCCTTGGTCCTCAACTTAAAGCATCACTCCCAGACCAGTAGTCCAACCTAGAGAGAGAGAGAGAGAGAGAGAGAGAGAGAGAGAGAGAGAGACGCAAGAAGGTGAGGGTTAGGTCGGGTTTGCTTGCACTCATAATGTACTCGGGATGTGAACCAGAATTCCTATTGGGAGCCATGCCCATATCCATGCCAAAATTTAAATTAAAGTCCTAAACCCAAAAGGGTCTTGAATCTAGAATGAATCACAAACTCAAATGCATGTTTACTTATATAATACTCTTAATATACATATATAATTATATAATATATGGTCATGGAGATACCATGATCAATCCTAGTGAGGAAGATGATGGCCCCAGTAGAACTTATATAACCAAACACGAGGATCTTGTTACTCCAAGGTTGCACCTTGCAAATTGGAGCACCATGCTCAAACCCACAACCAACACATAAAACCTACACAATCATGCCCTGTTTCAAGAAGAACGCCACGTTTGTTGTACTTTTTCTTTTTTAATGGTAACTGTAGGGACGAAACCCACCGGGCCCCGGGACCGAGCTGGCCTGTAAGGACAGGGACCGAGCTGGCCTGTACCGCGGGTAGGTGTCCCCACACCTGAGAGGGGGGCGAGGCCACACCCAGCTGCAGGAGGTATTGTGTACACTTCAGGAGACTTACCAAGGCTGCTCCCTAATCATGCATTTGTCCCACATCGAGTGTGGACGCCTCCCACCCTGCCTATATTAGCCTTGGCGTAAGACAAGGGTGTACCAACACACTCCCACGTGGAGGTGTGTTGGTACACCCTTGTCCTTACGCCAAGGCTTATAAGGCAAGGGTGGGAGGCGTCCACACTCGATGTGGGACAAAAGCATGCGTAGGGAGCAGCCACGCGCTCTCCTGAAGTGTATACAAAACCTCCTGTGTTGGGTGTGGCCTCGCCCCCCTCTCAGGTGTGGGGACACCTACCCGCGGTTACACCAGCTCGGTCCCTGTCCTTACAGGCCAGCTCGGTTCGGGGCCCGGTGGGTTTCGTCCTTACAGTAACAATGCTATATTTTACAGACACACACCAAAAAAAAAAAAGCAAAAGAACACAAAAAACCGCAACTTAAATACAACCTAACATAGTTCAACCTAAAACGCATTACACAGACAGCACAGTTCCAATACTATAGACAACAGTTAAAAACTCTATTATCCTTAACCTTACCAGGCCAATTATAACTAATCAAACCCATGAAGGTTTTTCAACTCCCTAATCCTTAATTCTTCAGCTTTCCCTTTCAAGTCACGCTTCTTTACATAACATCAAGAGAGCAGATACTCAGTACCGTGCTTCTCCCTCGCGCAGACAAGCTAACACCATCTTTTTTTAATAAAAGACAAACATAGTACGTTTTTTCTATTTGATTGGAAAATGCTTCAATATATCAATATAATGCCTTGTTCAGTTATTCCCCTGCCTTCATCAATTCCATTTCCATATCTTCCCTCTCTCCACCAGTGACATCTTAAATTTCACCATCCCCAAAAACCAGAACAAGTTCCAAACTTTCATCATTTACATCCCCTCTCCTTGGAAATACAGTCGAATTCACCAAATCTAAAAGCCCTAATGTCACATTAATTGATCACAAAATCCACAAAAAAAACAAAAAAAAAAAAAAAAAAAACTCAGAAGAGCGGGAAAACGCAAAACACCAATCTGAAAACCCTAACGTCGCATCAATTACTCACAAAATCCACAAGAAACCCTAAGAAAAGCGGGAGAACGCATAAAAGACCGGATAAGCGTCGAGATATACCTGTTTCTGCGGGCGGTAGAGGAGGAGGAGGAGATTGCGGGGACGGAGGTGGCGTCGATGTGGCCGATCTCGATCAGCCGTCGGAACTGACGGATGAGAATTCGCGATCGGTGGGAGGAGGAGGAAGGGGACCGTGGAGGCGGAGGAGATGGTGAATCTTCCAATAGTTCTTCAGAAAGTGGGATCTATGACCAGAAATAGAGAGCGAGGGGGCGGGGCGGGTGTCCTCGATTTATAGGGGAAAATTTTCAAATAAGGCCTTAGAGATTTTGCCTTATTTTAAAACAGGGTATGATTTTCAAAACTTTTCAAATTAATCCCTAGTTTTTCCAATAAGCTTTTAATTAAGGACATCAGACCATTTGGTGGTATTTTTTATGACTTTTTCCTTCATTTTTTAAAAATATTCAAAGTATCCTTCATTTAAAGTCATAACAGGGTTCTAGCAAACTACATTTAGCCAAGTGTGCCCTAGAGTACCTAGCTGTTCTTGATCATTGTGAGAATATCGGTGAAGAAAATGAAGAGAATATAAAAAGAAGTGAAGAGGATTTTATTTCAATGAAAGGTAATTTAGGTAATTTAGATTTTTTTTGGAAAAAAATTGCTAGTAAATAGTTTTATATGGACGAATGTCCTTAATTGAAAATTTTTTTAATAACTAAGAGAGTGATTTGAAAAGTTTTAAATTTTATGTCCTTTTTTAAATAAGATAAAAACTATTGTGATGTTGGGAATTAGAAGGGGGAGGCCCGACCCCTTTTCTTTTCGTTTGAGGATTTTTAAGTATTTTGGAAAATCCTCTTGTGCGATGGGATTGGTTGCCAAATGTGGATTTTTTGTTATTTCGAAAAAAAGTAACAAGGATTCTGCGCCATGGATCATTGCCAAACAGGCCCAACATTTCGACCTTTTGAAGGAAAATATGCCACCAATAAATTTTATACCCCACGGGAATTTATTACACCAAACATTAAAAAAAAATCACTTTTCTGCTGAAAAATCATTGAGTTGCGGTTTTCCGCGTAAGTGAGTTATACAAACGTGCGATGTGGGCTCCTTAAGCTGGACTGCAAGAGCGCACTATGTGGTTTGCTCCTCAATGAAGATTTTCCACGTGGAAGACACAGTGGTGTGTCTAAAGAAATTGATCATCTGTGTATTGCATGCTCTTGCTGTATAAATGGTTTGCATGAAATACTCAAACCTATATGCTTTGGGACCATTCCTCTTGTTGATTTTTTTTCTTGAAAAAAAAAAAGAATTTATAGGCCATGCCAACTAATAGAAGAACTCAATAGAAAAAAAATCCCCCCCTTTTCTTTTGATTTATGTGGAAAAAGTAGTTATGCGAATGCTCCTGCTACGTTTGTATAACTCACTTTCGCGGAAAACCATATTCAGCAATCAAATCATTAGAGACCCCTCACCAATTTTCCAAAGTCGTGAAGATAAATATTGGACAATTGCAAAACCCCATTGATTTTGGCAAGTAAAAATTCTTGTTTTTTAGTATGTTGTTAGGTTCAGCCTCTCCATAAGATTTGGAAATTGCCTTTCATTTTTTTGTAGATTTACACATGGATATCAAAATTTCTCACATATGCATGTTGATAATCATTGTTATCAGTGCGAAATGCTTATCTATACAAGTTCTCAATAAGAAATTCCCTATTTTTAGAAGCAATGAGGGATCCTCAAATCTATGGATTGCTTAGATTTTGTTGGTAGTGTATTTGTGTCAATTAAGTCCAATTTTTGTAAGAAAGAAAGAATGAAAAAGGCCCTTTTTGCTTGCATGATCCATGAACTTGGATTCCTAAAAATTTGTGGTAAAATGGGTCATTGCAATGGGTTATTGAAGATGCAAGGTTTTAAGGATGTGAAGTGCATCTATAAAATGGACCATAATTTTGTAGGATTTGATTTATTGGGGTAATTGTTGTTTTTTTTTTTTTTAGCATACACTTATACATTGCCATTGAAGAAGGAGATTATTTTGTGGCCATTTATATGTCTTTAATATTTTTTGCTCCAATTTTAGTCACTTTAAAGAATACATTTCTCATAGCTTTTAGGTATTTAATCCTGTCAAATAAATTGTCCCAAACGTTAAAATTAATAAAGTCATAAATTTTTTTAATTTATACAGCACATGTAATCAAACACAAAAACATTGATTTATTATGAAATCTAACCATGCCCATCATCACGCAGGTCAAGACTAAATTCCTTGTAAAGGTAGCTTCCTCAAAAGAAGAAAGAGAAAACCCTTATTTGTAAAGGCGAGCTATTATAAATGCCAAAATAAATAAATTAGCTAAGATAAATTGCTCAGTACAAATAAGGTTTTAGGTTTAATACTAAGTATTGTGGTCTATCAATTCACTTAAAATGAAAAATGTTAATAAAATGATTTCTTTTGAAAGGTAAGTATTCCTGCACCCACCCACCCACGCTCTTCACCATAAGCACGGTAGTTAGTGATTTTTATGATCCCCTCGCTATTGACGTCGTGGATTTGTCAAATAAAAAAGAAAAGATTGTTATAGATTATTCCAAAGGCTGGCAACAAGTGGGGCGGCATTTAGTGAGAGTGATTTTTTTTCATTTTCCTTTTTGTAAAAGATCATATATATAAACAAGGTATTTTTGTGGGGGAATAAATCCTCGAGTATGAGAAATATGACAAAGGGCCCGAACTTTTTTTTTTTTTTTAAGAGTAAGTTAGGTCTTCATTTTCTCAAAAAATAAAATACAGAAAGGGGGGAGTCCAAGCCACCCAATAGGGATCTTAGAACCTCCCAATGGGGCATACCCCAGAAAAAAAACCAAAACAACTAAAATCAAACTAACACAATCATGAAATATAGGTGAAGTTATAAATCAGCTCAATATTATTCACATCCCTTGGAGTTGTACCAGAAGTGGACATGATGAATTTGCTGAACCACACTGTGTGAGGGTGTAGAAACGAGATTTGCACCTGCTCGAATCATTTAACCTCCTTAGAAAGTCTTCTGGCTTGAAATCTCGTGTTCCATTCAGAGTGATCTGGATTGAAGATAGCTTGCTGAATAAATTTTTCGTTTCAATAGTAATGGATGATATAGCGTGTGGAACAATCTCCAAGATGCGCAATATCCCTGCATAATAGTTTAAAGCCGACTCTATTCGTCCTTGTACTGGTTGATGAAGATCCCGCCAAAGAACACAAACTAAATCATATTTAGTTTGAACAATAGATAGGCACCAGCCATGATTTCTGTCACTGATAAGCTTTGGGGCATTCCCATGAGCTATATCTTTGACAAATGAACTATACAAAATTATTAGTCGTATTCTGGTGAATCGGCTTAAATTGATCATTGCCAAGATTGTAGGCCCAATGCAATCAGCCTTTGTGCCAGGGAGAAGCATAACTGATAATATTCTACTTGCTCAAGATCTCATCCATAACTATCATTTGAATTAAGGTAGTCCTCGAATGTGTATCAAATTTGATCTTGCCAAAGCCTATGATAGTGTACGATGGGACTTTCTGGAGGTTGCTTTTCGGCGACTTCATTTTCCAGACCATGTTATTAAACTGCTCATGGAGTGTGTCTCAGGCGCCAAATTCTTTGTGTTGGTAAATGGTGGGGCGGAGGGTTACTTTAAAGCTACTCATGGATTGCGACAGAGCTACCCATTATCTCCATTCCTATTTGCTATAGTTATGGAATTTTTCTCTATCATGATGGATCAATATGCTAAGGCCAAGCTAATTCCCTCACCTTTTGTGAAACGAGATGTCACCATCTCTCATTTGATGTTTGCTGATGATTTTATAGTTTTTAGCAAGGCTTCCACAGGTGCAGAGGTAAACCTCAGGCATTTCCTTCTTCATTTTACAGAGTTTACAGATTTGGGTGTAAATTGGCTCAAAAGTGCTATATTTTTTGCAAAGTGCAAGGAGGATGACCGAATTGCTATTTCATCCATCCTTAATGTTTCTCAAGCACAATTTCCAATTAGATATTTGGGCATTCCTCTCTCCTCAAAGAAGCTAAATTTCAATGATTGTCAAGCTCTTTTGGCTAAAGTTCAGAAGCAATTATCAGGGTGGAAGGCTAAAGTTCTTTCTTATGCCGGTCGTCTAGAGCTAATTAAATCCACTTATCATCATTCCATTTATTATGGGCTACTGCTTTCATCCTCCCTCAAGCAACTCTAAATGCATTGGATTGTCATATTCAAGATTTCTTTTGGAATTGCTGGTCTACTCATTACATTCACCCCATTGCTTGGAGCTCCATTTGTCAACCAATTTCTATGGGTGGGCTTGGCATTCGATCTCTTTATGGTGTTGCCAAGGCTGCATTACTTTGACAAGTTTGAAATGTTGTCATTAACAAACAAACTTGTTGGAATATATGGGTTCGTGCAAAGTACTTGAAAGAGGGTTCCTTTTGGGATGCTTCAATTCCAAAATATACTTATTGGGGTTGGAAAAGCATTTTAGCCCTTAGACATATTGCCTTACCACATATAAAATCCCTAATTGGAAATGGTTGCCTCACAAAGTTTTGGACTGACCCTTGGCTCAATGGTGGGCGCTTAAAGGATTGTTATGGAGATTGCGCAATTTATAACACAAGATTTAGCATTGATACCACGGTTAGTTTGTTTATGCAGAATGATGGGTGAAATTTTCCAACTCCAACTAAAAATGCATTGACGGAGATTTACTAGGCCATTCCTAATGAGATTACTCCATGGAGGGAGTTTAAAGATGAAATTGTGTGGACCCTAGAAGATCATGGTCAGTTCTCTTTGAAATCTTCATACAATTTAATTTGTAACATCTCTAACCAGACCTTGCAGTGGACTACTTCAATTTGGTTTAAAGGATGTATTAAAAAGCGTTCAATTTGTGCTTGGATGCTTCTTCGAGGAAGACTCAAAACTAAGGATTTCCTTCTTCATAAAAATGTTGATTGTGATACCTGTTGTGTTCTTTGTGACAGTTCATGGGAAATAGCCTCACATCTCATGATTTATTGCCCATTCTCCCGAGATATTTGGCAATCTTTACTACTTAAATTGAACTTGATGCTAGCAAGTTGTAATGATGTTTATGAATTGCTTGATTCAATTATATATTTCTCGCATAGACCAGCAAAGCGAAGGAGTTTTGACTATTGGCAAACTTCTGTTCAATGCTTATATCTGGAACATATGGGCTGAGAGAAATTGTAGGATTTTCAAGGCAAAAGCACATTCTATTTTGACTGTAGTGCATAGAATCAGTCAAGTGATTACCACTCGCCTCCTCTATCTTGGTATCAGCTTACCAACAAACATCCAATGCCATTGGAATGTGCATCCAAATGTATCTCTGCACACCCATGAGAAGGGCCCGAACTTTACAATAACAATAAAGTACTTCTCGCATCCGGAGGTATTGGGTTCAAACCCTGCCTCCCTCTTTGCATATGTGAGTTTTATTTTATGAGTAAATTAGCGATAGGTCCCTGAAGTGAAACGTTTAGAGGCTCTAGACCATGCAGTTAGACATTTTCCAGCCAGAGGTCCTTATATTGGCATGATCACATATTTCATGACTAATATGCTTTTTCAACAGTTTTAGGCATAAAAATTTGAAATTTCAAAATTTAAATCTTATATCATTCATCTATTATTTCTATGTGCTCATCAATGGAGATCAATTGATCGAATATTGCGACCATTGTCAACACTTGTGTTGCCGCAAGAGTGGTCTCGGTCTGGTTTCTAGGAACAAAAACAAGAAATAGTTGAAACTTTGTTAACTTGGTCAAAGATATGACTTTTGTCCTTTTGTGGCACAACTTTTATGTAAAGGATCATAGAGAAGAGGATTCAAGGATTTTTTGTTATGCCGCTTGTGCAGAAACCGAAAGCAGAGCAAAATAAAGGCTCCGAGCTTCCATCTTGCTGAAGAAGATAGGCCAGATTCGGACTACTCCACTGCCGTTCATCATTCTTCGCCAACCAAAGACCAATGCACCACACCTCGCGTCGCTGGAGATGGAGAAGAATAGGCGGAGACTACCATTCCCAAAATTCTGGCTGCAGAGTTCTGGAACAGAACACGAGGAAGAAGACAATACCCAGTTAGGTCAATTTACACTGAGGCTTAAAATCGTTCCCTCCCATTTGAAATTTGAAACTTGATATATTTCATCTCATTTGAATTTCAAAAACTCAGATAAGGGAGTTTTTGACAAATTTATATGAGTTTTTAATTTTTTGTCAAATTTATTTGAGTTTTGCGCAAATTTATCTGAGTTTTGAAACAAAATTTTCTAAGTTATGGACAAATATATATGAGTGTTTGGCTATTTATCTAAGTTTATGGACAAATTTATCTGAGTTCTAAACAAATCTATCTGAGATTTTGGCAGAATTATTTGAGTTTTTGAAAAATATAGTTGAGTTTCTGACAAATTTTTCACCATTTTGAAAATTTTAACTAAGTTTTTGAACGAATCTTTTTGTGTTTTTGGTAAATTTATTTATATTTTCTTAGATCTATTTGTGTTTTTGAAATTTATTTGTATTTTTTGAAATAAATTTAACTAAGTTTTGACAAAAATACTTGAATTTTTGGCAAATATTTCTGAAATTTGGAAAGTTGGTTTATCTTAGTTTTGGCAAATGTATTTGCGTTTTTTAAAATTTATTTGCATTTTTTAATTTTATTTACGTCTTTTGAAATTTATTTGCATCTTTTGAAATTTATTTACATTTTTTGAAATTTATTTGGGTCTTTTGAAATTTATTTGGATATTTTGAAACTGATTTTCATATTTTGAAATTTATTCATATTTTTTAAAATTTATTTGGATTTTTTGAAATTTATTTGCTTCTTTTTAAATTTATCTGCGTTCTTTTGAAATTTATTGCATTTTTTTAAATTTATTACGTTTTTTTAAAATTATTGCGTTTTTTAAAATTTATTTGAGTTATTTTGAAATTTATTTGTGTTTTTTTAGAATTTATTTGAATGAAAATCTCATTAATGTGATTTCATTAATCATGGCCAATTAAATGGTAGTTGACAATTATTAATGGGATATCCCACCAATCATGGGATATGATTTAAAGAAGGACAATTTTGACATTTCAGGTATGAAAATGTGTGCGAGGGACATTTGGCTGCGTGCGTTTTGATTGTGGACCGTTTGCTGTAAAGTCATGAGTTAAGGGACCTTCGATCAAATCCCCCTTATTTTATTACATCACATGTATGAGTTGTATTTATTCTCTTCGCATGTGTGAGTTTCCATTACCTTACATGTGTGAGTTGTGTGTATATTTCCTCGCACATTTAAGCTTTTATCACCTTACATGCGTGAACCGTGTCCATGTCTCATCACATGTGTGAGTTTTTATCATCCTTGCATGTGTGAGCTGTGTCTGTCTCTCCTCTCATGCATGAGTTTCCATCACCTCATATATGTGTGTAAGTTTCCATCACCTTATATGTATGAGCTGCGTCACGAGCCTTGGGTCCAGACCCTTCGCTAGGTTAAAAAAAAAAAGAAAAAGAAAAAACTTCCATTCCATGATCTTGTGTATCTTCCTTGATAGCATGGAATGTTGGATCATTTTCATTTCATGAAATCATGTAATGTTCCTTTTTTTCTTTTTTTATTTTTGTAAAATTTGCAAGCAGGTCATTTTATGATGATATTAAATGGCAATTTATTCCATGATATCATCAAGTAAGTAAAGAGAAGCCATCCGCGGCTATCGATGCAAACTCGGGGGCTTTTAAGAAAAGCCCTACAGAAACGAGTCATGCCTGCAGTCTCAATCTATTCTCTCTTCAAACTTCAGAGTTGGAGAAGCTCCCGTAAATCCCAGTTCCCTTTCGTTTTTAATCAGCAACATGTGTTATTTCCCCCCTTTCTGTTACTTGAGATTCTGATGTTGGATTCCTCCTTATTTCCCCCGACAGAAACAACACAACACAACACAACAGAATCATCAATCAAGCATGAATCAGAAACGCCCTCCTCCCGATCCCGTAGCGGTCTTGAGGGGTCATCGAGCCTCCGTCATGGACATTTGCTTCCACCCCGCCAAACCTCTACTCTTTACAGGGTACTCATCTTTTTTCATTTTCATCTCCTAAACTGTTTCACAGCACTCACTTAGTTCTATGTTAATTTGCCACTTGAAGTAGCACTCAATGCAATTTCTCTTCATCCATCTCTTTAAGACCATAGTTTTAGATGAAAGAGAGGCAATTCTTAACAGTCATTATTTTGTATGTTTTGGGTGCTGATTTCCATGTCAAGTAGATTTCTTGTTTCCCTCATGTGCCCACCTTTTCCACTCTTATCCATGGTGTTTAGTTAGTAATCCACTTAAAACAAATAAGTGGGGTGAAGTGAATCAGAGGAAATGCAAAATCTTTCACTCTTTAGCCCTGTTTTTTAACTTTAATCAAAAGTCTCTGATGTCTGCAACACGAACCATCTAATGGTTAAAATAATTAGTTCTAAATAGTTTGAATTTGTGAATGATGCAGTACTGCTGATGGAGAGTTGCGAATATGGGACACAATCCAGCATAGAACACTGTCTTCTACTTGGTATGATCATTAAAAATCATATGGAGAATTGACTAATGGATTTTAGGGGAGGGATTATGAAGAAATGTTCCCTTGGTGCTATGCAGGGCACATGGTGCAGGAGCTGGGATAATTTGTGTCGCAACGAGTCCTGCCATTGGAAATAAAGTTCTGAGGTGCTTTGTTGTCTAAGTTCAGAAGTCCATGCTTTAGGAATGTGAACGTACTTTTTCATAAACCAAATCCTCTTTCAGTGTCTTTGAGATTTATTCGTAATGCTTATTTCTTTCTTTCTTCTTCTTCTTCTCTGTTTTTTTTTTTTTTTTTTTCAATAATGCTATGAAGAAATAAAAATTATGGAGTGTTGGTGTATCACTTTTCTCTCCTCTAATGAGTGTAGCCAGGGCAGAGATGGAACCGTGAAATATTGGGATATCGAAGATGGAGGCTTGTCCGGGTTCGTAGTTTTATGCTAATTCCTTTGTCATTCTCTTTTCATCATCTTTTGACTTTGGCAGATGAAACTTTTGTAAGCTTACTTTTGGGGCCTTTTTTTTTAATTTTATTTTATGGAATCTGTTTACATTGTAATATCTCCTTTGCTTTGCTTTGGAAACTGATTTCTTATATCTGGTTTTGTTTTCTCATAAATGTAGCTATAAAGTAAAAATGTTAAAATGAAAAAGTTCTACTTTTGAGACCAAACCAAATTCTACTCTAGCAGTAGCTATTTTAGTAGAATAACCACGGAAATACAATATAAACAACTGATAACTGAACTCGTAAAACGAAATACTCACATTGTATAGCTCACCAAAAATGAAGGGTGTTGTTGCAGTTTCCAGTTTAAAATTATTTTCACAGTTTGGAATATTAGCAGGGGATCCACTTTGCGACTTGTTCTTGTGCTCAAAAGTCTGATGATCTTTTACAAGCCTCAAACAAGAATAAGTCTCGCTGAATCGAGGTTGGAAAACTCGGTGCTCGGACTCGAATTGCACAACACCCAAAAAAAAAAAAAAGGAATTTAGGGAGTCAATGTGGTCCCTTGAGAGAGAGTGTTTTTTTTTTTTTTTTTTTTTTTTTTTCATTTAAATTATTTTAAAGTATGTAGAAATTGATTAATAAATTTACTTATTGAAATACGAAAATAATAAAAAACAGTCCCTAGTACAATTTTTTTCGATATATACCGAGTTTCTCTTGGATTTGACTTGGCCTTTGTTTGAAATGAGGTCACTTGGCCGAGTCGAGTCCACTTGGCAAGTTTTCCAACCCTGTGTCGAATAATTTAACGTAGGGAAATCTCAAGATGGGCTTTCTTGAATTACAATATAATTGTGGTAATTGTTCATGAGCTCCTAGGCAGCAAGTTCTTTTCCACTACTTTACAGACTGCATCTCGTTCTCTGCCTCTGTTTAACGGGACATGATTGGTACTATTTTCTAGTGAATCTCATCTTGGATCGATGTGTTACCAGTTACTTGTTACACCATTGCAATGTTCTGAACTGAAATCTTCTAGTTCTTGTTGAGTTTTTATTTGACTTCCCATATCTCATTTTGTGGCCAGAGGCTCTTCCTTGCTTTATTTGTATTCCAGCATATTCTATGTGCAATATCTCATTTTGTTACAAAGCACTTTGTCATACCAACTGCAAATTGATTTAGTATCAAACACCTTGCTTTTGAATCTTTCTTCTTTTCTGTTTTCTTTCTTTGGCTTCTTGTTGTTCGTTTCCCTTTTTTTCTTTAAACGATAAAAGTCTTATGACCGCAAAAAGTACATGTTTATTAATTTGTTGCCATCTACTGATGTGTTTTTGATCTAATATCTTTGATGATTGACTTTAAGCATGCTATATATTTTGTTGGCCAGGAAGCCTATACTTACTTTCAATACGAATTCTTACCATTTCTGCAAGCTTTCGTTAGCGAAGCCTTCCTGTTTGGATCAAACCGGACATGTCCCAAATAAGCCTATGGATTCTTCAGCCACGGCATTGGAAGAATCGCAACATCCTTATCACCTGGAGGAAGGGAATGCCCTTACTGTTGAAGCACTAAGTGGAAATAGCAAAGAAATAGTTCAAAGACGTCCAACAGAGAGTTCAATCCAAGTAAACGGTTTGTATTTGTTTGCTTATTGCTCTATGCTCTCTCTCTACACATACATATTATATGAGCTTTGCTCCTGTGAGAACTTCTCTTACGGTACTGTGAGAGCTAGCTGGATGGAGCCCAACTGGGGATGGAAAAATCCATATGGTTAGGCCCCAAATATCAACTTTGGGATTAATCTGATTTGACCCCTTGATCCGTGCCCTAGAAGTTTAACAGCTTTATATTTAACAAAAATTTTGGCCCTCAATCCAACGGTCCAGTCCATTCTGCGGTTGCAAGCCCTAGGGCTCGGTGACTATTAAGGGTGGTTCCCTCTGTGTGAATGGTTTGGATGAATTATAAGGTGGGCCCGCAATCCCTTCCGTGCTCTCACAGTGCAAAATGCCTATATATAGATGGTAATTTTCACCTGAGAAAGGTACACATTTGTTATATGCACACTTCATTATGGGGCCCACCTATATGCATGTCAATGAGCCAAGTTAGGGGATTGAAAGGTCTTGCTTGCATAGAAATAACGAAGAGAAAACAAGGAAAACAATTAGGATGTAAAGGGTAAACCAAAAATTTAATTGTTTCTTGTTTTATTTGGGATAGATAACAGAACACTAGACAGGATCCTTGAAAATCAGGGGCACCCTACTCGGGGGCGGACCCAAGTTGTGACCATATGGGGTGGCCGTCCCAAGTCACATCTTGAAGTCGTAAGAGAATCAGATGGGGCCCTAGGCCATGCCCCACATATGTCCGAAAAATTGCCCCACGTGTCTTATGTCTCTTATGTCTAAGACTTCGTCTCCTTCTCTCTGTTTTTTATTTTTTTTACCCTTTTCTCTCCTACTGTCTGCCCGCAAAACCCATGGTTCGAAGGGACTTCGATCTGATCCAGCTCTGTTGCCTGTAAGGGTTATTGGAGTTCTTTCCCCCTTTTTCCTTTTTACTTTTCCCTTTTTGATTATTTGGCATTGGAAATCAATTATTTCTTTACTTTTTACTAATCCATGGAGAAAAGATAATCGGGACTTTTGCATGTTTCTTCTTCCACTTTCATTACGATTTCAAACACTTGTCTAACATTTCCTTTTGTTGATCTGCTATATAACTTCTATTGTCCTTGTAATTTGTGTCTATTGAATCTTATATTGATGGAAGAGATTTTGATTTATAGGTTTTAAGCATAGACTGTTTGATTTAAAGAAGTTAAAAATTGGATCTAGTGTGAATTGTATTTCTTCTTCTTCTTATTATTATTATTATTATTTGCTAATGAGGTGTCCAGGTCTCTTTAAGCACTTGACTAATCCCCGGGTAGTGGTTTCCCCCATGTCCCACTCACCGGGTGCATGCTGGGAGCTGTTTCCAGCTCCTGGGGTCCCAACAGAGTGGAGAGTCGAACCTAGGACCACGGGGAGCAAACCCGTACCTTGGGCCAACTTAGCTACCACCCGTTGGTATATTTCTTATTGACCATGTGCCTTTGGCTTTATGATTTGCTTAGATTGTTGTTGTATCATGTTTGCCTTAATTGTTACATCAATTGGCTAATTTTCACAATTATGCTCTCCATCTTGTATTCTTGTTCTTAGGGAAGCGAGTGATATTGTAGGTTTTCTTGCCAAGGGTATCATTTTTTCAATTGACCATTGTCTGCCCCACCTAAACGAAAATCCTAGGTCCGCCACTATCCCTACTCCCCCTCCCTCCCCTTTGACTTGAAGGAAAAAGTTTTGGTTCTCTGATCTTCCTCATTCTTTTGAATTCTCTGAGTTGAGAAATATTCTGAACCTCTAGGATTCCTTGGAGGATTTTGGAGGCTTGAAAGTGTGAGTGCCCCTTATTGGACGTGCATTGCCCTAAATTGGCTTTAGCTGAGGAGATATGGGCCTGAAATGAAAAACAGCAAGGGCTTCCAAAACTAAAACAAAGAGGAGGAGGCGGGGGCTGGTCTACCCTGTTATTCTATAAAATTTTCCTCTTTTTAACTCACAATTTTGTTCCGTTTTCTTCAATCCTCGTCCCCTTATATTATTTCCTGTACTTCTGTTTTGTTGGTTGCACTTTCTTCTTCTAGTTTTATTTAAATCCTGTACCATGAAATTTTCTAGCGCTTAGGCCCTACTATAGTCCACTTAGTACTTTGGGAATTTTGATGGTCCACAGGTTTCATCTTGGATTGAGGGTTGGGCAAAAAACTAGCCCCATAAAATTATCCTAACTAGGTTCAAGGGCCTCAAAGTCAAACTTTAATGTTTTAACTACATTTTTTTAACTTTTAATTTAAAAGTTCAATCAAACAGAGAATATAGGCTTGCAGGTGTCAAATTAAGGTAATATGCGGGCTTGTGTGCGCATGCATGATCGCTGGTGGGCAATGTGGGCCCCAAAAGGTTGCTGATGGGGTGTAGGTGAATATTTCAATGTGTGTATGATTTAAGAATGCTAGGTGAATATTTCAATGTGTGTATGATTTAAGAGTGCTTCCTTTTCTATCACCCCTTTTTGGTTGCTATTGATGGCCCACCTATGATCAATCCAGTCCCTTTACACAACTACCTCACTTGAACTGGCACTGATCCTAATTTGATATTGATCTGGACAATTGTCGCTGCTGGATTTTATCACAATAAGCTTGCACGATATATAGTCATTGAACTTTGAGGACCCAAAACCCAGGGCTAGGATCATGTGATTGGCCTGATATTTTGTGTACTTATAATTGACGCCCTTGGTTTTAGGTTTTTTATTCTTTCCTTGTCCTAATTTTGAGAAAATGAATAGGTGTTGACACTTGAGAGGGCTTAGATACAATGGGAAACATTTTTGAAATATCCTCAGGTTGATGTCCGATTGTTTGGAATTTGGATCTCCAAGATGTGTGATGATGAGATTCTAACAGCTTTGAAATTTGGAGAGTGCCGGAATTTAAGTCTTTTATATTCTCTTGGATTGCAAAAATTACTTTTGGAAATTTCTCTCAGCTTGGTCAGATTTGGTCCAGACTTGTCTGAGCTGATGCAGACTGACCTGAGGTTGATCTAGACCGACCCTGTTTGCATCACTTAGCCATGTCTCAGGTTCACTAGTTTGCTTTTTGCTCTATTTTTCAGACAGTTTAGTACCGATAATTGCTATCTGTTTATGATATAATCTCTACTCTTTTCCAAGAATTCTTCAAGTTTATAATGATAGCTATTCTGTCAACATTTAGATTTTGATACCACCGAAGGACCAAAATTGGTGGCTCTTGCCAGTGGGCAATGTTCTGAGGTGAATATATTGATTTATTTTTGGCTTGTTCATATTATTAATAAAAATTAATAATAACAATAGTGAAAATAATGGTATTACTATTATTGTTATCATTATCAGAGTTGATGAAATATGCAATTTTATTTTCAGATAGAGATATGGGATCTTAATGCTGCAAAAAGGTTAGAATGTTTGCAACCGACATGTAATGGAAACTCCATGGAAAATTCCATTAAGTCGCGAGGTATGATTTTTTTTAATCATTCTGGTGTTTTATTTCTTAAGTTCTATATTATCTTTTGTTTCCTTCAAACACTAGCAGTGTGTTATTATGGAACATTTGTGCTCATTTTAGGAATTGCATGCTCATTTATGTATCTATGTACTTTATTATGAACATGGTAGGTTTATCTTTTTTTTTTCTTTGTTCTTTTATGAATACATTAATATTGTCGATTTTAGGGGCACTTATATTGTTACTTTTCAAAAGGGAGGATCGGTGGGAAGTGACATTTGCACTATTGATCTATGATGCACGGATACTTCAAAATGGGCAACGTATCATGTCGTAATGTATCCGATGCTTCACTTTTTATTTGCAAAATCTGTGTCCTTGCCGTATCCGGGCATCATAGCTATTGATATATTGACTGTAGAACTCTCCATGGCAGATACACCCAGCTCAGTCATGGCCATTTACATTTTCTGATTTTCCTAGTTAATGACTGACTGTCTCCAATAGTTCAATTGGACCAATTCATCATCATCATCAAAGCCTTATCTCATATATTTGGGGTTGCTTGGATAGTCCTACACTCTTTCATAGCTCATTTCTATATAAGACTAAATTCTTGGTCAGTCTTCACTCTTCAGTCTAACATGTCAATTCTCATGGCTTCATTCCCGGTTTTTATCAGTTTCATCCTCCTAGCACCTTGTACATGTAGCATCTAAATTCTTATACTGTGGCTGTTTCCTATCTCCAGTCTAATGTTCATGCTGGGACCTGCCTGAATGATATTTCTTGGTTTCCTTTCATTCAAGTACCAAAGCCCAATTCTAACTTCTGTTACTCTTAACATTCACCTTGGCATATGGCATAATGGTTCCTTGATATCAGAATATATCAAACTATGGCATTTAGTTTTACCCAATTTATTCTCCCTGCACAAAGCTGCACTCCTTATGTTACTCCTTTCTGATAAATTTTCAACCATATAGCTCAGAGGGTTTACCAAAATTACAGTTAATCATCTTCTTGATTTCTTACTTGACTGATTAGTGCCACATTATCGGCATACAATATGCACTGGCGAACTCCATATTTGGTTGTGTGTCTATTCATGACAAGAAAATGAACCTTGGCGAAACCTGACTCCAACTTGGAATTTAGTCATCTCTCTACTCAGAGTTTTTACACTTACTACCCCTTTCATGTCTTCTACAATCTCAGTATAGTTATTTGGGCTGCACTTTCTTCTCAAAGTTTTCCAGATTAGCCGCTTCGGTACCCTATGGTTCGCTTTCTCCAGGCCAAAAAAAACATTATGCAACTTCTCTTCTCCAAACTTTTCCATGAGACATCACAACCAGAAAATACCTTCTGTTATGGATCTAACTGTACGGACCCAATATTGGTTTTGTATAGATATATATATATATATTATAGATTCTTAAATGTATCCAAAGAAAAAGGTGGAATCTTGGCATAGATATTGCTCTATTACTCTATCCAGAAGTTCCATTATATGGTGCATAAATTTAATACCTTAATGTTTTATACATTGCAATCTTCCTTATATAAGGTGGAATCTTGCCTTGGATTTGATACCTTGGTAATGCGCTCATCTACACAAATACGATGAAGTTTGACTAACTACTTGAATCTAAGAAAATGTATAGTACATGGGAGTATCAGATAATAGTGATCCTCTAAAGATTATGGTACGCTGAGGACCATATGAATTAAGTGTCTTCCCAGGTACTGCTTATTGAAATGAGGGTAAGAATGCTCTCAGATCCCGGTAATTTGAATTTTTGTTTCACTTGTTTACTACATCAATTTCTTGACCACTATCAGCTACTTATTGTTATTTATTTATTTATTTATTTTTATTTTATCAAAATTGTGTTTTATCTTGTTCATGTTCCTGCTTTCACTAGTATGTATTAGGATCTTGTGGTACAAATTATATTGCATTTTCTAACTTATTGCCCTCTAATGGTAAGTGGTAACTGACATGGATCATGGTGTCATGGCAGGAATGTGTATGGCTGTTCAAGCATTTATACCATCTGAATCAAATGGGTTCCTGAATGTTCTGGCTGGGTTTGTTCTATTTCTCATGCAGTTGTGTAATTCAAGGACATCAATGACTGTTCCATGTTTAATATCCTTTGTAGCAACACTACACTACATTTTGATACTTGTTCTAGGTTCCAGCATTTCCCTATGTGTTCTAGTTTCTGGAATGACGGACACAGTATTACTTCCAGGTTCAAGACATGTTAACATTCATTTCTTTTCGGGATTGGTTCACATCCACACAAAACCATGTATCTAGTTCTTCCTCTCTCTCTAGCTGCTGCACTGGTTAGATAGACTTTATCTTTAAAATATTTTTTATATCATTAATAGAATTCATTTGATTTAGTTGTTAGATGCACAAACTTGTCCTTCGATCCGAACAAGGTTTCTATTTTAGTTCTTCACTTGTATGCGGCGTCCCTCTATTGCAATGTTGACAAACAACAATTTTCTTTGACATATGGGATAACTCTTAGATGATCATGATCATGAGATAGTGCTGGCAGCTAAATCATCTTTTCCATTTACATGGAGAAATAAGCAATTTCCTTTTTTCTTTTCTCATGTTGTAGCTATGAAGATGGAAGCATGGTTTGGTGGGATTTAAGGAGCCCTGGGATTCCGATATCTTCTGTAAAATTTCATTCAGAGCCAGGTTAGGTGTTTACATCTAATGACTATCTCTTATACCATTCTTTTGTCCCTTTTGTTGCAGAGATAAAAAAGTAATTACCCATAAAAAGTTTAATGCAGCATGCCTGTAACTTTTTATGGCCTGTAACCTCTTTTCCCACTTTGTTTCTTTGTTATGCAGCATTCTATGCTAATTACATTTTCTACCTTCAGTTTTAAGCCTAGCCGTGGATGGGTCTTGTGCTGGGGGTATCTCTGGAGCTGCCGATAACAACATTGTGCTATTTTCCCTGGATCATCAGGCGGTATAACAGAAAAAAAACAGAATGCTTGTAGCTGTTACTACTTACTAGTACATTATATTTGCTTTACGTATCCATAAATTCTTTTTTCCATTCAACAAGGGAATGCCATCTCTACTATTATCTATCTAAAAAAAAAATTATACTTCATGTTTTTTTAGTATGTCTTTCAATTCTGTTTTAGTAGTTTGTATAAATATCTGCTGTTTTGTTTGTGAAGTATGACATGAATTGTGGAATCTCATGCGTGAGATGATCCTGAGAAGCTTGGTATGGATGTTTTAAGCTTTCAGATCTTGAACGTTTCAACTGGCCATAGGGATATGGAGAAATTTTTGCGACGTTTTAGAAACCTTTCGAGCTTGCAGATCTTGAAATTTTCAACTGGTTATAGGGATTTGGAGAAAATTTCATTGAGTATCTAGAAATCTTGATTTTGATTGCTATTGGGTTGCTTCTATGTGAGAATATGTATTACTTTTGTTCCGGCACCTTATATTTGATTGCCATATCTGGTTCACATTGTTGCATTTTTTAGTGTTGATTGCCAATTTTCATCTGTTTAAATGTCACAAAATGAGGAAAAAGAGCAAAAAGTAAGTTTCAAGTAATCAAAGAAAACTCCTTCATTCCAGGACTCTGATTTGAACTTTAACACGGAACTTTGTCTTTGCCGGAATTACATAGGTCACTCTTTTTCACTCTCTATTGCAACTTTTCCACATTTGCACCCAAGGTATGTCATGACTTGTTATTTCCTAAAGTTAAAAAAGGAAGTTATTGATCAAATGATTTTAGAGGCTTCAAGATGGATTTCATCGGATTGTCTGAGAGAATTCTCTGCAGTTCTCTGCATCCAGTTGTAATTTTCAGTCTCTAGTATCCTCAAGAAATGATGCTAGCAATAGTGGTTGTTGAAACATGTTTGGGTTTCAAGTTATGCAAATTCCTTCTTAAAGGGAGCCACAGCTTAGCCACAAGTTCCCCCGCACATAAATCCCATCATTTAGGACCATTTTTGTAGCCAAGAGTATAATGTGGCAAGTCCTTACTTTTGGGAATCTCCACAGCAACTCCCGCTCCCATAGCCCCTGCCAGGGATGGATCCCTAGCAGGGTGATTTCCACTTTGCTCACCTGGCCACTGGGCCAACTCAGGAAAAAAAAAAAAAAAAACAAAAAAAAAAACAAACAAGTCTATACTTTCACTAGAGTCCTTGATGTTTATGGACTTAGGTCATTCTTAGAATGGAGATGTGTAAAGGCTGGTCAAATGGAGAGATGTGCGAGGGTTTTTGATACCATTGAGAGTACTAGAGATAACCTTTTTCCTAGTTATAGTCATGTTTTGAAGTCGGTGTTTTGCAGGCAATACATAAATTGGAATCAAGGGCAAACCTAGGAAATTCAACTTGGGGATGTAAAAGAAATATTGGGGGAAGGTGCAAATGTAAAAAACACATTAATTTTCATAATTTCCAGGGGGTTCTTAAAAATTTTGAACTTCTTTCAGGTATGGTTGGGGGCTTCAGCCCCAGGCCCTTGTACTTGTGTCCGGCTGTCCGCCCATAATTGGAATGTTTCCATTGAGAGGGGAGCTATTAATGCCTTTTGACGCTAGAGTCTAGACTGGATGACTGAAAGTATATAATTTTGCGCCTTTGACTGCTTATTTGGGGTCTTGGTCCTCAAGTATGTCAATTCCAGGTCCAGGTAGTAAGTGTACTTAAAAGGCTGTGGTGGCCGGTGGGTGGTGGCAGGAAAATTTCCTTTTTTTTTAAGACGCAGGGTTTGGGGGTAGGAGGGGCACCATGTAGAAATAATCTCTTGAGGGGAGCATGGGCATTTGTAAAAACAATAGAATTTTCAAAATTTACAGGGGGCAATGACCACCCTTGGCCCACCTTAGTTCCGCCCCTGACCATACATGTGGTAACATATGGACCGTCTTTCAGGGCGTGTTTCTTTACTGGAATTCATAGAATTCTTTTCTGGAGAATTTTGAAATTATCATACATGGTGGAATCCCTGATTGCTACTTTGTACTTGAGCATCCAGAAATTCCACAAAAAAACGAGTGGGTTGGAATTCCTGGAATTCCAAAAGTCATTTGAGACTTTTTATGTAGCTGGAATTTTGAAATGCTTGTGAAGAAACATGACGTGCACAAATGCCCTGGGACAAGATGTTACATCATGTCAAAAAAACCCCAACATGGCTAATTCTTGGCAGAAATTCTAGTAAAGAAACAGGCCTGTAAGACAGTTCCATATACTCTCAGTGGCAGAACCAGGAAATTCTCCTTTTTTTGGGGTTTTTTTTTTTTTTTTTGAAGGTGTTTGTTGGAGGAGGAAGAGAGGGGAGGTGTCCGGAACTCATTAAATTCCACATATGGGGGTTTTCCAAAATTTCTGGCATGCTTTTTTGTTTTCATATAGGGGCCCACTTTTAAACGATCCAATCCCTTCACAAACACCCCCCTTAAATTGACACTATTCCTAATTTGACACCGATCTAGACATTGGCCGCCGGTTGGATAGATCAGACTCCTCTAACCCCTCCGAATAATTAAGAGCCATTTACAATTCAGTCCTCATCAATACTGTTTTGTCATAGCTGTGGCCTGCAAATCCAGTTTTAGTCGACTATAAGGGCATGGAAGTAACAATTATTTCTTATATTGCTTATATGGTTGTCTGCTGCAAATTTTTGGTAGTTATTGGTAAATGGCTAAATGCGTCTTTTTATACTCATAGATATCCTAATTTCCTGCACTTCTAACATGATATCCTGCTGTTTATGCTGAACCAGTGTCTGTTGTGATGGTAAGGGATTCCCTCAATTATGGAGGGAGGGCATAATTCAAACTTGACTGGCTCCCCTGATACTTTGAATAAGACCTGTGGACAAGTGTCGTAGAGGTCCTAAATAAGCTTAAAAAAGGAAAGAAAAAGAAAAAAGAAGAAAAGATTTCCTACGGTTTCCTTTATTATTTATTATCCTATGTTTATGAATTTCCTATTGGTTATGAATATAGTCACCATTTAAAAAAAAGGAATTTCCTATTAGCTTTCTATTTGAAGTGAGGAATCTATTATTTTAGCCTCATTATTATTATTAGTTTTGCACACTCAGTCGCAGTATTTGTTCTTTGTTATAGGGTTCTTGTTTTGTAAGGAAAGAAATAAGTTTGGACAGATCTGGCATAGCAGGCACCTCAATACGTGCAGACAACAAAATTGCAGCAACTGCTGGCTGGGACCACAGGTTGGTATTTTGATCTTCTCTCTTTTTGTTCTTTCAATAAAAAATCTTCGATTTTTTTTATGTTGTTGTTTTGCTAATGCAAACTCATTCATCTTTAAATTTGGCTAAGGATATGTGTGCATAGGTTATGGATGAATTGTTCAGTACTGTCTGTAAGCTTACCACATAGTTTTGGCCTACTAGTTATCTGCCCTCATGAAAACAGTAGATAATGCCAGTTAGTATTGTGAAAGTTACGTGGAACTCTAGAATGTTTAATTTTTTGATGCATTAGTTGGAAAACTCGTTTTTCAGACTTTGAAATGAATAGATATTAGAGCCTTCTAACTGAATCTTCAGTGTCACCCCACTTTGGAACCTCTCTGCCAATCCTGTGCTGAAGTCTTGCTTTTGTTCCCACTATGCTGCTTCCTCACTCTTTTATTTGAATAACATCTTACTTCACTGATAAAAAAAAAACATAAAAAAAAATCTTGCTTCTGCTCCCACTCTCTATTCATTCTACCAAACTGTGACTTGACAAATGTAAATAAAAGTTAGTTTACAAGTTGGTAAAAGGTATGAAAGATAACCAAGTTTGTTACTCATTTGGAAATTATCTACTAACCAACTCATGGATGGGCCATTTGTTTGAAGATTTTGCTGATTGCATATTGCTACAGACTTGATGTATTTACATTTTTCTTGACTGGTATATGAAAATTGACTTTCTGAACGTGTACTGCAAGGGAAGCTTTCCTGAAAAATCCCTAGGGCTTATGGGGCAACAGGTGGCTTCGTAAAATGAGAGAAAATAAAGATGAAAAAAGAATTTTTTTTTTATCTGGCTTCTCCGGCTGCTGGTAGCTCTAATCAACTGTCAAAACTGTAGGTGGGAAACCCAAAAATCCCAACAAGTTACAACTCCGATAATTCGTGTAGTATAAACCCTCCCATTTGACTGGGAGAGGGTAAACTGACATATATATCCTCAACTTTCCACGTTAGCAAAGGGTAATTTTGTCACTTGCTGTTGCTAATGCAGGGAGGTGTACACGTATGGTGCTTTCACATGGATGAAAAAACACCTGTTGCCTCTAGGAAATAAATCGTACTTAACAGATGTATGCATAAATGAATTAAAAGAAAAACAAAAGTAACTTTCTGATTTTAATAACGTTATTGTTATATTTGCTCTAATTCCTTTGTTTAACTAATTTAACAAAAGAAGACGACCTGTCAATTCTAGCGAGCAGAGGAATTGTTGGGCCTACGTCGACACATGCATGTATTAAATGAATTAAAAAAGAACCATGGTTTTCACAAAGTTGCTCATCAAATGTACAGTTTTTGAACACATGCATAGTGGGACCCATCCTGAGTGACATATAGTGGACAGAGGAAGGCCTGGTGACCTCATGGGAGACACATTGCAACCAGATAATCTGTCTATGAGATGCACATCATTCTTGGGGGATGTGCTTTGGAGGATTATCCTCCACGTGCGTTGCTTACGCCTCACACTTTGGGTAATTGGAATGCCTTAGTGCTCTATAACTGTGTTATGGGCCTTTGGCTCCTCAAGTGTCATTTTCTTGAAACAGGTCTCTGGATTCAGCTCAGTAAATATTTGCATTTTAATCTCCTCTGAAAGAAGGTTTAGCTAGCTCCCTTAATTTTCCTTGTTTGAACTTCTTAGTCATTTGTCTTTTATTCATGGGGTATGAAAATGGGAATTACATACGTAAAGTTTACACATTTAGAACATATTACCATGTTTGTTTGGAAGCACGATTTTCACGAGTAATGTCGAATGGTTTGGAATACATATAAATTTTCTTATGTCTCAAAATCTTCCAAGATTTAAGACATGACACTAAATGTTTGGGTTTTAATGGGTCAATAGAAAATTTGAACAATTTGGATTAAAAATTTGGGGCCTATAAGATCTGCAAAAAATAGAAGGTGATGATGGGGGTTTGATACCATGCTCTCTTCTGGGCGGAAATTGTCCTGGTGCCTCTGAGGTGTGAGGTGTGTGTAACGGTTTCATACCTGGAGAGCAAGTGTGAAAATTTTGGTGTGAGAATGACTCCATTTACACCCCATTTTCACACCAAAATTTATACATGTGATGCATAAATGATTGCAAACAAACATGTTCATGCGTGAACTTTACACGTAATTTACATATGTAAGTGAGTGAGAACAAACGACTTCTAAGTCTCAGTGAAAATCTGTTAAGTTTATTGCATTCTTAATATTCGAATTGAATTATAATAAAAATGCAGATAAACAAACAAAAAGAGATGAGTCCAGTGGGTATTTGTGCTGTGCGTATCCCTTTTATTGCTGAAATGGTAAGAGTGACATACTCTTGAGGAGCTGCATTTTAGGAACTCCCTAAAATCTTGGGGTCGCATGCTGGAATAAATGTTGACTCTTGTTCATGTTTCCCTTTGCTTGGGTGCTGCATCAACTAAGAGTCGTGGTTCTTCAAATTCTGTTTCACCCATCCAAATCACCATAATTAAGAAGCTTTTGTGTGGCTCTAATTCTATCTTGGATGCTCAACCAAAAAGGGACACCTTTTAAGTAGCTAGGACATCAGTTGCATGAGAAGAAACCATCTCAAGCAAGAGTTGGGGACAAAGGTGAGGCACTTGATTGTTTGGGAGTATTTTTGCAAGTTCTTTTTTTAATAATTTATTTAGAGTATTAATATAAAAAAAAAACCTTTATGTTACTAATATTTTATTGTTTGAAACTTAAGAGTCAAAATGAAATGATGAACATTATTACTTGAGAAGTTTTACCAGCAGTTAATTTGGCAGGCGTCAAAGAAGGTTTGCAAGCAGTTAATTTGGTGGACATTGAAGGAAAAAGACATTTATATATAGATATTATACAAGACATGTATGATGGGGTAGTAACGAGTATGAAGACTGTGATGACAATTTAGTTCCTTGTTAGATTTGGATTGCACCAAGGTCCAAGGGTCTGCATTGAGTCCTTATTTATTTGCCTTGATGATGGACGGCTTAATGACAAACATCCAATGTCAAGACCCATGGTGTATGCGGCTTGCAGATGACACCATACTCATTAATTGGTCAAGAAAGCTGGTAAATGCTATGCAGAACTTTGGAGAAAGGCATTCAAATTGATAGGGCTGAAAATTATCATAACAAAGATAGACTACATTGGTGGAAGTCTAGTAGATGTGGAAGTTGTGCATGGGTATTGGTCTAAATTGTAATTGACTTGGTACCATAGAATGATAGATTTTGATATCTAGGAGCAATTGTAGAATGAAGCATTGGGTTTGAGCTGGATGTATTGAGTAGGATAAAAGTAAGGTGGGCAAAGTAGATGCACACTAGTGGAGTGAAGTGATTTTCAAGTGCCATTCTGAGTTACTATCGAAGTGGCATTTTTTTTATGATGACACTTATACCTACTTTGTTGGATGGAATAGAATGTTGGACACTGAATAACAGCAAAAGTACATGCCATTGGGATGCACATAATAAGATAGATGCATGGAGTTACAAGAAAGTATCTACTGAGGAATGAGCACATAGAGAAAACATACAGCTCACTTCAATTAAAGGAAAAAAAATAAAAAATCAAACAATGCCGTTCAAAGTGGTTTTGTGTATGTACATGGAAGGTTAGAAAAAAACGGTATGCATCATACTAAGGGTAGAACTCTCTAGTTCAAGGAACTAGAAAGGGAAGATTGAAGTCAAGAAACTAGGAGGGGAAGATTAGTAAAGACTTGAACATTGCTGTGAGGAAAGACATGTTAGAATATGGAGTTACAGATAGCATGGGACCGAATGGGGCCAAGAGGGAAAATAAAACTCAATGACGTGATCCAAGTAGATGCAATATGGCTACGATGATGATTCCTTGATGGAGAAGTAACTTGTTAGCGGGTATCATAACCTGCTGTTAATATTAATAGAGATGATACCCCATGTTGTGATGTTGGTTTTAGGTAATGCTTTAATGTATTAGGAATTCCTTTTGGAGGTTTTTTTTTCCAACTTCCTTTCTTTATTGTCACACAAGTCTAATGCGCTCTCTCTCTCTCTCTCATTAATGCATCCGTACAAAGGAGTCTCATGTCAAACTTCTTGTTTCCCATTTTGCTCGCACTTCACTAGAATGCAAAGATGTTTTTGGAAATCTTATGTTTCATGGATCTTTCATATCCTATTTAGTTTGAAGCTCCTTTCTCCCTTATTTGTTAAGAAAGTTGTATTAGGAAGGAAGTCCTATTCAGTTGTTATTATAGTGGATTTAGTAGCTCGAGATAAGATCCCCAGGATTAAAGTTAGGTTTAGTTTGTTCAAAGAAGAATATAGAAACATTGTAGGGCTTGTGCCCATCTAAGTTGTTGGAGAATAATGAATTTCAACTGTTTTTTCTGTGTGAAAACTCTTCTTCTGTGTGAAAACTACTCTTACCCTGTCCTGAGAAATTGAATGTGAGTTTGACTCTTTTTTTTGGGAGCAATTCCTTGGCCCAGCCGTGAGGCATGTGCATCTCCATCTGGATAAAAACTTGGAGAGTGTATCATATTGTGATTGTTTCTGCTGTGTTCGAAAAGTTTCTGCATTTCTGCTCAGAAGGAGAACATTGATTGATGCACACAGTTTCCTCACTAAGACCATTAAAAAAAAAAAGTTCCCTCACTAAGAGAAGGTGTGGGGCAGAGATTTAAAAGAATCTGTTCTTTTGTTATTATAAATACTATTTTATTTCCTTGGATTATTCCAAATGCGGCAATTGAGCTCCAGGACTGGATTTGGTCTTTTGGGATGGTCCAAACGAGAACAAGCTGTGTATTGCAGGGTATTACTTGTGTTGATTCCTTAATCCTGATACTGAGTATAGCAGTTATAAATGTAGCTAAGCTGTTGGGCCTTCCATTTAGGTTTCAGTAATCAACATGCTTCAAATATAGTTTCTGCCCTCTTAACTGGTAATGGGGTTTTGTGGCCTCTTTCGGTTCATGAACAGAGCCTATATTGTTAATGATAGAAGCCAAGTGCTTTCCTTATGATTTTCAATCATTCAGGCTTCTGTTCCTTGGTGCCAGTGCTGGATTTTGCTTCTGCATTGTTGATTGTTGCCTATTTACTTGAATGCTCAATTAAAAGAACAAATGGTACAAATGATGCAGAAGTCTCGTAACGGCTATGTACTTAAATCACATTGTATTGTGGACTATTGGTTGATTTGAATTATGCTGCAGCTGTTTTGATATTGGAGTGATTGCTGAAATTCCTTTTGGGTTGAATATTGTGATCCAAATTTGCAATTTAGACCTCAGTTGGATCTGACTGATAAGGATTCATCGGAGTTGATCTGGATGGAGCTTTTTGTTTACATCAATTTGCTATCATAGCATTCCGGACTGCATTACTTGTGATCTGGTTGTGTCAACCTTAGTAAAAAAGTTAGGAATTATGACGATACAGATTTCTATAGATGAGTGGTAGAAGTCATTTTGGCCCCCTATTGATGGGATAAGGCCAAGATGGTGATGAAGATGGTACAGGACACACCTTTTCAGTTATTTTAGTATCAATTGCTCTTGGGGCCTTTTAGTTTAACTGCCTCCTCTAGGAGCCTTCGGTTCTCATGTTGTGCACTAGTCCTTACTCATCACATCCATACTCAACACAAAAAATTGGCTGATGTCTGCCTGCCTTGATTGGTTAGTCATGAACACAAAAGTGCTCCTAGTGTGGCAGAGGTAGCAAGGTTGGAGCCTGGTTCAACTGGAGGAATAGGCTAGTGCAAATCTCACTGACATAAAAAAAAAAAAAAGGCTGCTGCTTAGCCACCCACATGGCACTTATTGTTTATTCGTGTTCTGTATCTCCACAAAGGTAAAACCTACACATGCAGGTACATGGGTTCACATGATGTATACTGGCTAATTGTATGAATAATTGAATCTCAAATTTCTTTTATGGTTATGCAATTGCGAACTGATTAACATTCGTTTTCCCTTCTTCTAATATGTCAGGGTACGAATATATAATTATCGCAAAGGAAATGCTCTAGCAATATTAAAGTATCATAGTGCAACGGTATGCCATCATTACATTTTTTCTTTTGAGAATAAGTACATGCTTGTACCTCCCCTATTGATATTAAAATGCGCACATCCTCTTCTGTATGTGTTTCACAGTACATGGCATTTTTACCGTTTGATTGGTCATGCTTATTTTTTTTTAAAGTGAGAGACTTGTTTTTATATTTGCAGTGCAAGAGTTGTTCTATATTTTTGTTTCAGCCTTTGATGTCCCTTGATGAGTTCAGTTTTTAATGGGTCCTCAACGCAGTTCATCAACTCCAGTATGGATATAGTCATCGTCGTCATCATCATCAAAGCCTCGTCCTAACTATATTGGGTTGGCTACATGAATTCTGTTTCTCCACTTCAGCCTATCCTTACTACTACCGTCCATGTCCTTTTTGGCTAGCCCCTTTTCCTTGGTGGGCCATCATCCAGCATAGAAAAACTTAACCTCAACGGCGTTGTTGCTAGCTTGCATTGGGGACATGCATAAACCATCTCAAACAAGTCTCCTAATTTACCACCTATTTATTGTATTTCCATTGTATCGTTCTGAACGAAGTCATTTGGAATACCAACTCTTTCCTAATTTCATTACATCCATCTCTACATTCACTTTTCCGTTGCACTCATTTTGTTTATGTATTGCTATCTAGTTGGCCAACATTCTGCTCCAAGGTCACAGCTGGTCTAATTGTTGTCCCGTAAAATCTTTCTGGTCTAATTGTTGTCCCGTAAAATCTTTCTTTCTAATCTGGATTATAAAAAATATCTGAATTTGATATGAATATGACAGCACCCTATGTGAAGTTTTTAAACCTAAAATCTAATACAAGCAAATATATTGCAATACTCGTCATCCAAATGACTCCTTAGTATGGGAATTGGGGTTGGGTTCCCTGCCCTGCCTTTTTATTTGATTGATTGGGGTTTGTTGGGTTGGTATATGGGGTGTTCTTGGATCTAGAATGATACATAAAAAATTATGTGGACATGGTGTGAGCTAGTAACTTAAGTTTTCTAAAACAAAATTTTCACCAACTGTGGCCGTGCTGTTTGCTGTTACGTTTGTCACATGAAGGCATTTATCCTCTGGAGCCTCATGCATTTGATGTATACTATACAATTGTTTTTATCGGAATTTTCATACATGAGCAATATAGTGCTTATAATCTGTCCTTTTTTTTATAAAACAACCTTGACAGTATCTGTAGTCTGTACCTTCCCCTTGTTCTTGGCCATCCCAGCATCTAGGTCACTTTGTGTTCCAACTTCCAACAATGTACTTCTTGGAATGATTGATTTCTTCAACCAAATTTTAAGACAGGCAAATAATAGAAGTAAAATAGGTTCTGGTAATTTTCTTTTATTCCATAGAATTTTATCTCATCGGAATGCAATGGTAATTAAGAGGTATGTGGAAAGTTAGGGACAAGTATCAAATAATCTCTGAGTCATATTTTTGGAAGTGCTAATAAAGCACCATTATGAATTAGCTAAACAAGGAGTTGAGAGGCTTTCATGGAGGGGTTCCTTCTTTTCGTGAAATGTTGTGCATTTTCCTTTTTAACCCTTTTGGGCGGATTGGCTTCTGGGTAATCGCTTCAATATAGATAGATCTATATCCTTTGCATCATTATTTTTTGTAATGTAAAGTATTTTTTGTTGCAGATTAAAAAGATGATTTTTTCTGAGTCAAATGGAAGTTTTCTTCACAAGTCATATCTATTTAGCATGTACTGAATTATATTTTCCCTTTGTTTTGCAGTGTAATGCAGTTTCATTCTCGGCAGATTGTAAACTCATGGCTTCTGCTTCAGAAGATACTACAGTCGCATTGTGGGAGCTTTACCCTCCCCGAACTTTATAAAATGATCTAGGTCTATGGTTTATGAAATCTGAAGGGAGGTAACTAGGTAAGATGACCTTTTGAGTTACAAATTTTGATCAGATTACCACCACGGTTTGATGGAGAAATGCAACTTATTAATGTGGTGATGTATTGCAAAGGTGAAGATCCATGGAGGGAAACCAAATGATCACCCCTTCCATAGGAAATGATTACCCACTCATCACTCTGTAAATTAAATCCTAGGAAAGTGATAGTCATCTTAAATACTCCTATGAAACCCTGATTTCCTGGGAATTCAATGCGAAATGGCCGAATGGACCTTTAGGCATCAAGACATTTTCTTTCTTTCTTCTTCTTCTTAATCATAATTGTCTAGCAAAGCTGTATTTGTGAGAAGGAATCAGAAAATGGAAATAGATGGTGGCATCATGCTGGCCCCCAAACAATATGGAGCATATTTATCGAAGTGTTATGTCCCTATCTATATGTTTAGAACAACCATCCAATGTTTTTTTTTGGTATTCCAGCTTAGGGGGGTCGGGAGCCGGGTCCCCTAGCCCTCTGGTGAGGGGAGTAGACCTCAGGTGAGGTAGTACAGCCCTCACAGCCCTCTGGTGAGGGAAGGTGACTGCCCAGGTTCGAAACCTGGGCAGCCAGGTAAGAACAGACACTACTTACCAGTTGTGTAAGAGGCTGTTCTTACAACCATCCAATGCTTGTATCTTGGTTTAATCATTTTCCCAGCTACTGTGAGGTCTATTAGGTGGAATGGTCTGGAACAGCAGAGGTTGGCTCCACCTTGGAGGCATTGATGGTTTGGGCTTACATCCATGCTAGTGCTGGCCTAGCATTAGGAATCCTACTTGGGTTGGTTAGGTTGGCTATTGGCTCAACCCAAGTCTAACCTATCCGAACCCAACTCTAATGAAACCTGAACTTACCTGACCTGAATAAATGTAGACTCCTTACTGAAGTGAAATTTGTTTTCACTTGGGTTTGGTTGGGCTGAGTAAAACATGTTTTAATTTGATTCAGTTGTCAAGGGTATCAAAACTTGGAGACCGTATGCACTTCATACATGAACTATGTATGGTATGTAAATGTGTTTAAGTCGGGTAGAAATTTTGTACCCAAAGCCCACTTGAATTTCATGTGCATCTTTTAATTTGATTCGGTTGTCAAAGTTATGAAAACTTGGGGACAGTATGCACTTCATACATAAGCTATGTAGGGATTTTGCCTATACACCTGCTTTTAGATTTGCTATTTGCCCCTGTACGGTTGGAGTTTGAATATTTTCTTTAGAACTATTCGTGCGATATTCTAGGGCTATGCGATATCGCACATATCACACTATGCAATATTATGAGGGAGTGTGGTATTGCACCGTTGTTTATATTTGTTGTACAAACAACTCCATAGGAAATATTTAAACTTCAACCGTTCATGGACAAATGTCATGTCAGGTCCAAAGGCAGCCACGTGTCAAAATTTCGATTTTCGACTATGTATTGTGGTGTATACATGAGTTTATGCTTAAGTCGGGCACCTGTGTTGAATTTTTGTATCTAGACCCCACTTTAATTCCATGAGGGTTTGTCCTGAGCCCAGCTCTAACCCCAACAAGCCCAACCATGATTTCCATCAACATGTCGGGATATATCTATAAAATACATTTTGGTTCATTCCTCATTTATAGTGGCCAACATTGAACACTTGAATGGGGTCAAGATCCTCTAAACTCCTCTGGGTTCAGAATTGCAAGGGAAGTAAAAGTATAGCTTTATAGTATTGTTTCATGAGTCTGGATCCCCTGTTTCATTGAAATAGAACCCTATTCCGGCCATTCTCCATGCGCCACGATTCGAACTTGCCACCTCAGCTATTGACCCTCTCCTGGAATGAATAAAAGAAATGGATATGATCTTTCTTACAAATAGAAAAAAACATTGTTTGAAACAAGAAACTCTACACCAAAATGACCCTCTCCTCACCCGCTCATCTCCTCAAGAGAACCCATTAGAGTCTGGTCTTCCTCTTCTCATCATTTTGAGAAATAAACTTGCATCCTCTTCCATTCTCCTTGGACAGCACCTGCACCTCCTCTGGCCTGTGAACCAGGTTCTTCTCTTTTCCATCTTTTACTTCCCATTTTTCTGTATAGCCACCAATAGCTAAGAAATTCACGTCTAGTGGCGAAAGTTAAGAAAACTTTTCAAATTTTTTTTTTCATACCTCTACTTTTTTGCAATATCATAAAATTTTAATTTAATTATGCGATATCTCATAAAATTGCCTTATTAAAAAGTCAAAGGAGCACATTTGTCTTTGTATTTTATGTGATTTTGCATAATTCAATTAAAATATTGTGATATTACAAAAAAGTGTTGCGATATAGCAAAAATGTAGCAGTATAGAGAATGTTTGGGAAATTTTCTCAACTTTCGCCACCAAACATGGATTTTCATGGCTAATGGTGACCGTATTGGAAAAATCTCCAAAAACTAAATATTTATAAATAGTATCTATCGATAAATATGCAAGTATAACTAAAAGATCCTGACTGATTTTGTTTGTAGAATTTATATATTATTTTGTTGGGAGGCGGTCCCATAAGGACCATCCTTATGGTTTACTGTGCGGACCGTCTATTGGGGCTCACCATGAGACCCCACTGGTCACAGGACAAGGGGGACTGAAAGATCCAAGTGGGGTCAACTTCCATATCAAATTTGAAGTCAATCTAATACCTCTAACCCATTCATCCATGGTCTACAAGTTTAATAGCTTTATATCAAAGAAGAAAAACTAACCTCAATCTAACGATCTAGATCATCCAAATCCATGTAAATTCATGGGATTCAGTGCCTATAAGGGAGTTATGAATAAGTGGTAAATTTGGATGGGTCATAAAGTGGGCCTCAGTGGGCATTCCGAACGGTGCCGACGGTCCTCACAGGACCGCCTCCTTTGTTTTTCTTTCTTTCTTTCTTTTGTCCTTAAAAGATGATGGAGAATTTGGATGATGATTTGAGAACGTATCCTAGTTTCTAGAAACTTCACAAAGCTAAGAATAATATGTGACCGTGAAAGATATGCTATAGGAACGCATGGAATGACACAGTTGATCTAGCGGACCACCAACATGTGGACATAAGCCATGCCTTAATGTTGCCTGATTGAACGAATACCTTTATTTATTCCTTTCGGGAATCACTTTCTCAATGCCCCCTCTCTCTCTGAACTACAAAATGTGAGAGAGAGAGAGAGAGAGAGAGAGAGAGAGAGAGAGAGAGAAGTGGACCACACATCTACAGGAATTGTATATCATCTATTAAATCTAACATTTCAAACAAATATAATTTATGGACCATCAATATCATTTTAGACTGGAGGATGGTTAAAACATGGTCATAATTTGCAAGGTTTAGCTGAATCAAAGATGGATATATATATATATATATATAGAGAGAGAGAGAGAGAGAGAGAGAGAGAGAGAGAGAGAGAGAGAGAGATTGATGGCAAAATTGCCAACTTGTTGCTTTATTCAGTAAAAGGACCACGCTTACTGTACCAATCCTAACTGAACAGTTGTTGGCATTAGGATGGAATGATTGTAATGTTTGGCTTAAGAGATATAGAGAGTGTGGACTGTGAAAAGGGTTGGTTAAGAATAGGGGAGAAAGATAGCGAGGTTGCATCATGCATGGTCGGCGAAAAAGCATGGTCTAGGAAAGGTAGGGTTGGACTCGGTAGCAACCTTTCCTAAAACATTTCTTCCTTTCTCTGGATCTGTCCTGGATTATGGTTTAGCAATGCCAATGCATAATCTCCCGTTCTTGATACAAAAAGATTGCCTAACCATCGCTCTGGTGAATTAAATTTTAATAAGTGTCATCTGCAACCCTCTCCAGGTTTCACCTTAACCCTGATGGCCTCACCTCTTTATACCTCTTTGGCTAACGAGGGGTTGCACTGTTGGTTGGACACCGCACTTCTCACCTTAATATTAAGGACATCCCACAGGAGTAGGTGTTCTATCTTCAGGGGACAGATATTCTTATTGCAGGAGCAGAATAGCAGATGTTATTTCTGGGGACGAAGTTTCTTACCATGGGAGCAGATATTATCTCCTGCGGATGGGATCTCTACCTTGGCTGGGCAACTTAACAAAAAATCTACTATTGGTTTGTCATCATGTCTTGATCTCCTATAGTTATTATGCTTATTTGTGTTGTCTTTTTTGGCATGCAAATAGCCCCCCCCCAAGGAAATAGGTTCTCTGTTTTTTATTTCTTTTGGAGTTGAAGATTTATTCCAAAACAAAAAATGCACAATTTCAGTGGATGTGTACAAAACTCCATAATTACAAGATACAAATGCGTGTCATACATTGAGTGGGCAATTTAGACTCCAAAACGGATCCACGACAGGAAATTTGATGAAAGAAAATACAGGCTATAAGAAAATCAACTAAAGTTCAAAGGACCGTTCATTGGGTCTTTTATCTTCTTTTAAAAGCAAAGGAATCAGTCTTGGTTGATTGGTGTGATGATCAGGGGGATAAAGACACTTGACAATTAGCTGAATCGTCCATTTCCAGGATCATGATGACGAAGTTGGATCATTCAGTAAGTTACGAGGCCGCCTATTAACTTTGTATTTAGTGTTGTGCATGTGTGTAGAAGCGTGAAACTTTTGGCTGACAACAACTTTGTTAAAGTCGAGAAAGCCTCACTACAATCATCAATATACTCCTAACTCTGAACTCACTTGGTTTGGATACTTGGCCACCATTTAGGCTCCAATTTTGATTAGCCACTACCGATCCCTGCCTGGACAATCCTAACCATCCCATTGATAAAGTTCCACTAAATTTGAACCATTATCAATTTACGAGTGGCCCGCGAATCAGCATTATTCCAACCATTCATTTTCTATTCTCATGATACAAGCAGTTAGGATCAACCCCGGAGAGTGACACAGAGGGCTGTTGACATCCAATGAGCCTTTCATATCCAACGGTCCTCTTCCATCAAATATGGGCCCAGGTCGCAAAAGCGGACCCCTTTGCCTAACTGGATCATTCCCTTTCTATTATGTTGATAGATCTCAACACTTGCTCCACTTGAACTAAGCATTGCAAAAAATAGCATGACTCAATTCATAAGAAATCATAGATATCAGAGCCCATCAATGTTGGTTGATGGTCCCCTATCTCAGTTGGGCAGAACCCCTTTTGCATCAATTCCGAAAACAAAAACCAAAAAAGTACATCAGCGGGTAGCAATTCTAGGTAGATAAAAAAACAAACCAATGCTAAATGCTTAAAGCATGAAAAAAAAGGGAAGATTTTTGTAGTATTACAGGCTCCAAGGAAACAGAATCATTAGGCAAAGTCATTGATCAGGGGAGAAAAACAAGCATGTCTGAGTAGAACAAGCACAAATTGAACTTGCGAATTCCAACACGTCTTCTTATTGATGATGGTGATTGTGATTGTGATTGTGATTGTGATGGTGTTTATTTGGGGCTTGGGCCCGCTGAACAGATATGAATAGTTCTCATTAGCACACATGGTTGAGTCAGATCCAACTCATGGCAACCAGTATCATCCATGCGGTAGGGCCCAGCTCAACTATGTCCATCATGGCATCTACTAATTTCTATCACAATCAAGTCCCACTTCCCCTCAATCATGAATTCCCATCAATATCGTCCAGGCTAAAGCCTCCCACTGTTATTGCTCTTTCTCTTTTTTCATCCATTCTCCTTGATCTGCACACCATCAATGTCGAGGTTCAACCTTCTACACTCTCCTTTCTACTACTCATCCTAGATTCTTCTCTTGTAATGATAATACCATCAAAGGCCTTGGGTTGCGACATTATGCAACTATATGCAACTATTTTTTTATTTCGCTTGCTTGGCCAGTGGCCAAGTGGGACTACTAAGCCTACCTAACCAGGGATCCACCCCAGTTTGTATGGAGAGAGCGGGAGTCTTGTCCATGGAGACATCCCTATATTCTTGCCACCCTGAAACTACAGAGAAAGTATTGCACCCACGATCCTAAAACATGATTTTGCCAATATGCTTGTAGTGAAAGTGGTGAGGCATCTCTCCATCCACGGATACAACTAGAGATCAATCCCCAAGTCTATTGGATGGAGACTTGCATAATGTGAATATGTGGGTATGTCGGTATGTACTAGCGAAAAAAAGGAAAGATTTTGGATGGAAGTTAAATAACAAAATAGAATACAAAGATGATCAGAATAGATTTCAATAAAATTATACGCTTCCAAGTAAAGCCATATAAAATTGGTTTCGGTCATAGTGTAAACCTTCATGTTTTTGGCTCGAGTCTTGTAACCATAATTTTTGAGATTCAAATCAAAAGTGTGGCTTTTCGTAACCAAGACTGCTGAAAAATTAGGCACTAAATAGTCATTTTAGAATAGTATCATCTAGAAGGCTTATAAATGATCATTATTTCATGTAATGAAATGTTTCATCGCTTTTGATCATGAGATAACACGTTGCTAAGTGATCTAGATCATGGGTTCTAATCTTCTTTTCACTTATAGCATGTGACAGTGAAACTTTGAAGCACCTAAGTTTCTTTTTGTGTTTCCACTCATCTTTTCTGTCTTCTTTTTATTTTCACAATATCAAACCACCAACTTTGCTAAATGGTAATGATAAGTCATATATGTTAAGGCCATAGGGGCTTGTGTATTACACCATTTTAGAGAAATAGAGAGAGTGAAGTGTAAGGTTTAGCCATTTGTTCATGCCATTTTAGGCTTTCTTTTTTGTTTTTCCTTCACCAACCCCATTAACTATTGAATAGAAACCTCCAAACTAACAGAAAATCTTCTTTAGTCTTCTCTTTTCTAGAGGGTTCTTTGGTTTTTGGGAGAGAGAGAGAGAGAGAGAGAGAGAGAGAGTGTTTTGGAGGGGAGTCTCTATCAAATGGATGGGATTCCCATGGGACCTACATGGATCTTTCTTTTGCTTGTTACGCTATGCTCTTGAAAGAGACAGGCGCAAACATTATTCGTACTTTACTCCTCATGAGTCCGAATTTCCTGAACGAACCCTCAAAAGCTTTTCTTAAATAGGACACCTCCTGTTAGGTTTGAGACCCTACCAATCCAGAAAGGGTTTTTAGGGATTAATGAAATGAGTGATTTAGTTTAAAGTGTCTCATCTAACACCACGAAATGAAACGCTAATAATCTATTTTATCATCTTAGATGAATATATCTAACATATAATGATATAAGATTTTGTAGGTCATGTAGCACGTAGAGGACTTTTAGATGTCCTTATAGAGGATTCAAGATCACCTATCACACTTGAGACAACTGTGAGTGAATCAATCACGGTAAGCCATGAAATTTTGCTGTTAAAAGAGGTTTGAAATAGATGGGAGCAAAATCAGGTGACTTTTGAATGACGTTTACCCTATGTTTGGGAAGGGGGTAAAATGAGGGGAAGGAAAAAAAGGAGGGAAAAATGGAGGGAAAGTGGAAATGGGGGCTGTTTGGGAAGGTGGAGGGAAAATGGGGGAGGGGAATTAGGGGGTAAAATTTTCAAAATTTTACCCCCAAAATTTCCCTTCAAAATTGTGGGGAAAGAATGAGGCAAGGAGGAGATTTCCCTCCCCTCCCCTACTTCCCAAACAAGAGAAGGGAAAAATAATTTCCCCTCCCCTCCCCTCCCCTCCCCTCCCCTCCCAAACAAAGGGTTAAGTGTGATAGCGGATAGGTGATCTAGACTCCTTATAGAGAGGGTGCAGATTGAGGATAAATTCAGATTCTGCCTCGGTCGAACCTTGAATTTAGTGATTAGGAATGTAAAACGTCAAATTGTAATAAGTTTTGGTAAAGCTCATTGGCCCTTATCAATTTCGAATGGGATTTAGAGATTAGCCCTATAAAAACAAGTGCTATTACAAAGTTCCCCTTTTATTTGGGAAGGCAAGTGGGCCCAAATATCTAAAGTGTTTGGAGAATTCGGAGGTCCGGACTCTTCATATGGCGAGCCCATCACCCCTACTACAGATTTGTTGTGGTGGGACTCAATCCAATGATGTGGTCCTCCACACAAGTGGGCGGCAGGGCCTACTTCTGTATTTGGGGAAAAGGAGAGTACTATAAGTAGGAAAATTTGTGAGTTGCACTTGCACGTGAGTGTAAAATCCGATCCATGTTCACATTGTGAACCGGGGCCATCCCAAAATCTTACTTTAATGCAGTTAAGCCCATGCTTAAATCTCTCTTTCTTTTTTCAAATCTTATCATCTTATTTTACAATTTTATTCATAAGATGGTGAGCACAACAGCAGTTTTCTGGCCAACTTCATTATTTGTTTTTAGATTTTTCTTATGGAAATTCAATATGTTGGAAATTCCTAACAAACAACATCAATTCAATCCCTGCCAAAGAATTAGTTCTTTGAAGTGTCACTTTAGGCATGCGGAGTCGTTCTTTTTGCCTCTTTTCTTTATCGGTAATAGTAAATTTTATTAAGAAAATGAGAGAAGCAACAAAATACAACCACACAACAAAAGCAACACACAACATTTCAAAATACTATTACGTATTTAAGCATTTGTGAAGCAAGTAAACGACAACATTTGGGGGCATTCATGAAGCTCCAACATAAAATTTTATAGAGAAAGAACGACCCGAGTGGAGATGGGTGTCTCATCTCACGTAGCCACCCAAAGATCCATTCATTCCTGTAGGGACAGATTGCCCCCACTACCACTGGCCCAACATAGAAAAAGGAAGAAACAAAATTTTTCAGAATTACAGCAAACAGACAGTCCCTAGGTTTCAAGTGGTTAGCCAAGGCCTGCGTGGAAGTATTCTATTAGACCTGGCCAAAGAAAAACTGGGTTTTGCATGTGTCGATCTGAATCACCCAAATGATGGGCCATGATGTAGACAGTTCATTATTGAAAATCGCACAATGTGGGGAGTGGGAGGGGTTGGAAGAGGAACAGTAAAAGTGGGTTGACCAAAATAACTTGATTATGTCCACAGTTCTTGGTTGGCAAACAGGCATGTCACAACTCACAGGTTGGTGGATGGACTATATTTAAAAAAAAACAAAACCTTTGAAAAGACTCGTTTTGACTCACCCAGAAGGCGCTGACATAGATGTAAAACACCCGACAGGACTCAATCAAAACTTGATTGACTCAGGTTAGACATGGTCAAGACTTGAAAACACATTGGTTAAAAATAAAAGTCTGGCATATGCATGTAAAACATTGGTGGAATGAATTGCAGACTGCTGTTTATTGTTTGATATCAATCATTCAATTACATCTTTCAACAAAATCAGTAGATTAATTCATGGTCTTTTATTCAATGAGGCTTTCCTAGATGGGGACTAAAGCTACCTTTTTGCTCCATAATCTTAAATTTGTACTTGATGAAAATTTATCTTGCAGAAATCTTCTTAATAGTCTAAGGAATGGTTATCATCTCATCACTAGATATGCTCATTTTGAAGGGATTCTTTTGGCAACAAACTGATAAATTTAAATTGAGCAGCTGTCAGGTTTTCATATCTTTATGTGCTTGTTGGATAATTTTGTACTGGCCTAAAATTCTCAAAGGATGGTATTTTGGATTAAAATAGTAAAATCTTTATAAATATCATTATGGCCAATTTTTCTAACAAAGTTATCTTTTTCGTCTTTCAAGCCTTAGAATAGCAGTTTCTGACCTGATTCACCAACCCGAAATAATTTCAGCAATTAGTAAACAAGTTTTGAGTATGTGTTTCTAGATGCTACTGAATCTGCTAATCTGACCCTACATTATTAAAGGCTCAGGTTAATACTTCACCTGTAAAGCGGTGGCAGCAGGTCAGGTTGGGTTGATTTGGGCTGGCCTGAATTACATGGGTAACATGTATATTGCTACCCTAATCCTACTCATTTATTAGTTCGTGTCGAAAATACCCTAACCCGAACACTAAGTTGATGAGTGACAAACTCATAACGCAACGAGCACTTGGGTCAGGTTGACAGGCCAGGTATCACCCTCCAATTTTACTAATCGGGTAGAACCTGTCAACCAAAGCCAAACCCAATGATCAAACTGTCACCCCAAACCTTGCATTACTGAGTCAGGTCACGAATCGCTGCCGCTCCATGTTAACAACCGTCGAAGTTCGGGTTGGGCCCAACCTATAACTCTCTTTGTCAACCAGACCCAAACAGAGTTGAACCAGCCCCCCTAATCTCAACATGTGAAATGCTTTCAAACTTTTATTTATAGCTAAATCCATGTCCATATCTGTTGAAAGCTCTCTGCTAGGTATGTAACATTGTAAATGGATTGCTTTTGGGCCAATCCCAGCGAAGGCCCAAATTCATACCCGTTTAAAACTAATTTACCTGAAACCTATATTTGACTTTGACAAATGAATAGAACTGACCGATTTAAAAATTATTTGATGTTTTTACCATTGCACACATCAACATCATCTAAAATTCAGTGGTTAGAATTAAACAAAACATCCCACCTTTCTGAAATTTATGTAAGATAAGGAAAACGCATCCAGTGGGCCATACGGTGGATGGGCTGTAAAAAATAAGTTGCATCTGTGGCATGAATTTTACTCTGGGATTAGGACTTCTGAAGATTATAATCATTAAAACCAGTCAATGGTTCAAATCAATGATTCAGATATCAATATCAAACTTAATATTTGTTCAAATTGGTGGGGTCTAAAGTTTTTATTTACCTGGGTCCTGGACTCATCCACCCAAACGAGGAATGTGTAATTTATTTTGAACCCTTTATAAATTATTTGGGCCAGATCTACTTCCATATGGTTGCAAAATTGTTTATCTAGACTGGACCCAAGAATATTTATCATGCGAAATTAGACATCATTCTACCTTATCTAACCATGATTGGGACCACAGAGCCCCTCAAAACGGCAACTCTAGTAATCACAAAGTTCTCATTTCTTACGAGGAGATGAGTCTCAAATCCCTGACCAACTCTTACTAATACTACCACAATTGTCATGTTTTCAGGTGAGACTTGTGAATAGTTCTTAACCTAGAAATGGTCCTACAACTTCTAATAAATACTTGTGTGCATATTCTAAAGTTTTATACATATGCAAGATCTAGTTTGCGGGGCCCACTTGAACCAAAGATCAGCTCATGAAACAATTTTGATAGAAAGAATGATTTGCTCATTCAGTTAGACTTTCTTGGATGATATTGGACAATCTTAGACCTGTCTTAACCAGAGTCCTAAACATATGATCCAGAATCATCAATAGTGCCCACAAGATGAACATCCAGGATTTCATACACGTACCCCACTGAGTAGTGGGACCCTTTGCTGAACGTGGAAAGGGAAAGGGAAAGTGTTCAAGACCTTTATTTTCTTGGAGGAATTTTAGTGAGTGTAAGTGGTCAAGTAGGATCCACCTTTTGTCTCTGTCATCAAGGTGCCCTAGATTTTTTTTCCTGTCCTAGTATAATTACGTATCCATTGTTTATCTTGTACGTAAAGTAGCATCTTTGTTCACCATTGATTATCCTACATGTAGTCTACTAGGTCCCTTCTCCAATTTCTCCTCCAAAATACTTGTGCACAAATCCATTCCTGACCTCTTTAAAGCGCAGTATCACATTTCCGATGAGAGCTTATTTAGATTAGTCTTCTATTAAGAATGAACATCTCTTATTAAAAAATATGAACATCAAATAATGTAATTAATCCTCGCAACTATGATTTTGAAAATGATGATGAAAATGAGAAATCAATTAAGAAGTTGAAATCATTGCCCTTAATTAGACTAGTATATATGCCACATGCATATAGTTCATTTTCACAGGTGTTTAATCGTTAATCGTGTTGAGATCAACGTCCACCCTTGTTTATGAGTGGTCATAATTGTGGTCGATCCCTCGCCCTCACCATAAAGTCATTGTTGTGCCGTTTCCCTTTACTAATTGATTTTGAGATAATGGTAGCTCAATGGAGTGTAAGATCCTACAAATCGTTTCTTATATTTTGTAGGCTCAGCAGTACAACCAACAATAGCATGTATAGAGTGACATGACAAGAAGGGCGATGTAAATGTGAGATCATGTGGCTTCATTTTATGTGTAAAGTTACTGTCATATGTTTGGATAACCTTGTCTTAAGTAGTTAGAAGTAATTAGATTTACTAGCTTGATCACTTGTATGCTTAAAGCACGGATGTGTGTGTGTGTGTGTGTATAAAAGATGAGAATTAGTCATAGAAGTATTGATTATAATTAAGATTTTATTGGCATCAATGTTCAACGATAAGAAAATAGGTCCAAAAAAAGCGTTTTTTTTATATTTAAGAATAAGTAACAAAACCAAAAGGGGGAAAAACGCCCCTGCTGAAATGGGGAGTTTTTTTTTATAATTTGTATATATATATATATATGTATGTATGTGTGTGCATGCTCGCAAATCCCAATAGTGAGAGATTTTCAAAATCTAAGAAGTAACAAAAAAAGACATGTAATAGAATTAAAAATAGGAATCTAGCGTTATTAACACATGCTAAAAACTTAAAGATTATGGGCATATTTATGTATCGTCAATGGAAAAGTGCTTTGTGGACTCCTACTTTTCTAGGAGCCCTTGGTAGGAAATATTTTCCCACAACATCAATAAAAATTAGATATATATTTTAAATCTTTTCTTGGAAAATAGAATTTTTTGTGGACAGGGCGTTGCACAAATGTGCCCTAAGAAAAAAAAAGAAATTACTTGATTTTAAATCACCTATCTACTATTAAATCACATAGGTATTCTTAAAGAAGAAAAAGATAAATGAAATCCAAACCATGCAAAATAAGTGATTGTTGCATTAGATTTACACGAAACTAATTTTAAGTTTGTGTTGAGCACACCATAGATTAACTTTTGTTAAACAAACAATTCAAATACACAAAAATGAGTAAAAATAACAAATGTTAAAATATAAACATTATAAACAAAAAAGAAAAAGAAAAGTAGAACAGATAGATCAAGAGAGGTAACTAGCTAGGTTACAAAATGGACACTGCTCTTACAATGCAAAGAAAATATATAGTGCATCTTATAAAAATTTAAGAGTCCCCTTAGAGTCATGTACAAATATGGAACAAAATTTACAATGATATACCCTAGGAGACAGAAGATATTTCTTGATGTAGATCATAGTAGGAGTGGCGATTGGTTAGTTTTAGATGAGGATCTGCCCAGTACGCTCCAGTTCGGAGGTTTAATAGTGGGTTCATGGGATTTGGTTTTCTAGATTTTGACCTGAGGTTGGCTTGGCTTATGCCTGACCTGCCCTCCCCATCTGTCATCAGTTTACAAATTGGTCAAAATACTTTAGGCAGAAAAAAATCAGGGCAACAAAGTGTAAGGTCATGGAATACAATTCTATATCATACTGTCCTCATACGTATCAAGTGAAATAATTTAAAAGATGAACTAATGATTTCCACATTCCAAGCTCATCTAAAAACTAATTAACTATTAATGCTCAGTAAGAACAGCCTCTTACCTTGGTAGTAAGAAACATCGGTTTTTACCTCACCTTCCCTCACCCTGTGCTGGGGTCCCACCCCCTCTAAGCTGGGTACCCAAATTTTTTTTTTTTTGCTTAGTGAGGTTAGAGATGTATTTAGAAGTACGATCTGACAAGGTTGAATCTAATGTCAGTTGGCAATACCAGGTGCATGTTTAATTTTAGAGAATGATATAGATACTCTCATCAAGGTTGTAGCAACTTATCTTCGGTCAACCAAGGATGGACCAAGCGCATGCAAGTGGGGCTCCCTAGCCCCAGGATGGACTACTGGTAAGATGTCAATTAAAAGCAGTACTATCTTATAGTCAACTTGTGTTATTTGATGTTGTTTGTACAGTTCATTTCTTTATTGTGATTGTTTTCGTCGGTGGCCCTTTTTTTTTATATTGTCATTTATTGTCTTGGAACTATGAATGATATGTGAGCGTGAAGCTCATATTGAATACTCTTTTATGTTGTGGAGTGCTTTCTTTGTTAATATGAGTGCTTACCCTATTTAGCTCTTTTAGTCAAATTAGATGCCATGATTGTGTTTGTTGGTCCCGTCTAATGTAAACTTTTCAAAGAAAAAGAGTTTTTAGAAATATGTTGCAGGAAAGGTTGAAGTTCCAATCAGAAAGACTTCAAATTTCAAATGATGATGGAAGTAAAAATTGGTGAAAACAACTTTTGACCCGTTAATTTTCTTTGGCAAGCATCCCAATAGGAGGCATGAAACTGCTTATCTCGTCTTTATGCACAAACTAATTACGCACATAGATGTAAAGGAAGTAAAATTGTGGAGCAATGAAATGATTCCATTCATGAATTTTGAGCTTAAGAGGACAAGTCTGTGGGCAGATTGTCCTTCGTGGAACCACTTTTTAGTTGTATATTGAGTTATAAAAGTAGATTGGCTCAGTTCTCAATGGCTCTATGGTCTTGCTTGGCAAGAGTGCCGATTAACTATCAGTTGAAGGAGTGAAACTCCACAGCAGAACCCACTTATTGAAAATCCAAACGATTCAAAACGAGCACCTTCCTGATGTATGGATAGTCCCCTAATTTTTCATACAAGGAGTGGCTAGCTCCACTGAGAAATTGCCATATGATGAACAATGTACAAAATTTTGTTAATCTTGTTATTTATTATATGATCAATCTATGGTGAAACTAACTTCTACTGAAATAAAATTAGGGGAAAGATCATTTTAAGCTGCTCAACTACAGAGTTCCATTTCTTCAAAAAGGAATTCTCTTCCATACTCCTACTCGTACCTCTATTTTTCCTACTGGTGATGCTGCTTTCCTAGATCTATGCCACGTTTATGTATATCTATTTTTCATTTTCTTTTCTTTTGCCACGTTTATGCATATCTAGAGATTTTGTCTAAACTTGAGTTTTGAGTCAACTTGTTATAATGTAAAATGGAATTTACTTTCACTCACTGTTTTCCAGAGTACCAGTGTTTGGTGAAGCAGATTGGGGTAAGGAGTAAGCTAGTAGTCTACTCTTTCTTGGATTAATTGCTTGTAGCTCCATTTTATCTCTATTGGCTACTTCAGTTTCGTTCAATATGTTTATCTTTGGCATTCCAAGTGGCACAATGTTTCTTTATTTAGATTAAACAAATTAATGTTTTTTTTTTTTGAAAAGGTATGTAAATTCATTTTCAAAGAAGAAAACCAAAGAAGAAAAAGATGAAGAGGAAGATCCCACTCACCTACAACTCCCCGAAAGACGAGGGAGATGCACGAAAATGGGTTTAAGTCTAAAAGACCCCAAGCATTTAAACAATGGAGACACAAAAAGAATCTCAAGCGAGAATGGCTCCTTACTCTAGTGGTGAGTGGCAGTTCTCACTTTGTTGCTTAGAATTAGAACCAGGGTATGCCACCTCTTTCCAAGTGCTCATGCTCTTTTTTTTTCATGTGTGTGTGGCTTGTCCCAGCCCCCTTGTTGGGGCACCAAAATGAAAAACAAAGAATCTCAAGCACCCAATAGAATCTCACAGCCTGGGACAAGCCAAAAAGAAAGCCTACAGTCGGGCAAAAATATAAAAACAAAAATAACCTCAACAACTATCAGATTCATGTCATGCAGATTGGGTTGAAGTTTCTCAAGAGTCTAGCTGCTGCTGCTGTCCAATGAACAGTTTCTTCAAAGCAATTTGTGCTGATGGAGAGCTTGAAGCCAACTACATAACAGCCAATTTTTTAGCCTGGAATCTCTGCTTCCATGGAGTAAAGCTTGGGGGGGGGGGGGGGGGGGGGGGGGGGGGGGTGTGGGTCAAGAAACACTATTCTCAGAAAACAATTACTGTTCTGGTGTTTTTTTTTTTTTTTTTTAAATTTATTTATTCATTTATTTATGAGAAAACAATTAATTTTCTCCAATACATTAGGTAATAAGTCATGCTGAAGTCACCAATTGTTCAGCATCATGTGGATTGCCTAAAAACACTAGTTCATGATTTGACAAATATGCATCAATTTTCTGTTATACCTTTTGATTTGATACATTTGAATATTTGGTGACCAGCATAATTAAGCAACTCGGTTTAGGTGGAACAAGGATGAAGATAATTTGGAGACCAGCATTAAAGCTCACTAAGGAGGTTCAATTTAGTAGTCTTGATGATTATTTGAAATATATATAAATATATTTGATGAAGAACCACCTGAGTTTTCTATTTTTATGCTTCATTTGCAATGAACACAAGACTTACAAGTGATTTTTTTCATGTTCATCCACTTTTAGATAAAATGGGGTTGCGGAGAGAAGGCACAGACATATATATCTCAACCTTTTCAATTATGAGATAGAAACACATTCAATTCTCTGCTTTCTCGAATCTCCATTAATTATATATATATAGGAATGTAGGGACATGCGAACAGTAAGCATGGGATCCCCATTGCACCTTGCTGTGGAGACCAACCGGAGCCACACCTAGAGATGGGATTAGGGGATCTAAAGGTCTAGATGGCCCTACCTCCCTACCAAAGTTTGGGGCTCACTTGATCATTTTAATCCCTTAATCAATAGCCCAAAAGATCTCCCCCTTAAAAAAAAATTGACTGCCGATCCCACAGAGCGGTCCATTCAAATGGGTATAAAATATAGGATTAAAGTAATTCAGGGTACTGGGTTCCTAATATATGTATGGTCTATTTGCAAGGGTGAAAAGGTAGGCTAAACTATGGGGTGTGCATGGGATAATTTGCTCTTTTGAGAGTAAGGGGATCCATTAGATCCATATCTAATGCAAACGACCTAAATATGAGGGTCTTCTTCCCATACTCTTTTAAAAGCGTGAAAGTTAATCTCATAACAGCATTTTCATAAATATATATATTTATTTGCATTTTCCTTTTATATCTTAAAAAAAGGTTGTATTTTCTATTTAAAATCAGTTTCTTGATGAGGATGAACTATATTGATTGGCAGATTTTGTTGTTGACAGATCTACTGTGAATCTCGGCATGCCATGTTCAGATGATCAGGTTGTGCTGGACATCAATTGGAGCGAGAAGTCGTTGAAGGAATGCCAAAAGTTCCGCGGTGACTCCTAACTCGGACTTGTGTTTGGCAATCCACAGAAAAGGTCACACGCTTTCTTTCTTTTTCCTCCTTTTTTAATAGAGAGAGTGATCAGTGATGGACAATGCAAGTGGTACTTGAAATTTTGAGGAAATGAGAGTTTATTCCTTCTCACGTACGTCCACATTGGTGCCAAACAAAATATAAGAATTGGATTTGTGTAACCGGTATTTCACATTATATTTCATTTCATGCAAGATGTAATCTAATGGATTCTCCTCTTTCACCTGTGAGTTTGCTTTCCTAAAGGGAAACTCTATGCTACAAGCTGTTATATGCGATGGTGGGGTCCGAGACTTTCTAGAGGTTAGCAATTATGATCATCAAAGTGGTAGGACAAGCTCTTTGTGCTAATGACAACTGGATGGGTTTTTTTTTCTTTTCTTTTTACATAATCTTGATCTACACATGAGACGCTAAAAGTTATTAATATGTGTTGCAAGTTAGTTAATTTGTGTGAATGGACTTAATCCTTGACCATTTTTGACATTATTAAAAAGAGACTAATTTGGTCCCATCCAGATCCGCTCGCTTCCTGTTCAAAGGGTTCTAATTATCCTAGTCTTAGGTTTTGCATAGAGGGATTTTCTTCCTAGCTCTATAACTCTAATTGTAAATCTTTTCTTCCTTTCCTCATTTAATATCATGAGGTTTTTTTCCTACTTTCCAAATTCATACTAATTTGACCTATATTTAATGTTGAGTTGATCTAAAGCATAGAATTAAGAAGCAACTGAATCTCATGCAAAAACTCACCTCACTAAAAGCCGTGCTCACCTTTGAGATTAATCATTTATAAAACACGCGAACAAAAGAAAATAAAGCGCATGGAATTATATATTTAACATGTGAACAATCTTAAACAGTTTGGGTCTAATAAGTGGGCCAATCCGAATTCAGATTCTGCTGATATTAGTCTAGACACCGTTACATCATCGATTGGAAGTGGAATTGTAACCAACCCGAGTAGGCTCGATATGGTTTTTTTTAATGAAATATTTTGTTACCTTTTAAAAAAAAAATCATACAAAAGTGGCCCTATATATCGGAACGACAAATTGTCTACTTATCTCAGATGAGATTATGAGATGAGAAATTGACGGCAGGTATTGTTGGGAATTGGAAGCTGAGAGGGTGACATCATCCACTTGGGGACAAGACCTTCATTCCTTCCACCCACGCGTAATCGAGCGGTCCTCCCTCTTCTTTTTATACTTCCTCTCTCCCCTTTGTCTCCTAACGAATTTCTCTCTCTCTCTCTCTCATTGTTATTCTTCTTCTGCATTAGAAAACAAGAACAAAACATAGTTCCAATCAGCATCACCAGAAATTTCACCTCCTCCTTCTTCTTCTCACTCTTCTGAGGTAAGTCCCACCCTGCAAATCGTGGGAGTCTAACAAATGAATTTGGTTTCTCAACAGTAATGAATTTTGTAAGTCAAACAAGGTTGTAAGCAGCTATATATTCTTCCTATCTTTGATGGGTAAATCTACATATATCTTTTCCTTTTGTTAATATAAGAACCTTTGAAGTGCTTAGTTTTGATATTATCCATTCAACAAGTACTTGACTTTGTTCCAAAATGCTCACTTTGATGAATCTGATCTGGTTTTCTCTCAGCTGTCTTGAATTCATGATTTTAAATGTCCTCCAATTCATGTTTTATCTCTCACTCTTATCTGGGCTTATTTTCGTTGCCTTGAATTCATGTTTTTACCTTTCTTTGATTGGGTTTCTTGTTTTTGTCCTTCAATTCATCATTTTAGCCTTCTTTTTTATCTAGGTTTCTTTGAGCTGCGTTGAGTTCATGTTTTTCGTTCCAAACGGATTGAAATCAATTCATTTTTTTATCCCTTTTATCGCAAATTGTGTGAGGAGACGATAAATCGAATGGCTAACATTTAAATCAAAAGGCTAACATTTCTAGTGCATAACTGCATGCAGATCATCCTTTCCTGGAGTTTATAACGCAAATGCATCTTGAGTATCTTTAGAAGAGAATTGAAATCAAGAGACCATATAAAGATATAAGAATTCATGTTCCGTATCACCTAGCCAGAATCATATTGCAGTGGATGACTCATGGTACTACTGGCACAAATGATCAATTCATTCGTAATTCCTTGCTCTTCCTTTTTCATCTCGCCCTTTTGGCAAAGTTCAAGTACAGTGTCTGTTGTTAGCAGTTTAAGATCTGATTCTGATAAGTCAAGCAAAGTTACCTCCCAAAGAAGAAGAAAATCCTTCATGGGCTTCATTCACTACCAGATGAGATCATCCATAGAGAGGAGGAAAAAAAAAAGAAGGAATAATCAGTAGTATGGATATCCTTCTAGATCTCAATACTCACCAAACCATTCAAATTCCTTTTATTTATTTATTTTCTTCCTACATAGGAACGTCTAGACTTTCAATTCAACTGGGCAATGTACTTACCAAAAAAAACTGGACAATGGAAATCCTCTCTCTCTCTCTCTCTCTCTCTCATGTTGGTCTCTTTGTAAGTCAGCAATCTTCCCTCTACCAAAAATCAAGGGTCAGACGTGCTGTGGAAATTCCAGACAAAGAGACAAAGTACCCAGACGGGTTTGTGAAGTAATACATTGGTCCCTGAAGAGCTTTATCTCTTCTATTTTTTCTTGCCTCCTTTGGCAGTTTCGACCCAACAAACAAAAGGATCTTTCTCTTCCTTACCATCTGTTCCTTTCCTTCGAAGGAGCGCATGCTACTTTTTGCAAACGTCACACCCGCCTTGTTTCATGCCTGTGGACTGCAACCGAAACCCTTCTCACCAGAAAAAAGAAATCAATATGCCTCTCTCTCTCTCTCTCTCTCTCTCTCTCTCTCTCCAAAGTCTATTGCCTTTCTTGCATGAGAATAAAGCTATAGAATGATTTGATGGTTGGGAAGTGTTTGTTATTGGAAACTTCATGTCTAATGCATTAAACATTCAAAAATTAATAGATAAACAAATTCATTTCAACATGAAATATTCAGTGGATCACATGATCACCTGTAGATTGTAGCAATGGTACACATTTCGTGCAATCGATACCATCCAAATTGTGGGGTCCACTTTGGGTGATTCAAATTGTTTGATTAATGGAAGTCTATTGTTGATCTTAGGCTGTTGACCCATTTTCTGTCTCATTTTTTGAGATGAGTAAGGAATTGTTTTCTCCATTTCTATTTGATTTTGTTAATTGTTGGTACCTCAAAGTCAAATAGCTGTACTAAGTTATTGATGAGATAAATAAAGTTCTTTTCATCTAGACACCTTTTGATGGCACCATGCATTTCCTGAACTTCATTTCAGACAGCCTCTCTCTCTCTCTCTCTCTCTCTCTCTCTCTCTCTCGGGTATGGTATTTATTATGCTAACAAACACCACTTCTTGGAGAATCATTTCTACTTATGGGGTTATGCATTTTCTAGAGTTACATTACATTTCAATACACCTTTCTTTTATCCATTTCACTGTTCATCTTGTGGATATGATTTTTATTAAGCTAACCAACAGTAGCTCTTAAATGAATCATTCCCACCATTACCCTTGGATGGACAACATCATTAGCACATACTACTCATTGTCTGCTTCTTCAGGGCTACAGAACAAACTCTAACCAGAAGCGCTCGCTATCAACACCAACTCCCTCTTGGATTTCATCAATAAACAGACCCATGATTCCTGTTTCCTTTTTTGTTTACGCTTTTTCCAGGTCATTAATGATAAATCATCAAATTTTATTGCCGGATTTTATTTTATTTTTTTTGACATGGGCCTATGACCTTTTGTACAAAAGGTGGGGCCCACACATCTCCCATGAGTTAATGATTGTCTTACTAACACACGTCACAAAGGCATTGGTAGGGTTTTTGGTTGATTCCTCTCTTTACTTTTCTTATCTGTGTTTTTGGTTATGATATATGGATGATGGGGTTGGGTGGTGAACTTGATGCAGCAATGGGGACGATGGAATCTTGCGTCCCTCCAGGCTTTAGGTTTCATCCTACTGATGAGGAGCTTGTGGGTTACTACCTAAGGAAGAAGGTGGCGTCTCAAAAGATCGATCTCGACGTTATAAGAGACATCGATCTGTATAGGATTGAACCATGGGATCTACAAGGTAAAGCAAGAAAGACCTTGATTTCTTTTTCTTTCCTACTTTTTTCTTTTTTTTTCTTTTTTTTTTTTTGTGTGTGTGTGTGTGTGTGTGTGTTGTCATTTTAGTTAGATTTGTTGTGTCAAGTAGATCATCTATGTTAGCACAACCATGATATAAAATCTAAAGTACACAAGTAGATCTGAGTTTAGGGATATATACTTTTTGCTGCTCCTATGTCTATATCAACATTGACGATGTGTCTATCAAATCTACCTCCATTAAGTTTCTGTAGCTGTCGTGACTCAGGTCTGTTCATTTTAGCAAACACCTCTAATTAAAAAGAAAAGAAAACATGTTTTACTGATAGGATAATTTATGTGTTATAATTCCATTGATTAGGATACGTTTGGATTTACCCGAAATCAAACATAATTACATTACTATTTGATAGGGTGGCGAGGGAATAGTGCTATAGATCCAATTTTGTTTTTGGGTTTTTTTAACCAGATATCTACATCTATAATCTAAAGGGTAAGTGTACGTAGATCAGTTGTAGTTTTGGGTGTAAAAAAACCAGGTTCACTATATTGCATTCAATTCTTTACTGGCCCATTCAGATGATCTAAATTCACATGCATAATGTTAATTGCATCATGCCAAGCTAAAAGATGGTGGATTTTTTTTTAATTCAAGGATTTGTATCCTTAATTGATGAGTGTTTGATTCTGTCAGATTTTCGCTTCTTTTTTTCGTAGTTCCCTCAGTATCACACACACATACACAGACATAGATACATATTGTGGTCATTGTTTTTGTCTTCAGCGTTACTGATAGAAATCATTGAGCTGACTCTAGATTAATGGAATAAGGCAATGATTATGATGGTGAATTGATGCATCTTACTAGAGATCAACCTGTTTGTTGAAAGCAGAACAGTGCCGGATTGGATATGAAGAGCAAAGTGAATGGTATTTCTTCAGCCACAAAGACAAAAAGTACCCAACTGGGACACGCACGAATAGAGCTACCATGGCCGGATTCTGGAAGGCGACTGGCAGAGACAAGGCAGTGTATGACAAGACGAGGCTGATAGGGATGAGGAAGACACTCGTATTCTACAAGGGAAGGGCACCAAATGGGCAGAAGAGTGACTGGATCATGCATGAATACAGGCTTGAGTCAGAAGAAAATGGACCTCCACAGGCAAGCCCTATAACCTACATTTAGTTATACTATATATAATGCTATGAGGAAAATTCAGTTACAGATAGTGACCTGGTTTCACTTATATGGGGCCCACTGTGATGCATGCTAAGCAGAGGATTAGGTTGAGATTCAAAGCTCTTGATATAGATTTGGAGTGAGTGCAAAACCTGACTATTTAAAAACCATTGTGATCTTTTTAAGGACTTCAAAGTTTAGCCATAATACGTACTAAAACAATTCTCAATCTTTGATGCCCTTAAATCCGACGTCTACAGAGGTTACTCCACTTAGGTGGTAAGCAACCTCCTATTTCAACTCCAAGGTTTTGATCTCTAGGTATGTTGGCCTTCCCACCTTTTGTGGGCTCTTTCCCCACGTGGTGCAGGTGCTATCATGGATCAAAGCCCTCTTGGCTAGGCTTTAAAAAAACCTGATCTATGACCCCTCAAGTTTAGAGATTGTAAAAGACATCATTTTTTGTATTTCAATCCAATGATGGTTAAAAATTAGACTAGTGCCAAATTTGAACTTATATGGCAATTGGACAACGGATGTAGTATGTGTGAAGAGGAGGTGTTGATCATAGGGGTCCAAGTGTGCCCAGAAATGAGTTAGATGAGCTAAGAGGACACCTAAAGAAGTAATTAGAACCATGCAGATGATTCTCTCTGATCAGCACCGATTATATTAAGAGCTTTGAGTCTCACTTTCACCTTGTGATTAGCATACATGCATCAAGGTGGGCCACAAAGAATTCGCACACCATTAGTAGCCGTAGTTTCCTCGTGACATTAATCCAATCACTTTTGCATTTGACTCTTTATTACTAGGTTTTATATATAGCTTGGATGTTGAAATATTGTTTTTCTTGAGATGACAGTTGAACAAATTTTCTTTGTTCAATAGCTGTCTGATCCTCACACATAAAACCACATTGTTTAGATGATCTGCTGGCTCGGGTCATCTGAATGGTCTGATTTTTAGGATACACATCATCCACGGTAGGGCCCACTACATGAATGGACCAGATCGGATCTGATCTTGGTACATCCCTATATGGTTTTATTGAGCGTTTGATAATAACCCTAGCATGATAGGTACGGCTCCGAAGGTGAAAACGTACAAACCCTGTTTCTTCGCATGCAGCCAGTTGGTCAAAAAGATGAAAAGAAAAGCTGCAATGTGCGTCTGCCACCGTCCCTGAACAATGACATCTGCATTGTAAAAATGGACTCCATGAAATTGACAGCACCCCAAATATCAGCATGGACAGAAAATCCCTATCATCCAATTAACGTTCGTCCAATTGAGAGTCACAAAAGAGAATGATCAACAGCCTGAGTAAGTTATGTTACAATTCAGAAGATCAAGTGGTTAACATGGTCCAGTAAGTGTGATCTCAGATCATGTTCCATGTACAATAAGGACCCTTTAATTTACTTGGCAAGGCTTGCCTTGATGGCTCCTTGCTATAGGAGTAAATGTGCATGATATTCAGCACCAAAGAAAGAAAGAGAAATGTTATTTCAAGTTTCTCCCGACCTTCTTAACCAAAAAAAAGAGAAAATCTTTGGTCCCTTAATAGCATATAATTATTGAGACATCTGCTAGCTAGATTCCTTTACATGTAATGTTTCATAGTGTTTCTCTTTCTTATTTTTTTTCAACTATAGTAAGGGCTTGAACTCACTAACTCTCGTATTAACCGCGTATCCAGCCAGCTGGGCAACAACGTGGTTATACGTGGGCCTCAAATATGGGATGATGGTCCGCACTATTCTAACAATACCACCTTGTATCTTATATCACCATCTTCTTCTTCTTCTTGAATCATTTCCAGGAAGAAGGATGGGTTGTGTGCAGAGCCTTCAAGAAGAGAAGTACCAACTGCCAAGCGCGAAACTGTGAAGGATGGGAATCGAGCTATGGCTACGACGAACCGGGTGGCGGACTCAGCTCCATCATCGACTCAATCGACTATCTCCCAAGGCAGGCACCCACATTTCTATGCAAACAAGAGATAGAATCAGATAACCTCAACTACTTGCACTCAGAGCAGTTTGTGCAGCAGCTTCCTCAGCTGAACAGCCCATCTCTAACATTGAAAAAGCGGCCAAGCATTGTATCCATCGGATCTCCAAACGACGACGAAGATGAAGAAGTGAAGTCCATGATGAGGGGGTGCAACAACGCTGAGAAAGTGACCGATTGGAGGGCCCTTGACAAGTTTGTTGCCTCTCAGCTGAGCCATGGAGAGAGCGGTGATGATGGAGAGAGGGTGGGTGAGCTTGGAGGGCAGGAGAATACAGATATGGCTTTGCTTTTGCTGCAGAGCAGTGGCAGTAGTAGGGAAGAAGGAAGTAAGATAAATGAGTTGTTGAGTTCTGGGTCGGTTTGTGACATTGGCATATGCGTATTTGAGAAATAAATTGAAGGAGAAGAGATGAGAGTTGCTATCATTTGCTTATATTTTTATATTCTAAGGTTGGTGGAACCTAGAGCTTATGTTTTGTAAAAAAGGGTGGTGATGATTGACTGAGTGAAGATAACCCACCTCTCTCTTTCTCTCTCTCTCTCTCTCTCTCTCTCTCTCTCTCGATCTCGATGTAATTTATTTAACTCATCCACTGTTTAAGTGGAGTATAAGCAAGCCTAATGAGACGAGGAACTACTGGTTGTGGCAATACACTGAACTTTGATCAAGTTGGTATCATCAGAGATGATGTCGACAATCGATAGCTTAGAAATAATGAACTGAACGGCGCCTTGCGCATGATTGAAGAGATAGAACACCTAACTAGTAATAAATTTCCTCCCCTAACCAAGTCTATCTAAACATCAATGCATTAGTAGTGATGGAAAATTAATTAGGGTAAAACATTCACAATCAATCAACCACAAACACACTTGAGATTTACATGGTTTGACAATTGCGTACGGCCACGGGGCTATTAGTTTTTTCTAAGATTTGAATTCACAACATGTTGGCTTAGATCTCATATTAAATTTATTGTGACTATGATACCACTAGTTATGCACATGTATGTGAAATGTGAAACACGATATGTCCATTGGAAAGAGACTCATGTTTCATTTATTTAGTCCCATATGGTTCAACAATTGACGCCACCCACGGGAGAAAGAGCTCTCACCTTTCACCATCAGAGTCTAGGATTACAGATTACATCAGTACTAATATCTACTTTCTTAGCCCTTAAGAAACACTTTCTTAAAAGTAAGGAATTCCTAGTACGATTATTAAAATATATATGACCCTGAACCTGGTTATTAACTAACCTAATGAACCAATCCAGTTAACTCAGAATAGAAGACAAAAACCCAACGAAACTCACTCCACTAACCGATCGTCCCAAAATCTCAAGCCATTAGTGGTGGCAACAAAAATACTTTCAACAACTCAAGGAAATAAATCTTCAAAAAATAAAATAAAATTGGAAGCTATTCTCTCATTAATTGTGATGAGGCATGTGACTTACACAAATATGAGTATTAAAAAAACTAAGGGTCGGGGTCATTTGTTTACACTCATTTACATATGTGATGGGTAAATGAGGTGCAAAAGGGTGTGTAAATGAGCCAATGAGCTCATTTTCAGCTCTTAATTTACATGCATTGAGATGGTGGCAAATGATTGTATATGCATGTATTGAAAAGTGGTGGTATAGGTCATAATAGGAATTTCCACAAGGTTGATTATTGAACCTTTGTGTATTTATTTGAACAAGTCTTTATTCATCAATTCTAATGTTTCCTAAAATAGATTGTGTTAAATCCTTCAATTCTGACCATTGAATATTGTATAGCTCAAGCCAACATAGCGAGATCGATAGGCGGCTCTTAGAAAGCAATGCTAGAGCATGTCGGTTTGAATATGAGTTTTCTTTTTTTTGGTCACTTTTTGTGCTCCTCAAATTGGTAATACGAGCCATTCATCTTCTTATACGACTAAGAAATCGTTAGAGGTTAGATTTCATATTTTGATTCTTTATAGATTTTGAGAGATTTGTTAAAAACATCTAAAAACTTTAAACCTATAAATCTAGTTGTATGCACTTTTGTTGGCCTCTAATTCATGATCACAGGAACATTCAATAGTATCATATTAATGATAAGCATCAAGATGTTTAGTTTCATATCATAAATCTCAATAGATTTTGATAAACTTGTGACTTTAAAAGGTTTAGTTTTATATTTTAAACCTTATAGATTTTGAGGAATTAGTGAGATATAGGTCCAAAAATCCAAACATGTAAATCTAGTTTTCTACACTTTTGTGAGCCTCAATAATGATTTGAATCATTCAGTATTCTCATATTAATAATAAGCATTAAGGCTTTTAGTTTTGTATCTTAGATCTTCATAAATTTCGAGAAGTTTGTTAAAAAAAAAAAAAAAGTCCAACACATCTAAAACTGTTGGATGACTTATTTACTCATGTGAAAATGGCGATTTTGACTAATATGAGCAATATGCCTCACATATGTAACATTTATGTATATAAAACCTATTTTCCGATCCCATATATAGAAGGCAAACGTCCCCTGAGTTTTAAAAGATTCCAACTTATATAAACAATCGAAGAGATATCCATGGAAAATGTTCTCCTACGGGTAGATTGCATATTGCCAATATGTAGTCCGGCTTATAGAGTCTACTTAGATACGTATTTATATATGGCATAAGGGCAAATGGAAAGATCCAGATAAGGGCCATCCAAAACATCTACCTTATTAGATTGTCTTAGCCCCTAATTTAATATCCTTAGATTTTAATGGCTTTTTTACCTTGGATCTTTTTAGATTCAATCCAACGGTGGGCGTCATGGTTCAATGAGTGTAAAATTTGGCCTCACGTGAGACCATGGAATGAAAAGAGTATCAAATTGGTTGAACCGGTTAAAAGTAGACCTAACTAGCCCCCATAGAGCTAGAGTACTGCACATGTTGTTGCTTGTAGGAGAACATTCTCCGACATAGTAATAATATTTTTTAAGAAAAATAACTAAAATAATTTTTTCATACAGAGATTTTATATATATATATATATATATATTACAACTCTAGCTACTTTGTACTACCCAAGAGTTTTAGAAACTGGAGTCCCTGTCAATTGTGTCCTTGAGGATTGATCCTCTCTAGTTGCTTAGACTCCTTCGACCTTTCTCTTTTAGAAATCTTGGCTCATATGAACTTGGGTTGCATGAGTTGGATCATCACCTACCTAAGTCCTTCCTTTATCAGAATTAAGGTATACATAATACATATCCATTCCTTTATGAGGATATTTATTCTAACTTGAAACCTTGACGTGTTTTTGGTATAAAATTAACGGTTCTCATGTTTCAAAGAATAGACCTATGTCGTACCTATTAATGCATAGCATGCATTAAATATCTGTTCTTATACATGTAAATATAATTACAATTGCAGTCCGGGTCTTGAACCTAATCTTTACCCAGGTCAACATAGCGGACCTTAACCTGGACCTACACCCAAATTTAAAATAGGTCCAAACCATCCATATGGGCCCACGGGCCTAGACACTCCTGAAGATTTTGCTCATTTATAATCATCCAATTTGCAAGCAAATTATCATATAATTAACAGTGAGGTGAACAGCTCTTTGTTTCAGTGGAGATCCCTGTCCCCCACATTGGATGGATGATCCGATCACACAAAGTTGGCACACACATGTTGGCCGGCCATTATGTACGTAGTTTTCCAAGTAACAAACGTGAGGAAACCTGTGTAAATGATTCTTGTTCTTTTTTAAGACAATTGATGGGTGAGATTGAAATTGTCTGTGTCTGACAAGAAGTGAGGAAAGAAAGAGTGCAATGAAGTCGCATTCTCATATGTGTCTGTATGTGTAGGAAGAGAAGAAAGAGGGCATGGCATGTGGGGTAATGAGAGTAGGGGTTGACCACGCAAACCCTCTTTAGGGGAGAAAATGATTCCTGTAGTGGCACGCAAATGCAGGACCATTTACTATCATCATTCATGCAAGATGAGTTCAATAATCAATTGCAGAAACTCTCTCTCTCTCTCTCTCTCTCTCTCTCTGTAGAAAAGACCAACTAAGCTAGTTAGCCTAATATGATTAGGATGAGACCAGGACAGGGAATAATGCCTCCCTCCTGTTTTCAAACATTTTCATAGCTTAGTGTAGTTTGTAGCTGGTGCAACTCCGACCCAAAAGTGTATGCAGGCAATAAATTGAACACAAACCCAACATGAATGAAGTTGAACATACTCAAGTTGTAAATTCTCTTCTTGAGTACAATACAACCCATTTTGGTTTAATTGAGTCGGGTATCAAATCTTTTTGTTGCTTTTCTAAGGTTTAAGATTTTGAAAATATATCTACATCATATACAGCTAATGTATATATTATGTATTGTACAAAATATGGGTTGCCTCTGGTTAAGAGTACATCTATGGATTGCATGAGAGGTAACTTTTTTGCCACCACATAAGATCCCCTGTGACAAATCTAATCCGTTGATACTTACTAACCCCTGATAAAATAGTATCCACTCTGATTTGACACTAGTTTGAGTTATACTCACTTTTGGATTAAATTTCATAAATAAAATCATTAAGGCCCCTAAATTAATGTTTGTGATCATCTGATCATTAAAATGGTTTTTGCCCAAAATCACATTCACAACGATACAATTTCATCAAACTATCCTCCCATGATTAGCACACATCCCAATGGGTCCCACAACGTGCTTGGGGTTTACCTCTTAGCAGTAGGGGTGCTCATGGGCATGGCATCCTAGGCCTTACCCTCTTTGGATCAGGCTAGGACCCTAGGTTTTATTATATGGACCATTCTTGGGTCTAGATTCTGGGCCTATTTATGTTTGAATCGGCCCTGGATTAAAGTGATAGAAAGTCTAAAGCCAAGGTTGGCCCAGCCTGGCCCGATCAAGTAATACTTGAATTCTAATGATATATGTGCCCAAATAAGTGATAGAAGCCCGATTGACTAAATGAGCTGGTTTAGGCCTGAAATGTTTTGCCCAGGTTGTGCTTGGGCCAGGCACTTAAGGCTCTTGTCGAGCTTCAGCCCGATAAAGCTAATGTTTCTAAAGTTGAGTTGAGCCTGAATACATGTATATACGTTTATAGATGAGTCAAGTATCCTGTCAGATTTAGGTGCTGAAAGCACAAGCCTCAGCCCTACCTAAATTCCATGCAGGTTTCAAGATCAAGGGCCAAGACCAGATCAAACAAGCCCAGCTCTTTAACTTTTGGCCAGGCTGGGCTGTGCCAATCAGGTTTGATCGACCCAAATTGCACCACTAGTAGTTATACGGTTTTGTTTAAGACCCAATCTCCATGCGTATGAGACCATATAAGTGATTTCTTATAGGCCTGGGCCTGATAAAATAACCTTATTAGGCCAGGCCTGAGCCTTATAAGTTAAAATCCAGGGCTAACTGGCCCATTTTGACAACCTTTGGGACCAGGCACATTCATTTTATCATCAGAATGGTTTATGGTCACAAAGAATGTCATGGATTGAACGGCCTAAATCTTCATAATCAGCCTCTCGATGTTCTGTTGCTTCATTCTCCACTAGTAGGCTGCAACTGGGCCGAGCATGAGTCATGTACAGCCCACTTTGTACTGGATTTATGAAGTTACAGAGTAGCTACAAAATACATTCAGGGCTCCAAGCTAAAGGCGGATCGGGTCCGGATTTGTAAATGGCTAGTTTTTGGGTTTTACCAAGTTGGGTCCTTCAGGTAAGTTCCTAATTTTTTACGGCTTGATGGGCAAATTCTTGGTCGGAATCATTTGATTAGCTGGGCCCAGAACCAAAAACCTTGCAGTCTGATCGATAAATCAATTGAACGAGGGCCTTTTTTAAGGCAAAAGGCCCAAGTAGATGTCCTGCTCAGCACAGTATAACATGATCAATTTGCTGTGCCCAGAACCAAAAGTTGTGATTCAACCTTGGGCCCCAAGGATAAACTTGTGAGCTTCTGAATAGTTTGGCCCACCCCATTTGCAACCTTATTGATGACCCCAGATTTAAGAACCCATGCCCTTCTTTATTAGATTATTGGGTACACTGAATTGTTTATTCATCTGTTGTCTTATTGAATTAGTAGCTTTGTTAAGATTTTTCCTATTCAATGATTTCTTATTCAAACTGGGGTGGTCTCACAATGCCAGGTTGGGGTCAGGTAAGTCTCTAATAAGGGCAAAAGATATGGGCCCGACCAAAACCGGACCTTAGAGTATTGAAAATGTTAAGCGGAAACCCAAAAGATAGTGTTGGATTGATGGGCAATAGAAATGTTAAACCCATTAATTAATCGGATTGGAAATGCTAACCTTAACCCATAACTACCCTATAGGGTCCATCAGTTTGAATTGTCCCCCCTATTTCATACTATAGTTGTGATGGTCAAAGAGCAAAGTTTGGTATGGGCTAAGAGACGACCCAAGCCACGCAATATAACTTCAACGGCCCATTATGACCAAGGCTGGCAGTGGCCAACATCTCTATACTGATGAAACCCAAGATTCACCCAATTGAAAGTCATCAGTGATCATGTTGAAAAGGAACAAGAATCAGCCTTGGAAGCATTGGACCAAAATTGATTCCTAGATCCATTAACAGGAGCTTGCATTCTTGTAATGGTCAAACCAAATGCCATCAAGTTGGCATTGAGTATTGTTTATATGGGTCTTAGTTTCACATCCACATGACCCTTTTCAACAAGCTTTGAAATCAAGTTTGAATGTCGCGGGAAAGGGGTTGAAATAGTCTCGAAATACTTTAACATGCCAAATCAAATCTCGATATCGCAAAAAAGGGTTCGGATGGGTAATTTGATCCTAGAAAAATCAGAATATGCTGTATAAGATGCTTTTATGCATTACATGTATTTAAGGATACTTTTAGAGGTATATTGATATTTGAGGATGCTTTTGGTAAATGGACGATATAATAAAAATACATAAAAAAGTAAGAGAACACAAATATCTGGTAGCAATTAATTTTTGATATCTTATACCGTGCAAGTGAGCTGATGATGGAGTTGTAGTCAATTAATAGAACATGTATCCATATGCTGTAATAAAATAGCTAAATACTACTAATGGTTGACATCCAGCAGCAAGAATATCAATGAGTTGGGTTCTGGGGTTCTGGCCACAGTGGCCCTAACATGGTCCATACCAAGTTTTTTGGTTTTTCTCTTTTTAAGTTCAGGTCCTTTGAATAATCATGTAAACAGGGTCCATTTCCACCCAATAAACCACAATGGGTTGCTCCATATCCATTCTTATGGGTCAGGTCCTTGGGTAACTTGGATGTTTAGATCTTTGTCATCTAATAAAACTACTGACAACATTCTAAAAAAACCATGGATTACACAAAAAGCAGAGCAGCCAGTTTGGAAGGGATCACCCGCATTTATTGAACTGAAATTTTACAAATAAATTATTTGATCCTCTGCCCAAGCATATGAATTGGATCCCCTTGGACCTTGGATGTGTACAAGTTAGGGTCATGATTCTTTAATCCTAACTGTTGATCTCACTGCCCCACCATTTTTTTTTTTTTTTTACCTGCTTGCCCCACTGTAGACAGACCATACCCAAGGAATCTTGTGAATGGGATCCAAGTATCCAACTCCTCACCCATCAGCTAAAAAGTTGGAAGTGGAATAAAGTACCTTGAGCATCATATATACTATGCCTATCCTCAGGTCGCAGATCATGGATTCCTCCAAACTCAATTGGCCCATACTTTGATCCCTTTTCATCCAAGCTCAAATAAGCTATACAATTTAGAAGAAACCTGCTTTATAGCTGCTTGGCGGCCACCTATACAACACTAAACATGTATAGGCGCTCAAAAACACTAAATTTTAAAATAATTACATGTTTGGAGCGCCTATACAACACGCAGATCCATGTTTTCGGAGCAAGATCAAGACGGCTGAGAGGAGGTTCTTAGCAATAAGATTAGATCTATCTAGCTTTAAGATTATAAATTTATAATTTACCAAGAGAGATCCAGTACTACCAAATGTGAGAAAGGTACGAAAAGAAGCAATGTCAAGCTTTCCATTTCAGAAAAAAAAGTGTTAAATCTTTTCTCAGATAAATTGTACTAGAAGTTCCAACAACATGAAACAAGCCACCTACTAAACAATTTTTGAGGTTTTCACATGGAGAAGTGAAAACATAATTTTTACTCTTCATCATTCACCAGTAAGGTTTAAAGAAGATCCTCACACTGTAACATTGTCAACTCATCCAGAGAAACCCCACCCCACCCCACCCCACCCCACATGGGGATGGGGTACCTCCCTTTGCTGCCAACTGTATGACCGGCATTCACATTCAAAGGCACTCATTACTTGTCGAGCTACTCCCCGTGCCCCCTTTTCCCCTAATCTCAGAAAGTCGGTCCATCGGGAAAGTATCAAAATATCTGCATCTACGGCCCAAACAAATCAATAATCGCTCTATGAACTCCACCAAATAGTTGATTCTGGGGGTTTGGGGGGGTGGGTGGGGAGCAACAAATTTTTTTTTTCCAAAAAATTAACCTCTGTAAATTCAGGTGGCAAAAGCAGAAGTGCGGCAGAAGTCACAGTTTTCAAATTAACCAAGTTGATATTTCCTATATCCAAATTGTCTGCAAGAACATATTACATGTAGAAACAGTAAAACTCACTATCATTGAGACTTCTTTTACGAACGACGTTGAATGTTGGACGCATTAGGAGAGGCCTGGAACAATCCTCCAGCCATAGACAATTTCCAAAGCTAATTAACAAGCTCACAAGCTTTAAGAAAAGATAAAAACTATAAAATTAATTATGCAAGACTTGACTATAATTAAAAGACTTTAGGGAAGTTTGAAGGTCTTCTAAATAAGAGAATTAAGCAGCCATTGAAATCCCAAAAGCATTGGAAACATAAACTTGAAAACAGAGCAATTTCTGCTGCAGCAACCAAAATAGCCCCCTGTTCTCGGTCAAAACTGATTCTCCACAAAAATTTCCAGCCCCCAAGGCTTATACCATTTTCAAGATATGTAAGTTAGCGAACTAACAAAAAAAACGGTGCACAAAAAGGAGTTCTATAGAAAGAGATATGGCCATTTTACTAAAGACTGTTTGGGCTCTCTGCAGAATCTGAGAATGCTAAATTTGAAGTGTTTTTGCATTTTTCTTGGATTGGTTCTTCAACTTTGGCACTTGGGATACTCCGGTATCATTCTCCCCTGGTTGGGGAAGACTCGCCCTCAAGTCCAAGTCATTTTCCTCATCATAATATGGAGAAATATCAGCAACATTGAAAGTAGCTGAAACACTGTAATCACCTAGAAGCTCAATCTTGTAGGCATTTTCACCAATTCGTTGGAGAACTTTGAATGGCCCATCAGCTTGAGGCTTGAGTTCATCATAACGTCTAGGTGGAAATCTCTCTTTTTGAAGGTGAATCCACACCAAATCTCCATCTTTGAATGCTACAGGCTTCCTGTGCTTGTTGGCATTGTTGCGATACTTCTCATTTTGCTTAATGATTCGAGCACGCACTTGTTCATGCAACTTCTGAATGTACTTGGCTTGATCTACATCATCTCCACTAAAATGATGAGTGATAGGAAGTGGAGCCAAGTCTAAAGGACCATGAGGATTCTTACCATAAACCACTTCAAAGGGACTAGTACCCATGGTTTGACTAGTAGATCGGTTGTAGGCAAATTCAGCTTGAGCCAAGATAAGATCCCATTGACGAATATTGCTGCCAACTAAACTCCTTAAAAGCTTCCCCAAACTTCAATTAACAACCTCAGTTTGTCCATCTGTTTATGGATGATGAGAAGAATTGAATTGAAGAGTAGTTCCAAGCTTTCGCCATAGTATAACGCCCCAATTCTGAATACCAAAAATAACGCTAAAGTATCCGAAGTTGGCGCGCTACTTCCCGGAAAAACCGAGAACTTCCAAGATCGTAGTCTGCAGTGAGGTCAAATTTTTAAATCTTTTAAACAACATTATAATCAACAGTTGAAATGTAAAAGCGAAATAAAAGATAGCGGAAGCAATAGTATCAAGTATATAAATCAGATGTAAAAGTGCGGAAGCCTGATAGTAATCTCAAAGTATAGTTATCAAAATGTTTATACATATCAGTCAATTTACCCATGTCTCACCACAGAATACTCTCAAATTCCAAAATAATCTGCACTCAACTCTCCTGTGCAGGCTCTCCATCCTCCGGCTCGACCCCTTGGTCAGCCGGCCCCCATCCGTAATCCTCAACTACGGGCACTTTATGGATCGCGTTACCCGCGAGATCATGGTCTGGACCTAAGCACCAAAGATGGGTCAGATCCAAGGATCTGGTAAGGCACCATATGCAGATAACACAAGATGTATACAACAAAAGAGAGTAATGACAGGTACATAATCATATGAGTAAACAATGTACATAATATAGGCAGTTGAACAGTAATAGCAGTTTAGAATCAGAAATGTAAGATATACTAATCTAAACAGACAACAAAGGGGCACATGCACACAAGCTAAATACACCGCGGGATATTATGCAGCGGCCCTCTTGTACTATAAACGTCCCATACCATAAATAGTTTGCGGTGGGGAAAGGGTAATAACCATGCAAGGGATAACAACCCTGAAAAATATAACATACAATATACATAACACCGATCACACCCCTTTATCAGATTAACCCGGATGCGGTATCACACCATCCGTCTAATCACAGCTCATCATGATAGTTCTAATGTAACCAGAACATAGCTCCTACCAGAGATGATCAGTCAACTGGCTGAGCTTAGAACAACTGAGTGAATGTTCAGTGCCAACTCGGGAACTAAGTATGGATCTGTGTCTGTTTAGGCTAATCTTGCGTGAGCAACGTCCTACCCAGGTCTCTAAGGGGTTAAGACACAACATGAAACACAGTCTAATAAACCAGTCCAAGTCCAACAATATTGGATCCACTCAAAGGCTCACAACCGCGGCCTGAGGCAACACAAGTACCATACCATATCCATCTTTACCAATATTCATCATATGCTTACACACAATGAGCTAACCAACCATTAAAGACTAACCTCTCCAATCTAGGGTTCCACATTCCCAATCTTAGGCCGTATGAGGGCCCGCCTAAACACAGACACGGGTCAATTATCTCCAAACACAACTTAGGGTCACCACTAAGTAGTCCTAGTTTCAAGTCCTCCAATTTTCATTAATTAATATGTTTAAGACAACAACAAGGATAAGAGAGAAGAACAATTCATGAAAACCTTAGAAACAGGGAATCAAGTGGAAATAGGCAAAGGACCAATTCTAGGTAATGGTCCACTCTTGGTTCAGGCCTCATCACATGACTAGATCCCTAACTGTAGCCTTAGGTGTCAAAAATGGTAAATCTGGTGCTCCTGAAGTTGTGGACACCATGGGCTACAATTAAGATTCGAGTCATTGATGATTCAAATCCTAAAACCTCAATTGGTGGACCCCACGAATCAAGGATGAGCCATGCCATTGATTCGTGTGTGGCACACTTGATGGAAGGTCATTTGGATGGTCAATGGGCCCCACATATTATCAGACATCAAACCTACAGAAATCTGGAAAATCACCAATCACAGCTTGCCCGGTCGACATCACACCCTGGGATGTCGACCGGGTGAACTAGATATTGACCTCCCAGGTCGACATCCTGCTGTATACCCGGTCGACATCATGGCCGTGATGTCGACCGGGTCCACTGAGACCTGGTGTCAAGAAGCTGGGGGGCTCTGCAGGAAAACCAGTGTATCCGATTGATATCATGGCCGTGATGTCGACCGGGTACACTGCATTTCTGCCATGTTCTGAAAATCCGGGTTTCAGCTATTTCCTGTGTTTTCCTGTGTGCTCGATTGACCGAGACAGGGTCCGGTCGATCGGGTACACTGTCTGTGCACAGTTTCAGAAAAATAACTGGGACTTATATTTTCAGGCATTTTAGTGTGCTCGGTCGACCGAGACAGGGTCCAGTCGACCGGGTACATGCAAATTGCAGAATTTCAGATTTCTGGAATCTTTCCCTTTTCAATCCAATTTTCATCCAATCCCTTCCAAACATTCTCCATTCATCACATAAACAAGAATAAACATAAAAACACTCCAATTATCACCAACTACCATCCATCCGGGCCATTGATCTTCCAAATGGAGAAACCCATCCATCAATGGCCAATTTCCATGAAAACAAGCTAAAAAAGGAAGATCTATACAAGCATATCCATCTAATGAAATGCAATTACAAAAACAATGAAATACAGCATGCATCTTATTGAAATTGCATAGGGTACTTGCCTTAGTTTTAGAATTGGTGATAGAGTAGAGAGAGAGAAGAGAATCCAAGCTCCTATGTGTGTTGTAGCTGAAATTGGGGGGTCTCTAGCCACCTTGTGCTGGGATTTTGGGGAAATAGGGTTGCTTGGGGAAGAAGATAGATTAATTAAGAGAAATGAGAGGCACTTAGGGTTTTGGATAATGTTGCAATAACTTAGGTTATATAGTTTAGGGTTTTAGACTAATTACCTAAAGGGTATTTTGGTTTTAAATGAAAATGAAATGGGGCCATGGGCATTTGGGTAATTTGGTGGGTTCTAGAACCTCTGGAGTGTGATGCTCTTACTGGACCTTCACCCAATGGATGGTTCGGGTCCGAAGCACCTGCTCCTTGGTGTCGATGATGGCAACTGGCTTGGCTAAGGATAGCACCAATTCCCACATTAGAGGCATCACAGTCCACTTCAAACACTTTGTTAAAATCTGGAAGTGCAAGAATATGAGCTTCAGTCATCTTATTCTTTATGAGTTCAAAGCTTCTTTGTGCTTCATTATTCCTTGTGAAAGTTCCTCCCTTTAGACATTCGGTGATTGGAGAGATGATGGTGTTAAACCCCTTGATAAAGCAGCGGTAGAAAGAGGCAAGACCATGAAAGCTTCAGATGTCATGAAGAGAACTAGGAGTAGGCCAACTTGTAATTGCTTCAATCTCGCTAGGATCCACCATTATTCCTTCAATTGAGACAGCATAGCCCAAAAGGACAAGGCTATTTGTCAAGAATTGACAATTCTTCAAGTTGACATACAATTTATGCTCCCTTAACACTTCAAAGACTTGGCGAAGATGCTCCAAGTGTTGAACCTGATTTTTGCTATATACAAGAATATCATCAAAATAAACAATAACAAAGTAACCAATAAAATGTTTAAAAACATGGTTCATAAGCCGCATAAAGTACTAGGTGCATTAGAGAGACCAAAAGGCATAACATTCCATTCAAAGAGGCCATCCCTTGTTTTGAAAGCAGTCTTCTATTCATCACCCTCTCTCATTCGGATTTGATGATAACCACTTCGAAGATCAATCTTGGAGAAGATGGTGGCACCATGTAGTTGGTCAAGAAGATCATCAAGGTGAGGAATAGGAAAGCGGTATTTGATAGTAATCTTTTTCACGGCTCTACTATCAACACACATACGCCACGATCCATCTTTCTTTGGTACAAGAAGGTCAGGGACAGCACATGGACTCATGCTTTCTCGAATCAAACCCTTGGCCAAAAGATCATCAACTTGCCTTTGAAGCTCTTCATGCTCCTTAGGATTCATCATATAGGCGGGCTTGTTTGGTAGAATGGCACCGGGCATAAGATCAATGCAATGTTGAATGTCCCTCATTGGCGGAAGACCGGTTGGAATTTCTTCCGGAATGAGATCACCAAACTCATGAAGAAGAGATTGCATCAAAGGTGGGATTTCATTACTCTCTTCATTTTTCTCCATCACAACAAGAGCATAGCCTCATTAGTTCCACAAATTCTGTTTTAAAGAGAAAATTACTTCCTTCCCCGCTATAAGGCTTGGGAATGCTCTTAAATTTGGAAGGACCTAATGTGACTTGAACCCCATCTTTTTTAATAGTGTAGGTGTTCTTGAACCCATCATGAATAACCCGCATATCAAATTGCCATGGGCATCCAAGAAGCAAGTGACAAGCATCCATGGGAACAACATCACACACAATTTCATCTTTATAATTTTTCCCAATAGAAAATTGAACTAGACACCTTTTTGTTACTTTTACCTCATTTCCTTTGCGAAGCCATGAAAGCTTGTAAGGTTGAGGATGGTCCTCCATTTTCAGCTGCAATTTCTCCACCATTTTAGTTGCTACCACATTCTCACAGCTCCCTCCATCAATGATAACATCACATACCTTACCATAGGATGTGCAGCGGGTGTGAAAGATGTTGTTGCGAAGCCAACTCTTTTCCTCTACATGGGCTGCACTTAGGCTGCAACGAATGACAAGACACTCTCCTTCATCTCCATAGGTGATTTCATCTTCATTTTCCACCTCTTCGTTAATAGGCAACTCTTGTTCCGACTCCTCATCCACATCTTCTTCAACTAAAGAAACAATCTTGAGGTTAGGGCACTCGGAAGCAACATGACCAAATCCATGACATTTGAAACGTTGCCGATTATTGGGATTGGAAATGCTAAGACGGTTTGGAATACTCTCACCATCTTTCTTAGGAGGTGATTTAAAATTGGTTGGCTTAGGTGTTGGTGAAGGCTTAGAAGTAGAACCACTCCCCTAATTGGAAACACCTTTCCAATTTGAAGATCGAAAGCTATTCCTCTGCGATTCTTTAAATTGGAACTCCACTTTTGCTAACTTGAAGACGTCATTATAGGTCCAATATGGCTGCACCTGAACAACATTAGCAATATCCGATCAAAGTCCCCGAAGGTAGCGAGCAATGGTTTGTTCTTTCAGTTCAGACACATCACAGCGCATCTTAAGATGATCAAACTCTGTTGTATACTCTTCCACAGACAACTCCTTTTGCCTGAAATTATGGGACTTAAGAAATGCATCTTGGCGATAGTGTTCAGGCAGGAACTTCTTTCTAAGCTCTTTCTTCATCTTTTCCCATGTCACAATTCTCCTCTTTCCTTCACGAGCACACTGGTTTTTGAGATGTTCCCACCAAATGGAAGTATGTTTCTTCAACTTAATGGCTATAAGCTTCACCTTGCGATTATCCGGCACATCTTTGAAATCAAAAACCCGCTCAACAGTGTTAAGTCAATCTATGAACTCATCTCCTTGAATTCTACCCTCAAACTCTGGGATGTCAACTTTGATGTCATATTCTTGTTGGAAACGCTGGTTCCTTCGAGGCTGATGACTGGGAGAAGCCTCTTCACTAGACGAATCACTAGGAGCTTGGTGAAAGGGGTTAACCTCCTCCTCCTCATCATTTGATTCATGATGATTCTCATCATGTTCTAGATTTTCATAGCGCTCAAGACGCTGCTACAATTGCTGAACTTGTCTCCTTAACTCATCCACTTCAACATCACGAAGATCTCTTTCATGACGAGGAGGTGATTCAACATTTGGTCCACAACGTCGACCCGCCATGACAACCAAAAGCTCTGATACCAATCTGATGCCGGAGAATAGAAGAAAGAGAAGGGATACACAAGTGAACTCTCAAAGATAACACAACTCACCACCCAATGGAGATCCACCAAAGGGATATAGAGTTAAAAAGCAAAAAGAAATCCTTCTTCTCAAAAGACGAAGGCTGAACTTCATTCAAATTGTGCAAAAAGATGCCCCTTCAATACACAACTAAAGACTTAAATAAAGAGGCCTGGAACAAAACTCCATCCATAGACAATTTCCAAAGCTAATTAACAAGCTCACAAGCTTTAAGAAAAGATAAAAACTATAAAATTAATTATGCAAGACTTGACTATAGTTAATAAAAACTACAAAATTAATTATGCAAGACTTGACTATAGTTAAAAGACTTTAGGGAAGTTTGAAAGTCTTCTAAATAAGAGAATTAAGTAGCCATTGAAATCTCAAAAGCATTGGAAACATAAACCTGAAAACAGAGCAATTTCTGCTGTAGCAACCAAAATAGCCCTCTGTTCTCGGTCAAAACTGATTCTCCAAAAAACTTTCTAGCCCCCAAGGCTACTACCATTTTAAAGATATGGAAGTTAGCGAACTAATAAAAAAAAAGGGTGCACAAAAAGGAGTTCTATAGAGAGAGATATGGCCATTTTACTAAAGACAGTTTGGGCTGTTTGCAGAATCCGAGAATGCTAAATTTGAAGTGTTTTTGCATTTTTATTGGATTGGTTCTTCAACTTTGGTACTTAGGATACTCCGGTATTAATCATGGAACCGTAGGCATGATGCAAAGAAAATCTCCACAAGTAGATTTTTTTGCCTCATTTAGCATTACGTGGTTCTCTCATGCACGCTAATAACTTCAAGTGTCTATACCGGTGCATTGGTACAATATTCATCAACTTTGATCAATGAAGTTGATTTGACTTTGTACATAAACTCATTTGGTGTAACCCAATGACAAATTAGATCTAGAGAAGAGTGGTGGTGGGGGAACGGGCGGCGGGATGGAATAAAATAAGGTCATTACCCACTGCTGGTCTCACCAAAGCAGGGTTATGGGAGGGTCAAGACCTGATTCAGACCTAACATTTTGCAATTTTGCACAAAATAGCTGCTCGCAAGTCTTGAACCTGCGTTGTCACGCACAGCACTCAAGACTTTTACTATTGCACCAAAGCAATGACCCCCATAATAAGAATGCAATTTCCCTCCAAATGCAAGAAAGTATTTGTTTCTTCAAAGAACAAACCGTGTCAAATGGTTGTCCCCGGCTGTTGCTCGGCCGATCAGGGTGTGCTTGCTTGAGTTCAAGTCTCTTGTAAAGAAAGGAAAAAAAAGTGCTACATGGATGAATTAATTAACTTTCCTAATACTTTCTGACTATTTAATTTATCCAACATGCTAAACATAAATATGATCCAAGTTAAAAAAATTAATTACATCGAACAAAGAAATATGCAAAGTGAAGAAGAAGAGAATTTTTGGGTCTTCCACATATTCTTCATGGCATTGCTTTTCTTCTCAATCCATTAAGTGAAAGGTTTATACCGAAAAGCAAGGTGATTGATGGAAGTATAAATAAGTAGAATAAAATGAAGACCATCTGAACCTCATTCCAAAAATATAGTTGTAAATGTTCCACCATTTGAACTCTAAAAGAAGCTCTCTCCAAAATTCATCTGATTATGGAACAAGAACATGCATGTGTATGAGTATGTTACAAATGTGTAACATTTATGCATAGGCACATTTATTTGTGCTCATTTACGCATCACATCCATAGATGAGGTGTGATAATAATGTGTAAATGAGGTTGTTTTCATGTGAAGATTTTTACACCTTCCGTTAAGAAGGCGCCTATACAAAGGACACTTGGGACAGGTCATTGTATCAAATCCCTTTACCACCTTCTATGTTTTTGCAGTATTTGTGGGCCCTTCAGCTTTCTAATCTGAACTGTTCAAACTTTTTACTGACATGAAAGCCCTAAGCATTTAGCCTTACGTCTTTGAGCATTTATAGATTTTGAGACATAAGAAGATTTTTTTTTTTTTTTGAATGATAGACATACGAAGATTTTACATATGTAATCTTAATTGTTCAACGTTTACTCATGTGAACATGGTGCTTCCAAACACACGTGATATTGTGTTTCACATGTAAATCTCATGTGTAAAATGCACATATGTAAATCCCGCTTCCCTATCCCATTGGTAAAAGACAAATGACTCCTTCGGCAATCTTACTTCTATTTTATGTCTTTTAACTCCTAGCAACTGATGTTACATAACCACAAACATCAAATTTCCATCACCCATTCTTGGTATAGCCTCAGGGAAACCAATCTGTTGAGGTCAACGTCCACCCTCTCCTGAGCAGTCCTTATTATGGTCGAAGCCTCGCCCTCACCATAAAACTATTGTTGTGTCGTTTCCTATCACCAATTGGTTTTGGGATAAGTGGTACCTCAATGGGCTGTAAGATCCTACAAATGGTATCAGAGCTTGGTAGGTCGGGTGTTTGAATCACGAGACACGCGTTTTGTTCGCAGCAGGAGTCGCAGCGGGTGTGCCGTTGAGGGAGGGATTGTTAAAATTAATGTCCACTCTCGCTCCTAAGCGGTCATAATTATGGTCGAACCCTCGCCCTCACCATAAAACTATTGTTGTGTTGTTTCATATCACCAATTGATTTTGGAATAAGTGGTACCTTAATGAGTTGTAAGATCCTACCCAATCCAAATATATGCATTTTAAATCCAGTCCATAGATGCACTTGTACAGGCCTATCTCAATCATTTGTACCTCCTTTAAAATTAATATATATGTCGTGGTACTCCCATCAATTGGGTTGCATATACCTGTGCATGCAGAGGCAAACACAAACACTTTCGGTATACATTCTAAATCCAGTCTATAGATGTACTTGTGCACGCCTATCTCAATCATTTGTACCTCCTTTGAAATTTTTATGTATGTCCCGGTACTCCCGGCAATTGGGTTGCATATACTTGTGCATGCAGATGGAAACACAAACACTTTTGGTATACATCATTTCAACATGGAATTGATTCATAACGGGGAAAGTTAGAGCCAAAATGATAAACAAGAGCCCAAAAATTCCACATGATGATGCAGCAGGTTTAACCCGATACATAAAGTATTTAAAGAGATAAAAAATGCAGTGTGACGCCTTTTATTTTTCAATGATAGTTTGCTACTTTTCCTTGATCAATAGCAGTTTTCATTCAGAATGAATTACAACAATAGTCTGTATCATGATTGGCAACAATAAAAAGAGAGTTAAGCAAAGAACATCCAAAAAAGGAACCAGACAAACCAAAAATAGCACAACTCGAGGATTCACATACAGGTTTTTGCAAACGACCACTCAAGTAAAAACTCTCCCAGTTCAATAAATCCTGGACCAAATCATGCATTCAAACAACCCCATACTTGATCAGGTTCTGAGTTTTGCAAACAATAGAATTAAACTCCATATGATAGAGCCCATTTCAATGTACCCAAAATTAGTAGTTCTCTTACTTTCTTTTTTCGAAAAAGTAGTAGTTCTTTACTACAACAATAAATTATATTTGAGGCATTACCCTCAATGCCACAGCAAGGGACATGAAATAACTAAGATGTAATCTACCATTGTTGTTGTCTGAAAACAACGCATCTCAGAGGCAGCAATAGTGGTAGATGAATAAGTGGTGCCTTGTTTTGGTTGCAGAGCAAGAGTGCAGAACCATAGGCACAACAAAAATCCACTGGGGGAAAGAAGCTGCAGAGGAGCTGAAAGTGCTACATGCTTGTTCTCCATTTGTATGAAGCTTTATTCTGTGTCGCCTTTCATATTTAACCAGCTGTTGGTGTAGTGAAATGCATTGCAATTAAAGGTACCTTTTGATTTTAGTCTACACAGTGGAGAAACAAAAGCAACTGATGTTACAATTTTAAAACTGGACATGAATAACCGTGATGATTCGTGTATATCGTTGTTGGCTATTGCTTATTTATGTGTTGGATACTTCTTATCCTTGACCTACCAAGAAATGGGAAAAATAGAGTGTATATTGCCTTGTTTGACAATGGAGAAAGCAGGAGAAACCTAGAAGAGAACAATATTTTATATTAGTACAAATTTACATATGTAAATTAAGGTCAATAAACTTTACATATAATGAAAATTTAATAATGTTTGCCCACGTACACCATTTCCATATCCCAAAATCACTTTTTTCATGTTTGTATGTATATATGAACATTGGGCCTATTTGGCACTTTACTTTTATTAGTCAAAGTCTAGTAAAGCCTCCATTTTTCAGACAATGAATCACATCGATAGCATTTTAATTCAACATTCTTTTCATTTTCAAAAAATGTCAAAAAGCAACTTACTTTCTCCACTAAAAAACAAAAAAACTCCACTTCTCTATATAAAAAGTCAATAAAATTCCATACCGAACAACTAAAAATAAAATACCGTCATAATCCCATTATATCTTATTTTCTCTTCATTTGATGCTTACTACTCTTAATTTTACGTCTAAAATTACCAAAGGGGAATTAATGTTGGAGCTCACATTTGTATCAAAATGGACATTTTTTGCCTATACAATACCTACTCAAATTGTAAAAAAAAAAAAAAAAAGATCTGCTACACCTTCAGCATTGAAAGTTGAAACGGGTCCCACTTACATATATTAAACTACGAGGTTTTAGCTTCAATTTTGACCGTTGGTTATATAACGACTCATTTTTCTATCAAACCATTAATGTTTCAGTTGTTCCTGTGTAACTATACGTTGTTTGCTACAACTTCTCGATTTCTATTTTATCCAACTTGTCCTTTGGAAAGAACTAATTTTTTTTTAATATGTGATTCTTTATTCTACAGTGCAGGGAGATATCGTGCTGAGCACGGGTTATTAGGCTAGTAAAGTATTGACGGCAAATCAATTGAGACACCATAGGGTTAACATCTAATTGTTCAATTGAGATGTTTCTTTCATTTCAGCACGAACATAGTAGCTCTACAAGCATAAACATCTCCGTCAGTCTTCCTATATTTCATCTTGGGTAGGGGTGTAAAAAAAAAAAACCAAAGAGCCGTCTAACCGAACCGAACCCAACTGCTGTTAATAACCGTGTTTCGTGATTTGATTACGGATACGGTTAATGAAATCCAAAAACCGTACGGTTCAGTTCAGTTACGGTTTCCCATAATAATTCACGATTATTAACCGAACCAAACTGTAAAATACGGTTCGGTTAACCGTATCGGCCGGCCCCTTTCTCCGTTTCTCCTCTCCTCTCTCTCTCTCTCTCTCTCTCTCTCTCTATGCACGAAGAAGAAGAAGACGCCACGAAATCTCTCTCTCTCTCTCCGCCTCACTATCTTTAATATCCCTCCCCATCACATTATCCCCTAAAAGTGCTTTCCCCCTTGGAAACCACAATGACAAACTTAGGTTTTCCAAATAAAAAAGCCCACAAATCTCATATTCTCTTATCTCTATCCTTGTATGTATGTATGGATCAATGGAAATCCAGGGGTTTCTGTCAATCAATCCAAACAGATGTTCGTCTACCTCCTAGTAGTCATCTGCAGAACTCGCTCTTCGAATAGCGGTAGGTTGGGATCTTTCCTCATTTCATCACCTCTTGTCTTGGATCTCCGTTCAAATTTCTCATATTTGTTTGGAATTGGGGTTTTGATCACGCATGGAAACTGTGATTTGAAATTGGGGTCTTGGGATTTTGAAATTTAAGAAATTGGGGTCTTGCGTGTTTGAAATCTGTTTTTGGGGGGTATTTGATTCTTTGAGATTATGGTTGTGTGGAATGCTTTCTATTGAAAATGGAAGTTGTTTCTTAGGGAGAAGAATTTTTTGTATGACCATGTCCGCATTTTTTTTAAGGGTCTTGTTTCTAAAGTGAAAGAAGATTTTTTTCTGCAATTGGCTGTCTTACACAAGAGTTTGAAACGAATTTTTTGTTTTGTCTGTGTTAGCATTTTTTGAAGGGTCTTGTTTCTGAAGTGAAAGAAAAGAAAATTCCTACAAATTTGGCGGAAAGTAGAATTGGACCGAGAAAATAAAGAATTACTTTTGGCTGTCTTACATGAGTTTGAAACAAGTCACATACTCAAACTATAGAAAATGGAGTCTTCAGTATCCATTTTCAGAAAATGTAATCACTGTGGAGTTAAAATTTCATTAAAAACTGTCACCCACAAACATGTCCTAAATGCAAAGATTATTGAAAATTTTCCACGGTTATTAACCGTAACCGAACCATCTAATACGGTTAACCACGGTTATGATTTTTTACGGTTTTTGTGGATACGGTTATGGTTTTAAATGACAGAAAACCGCAGTTACGGTTCGATTAACGGTTTTCCAAATTGACCGGTTAACCGAACCGTTACACCCCTACATGAGGGGAAGGTGAAATGAAGGGTCCCAATAGATTAAGGTGTAGTAACCGATTACCCTGTTAATTGGATTTGGATATAAAAAGGCCACGTTGTGCTGAAACATTCATCCTCATCCTATTAATCTTCAATGATCATATGATCATTAGTACAAAATACATTAGGAAAAAAAGATGGTGAAAAACATGCGCGTCGGATTCAATCAAATTCCATGCAATACAGATAGATAAGCATATGAATAATTGCAAAAAATTTAAGTAAAGGCCCCCTAGCCATCTAAGAGTGTAAAGCCAAATCAATCCCATCATTTTCTTGGATACAACCATCTGGGACCAAATGGGTCCTCTTTTACTAATACGAGTCCTAATTGTTTCAATAACAATAGCTTCCATCCCAAGTTCAAATGCAGCAATGAAAAAACAAAAAGATGGTAGTGTTGTTTTATGCATGTCCTTAGTTGAGTGGTTCCTCTTACAGAGAGATGGAGGCTACGCGCGGCAAATCTACATTTCAGTTTCTCATGAAATGTAAGGTGCATTTGGCAATTAACTAGGTAAGTTAAAGTAAAGTGAATTCAGACAAAAAATGATAAATGGTCATATCAAAAGTATACAATATCTAAATTCCCTCAGAATTTTTGAAAAAAAAAGTAAAAAAAGAAAAAATAACCTCCTTTCACCACTAAAAGACAAAAAAAAAACTCAACTTTTTATACAAAAAGTAAAAAATATTTCATACCAAATAACTAAAAACAAAATACCATCATAACTCATTATCTTTTATTCTCTCCTGATTTGATGGGAAAATAAAAAAATATGTGAAGTTGGGAACAACAAATTAACGTTTTCTTTTTAGGTTGACTATGATTCAAGGGGTGCTTTAGTAAGAATAAAAAGAATAGGGTTTTTTTCGAGGTTTCATGAGAATATAGGAGCCTTTTTCTAAAAATTTATAAAAATCAATCAATAATTGTGATTGGTGTTGATTTCCAAAATATATAACATCCATTATGTTAATAAGATTTATTCAAGTACAGTAGCCACAGTTGTTTTAATATTTTTAATTTTTGTTTTGGATATTTGAATGTGACAACCGAACTATTTTAAATTTTATATACATATTAATATGTTTGTATTTTTTGACAATCTCAACACTTGTCGTTATTGGCAGGAGTACAATTTTTTTCTTTGCTTTTGTAAGTTTTAGACATTGTCAACTACAATAGCATATACATTTATATATAAATCAAATTTTAAGATAACAGGAGATCTCTCTCCACTAAAACACTTACAATCTCATAGATCTCCACACACACTCCTGCTTTATACACTTTCTTCACTCTCATATAGGGGAAGAATGTGGGTTTCTAGGTGACATGTATTTATAGATACATGTGACATGTATTTTTAGATTCAGGTTTTACTATTTGCAAAAACCCTTCCAACTTAAATCTTTACATTCTGTCACCATAAGATATTGCAAAATTACTCCTTCTAGCCCAAATGCAGAGCATATTTTCACCACGAATTCAGAACTCTGTTTCATTATCTTCTTTGTTTTTACTTATTGTGGGTTTCTCTGAATTCTTCCTATAGCATCTTCTATCATCTAGAGTTTATATGTTTCTAAAAGTTGCTTACTAGAATGAGTGCTAGTGCAAAAATCAATGCGACGGAAACAAAATAATGCTAACTAGCAACTAAATTTACCAATCTCTAATGTGGCATAGAATATATATAGCACTTGTGGGCGAAGCACGAGAAATGATATCTTATTCTTATTAGGTTGAGATGATTTATCATTCTTCTCATGCAATAGCAAATAGGGAAAACGAAAGTTATCTCATTTACATTTTTGACACTCGTATATTGCCCATGCATAGGTGATGATGTCTCTCTTATTAAGAGAGAGTGCATGGAATCCCTTTCTCAAAACATATGGGCCAGCTATAATCAATCCAACCACCTTACACTCACTATCCACATAAATTGACTCAAGCCCAAGTTTGACATTCATCAATCTATTAGTCACCATTAGATTAAAACCTAAAAACACGATACATTCTAAATTTGATGCCCATGGATTAAGGGGTCAAGACGATTTAACAAATCGGACATCCACATCAAATCACAGCCCATATATATATATTTAAAATATATTATATATTTATATACGGGAGAGATATCTCTCGTAAGAGCATCTTTCTTTATATAATATACAATCACCCATGGGAGTTAAATTGGGTTAGGGCTAGACAAAAGGGCCAAGCCCTGTCCAATAAGACATCTAAGTTTGAGCTTACCCATCTTTTCGTTGACTGAGCAATCTGAATCGTCAATTTTCAATTTTGGGCTAGACTTGGATCCATTGATGGGATAGGATTAGATCCCAAACCCACTCACAAAGTCTTCCGAAAAAGTCGTAGCTGACAAACCCACGTACCCGACCATCCTAATTCGTACCCACAGAGAAAACACAAATTCAACAAACACACATTTCTCGCGATCCGCTTCGTTTCGTTTCAGCCAATGGGAGAGAAGCACACGGATTACGTGTTTTTTCAAACTTCATCTCAGCCGTCTGCCACTCATCCCAATCTCTGGAAAGACGTGAAAACCACGTCTTTATAATCACCATTCTGACAGCTACCTTTCCGTTCAACGGTACTCTCCCCTCTCGTCTTCGCTACGAAACCCAACCTTCTCCCCCAGATCGTTTCGAAGTTCTCACAAGGTTCGAAAATAAACCCTAGTTTTTTCCTTCATTGTTCATGTTGGTTTCTGCGTCAGATCTTAACAAGTGATTGCTCGTTTTCTCTCGCTGCAGTGATTTTTCAGAAAAGGCAATGGCTCGTACGAAACAAACCGCTCGCAAATCGACCGGAGGAAAGGCTCCAAGGAAGCAGCTTGCTACGAAGGTCTTTTTCTTTCTTTTACGGGTTTCAATCTCTGTTTTCTTTGAAAATCGGTATGGTTTTCTGATGGTGTGATCTGATTCTGAAGGCTGCAAGGAAATCGGCACCGACTACTGGTGGAGTCAAGAAGCCTCATCGCTACCGTCCTGGAACTGTCGCTCTTCGGTACGCTTTTGATTCGTTTTCCTTCAATCGCAAAGGATGATTTGGTTTTCTCTGAAAGTATCTGATTTGCTTTCTCTCATCCAAACAGAGAAATCCGGAAATACCAGAAGAGCACTGAGCTTCTGATCCGCAAGCTTCCATTCCAACGCCTTGTTCGTGAAATCGCACAGGATTTCAAGGTAATACCACCTGATCTTGGGTTTTTGGCTTTTGGTATGGAGTTTTGTATGGAGTGTTAATTTTGTTTTTATTGTTTGGGCAGACGGATCTTCGTTTCCAGAGCCATGCGGTTCTCGCTCTTCAGGAAGCTGCTGAGGCTTACCTCGTTGGTCTCTTCGAGGATACCAACCTCTGCGCCATCCACGCTAAGAGGGTGACGATCATGCCGAAGGATATCCAACTTGCCCGACGAATCCGAGGGGAACGTGCTTAGTGGGCTTTTCCAGTGGTGTTTTGGGCTTTTTTTTTTTTTTTTTGTATATGGCTTAATGGTGTTTGTTTTTATTTAATCTCAAAAGTAATGGATTTTAGGGTAGTTTGGTTGTTTTTGTGTTGATCGATTATCATCGATTCATAGTACGCTGGGGATACTTAATTGAATTTTAATAACTTCGAGACTCTTATTTGTTGGATCATGTTTGTGTCTGCCAATAGCTCCAGTTTTGCCATGGAATGGGGTTTTTTCACACACACCCCCCCCCCCCCCCCCCCCCCCCACTAATTGACTCAGAATGTGCATTTATTTGCTGTGAGAATGTGGTTTGTTATTCATATATGGGCTATTCAATCTGGTTTCTTCCTGAAGAAGAACGTCTTGGTGTGTGCTTTTTAATTTTGGTTTTCCTGTTACATCAGATGAGCCAATTATATACCTGTGATTTAATGGTGGCTTCCATGCCATGTGTGCTATCTTCTGGAAAGGATTTTGTGCCAGTGTTCTGGGAATTAGTTTGTGTCCTTTTGTTCGAGAAAGGGAAAGGGTACACAAGAATCTATGGTTGCTCTGGCATATCCAGTAGGGCGAAGGCGCTGGCATTAATTTCAATGGGATGGTGGTGCTCTAGTATTTGATGGGTTATTTTCTCGATTTTCACTTTTAAACCTTAATTTTTGACCTGTGGACTGCAGTTTCTGATTTCCTAGGAATTCAATTGCTTGCATCCAATGTGCCCTTGGAATTCTCGAGATATCAGTAGAGGTGGAGGTGTTTTGTTGTCAATGTCGTCCTTGAATGCAGTCGACGACCTAGCTCCTGTAAACCTTTCCTTTTCCCTTTCTACGTCGTTGATTTACAGGAAGGCGCGTGGTGAGTAGTTGTAGACATTAAAATGAACAGGGAAGACGGGGGGGTGGGAGTCTTCATCGTATACTGAAAAGGATGCCGTTAACAAAGAAAATAGAGAAAAATGTGATCCGTGTGCCATATCAGACCAGCATTAGCCCAATAAATGCATGGCTAGTTTAATGGTGACTCGTGTTTTAGCTTAATTGTTGGATAATCTGACCCAACATCTTCAGGAACATAACTTTTATCAATCAGAGAAGACCTTGAATGGGGCTCTAAAGCTTCGACTTTAAAATTCATTTTTTGGTTCAAAAAGTTTCATAACCTACTGTAAACTGGAAATTGCACAAAGATTTGAGTATTCAAGGCGAGGGGATTTTGACCTCTATTTGAACCGAAAATCAGCCACTTGTTCTTGGTATTGCACAAGGTGCGATAATTATCAGGTGGTCTTTGGCCTTTGGTATTTAGCGATACCAATATTTTCAGGTCTCATCACAGGGCCAGTAGTGGGGTGCAAGCATGATGCAATCAGAGTTTGGCCTTATGCTGCTAGTCATATGCTTAAACAATGTGTTGCAAAATTGACAGCACCATCTGTTATTTTGGTTGCTGTAAGAAAGGGGCTAATATTGCAAGTTTTGGAATTTCAAATGCATTTTGAGAGATGCACATTTAAGAATTTTTGTCGCAGAAATTTTTTACGAGAATATGATGGCATCTTAAATTCTTCTAATGGATTTAACCCAAATTGAAATTTTGGTAGATGGATTTGGACCGTTATGGTTGCAGTGATAAGATGCATCCTGCTTCTTTTGAAGAGGATAACCATAGTATGGTATGGCAAAATTGGGGAGTATTCCTATGTATACTTCTCTTACCATATGGTGAGGGACACTTCCCTATTTGAGAATTTTCAAGTACAAGTGTATTTCACTTTATGTATTTAAAAATTTTCTTTTGTATTTGAAAATTTTCAAAAGGAGAAGTGTCTCTCACCATATGGTGAGGGAAATATGCATAAGAATACTCCCGGACAAAATTTGTGTGGCTTATATGTGATTGATGATCATTTGTACAAAGGCCATAAATGCATTTGGGTATGGTTATTTCATGATCAAATCAGATAGCTAAAAATGAGCACGTTTTTTTTGTCCTATTGATGAATAGATCTTAATGCTCACTTGTATTTCTTGAGTGCCCTATTTGAATTTTGATATCTGCTTGGGGGCTTTACTTATGGAATCGAGTGAAGTAAAGATTATTTTGAATAAAGAATAAAATATAAGTGAGTTGTGATGGTATTTTATTTTTAGTTGTTTGTGATGGAATCCTTTTGACCTTTTGTATTGGACTTTCCATGAGCGATCAATCAATTGACGTAAAGCATCAAATCATAAAAGAGTAAAATAGAAGGGAGTTATGATGTTATTTTGTAATTAGTGGATTGATAGAAATTTTTTTTGACTTTTTATGTAAAATGTGGGTTTTTTCTTGTTATTTAGTGGGAAAGGGATGTTGCTTTTAGACTCTTTTTTTTTTTTTTTTTTTTTTAGAGAAGGAAATTTTTTAAAGATATGTATTTTTGACGTGACATCTTATTTAAAAAAAGAGGCTTTACTTTTACTGACCTAGTAAAAATTTTGAAAAAATAAAACCTAATAAATTGCCGAACGGGTGCTTATTGGGCAAATAAATTACCTCTTACAACTTGGATGAACAGGCACATTTATATTATAGATATAATTTGTCTCAATCAGGTCGCCTGAACCATTGATTTTGGGGGTTTTGGTGTTTGTTTCTTAAGAAGCATTCTTGAAATCCAAACTCTATACATAAATTCAGATTCATGTCAGGTCAGGGTGATCATTGATGGGTGATCCTGATTGAGATAAATTATTGGTCGGTCCCCAGCGTCCGAAATCAAAAGGCCCCAGTTTGAAGTTTTTCTAGATCTGAAGTCCAGTTTGAAGTTGAGCCCTAAAATGTGCTGATGCTAATTACTACTAATTTGGGGTTTTGATGGAGCGCGGGAAGGGAAGAAGAGGGTATGCGTGGGCGATCTCTGCAGGACTAAATGCCGCACTTGCTGCCATCTCTGCTAAGTTCTTCTCTTCTCAGGTCTCTCTCTTTCTCTCCTCTTCTCTTGTGCTTGCATTTAAACTTTGATTTGCTAGTCTGATGGACACTACTTGTATAGGCAGTTAGTGGCAAGAGCTTACATTTGATTCTTGTTTACATTATCAGGATTTCTGGTTTTCCTTTTGATTGGGGTCTTTATTATTTATAGCTTTGCTCTTTATGGATCGTGTGTGAACTTGCTTTCAGTGATCATATTAGAAAAACCCAATTGCTATTTTATGGATTTAGCTAATAACCATGATCGCCTTTTCTAATTTTATTGCAAATCTTGTGAATTTCTGGGGTAGTATTATTTTTCGATATGGGTGAACTTTTCCACCTGTTTCTGTATTTGCAATTTAGGACTTGTAACAGTAGAACTTATGCAAGCTAGAGAGGAGTGATTCCCCTTCTCTGCAATTTATTTTGGACTTACACTTCTGTTCCTCAAAATGCTCTAACAACATCTGGGCATTGTACTCCCTCCACTTTTACCTTTCATCCCTCTCATAGTTTCTGATGTTCCTTTCTGTACAACCAATTTCCTCAAATCCTCCACCCAAAGCATAAACATCATTTGTGAAGTAAGAATGTCAGCCCCATTATACGAATCTATTAATGCATTTTTGCAGTTGATACTGCAAACTGCTCCCCATTCATGTAATCTCTTGTTTCCTTTTTTACTTTGACATCTTCTTATTTTATTTGATTTTTATTTATCTATTTATTTGCTTGCATTCCCAATCCTTTGAACACACAAACATCTTCGAATAAACATGTCTAGTTTCTTTATCTTTAGTCCATATTGTAGAATTATTACGAACAAAAAAAAAACCTGCCAATTTGGCATATTTACGAATAAAAAAACCTCTCCTCTCTTCACTGCATCAAATGGGGGTTACATCTCTTCGTCAACTAATGGGATGTGAAGCCTTCACAAGTGATAAATAATAATAATAATTCACCCAATTCTTTTTTTTGAAAAATATTAATTTTTTCAACACTATTTCTTTTTTTCTTTTTTTGATGACGGAGGGTGTCCCGGCCCTTTGGGCCGGACTAATTCCTTTGGGCCTAGGGGGAGCAGGGTAAATCCCCTGTGGCCCCAGTGTGGTAGCGCAGTTTCGAACCCTCAACCTCTGGGAGTAAACCGTGGTTCTAAGTCAACTGAGCTACCCCTCGGGGTTCTTTCTTCGTACATCTCTTTGATGATTTTTACTAACTTGTTGGATTTATTGTTCATATTGTTTTGGATCTTTGTAAAGTGGTCTAAAAGGGTAGTATTGTGTCTCCACTTTGGCATTGGTGCAAAGAGCAATAGCTTGTTGTGAGGGCCCTTGTGTGACATCATTTGAATTGGAGGTTACTGGAATGGAAAAAGTTTAATCAGAGATTTCACAGTTCTAGCTTATGCTTCATCATTGTAAAATATCATTCAAAAAGGTTGTGTTGAAATTATATGCATATAATTTGATGCGATGGGCTTAGGGTGTGGTGAAAGTGCAAGATTTGCATATAAAGCCAGTCATTGCCCTTTGAATTACCAACATTGATCAAAAGTTGTTCACGTGATAGGAGCCCAGCCATTTCACTCTTTGCTATCTTATAATTGATGCCTTTACATCATCTCCAACTTCTTCCAATTTCACACATTGAACAACTTATCTGCCACTAAATACTGACCTGAGGTTTTAAAACTCACTCAACTTATCGCCATTTTGAGTAACTTATCTGAGACTCATTCAAACCACGTCACTAGAAGTTGGAAGGTCCTCACACCATTTCAAACAATGTCACACAACAGCCCTCACACCAAGAAACTGCTCTTTTTTTTTTGTCAGGTTGGTCATGAAAATTGCACAGTGACTGAATCACTATTTTTTATTTTATTTTATTTTTTCGTTTTAACTGTTCCCATCTGATTTTAACTGAATGTCTAAGCCTAGTTAACATATAGCATGGCTCTTTTCATGTGTGATGATGAACCCGTTTAAGTACCCTTTTCAAATTACACAATGAGAGAGGGAGGGAGTAGTACCTGGATGGGTTCTTCTTGTTTTTTTTATGTTGAAACAGTCTTTCTTTATCCATGAGCAATGAGTTTAGATGGGTTGGGTGTATCTGTGTTTACAGAAGTTTTAATTTTCTACCTGAAAGGGTTCTTCTTATTCAGTTTTGAGAGAGAGAGAGAGAGAATACAAAGAGTTGTTTGTTTTGTAAATTTAGAGACACGTGGGACTATTTTTATTTTTTTTTCATAAATGGGATGCATGCTTTAAACCCATCACAGTGTCCCAATTGCACATGAACAACTCTCTCTATTATCTTTATTATGGTGTCAGCTGCAGTGATCATATAAATTTGTGGAGCCACGGTGGTCTAGCCTCAATACCAAATTCAATTAAACATCTTGTTTGTGTTGCTATGGGGTTTGATACAATCCAAACAGACTGGATGTTAAATTAAGACCCGTGAATCTCTAAGAGCATAAAGATGAGATTTCTGCTCTGGCTACAACATTGGGAGGCTATGACTTGAACAATATTGTTCTGGCCACTTGGGTATATACATAGTAAGGACTGGTTTAGCTTACTGGTCCCCAAGTAGGGGCTGATATTCAATCTAGTCAGAGCTAACCATTACTATACAAAAGCCCCTAAAAAATCAGTTTACAAGAATTCTCCCTCTAAGTTCAATTGTTCAAGTATATCTAAACATCAATGTACCCAAGCATAAGCACATATAAGATTTTAACAGGGAGTGTAACAGACTTATTAACTTACCTAAACGAAGGTACCTTTTTCTTCTCCACATCTCAGAGTTTTTATCATGAATATAATTTATTCCTTACTTCCCTTGCAAAATATATTTGAGCTCTCAGCGCAAGAGAACAAATATCTGCAAATCATCATCTTATTTGAATGTGTAGTTGTTTTTGCAGATTTTCCTTGAAATGGTTGCATTTATAAAATGTCTAGAGACAGACTAAAAAGATATGAACTTGGAGCTTTTTGTTATTCGGTGGTGAGTAATTCAGTATTACTTGTCTTGCAGCTTGTCAAATATGGATTTGTTATATTCTTCAATGTGACAATGTGGGGATGCTACGTCAACAGCCTGAAAGCCCTCCCGTCTCTGCAAGCTACAGTAACAAACTTCGCCACTAACTTCCTCTCTTCAGGTCTAGCAGGATTCTTCCTGTTTGGAGAACCCCTGTCTTCTCGGGTAAAATATAAATGATCTGTTTTTTTTTTTTTTCTTTTCATGCAACTAGAAATTTAATATGTTGATAGTGGAAACCTAGTAATTATCCTTTTCTGTGTAGTAGTTGCCTTTGGCATGTTATGGCTGCTGGACTCTATTTGAAATCCAAGGCTATATAATTGATTATATTTGCTTCAGTGACGTCAAAAATCAATTGTCTTGTGATCTACTGAAAAATCCAAGGCTGAACTTCACCAAATTTCTTAATTCTCAGAAGTATAATCACTGGCTCACAATCGTTGGTAATGTGAGTGTGTTTATCTTAATTTCTAAATTAGAACTGACTTGAATGTTTTTAGCATAAATGTTTTAATGTCTACATACGTGCCGTTTTTTTTTTTATAAATAACGGACCCTCCAAGGAAAAATCCCAGTTTCACCATTGCGTGTTTCTTCATGTGTTTATTTTCAGTTACGAAAGTAACCCAGAGAGAGAGAGAGAGAGAGAGAGGAGAGAGTCCCGTATACCTACACATACAACTTAGGGACCGAAGTCAGGATCGTTTGGTTGGTTCAGATGGATCCACATGCTTTTTATTTTGAGGATGTAGAGGGGTTAATCTTACACGTTCTCGTTTCTTATATCTAAACTAGAAGAATTTCATCTCTAATTTTTCTTGATTTTCAATTTATTTGAAGATTTTCTATGGGAGTGGTTCCCCTGACATAAGGACACACATTCATTAGCATTCTACTTGTTTTGGATTGTTACAAGAGTGCATTTTTTATTTGTAGTTTCTCATTACCCGTATTATATTTGCTCCATATTTTGTGAATGGTTCTTTTTGTAATTTGTCAACAAGGCCTTTTCTTTGTAAGTTTTCAATGATTACTGAATACTATAGAATGACTCCACATTGGAGAGGTTAATTGATTGCTCTTCTCTGTTCTTTTCCATTTTCTCTTAACGCGGTATGAGAGCAGAGTCACAGAGTGCATGTCTAAGTTTGTCTCCTCTCTTCTTCCTCTATTCCTCTTCTTTTCAACCCTAATACCAAAGAAGAAAGTAGAAACAGAGTGACACAGTCTTCCTCCCTACAGTTGAGGTGTGAAGTATGAAGATTGGAACGGTCTTTCCAACCCTTTTGTCTCCTATTTTCTAAGGGGCTGTCTGTACTGTCTCTCTCTTGCTTTCTTTTCAATGAAGTTAGTAACCCTTCAAAAAATGGGGCACATTTGTCCCTTAGTTGTAGCTGAGCTGATTATGGACATGGATGTGTAAGTTTGTGAGTTTGATCTCCTATATAGCAGAAAAAAGGGGGGGCATATTTGAGTAAATTCAATTTCTGTAGAATTTAGTCTGGGGCGGCGAGGCTCTATCCTGACTTACAATGGTGATTGTACTCTGTGATTTTAGTATAAGAGTTAAGGTTTTTTTTTCCACAAGGGGTTGTCTGTACTGTCTTCTATCTTGCTTTCTTTTCAATGAAGTCAGTAGCTCTTCCAAAAAAGGGGCATTTTTGTTCCTTGGTCATAGCTGAGCTGGTTATGGGCATTGTTGTGTGAGTTTGTGAGGTTTATTATTATTATTATTATTATTATTTAATATTGTGTTTGTGAGTTTGATCTCCTATTTAGCAGGAAAAAAAGGGTTCAGGGAGGAGGGAATATTTGAGTAAATTCAACTTCTGTTAGAAACTTTTTCTGGGGTGACGCGGCTCTATCCTGATTTACAATGGTGATTGTAGTCTCTGCTTTGTTTTAAGAGTCATGGTTTTTTCTTTTTTCCTTCTTTAACCTCCATTTTTTAAGTGACAGATTTTGAGTTCATAAACAGTGGAAACTGGCCAATCCATTCGGTTTTGGCAGTTTTTATTGAACTCTCCGTTCACTTAAAATAGATCTCCATCTTATTATATTTCTTTACCCAATTCCATTATAATGCTTTTATTTTCTTTTTCATTTTTTTTATACTCTTTGTCCATATTTTAAGAACTGAATATGTAGCTGACCCCAATATAGTTTGGGACAAGGCTTTCATGATGAGCTGGCCGAACGAGTGGAGTGGAAGAGTAGTCCAACCCAGTTTGACAGTCCCATTTCAACAAGAATTAACCATGGGATAAAAATAATAAAGAAAAATTCAAAATATTTTAAAATTATTAGTGGTGGGTCCAACCAGCTCAACTGCCATTTTGACTGGTTTTTTTATTGCTACCAAGGCTTGGATCTAACCAAACCAGCTTTGACCAGCCAAATTAATCAGGATTTTAGAACACTGGAATTTGTCTGATTATGTGTTGGGTCAAGTGATTCTGTGTGGTGTTTCTACTTTGTAAACTAATATAATAGACCACTAGTTTTCATCTGCACAGTTCTACTTGAATATTTCTGACATGCAAAACCTTGGACGGTGAAAACCTTCAAACTGTGGCTTCTGCATTGAATCTGTTATACTATTAATTTTCATCCAACCAGCTATAATTGCGGTTCCAAATAATGATGAGGTTGCTACCTGTTAAAACAGTTAACTGCATTTTTTCTATTAAGTTAACTGCAATTTTGTTCTATTTTTCTTTCTCATTATGATGTTATCAACTGTTTTGCAATTGGGTTCAAGGCTGTGTTTCTTACTGCAAAATTACGTGTGTTTTGCAGCGGGATTGGTGTTGGTGTCTTATAATTTAAGTGCAGTTTTAATTTGGAAATTTCTTTATCGCAGTGGTTTGCAGGCGCTCTCCTCATTGTCCTTGGTGTCTTCGTCCTTAGTAAATCCAGCATTGAGAAAAAGCCAAGCTCAGATTAAAAAGGCCAGATGAGTTTTGTTTACCTGCCATTGTAAGTTTGGGTTCAATGTTTGAAAATGTTTAAAACGTTGGTACTCATAGTGTATTTCACCCCTTTAGTTATTGTCACACCTCGTCAGAATGCCTGAGACAGTGAGACATCCTACTGAAACCGGAAAGCCCCTGAACGCAAAGACCCCACCTAGCATTCGGAAAAAAGCCCCTTTAACTGCTTCCCTGAAACTGGGGAGTTTAGATATCTCAAAAAGTCTCTCAAATGTTGCATTCAGGTTGTCGTAGATTTCGGTAATTCTTGGCTACCTGAACTCTCATCAAGAATGCTTGCAATCGAACAGGCCCTAAACAGCAAATTCTATGTGACAGTGAAAGTTTTATTCACCACCTTGTTCTTTTGGTTTATTCTCTTAAAAACCAATATAATTTTTTTTCTTCAGCAAGTCAATATCAGGCATTAAAATGTACTAGAAACGGTTGCAACTAACATTGAAAAGATATCATCTGAATGCTTCACCAATTTCACATTTTTAGCCTTTGGTTGGGTGATTTTTTTCAACTTTTAAAAGGAATTGTCATCTGGTTAGACTAAATTCGTTAGATACTAAAAAGTATACCTCTTTTATTACAGTCGGTTCCATATTCAAATGCTCACTTCAGAACATGGATATGAATGCTATACAGATTAGAAGATATAAAAGGATGGTTGAAAACTATTCAAGTTGACTCTTGACTCTCTTGAGTAATCTCATTTTGACAATGGACCGAGTCAAAAATAAGGGAGACTTGGTCGAGTCATCTTATTTAAAGAAGTTGTTTGCATGCATTCTAAACCATTTAATAGGTGGCAAATCTAATTTTAAACAACTAAAATTTAGTTTTAAGTAATTATGTGTGAGGTTTGAAGTCAATTTGATGTCAATAATTTAAAAATGACTGGAATGTATTTGAAACTTAAATCTGATCTTTTACATTCCATATTTGGACTTATGTAATATGTAATATTTTTTTCTTTTATTGTCTTTATTATTGTACTTTTCCTGCATATATAAACTTATTAGTTTGAATTGATTGTCATTAAAACATATAAATAAAATATAAAAATTATATTTTCTAAGTAATGGATTTATTTTTTGATATTTTTAAATTTATTTTATAAAAACATGACTCTTCAAGAGTCTTCGTGTTGACTATTCGAGCCGGTTTTTTTGCATTGGACAAGTTAAGTTCGAGTCACAAGTTTTTCAATTTTATATGAAAGGTCTTATATGGATGATTTTGGATTCGGGCTTTTCCTAAATCCTAAAGCGGGATTTATATAGTCATTGTAGTGCGCTGACGCTGTGGATGGTCACAACAACCAATGACACCCTCACCTTGGAATTCAATTACTTTAAAAACTAAGAAAAAGGAAAGGACTGGGGAGGACAATCCGGGTCCTGATCCAAGACCAACTTACATTTGCTGGGTTGTAACTAATTTTAGGAACGTATTGATTGGCCCAATTATTATTTGAGCCACGTCCCAATAGGCCTGTCAATTTAGCCCGTTGAAATGCATATTCAGTCCCGCCCGGTCCAAACCTGAAAATACAGGGCTTTTAATAAAATTTGAACCCAGCGGGATGGGCTTGGAAAATTATTTTAAAGCCCGGCCAAAATGGGACTGGAAATAGGCAGAGCAAGCCCAGCCCATTTAGGCCTAGCCTACTCGCAAGAAGCATTTGGTTGTGCCCAAGATCAGTATAGTCACGGCCCAACTAGTGATGATGATCTAGACAATGATGGGAATGCACTATTTCTACTTCGGCAAAAATATATATATATATATATATCTGATATGTCACTTGTTGCATTGCCGGTCCCAAACCAGGAAAGAAAAGGAAGGTTTAAAGTATGTCACACGGCGTCCGATGAGGGTATAAGAATAATTAGATAATGTTTAGGTTATGTTCAATATCAAGCTAAACTCAGGCCCGGGACCGCACGGGATGAGATTTGATATAAGCCCATTCAACTTACGACAGGAATTGGACACTACCCCCGACTGGCCTGTCCAATATTCGGGATGGGATTGAACAACCCAAGCCCAAGACTGCCCATCCCATTGACAGGCCTACATCCCGGTATGATGATAATGAACCACTCTGTAATATATCTGGACTCTACACGGACCACACTACTACCAATTGGAGTGGAGCCAAGGTTTCCTGATATGAGTTGGTACAAACATCCACTCGTTGCAATCTTATGTTTAATGAAAAAACAGAACATTAATGGGGTTTGAATGAGATTCCTTGCCATGCATTTAGCCTCTTCAAGGACTATAATACCTTATAATTTATAACAAAGGAGCCGTACACGGCTGTTCATTAACATAGGGTCCATTGATTAATGAAGCTTCACATTCATCTAGATCAGAAAGAAGCAGAAATAAATTAGAGCTCACAAGTTATGATCGTAACATTGATAAAGATTTTGACATTGGATATGCATTAGAAAATTAGAGAGAATCCCAACTACAGAATCTCATTCAAAATTTAACACTGGAACACACTCAAAATTTAATCACAATCTCTCCACCGCAGCCATCCGTCCCTTCAATGAAAGTCCATTTCAAGGAGCTCCGAGAGATCTCTTTCATCTCTATGACACTCTGAATGAATCATCGCAGCCCTAGAAAGCCTTGTCAGTCCCATTCCAGAATTGCCAAAATCCCAAACATGAACTGCCAATACAATTCAATTTTGGCAAGTCATGCTGCACTGTCACAACACAACAGCGAAGAAAGACCAACACAAAAAGTTGTGACAAAGAGGAAATGCATCCGAGAAGATAACACTAATAAAAAACAAAGTAATTTTCTCCACATATGGACACATGATATTCAGGGAGAACCAGTTTATTGATGGGACCCTAACTCCAAGAAATGTTCTAATATTGATCTTTGGAAAATATATCACTTCCATTGAGGCAATTATTAAGGATTTATTTTAGTAGTTAGTAGTTAGCAATCACAAGATTATAGGGAGAAAAAGATCAAAGAAGAAAGCTGGGGACATACAGAGCATCTAATGCCTTAAAACACTGGAAGGAAGAAAATAAGTAATCCACTACTAATATAAAAGAGGCAATGTTGCAAAGTTTTTTCACGACACCATGTGGGGTCTACCTCCAACTATTATATCTACTACTATTCTATTATAAAAGAGGGAATGTCGCAAAGAAATTTCACTACACCATGTGGGGCCCACCTCCAACTATTATAATAGAATATAATAATATATTATTATATTATAATAATTAACTACTATATATCTATCTCTCTATCCAAAAAGAGGGAATGTTGCAAAAAAAATTTCTTACACCATGTGGGGCCCACTTCCAACTATTATAATAGAATATAATAATATCTCTACTCTTATAAAAGAGAAGAAAATGCAATTTGGTTTCACTACATACCTGGCCACATCTAAGAGAACAAAATGACATAACTTGTGTGGGCCCCACTTATATAATAATAATATAAGGAGCCAACCTCATTCTGGAGAAGAACTTGTCATGTTTATTTCTCTACACATCTGTGGGCCCCACTTATATAATAATAATAAGACTATAAAAGAGAAGAACTTGTGTGGGGCCCACTTATATAATAATAATATAATCTATATATTATTATTACCCTTCTAAAAGAGAACTTGGGCCCCACTTATATAATAATAATAAGATTATAAAAGAGAAGAACTTGTGTAGGCCCCACTTATATAATAATAATATAATCTATATTATTAATATTATTATTATATCTATTATTACCCTTATTAAAGAGAAGAACTTGTCATGTTTATTTCTCTACACATCTGTGGGACGATTATAAAAGAGAAAAACTTGTGTGGGCCCCACTTATATAATAAGATTATAAGGAGCTGGCCTCATTCTAGTATTTTGTTTTTTCTGCTGTTAAACTTCATTTCATGCTCATATATCTTATAATGTACCATTTCTTTCTCATATATCTTATAATGTACCATTTCTTTCTCAAAATTAAGGGGCAAAAGCTTGGCACAGTAGAAGGCGCTCCCTATTGCAACCTTGAAGTTGTGGGTTCAAGTCATGTATCAATCAAAAAAATAAAACTAAATGGATTATTGGATAAAAAAATCATACCATTGATCATATGTCGTTTTCTTTCTTATCATTATCATTATCATGATTGTCATTATTGTTGTTGTTGTTGTTGTTGTTGTTGTTGTTATTAAATTCTACTTTTGGATGGTATTCAAAAGATGCTTTGAGCAGATATTTTCCTCCAAATTCTCTGGAAATCTAATGCTTAGCTTTCTATGAGCAAACTAGAGAAGGCTATGACCATTAATTTAAATGCCCTTGTGAATTGTCCTAAAGTGATGACTATTAAATGCCCTCGTAAATTGTCACTAAGAGCCTTCATTTCTTGGGAGAATTTAATGAAATTCTGGAGCCTTAATATTTTTCTTAGGCTGCAATGGTTTTATTCAGTGTGTGGAGATAAATTTATCACAGCAAATTGCCAGTCACTTAATTAGCTTAAGTAGGATTCTAATAAAAGCTCCTATTGTCATGAAATGCTGACTCATTAAAAAGCTAGCTCTACCTGGCGCTGACGTGCCATCTTACATACAAGCGAAGCGCTATTGGCGGCAATAAATAGCTCATTGAGCGATGATTGATGCAGTCAGTCAGTGCACTCGATTGTTCCAGAGAGAAGGATCATGGTGCCCCTGGAACCGTGACATCCAGCAGCAACATCTCTTTGCGTGCGAGAGACTTCTATGCCGGCCGTTATTCTCGGGTTTGTTATGAAAGAAAGTCGTAACTAAAGCAAATCTAAAGCAACAGTTGCTTTTTGCTTCTTATTCTTAGTCAGCCAGCCACTTGGTATGAAGCAACCGGTTAGCTATTGCACTTTCAAAGTAGAAGAGTGGTCTCTTATCTTAGACATGGTGGTGTAAGAAGCGCACTATCCTCTTTGTCTTGAAAGAAAGTGAGTAAGCGTAGCAAAGCATATACATTAGGTAAGTCAGTGACGTAATAAGCCGGCCTTTGAAGAAATAAAGAAAATAAGAAAGTCCCCAATTCAACTAGAAAGAAAAATAAGTAATCGGACTTGTCTCGGAATGAGTGATCCGATGTCCAAGGAACAAGACTTCTTGTTGAGCAAAGAGCACTTATCCTTCTTGACATAAAACAATATACCACCACAAACCGGTCCACCAATGAGGTAGTTATGTTAATTTCCTTACCTTTAACTGATTTGTGATAATTCTCTTTGTTCAAACTAGCTTTACAAGGGGGAGATTTGTTTAGTTTTTAAAAAGTTTTCGGATTATTTTACTTAAGATTTGCACCCTTTTTCCAATTGATTGTGATGAGTATGATTTCGTTTCGAGTTATTATTGCATTGACTATTAAAGAAAATATCTAAAAGAGTGTAAGGAGTGTAAGTTGTGGTTTAACCTTGCACGTGCAGGGCTCCACTAGTACTATTATAAAACAGGCAATGTTGCGAAGTTTTTTCACTACACCATGTAGGGCCCACCTCCAACTATTATAATAGAATATAATAATATATTATTATTATATTATAATAATATCTACTATCTACCATCTACTATATACTATTATAATCTACTATCTAGCTACTATTATAAAAGATGAGATATTGTAAACTTTTTCACTACACCACTGTATATTATAATGCAAACTTTTTCACTACACCATTGTGGGGCCCACCCCCAACTATATAATAGAATATAATAATATATCCACTACTATTATAAAAAAGGCAATGTTGCAAAGTTTTTTCACTACACCATGTGGGGCCCACCTCCAACTATTATAATAGAATATAATAATATATTATTATTATGTTATAATAATATCTACTATCTATCATCTACTATATACTATTATAATCTACTATCTAGCTACTATTATAAAAGATGAGATATTGTAAACTTTTTCACTACACTATATATTATAATGTAAACTTTTTCACTACACCATTGTGGGGCCCACCCCTAAATAGTATAATATAACAATATATTAGTATGAGAAATTACAAAATCTTTCACTACACCGTTGTGAGGCCTACCCCCAAATATTATAATATAATATAATCTACTACTATTATGAGATATTGCAAACTTTTTCACTACACCATTGTGGGGCCCACCCTCAAATATTATGACATAATATAATAATATATTATTATAAGAAAATGCAAACTTTTTCACTACACCTTTGTGGAGCCCACCCCCAAATATTATAATATAAGATAATATAATAATATATTATTATATTATAATGATAATAATATAATATCTATACCCTTATATATATACATATATACCCTTATATAAAAGAGAGAAAGATGATATGTTTTTTCACTACACCTTTGTGGTGGGCTACATGATTCATCATTATCTTTCACTTAGTGGCCCCATTTAGTATTATTATATATATATATAATAAAAGATAACTACACATATGTGGGCCCCAATAAAAGAGAAGAACCTGTCATGCTTTTTCGCTGTACATCTGTGGGCCCCACTTAATATTATTATATTATATATATAATCACTTATTAAAATCATAAATCTACTATTATATTATATTATATATATACCCTTATATAAAAGAGAGAAAGATGACATGTTTTTTCACTACACCTTTGTGGTGGGCCACATGCTTGATCATTATCTTTCACTTAGTGGGCCTCACTTAGTATTATTATATTATATATCAAATAAGAGATAACTACACATCTGTGGGCCCCAATAAAATAGAAGAACCTGTCATGCTTTTTCTCTACACATCTGCGGGCTCCACTTAATATTATTATATTATATATAAATATAAAATAAAAGAGAACTACACATCTATGGCCCCCACTTAGTAGAAAAACTTGTTATGCTTTTTCTCTACATCTACACATCTATGAGCCCCACTTAGTATTGTTGTATTATATAGATATAAAATAAAAGAGAACTGCACATTTGTGGGCCCCACTTAGTAAAAGACCTTGTTATGCTTTGTCTCTACATTTATACATCTGTGGGCCCCATTTAGTATTATTATAATATATATAATAAAAGAGAACTTTATGAGAAATGACAAAAAATCATTCGTGTAGTTCCTAAGAGTTATAATCTTCAGATTTTCATTAGTGGTTAAAAATGTAAAATCATACGTGAATATTAAAAAATGCCAATCACATAACCTCTCTTTTAATGGAAATTGATTTGAGGAAAAATAAGAGATGAATGCTCATCCATCACCCTGGAACTCAAATCTCACGATGGTCAAGGTCCCTTTTGCATCCATAACCTTGTGTTTCTCACCACTCACTTCTTTAATAATCTTTTAGTAAAGCTTATTTCACTATGAATTCCTATATATGCTAGCAAATATGTTAGGGTGCAGTAGAAATCCGCAATCAATACAAATCACTATGCACAAGTAGATCCAACCAAATAGTCACTCTAAAAAATATAGAAAAATATTTTAAGTTGTTTGATAGTATCCTTGTGTCAGATCAGAAAAAGAAATATTGGGACATATATATCCCCTTTATTAAGAAAGTATGATGTTTTTATGCTTAGTGATGTGGACTTGGGTGAGATTAGTGGGTTAAAATGATAAAGAAATTTCATTGATGTGTGAGATACAGAGATGCTGTGAAGAGGCTTAATGTCTGTTTACATACTTCATTTTCTTAGTATCCAGATAATCTTGGTATTATGAAAAAATTTTGTGAATATGCAAGTGTATGCAGATTTTTGTCATGTAAGCATTTTCTTGATTTCTCAATTCCATGCAAGTTGGTTTTCTTTTAAATTTTATTGTTATATATCAAACCAACATCCAATGCAAGTGAATAATGGCTTGTCGTATTACTTCTTGAATTATGATAATGTATTTGATTTTTCCTTTCAAGTTTTTATGAGTATAATGCAATGGAACCCATCATTTTAGTATGCCAACTCAGGTTTTTAGATCCACCCTCTTATATTGATTTGAAGTGATTGCTTTAGGGCCCCAGTTTTTTTTTTATCATTCTACATGCTAAATTTTGTTTGAGGGTGCTAATTGTCTTTATGTATGATTATGCATGCTTCATCCAAGGCATCATCTCAGGCCGAGCCAGTATTACTCTTTCACTTGATTCCTTTCCAACATTGCAATCATATTACTATAATACTAGGACAATGAATTTTTCATTAAATTTTCTTAAGAAGTTTGAATGAAGTAGTTGTGCCCACCATGAAAGTACATGACTAAAGATCTCTTTGTAGTTGGTTGTCTTGCTTTAAATTATGATATTTGTTTTAAATATTAACTTACTACAAAATTAGAATGTAACAAAACTGATTTATGATACATAAAAAAGCTAACAGAATTGCCACAAATTTACATTGTTCAAAATTTGGTAGATCTCTTTGTAGTTCGTTGTTTTGCTTCAAATTATGATATTTATTTCAAAGATTCACTTACTACAAAATTAGAATGCAACATAATTGATTTATAATACATAAAAAGCTAACAAAAATACCACAAATTTACATTGTTTAAAAATTTAATAACGGTGTCATCTTAATTCAAGAAAGCTTTTTAAGTTGTTGCTCTAACCATCATCTTAACATATCAATCTTGTTGCTTTCCATGATATTCAAATTTCTTTGTATTGGTATTATTGTCATTCGGTACTTCTCAACATGAATTTGGTATGTATTTAGAGCCAGATTTTAGACAAATTTTAATGAAAAATAGGCCAAACGATCTATCTATATTGAAATTGGTGAGAAAGCTTTTTAAGTTGTTGCTCTAGCTGTTTTCTTAACATATCAATCTTATTGCTTTCCATGATATTCAAATTTCTTTGTATTGGTATTATTGTCATTTGGTGCTTCTCAATATTAATTTGGTATGTATTTAGTGCCAGATTTTAGACAAATTTTAATGAAAAATAGGCCAGACGATCTATCCATATTGAAATTGGTGAAAAAGCTTTTTAAGTTGTTGCTCTAACCGTCATCTTAACATATCAATCTTGTTGCTTTCTATGATATTCAAATTTATTTGTATTGGTATTATTGTCATTCGGTACTTCTCAACATGAATTTGGTACGTATTTAGCGCCAAATTTTAGACAAATTTTAACGAAAAATAGGCCAGACGACCTATCTATATTGAAATTGGTAAGTGTTTTACCTAATCATGTATGACCAGAAAAGATTGGTTTTCAACTTTTTTTTTTTTTAGTTAGTTCTCTTCCATATATCTTGTTATTCCATTTTCTTACTTTTTTTCTATTAAAGCTTTTACTAAATTTTATAAAAACAATGAGTGATTGTAAATTACTTAATTTGTAAAAAAAAAATTGCTATATGTAAATTGGTCATTCTCCATTGGAATCGTTAATATTAAATTTTTCAATGACTAAAAAAAGAGTGAGTTCCTTGCACATGCAGAGCTCTACCAATTTTTTTTTAAAATTGTAATATGTGGAAAGGTAGTTTATGACACAACCCCATGCAGATTGTTAACCCTTAGTCGAAATAAAATCAAGTATTAAAAAAATAAAAGAAAATACATTAGTGTATTTTGTAAAAGAAACAAGAGGATTTTATCCGAAAAACTCCCTTAAAGTTATTATAAACTCAAAACATCATCAAAGTCTTATATAGACCATGGTGGTTCCCAAGGGCTGTATGGGATTTTCACTTTTTTTCTCTAGGCAAGGATATCCCGCACCCTTTTCCTTTAAATATTCCAAAACCCTTTTCCCATTTTTCGTTCTTGCTCTTCTTCTCCCTTCCCGCGATTTCGACTTTCACTCACTTCAGTGGTCCCAAAGCTTACCCAGACACCAACATAACACGTTTTGGATATGATATCTCCTGAAAACCCAAGAAACGCACATTTATACACTACGTCTTCTCCATATTCGTTTCTCAACTGAGACATCTCTGACAAACAACACTCGAATAGGTAAGGATATCTCAATTGAGACTCAAGTATGCAGGGATATCTCCACCCACAACATTGTCTTGGGCAGGGATATCCCTACACACTTCCACTGCGCGAAAAGGGAAATTGTTGCCCAAAACAATATCATTAACAGGGATATCCCTACGACAAGACAATGCATGCATGTGGAACCTGTTCAGTTTAGAAGTGAAATGAGTCTCCACAACCGAGGAAGACGTGGAACCTTTCCACATAATTAAACACGTACATTTACCAACAAGTTTCCTACCAATCACATTTAATATTCTTCCAAAATAGTTTAGGTACTAAATTACCACCTGTCTATACAAATCCAATTGCCTATGATTAGAAACCTTATGTACATCCAACTTGACAAAAGTGAATTCTATTATAGTTACCAAATATACATGCAAACTAACCATACAAAAAAACCAAAAAAAAATGGTGAATCACACAATTTTTACAAAATCTAGACCCTGTTGAATCTATGGGAGCTTAGCAACCAGGACAATCATTCACATTGTCTTGGTAGCAACAAAATTTTGGGTGAGCCAATCAACCGAAAGAGTATCAACATAAAAGATAAATTAATATCACTTATCCAGCTATTATAAAAAAATGATCAATGCAATGCTTCAAAAATACTAATATTTTATTATCCATCATATCTATCACATTTGTACAATTCAAACCAAAACCATTCAAACCAAAACCAAAAGCAAGGGGTTCCATTCTGCAGTGTCCTTCCTTTCTGCATGATTCACTAAGATACGTTAAGTTCTTCTGACTCATTTGTAGTTCATAAATAGTTATTATATACAAGGAACACCGCAATCACCCATTGATTCCACAATTTATTCTGTGAATGCGCACAATTTCATGGAATGAGACTGGGCCCAAACCTTCCCCTCACCCAGAAAACATAAAGATGGGGAACGTCCTAACTTTTAGTACATGGAATCCATAAATTTTTTTATTTGCTTAGAATCTATGTTCACAACAGCCAAACAGAGCCCCTTCTATGCAACTAATTCTAATTAATGCTATATCCAGTATCCACCCAAAAGACAATCAATCAATCAATCCATTGCAAAACCAATGACCAAATGTAAGCTAAGGATCCCACTGTACATATACATCTCCCAAGGAAAACCACATTTGATTTTCTACTTCACAATGACTACAATTAAAAGGAAAATAACAATATAATCTCTAAAAGCATATCAAAAATCAAAAGACAATAACATAGAAGAAAAGGTGGAGGAAAACAGAGCTGGTGCTCATATTCTATGGATGTAAAGGAGTCTGTCATGCCATTTTTACAGCATTCAGAACGAGGAATTTTTTATAATCACTGCACCAAATCAGATACCTCCACATTCCATATCAAAGGAAAAAACAACTCAAAAACATACAACAAAATCATACAACTAAAGGAAATTAAAACCAAATTAGGTCCAGATATAGAGGCTAGCGTAACCCTAATATCACAAGAGACGATTAGGGCTTTAAAAGCCTCAATTTTATATTTGGAGCAGTGAATAGCACGATCCATCAAGATTAAATCACGATGTCATGCATGGAAGAAATTTCTACTCCATCGAATCTAACAAAGAACAAGTAGAAATCATGCAAAAACAGAAAAGATCAAAGACATAACAAAAAGAGATGAAACCCTAATCCATAAGCCCTAATACAAGAAAAGAAAAAAGTACAAGATAAACCCTAAACAAAAAGAAGAGAAAGAATGCACGTTGTTGAAGGGAGGCAGCACCAACATCGCTCATATATAATCATGTTTGGACAAGCTCTGGGACCACTGCAGCAGGAGATCGGAATACCTGGAAGGGAGAAGAAGATGAAGAAGAAAAGGGAAAATGGGTTCCAAAATGTTTTAAAGGAAAAGGGAGTAGGGATATCCCCGCTAAAAGAAATACCAAGCACAGTTCCTGTGACCACTGTGGTCTTTGTAAGACTTTGAAGACGTTTCAAGTTTATAACAACTTTGAAGGGATTTTTCTAGTTAAATCCTCAAGAAACAAAGAACGCCTGTAGAAACCCACTCTCAACTGGATAGAGATGAACAATATTGATAAACACTTATTCAACTGAATTGGATTTGACCTGGAATGGTGAAACAATATTCATGTTAAGGCTTTTATTACGATTCAACTAAATTGGTGATGATGAAGCAAACAATGTTATCTTCTAACCAACAACCCAAAATCATACAGATTATCAATTAAATCTCACTTCAAGTGAAAACATAAGATCAGAGTAAAAAAACCAAAAAGTAAATCTATAAAATAAAGAAAGATAGCACTTAACATCAACTCAATGTTTCTACCAAAAAAAATGAAAGAAAGATGGCACTAACAGCAAATTTCTTACATAAAAAAAAAATGCAAGATACAATACTTCTAAATGGATTTTGGTAGGGAGGCTGCAAAGGTCAGAATCATTCTTCCACCAGATGGCATACTGATAAGGCTCTAAAACCAACACCTTGTTACGGCAGCAAAATAGACTGCTGAATTAGGTAGAGAATGGTGACAGAAAATGATTGTTCCCATGAGGGCAAAAAATACACATTATCAAGAAATAATACAGCAGTAAGTGTCAGATATGAGAAGATCATCCTCAATGGATCAGACAGGGATAACTGTTTACTTCACATTTTCATCATTCACAGATCTGTAGTATTAAAAAAAAATAATAATAAACTCACCATATTTCAGCTCCCCACTAATCTATAGAACATCAGAATATCAATTCCACTGAATGGGTCTCACTCTTGAGAATAAAAACCATTTCAACATAGAATTCAATAAAAATTAAAACAAAGAATTCATTGGAATTTTGTAATATGATTATATCTCATGCTAATATGTACTCGAACGCTCAGCCCAGGGCTTGAGACCAGAAAGAAATTCTTATGTCCATTCCCGCAATAAGCAAATTCAAATTTCGTTTCATATCCCCATGGAATGTATGCAATAGGAATCTACTAGTTTTAACCAAAAAAAATTCACCATAAGGACGATGGGTAGAACTTTTGGGACATAAATGAAATGTGAAAGATAACATAAGAGAAGGGTGCTCAGCGTCAAATATGAATGGATTTGGATTGTCCTCATACACACTCATTTAAGAGTGATTCAGATTAACGAGAAAACCATCATAGCACCCTCTGTGTCCCAAAAACAATAGATTTTCTTCCTAGGAAGAGAAGAGCATATAGATAGAGACAGCACGTAGTAGCTAGAATACACTACCATCTAATCTATGTGATAATGAGACAGAAGTATCTTTGGGAACCTTGGTTTGGGTGTTAGGTTTCAAGGGTTAGGATTTTACAATGGTTAGATATTGACACTTCTCCCAGTTGGCTACCTACTGATCCTTGTGTGATAGGTAATCCTGATTCCTATCTATACCATCTAACAATGTGATTACACTCTTCTGCATGTCAGGGCTCCTACCACTTCTTTGGAACTTCAAAAGCTATTGGACATAAATGTTCTAAAGCTGGTAATGAGAAAGAACTTAGACCAGTTCAACTCAATTGAAATGTACAAGACATTGGTAGAAGACCTGGTATACAACCTGACCATTTGTTTCAAATGGTGTTCAATAGATGGTAAATTTAATCTAAATCATCTTCTAAAAATAATAGCAAACTACTCAATCAAACCAGATTCAACTGCAAAAAAAAGAAAAAAAGAAAAAGAAAAACAAAGCCAATGGTATGTTAATCAATGGTTCTACCTTCAAAGTTCACAATTTTGCTCCTTCACGGTTATGGAGATTTTCTTGCAATTTGATTCCAACTAAAGTACGAGAAGATCTTACAATGGAGAGGTGATCGTAATGAAAAAGAATGGACCCAAGGAAAGAACACGAAAAACAACATTTTCCAAGGCCTCAGACCGTCCTAGTTATTTGTTTGTCAACATGATGATTCAAGCACATAAAAAACTTGAGTTCAGTGACTTTCTTTTCATCATTGGCCTGTGAAAACTAAATAATAAAAAAAACCCAAAACTATGAATCAGAAGCTATTAGTGACTCTGCTAAATGCATCTGAGTAAAAGAAAAAACATCACAACAATTACCAGTACTGCACATTAATAATAACAAAACAGAAATGTAATCCATGTCCAATGAAATTAACCAAACACCAACAGTTTTAAAAACATGGATACTATAATCAATCTCCATGTTAAAAGGCTCCTAATCATCGAAATCTACATCACCTTTGACAGCAATCAGTGTCAGATATGAGAAGGTCATCCTTACTGGATCAGACAGGGATAACTGTTTACTTCACATTCTCATCATCCACATAGCTGTACAAAATAACCCAAGTTCCAAAACAATGCAAATAGTACATAAACAAAAAACCCAGAGAGAAAAAATCTCGAAAGAGAAGGAAAAACAAAGGAATTTGTGAAGAGAGAGGCATCAGCTCTTCCTATTCAATAGAGGATCACAATACCCATTTCAATTGAATGGAATATTCATGTGGATAAAGGTCATCATTGGCCTCATCTCAACATAGATATTTTAAAGGGGGGAAAAGGAGGAGGAAGATGAAGAACCCATGGCATGTCAAGAGGGGTGGGAGTGGGACAGCTTGGGAAGAAGGTAGAATTAGGGTTTGGAGAACATTTTAGAGAGCCAACGTGAGTCCCGTTTATATAGATCTAGGGTTTTAAAAATGTACGGCTAGGATTAAAACTGGAAGAGAGCTGTCACCTAGGGTTTTGTATCAAGGGCTGTGATTAAAATGGAAAGGAAAGCCCAATAGTAAATGATGGTAGTGGGTAGTAGATGGAAGATCGCTAGGGCAGCGTGGTGGTGGCTCGCAATGAAGTATAATTTTTTTTTAGCGCACTCATTTCGATTAGAGTCATCGCTATTGCCGGTTGCCACTCGGGTCACAAGCGAAATGGATTCGGATTGGAGCCATTATGAGATTTGATTCGGACCTGTTTTTAAATAATAGTTCTGGGAGTCCGAATCACATTTTGAGTTTAATCTCTTTTTTTTTTTCCAAATCTAGTTATGATAGGAAAATTCAGATTCAATTTCCGAACAAAGTCTACCTAGATGACTATAAGTTAGTTTTAAATTTTATTTTAGTTTCTTTTTTTTTATTATTAAAATAAGCGTATCATTCAACTAATAATAGTGCATTACTGGCCTCTATTATTATATATAAAAACGTCTAAGAATATTAATTTCGATATATAGGTTGTAATATCAAATACTCATACGAGTATCGAATTCACGGGTTGGAACCTATATTGACTCATAGCTGGACTTGTTTATTAATCAGAGTCTAAATTGAGTTCTGGACCCGGAAACGTTTATGAATCGGAACCTATAATAGGTTTCATATTCAATTTTTCACGGGTCAAAACTTCTAGGTAATTATATAATAGATTCCAGCTTGTAACCCTAATTGCCACATTAATAGGGGAGATAAATTTCAATTAAAGCTATTGTTATTGTCACATTTACCATGTATTAAGTGTGAGTAATCAAAATGCAAGCATAGCTGCAATTGTAGTGAAGTTTGACATTTATTACGGCTTTAATAGATACCCACGCACCTTGCTCAAATCTCTTACTATTAATGGTGCAATCATTTTATTTATTTATTTTATGTGAAGGGGATGTGCCTGCTCTGAGGTGCCGGTTGATTATTAGCTAATTTAGTATTGCTTGTGTCTTAACCCGAAGGAGTTGGTTGAGTAGTCAGGACCACGGTTCATCTCTCTTTCGGAACCATGTGTTTTAGTATGGACCTTGGTTCCATATTACTGAATTAGTGGATGAAACTAGATAAGCATGCTTTAGACAATATGATGTTACCAAATTATGTATATTTTCAATACTAAAATGATTAACGGAAGGAAAGAGGAGAGATACAAATGTTGATTGCTGGTTGTTGGCACTTAACAATCCTTTTTCCATTATGTTATACTTTACAGTGCTTTTTCCTTCCTTTTCGTTCAAGCTCTAATTGGTTATATTAATATCTAATTAAAGGATCCTAACCCTAACGCTATAGGGTATGATAAGGGCCTAAGCATTATAGGTCTGGCCTTAGTGCCAAGGGCCTTAGCTTGACCTAAGCCTGGCTGCATATGTGAGGATATGATAAGGTTTCTTTTTAAACTATATACATTGAATGGAGGGCTTTAATAGTACACAATCAGAACTTAAAACTCTCAACTTGACTATTTTTATTAAAAAATATTATTTATCGGACATACCATGTTTTTTTTTTAAACAGCAACAAATTTATTAAGAGAAAAGCCAAATAACATTTATCGGACATGCCACGTGGAGCAAATCATCGAATAAGTGGGATTCTAGAATCCCCAGTAGTGTGTATCATTCAAAATGCTGGAACATGAGAATTCTGCATAACAAAATTGCCATTTTAAATGATAGTGATTCAAATAGGTCATTTGGAATGCTTCTAAAGATAACACCTGCTTTGTAAAAAAATTATAGATAAAGGAATTTCCCTATAAAAATTGGTTGCAATCAAACAAGCCCTACTAGATTCCTAGAGAGGGAAGAGGCTTGCGCGATGTGATTGGATTTGGTTAAGTCATGCAAATAGTTGCCATCAGCATCATATTTACGAACAACACCCATGGGATTAATTTCTCTCCTTTTAACTGCCGTATTCATATAAAAAAAAACATATTATTTGATAATATATTGTTCTTGTGGGAAAAAAAATTTCTTCTTCTTCCACGTACATTTATATGTCTTAGAAGCTATCGGCCAAATCCAAGCCTAACCCAAATCGGGCTTGATATGGGCTGTTTGACAAGGACCCAAGCTTAGCGGGTCAAGGCTGAGCATATGAATGCTCAAATTCCCTCCCCACCACCACCACCACCAAACACATATAGGTTTCTCAAATGGGTTGGACGTGAATCTGACTTTAAAAAGCCTTGTCAGCTATATTCCACACAATATTGGGCCAAGTCAGACAAGACCTGATACCAGATTTGTTGTATAAGTATATCCTAATCGAATTTAGATAAGATCTACTACCAATATTTGAATAAGTTGTTATTTGTTTGTGTGATTTTTTTTAGAATATCAATAGTTTAATGATACTGTCGTTGAAAGTAAAAACAAACAAATGAATAAATAAATAAATAAAATTTTGTCTAAAGAATGGTTGAAGTGATTTATACAATTTATAAAAAATAAATAGTTTCAAATAATCATTAGACTATCGAGTGTTGAATGTTTTACGAGTTTTCATGTGTGGGCTATTTGTAAAAATGAAGAAAAAGGACTTACCGACAAAAAAAAATTATTTTTGTCTTTTTGGCAAGTGAGTCAGGGGACAATTACAAGCAGTCATATGTAAATTTGAAAAAACAATGACGATCTAAAATCATATTTCGGCTTTATATCAAAATGTGTGATGATCACAGGTTCAAAAAACACAATACAAACAAAAGGACTGGTAAAGTGAACAAATCATTGGCTCCAAAACGAAATTAAGCACGATTGGAGAACCATTTAACAAAAATCGCTATTGCACAAACACCCTCTTCGTATTCCTCCACCCATTCGCCAATTTCTTTCTTCTTTTTTTTTTTTTTGTGATTTATACATACAAAGACGATACTGGCATTGGATAAATTGGACAAACTAGATTATAGGTGGACTCTACATTAATGTACATACTCCAAATCACAGATTCCATAGACACTACATTCATCCAATCTAAAGCAATCAAATTGATATTCGTAAAAAAAATATTTAGACTTATTCCACATTGAATTTTAATCACTTAATATAAAGTTGAATGACAAAATATACCCAACAAGGTTATTTTTGACAAATGCCTAAATAGAAGTATGGGAAATTGTAAATTCACCCACCTCTTTTGCTTAGTACCCCCACAATTTTTTTAAATTACACATGATGAAAATACCCCTCTCCCTCTCCCTCTCCTTCTTTCTCTCTCCCTATCCTTGCTCCGGCGGCACCCCCTAGCCAAACCCCATCTTGAAAGTTTGGGGTAAGAGATCACTAGATTTGTCCACTCAATTAATCAACCCAAAAGTGTGCAAAAATAACAAATATGTAGCAGAAATAAAATCACAAACACATACCAAAATGACATCAGATTTACGTGGAAAATCCTAACCGGGTGAAAAACCACGGATTCGAACTGGATCTAATCAAACATTATGATTCTCGCAATTACAAGAAACTCAGATTTCCTCCTCATATATCTTCTACCTAATGACTAAAGTTATCTTGTGTCGCTTCACGCTTCAATGACTTCACACCATTGATTGCAACATACTCAATCCAGCGCTTGACTCTTCAGATCTTCTTGCAAGAAGATAATCTTCTACAGATGATGCAGAAGAAACTGGCTCTAGAGAACTTGGCAGCACAACTTTTTCATAAATCTCTAGAGATGAATTTTCTCAATTAATTCTCTAATTCAGAACTTGAAAGGTGATGGCCATTTTTAGAATAGTCTTTTAGTCCTTTTTATAGCATCGGATTCGTGCCTCATGTGTTATAATATGATTAAGAATCAGCAACACAACTTTGAGACAAATAAGGAGAATAAATAGGGAAGTTTTTAAAAATTCGCCCACGTTCGCTCGAGTGAACAGGGAGTCTGCTCGAGCGGATAAGTTACTGTTTTTGAATTTCAAACCATCGCTCGCGTGATAACAAAGGTGGGTCGAGTGAAATGCATTCTGTATGGGGTTCGCTTGAGTAAATGCACTGGTCGCTCAAGCGGACCATTGTTGATCCATAATATCAACACTCATTTATTCCAGCTTTCTTCTTCTAATTCGTCAAGTCTTCAGAGTCATTTTCTAAATATAAAATACAACTCAATGGACCCCTAGAGTTTTGTCCAACCATGAATTTAGCCAACACACAAAATCCTAACACATATTTCTCACCCCAGCACTTCATCTCCCCCCCCCCTATCTCCATCCCTGTCTCTCTCACCCCCCTAACGTGCAGAGCCCACTCCCCACCATCGTTTTCTTCTCCCTCTAATCACCACCATCTCACGACCATAAGGTGCAGTGTCCTTATCTTCCTCTTCTGCTTGCGCAATGTCGCTGCCTCGCTCTTTTTCTCCCTCTCTGTCTTGCCACCATCTTCCGCACCTCCGCACGCCGCTCCTCGCAGCATCGCCATCTCCGCCCTGCTGTCAGACGTTGGACCAGGTAGACCCTCTCCCTCCTCCTGCACCATGCACACATCGCACTATCCCCTGCGTTATCCCCCGTCTCCTTCTTTTTGCACTTCTCTTCTTCTTCCTTTTCTCTCTCTCTCTCTTTTCCCTCTCTCCTCTGTTTTTCTCCTTCTTCTTCTATCCTCCCTGTCACCGCTGCACCGTCGCACCACCCCTCTGGATCACCGCTCCCACCTTCTCCTCTCGTTCCCGGGGGCTGCAAGTGGCGGGCAAGAGAGAAAGAGAGAGGGAGAGGGATCGGCGATGGCGGGGTTGAGCGGAGATGGCCGGAGCAGGGAGCATGGAGGAGAGAGGGAGAGGAGAGGAGAAGAGGAGGGTATTTCAGGTATTATTGAAAATGTGGATGGGCTCAGCAAAACAAGTGGGTGCGTTTAGAATTTTCCTAGAAGTACAGAACTCACACTTATACCAATGACCATTCAGAAAGCAACCTTCCAATTTTACATCTCACATTTAATAAAAATAAATAAATAAAGAATACATTATTTTCTCATTTGTCTGCATTTTTTCCATCAAATATTTTTCTAGTCTCAGCCACAAACAAGGCCAAGTCTTTCATCGTCCAAAGTCCAAACACAAAAAAGACACTCATCAATCCAAAGTTCAAACTTTGATATGGATATGCCCCAAACCACCCCACCCCCTCTCCCCACCACCCCCACAAAAAAAAAAAAAAAAAAAAAAAAAAACCAGCCCTTTTCCATTTTAATCCAACCAACGGCGGGAAATCAAACCACTCCCCCCTCCAAAAAAAAAGTCCCCTCCCACAATCAAATCCACCCGCTCAACGTTCGATAAAAAAACAAAAGCCCAACAAACAGCAAACAAGGAGAGAGAAAGAGAAAGAGAAAAAGAAATAGGAAATGTCGAAAAGCAAATGTGCCCTCAAATCCTTCTCTTTATTATATATAAAATCTCCCATTCATTACGAAGCACATCTTCTTCACACCAACCCAAATCCCATCTCTTCGCTTTCTCCTCTCCTCCTTCTGCCCTAGATCTCCCGATTCCGCCACCGAGCCGTTACAACGCCCTTTTCCCGCCCTTTTCAACCTTCGAACGACCGTTACAGGGCCGTCGCCGGCGGAGAGAATGGCAGCCGCGGAGGCCGAGAAGCCGGAGGAGGAGAAGGTCGCCGCCGGAGAGCTGTTGTTCTGCGGCGGAACCAACTGGGACATGATCGGGAAGAAGACTGGAGCTGCGGTCACTGGGAACCTCGTGTCTCCGACTCGGCTGCGGTCGCTCCTCAACGTCGACATTAGACTCGTTGCGTCCGGATGCGGTAATCGGTTTTTGGAGTTTTGATTCTCATCCAGATTCTTAAGAACTAGGGCTTTGATTTTATTTCTTTTTCTGTTTTCATTAAGCTGGGATTGTTTTGCATGTGGCATGCTTTGAGCTGAGTTGGTTTTGTATTGAGATCTATTGCTGTGTTAGAAGTCAAATCTTTTAAATTTGTTATGTTTTATGGATTTGTTTGGTCAGTGAGAGGCTGATGTTGGATGTTGTGATGTTAAAAACACTGCAACGTTGCGCTTGGCATGCCTGTCATTTGCATGTTTCATTTGTCTACTTCGCTGATGGACATAATTTCTGTCTAGTCTGAATCTTTAATGCCTATGATGCCTGAGAAAGTTTGCAAATTTATTGCTCCAATGCTGGATGGAGTGAGGCTATCTGTTGCTGGTTGCTCCTTTTTCCATATTTAATCTGTTGAAGCTCATTAGAGGTGTCTAAATTACTCTACTGAAGGTTCTTGAATTTCAAAAAATATCTGATGTCTTATATCTTATGAAATCACATGTTTTGTCCAATGTTTTCTCTCTATTATTAAAGACTGTACTTCTTATTTCAATACTGACCAAGCACTGTTACTGGTATTGTTTGCCATAAAACCTATTTTCCTATTGTGGAATGCACATGAGCTCCATCTCTAGTAGAATTTTCTAAAGAACCCAAATGCACCCAACTGAATTTAATTGACTCTAGTAGGGATAAAAAAAAAAACCTACATTCTTGAAGCAGACCACGTGAAAACCAGTTATTGACTGTTCCTTCTAACTCTTGCAAGTTTGGCAAGATACAACCCCACTTTTCATAAACTGTCCTTTGTTGAAATTTTGCTTGCTATCAATGCTGAGATGGTAATGTCTACTGAATTGTTGTTGATTCTAGATGTGGATACGTGGTTTGTGTTGAGGGACAGATGTTTGGTTTGATAACCTCATCCAAAAGATGTGTTCTGATTCACAGCTCTTTATGATGCTCTTGACTGTGGCTGAAAAAGGTCAGATGGGCTTTGCTCTATTTAGAGGTTTAAAGCTCCATTCTGAGTAGAATTCCTTAATGAGATTCTCACAGTTGATCACTAATGAAGATGAAAGCATATAACTGTGCCTGCATAAAGTGGAAGATTTGAGCCATCTATTGATTTGTTGCCCTTTTGGAAGGCATAGGGTGCCTTTCTACATCTGTTTGATGTGCTTTGGGTCATCCTCTAGTGACTAGTCTATTGTGGAGTTTGAACAATGGCTGTTTGGATACGGATAAACTTTGGGATTTGTATATAGCTGCAGTAGTGTAGTCATGGTTTAAGAGAAACAATTTTTTTCCCCGTAATCAAAAAGTTTGGGGGAGGATGCGGTAAGTCAGACTAAATGGGTAGCAACATATTGTGCTGTTGGTTGATAGGAGTTTGTGGGGGTTAATGGCTTTAACTTATTCCTATGTTGGTCTTTTGGTCAAAAAGGAGTTTTGATGCAAATCCTAGGATTAGGGCTTGTGTCGCAAGTGCCGCAACACAACGGTAGTTTCTGGCTTCCACAGAAACTATTACACAATGAAGATGCCTCTCCAACGATAAAATCTCAATGGGAATTTCTATTAAACTTCAAACTCTGAGATTTCTATCTGTACAATGCAATATACAAGGAAAACAAAACTTGGGTCTTGAGTTCGCTGATAAAACTAGGAAAGTAATAATATTAGAAACTACTCTAATACAACTTTTTGAATAAAACGAGAAACTAATAGCAATTAATAAAAAAATCCCTAAACTTCCTTGGGTCCCACATGTGGATCACAAGTCTTGTTCCAACGACATGGTAGTGCTGCTGCAGCATTCCCCCTAGGTTGGAAAGGAGTTCGACCTTGAACTTGGTATTGCTTGGCATTGCTTCGGTAGACATTGTGGATTCGAAGTGCTTCCTTGGTGAAACGAGCTCTAGACCATTTCTTTGTTGGTGCCGGCTTCATATGATGGAGTGTGACATGTTTTCCATTTTGAGCAAATGTGTATGTATTGTTGTGCATGCCATGAGTTCTATTTTTGTCGTACATCCATAGTTGACCTAATAGGATATCACCACTATCCATTGGTAGCACATCGCTCCAAACTGCATCTTTGTAGTCCATGGCAATGGTAATGGTAACTTGACATGCATGTCGAACTTGAACTTTATCATTTGTCATGAGCCATTGGGCAAAATAGGGATGATGGTGCTGTTGAACCTTCGGCTGCAAGCAATCCACAAGCGCTTGATATGTAATGTTTTTACAACTGTCCCCATCAATCACAACCATACTTGCTTGTCCATTCACAATGCTTGTTGTGCGGAAAATATTATTTCGCAACCATTTCTTCTCATCAGTAGGTGTAGATTCTGTAAGGATCATGACAGCTTCAAGACCCTCCAAGGGACCTACTTCCTCTGTCTCATTACCGTGAGGATCATTTGGAGTATCTTTCATATCACTTTCATTCTCAATTGAGGTTTATTCGCTTGGGAGTTGGGACATTCAAATGATCGATGCCCCTTTTATTTACAATGAAAACCTGTGATCCCAATTGATGCAAATTGATAGGGCTTAATGTTTCTGACTAATTGCAATGTTGGTCAGTTGTCGAGAGAAGTTTGAGAGAGATTAATGTTTCTAAAATATTTGATATTGTTCTTACCGTTTGAGGTTCAACCTATTCTTTGTTCTAGACCTGTACCTTGTCTACTTCCTTTGTGGTTGTTTAAACCTATGGTCAGAAGAAATATATTGAGGGAGACCATGCTGCTTTATCTAGTGGGGTGCTATAAAATGGCGAGGGAATTGTTTTATGTAATTTTTGGGCCCAGTTACTAGTATGGATTTGAATGACGCTGGAAGTTAAGGACTTTCTTGTGGGGTGCAGTGAACTGCAAAAAAATGGATACTACAAATGCTATTATTGAAGATCACTTGATTTTTCACGTTTAAGGGGGCATCCACAAGTGATGGTTTTTGGCTGGTTGGTTTGCGGAATTACCGGTGTTAGGTTCTGATGGTCGTTATGTTAACATACTCTTTGGGAAGCATATGAGGCAGCCAAAGAGGACACTAATCGACTTACCCTATTCATTTGATGTGTGATATCTCTTTTATGTTGACCAATATATTTATATATATATATATATTTGTTGGATTTACCTTTGCTTCTAGTTTTTTTACTTTTTTTTTGTTTGTGGCAAAACTAATTTATTGCTAGAAGAAAACCAGTACACGAGTAAAGGATAGTAAAGAAATGTAACAGTGAAAAGAAAAACCGAAGGACAAACCACTAATACTTACTTTAAGAAAGGACCTACAAGCAAGAAGTCAAGTTTGCCTGATGCCTTTATTGAAAGGAGAAAACACACCCTCATTGCTTGGCATGCTTCAATCTTGCATTTTGAATTTGTTTGGGGGCATCTTTTGATATTAGAGCCTTAAATCATCAATTGTTAATTATTGTTCAATACTAATCTGTTTTTTATGTTGTTTATGTAGCATCATGCCATTGTGTGGCTTTGGATGTGGAAGGACGCTGCTACACTTGGGGAAGAAATGAGGTACTTTTTAAAAGTAGGCAACGATTTTTCTTTGTTCACAGACTCATTTTTATGGTTTTGCAGAAGGGGCAATTGGGGCACGGGGACACTCACGCCACTTTGCTTGAAATGCCTAGAATTGTGTCCGGACTATCAAAGTGAGTTAATGAATATTTTCAATTTATTTTAATCAATCCTTTTAAGTTTAAAAAAAGATTATCTTTTAACTTTTCATTTCTTTTAAGAATTTTGTATTTTGTAGTTTGCATGCACGGCACAAGTTTCAAAAAAGTTTTAGAACCATGTTATTGATATAATTTGTTTTTAATGTTGGTAACATTTATTTCATTCCTTTAATTTAAGTAGAAGATAAAACTATGGAGTATGCAATCTACGTAGTATGGATAAAAGTATGTACATCAATTATACTGCCACACTGAAATAAGTAAAATTCATCTGACAACACACAAGGTATATTGGTTAGGCACCCTTCTTCAAAGAGATGACGAGTTACATGGTTCGAGGCCTCGAGCATTGGTTTGCTCCCCTGATGATCAGCTTAAGTGCTAGCTAGTGTACCCCGCCCATTCTGTCTTTTGTCTACTGTTTTTTCTAGGAAAAAAGATAGCAAACAAGTTAAGATAGAGGTTCCATTAGATATTACTTCCAATTTACTTGTATATACTATGCCAAAACAATGGTGATGCCGTCAATGATGAGATATTTTTCTCATGACTGTGCCACTTTACAATGTGTAGAGAAATGCCATTTTGGTTGTGTAACAATCCTTCTTTCTTTCATACATAACACCTCATTTATTGGTAGATCATGTTATCCTTGATTTTGGGAAGTTGGTGGATTTTCATGACATGTAAAAACACATGGTGGGAGTTGGGACTCATGTGCCTCAGTGATAGAAATGAAGTAATAGTAGGCACACAAAGGATTCAATCATAATAGGCCAATTCAATCATGAAAACCACACCGGGTTCACCTAGATTTTGGAAAGCACGTTGTCTCACCCAATGTTGGAAAACTCATCTCATGAAGATAGACTTCAGTACATTCAATGATGATGAAGTCCATCAATAATAGGTTCACCAATTGATTTTTCTCATTATTGGGCATTCACTATATTCTTACAATGGACCCACCACGATTTTGTTTATTTGACAGGTGGGTTCAATATTTTTATAACTGGGTGGCGGGCCCATATGCTTTCAGTCATTAGATAGGACATCATAAGATGGGTGTACCATGCCTATATTGTCGGGTGAATCACTTTTTTTCCATCTGTTGGTGCCATCCCTATCTCTCATCACTAAGAAGACCCTCTCACAATGGATCGTTATCACATTGTTGTTACTAAAGATTCTTTGCATGGTGTCCTATGTAGTCCCCGCCTCCACCCGTTGTTTTCTAGTATTAGAATGGAAGTCTTTGGGTAATTGGTGCGTGAAAATTTATAGGGTCCTGAGCATGTTAGATTTATAGTAGATGCTTCTGTGGGGTCCTGAGCATGTTAGATTGTTAGTAAATGCTTCTTGATGCTCTCACAGTTTACTTACACCCACTCTTTAAGAGCTTGGGAAAAAAAATGTCACAATGGTGGCCTGAAATGGGAATTTGTGGAGACTTTAAAAGTTAAAAGCCTCATGAATAAAAAAGAAGAAGTTAAAAAACATCTATATCAAGTCATAATCATCCATTCTTATTCCTTACTCTTAGAAGATTGTTGATGGCAAATCAATTAAGAGGTTATTATCTGAAAAATTAGAAATAATTCACCTTTAATCCCACTCTTCTCTCATAACATATATGAAACAGCCAAGTGTTGAACTTGTTTCCTACATCTTCAAAGTAGCATGTGGAATCTTCTTAATAGGAGTTTTATGTATTTGCTTTCTTCAAGTGTTACTAATACATGACAAAGATAGGAGCGAGAAGAAAGAAACCAAGGAAAAGGTTGAAGAAGGAAGAAGGGAGAGGGAAGATGGAAAGGTGGAGAAAAAGATGGAAACTAAATGTTATCAATTTTTTTTTTTTCAATTGGACATCTCCCCTTCTCTCTCTTTTCTCAAAAGTATGTGTCCTTTAGGCTTCCAATTCATGAGAAAATCGCGAGGGTTGTAGTGTGGCCCACCTGTTAGATATCCATACCTACAAAAACAAGTGTCCTCTTTTATAGTATTTTATTAAACTTCACATCAAAAAGGGCTGTGCCCATTATAAAATTAATCACTTATTAAACATGTGAATATGATAATATAAATATTTTTACATGGTTTTTACCTGTCTATCTAATGATGGGATTCTATTATCAAATTGAAAATTTTCAAGGATGCTTATCTATGTGCATATATTTTGATCATTTTAGATTTTAATTGATGGCCCTCAATTTGGAGCCTCACGAATTTTAATCAAGACTCATCTCTGTCGAGTTTCCTTTTCTCACTTTGTTTCTTCTTCTACCTCTTTTTAGAATTTATTTTCATACAACTGTTTGAATCCTGAAAATCTAGTGCAAGCCAAATATCACATCTTAGAGTTAATTGATTTAGAGGATAGATATATTTATCTCTATTAATTCATAATTGGGATCTATTTATGAAATCCAAACCCTTAAAAATTAGTCTTCCCTAGTAACTTTGCGGTGGGCCAAATTTCACACAAATCTGAGTTTGTAACTTCGACAGATTGATTAAATGTTAAACACTTAATTTTACCTACTCATCTTTGTGTATTTTAATCATGTGAGTAACACTGATCAATCTATCGGTGGTGTTTTCTCTGATTAAATTAAAATTTATGTCACTACCTACACAAAAGAGACGAACAACTATGAGCAGTTAAGCTTTATAAATGGACCCTAATAATGATCACAAAAAAAGAGAGACTTTTGATAGATAAAAAAAAAAAACAGAGAGCTTTTGTAAATATAAGAGAATGGCAATCTTCCCATTCACGCTGCTGATTGATTGAATTTTAAAAGTTAAGTCTGTCAAGAGGTAAATGCTATATATTTCACTGGCTGGCTTATAAATAGAGTCCTAACCTCACTCATGAGAACTGTCGTTCTTTTTATTTTTATTAAAGTATCTAAAGTTCTAGTGAAATACTTATATATATATATACATCAAAACGTATCTAGAATCATCTCAAACTACATCGAATTATATATTCGAATTAATGTGTCAAATTCATCAAACTTGAATTGCGAGTCAAATAAAACGAAGAATGAGTTAAGTGAAGCTACCCAATCAAGATTTTGAATTGGAGCAAGTGTTGAACTCAAACTTCGAATTCAAATGTGAATCGGTCATTGTGAATCATGTAACTATGGTCCATTTCTCTAAGGTATTGCTATTAAGTAGACGTGCTGTTGGTGCTTTCGTTGGTATTTTCTGGACTTCACTTTTGCGACTCAGGGCTTTCCTTGATATTTTTTAGACTTTACTTTTGTGTGAGCTAAAGATTTTCTAGAGTGCTGTGAACTGTGATAATATTACTTGGGATCCTTGTCTGGAAATTGTTTGAACCTTATATGTCATGCTTGGTGGTTTGAAATTTATCATGTCTGGATGAACTGTACTGAGTGTTTTTCATGTGTCTCTTTCTGCACACTAACTAAGCATCATTGTTAATCAGATATAAGATTGTTGCAGCAGGAGCTGGCAGGAATCACACAGTGGTGGTAACTGATGATGGGAACTCCTTTGCTTTCGGTTGGAATAAGCATGGACAGTTGGGGACAGGTTCAACAAAAAATGGTAAGTTCAACTTTGGGGGGTTTGAGAAAATTGACCTCTTGATGTTACTACTTTTCCGGTGGAAAGGAACCATTCATTAGACATATAAGGCACTACAGAAAGAATAGCGAGAGAGAATAAATGAGCACACTAATTGATTCTCGAGACACTATAATTTTGAATTCTGCGGCAGCGAAAATTCTAGGCAGACCTCTTCTTATTACTCTGCCTCTTTAATTTTGCATTAGTTCATTCCTTCTGTAGCCATAATGTCATCCACATCTTGAAAATTTTCTTACTGCTGCCCTCATAGAAGGATTCAAAACAACAAATTTATTGTATGTATTATATACTCAGTTATATGTGTATTTTGGTCTGAAACCCATTTGATATGGACTCAATTGCAATTGGACTCAAATTGTGTACGTGGATCTGAACATGACTATCACTCAGGCCTAGAAAATGTCCGTGCCTGGGTTTTTTGGACTGGTATGGTCCTTTGGGTAAACGGGTCCCTAAGCATACATAGACAATATATGGGGTAGGAAGAAGGTTAAAAGAACAATACTATAGAAGGGTAGGAGAAGACGCACATGATCAGAAGGGGTAGCTTCATTACTAGTGGGATATTTGTGACGAGAAAATAAGAGAAGAAAGAGGTCCTCCCCTACCCATCTGGGGAGAAGCCAACAGTCTCTCTCTCTCTCTCTCTATATATATATATATATATATATATAGAAGGAAATAGATTCCTTAGGCATCTGCTGAAAATGGGCAAAATCCCTTTTTTCTTGTGGGTCAAGACTTGAGAGTCCCCCTTTTTTTTTTGGAATAGTGACTTGAGAGTCCCTTAATAGTGTTTAGTACCGTTGTATTGGGGGGATCTTAGGAAACATGTAAAAGTGTGACCAGTAAGCACTAAGCACTCGTCACTGACACATATGAACAAAGTCCTGAACACATTGCACTGCAGACAACCTCCAATCATCTTGTTTTCTAGGTTTTTAGGAACTTATTTGGACTGGAAGAATGTTACAATGATATGGTACAATGAGGAGTATCAATCATCCTGGTCGGCATCCCTATTAGCCTGATAGTGCATGGTCTACAAATTATGTGCTCCTATTATTGAGGACTTCTTTTATTGCCCTTATTTGCATGGAGACCTTTCCATGTACCCCACCCACCCCACTACTAAGAGGGCATGTTAACTGGGCTCCATGAGCTGGACTGCATATTGCTCATATGCAGTCTTCTCGTTGGAGAATATTGTTCATCTCTTACAATCCCTAATGGTATGGTACAATGAGGAGTATCAATCCTCCTGGTCGACATCTCTATTAGCCTGATAGTGAATGGTCTACAAATTATGTGCTCCTATTATTGAAGACTTCTTTCATTTTTTTGTTCTTTTTATTTCACTGTTTCATTGGCACTTATGCATTAAAAATATTCTGACATTGTTTTTGTAATATTTCTCTGCTGTAATTTCTGTAGAATTAGAGCGATCTCCTGTTCGCTGTCTGGTTTCTCAAGTCACAAATGCTGTCTGTGGGGGTGACTTTACTGTGTGGCTATCTTCTCTTGAAGGATCTTCTATATTGTATGGTTGCCGATTTCCCAGACTTGTGTATTCCTTTTCTTGGTTTGAAATCCTAAAGATTCAAGAGTTGCTTCAATTAGGCTTCTGTCCACCTGGTGATGTGGATGAAATGCTTCAAGTTTATTCAGTTCGTTTCTGATTTGCAATATTTTTTTATGATTTGCAGGACTGCAGGTCATCCACAATATGGCCAACTTGGACATGGAACAAACAATGAGGTAAATCAACTTAATAAAGAAAAGTTGCGTTGTCTTATATCTGTTAAATGTCCTGAGAAATTTTGAATTAAATTGCAGTATAATCTTAAGGACGCTTCAGTGAAGCTTGCTTACGAACCCCAGCCTCGCCCACGAGCTATTGCTTCGTTAGCCAGCAAAACTATTGTTAAAGTTGCTTGTGGAACAAACCATACAGGTTCATAGCATGCTGTTTTTGTTTTCAAAATTACAGATTGTTTACTTTCATTTGATATACCATTAATTCCAATGTTTTTCTCTTCAATTTGCATGTCTTCATCCAGTTGCTGTAGATTCAGATGGCTTTGTTTACACGTATGTATCTTAACCTTTTACTAGTTTCATTTGATGTTTGTTTTAAAACATTGAGATTACATATCTGCCACTGCTATGACTTGTTTGCATGTTGAAGTAGCCGTTCATGGGTAAGGTATTGAGTGCACTATAAATGTTGGATGACAACAGTAAATGGTGACAATGCGATAGATTCTAATTTTTAGGAGTCCTATTGAACAAAAGCGGAGCACGGGAGACGATCTAGTGAAACAAGATCAAAGTGAAGGGTTCTGGCGGTTAGAAATTGTTGGTTGTTTTCTAAAAATCTTTTGGAAAAGGCACAACAGTAGTGGTTAGAATGCGAAGTGCAAGGTTTTACAGGCTTTAGAATTACTAAAAACCACAAGTGGTTTAAGAAGAAAAATTGAAGAGCGGACCATGGAAGAGTTTCGTAATGTTAAAGACCTTTGCAATGAAAAAAGAAAAGAGTTGGAGGCTTGGGAGTTTGTATCAGATTGCTTGACCACATGGAGAGAAGTGCTCGATGGGGGGCAGTGAAGAAGTTATGGGAGTTAGATCGACTGGACTGTGGAAGAGATATTGTGGAGTTAAAAATGGAGTCATATGGATTAAAGATAGGAATACTAAGTTCTTCCTCTGGATGGTCAATGCTAGGCAAAGAATCAACCTCATCACTAAAACCAGTATGTGAAGGGAAAATCATAAAGGAGCCAAAGGAAGTCAAGGAATGGGTTGTTAATTTCTCTGGGGAGCTTTATAGTAGTGATTGTTTCTCTAAACCCGCTATGGTCGGGGTTTCTTCCCCTATTTCCTTGAAAGAGAATGTCAAGAAGAAGAAATCTATAAAACCTTGATGGATTATGCATGTGATAAAGCCAGTCTAGATGGTTTCAACTTCTTGTTTATTAGAGTGGGAAGGAGTTTCCTTGAAGAGGGCTTTCTTGATATGCTATCTGAATTGTATCAATGAGGGCAGTTTACAAGGAACTCAATGCCACTTTCTTGAAGCTAATCCCCGAGATCCCTAATCTGCTGGAGTCGAACAATTAAAAACCTATTACCCATACCTTTACCCATGTGTCATGTTGATAAGTTATATTTTGCAAATGGGCTGGAACTGAACCAATCTTCAGGTTCATGTGCTAGATCTGGCCCTGAATTTTATGGCTGATAAATAAGTGGGCTCGACTTGGACAATCTAGGTCCCAGCCTGATCCGGACTGTGAACAACCCTATGTTTCCTGTTATTCCATGAAAATGGGAGAAATCATTTTCGTGTATCCTGTCTTTAACACGTCACCAAACAGTAGGCATGCCAATGCTTTCATTTCGTTCTTCCCAGTCAATGCTAGCCTTGTACCAGTCAGGCCTTTTAGAGTTTGATGGGTTTGGATATAACAGGATTTCAAATTACTGATGGTTGAGGGTCCTGGTGAGAGGAACGGTAATGCATTTTCTGGTTTGTGTCAGTACTGGGTGAGTTATTTGACCATCTAACTGAAATGAGCTGCCAACTTTCTTGAACATGTATCATAATGTTTTAGATCATATTTATATTTATTATTTATTTATTTATTTTTGGGTTGTTTTCACCAATGTCATTCTCAATTTTTTTTTCGTGTAATATATTATCAAGTAAAGCGGTTTTTATATATACATATATATATAAATTTTTTTTTTTAAATTCTCCTTTACCAATTCCTGTTCTGTTGTACATTCAGGTGGGGATTCGGCGGCTATGGAAGGTGTGGATGTCAGCAACTTTGATTTGTAGTGTTACTCCATAAATGCATGACTTGTGATGTACAGGGATGCTCAGGGGCTGGGCGAATCCTGGCGCGATCAGGGCCCAGCCCGCTATCAGCCAGGTTTGGGCCTTAGGTTTTAGTAGTCAGGTTGGGCCTGGATCTAAAAGTGGGGCATGTGTAATTTTTGGTTTGGGCTTGGCTTAATTGATGGAAAGAACAAAGCCCGACCTAACCAAGAATTGTCCAAAACTTAGTGCTTGTAGTTGATTGAGCCTGGCTTGGGCCAGCCAGATTGACTAAATGAGTGGGCTCAGGCTTGACTGGCAGATATGTTTGAGGTGGACTGGGCTTGGGCCAGGCACTTAAGGCCCGCGTTGGGCTTGAGCAGGATATGGGACCGTGTTTCTGAACTCAGGTCAGGCCTGGATATGCGATAGCCCGGCCCGACCTAGCATATAAACACCCCCAGCGATGTGGATCCATTAAGATGCTAGGTCATGTGAGGAATATAAAAATGATTATCTCTGATGACACTTTTATTTTTGTGCGTATTTTGGTTGATATATAACTTTGATTTAGTGATGTATAGGCTGGGTCATAGAGAGCAAAAGGATGAATGGATTCCGCGCCTTGTTGGAGTCTTTCAAAGGCATAATGTCTTACCTCCAACAGCTGTAGTTTCAGCCGGTTCTGTTAGTTCTGCATGCACTGCTGGTATGTGCTGTGGCACTAGGAATTGTTCGATGAAAAGTCTTGCTCATTACTATTTATACTATATTTTTGAAAGGTACCTGAGAATTTTACGAAAAACTTGAATATGTTGTGACAAGGTGGCATGTAGTTAGGTGCCTTAAGTGCACTACATTCAAACAACAACCTAACAACTAAAAGAAATGAAGAAAACTTAATCAACACATAACACTGAAACTAGAATATGTTGACACTGAAACTAGAATATGTTGTGACAAGGTGGCATGTAGTGAGGTGCCTTAAGCACACCACATTCAAACCACAACCTAACAACTAAAAGAAATGAAGAAAACTTAATCAACACATAACACTGCCTAAGACCTGGAAGGAAATTAGAACACTCTAGGATAGCATTTTCAGATTAGAGATAAAAACACGAGGCTCCCACTTGGCTAGACTATCTGATTCACTGTAAGTTCCTTCGAGGATGTGCCCAAAGGAAACATGAAGGTTTTCAGCAAGTCATCCAACTTCTCAATAATACAAGTTAGATGCTGACAACATGAGTGAGCCTCCTCCAGCAATAAGTGGCTGAAAACCCATCTTAAGTGCATCCCTTACTCCAATAGGCATAGCTATGAGCTCTGCATCATTATTAGACCTGCCAACAGGAACTGAGAAGCACAGCTTCACCAAGTCATCTTGAGTTCGGATTAAACTGCCAATACTTGTCTGACCTGGATTTCCCTTTGCGCTAGCATCAAAGTTAAGCTTGAATCTGCCGAAGGGAGGGGGAGGCTAACTTGATGCAGGGCAGACCCATGGTCCCCCATGGGTCGACCTGCCAGTGGGCCCAGTTCATCTATCTTGACCCATTCTTTTGGTCCCAGCCCACTTATCAATTAGTTATTCTATTCTATTTAGGTTTTAATTCTGTCTTCAGTTATTTTAGTTGGATGTTTTGATCTTGGCCATCAATGTGTTTCGATGGTCCAGATTAGTTTTAGGTTTTTACTTTCCTATATAATAATGTAAAGCCTTATTTTAACTTTAGACAATGATTAATTGAAAAAAATTGAGTGATTTTAGGGTTTCCCGAGTTCTCTCTTCTTCCTCGTTTGCAATGGGGAGTTCGGCGTAAGGCCATTTTCCAGGAGAAAGCCTGACGTACACCGTCCACCCTACATCTCTAGTCTCTCCATCTCTACCTGCCCTCCACCTCGTACCCCGCTCCACATCACAACTTTGGAGAGGGTCCCACGAAATCCTTGATGAGGCTGAGGGCAGCATCTCTATGAGGAATCAGTACTTCCATACAAAGGGAAGATGCGAATACCCATGAAATGGCATGGTGATGCACAATGATGTAGAGGCTTCTGTGGATGATCTTCTTGAAACATACTGCATTTCTTTTCTTCCTGAAGGACCAAATAACTGCCATAAAAGTTAATGTGTATGCATGCTTGTAAGCATATAATGTGAAAAATGTGCACGACTTTTGATCCATTGTTTATCCTGAGATTTATGTTTTATTTCTTGTATGCATCGTTAAGATGTCAAAAGTATCATCCAACTGAGAGTTTTCGGTCATTGATTGGAAACCGTAAAGTTGAGGGTGGAAAAATATATCAACTGTCCCATTTACAACGGTTGCTCATCAAAGCATTAATATATATAAAAAACGTTGTTTCTATTTACAACAGAAGATTTGAAGTTACCAAGCAAATTTGTTAGGTAGATTATGGCTGAAGATCATGTGATTCCTTAACAAACACACTGAAGTCAATTATTTCTACCTGTGCTTCATTAGTCTTTTTTTCCCCGTCTGATCGCCTCACTGGCAAGGTTGGAATTTCTTCACCCTAACTACCACTGTTTGATTTGTGGCTGTCTCTATGAAATGGGCATGCTTTTTCACTGAACCATCGGTGGGTTAGTGTGGTTCGTTAGTCGTATTATTATTCCATAAATTGATGAAAGATCTCTTCTATTTTGATTACTTTTAAAAATAATTAAATTAAATCAAAACAAATTTACTCCTCGGTCAGCTAAGGATGAAAATTGGTTCACCTGATTGTCCAGACACTTGAATGACCTGATGTGGAAAAATAGGGTATGAGTACAGTATTTGTACCCATTTTTAATTAAGGCATAAGTTTGGGTCTGCGTCCATGGATTTCATATCCACAGACCTAAAAGTCCGAGTGTTTTATACAATTTATATGAGTATTTTGTATTTATAACATGGCTTTGAAAATGTGTAACTCACTGAGTTACTCACACATGCCATGCTGACAAGCAACAGCACACAGAATGAAATGAGAATCATGAGGAAAGCACTGCAGCAGCAACAGCAGAAATGGAGTAACAGAGCAAGGAGGAATGATCTTACTACTCATCATGTCTCTTGTTTTACCATCATGGCCAAAGCATAGCTAACCTGATAATATCAGAGTCTTAATCAGGACGCTGCTAAATTTTAGTACACAGTTGCGGTTATAAATCCTGTCTAGGTGTTGGTTCAGGTTTAAACTTTTTTTGGGTTGATGTTGCTCACATATCTTATACCTGTTTGGTTACGGGTCTGCAGGCCTTGGGTTAAAGGTACAGGTCCACAGTTGATCTGCCCTAAGCCTGACCTGTTTTCAACCCTATAACTGACCCCATGAGTTGTTGAGTTTGCTGCGTGTTGGCCTGCCAAATTGAGTAGAGAGCCATGAGTTGGCAAGTAATACTTATGCCAGATTTTTATAGTTCAAATAGAGTCCAAGCACAAAACCAAAATGATTTTGTTGGAAACGAAATTGCCCATTTAAGTTTTGAAGACGGTAAATGAGAATCCGAATGGTATAGAAAATTCTTCGTTTGTAATTTGCATGTACATAATTTAAAACTCAGGTATGCTTGTAAATTAAATTAGTTTAGATTTTTCCAACTGAAAGTGTTTGTGTTTTGTTAATTTTTTGTATGGCAGAAAGGAAAGTGCTAGGCAGAAACTTGTTTTGTTTGAGTGTCAAGTGTCAACAGTGTAATAATGATGAAATTGAGAACCATATATGTTGATACTGTTGATGTTATGTATAACCTAATTTGATGCTTTATTTTACTCTGATCTTGTTATCTGTTATTTCAGGGGGTGGGCAGCTATATATGTGGGGTAAACTGAAGACAACTGGTGATGAGTGGATGTATCCTAAGCCTCTTATGGATTTGAGGTTGTGTACATAATGTCTGTGCTCTTTTAACATTTATTTTCTGACAATCCCACAATGTTTTATATCATATCATTTCATGTTTCCACAATGTATTTTTGGCTGCATCCATTGTCCGCTGGTGGAAAGGGGCCTATAATTGGGCCCAAGGTTTTTTAAGTTCCCATACAGTGGACTCAGCCTGTTTAGTGTTATTGGATTTGGCTCACATATCAGAACTTTTTTCTGGTTTGTGAAGCCATGTGTTTGTGAAGAAGTGGCCTGAGGCACTAGGGTGGTCATATCTTTTGATCCTTTGATTTGAGTATCGTCTTGTATCTTAATTTTATTTTTCTCTTGGATTTCTTGATCATTGGTTTTGATTAAAATTAATGGTTCAGGTCATTTTCTTTATTGGCAATGGTAGAGACTTTCAAATTAAATAGGTTGCAGAAAGGAGAGCGGCAGGATAGGAGTTAAATACCTGGCTCTCCTAAACAGCATCAAGAAAAGAAGTGAAAAAGAAAACTCTAAAGAACCAAAATAAAGCAGAGCACAAGAACCATGGTGGGTAGAATGGAAGCAGTTATATGGACAGGAAACAATTGGATTGTCTCCATTCAAGTGGATGTGTGAATGCGTGGTTTGATATCCATCACAGTTCTCAATTTCAGTTCGGTCTAGCTGAAATGGCTGAATAATTTCGGTTTGGACAATTAGCCGAACCAAATTTTACATGTAAAAAAATTCATGCTGGATTTCAGTCGATTTCAGTCCATTTTTTATTAAAAAAAAAGATCAGGGGTCTTTTTGTAATTTTTTTTATAAAATATATGCAAACTACAAAATAATTGCATTTCGTATTGTGAGTTGAGATTTGAGAATGCATGTCTGATCTCACTTTGTCAAGTATGCATAGGTTATGAAGTAATCATTTGACATGTAGAAATAACATATTGCATCGTTGATTAGTTATATAATTTGTATGGTATTTTTAACCTTCAATATTTTCTATATAATTTCTATGTCAGTCTTAAATTTTAAATTTTTTTCTTCTTCTTTTTTTTTGAAAATGGTGACTACATTCAAAACTCAGAAAGGTGTATTTTTCTATTTTGTTACAGTTCTATATATTTTTTTCAAAAATAAATCTCCAAAATGTATCACGAAAATTCTGAATTGACCGAAATATTTCAATTTGGAGTTAAACCGAAACGGGGCCCGAAATGAAATTGATAACTATGATATCCATCCTCACATGTAGGGGTGGATCTATCTTTTTGTGTTTTCAATTTCGTTGGAAGGCTGTATTTGATTATATTTTCCTGCATATGCTAATTGGGGCATCAGATAGTAATCTGATAATTTCATTGAATACCGGACTGCATCATATTGTTATGGACGCCCGTGTTTTTGAAGGCTGCTACTGCTAATTGGGGAATAGTTGCTGCTGTTGTTGTTATTTCATGAAGATACTATTGTGTTTCGTTTTGTAAAGTTTCTGGATTTATACCATTCAAAATTGAAAAAAAAAAGTTGGATTAGTATCACATTGTTCTCTTTTCTTTATATGGATTCAACATTTTAGTTGGTTATTTTCTTCGACTGAGACATGCATTATTGTTGATGCTGGTTTTATATATTTGCCTTCCCTTATAATGGTGTGTTCATTTCTGGGATGCTAGTTTCTTTACGTATGTGATAACTTTCAAGAATTTTCCATTCTTTGTTACCAGTGGCTGGAATATTCGTTGCATGGATTCAGGCCAAATGCACCACTTCTGTGGTGCTGATGATTCTTGTATAAGTTGGGGTCAAGCTCAGTACGGAGAACTAGGATATGGACCTGCTGGTCAAAAGTAAGTGTTTATGGGCATATTTTCTTAATGAAAGTATTCCCTTTATACTTTCTGCTTTGTTTTAGGTGATTGGTCAGCTGTTGTATTGACTTGAGTCCCCTTCTTTGTTGCAGGTCTTCTGCAAACCCTAAGAAGGTTGAGATTCTTGATGGCATGCATGTTATTAGGTATGCTTTTCTGGGTATTCTAATGCTGTCAAATTCTGAAATTATGGCATACTTGACATTGTTGGATACTGCATTTAACAAAGAACTTCCCTTTCAGTGTTGCTTGTGGTATGGGTCATTCACTGATTGTAGTGGATAGAACAAATGTTCAGGACAAATTGGATGAGGTAAATATGTAATGTTTATACAAATTCTTCTTTTTGGAATTCTCCTTATTTTTTTGTTTGGGCTTTGCATGGGTAAAAACACATTTTAGTTCCAATATCTCAACTTGAGAAGAGGGAATCTTTGTGCAACATTTCTAACTGTCTAAAAGAATCCATGCCCGTGCTGATAAACCTAACTTATGCTCATTTCATTAGTTTAAAAATCTTTGGACAAGGTTTCCGTGAATAAGTTGGGCATATGAAACTGGAACTTCATGGATTGTAGCTTTGGGAAAAGTGCTTATCCATAGCTGTGGGAAAAGAGCTTATCCATAGCTGTTCCTCACTGCTCCAGAATTAATATTTTGGCCTGTGAGCTCTCTCTCTCTCTCTCTCTCTCTCTCTCTCTCTCTCTCATGAGGTTGGGTTGCTCATGTTGGACTGCCCGAACCAAGTTTCTCCTCTATAAGATTTTGTGGTTCAATGAAGTTCAAGTGTGCTGAAGTTCTGATTCAACTGGAACCTATTTGTCACAGTGCGAGTCTCAGTTTTTAGCGAAGTGGCAATGCCAAGTCTACAATCAATGCCGAATGCTAATTTTATCTCTTCATTTCATTCTTTATGGTTTCATCGAACACCAACTGGTATTGTAACTATAGGCATTCTGATATTCTATGTCACTTTTGATGTTTCTGTAGCCCCTTCTATTTTGGGGATTCTGCATAGCTTGTATCGTTCTAATCTTTTCTTATGAAACTCTTTCTTACCAACCTACAAATATATATATATATATATATGTATGTATGTATGTATGTATATTTATAGCATCTTTTGTTGGAACTTTGATGAATTTGTGGCTGAATTACCTTTTTGGGGTTTTTCTTGGTAGTGTCACTACAATTACTTTTTTGTTAGATATCTTCATTTTTGTTTTATTCTACATGTATTTCTTTGTTTGAATGTTCTCGCTTTTTTATGTTGAAAATACATGTAGAATGAGCTACTGATATTAATTTGTTTGCTTTGGTAGCTTGCAGTTTTTGGTGGTGAAAACCCAGAAGGTCAGCTGACACTTGAATGTCTTTTATTTATTCTGCAAATCCTTTTGTTATTTCCTCATTATTACTGCTGCCGTTATTTTTATTGAAATGTAAACTATGATTTTTAAAATATTGTTGCTTTCCTTGTGGTAATTAAGGACGTGTTGAACTCCCGAAGAGTGAGGTGGGGAAACTTAAATAGGGAAAACATTGACATTGGAGAAATATTAAGGAAGAAGACGGTTGGGATTGGGCTATGAGTTCCAATGAAGTAGAAATCAAATGGTGGATAGTATTAGATAGGTCATTACGAAGTGGTTGGGGAGTTGCAGGAGGAGAAGAATTATTGATGAAAGAAAACATTAATGAATCAGTAGAGATAACAAGATGTGAAAGGTACTGCTAAGAAAGCTGTCAGATGCATGGATTTCCATGGAAATGTACTTTAGTTTCGGGAAAAAAATGAATCAGTAGAGATAACAAGATGTGAAAGGTACTGCTAAGAAAGCTGTCAGATGCATGGATTTCCATGGAAATGTACTTTAGTTTCGGGAAAAATTAAACTTCACAGCTGGAAGGAAAAATAAGAAAAAATAAAACCCTCAACTGGCCGTAAAAACAATGGTAGCTATCCACTTTGGCTGCTGCTGTTGCTGCAGAGACATTCGAATGGAGATTGGGGAATAAAAGGAAATAAATAAATGAACATATATAGTTGAGTGCTGGTGCTGATTTTCCTCTTCTTTCTTTCTTCTTTTCCTTTTTCATATTTTCAGGATGAGTAAGGTAAATGACCCGTGTTTTGGGTTTTTTTTTTTTTTTTTGGACAAATTTATTAAAATTCCCCTGATAGAGGAATATAATTAGGTGCACCTATGTGCATGGGCTGCCCGGGCCCTCTAAGATGCTTAGTTATATTGTGCCCGTGAAGGCACTATAAGGCTATTGAAGGGCTAGGCCAAGCTAGGCCTAGGGTCGTCCTTACTGTGCCCTCAGTATATGTGGGCCTGTCCCGGGGTAGGCCATAGCTCTCGGTTGGCCTGCACTTCCTAGGCACTTACTCTCATTGTTATTAGAATCTTACAATTCATATCCTAAATCCCAATTCGTATCCCAAGTCCTAAGGAAAATGATTTGTATTTATGCAAATGAATCTTAGGATTTAAGTGTGAATCTTACGATTGGATACTTGTTTCATTGAATAGTACGATTTAAGCGATTTGGCTGAGTGAGAATAGCTATAACCAATTAGTTAATATTAATAATATTTTACCTTATTTCTTTTAGCATTTTTACTTTCAAACGGTTATTTGGTAGTCTTTTTTTTTAATGACGTGGGTAGCCTTGAGGTCTTTGACCCCAATAAGACTAATCCCCTGGGTGGCGCCCTAAACCCACACAAATGCACCTTTAACGCACAAATGTTAAGTAGTTAGTTTGCTGCACCTTCAATGCCTAGGCATTTTGGGTGTATTGCTTAGCAACTTGAGACACATCACTTATTATATATTATGATGTTCATGGTATAATTATATGGCGTACTTATTTGTCGTTATATTTGTACTACTGTGAATGAGAAAATGGATGGATTATGAATAACTATTTTTTTGTTAATCTATTTATATTTTTAATTATTTTTCATTTTTATTAGAAAAATAATAAAATCCTATGATTTGCAATGCGATTCATGATTAATTCGATTCATAGTTGTGAACGATTTGCGATATGATTCCACTTTCAGAACAATGCTTTACCCCAACCTTGCAGCCAGTGCCGGTGTTGGACCTTTTCAGGGCCTGAAGTCAAGAATATAATTTTTTAATTTCATTTGTCCTAGATTGCCATCGGTGATCAAGTGTCAATTGGCCATTAACCCTACTCCTTTATATGGGCTTGGGATAGACAATGCTTGCAACAGGCGACATGGCGACGTTAAGAAATTCTATTTATTCAATAATGACTTAGAAACTAAAAATAAAAAGAAGACATTATCTTTATTTTTATGGTGCCAAGTTGGATGTATGGAAATTTCAATAACAAATTTTGGGGAATGAGAGGGGTCACATATGGTGTGGATTTGAGGTTTGCTAATTATTTTAATCAAATCATTTTTACCATTGATTTTAGGCTTTAGGTACTCAAGTTTTATGGTTTTGGATGTAAGGCTTTTTTCTTTCGGTTTTTTTTTTTCTTTCATTTTTTTCATTTTTAGACATAGTCCAATGATAAATAACTGTTAAACAGTCATATTGGGCTGTCATAGGTCATACGAAATGGCTCAAAAAATAACAAAGAGAAGTCATGTTCAACAAAATGTCTAGAACTCAATGTCTTTGCACTGAAACCCTGTAAATGCAATTTGTTTTAATAAAGCAATTATAAGACTCATCCCAATTATAGAAGCAGGGCATTGGATCCTAACACACTGTTGACCTCCAATAGAGAAATAGCACAATGCTTAAAAAAAAAAACAAAAAAAAACAGGGAGCATATGTGGAAAAAAGGGGATATTTTAGCAATCACTTGCATATATAAATTAATAGGTAAAAATAAGAAAAATAAGAGGGCTGGGCCGGGCCCGATATTGTCCAAGCTCAACCCTCAAATTGGCGGGCCTACAAAAATCTTGTCCAATTCTGGCCCTTGGGCTTTTTAAGAAAAACAAAAGGCAGTCATATTGTGGGCTTTTGTGGGCCAGACTTGTGCTCATAGCTGTCTTTAGTTTAAGGACATAAATCCATGCGGACTTGAAGAGTGTTTCTGGATTGGAAATATGATATACGACATTTACATATATATTATACAATGGTGACATTTGGGCAATCTGGTCTTGGATATGTGAACCCCATGGCCCTGGACCTGGGCACCGAGTTAGAAGGCGGTTAAAATCTTGGGCCCATGCTTATTTGTTTATTTATTTTTTGGTTGCTCCGTTTGCAGGGACCCAATTTCATCCCTGATCACAATATGCATTACTTTTGATTCTCAAACCATGTTTTAAAAATCAGCTGTTACATAATGGTTTCATTCATGATTGAACCAATTCCATAGATGGATTTGCCAAAAAAGCCTACACCAAGGCATTTGTACTTTTGCTTTCCTATTGCATTCTGGGGTGACTTACATGTCCTTTTTTTTTTCTTTTTTTTTTTTACCCTAAACAGTTTAAAGACTAGGCTTTCATTATATATTTAATTCCTTCGCATACTTACATCACTCTCCAGTTTCAGGCATTAAAAAATTCTTAATATGATCAGTTTATGAATATTGATTTATGGTGGAGGCAGTGAGTTGACTTGAACTCGGTCTTTTCTGTGTTGCATTGACTCAGCCGATGCACTGAAATAAATCTGGAAGTAAACAGACTTAACTGGTTGATATGTTCTTACTAGGCCTACTTCAACTTAATCTTGGGTCTCAACCAATCTTTCCCTAAAGTTGATGTTGCTTCAACGCTTTTGCAGCAGTTATTGAGGAATTGAAGGATGAAGATCAGGCATCAAATAAAACATTGACAAAGGGAGCTGCCAATGCTTCTCCTGCAAATTCGAAGAAAAGGAAGAAAGCAAAGGATTCCTCGGAATCTGAAGACAATGGTGCTGATAGTGATTTCAGCGAGGATGCAAATGGTCAGCCTGAGGTCCAGAGAGGGCGCAGGGGTGGTAAGGCTTCTAGCAGGGGCCGGGGTAAGGCCACCAAGGAAGTTTCTACTGAAGGGAAAAAAGGCTCTGGACGTGGCCGTGGACGCCCTAGGCTTGCTGAGAAGAAAAGTGCGGAGTCTGGCAGTGGTCGAGGGCGAGGGAAAGCTGGGAAGAGGGGCAGAGCCAAGTAGTAAGTGATGGTTTTTCTTATCCATCTTAATTTTGATTTCAATCAAAAATCGAAACACAGGTTTTCATTTTTTTTAGTCATATATTGTTGTGTTTAGTTGCTGGCTACTAAACTCATTGAGAAACACATTGGCTTCATTCTAAGCCACAGGGAGGGATGAAGGCAAAGTTCATAGGAAATGCTGTTCTAACCTTATGTTTATCTGAATCCTGAATGGATAGTTTTTAGGTGATACATGCATTGTGGTTCATTTTAAAGAAGGCTTCATCTTGTTTTGTTGTTTTTCATTAATGAATAGCTTCTGTAATTTCCTTATGGGAGGAAAAAGGTGCTTTTGTAATGGTGCAATTGACCATTTGCCAAACTAGTGACATTTTTGGCTATTCGATGAACAAATAATTAGGCTATGAAGATAATGCATGGACAGAAATTGAAGGTCAACACGTACTGATTGCAGTGAGCTGGGCTTGGGTCATGTCTGTTTATATTTCTTTTCATCTGGCCTTATATATTGTCCCATAGCTGTTTGTTGTTCCAGTCAGGGCTATAACTAGGAGGAAATATCCGTAAGACCCACCTTGCACTTTTGTGTGACTTAAACAATTTTGTTTTTCCATGGCAATGTATGTTTTAAAAGAAAAGCATTTTCCATGAGAAACTTTGATGGTGTTTGGATGAATAGAAGTTGAAATGGATTGAAATTGAAGGAACACTTGTGGGTACTAATATATGATTCATTGAGTTCTTTCTTTAAGTTGTTACAACTGTTTGGATTTCTTGGAATATGTAAATCTCCCGTTTCTGATACTAGTAAGAAAGGTGATTTCAGTGAAAATTCAAAGAGATGCATCGTTTGTTATGAGTACCATGATACCCCAGATATGGTATGGATATAGCTTGGACGTGCCAAAGTAATACAATGTAGATTTTGAGTATGTGGTAAAAAAATATAGTTCCAGGGAGCTGAAGTTGGCCACATGAAAAGACATGGCTTGCTGGAGTTTAGTGATGTTTGTTCCAAAAGCAGATTTGTATCGACTCTTAATAGACTCTGCATATGCCTTGTTTTTTTTTTTTGGTCTCAATCGATGGAAAGAATTTACTTGATCCAAGCCATTGGCATAACATGCCCTTCAAGGATGTCCGTTCATCAGAAGTTTCACTCTGATGAGAGTGACATAGCCTTTGGATTGATTAATGTGTAAAAGAAGTTTAACCATATTTAATTTCATTTTGAAGTATTAATTAATTTTAGAGTTATCACTAGGGTTAAGACATCGAAATCCGTTCTCTTACAGTGTAAAAATGATTTCTTGCATCTAATCCTATATGAAAGGAGTGAAGCGGGTACAGGGATATTCAAGGCCAGTTTGCTTTTATTCGAATTCGTAGGAATTTGTTGGGGTCTGTTGAAGGAGTAGTATTAAAGAGATGTAAGGTAGAGACTTAAATGAGGCCCTCACTTTCTTAGGATTTAATTTAATAGTGTGATGGCTGGGTAATCGTTTTCTATCAGAGTGATGGCAGCCCTTTGTGGAAAAAGGAGACGAGCTTTTAGACCAAGTGTGGTTATCTTCAATTCTCCGTTTTTTGCGATAAAGAAACTTAATAACTCATTTGGTAACTCTAAAATAAACTCTTATATCTTATTTAGAGCTTATTTATAAATTAGAGCATTTGGTAAACCTTTAATTAACTTTCTAATTTTAGAGCTTATTTACAACTTGAAGCTTTTTTGCCTCTAAAATAATAGGCTAAGAGGGGCTGTGTAATTTTTTTTTATAACTTCTTGAGCTAAAATGGATAGAGGTGGACAAAGAAAAATCTGTGTGTTTTGCTCCTTTTGGATGAAAATAACTTCATAAGTTTACAAAATGACGCCACTGGCGGGTTCTGCATTGTAATTTTTAAAAGAAGGGCTCCAATTACCACCACTCTTAAAGGTGGGCTTTAGTTACCTCATGAAATAGATCTTTTTTATAATTTTATCAAACACAGTAATTGTGAATTAGAACTTGTAAGTTAGAGCTTTCATTTTAGACGTTACTCTAATTAGCTTTTATTAATGAGCGAAGCTCAAGTTGACCCTAATTGTTGGGACTCTTAATAAGCTGAGTTTCGGCTGAGATATTTCTTGCTTGAGCATCGCTCATGAGACATTGGGATGGGCTTGAGCTTGAACCCAGCCAAGCTGGCCTGGCTCGTTCACATCCCCAGGGCTTCATCACAGTAGAAAGTTGTGGATCAGGGAGATAAAATTTTGTGACACCACAGGCTTGGGCCATTTTTAACTTGATGGGACAGATATATAGATCCGCATCCATCATGTGGGCCTAAGAACCAGTCCCAAACTCGGCCCATATTGAGGTAGCGCAATTGACTTTATATTTCTAAAATTGGAAGAAAGTGAAAATTTACTCTCTCTAGATCGCATTTTATAAACTTGGCCGAAGCAGAAGTCTTACTAAGTAATAGTAAATTAGTCAAAAACAGAAAGCAGAACGTGATGGATGGGGCAACTACATCCCAAATTTGCTTCGAACTTGACTTGGGTCAGAATTTGAAAAGCTATGCCTGCCCCGAACCTGATAGGAGTGCGATCGGACAGGTCATCCAGCTAACTCAACCTGATCCCATCCCCGTTTTATAGTGTATGAAACTTTGGGCATTCCACCCTAAAATAAGGAACTGCAGATGAACAGCCATTTATCAGTAATGTCCAAACCTGCTTCACATAAAGAATTAGGTTGCCATTAAGTCCTGTCCTGGGGATTAAAAGTGTCATTACAATGTGAAGTTACATTTGAATGTGCATTTGATGCCCATTAGCTGTTTCTTATCGAGGATTTTCCATTTATAATCTGATGCACAGTCATTTTCAATTTTCCTTAAAAATTTCACAGCAGTGAACCTTTAATATTGTTGATTAGGTTAAAAACTCAAAACTCACACTGCTCCAAAGTAACTTGGATGGGCCCAAGCCCATTTACTTGTCAGAGAGTTACTTGCTGAGCCAAGTGCACCTGAATGAATCGGAGAGAACTGGATTTTGAAGAGTTATAACTCACCCGAAACCAAGCTGTATCACCTGTTGGTGACAGTCTTGGCCGAGACTAAGACCGACTTTTAGGGCACGTTTGTGTAAATGAGTTTTTCTAAGCAGATCAGTGCCCACCAAATATAAGACCCAAACAAAATTGGATCTGGGTCCAAAGCATATAACTAGACCTGTAACCAAACCCCAATACAACAAATGCAAGTGGGTCCAGACCCAATTCTTTAATATGATCACATGTGCCACCTATCACTATCCATACTAAAAAAAAAGGCTCTGGAAAGGTTCAATGGATGCAGTTGTAACTACTCAATCAATATTCCCACAAGATGGAGATGGTTCTTTGTCCTTTTGTCATTACCAGTTAACCTCATGAGCTTTCTCCTAATAAGCACTTAATGCCCCTGCTGTTTGTTCTTTCAAAGCAATCATCTACTCCTTAACAACTAATCAAATCACCAAAACTTTATTAACTATCTGTCTAGCATCATCCACTCTAATAAGATTCCTAAAAAAATCTTGCTATACAAGCTCTCCTTGAAATGATTATATAGATAAAAATGGGTCAGGCCCATAGCATACCGGACTTCAAACCGAATTAATATTAGGGGATCGGGCCCAAACTAAGACCCAACTAGGGCTGAGGTTCGAATTTGAATTAATGATCCAGACTTGGACCCTAACTGAGACCCAAATACACACACACACACACACATATATATAATATTATTAATACAGTAAATATACATAAAAGAAAACATACTATTATATGGTTGTGACATTGGGTATTTGGGTCCTTGTGCATGAGCCAATGTACACAGACCAAGGTCTGAATATTATTTTGGTACAAGCAATGGACTCAAACCCGGATCTGAATTGGAAACAAGTTCAGATATTGGACCCATGTTCAAGTCCTGTAGGCATTATATCCATTGATAAGAATTTGTCTTGAAGTGTTCTTTCATTAAATTAGCTGGGTTAGAACTCTGATTCTGTTTTTTGACCATATATCCCAGCCATTAAGAATCCTAGATTTGGATTTTCGAATACATACATGACTAGATCCGGAAATACTTACATGTGGCCATCTTAATGGGGGCGGATCCACGAAATTGAACTTGGGGGGCTCTATGTAAAAGAAATATTGAGGGAAGGGGCAAATGTTAAGAAACATATTAATTTCCAAAATTTGCAGAGGGGTTCTTAGAAATTTGAAGTTTTTTTTTTTTTTTTTTCTTTAAGGTATGGGTGGGGGCTTCAGCCACCCAACCCTTATACCTGGGTCTGCCCTTGGCCATCTAGATGCCTGAAAATCAATGAAGGCACGATGATAGATAGGTTTGGACACAATTAGAGGTACTAATAATATTAGGATAATCAAGTGAACTAGCTCTTAGTTTCAGGTCCTCGAACACAGCTATTATATTTTCTGCAAACTAATTTTAGTTAAAATCAATAATGATTAAATGGAAATTAAAGGTGTGTAGGTCCATTTTTAAAAACTTAGGTGGGTAGGTCCATCTTTAAAAACTTTGGCAGACTGCATTTCACTGTTGCTTTTTATTAACAATGAAGAGAATAATTTAAAATTCTAACTAACCCTAATATCTCTAACAAACTATTCCTATTGTCTAGAACACATTAAAAGAAAACTAAAGAGTAAAGCATTTACCATTGGCAAAAACAACTCCATTTCATTACGTACATGAAGCTTCTTTATTGGGAGTGGAGAGATCCTCTAATCTAGGTCATAGAGGGGTAATTTTCTCCTATACAAATACTATACCAAGGGTGCGGGATTGTCGGTGGGAGTCTTTAATTCAGGGGTCCACTTTTTATGGGAATCAAAGCTCATACAATAGATGTCAAGGTTTGTAAGGATTTTAAATGCTGAAAGTTGGGCCTCACACACAAACTAAATAGGTCTCTCCACAATGCTAACAAGGTCCAGCCTAAATTGGTTGGTAATTGATAGGCTTCATTTAATTTCATATAAAAGTTCCTTGAATGGAATGGACAATGAAAAAGGTCATGGTTGAACTTTCATATGTTCAAGTGCAACTAGAACAAGTGTTGCATCATTGTCAATTGAGAGAGAGGGATTTGTTGGATAAGATTGAAACAGTTGTAACAAGGAGTTGTAGGGTTTTATTCATTATTCTGCATGTTTGCTTCCAAGTTCAGCTAGGGAGAATTGCAAGTTTCCATCAATGGTCAGATCATGACTTGTCCTTTCCACCTCACTCCAAGAAACATCATGGGCCATGTGGGCCTTGCCATCACATCCATGAAAATGCAAGGGTGCTTTGCCGACAACAGTCACATATTTGGCTAATAAGGAGTTTGCCTATTATCACACTGCAATGGTTGGTAGGTTTTCTAATGTACTATAAACTACACAACCAGATTGAAAAAAGACCTGAAAAAGGTTGGTGGGCCACACCCAATATTGAAAAGCCATCAGTTTGAGGTCTAGATTGTATGATTAAAGAATTTCCATTGTCCGAAGAGTACTTTCCTTGAGAAGGATTTCAGGGTTTCTTGCCGCAACAATGTATTAGTAACTGGTTGGTCCATCCATTTCGGTCCATGTGTTTGGTAAATTCATTAGTAAAAGACGTTTTTCTCTTAATGAATTCATTTCCTAATGGAAGACAACCTAACCTCACCACCCCTATTAGTTTTTTCCGCAAAGCCATGCACCCCTGCATTCTTAATTCTGAGAATATAAGAGACCTCGCAAGTCAAAACATTCAAAAGTTAAACCCTCCGTAGTGGTATCTTGTAAAATGGGGTCAATGAACTAATCCGATTTGCCTTCAAGATCTTCCGTCACAATATGAACTTTGGAGAATTCCCGTGCATTTGCTTCAATGAAGGACGAAAGAAAGACCCTCTCCTCAGTTCATTTGGAAAAAGAGATTTTTGATCCGTCCAATGAGCTGACAACCACTAATGAATCATTAAACCAAATAACAAAACCATATCCTGCTTCACCATCAAACTTACTAAAAGCAATGCTAGAAAAAATCGTAGCTAACCCCTCACTAATTAATGTTTACAGGACTTGGAACTGATGTATTCTGACCATGGATGTGATGATCTCAAATCCTCCAAGACGGTGAAAGGTGGCTACATGAGCACCAAGGTGCAAATAAATGGTCAAATAATGTAGGATCCATGTCCGCAAAGGGCATATCAGATCAACAGTCTGGATTACTGAGTCATGGATGTGGCTCAACTCAAATGGTTAGTTTTGACACGGAGAAAATTCAAAACCACTCAGATAGTACATACATGGCCCACTGTAGACAGAGCAAACGTGGCCGACCATTGTTGAAAAAAATGGCTCTAGAGTGCCTAGATTGAGCAATTTTAACCCCCTCATTTGACCTGTTGAATTGGATGGCTCATCAAATGTTTTAAACTAATGGGAGCAAATTAGATGATTGGATTGTCAGAATTTTGGAATGCACTCAGTCAGTGGTGGGCCCACAAGTTACACAGGCTACATTGATGTGCATGCATTATTCCAGACTTCCAGTGATACCTTAACAACTGCCAAGGTCCCACAGCTTCCATGCCTCTGGAATGAACATCTGTTCTTGCAGTTCTTGAGGGCCTACAACTCTTGGAAAGTGTACCATAAGCAAACGTCGAGTGAAATGTGGTGAAAGGGGCACCAATCAAAGAGTCCGAGTCCCCTGTTCTGTCAATCCCAGAGTGCCACATTTCAAATGTGCCAGGTCAGGATTGATCTCTTCTCAACTGCTGCATTGAATGAATAAAAGGAAAGGAGAGGGGTCTTTTACAAATAAAAGGAAACAAACCCTCGTCGAAAGAGGCCCTCTCCCCGCCGTTCCCTTTCTCCTTGATTTCTTTGGCAATCATCTCCCGGTCTTTCACTCTTTCTTCCAGGATACGGTTGAGCCGAGGAATGAGTCTTTGACTGTTTGATCCAGGCCGGACTGCAGGAAGAACTCGTTTGGCTTTTTCCCTGAAAATAAGTTGGCGAAATCCGAGTCCTCTATCTAGGCTAAAGAGCTGAGGTAGATGGAGACTTTCTTGTATAGCTGGTTTTCTTGAAAGTCGTCGTTGAATTTGTGGGTTTCGGAGAACTGATAAACGTGACATCGATCTTCCAACCATCTCCAGCATCGGCTCACAAGAGAATGTTGGAATGTCGTAAAATGAGAATTTTAAGAATCACAATTCTGCTTTTACAAAAAAAAAAACAAAAAAATTCACGATTCCGAATGCGATGGCAGACATAGGAGAAACTATGGATTTGTATAGATCATGATTTCAGGAGAAGTAGCCTCAAAAATATTTGTGAAGTCAAACAACAAGGTGGGTCAACAAAAGAGCTGTCAAAACATTGAAATGAAGAAAGAGGCAGAATGTTGTCAAGCTCTAACGAGACTATTTCTCGCTCTAACGAGGAACGGCAGAGACACCTCTCGCTATAACGAGGGTGATGCTCGTTATAGCGAGCTAGGCGCAGAAAGTGCAGTTTGTTCCGGACTCTAAGTAGAAGTTTGAGAAAACTTGATATTCTAAAGTGGATTATGATTAGAAGACTTAAGCACGAATCCAAGGCTATATAAAGGACTCAAGGGCTATTCTAAAAGCATCCCTCACCTCTCAAGTTCTGATTTGGAGATTTAGTTAAGAGAATTCTTCTCTAGAGTTTTATTAAGGAGTTGTGCTGCCAAGTTCTCCAAAGCCAAGTTCTTCTGTATCCTTTGTAGAAGATTTTCTTCTTGCGAGCAGATTTGAAGAGTCAAGTGCTGGATTGGGTCTGTTGCAATCAGCGGTGTGAAGTCGTTGAAGAGTGAAACGACACAATGTAACTTCAGTCCTTAGGTAGGGGATATCTGGGGAAGAAATCTGAGTTTTTTGTAATTACGAGATTCATAGTGCTTGATTAGATCCAGTTTGGATCCATGGTTTTTCACCCGGTTAGGGTTTTCCATGTAAAAATCTGATGTCCTTGTGGTGTGTGCTTGTGATTTTATTTCCGCTGCATATTTGTTATTTTTGCACACTTTTGAGCTGATTTATTGAGTGGACCAATCTAGAGATCTTGCACCCATAAACTCTCAATATTTCTCTTTATTTCTCATAAAAATGGGTCTAATCAAACCTCTAACCAACCCCAAAACCCAAATCAGAGATCCCGTTTCATGGGTTCTTTGAAATCATTGAATTCCAATCACACAATCAAACTCCCCAGGAATTCGTAAAACCCATTGTAAATCCGAAAAGGATTTGAAAGAAAAATACCCCAACAGCATTTGTTTTCTTGACTTATTATTATTTGCAGATAATTGTTTTAGAGTTAAAATGGCTGAGGAAGAAGAAGTGGGTGCTCAAAATGAAACTGTTATTTGGGATGATGGGAATGGATTAGATGGGATAGAGAGATTGTTGACAGTAAAAAGGTGAAGAGGAAGAAAGATAAGAAGATGAGAAGGTTTTTTAAGGAAGCTGCAATGGCTGATAAGCGTGGAGTTTGTTATTTGGCTGATAAAACCTGTTTTGGCATATGTAACATGGGGCCCACATGGATGGCCACCAAGTTATCCGCCCTCGCCGGGCTCTCCTTTGGTCGAGTCATTGGACGGCTGCCGGAAGCCCTCTCCCAATGCAACCTCTGCTTTCTCGCTGTCAGCCGAAACTTCCACATTTCTCTTGGAGAAGACAATTGGATTTTTTTGTTACACCTAATTTTTGTATTTTCAAAAAGGACCCTCTTCTTTCCTTTTTTTCATTCCAAAAAGCAATTGAGAGGTCCATAGCTTACCTGTCATTTTTTTACACGTGGCGCTCAAATATAGGGCAGAACAGGGTTCCCCTGTTTTGCGGAAACAGGGGATCCGGACTCCCAATCAAATCTATAATCAGGACAAACAGAATGGTGTGGGCCATATGGTTCAATTGGATACAAGTAAGCTTAATGCTTTGGACAATTGAAAGAAGACTATGGAATGGATGATCAAAACAGAAGAATAATTTAACTGTCCATTTTGTAGATTTAGATCAAATGATCATGATCATCAAAATCTTATGGATGTGACTTTTGTGATTCCCTGATTCCTTGGGCCCTTCTGTACCTGCTATAGGCAATGGAATCCAAAAAATGCTCCCAAATTCCCTATTGTCCCCCCGCACCCAAGCTCCCATTTGGAAAGCAGAAGAGAGGATACTTGAGGATCCCAATCCACTTTGTAATACTGATGTCACATTCCTAAGCATGGGTACTGCTAGTAGCAGTCCAACATTGTCACTGGAGCAACATTTCAATTCAATTGGAGTTAGCCCCACAGTAAGATTAATTACATGTGAAGTATGTGATTATTTCAAAGATGGGCCCTACTGATGGATTAGGGCTGGCCTTGCAGATCCAGATTCCGCTCATCAGAGCAAGGCCTGATCAAAATGGTCCAAAGCTTTTTGGTTCTTGAAAGAAATCACATCTTCTGGCCTTTTCTTTATGGACTACTTTTTTCCATGAAAACGATATGGTCATTTTTTTTTTCTTTTTTTGGGTAAATAATGACATGGTTGTTGGTATTCATGAAACTACAATTGAATCGCAAATGTTGGAAATATGTGAGACTCTGGCTATTTCCTTGAAAAATAAGAAAATTGGTTGTCTCATTATCCTAATATTTCCATGAAATTCCTGGTGGCCAAACAGCCCCAGCAGTGACAAAAAGAGGAGGAATATGAGGTACTTTGTCCTCTCACATCCTAACCGTTTATTTTTATCTGGAATATCATGTGTCCACATTGGGAACCATCTTGATTATGGGCTCCACTTGCTTTGATATTGATACAATTCTATAAAAACAACTGAAATCCGCAAAAATTCGAACCATCTAAAATGGGCCTCCCATTATGTGATTAATTTAGAGGGACACGTTCTACTGAGAGGCACCACCTCTCACGCAGCCCGTAGCGGGACCCACATGGATGTAGGGAGGATATTGAGGTGAAAAAGGCTCATTGGATATGATTTTAGGCAAAAATCATCTCAATTAGATGTTTAGACCGATAACTTAGCGGCCTAGTTAAAATACAGTTTTTATGTTACAATTTAAAATGTGAGGGGGTTGGATTGATAACATGGCTCTCACAAGTCACAAGGTAGTATAAAAACTACCTCTCATGCAAGCCGTGAGAGGTGACTCTCGGCAAAAAGGAGGTTTATACTATATTGGGGTACTTGTATATTCCACTTATTTGTAATACAAACTCCTCGAGGGGACTTGAAAAATAGAACGTTATCAATCCAAACCTTATGATGTGGGGTCCAGTAAGCTTGGTGAAAATGAGCCCTATCTAAAGGGAATCATTCTATGATTTTGACATCTCATCACAGATGGAAGGGAAGAGACCCAACCCCCACAAAAAGCAACGCTACATGTGAAAGTCTCTGTAAGGAAAAAAAAAAAAAAACCTCCAAGGGGTAGGTAGCACTGGTTGTATTCATTGAAGATTACAGGAGACCTGACCACTCGACCAACAAAAAGTGAGAACTGACCTGGGACTATTGATAATGGATCATAGAGAGAAAAGATAGAGAGGCAAGACTCCTTGTTCTTGATTCAATTCATACTTGAGCTCATGGGAATGGAAGTACTCCTCAAATATCAATATCACTTAAGCTATGTAGGCTCCTAAAACTTATATATGTTATTAATGTGTAAATGTAATCTTTTTTCTTTTTTTTTTTTTTTTTTTTGGGGGGGGGGGGGGGGGGGGGGGGGGGGGGGGGGGTTATTTGGAAATCCTCCAAGTAGTTATGAGAATTTTAATTTTTTTTGTCATAGAGAATTTTATTTTCTTCCTCCATATTCCCGCACCCCCTCAACCCCAATAATTCTTTTCTTTTTTTTTTAATAAAGTGAACACCCCCCCCCCACGCGCGCACGCACAAAAAAACAAAAAAAAAAAAGAAAGAAAAAAAAATCAGACTCCGCCCCTGCTTTAGTGGGCTTATCTTTATATATATAAAAAATAAAATTTATTACGTCAAAAATCAGACTGAAAAAACACAGCCTAGCCGAGAAACAACACCCATGCAACAAAACCATCAAGAGGAAAAAAAAAAAAACCAAAAATATTATACATAAAAAAAAAAAAAAAAGAAACACGAGAAAACTGAGTGGGCCTATCTTCATTTCTTAAATACACATCACTAAACATGAATTTCTCACTTATTCACAGCATTGAAAACTGAAATTTTAGACAACAATATTCAATTCTCACCTTTTTATAAATAAACAAAATAAAATAAAATAAAAACCCAAAAGGCCATGGTGGCACATAGTGGGAATAGCCAATGATTAGATGCCTGAGAGAACATGTTGGGTGCAGAAATGTGGCACTAGGGTCCAAAATAAAGATGTCAAAGGGTTGGTTGGATGTGAGATTTATTCAAGAGCATGGCCAATGGCCAAAATTATATGTTATGTGGACTGGGGACAACCACCTCAACGGCTCCGTTACTCACATTTATTTTAGTGCTTAATGACTTGTCATCTATGCCCTTAATCCCTTTTATTTATGCAACATCACATGAAAGAAGCATGTGAGACACAAGACAGGGAGCTTAACACCCCCATCCCCCCATTTTATGTTCCCACACTTTCCTTGAATTTCTCACCTTCTCGTTTGTGGGTTTCTGAAATCTCAGTTCCCTGTAAAATTCTTTACACAGCCATCTATGAAATTGTGAGTTTTTTTTTTCTAGTTTTTTGTGGCTATTTCAATTTTCATGAAGATGCATCTTATTTTGGGGGTGAATCAACAGTTCGGATATAAGTTGGTTATGTTTTAAATATAATAATATAACTTGGCTGAATCTAAGATCAGGTCTGAGCTTGGGTGAAGTCAAGTTGGGTGTCTGATGAACTTTGATTGGCTTATAACACTCGGGTCAGGTTTTCGAAACCCGGCATGAGTTACCCTTCACCATTTGTCTCAACCTTATCATTTGGCTGAAGTGATAAAACATTGCACATTATTTTTTATTTGATTTTCATTTAAGGAAAACATTACACAGCTATTCAGGCGGTGGGTCAGCTGATTTGAACATTGGGTTTGCTCTCCAAGGTCTTGAGTTTGACTCCCATCTCTTGTACCGCATGCAATAGTCTTGCTCGTCCGAATTGGCCGAATAATCATACATATGACACCTTTTTTTTTTTTTTTTCTAGTTAACCCAGCCAAACCGGCTGTGACTCAATAGAGAGCCGGGAAGACAAACATGCACAAGTGAAAAAGAAGCTATACAAGTGAAAAAATGTGGTATACCAAGGGTTCGAACTTTAACAGCCAAGTGAGAACTACTACCACTTTCAAGTGAGATAAGTGGCCATTCTCATACATATGGCACCTTTAGTTTCTCATACATGCCAGGGGATTTGCATCACTCCCATATCACTAGTCCAAATGCACACAAATATATAGTGATCCCAAGTTATTTTTCGCCGGATTCAAATAATGGTAGGAGAGTATGACTTCCAACGTGATGACCACAAAACAATCTCTCATTGTCACATGTGAGACTAAGGTACATTGCGATTGAACTATAAGACAATTAAAATCTTCTTTTACTGTACTGATTTTTACATATCAGCAATTAAAAACTTCTTTCTTAAATTTTAGAATGCTTTACAGCTTTAGATGTAAACAAAAGTAAATAAATCCCAGTGTGATGAGAAAAATGGTGCATTAATAGATTGTTGGTTTGGAATTGATAGCACATAAAATCATACCAGTACCAATTAACACAATTGATAAATATCTGCCAAGTTTAAAAGGCATGGTCTTAACTGCTTGATATTTTGAGCCATGCTTTATAGAGTGGCTATCCTTTACGGTAATGTCCTACCACGCACCATTTACATCCACTTTAGGTGCGAATTTGGGTGTGGGAACTCCATGTATGGCAACCATCAAAAGGTCTAGAAAAATCTTCCTGGCACTTATGAGTTGGTTAAAATGTTAAAAGTTTAATGATTTTATGATTTACAATTTAATGGTTTTAAAATATTAAATAAGTGTCAAATTAAAGTGAATGTCGATCTTCTTCTGTGGAAGATGATGTATCATAGGTGGGTTGATAAAAAAATATATAAGAGGTTGGCACCTTTGTGCCACTTCTCATAATCTCTTTGGTTAGTTTGGGACTTGGTAGATGAAATCATGGAAAGAGTAAATGATTAATTGATTACCTAATCTCATGGGGTGATAATGGTGAGAAGATTACTTGATTACCTAATCTCATTGAGCGATAATTCTTAACAAAAGATAATACAATCATAGATGCTCTTTACTTGGTTCTCAACAAGGGACCCACACACATTCTTTACTTGAAACCTCTGACAACTCACACATTTGTTGAGTGGGTCCCATACACAGGCCATAGTAGACAGCATCTATTCTAACTTTTAGGAAAGCTAGTCTGACCTATTACTTCTCACCAAACAGAAAAAAAAGGAGACACTGTCCCACTTAATGGGTGCACAGAGATGATGGACAAGTTCTCCAAACACTCCCTTATTTCCTTCTTATTTTCACATAAGGCCATCCTATTATCATTCAAATACTTTCACACATACACTTTTCCCTTGTGCATCAGCACTTGTCCTGATCAGATTTTTTTTTTATCCGTAACGAAACTCATATTAAAATAAAGATGAGATCAATACAAAGAAACAAAAAGTACGTGATAACGATACAAAAATCTTATACTAAGCCTCATTCAAAAAGGAAAAAACATATAAAGAAGTAATATTAAAATAATAAAATACCAACAAATGAACCGTCCCAATCCACTCCTTGTTTATCTAGCAAATCTAAAGTAGTAAGTCCTGATTTGATCTTTTATTAACCCCAGTATAAAAAATTTGCAGTAAGGCCGACCTTCAAACTTTGAACCCCTCAAATTGAGTTGGGGATCATTTCATTAAATTGATATTAGGCTCACCCCTTGTCCACATACCAATCCATCCATTCTCTTGTTATTATTTATTATCAAGGCATCTGATTTTCATCTCCCATTACATTTTCTATAAAGAGGAGATCGATAATTGCATAGCCAAATAAATATCCTCCATTTTTTCCATTCATTTTAGCTACTTTTAGAATTACATCTCTTAGAATTTGGAGGAATTCAATTCCATGCAAATAATTGGGCTCGAGAAAAAAGAAAGCTCTTATTAGTCTATAACAAAAACTCGCTGGGCAGAATAGAGACACTGTTAGTGAAGTCTTGTAGTCTTGCAGTTATTTATCTCCAAAAGTTTCATTAACCTTTGTCGAGTCACATTTGAAGTTAGATGTTCTGACTTAGCTATATATATATATGAAATTTTAAAAAGAAAATTGCAGAAATAGTTTTATAATAAACAACAGTCATGCACGATCAACTTAGTTCGTGCAAAGATTGGCCCATTTCTAAAGTTTTTAAAGGGTCCCGGATGTTGAAGCAATCATGGTTAAAACTAATCTTTTAAGAAATCAGATGGGGTCAAGACAGTGATAACTAGATGCCTGGAAGTGATATTTCAAACCTTTTAAATTGAGGAAAACATCTACTCCTCATCAGGTAAAATTATAGCTCATAAAACTTAACTAGTGCAATAACCCGTGCTAAGCATGGCTGCATGACCCACATGGCTAGGTCTCGGTCGATGTAGCTGATTTTGAGATTTTTTTTTGTTAGATAATTATATATAAGTAAGTGTGGTGTGGTGGTTAAGTTAGCTTTTATTTAAAAAGCTAAAGGTCATGGCTTCAAATCTATGCACTTTTTATTATTATTTGAGCCTTTCTACCAAGGCTCAATAAAAAAAAGTCAAGATTGAAAATAATTTGGTCAAAATTGAATCTTAGTATATTATAATACTCCTTTACCTAATCATGCATGCTCTCCTTTCATGCAGAAATGTACAGTTACCTTTCATCGGTGGTACAAGATTTGCAAAAATCCTTTTTTGCAAACCATGATTTATGATTTATGATATATGATCTACTTCTATGCATATCAATCATCCAGTTAAGGTGAGACTAGAAGGTTTTTCACATGAACTATAAGTGAATCAAGGACTAGCATGATCTGATGATGATAATCATCTATCAAAATGCAGTAGTTAAGTGTATTTACATTGTTAGACGTTGGTGCTCTTACATATGTTATTAGGATTTGATGAATGTTCTGATTTTTGGCCTATCTTGAACCTTTGCTATAACTTTTTAATCCATTTCTCCTTAATAAAAATAAGTCTCACACCATGGTTCGTGATTTCTTTTTTTTTTGTTTGGAAAGATGGCCGAGTGGTACATAACCTGTAAGACAACCTGCTTGTTTGAACAACTGTGTGAGATGAGATCCCTTTAACCGTTAGGGTGTTTCGCGTATACCCATGGTTCATGAATCATGTTCTCTTCCGTTTGTTGCTAATTCTTTCCTTTTTAGTCTCTTCTAGGGTTGTTTGTTTGCATTATAAAACATAGAAATTGAATACATATAATTCATATCATATGTGGTTAAAAATAAAGATCAAACGTGAATTTCACAAATGCACATAAAACAACCTTTCTTTTTAGGGAAATATATTCAAGAGTAATGGTACAAATTCTATGTATTTTAATACAAACAAAAAGGCCCTTTGTGGTAGAATATAGTTTTGAATAGCTCAAAAACAATAATGTCTTCAACTTTTTGAAACTGAACACATGGAAAAGTTTGAAGGGTCACTAGTCCTAGCAGCTCCAACAAGTCTTTAATAATAAGCCGTATATAAAAACTCAGATCCATTAAATGTTCCCCATGTTTGTTCGACATTGCTAATTATGAGCTTTATTATTACATAAATCGACAAGAACAAATTCAAACATAACAAAAAGAAATGAGAACGAATGGTGAGAATACAAATTGAATTCAAAATGGTCGTCTTTATATCATACTTAAATATTTATTTTATCTATCAGTAAAGTAAGGTAAAGTCAACTTAGGATGAAAGGTAATGGTTATGTAAAATTGAAATACTCTCTGACAATTAAAAATGTTTTTGTTTTTATAAGGTAAAGTAGTGAGATGAGAAATTAGTAAGTGGTTAACTAACAACTTGTGTTTTATGTTAATGTATAATTTTATTGGAGGCTAAAGTCTTGCTTTTCCATTTATTATGACAAATAAAACAGGGTAAAGTAAAATCTTTGGCAGCTAAAACTTGCTTTTCCATTTGTTGTGACAAATTAAACATGGTAAAATAAAATCTTTGGCAGCTAAAACTACTTTTCAATAGATTTTACTTTATCAGCTCAACAACAAACATTGCCAACAACATGCCAAGAGCTGTGGTTCTTGATGCTCTTCTTTGACATGCTGAGTTTGGGATTTATCTCAATCAGTACGGATATCTAGATGCTAGGGCCAATGTACATTGCCAAGTTTTTTTCAACCGTCCATTTTATAGCTGTAAATTATATAACAAAATCGGATTTCATAGATAGACCCATTCTTAAATCCCTTAAAATCATACACCAATCACATACCAAAGTGGGATTTTGTAGATAGACCATTCTTAAACCCCTCACTAATCCATCAAAACCTAAAACTTACTACCGTACACACACAGATAGATTCAATCCAATCCAACCATCTAAATTCCAAACATCACCAAAATAGGATTTTATAGATAGACCAATTCTTAAATCCCTTATAATCACATACCAAAAGTAGAATTTTGTAGATAGACCAATTTTCTTAAATCCCTCTCCTATCCACCAACCCAAGATTTTTCTACCATATAAACACAAAGACCCATATACCTGACCCGGTCCAGTTGTCCGTTACCGATATATCACGAGACGATACAGTGAGACGAGCAGCCTCGTAAAGTCTCGCGCTCCCATCTCGTGACTATCGGCCCGTTAAATGCGTCCGTTACGTTACACCTTTCATTTATATAATTTTTAAAAGCTGGAAGCAGATCTCACACTCTTTTCTTTCTCTTTCCTCAACAAAAAAAACCCAAAGCCGATAGCGAGAGCCAAAGCAGCAAAGAAAGAGAGAGAAAGAGAGAGAAATTTCTATTACAATTACATAGATTGTGATGAGAGAGAGAGAGAGAGAGAGAGAGGGAGAGAGGACTAGCGAAGCAACCGCTGTGTGATAAGTGGCGTACCTGACCAGTTATTTAACTAGATTTCAGGAACCTCTTCAAATCCACTCTTGCCAGTCTCTCTCTCTTGTAGCTTTCGAACACCTCATTCTTCGTGTTCGTGTTCGTCTTCTGCTGTTTTGATTTGTGAGAGAAGGAAGAAAGGGATGGGGAGATCTACGACGATCTCATGCTTCAAGATCATCGCCTGCGGCAGCGATTCAGCTGAGAAATCCGATCTCGAACAGACTGAGGTATTCTCTCGCTAATCCTCACTCGTTCTAGGGTTTTCGATTGGTTCTGGATTTGCATTTTAGCTCTCTGTACTTCGAATTTAGGGTTTTGATTCGTTGCGGGTAAGTTATTGTATGATTTTGAAGTGATCTGTTTTACTCTTACTTGTATCAAAAAAAGTTTTTATTTTATTTTATTTTATTTTGAATCTGATCTGATGTGTTTTAGTAGCTGATTTAATGGAGCTTAGTTGCGAGCGATTTGAGAGTTTTTTTTTTTGGTGTGAGTTGTAAACTGAAGGTTTGGTATTAATGGATGTGATTGATTTGAGAGGTTCAAATTGGATTCGATTCTGATTGGTTCTGCATCTTGCATTGTACGTTTTCTTCTGTTCTATGTGTGTCTGTACTTGGAATTTAGGGTTTTGTTGTGTTGCAGCGGTGTTATCATATGATGTTGAAGTGATTTTGTGTTCCTGATTGTTTTGTCTTTATTAATCTGAGTCTGATCTGATTAGTGAAGCTTAGTTGCGAGTGATTTGCGGGCGTTTGTGTGAGTTGCGGACTGAAGGTTTGTATTGATGGATGTGATTGATTTGATTACGTTCAATTGGACTGGATTTGAACTCAATTACAACAGATCTGTCCACTGTTGCTATTTGGATGCAGTTTTCTTGAAGAATGGGCATTGGTACTGGTTGAATTTTTTTTTAAAAAAACTGACCATTTCTTGCCATGTCGAAAGAGACATTTTATGGACGTGTGTTTCTATTTACATGCGGTTTTCTTGAAAAACGGGCATTGGCACTCATTGAATTTCTTCAGAAAACTGACCATTTCTTGCCAGGTCGAAACAGACATTTTATGGATGTGTTTTCTAGCTGCTGGCAATTGTGTACCACACATGAAAATGTGGAAGTTAAAAAGGATCTTGATTGTATAGGTTGCTTTGACGTGTCTGCTCTGTAATACTGGTCAATGCAGATATATTTGTATGGGCATTGGCACTCATTGAATTTCTTCAGAAAACTGACCATTTCTTGCCAGGTCGAAACAGACATTTTATGGATGTGTTTTCTAGCTGCTGGCAATTGTGTACCACACATGAAAATGTGGAAGTTAAAAAGGATCTTGATTGTATAGGTTGCTTTGACGTGTCTGCTCTGTAATACTGGTCAATGCAGATATATTTGTATGGGGACCGTTTTGCACACGAAAATCATGGAAAAAAATATGCAAATAGTGGATTGTGGAATAAACATTATAATTTTCCCTTCCATTTCGTACCTTTTTTAAATAATGATGGTGGAAGATTTAATTATCCCTATGGGCTGGAAGGTTTGAGTAGGAAGTGCATGCCTGGATAGTGATTGGTTAAACATGCATGACCCTTGGAGCTTTTTTTTCTTGTGTGACAACGGAGGGTGTCCTAGCCCTTTGGGCCAGAATAATCCCTATGGGCCCAAGGGGAGCCGGGTAAATCCCTTGTGGCCCAAGTGTGGTAGTGCAGTTTCGAACCCTCAACCTCCGGGTGCAAACCATTGTACTTGGCAAACTGAGCTCTATCCCTCAGGGTTTACCTTTGGAGCTTATTATCATCATAATTCAACTAGTTCAAATTTCCTTAAATAAAGTTGATGGGAAATTAGGAAATTCACTGAAAAATGAATGAAACACCCCCATGATCTTAATATTTGATATCCAGTCATGCACAACTTTTCAATTGGACATGACATATGGCTCTGTAGATGTGCTGCTGGGATCTCCAATACCTTAAATAGTGTAAGACTGAAGCGTGTCAAAGCCTTCTGAGAGGTGAGGAGTAAGCCATTTTATTTTATTTTCTTTCCTTCAATAACAAGAAATAATTCGCTTAAGGCAAAAGGAGAAAGTATTAGAAAATTCTAGAGATAACTGTGTATAATTGCTAGACAGACCAACAATCTACATAATATTTCAAGGGGTTATGTATTATCTGTATTGAATTTCCCAAAAAAATAATTATCTACTGTTTAAAAAGTAAAAATTGATACCCTTGTTCTGACAATCGAAATCATACCATAAATTGTTAGAGGGGATGAATCAAATTGTGTTTTGACTTGTGAGTCTTAGGATTTTTTAGTTTTTATAAAAATTAAAAATAATTAAAAATAAGAAGAAAAAAGAAGTTATTCATAACCTATCTATTTCCATTAAGAGCAATATAAATACAATGAAAAATAAAATTACGATACAATGATATGAAGAACTAACATATATTAATTTATCAGCAATGATGTGTATATAGTTAAGTATGTTTAAGATATCAATTTTATAGGAAAAATAAACTAGTTGCAATAGTTCTTGTTCTCTTTTAATAAAAAAATAAAAATAAAATTCAAATAATCAATTTTACATTCATTTTACAATCAAATGTCTTCATTGAATGCTTCTTCTATATTCATCTCTAAACCTCATCAAAATCATAAAAATTCAGGTTTCATTAACCACTGAACATCCTTAGAAAAATAGAAATGCTAACAAAAAGGGGAAAAAAAAGTAAAAGATTGCTAATAGTAGCCTCTTGGATGTGGCTATTCTCACTCAGCTGAATTGCTTGAATTGTAAGATTTGATGAAATAATCATTGAATAGTAAGATTCACGCCTGAATCTTAAGATTTACTTGGAAACGGGATTCATTGCATAGATATGAATAATTTTTCTAAGGATTCAATATGAATCGTAGGATTCGGGATATAGATCGTAGGATTCTAACAACTATAATGGATACAATGTAGAAGTGCATTAAGAGTAATCAACAAGAAACCAACATTGGATTAGATAATATTAGAACAGTAAAAGTTTAAAGCAGATGTGGTTGTGAATTTGTTGGATTGGACCCAAAATTTGACCACCCAGCATGGGAAATACTGGAAATGGAGATGGTCCAGTATGGGTGTTGATGCTCTTAGTTTTCCTTTTCATTTCTATTTTTCTGTTTGGTCAGTGGTAATTAAAATTAGACGTCCCTACATGCTTATGTATTACTATTTCTAGAGTCTAAGTTAAATTGTTGTGCTTGTACTTTGCATGTATAAAAGCTTGAACTTGAAGTAAGTTAAATAGCTGTTCTCGCATAGATGTGTAGAGTTACTGTCCATTAGTGAAGACAAAGAAGGTTGGGGAATGAATGGTGATCTAAATCAAATAAAAGTATTTTATGACTTGAACAACTATACCATTAAACTCAACCAAACTTCTCAACGAGCTGCCTGTAGATAGAGATTCAAATTAACCTAAGATCATCATTCTGCATAATCCAATGTTATGGACCAGATCTGTCCAATTTAAACAGTCCCTGACTTGATTTGTGACTGATTTAGGCTTTAGGCTGATGGCTGATTTTGTAGCCAATAATGATCCATTGGCAGTTGAATGAAGTGTTAATACAGAACTCCTGATCGTTTTACCAATGTGATGAAATTCATGAAATCTGTACCTGTTTGACATGGCTTCCGATGGATGAGATGAAAAGCACAGCAGTTGCAGCTGACCAAAGCTCCAAATAGCAGCATGAAGGAGGAGAAAAAAAATACATAAAGTAAAAGCACAAAGTGAAAAGATATTGTAACACCATGGGCCTTACTCACCGCAAAAGCTACCGAATGAAGTGGAGGTAACCATGGGTACTTAAGCTCTGGACTTGGCCACTTCTGATGTGGGATTCATGCATTCCCTAGACCTAGTCCTGTGGTGCCTGGATCTTCCCTGGTTATTGCCTAGCAAGCGGGGCCCAACATTCCTCCCCCCACCGAAAGATAGAGCCGTCCTCGGCTCTGATATCATTTGCAACACCACAGGCCTTACCCTCTGCAAAAGCTAGCTAATGAAGTGGAGGTAACCATGGGCACTTAAGCCCAAGCTCTGGGCTTGTCCGCTTCCAATGTGGGATTTGTGCACTCCCCAGACCTAGTTCAGTTGCACTTGGACCTGGCCCGATTATTGCCCAGCAGGGATAATATGAAATACTGAAAAATCAATCTCAAGAAAATATCATTAATGTAATTAAATCTCCTAGATCTCCCTGGTTAAATGCTTTACATGGGTATTTACTGTGAATTGAGAAATAACATAACCTTCCTTATTATCTTATCCCTATATTTAAGCGGTTTGTTCCCATAATCCATTCACAGAGAGAGAGAGAGAGAGAGAGAGAGAGAGAGAGAGAGAGAGAGAGAGATGCTGGTTAGTGTTTCTATAAAATCTGCATGAGTTTGAGTATCCTCTCGAATCTTGAGAAATATGTGAAATATGCAAAAGCAGCCTAATCCCTTTTTTTTTGCACTATTGTGGTCCCCAATTCTTGATCCGACCCATTCAACATTCTCAGATAACCTATTCACCACAAGATGTTGAGAATATGTGAAAAATGCAAAGAAAAAAACCTAATTCTATTTTTTCTATTTTTTTTCCCACCATTGTACAGAAATATGTGGAAAACACAGACAATCTAATCCCCTTTTTTTTTTTTTTTTTTTTTGCTTTCTTCTGGTCTCCAATTCATTATCTGAAACATTCACCATATCTAGGATCCAGTTGTTTCTTTCTAGAAAAGTTTTGGGGTACTGTAGTCCACTAAATTGTACGGGAACTGAGAGAGCCCTCTATTCATCTGTCTTTTCCTACCCCATACACTAATTTCTTAATTTACAAATCTGTTAAAGCAAATGTCGTCAAATGAATTGCATGTGAAACTTGGGTGTGCAATCAAACATTGTAATATATGTGCTAACATATGTAAATTTTACATATGCAAAACTTACATATGTAAATTTGATTTTCATGTCTATGCATAACAAACAAAATACCCTTAAAGAACCCTAAGTGAGATGCATAAAGGAGGATGAAATCAAGTCCTAAATAGTGGGTAAACCATTAAAGAGCCCGCTCTGGCATTTTTCTTCTCTCTTTTTTATTTAAAAAAAAAAAAAAACTTCTCTCTTTTGTGCATGCTTTCTGTGACACTCAATCTCATGTAGAGCTTGGTTTCCTCTAGCGTCATCCTCCTCAGGTTGGGAGAAACTCGAGCTCGAGTTTGTAGCCTTTCGTTCAGACTTCGGATTGAAGGCCAGCTGTGGACAATAACTCGAATTTACAACTGATTTTCTTCCCAGTCTTGCACATCAAACATGAGTAGTGATAATATCTTCCATCCAACTTTCGGTTAGTGTTGTAGATGTTGAAAACAGGTAGGATTGTGCTTTAGATGTGGATGAATGGTTGGATTTTGTTGTTGATGCTGATGGACATTTGCATCTAATTGTTGGCACCATCAGTCTATCAGGTGTAATATCTGTCTTAATCCAACCAATGGATATGAAAGTGTCTGACAAAATCAGTTATGATAAATTCATCTGGGCTTGTGGATTTGATTTCAATGAGTTGATTTGGCTGTTGCTCGGATTTATCTGATTTGATATCCTCGGATTATGGTCTTTTGCCCTTGGATCTGTATCACCATCTATTGTAGCCTTCAATCTAGATATAAACCTGTTGCAGGGTTTTCATTGATTTGTTCTATGATAATGCTTCTTTGTTCTTCGATGGTGGAATTTGGCCCCCTTTTCACTTTATTGAGATCTGCCTCATATGGACTTCCCTTCTTGGAGTCACGGTCCGAATGTTGTTGCCAATAATACCTAGAGTCATGCGCATGATATAAGGGTTGCCTTAGTAAACGTCCCTAACTGAAATAATTACACAATGAGATATGAATCGGAACCTACATCATTTGGTTCTTTATATTCAAGTATTTAAATGTTAATAGGAGCCGTCTGCAAATTAAAAATCACTTGGAATTAAGAACTCTTTTACTAGTTCTAAGAAAGTTTCACTCCAATCAAAATTTGGCTCACCATTAGATTAATCAAATTTAAAATACTATCATTTTACTCCCTTTGACTTGTGTATTTTAATCACCTTTAACAATCGATCAATCTGATGATTGACTAATCGTACAGTAGGGTGAAATATGACTCAATACAAATGCACAGGATGAGCTTGATCTTGAGCGATTTTGATTTCATAGGTAGACCTCACGGATGGATAAGAAAAGAAGAAAAAGAAAAACCTTATGCTTCCCGCCATATTTCCTCTCACTTCGCGCAAAAGTGAAAAAGTGCTTTACGAAAGTAAAGTCGGTTGAGTTTTGCTTTCCCAAAGAGGTAATTTTGACTTTTAGCCCTTTTAATATTCTAATAATCAAATGATCTTTTAAGGGTTCTTAGGCTTTCCAAAAGAAAAAAGGACAAAAAGCACTTTTGAGTAGTTGAATAAAGCACACCCTTAACTATAGTAGCCAATTGGAAGAGTTCAAGTTAACATAACATCAATATTCCACATAATCTGTTGCTATGGAGCCCGCTGCTGGCTAATTTTGTAGTTAACTAATAACACTCAGCAGTTGAAGTGCCACTAAGGAAATCTTCCTTGGGGGAGCCACTATGTAGAGAGAGAGAGAGAGAGAGAGATTCTAGTCTAGGGCTGCTGGCTAATTTTGTATTTAACTAATAACACTCAGCAGTTGGAGTATTAATCTAGAGGTCCGGGGCTCAGATAGTGGCGTACTAAGGAAATCTTCCTTGGGGGAGCCACTGTAGAGAGAGAGAGAGAGAGAGAGAGAGAGAGAGAGAGAGAGAGAGAGAGAGAGAGATCCTTTATGTATTTGTTTTTATGTGTATGTTCCGGGGTGGGGGGTGGTAATTGCGGCAGGACGGCTTTTACTGGCAGCAGAGCAAGTATCACTCTGAATATGAAAGAAATGGGTCTTATAGAGAAACTTTGCAGAAAATATGATTAATGTATTGAATCTCCAAAGAATTCCTTACATGGGTATTTATTGCATGGTTGTCAATTCCGTTCCGGTTTGACCTTATAGTGGAACGTTAAGCATTTTGGTATTCCGTTCCGGAAAAGACGCGAATGAAAAATGAAAAAAACAAATATAACAGTTTATGCAAAATTGAAAACTAAAATAATACTAAAAATGCATGCTTACATCACTTAAAATTAAACTACACTCTACAATTGGCCACTTTCTAGTTTTTGCTACGCTACATATGAATAGAAGTATGAAACCTTGGTTGGAATGGGGCAGAATTGGAGCCGGAATTAGGACTGGAATAATTGGAATCGTGGCTGGAGACTTTTAGGGGGCCATTCCGTTCCGCCCAAGGCTAATCCCAGAACGTTCCGACCAATTCCGGCCGGAATGAATGGAATTGACAACTATGATTTATTGCAAATGAAAAGAATAACCTCTTTTTAATCTGATCCCTAAGTTTTTAAGAGGTTTTAATATACTTCTCTTTAATCTTAAAGAATCCTAAATCAAGCGCACAAAGAAAGAGGAAATCAAGTCCTAAATTGGTAATGCGGCGGAATTGGAGCCGGAATTAGGACTGGATAGACCAGAATGAACTGCAATGACCGGAATTGGGACTGAAACTTTTAGGGGGCCATTCTGTTCCTTCCACCTAAGGCTAATTCCGGAACGTTCCGGCCAATTCCAGCGGGAATGAACGGAATTGACAGCTATGATTTATTGCAAATGAAAAGAAAGAATAACTTCTTTTTAGTCTGATCCCCAAATTTAAGAGGTTTTAATATACTTCTCTTCAATTTTAAAGAATCCTAAATCAAGTGCACAAAGAAAGAGGAAATCAAGTGCTAAATTGGTAATGATTAAACAGCCTTAATAATTTTGGAAACTCCAAGAAATCCAGCTGAATGTGGGATTTTAGTTTTCCTTTGTGGAAGCCCTTCTTTGGCTTTGACATGCAATTCGGCCCCAATTGACCTCAAGTAGATCTTTGTTTTCTCTTTTGATTCAAAAGGTCAGCATCCAATGGAGGGTGACTTATCCTATACTACTGATTTCCGACTGTAACCAAACTTTTATTTTCTGGTAAAGTTTAATGTCTCATCTTTGAAAAAGATTAATAGAATCTAATAGAAAGTTGACTCTTATTCTATGCCATTGCTAATTGCTATTGTTTTTCTTTTTACAAGATTGACTAAATATAACTGTGACGCTGATGCCTTTTCCATTCATCTGTCTGTGAAACATATTTTGCCGCATAAAGCTTGTAGTTCTTCTTTTTCAAGCAATTTTGCCTTTTGTTTGGTTACTCAGACTTCATGAGTATATTAGATGCCCAACTATTGTTTTCTTTAATCTTATTCCAGAGTAAAACTTCAACGGACAAGCGTGGTTGGAGTTTCAGCAAGAGATCTGGAAGACACCGAGTGCTAAGCAACTCTGTGGTTTCTGAGCTACCATCTGCTGGCAGCAAGGAGAACCTGGAAGCTGCGAACAATGACTTCCATGAACAGACCAATTCCATTGTTTCTGAGAAATCCTCTGTAGCACAATGGGCAGATGAGATACCTGAGTTGGCCCCAGCTGAAGTGAATGAAGAATTATCAGCTGCCTCATCTGTCACTGAGAATGATAGTGGCCTCGATTCCAACTTGCAGGAATCTGTTGCCATAATGATCCAGGCTGCAATCAGGGGATATTTGGTACTTCCACTGTGATTTATAATTTCTAAAGCCTTTTGAAATGGATCTTAAGTTTAGCTTTTCTTCTGCTCTTTTAACTTTGCCAGGCTCAGAGAGCTCTCTTCAAGCATAAGACTGCAGTCAAGTTGCAGGCGGCAGTACGAGGGCATTTGGTGAGGAGACAAGCAATTGGAACTCTTCGTTGTGTTCAAGCTATTGTCAAAATGCAGGCACTTGTACGTGCCCGTCGAGTTCGTCTGTCAGCAGTAGGGTTAGGCATTCAAGAGGAGCTTGGTGAAAATATCAAGACAAATAACCAGAGAGTGAACTCCTTGGTAATGTTTATTTGTATCCTTTTTTTTTTTTTTTTGCTAAAGGACCTTTGTGTTGCCCAGATATGCCAATTCAATTTGTGATATGCACTACTGGCTTTGATCAGAAGTACTATTTCTTTTTCACTAAGGGGTCGTCTGTTTGCATCATTTACATATGTAAATGATTTACATGTGTAAAGATTATGCACCATCACGTTTGATTGCGATCATTTACGCATGTGATGCGCAAAATGAGGCATGAAACTCGTGTAAGTGAGGCCATTTACACACTAAAAGTTCCACACCAAAACAAGTGTAAAAGTGATGCACAGCCCTCTTGCAAAAAAGGCACCAGTGCACTTCTTACACGGTGATTGCATTCTTGTGGGGTCCATCAACCATCTTTATTTTTTCTTATTCTTGTGGGCTCCATATTTGTGATCCAAACCATTAGCTTTGTTTATTGAACTAATAAACCACAAGTTGTTGAAGCTGATTATCTTAAGTCTCCATAGATTTTAAGTAATTTTTGAAAGAGTTCCAGTACAGCACTTACACGGTGATTGCATTCTTGTGGGGCCCATCACCCACCTTTATTTTTTTCTTATTCCTGTGGGCTCCATCTTTGTGATCCAAAGCGTTCACTTTGTTTATTGAACTATAATTAACCACAAGATATTGAAGCTGATTATCTTAAATCTTTATAGATTTTGAGTAGTTTTTGAAAAAGTCCCAACCTATAGCTCTATTTTTCCACACATATGTGGATCCCCAATTCATGATCCGAACCGTTCAATATTCTTCTACAATGGTAAATATTAGGATGTTTGGTTTCATATTTTAATTCTTCATGGATTTTGAGAAATTTGTGTAAAACATAAAGAAAATCCATATAAATCTAAAACTGTTGGATGCACTCATTTAAACATGGTTTTGTGTTTCATATGTCGCATTTACATGTGTAAATCTCATTTTCCTATCACGTGTGGAAGGCAAACGACCCCTAAGAGAGGATCTTTAGCCATTCTAATCATTTCACAAGTTAATTGGTAGAATCATTATTCAAGAAAATGGACTATGGCCTATCTGAATGGTTTTGACACATTTTCACATGAGATTGGGCATAAATGGATTGGTCCATGGTGGACCTGGACCTAGACCCGTCTCCAATGGGAGCCAATTAGACCTTAATCCGAATAGGAGACTCTAAGTACATTAATATATATATATATATATATTGAGATAGGTAATTAATCCGACCAGGTTTAAAGCTCATTTGAGTCCGAGTTGACTTGGACTTGGTCATAGCCGAGTTGCTTCTTGAGGGACTAGGCAAAGCCGTATGGGCCCTTCTTTAAATTTCTACAAATGCAATGAAGCACTTGCAAGTAACACAAGCCCCTTGCTCAACAGGAAATACATTGGGATGAATCACCACCAGCACAGTTGCTGGATTGTGACAAATCGCCGCCAGCACATGCAAGTAAGGCAATGTGCTCGCTCAACAGGCCATAATGGAAAGCATAACCTTTCCTTCTTTCTCCATATCTTGGACACCTTTCGTTTTCATTCTTTCTCTCATTTTCATCTTCGCTCCACAAAAGCAAGAGACCCCATCAAAGATCTACCTCCTGATCTTGTCATTCTACAAACCTTTCGTGGATTTTCCCTGATTTTTATACGTCAATTGATTTGGTAGAAGATGCTTGAGAACAAGGTTTGAAAAGGCTGTGGATTTTTCATTCAAAGATCTCTCTTCAACCCCAAGGCCCTCTTCTTGGATTTTTCATTCAACTTCTCTAAAGGGATGCTTCCTCATGATGTGAAAACTGAAAAGCTATATATTGAATCAAGATGGCATATTTGAGGTTTTCTTAGTTTTAAACGGAAACAATAAAGTTAATTGAGACTTGACCCGACTCAGACATGGCCAAGTTGGGGCCAATTCTGGTTTTTTCAAACCCTGAATCTGACTCAAAGTTGCAACCTCATGTTTGCTGCATTGAGCACGTTCCAAATGTGCTGTAAGCTTTTGGGTGGCCCATTGTCAAATATAATGGTATTAATATGCTATCTATTAGTATCTTTTGTAATATTATTTTTATAAATATCACTCAGTCGCAATGGTATTTGGAATTTGGGATATAGACTTGATTGAAGCTGAAGCCTGGACCCAGTTATCAATTGGGGTGCAGAACGAGGGTGCACACTGATCTGGATTTTTCCTTTTTGGTCTTTCGGGTACTGGGTAATCCAAGGTCCATTGACATCCCTATGACCAAAATAGCACCAACCCGCAAACAACAGATAGAAACCATGGTATAACATGAGAGGACTAACATGGGCTTGACAGTTTGTTATATTCAAATTTTAAAAAAATTGCATTAAGTCTCAATCCAGTAAAAGAGTCAAGTTAATTATTGGTCACAATCCAGAAAAAATGGTAGTTTCACTCAGTGATTAAGAACCTCATGACTTGCTTGGGATTCAACTAAATGGGTTGAAATTCTAGGCATAAATACTAGCCAAATCTACGACTGAGTGATACTTAATCATAAATTTGCTGACTTGGTTGCAGTTGGCTCACTATATGAGTCTGTGACTTGAAGTGCTGTTTCTTTTCCTCTTCTTACTAAGCTAAAATTATTTGAATCCAGTCAATTAATTACATCCTGTAAAAGGTTCTGATGAAGTTTGTGTGCATATTCTTTTTTGTGGATTTCTTGATGCTTCGTGTCAAACATGAAGAGCTTGAGATTTTGCTCCATTAGTTGATGATCATAAAATCAACTATAAGTTGGGTCCACTGTTTAGCAATATTATGGGTATGTTTGTGTAATGTGAAGATTTTGTGATTGATAGGAAAATTGTTCCTTTCCTATCATTTGATTCGAAATTTATTCTTGCTGAAAAGGGGAAAAATTGAATTGATTTTCCACAATAGATGGGATATCAATTTCCTTTGGGAGGGGTAGGAATGTAGGATTTGTCTTGATGCTGAAATGGAAATCCATAGAGCCTGGAATCCTCTCATTACACGAATATACTTGAGTTTCTAATTCCTCAGACCATGATTTGGTCTTGCAGACTGTGTTCCAGCGTGGATGGAGCCAGCTGTCAAAATCTCTCAAATTGATATCAAGCCATTGGCATCCTTTAAATTTTAATTATTATTGAATGTGTATCATTGTCAGCCGAACTCAGATAGGTAGAATAATGCTAGTGTGGATCATTGTCACATTTCTCTTAAATGTTCATATGGCTACCAACAAATGTTCTAGAACCTTCAATAACTGAAATCATGTGCCATATATGTGTCATGTGCTAGGCACAATTGGAATCTCTCCACTATTGCTAATAAAGGACTTACCTAAAACCTTTGGCTATGATTGAAGGGTTATGATTGTCTCATCTGAGAGATTATTACAACATGGTTCCTAGTTCCTACTTCTTAGAGCTCTAAGAAGTAGCAACTGAGCTCCTGATAAACCATGTGGATCATATGTGCCTACTGTGAGGTGCAATAGGAGCCTTCAAATAGTGTGCTTAACAGTTGACTTGCGAAAACCATCATTCTACTTTTTGTGATGAAAATATGAAATATACTTGTTTTAGCTGTAGCTGTATATGAAATATACTTGTTTTAGCTGTAGCCGTATTTGAGCCTTGTTTCATGTTTCAGGAAAGGGAAAATTTGGGCGCTGAAGCAAACATGACATATTCTTCCTCACAAAAGTTAATAACCAATGGGTTTGCTCGGCAGGTATTTTAAATTGTTGCCTATCCATTTGACACAAACTATAAATTTATTTTTCATTGGGTTTCCTGTGCTGAAATTGATATATTGTCTCTATGAAGCTTTTGAATTCAACTCCAAAGAAGAAGAGAGTCCACATCACTTGTGATCCTTCTAAACCTGATTCAGCCTGGAAATGGTTGGAGAGGTGGATGTCTGTATCTTCATTAGATATTGCTCAACAACCAAAGCCACATGTAGAACTGGAGTGTCAGGATCAAGTAGACGCTAAGTTGGCTGCCTCTGAAGTAGGAACTGAAGTTGAGGTTAGAGATATCTCTGATTCTGCTGATTCAAACTCTGTTATTAAAGAAGCAGAAATCCTTTTTGAGGGCGAAGATCAGTTGGTGCAGAAAAATGCAGATGATTCCGAATTTCAATTTTGCAAACAAACTGAGGTTTTAGGAAAAAGCTCGAGTTCTGAAACAACAGATGAAATAGAGCAGCCAGTAATTGAAATCTCTAGTTCTGTGACAGAAGTTGGTATAGGGCAGCCTCTAGATAAAAGCTCCAGTTCTGCAATGAAGGATGATATAGAGCAACCTCAGATTGCGGATTTGGGTTTAAAAGAAGAGCTTTCAAATGGGAAGGTTCTCAATGAAGCCCCAGACTCTCTTTCGAATCAAAAAGCAATTCAGTCTAAGGCAACTTCAGTAACAATGCTTGACTCAGTTCCCGATATGCTTGAGGTAGACAGAGAGAACTCAAAGCAAACTATGAAGAGGGTGGCCTCCGAACAACTAGAAACTGAGGGCAAGAAGTTTGTTTTTGGGTCAAGGAAGTCAGCAGCTAATCCAGCATTTGCTGCTGTGCAGTCAAAATTCGAAGAGCTGAGCTCAACGGGGAATTCTGGAAGGCGCCCTAGTTCTATTTCTCTTGAAGTAGCAGTAGATTCGAAATTGGATTCCCATTCACCTCAGATGGATTCTGGGACAAAGAATAAGGACCTTACCTTGACACAGGTTTCGGTATCACTGGATCAAAGAATTCAAGTCGGGGGTTCAGAGTGTGGCACCGAACTTTCTGTTTCTTCCACTCTCAACTCACCTGACAGATCCGGAGCTGAAGGTGTGGAATTCTTACCTGAAACTGGAACTGCATATCAAGGAGATTCATATCAAAATGGCATACCTGATGATATATCTGGTCATAAAAATCTGGATGCTGAAGCTAAGAAGCCTACTTCTATGTTGGAGGAGGTCTTGACAACTCCAGCGGACCCTGGTTTTGTTATGTCTGGTAACATTGATGATGTTAACAAAAAATTGTCTGATTCAGCAGAAGATGTGGATTCTAACAAAGAAAAGCAGCAACAGCCATCAGAGAATATTAAGCTGACGTCAGAGAATATTGTATCGGATGTTCATATCGTTCCGGTAATGGATCAGGCTATGGACATTTTATCGCAAGGAGGGACTCCAAGGAGCCATATTACTGCCCCAGATTCACGTGGAACACCATCTAGTCAGGTGTCTTTGAATACGAAGGGTGACAAAAAACGAAAGTCTCATTCTGACAGCAGGAGGTCCCTATCACAGCAGAACAATGACTCAGCTGTAAGTAGTAGTATAGAGCATTTGCCCAAGGATCCCAAAATTGGAAAGAAGCGCAACTCATTTGATCATGAACCGAGGGTTAGCAGTAGTAACTCTCTTCCCAGTTATATGCAACCAACAGAGTCTGCAAGGGCTAAGGTCTACACAAGCAATTCTCCAAAATCTAGCCCTGATATGCAAGACAAGGAAATTTACATCAAGAAGAGACATTCATTGCCAGCCGTAAACGGAATGCAGGTCTCCCCGCGGATGCAGCGTTCATTGTCTCAGGCTCAGCAGTCTGCCAAGGGAAATGGCACTCATTCTCCTCAAAATGCTACCGGTAATTTTTAAATTTACTTTTATTTCTCTTTCTTTCTTTTATATATATTTTTTAATAAAAGACTTGATTTTATGTTGTTTTGATGTGCAAACTGTAGATTTTATATTTTAATACTGTTGTCTGATTTTGGTGCCGGAAATGGCCTCTTTCCACATGATAAAAATGCTCTCTTCTCTCGCTGAGTATTTGCTTAGTACATCAAGATGATAACCAGAAAAATTATTGAATGACGAGACGAATAATCATGTGTTATTCAGAAGATAGCATACCACATTATTACAAGTTGAGTTTCGTTTGTTACAGTAAAGTAGGAATTGATAGAAGAGAATAAGAGTTAATGAGGGATACAATCAGTCATAGCAACTAAGTTTTATTGATATAGTTGGGCCATTCAGGCCTGGGCCTCCTGATGGGCCTGTTTGGGCCTGAGACACTGTCACACGACAGTCTTCAGCTTTGAACGTGGTGTATTTTCTTTCTTGAATGGTTACTTTCATTAAAAGCAAGCAGCACAAGAGAACTATACTGACAAGCTAACACTGAAAAGAGAAACAACCCCAAAGGGAGAAAACACAAAAGGGACATCAAGTACCCACACAGACATCACCTAAAAAGCTACACACACGAACAAGGAAAGAAGCTGGATAAGAACCATCCTACAAACAACAGCATTGGGAGAAAGCCACTTCCACCCAGATATTTTCTTTTCTTAAGCTAACACCAAAAAAAGAAACAACCCCAAAGGGAGAAAACACAAAAGGGACATCAAGTACCCACACAGACATCACCTAAAAAGCTACACACACGAACAAGGAAAGAAGCTGGATAAGAACCATCCTACAACGAACAGGCTTGGGAGAAAGCCACTTCCACCCAGATATTTTCTTTTCTTAAAAATGGATAAACTGACATCACCTAAAAAGCTACACACACGAACAAGGAAAGAAGCTGGATAAGAACCATCCTACAACGAACAGGCTTGGGAGAAAGCCACTTCCACCCAGATATTTTCTTTTCTTAAAAATGGATAAACTCACAGTTGAATTCTTTTTATGCTCCTCCCAGCATACTGATCAAAATAGTTGGCTTAAAAATCTACAATGATGACAGTTATCTGTGTTCGTGTAGAAAATCACAAATGGCATACTTAAAATAGGAGTCCAATTAAAAATCTTTCCCTAAAGAACGGAGAAAGCACCTCCAAATCTCTTCAAGAGAATAACGGAGTAGCAATCTAAACAGCCTTTTGGTTGTTAATGTCTTACACTTCTTTATTTTAGGAAGTTTCTAATAACAGAAATATTATGTTGGTATATTAATTCGGATATAGCCAAACATTAACTTGGGGTGAAAGAGTTGGTGAGGCAATGGTGACATGCTCATTGCACGGTTAGAATATGCTCATTTAGCACAACACTGAGGTAAATTTTTGCGAGTCAGCTTACCTTTGAAAAAATATCATCATCGTCAGAGCCGTATACCGTCTATTTTTTGGGATTGGCTTTGCTTGTTCTACATTTCCTCGCAACCCCAGTTGTAGTGTTTTCAGTAACCCCACAATCCATCCTTGTCTTTCTTTGCTACTTTATTTTAGGTTTCTACCGGCCTTCTCTTCTTAGTCTTTTGCACATTTAACCCTTAAAATTTGTTTTAGGTTTCTACCGGCCTTCTCTTCTTGGTCTTTTGCACATGTAACCCTTAAAATATGTTTTATACAGGTTGTTTCTGTTCTTCTATATACGTGCATGTACCATTTTAAATGCGTTCCTTATTTTTTCTTTTCTATTGGAGGTAACTGTAAGTTTTGACTTATGTGCTCATCTCTAATTCTAGCTCTTATGATCCCTGAAAGTAAGTTTTATAGGGGGCTCTTTCTGGTCTTCTATTATGTGCCCATATGGCCATATCATTTTAAATGTATTCCTTGGTTTTTCTTTCTTATTGGTGGTGAACTTAAGTTTCCTCTAATTTACCATTATTCTTTTTTTGGAGGTAATTGCAACCTCCTCTTAATTTCATTAGCACAAGGATGAGGTAAATTTTGTGAGTCAGGTTCCCTTTGGAAAATCATTACCATCACCATCATCTAAGCCTTATCCCACTTATTCGGGGTTGGCTTCGTGACCTTGATATTTCCACTCAACCCTAGTTGTAGTCGTATTTTTAGTAACCCCACAATCCATCATTTTAGGTTTTTACCGGTCTTCTCTTTTCTTAGTCTTTTGCATGTGTAACTCTTAACAGTATGTTTTATAGGGGCTGTTTCTGGTCTTTAATGTGCACTGTGCTCTTATCATTTTAAATGTATTCCTTGATCTTTCTTTTTTTATTTGAGGTAATTGTATATGCTCATCTCTAATTCTATTCTTTCTAGTGCTTCTTAGCACATGCATATCCATAGCATCTACTTTGCTGCTGCTGGTTTTTCCATTGTCCAACATTCAGTTCCGTATAGCAAAGCAGGTCTAACTGTTGTCTAGTGAAAATGCCCCCTTTAATTGAAGTTTGCTTGATGATTGCATAACAATCTACTTTCTTGTCTCCACTTTGCCTCCCCTACAATAGTCAAATTGGTTGCTACTGATTTTTAACCCATTTGGCGCAGTCTTTTCTCCCATGTTCTAGATTCTCATTTATCCTTTTAAAAAATAAATAATAAAATGTATCCCACCTCTTGTATGTAACAATTTAATAATATCTACAAATAACCATCCATCTGCCAAAACCCAAAATAGTTGAACTGGTTGCAAGTTAAGATAACATCCAATTGTGCACAAACGGTAACACATGATTACTAGGAACAGCCATATGTACATTTTAGAGATAAACTCATGGTATGTTATTTTTAGCTTTTAGAAATCTCATGTATTCATTCTAATCAATTAATCATCCAATGTGTCTGTTTTCCCCCCTCAGCTGGAGTCGAGAGCATATATTTACTTAAAGTAGCTAATATGTCACCCAGTTACCCTTTCCCCTTCCTCCCAGTTATCAATAATATTCGACAACAATTTATTACACCAGTTCTTATGGGTAACATCTTGCTTGTTTCAGAGAGAAGATGGCAAAGGTGATAGCGGAATGTGGATAGCCTGTCAAGAACATGGATTTCCTTCTATTTGCGTATGTGATCATCTATTATATGGTGCTTTAAAGTGGGACAGGGAGAAAGGAAGAGATGCGAAATGGAGACTGTATGTACATTAATAGTGTCTCAAAGTTTCTGCCCCGTGGTTTGTATGTTCTCTTTTCTATGTTAATTTGTGTGTGATGTCTGGCTGATTTTCAGGAAGATGTAATGCATTTGTCTGAGTTTGACTTGATTCTTATAGATGCTTCGTTGGGAGTTTATTCTTATTTTTAATAAATTTGAACTTGTTGACAGTTTATTCTTTTGATTACACAACCATTGCATGATTCCTTTGTTTTATGATTAATCATTATTATGATCACCATCAAAGCCATATCCAGCCAATCTAGGGTTGGCTTAGAGAGCTATGTCCACAACATATATCCTTTTACCTAAGCATATATCCTTTTACGTATGGTACAAAGCAACTCTTTCTCATATATGTGAGAGCACATGTGCACACACATAATTACCAATCCTACAACATGCTTACCCAAGAAAGCACAACAAAAAAATAGGCTGGCCTCTTCAGGCCACGTTTGTGTGCACCAAATCCGAGGAAAAGCAGCAGGATAGGGATCATTTTTTTTGCGCCTATTTATTTTCTCTTCATTTGGAACTGCTGTACTCTCCGTGTAAATCTTACTTTTCCCTACTTTTTCACTTAACCCTATTTGAACCTATCCTCTCTGCTACTTGAACCTATCTTTTATGAATAAAATATAACCACCATCATCGTCGTCGTCATCATCATCATCAAGAGAAGAGATTGGATTGTTGAAATGTTTTATATTCATGTTGGAATAAGAACCACCTTGATATAAGATTGTGCAGTCCTGACCATTGTCTGTAAAATTAAGGCAGTGTAGATGCTATTGTGGTTGAGTTCAAAGAGGTTTCCTATTCATCAACCTTGTGAAAATCTCTCTGAACTGCCTAAGGTAAAATGAAGGTCAATTTCAATTTGATTGGCTCAATACAACTTCCCTCCATCAGAAATTTGTAGCATTGCATTGAGCAAGTTTGGAGAGGTAGATGCTAATCATCCTCTGCATTGAATCATTGTTGGTTCATAATATTATCACCCAGAAATCTAAAGCCTTAACAATCTTGGATTCTGCTCGTTCTGGGAATGTCCAGATTGTACTCTTTAGAGGGAGCAGGTCGAGTCCCTGACATGTTTTCTTCGGTTCCCTGATTTGTCTATGTGCAATCATGATCTCTTTTGCTCCTCTCAGGATTTTCATGGTGATGTTTTTCAGTGGCTTGATTGCCACTACCTGACTTAGCTCCTTGCCGAGAGCTGCAAGTTTGTCTGCGGCTGCAGGCTACAAAGAGCAAAATGAAGAATTAAGCATGCATAAATTCGTATTTATAAGTTCAGGTGTTAAGGAGTGTAAATGAGATACCATAGGGTTAAAAAAGGGAAGTTTGGAACACTCAAAAACCTTTTAAGGCAGGCATGCATGGAGAAAATTCTGAGTGCAAGAATGAGCATATGATGAATAATAAATTGCCCAAGTCCAAAGACCCAGACACCGGTCTTAGTAGTGATTTCCGAATATATGTATGTCTCGAATGGTGCGCCCCCAAAGAACACCAAACATCCCACCTCACGAGGTGAGAGTGTTAGTGTTTGTGTCATTGTAATAAAAAAAAAAAAAAGGCTTAATTTTGAGGCCCATAAACCACACTTTGGGATGATATAATGAGGACCAGCTTTAGCTCATCTACTTCACAGCTGAAGGGACTTTCCACCCTCTCCCCCACATTGACATGAATCTGAAGTGGTTCCACTGAAGGGTTCATGGAGCCATTTTTAGGGGCAGGAAGACCATTCCTATATAGGAACGATCCAACAACCTATGTGCTCACCTGGGGCTGAATGAATGAGAATCATGGGGTTTAGGAGTTTGAAAAGGTCTCTCACTGACCCGTGACCGTGCAGAAAATGAGACCCATCGAATCAAGGTGGTACTGTTTTGAGGGCTCTAAAATTATCCGAATCCTATCTATTCGATAGAATGAGGTCATTACTTGCTGTATCAAGTGGAGTGCCCACACAACTCGAGACAATTGCTGAATTGGTATCAGTCCCAATCCAAGAGTAGCTAGGGGAGGGGACAGGTGCCTAGCTATTAGATACCGTTTTATCCTCCCTGAGATTAAAGATTTTGAGCAATTTGCACGGCAAAATGCATATACCTACCTTTTGTCCCTATCCTTTCAAGCAAAGCAATATGAACTAGTGCTGACATATTATAAGGTGGCGACTCTTGACCCCTCGAGAACAGACAGTTCCACTGTGGCCTAAATGGCCAAGCCCGCACATCCTCTGATGCACAGCACATGCATGTGATTTTAAGTTGTGGATCATACTATCATGTGGTCATGTATGAGAGTTTTAGTTGTGTATCATGTGGCTTCAGTGACCATGGACCACACCATTAATGAAACAATATTTGGTACAGATTCATTGTATATAGATCGGGGAAATCTGATTTATCTGCTTGGCAGAGGGACGCAGCTGACTTGAGTTAGGTCAAGGGTGTGAATCTAGGTCTGAATCTGATAGCTCAGATCTAAGGAGTTTGGGAGGTGTCAGTATTAGCCATTCTATTTATATAATTATGTGAAAATACACACACTCATGCAATGCCTAACTGCTCTTGAATCACATATTCAAATTGCATCAGATGGACCTAAGTGGGGCTCTTCTGTATAAGAATATTTTTACTGAGAAAGATGGAATATTAGGGCATGTTTGTGTAATCCTCAACTCTTGGCAGAAAGCAGTTTTGCATGGGCACAGAAAAGTAGATTTCTGTTACAGATATTTTGAGAATATTGTGATAATATCATGATCTATATCTAAGGTTGTATTTTAATTTATAATATCATGACATTCACAAAATATCGGCAGGAACTAAAATTATCATGAGAAAATCATGAAGAAGTTAGGAATAACAATAAAGTATCTTGGGAAAAAAACTACACAACATTTTTTTTTTATATCTTTGAATCATTTAGAATAAATTAGTTTTTCACAGAAATTATTTTCCTTAGTATCAGAGAATAACAATTCAAAATTTCCTGCTCTCCATGCAAAAAACAGGGCTACACAAAGATGGCTTTAGGAAAGTTCCACCTGCAGAGTTTTTTTTTTTTTTCTTGGTAAATAAGGCATTACAACTGAAGAATTTTCTTCAAAATTTCATTACAAATGAAGAAAAACGAGAAAGAAATACGAAAAACACCAACATCAAAAGGGGGAAACATTGAAAACAAAACACCCACCCTAGCCAAAAGGAGAACAAAATCCCTCTCCCAACCTACATCCTGAGCAACAATATGCCGCTGACCATATAAGGTCCTAGGGATACAAAAGTCCAAAGAATAGAACAAAGATGCCAAGGCTTTAATATCTAAAATAATGGGATTGATGGACCGATCACATTCTCCCTTAAAAGCTTGCACCACCAGCAGAGTCCCAACAGCAGAATGTCTCATATGCTCTTTGGTGCAATGCATGTATCTTTCATAATATGACCTAAGAACAAGCCTAAGCCCAATAATAATAAGCTTTTTTTTTTCTAAAAAAATACTAATAGACTAATTAGCAGGCAAGGAAAAGTACATTTTCAAATGGAAAGACGGGGACTAAAGCTTCACAAACCTGCCAGGCATTGACCCAACCCATGCATTAATAAACAGGCTCAACCCCGAGCTCATATGAGTACAACCTGCATTGGCCAAATAAGGTGAGATTGGGAATCCATCTTACAGGGTTTATGCCCCAATATATGTAAAATAATTTCCACGGAGAAAAACGCAACACCAAACCAAAGAAAAATTAGTTCTTTTTTTTTTTTTTGTGGAGTCGAAAAAAATATTTAAAAACTTTCAATTTTCATTTAGAAAAGTGCCAAGTCCAACCTACAAAAAAAGTTTTGGTAGCGGAAGATCAAGTGTTTTCCGCAACAGCACCAAGTCCATCTTGTTACACAAACGTCATTTATAAGGATTGCTAGCCTGAGACTGGCCTGCGTTGGGCTCTTCTGGGCCTCATTTTCCTCAAGTCAAATGGGCCAGTGCTGGGGCACACCGAACATATAAATAGCACAAAGCCACGAAGGGAACATATAGGGTTTGAAATACTCTCTAGACATGGGCCCGAATTTAAGGCCCAATGAATGCATCCCCCCAAACCTGACCTATGAACACCTCCATGTTGAAGCTGCCATCCATAGAGTTTGGACTGGCCAAAACACCTATTTGTTGTGCATAGTCTTGGGTTCGGCAAGTGGCCAAAACACCTATTTGTTGTGCATAGTCTTGGGTTCGGCAAGTGGCCAAAACACCTATTTGTTGTGCATAGTCTTGGGTTCGGCAAGTCTAAGTGATTTGGACGGTGGTTTTTCCATCACCGTTGTTTTATTTTTTTGTAAATATCCAGGACCCAAAACATTAATCTAAACAGTTAGAATCATTCATAAGGCCCAAAACGGCCCACATACCGTTGATCCGTCTCGGTTCTCGACATTTGTGCAAAAGATCGAATAACTAGACGTCAATTTTTCTGGCCTACCATGGGGGCTATAATCACAATCCAGCTCATCAATCTTCTTTGAAATAATGAAAACAACTGTGCATAAAATTTTCAGCCTCAAATCTGACCTCTAGCTATCCAAAATCAATAAACATCTTAGAACCGTCAGATATTACATGTGGTACTGTGAAAGTAGAAATAAATTGACACTAGATACTCCTTTTTTTTTGTTTTTCCCTTGAATTTCAGACTCATAAACTACTATCCATGCTATAGGATAGCGAGGAGTGTAAGAATAACTATGTGATCAAATTTGACTCGTTGATATGTCACGAATCTCGACCAATTTGCAAAAATACTTGAAATGTTTAGTCTAATTTTCTTAAATTTGTGGACCCCTATTTCAAGATCCGAACAGTTTATTCTCTTTATAATACTCAAGTCATCCATGGGGTAAAAAATTAGCCTAAGATTTCTTGTGGGTATGAAGAATTTAAAAAATATATATTTAAAGTTGGATTTAAAAAATCTATTCCAATCAGTTATATTGTGTTATCAAAAGCACTGGGCCATTTGAAATAGATCTTTTTCATTAAGATCTTCTTAAAAACAAATAATAGTCGCCAAACAAGCCCTTTAAACTACTTCTCTAAAATCCCATCAATTTTAACAAGCTTGAACTTGGCCGTGGGTGAAGGTCTATTGGGACCCACTTCATCCTCTAGGTGAAACAGTTGCACCATTTCTATGTCCAGTAAAGTAAAAGGTACCCAACTAAAACAAAACAAAGAGAGAGAAAGCGAGATTTGTGGAAGTTTTCCTCTCAATTAATCCAAAGAATGTTACATCATTTACAAAATACATAGAATGTAAGATGATATATATATAGAGAGAGAGAGAGAAAGTGACCCAACTCAGCATCATCTATCTAATCATTCTCTTCCTCTTCTCCTTCTTCTCTGTATTATTCATATAATTATACTCCTTCCTCCGATCCGAACTCGGGACGACTCAGCCAAAAATCCCTCCTTGCCATCTCCAAATTACCTCCGGATCCCAAAAACACAAGGAGCCCCCCAAACACCATGGGGCCCACCCAAATTTCAAATCATCTCAGAAATAGAAAAGAATCGCCGAGAATCCCGTTACCCAGACTCAGCCATCTCGTCCGAGTCAACTCAACCGACTCGAACGAGTTCGTCACGATCCCTCCGAGTCAATGCAAGCCAGCCGGGTTTTCTCACCAGATCGGCTTCTCAGACAGACCGTGTAGCAGAGGCCGCGACTCGGGCCAGAACTCGGGGTTCCCCGCGCACCGCTTGAAGTCATCGAGGCTCGCGAACCGGCCCGAGGTCGACTCGGACCGGGCCATGAACCGGAGGATCTCCTCGAAGATCGACTCGTCGCAGGGAATCGCCAGTGGTCCGGAGTTGGCGAAGCCGTACTCCTCCTCTGCCTCGAGGAGGAGCTTCTTGAAGACCGGGTGGTTGAGCTGGGTGGCGCGGACCACAAACCGCCTCGAGTTTGTCCCCACGCAGACGGCCACATGGCCAGCAGGGACGTCGGCCGGAATCTTGCCGGAGAGATTACCGGAGGCTGCTGCTGCGGCTGCGGCGCGGGCGGCCTTGGCACGCCAACGGCGGAGCATCTGGCGGAGGCGTACGATGTGGCGGATCCTGCTGCATTTTCCCAAGGCTCCTCCCTCGGACATTGTCTCGGATATACACGGAGATTACGTGTATGTGGTTTTGAGGGAGGGGTTGTTCTGAAGAATGTGTTTGCTATGCAAATGCAAGAAAGAGCGAGAGCGAGAGAGAGAGAGAGAGAGCTTGCTGGGAAGGAGGGGGGAAAGTGAGGGATGGTGAAGGAGGTATTTATAAAACAGAAATTTGTGAATTGACCCTGGCTTGGAAGATTATTACCAATGTGCCAAACATGGTTGTTTTAGTTTTGGGGCATTGGCCATTTATTTAAAAATTGCATTATCATTTGGCTTTTGTAATTATTAGATTGAAAAAACTTTAATTTAATGGACAAAGTAGAAGCATTGATGGATGGTTAGTATGTCATCACAGACCCTTTTATTTTATTTTATGTAGATGTAAGTCTCACCACAAGACAATATACTCTAGAGTAAAAAATCCCAATTTGAAAATTTGAATTTTTGGGGTATTATGGGTTTAAAACATGATGAGATTTTCCTTGTGTCATCCTTTGTCTATAGTTTTTTATCATTTCATATTAGCTTTTATTCTGAACACTAAAGTACATAGGGACTTCATTTTCACTACCTTTACATTTTATTTTGTTAATACATAAAACACAGTACAACCAATTTAAAATCCAGCCAAACTATTCTTGTTTTTTTCAAAAAAAAAAAAAAAACCCACTCTTTTAATGGTCTAAACCGATTTTCCCTGTGCAATAACAAGGGCATGTTGTACCTATTGATGATAGTCCAAATAAAGAAATTGAGGCCCCTGGAAAAGAGTACACAGAAGTGCATTGGTTCGGCGTGCGGGGTGAGTTCAAAAACCCCCACATGGGAACTGAAAAAGATAATCCCTTTCTCTCTCTCTCTCTCTTTTTCCAATGTTTGGATAGCAAGACTAGCTAAGACTAGAGTACCCCTTTCAGTTGAATTTAAAAAGGGTAGTTGAGTTTAGAGTAGAGAAGATGCTTTCCAAAAGATAGCTAGGAAAAAAAAATCATCTAAACTTGAGGGGGTCTGACTACAGCCCATGTGCAGGGAAGCTTTATCATGTGATTTTTAATCAAAGGCTCCAAACTGCCACAACGACCACAGCAGTACAATGCCGTAGTAAAAACCAGTACAAAGCTCTCTCTGAGAGTTAAAAATTGAAGTAAAACCAAAAGTTGTGGTTTACAGTTCTCGATGAGAGAAGGTGGTGACTTTTACCAGGTCTCTGTACTTGTCGTTTATATGGCTGTATGTCTTCTGAGTCCTGATGCTTTTAGATCTGAAATTTGAAATATAGGTGCAGGGAGATTCGAGGTTGAGTTGCTGTGTCGGGGCATTGGTATTCTGCAGAACTATACACGAGACACTGAAATGACTCGCTCGCTGCTCATGACTTTGACTATGACCAGTACTTACCCGTAATTTTCTCCTCCTGCTTTCATTGTTCAAGATTGAGATTAGTGCTGGTAATCATAATTTTTAAATGCTGGGTAGTTACATGATGGTTTTGTCGTATTTTGATTGTTAACCACTATTGACTTTTACTATTATGGTATGAAATATGTACACTTCATAAAGTTAGTTATACTGCCATAAAGGCTGGCGGAGACCCAAGTGCGGGCATGTGGGTGCGATTCATCAAACTATGGTGCCCTTTCAAAACTTACATAAGAAATTTGGACTCCTTTTTAAAATCCAATAAAAAACTTAGGCCTTCCCTCAAAATTCACATAAAAATCTTTAGATTTTCTCCCAAAACCAAACTACCTATTAGAGTCTACACCGCTTAAACGTAAATCTTGGGTCTACCACTGGATAAAGCACCAGCCATCTTTCTAAAAAAAAAGGAAGAATGCCCTCTTGGGCTGAGGTCTATCTAGATGCATTTCAATTAAGGAGGCATTGGGAGGGGAAGGCTTCTCGTGATATTCAGAACTTCAATGGCTTTCTAAAAATATTGCATATTATTAAGAAAATATTGTATGAGTACCCATCGAGATATTTTCTATTTTAGTTGGAAATGATTACTATAGGGAGCATCGTTGTAGATATCAAATCTGACAAAAGTTGAATAAATTTTTTTTATTTTTTTTATATAGTCACCATTAGCCATGGAAATTCATGCATAGTAACGAAAGTTAAGAAAATTCCCTAGATGTTCTTCGTACTACTTTTTTTTTTTATATCACATTACTTTTTTGCGACATCATAAAAATTTAATTGAATTGTGCAACATCGCACAAAATACAGAGATAAAGGTGCCCCTTTGACTCTTTAACAAGGGTATTGCATATTATAATTAAAATCTTGCGATATCACAAAAAATTATTGCGATATTGCAAAAAAAGTAGCACGATGGAGAACATTTAGAGAATTTTCTCAACTTACATATCTATACGTGGATTTTCATGGCTAATGGTGATAGTATAGGAAAAACCTGAAGTAAAATTCCATCTGTATCTCCATATTCTTCATTTTCCACCTTTTTTAAAGTGTCTTTTATCTTCAACTGACTTTATCATACATCTTTTGAAATTTAATACTGAGAAAACAGATGGGAATTAGTTTTTCTCAAAATCATTTTGGCATTAAAAAAAAGTCCAACAGGCAAACGAAAAAAAAGTTTTCGACCACTGTTGTACGTTTTTTTAAACCATGCTCATAATTGTTACTTGGCCCTATTGTTATTGTGAGAGATTATAAGCTGCTCACGCCCGCTAGACATCCTATAATGATGTTTGGCTTAACTAGGTGTGCTTATTGATGTAGAAGATGAACAACAGTACAGTCCAGAATTCAAATAGACTCATCTGACTCGAGCCCACCCAAAGGGGCACCTAGTCAAATGAGTATGTGGCCTAACACAATAATATCTTGGTCAAACTCACCTAATTGACTACATTGATCGTGCTTCATAACAATGGTGGAGACAAATTAATAGGAAAAAGGCAATGGTTAATGATATGACTGCCCTAACAACATCAGACCATAAGTATAAGTGGGGTCCATTTTTTTGGACCCACTAAAATACTCCAATAAAGATTCTTAACCGTCGTGTGGGTCGCCTGAAATGGACAGTTCAACCTATGGTATGTGCTTAAATCCACTGTTGAATATATGGCAATATTATCCGGTGAGACAGTTCTTGGGATGGGCCACATTGATGACATCATGAATAATCAAAAGAATGGTTCATCTTGTCTTTACAAATTGAAATTTAAATCATCATTGTCCTTGGTCCTGGTGTAGTTTTATTATTAACATGAACTCTAAGATCGTGAACAGCATGATAATCACGTGTAGGATTTAATCTTAAATAAATTAAAGCGTACCTCCAGACATCCTAACGCAAAGAGCTTTTTGATCCTGCATTTTGATGCTGTTGTTGTGATCCGTCGAGGAAGAGGCTAGGTGAATGGTTTCGGTTTCTCTCTCCTTGCCTATAAACCCTAATGTGTTGAGTTTCGTGAGAAAGTATTTGTGATAAACAAAATACTCTATTTTATAGGTGACGGGAGGATCAAATTTCCAATTAGGGTTTCCTTAGATTTAATCTCAACCGTCCATCAAGGTAGAAAATATTATGGAATACATCTCATTAAGAAACCGTTTTGAATAATTAATAGCATATATCCTATGAAAACGGAATTCCTATAACGACCACAATTCGGGAAAGGAAAGGACTTGTAGTCCAAGTAATGGACCTAAAGGTAATTTTCTTACACCTGGGTCATGTTTTGAATCTGGTCTTTTGATTGGGCCAAATTCACTTTAATTGGAGTTGGGCCATCTTGTGTTTAGTGTCTTTTTTACAGGGGATCAATCGACCTTTCATGTAGCCAGGCCTTGCTGTCAATCCATCAGGGTTGCCCATCTCTTAAATCTAACCATTAGATTTGTTATTTGTTTGGCTCAATTGAATAAATAATAAATATACTGGGCCCCTGTATTGCCCATGTTCTACTGAGATTAGAAGTAGATCTATTATCATAGGTCTACTGTGATTAGAAGTAGTGTTTGGGTGTAATTGGGTATTGGGCTGATATTATAAATAGAGACTTAGGGTCTCTATGATGTACACCTTCTTCTGATTATAAAGAGAGTTCTCCCGTCTTCCCCGTGGACGTAGGCCAAAAGCCGAACCACGTAAATCTCCGTGTTCTTGTGTGTGATTGATCTCTTCTCAATAGGCCCTAGATCACAACAAACTGGTATCAGAGCTAATTGACGTGATCGGAAGAAATCCAACGGATCGGATTTGAGAGGGTTGATCTCGAAGTGGGCCACGGATCGAAGAAGATCAAAACAGAACAAAGAAGAAAGAGGTTGCAGCACTGTGCTCTCGTCGTCGTGCTCTCGTCGTCGTGCAGAAAGAGGACCGGATTTCTGCTGCTCTCGTCGTCGTGCAGTGACCGGAGAAGAGAGGAGCAGAGGGGATCTGGTCTCACCGGAGAAGAAGATCGACAAAATCGGAGACAAAGAAGATAGCAGGAACGGCCCGGTTGACGTGAACGCTGTGCTCGCTGCCATCACGCCGCCGCCTGTCGCCGGACTCCTCGCCGCCGCCGCCGACGTCGCCGCGTGTCGCCGGAGAAGGGGGGTCGCCGCTGCTATCGCCAGTGTTGCTGTGCCGTTGACGTGGAAGAAGAATTCTGGAACGTCCTCTGTTGCAGAACGGAACGTTGAAGAAGAAGAAGAAGGTGGGCCTGCTGCAGTTGAGGTTTGAGTCCAGGTCAGGTCAAACCTGACCCGCTTCAAAAGCCCATCCGCCAGTCCAGGTCGGGTTGGGCCAGGTCGACCTGACCCGCAAACTCAAAGCCCAGAATTAAAGCAGCAGTGACGTCAGCATCTCTGACGTCAGCAGATTCGTACGGTCAAAGGCTGTTTGACCAAATCGAAGGCTGAAAATTGTTTTCGCGATATCTTGACGATCCGGAGTCCGATCGGAGATCCGTTTGAACCTACGGACTCGTTGCGAGCAGATCTACGCTGTTGCGGAAGAAGATTGGCTGTTCAACGGTCAACAAAGAAGATTGACTGATCGGAGCGCAGAAACTTATTTCTGCGATATCTTAGCCGTCCAGAGTCGGTTTTCAGATCCGTTTCTTCCAGCGTGCTCGTGGTGACCAGATCTACACAGTTCTAGTGAAAGATTTGCGGAATGGCTATGAAGTTTGACATTGAGAAATTCGATGGAAATAATGACTTCGGTCTTTGGCGTCTGAAGATGCATGCTTTGTTGGTCCAGAATGGGTTGCATAAAGCTTTGAGGGGAAAGAATGCTCTATCTGAAAAATTATCAGATGAAGAGAAGGATGAGTTGCTGGAAAAGGCGTATGGTCAGATTCTGCTGTTCTTGAGTGATGGTGTACTGCGAAAGGTTGTTCAAGAAAAAACTGCTGCTGGCATATGGCAAAAGTTGGAGAACTTGTACATCACGAAATCTCTCACGAATAGCTTGTATCTAAAGAAACGGTTGTTCACGTTACAAATGCAGGAAGGTACGTCTGTTTCAACTCACATTGATTCTTTTACAAAAGCTATTATGGATCTGGAAAATATCAATGTTGAAATTGATGATGAGGACCAAGCTATTATGTTGTTGTGCTCGTTACCGCCCTCATATGAGCATTTTGTTGATACCATGATGTATGGTAGAGATACTCTATCCAAAGAGGATGTAGAGGCAGCCTTGAATTCGAAAGAGTTGAAGAAAAAGGTTGCAGCTGACAATGATAGTTCGGGTGAGGGTTTGGTAGTACGAGGAAGAACAAAAGACTCCAGTAATAAAAGCAAACATAGATCCAACAGGAAAAACATTGAATGTTATTATTGCCATAAGAAAGGGCACATCAGAAAAAACTGTCCCGAAAGGCAGAGGAAAGGGAAAGAAATAGAAGATTTATCATCTGATGATAATTCAGTCAGTATTGCAGATGGAAGATCAGATTATGATTCCGACAATGCACTTTCTGTGATTGAAAATGGTATTCGTCCTAAGGATGAATGGATTCTTGATTCTGGTTGTTCTTACCATATGTGTCCCAATAGGGACTGGTTTATCACTTATAGAGAAATCAATGGTGGTAGTGTCTTGATGGGCAACAATGTTGCATGTAAGACGGTTGGAATTGGAACAGTTAAAATCAAGATGTATGATGGAATCGTCAGAACGTTGGCAGAAGTTCGGCATGTTCCTAATCTGAAAAAGAATCTTATTTCTCTTGGTGCCTTAGACTCCGATGGTTGTAAGTTCTCAGCTGAAGGTGGAGTCATGAAGGTTGTGAAGGGTGCTCTGGTTCTTATGAGAGGTAATAGAGTTGGAAATTTATATGTTTTGTCCGGAAATACAGTTACAGGTGGAGCTGCAGTGTCTTCCTCAGATGACCATGAATCTGTCTCAACACGCTTATGGCACTTGCGCCTGGGTCACATGAGTGAGAAGGGATTGACAATACTGAGCAATCGGAATTTGCTATGTGGCACGAAGATAAGCAAGTTAGATTTCTGTGAGAGATGCGTCTTCGGGAAGCATCGAAAGGTTAGTTTCAAGACAAGTATTCATCGCACGAAAGGTATCCTTGATTATGTTCATTCAGATGTATGGGGGCCTTCTAAGGTTTACTCCAAGGGCGGGTCCCGGTTTATGCTGACTTTTATTGATGATTATTCAAGGAAAGTCTGGGTTTATACTCTGAAGACGAAGGATCAGACCTTTGTTACATTCAAGCGATGGAAGGAAATGGTTGAGAAACAGACTGGCAGAAAGGTGAAGAAGTTGAAGACAGGTAATGGCAAGGAGTACAGCTCGACAGAGTTTGAGAACTATTGCACGGATCATAGCATAGTTCGGCATTACACCACTACAGAAACTCCGCAGCAGAATGGAGTTGCAAAGAGGATGAACAGAACGATCTTGGAAAGAGCTCGTTGTATGTTGTTTACTGCAGGATTGTCCAAGGACTTTTGGGCTGAGGCAGTAAATGCTGCAGGCTACTTGATAAATAGGTCTCCACACACAAAGATTGGTTGCAAAACACCGGAAGAAATGTGGTCAGGTAATCCAGCTGATTATTCTAACTTGAGGATCTTCGGTTGTCCGGCTTATGCTCGCGTGAAAACCGATAAGTTAAAACCAAAGGCTGTCAAGTGCATCTTGGTGGGATATGCTTCTGGGGTGAAAGGATACAGATTGTGGTGTACTGATCAAGATTCACCCAGATTTATCATCAGCAGGGATGTTACATTTCATGAGGATGCTTTACTCGAATCGAGAAAGCAGGTGGAGAGGACAGAAGTCGGTAGCAGCAGTGACACCGTTCAGGTGGAGTCCGACATCCTAGTGAGGAAGGAGAGTGCATCCGACTCCTCCCGAGATACAAGGGATCGTCAGACTGTGCAGCAGATGCAGCAGATAGAGCCGCAGATGCCGCAGACGGGTAGACCGCAGAGAGAAAGGAAACCGCCAGTTAGATACGGTTTCGAGGATATGACGACGTACGCGTCGACATCAGACAGTGGCCGTGATGATATGGTTGCATACGCATTGACGACTGAGTCTCTTGAATTAATGGAAGGGCTGGAAAGTAGTCAACAGGCAGCAACTATGACTGAAGAGATGGAGTCTCTTGATGAGGAAAATCAGGCCATCGGATGCAAGCGGTTCTACGAGGAAGATGAAGGAGCTTCCAGTGCAGGTAGAGTGCAGTTTAAGGTTCCTGATCATGTATGCAGTTTAAAGAAATCATTGTACGGGTCGAAGCAAGCTTCTGGACAATGGTACAAGCGATTTGGTGCACTCATGAAGGAATGGTTTAAATTCAAGTTCAAGCATTGCTTGGACTTGATCGGTGTGCTCAGTACCTGAGTGCCCTAAGGGGCAGGTGGAGACGGTGAGACGTGTTTAGTGCATGAGGATCAGCTTCAATGTTCGCCAAGGTGGAGATTTGTTATTTGTTTGGCTCAATTGAATAAATAATAAATATACTGGGCCCCTGTATTGCCCATGTTCTACTGAGATTAGAAGTAGATCTATTATCATAGGTCTACTGTGATTAGAAGTAGTGTTTGGGTGTAATTGGGTATTGGGCTGATATTATAAATAGAGACTTAGGGTCTCTATGATGTACACCTTCTTCTGATTATAAAGAGAGTTCTCCCGTCTTCCCCGTGGACGTAGGCCAAAAGCCGAACCACGTAAATCTCCGTGTTCTTGTGTGTGATTGATCTCTTCTCAATAGGCCCTAGATCACAACAAGATTAAAGTCACTGCTCTACTTCATATTACACGGTTATGTGGGTTGGATTCAACTGTCTTGTCGTTGGTCTATGGAATACTTTTTTTTTCTCCTAAATACAAGAGGATTTTATGATATATTTGAGCAAAAAAAAAAAGTCACACTTATGAAAGGTTTTCATCTATTCGATCTAAACCTAAGAAATAAATAGTAAGCAGAAAGAGGCTTTCTTTGTTTTTTTTTTTTTTTTCAACTGTTGATTTAATAGCAATAGATTGGACATCAGGGCCACATCATCAAACAAATCTTATTCTTTACGGTGTTTCTTATTAGAACAGTAGAATAGCCACAGAAAATCCGGGACCCATAGCTCTTATCACCTGCTCTACTGCTGCCAACCTCTCTCTCTCTAGAAGCTGTTGGAAGAAATACCCCGGCAGGGAAAATAGAAAAGTAAATAGGTGGGCTATGATGGCAACGGTCATCCATGGGGAGGGTTTGGTCCAAACTATTGAAGAGATTATAATTTGTGATTTCAAACTAGTATCATGATACGTAGGGAAGAAAGCCGACGCTAGTAGGAATGAAACTTGCATACGTGGGGAGAGGTGACTTATCCAGGGTTCAAGCCTTGGACAACTAGGTGAGAATTGTCACTCTTACTATTAGGGTAAAGAGTCATTCTCGCTATAGAGGGGTTAGTCGAGTTGAATTTAATATTAAAAACATTTTTCTAAAATACAATAATATAAGAGAAGTCAACCTTTTAACTTATTCTGATGTCTTTACTGTATTTATGTAACACAGGGCATAAGAAAATGTCTTAGTACTTGGTTATAAACTAGATGAGGCAAGGCATGATTGGACAAACTGGTAACCTACCTTGAACTCATCTTGGGTCGAAATTTATAAATCTATATTTGTCCTGAAGTTGAAAAATATTGCTGCCAAACTTATATTTAATAGAAATGGGTTTGGGCAAGCGACCAATTTAACTTTCCTTGTTGCTATCTTTGTCGACCACAATCACATCCAGTTGTGCAGAATGATAAATATTGGATACATGACATGAGGTTAGGATAGTAGGATCTATGTCCCACCATCTAAAATATTATGTGGAGTTTTAGCCTTATACATACATAAAACCTTATATAAATTGAATGTAGTTAGCTATTTCGGCTGGATGCAGTGATTTTGAACTGATCATCTCTTTTAGAGCGGATGGATGGCCAATAATACATGATGAGAATTATGCAAGACTGTGAGGGCGTGTTTGTTTCGGGGCATTTCTGATGTCCTGGTAGTAATGCAGGTCTTATCTTTTTAAGTTTTTTGAAAACTTTTTACTAGAATGATGAGAATTCACGAAGTTAAATATTTTAAATCTCAACTTTGCCTTTCATAACTTTTAGATATTTAACGTTTCATCTTGACGTTTTAAAATTTTACTTGGAGAACAGATAAGGAGAAGTAGATAAAAAAAAATTTCTAATGGTTGCATAGAAATAGGGTTAATGTATGGACACAAAGTCCCTCAATGGATAGGATCAGGATTCAGGAGTCCTTTTCCAAAGAAGATGGATGTATGGACTGGTCCCATGTCCATGCCAGATGTTGGGCATTAAGCCAATGCCATGTTACAAAGACAGAAATCCGTTGATTACGCTTGGAAGTTGCAGTACCCTCTTCATCTTCCAAAGGGGAAAGAAAGAAAACAAGTCTAGGTTCGGAGCCGCTTAGTTGTCATTGAAAGTAATTGCACGACACTGCACGAGCACCGCTCTCATTACATCCTAATCCTACCCCACTTAGCACTTAGGTTCCTCTCATTGTACGAACACCCCAGAAAAAAAAAATCACTATTCACATTGGTGAAGTAAGATCCTAATATGGAAGGCCCATCTTTATGTATGTTAATCACCCGTCAAGATGGAAATTAGTGTATATTTATTTTCATATGAAATAGAATGAAATAAAATTAAGAGTCAACTTAAAAGAAAGAAAAAGAAGAGAAGGAAGTAGAACGGAATAAAATTAAGAGAAAGAAAAAGAAGAGGAGGTCAAAAACACTAAAAAAAAAAAGAGTACCGAATTACTAAAAAGGGCCTCTTCCTTTGACCAAAAAGTAAAAGGTTACTTTCTTAACCCATTATAAACGACAGAAAGCAATAGCTTGGAGAAGGGAAGTATTTTATCATTTAAAGCTTTTATTCCACCTCTTTTTCTTTCTCTTAATTTGATTTTTAATTTTATTTCATTTTATCATAGTGTAAACAAACATGCACGTAATCATGAATGGGGGCACGAATAAAATCAACTGAATGGAGAACTGCGGGATAGCCTAGTGGTAAGGGGCTTCTCGGCAACCTTATGTGCCCTAGAATTGACTCTTGGAACTAACACAGCACAGAGCAATTAAGCGGAGCACGGTTAACCCCTGGCCCTACATTACGCTAGTTTAGGAATGGGATAGCTTATAGTTCCTATTAGATAATAGCAAAAAATTCAATGAAAGCACTACAATGCTCAAACAAATTGATCACAACCAGCATACTCCAAACCATCCTATCTTATTCACCAACGTACTGTGTGTGTTCATTGAGTTGAGGGAATTTGCTGGCTCTTTGGCACCAATGAAACGCAATCAAAGGCCAAGCATGCGTCCAAACACCATCCCAAAATTACACGATCAAAGCATCGTTTTAATCCACCAGAGTGCTGTTGTATTCGTGGATTGAGTTGAAGGAATTTGCTGGCTTTTGGCAGCAATATTATTGCCAACGTCATCTCAGTGAGAGTTCCAAGTAGATATTGTTTTCCATTGCCTTCTGATCTACAGCTCATATGAAATGCTTCTAAATTTGTTAAGAGTACTTCTTAGAACCAGAATGTCATGTGTGGGGTCTCCATACAGTATCTTCCTTGTTCCTTATCCCTAGAGTTTGGACTTTGGAGTAGATCCAGAGAATCCATCGGAAAGACAAGATCAGATCAAATAACGAGACTTTAATGGCACGTTTGTTTCATATAATTGAATTTATTCAAGATTATATTTGTGTAAGTGGTTAAAATGAAGAAACAATATTCAATATAAAAAAATGACCATCAAATGACTTTATTTTTAATGGAAATTGAATCTAGGGAAGATGGGAAATTTATACCCAGCCATCCCCTCTTTAACAATTCTTCAGTGGAGCCCATTTCACCTTAAATTCCTATATATTCAATTTCTATCGATTTTATACAAAAAATTAGGCAACGAAGATCCTATGAAAAGAAGATCAACACATTTTATAGCTGCTCATAACTAGCATGATGACCTTCGCTTGATTCACTCATATCAAAGTCCTCACTGAGAATAACGCTAGCCTGAGTTTCTCTTAAAGTGGTACATTTTATACCATGAATTGCGTTATGTATAAAATAAGCAATTAGCTCAATTTAATCATATAAATGTCCCAGGCCATAGCCCAGTTGGTGACGGACACAAACGCCTTTCTTAAAGGACGAGAAGTGTTTGAGTTAGATCCAACGGTCTAATCCATTTGGATAGATGAAAACCAGATGGATCTAGTGTACTTAAGGAGGTTTTATGTATGTAGATGAATCGGATATAACATAAAGTCGGCCCCACTATGTTGTCCATCACCATATTACGGTGAAGGATGGATGTGAATAAATATTTTCCATATGTATATATGTATGTATACAAATTAAGTCAAGTTGTGGCCTTTGATCTCCACTATACATCTCAAGGCCAAAAATGGCATACTTGAAATTGACTAATCAATGTTCTAATAAAATTGGACCTGCCTTTAACTGGTGAATGCTAAGTTTCGGTGGGTTTAGTTTAATCAGTGGTTTATTTCAGTCAATTCGTAACATTAACATCGATCTTACAATTAAGTATTTAAATAAAACTGCAAAAATATATTTAAACGAAAGCTATCAAACAAAAATACAGACCTATAATATTAATGGTACAATTAAAAATGTTGAACACATTACATTTTTAATATTTATAAAAGCAAAATAATAACAATTTAAAAGTTTTAGCTTTCATTTTAGATTTTTCTCCAATTTTACCTGTTTGGCAGTTTTTTAAAAAAATGGGTCAATTAAAACGGTTCGAACGATTTAACAGTTGAACCAGTTCAAATGATTTCACTAAGAGTAAGTGACTTTGGTGAACCAAATTGCAATATGTAGTAGTTTCAATTCAACCAGGTCTGATTGTCTGCCTCTGAATTCTCTTAAGAAGTAGAGTATAAATAATAGAAGGGTTAATGTGCTGAATGACAGCAAAGAGAGTGGTCAAACTCAATTAACTAGTAAGTCTTAAGAACCGCTCATTACCCCATTGATAAGGAGTTGAGTTTTTATTGGGGAGAACCTAAGACCTCCCCCTTATATATTTCTGTATGTGTTTACGTGGGCTTTTTTCCCATTTTAATGGGCCTCCTACCCAGGTGAAGGTCCAGACATTGAAGCTGGGTAAAAAAAAAAAACCTTTTAAGTCTTTCTTTCTGTTTGTTTTGTTTTGTTTTGTTTCGACACAACTACTGGTAAAATTGAAATGACATGGAGAATATTGGCATGGCCACTGTGGAAGGATATGTCACACACAAATCAAGAAATAGTCCAAATCTGGTTGAGTCTAAAGATCACGACTTCTTGTTCCAGGTAAGACATGTTGGCGCCATAGATGCCTAGAAGATCACATGCACGAGGAAAATCAGTATAAAAAGAAACAAGCATTTACAACTCTGTTTGAAATCTCTGGGTTTGACGTGTGACTCAGCCAAGTCACCAATTTTGCACACGGGCCTGAGGCATATCTAAAGAGATAAGATATATACATGGAGAAAAAAGCAGCTTTTTAAGGGTCGTTTCTACTTTCTTTTTATTTTTATTTTTTATTTTTTATTATTATAAATCGTGTGGCCTAGATGTTAAGTGTCCCACGTCGGATTAAACATAATATGGCGAATAGAGAAAATAGTTTCCCAATACAAAACAAAAGACTTGATTAGCAGATTAGGAGATTGTGGGTTTCTCATGAATAATTATTCGGAAGTGTGACCTTTTGGTAGTGGCCTCTATAAGAGAAATGAGAGCCTTAGGATTGGCATTCAGTTCTATTTCATTCCATCCCGTACACAGAGGCCGAGGCAGAGAGATTTGTGAAGCTTCCCAATTGTTGAAATACATATAGATCTCCAGCCATGTGTCGGAGTCTTGTACATTAAGATTCATCACTTCTTACTCTCATCTCTTTTAATATATAGAATAATTAATTTGGATCAATCATATGAGTATGGTGAATTAAGAATATATTTATAATTTAGAAACACTTAGTCTATAGAAAAACGATTTAAATGAAAAGGTAACTCTCCTGAGTGATTGCCCTTGAGCCATTCTTTCCCCTTATTCAAGTATTTTTTAGTTGAATAAGTAGAGTCCAAGTTCCAAGCTATTCAACTTTGGCTGCCTCAAGAAGGATACGACAATTTACATAACTGGCCTCTAAGACTACATATTTATGGGCAAAAAGAAAGACATTTTTTCAACATAAATAGAAGGAACAAGATACAATCTATGAAGTTGAGAAGAAGAAGTTACAATCAAGCTTTTTTGTTTTTTGTTTTTTTTTCATTTTTTTCCTCTCTTTTTTCGTTTTTGAATGGAAAGTAGATTTCATTGAAACAATTTGACAGATATGTACTGACTAGCCAAACACCCAAAGAAAACCCAACAAACAAACCCAAAAAAAGGCTAATCAAAAGGCAAATTACAAAGAGCCATTTTTAAAAGAGATAAAAGGAGCCACTCCCTCCTTAGCTACATTGTCTGCTACCTCATTAGCAGATCTTGGAATATGAAAAAAATATGCATTCAGATTTCTAGCTAAGCCCCTCACTTCCTCCATCACATTGCCACCCTCCAAGAGGTTTATAAGCACCGGAACCCCACCTAGTGGGACATATGGAATCACCCTCCACCAAATGCCACAAGAGCCAAACAAAATGACCTCTCAAAGACCCATCCACACATACCAACCCAAAATCTCTTAAATAAAGTTTGTTTCACAAAAACTCCAAAATTATATCATAAAAATCACCCCCTTTCAGAAAGAAACTCGTGTCTGTTATGCCTCTCTCAATAAAGAGTGCCAACTCCTTTCTCTTGTCATGTAAGAAGCTGATGACCTAAGCATTCCCTTCTAAATAAGTATCATGTGTAGACATTATCAATCATAATTCAAAAATAAATACTATAATAAGAATCCGTATCTCGTAGAACTTCTTAAGTTTGCCACTCTATTTTTTTTTTTAAAGAGTGCGCGTGTAAGAGCTTACGGGGCTTACCAATCTAGTAAAATCAAAAGGACTTATGGATCTATTCATCTAAAAAAAATTCGGTTCAATGTGCCATTCAATCTAATAAAATAAATAATGATTGCGAAATGGATAATCTAACAAAGATTTTTCTATTTACGTATTTGTCATTCATTTCATAGCTTTAGATTTTGTCCAATAAAATTAATTTTAAGCTTGTGAGAATATAAAGTGCTCTTCTATTTTAATAGGGTCGTAACTAGCATCATGCTAGAGGGAAAGAAAGAAGAAAGTTTGTGCTTGCAAGACAAAAGGAATTTAACGATAACCAATTTTATCATGCGTATTTTCATGAAAATGCTAATTCTTAACACTTCAGACCAAATGAGATGGAAAAAAGAAGTAGCTTTCATTCAAAGGCCTTTTTCCACTTCTAGTTTGATTATGACTCAAATGTAAGGTAAAACCTGTAAATAAGTTTTAAAACTAGAAATAAGCTCTTAGATTTATATTTCAAATACCCTCTCAAGATCAATAACACCATGTAGACAGAAAGGTCTTAAAATTAAATAAAGCAATGGAGGAAAGCCCCGGGGACTTTCAATTGTAAATATTGAGGAAATGCTACGTGCTCTCAATTGATAAGTCTCATTGTTCATGCAAAAAGAGAAGGGAAAAGAACATTTTTCTTAAAGACTGGGCACTTTTCACATGAAATATTGAGGAAATGCCCTGCAAGAACATGCTTGTACTCTCATTGGATAGTCCCAAAGTTCATACTAAAAAGAAGAAGGAAAAGAACATTTTCCCTTTAAAACTCAACTTTTTTTTATCCCAGCTAGTGGAACTGGGACCCCAAGTTTGCACACATTTGGAGTGAAACTCTCACACGCAAAGGGAGAGAGCCTACACATGTAGAGAGTGAGAACTCACACATGTGAAGAGTAGAGGGAGACCAGGGTCAATCCCTGATCATCTAGGTGAAAGGCAGTGTTGCCAACTAGGTGAGCAACGCCTCATTTTAAAAAAAAAAAAAAAAAAAAAGCTCATTTGAGACGTTTACTAAATACAATATTTAAAGTAAAAATAACTTGTTAGATAATGACTATTGAATCGTATGAGTTCCAGCCTCCTAGAGAGCCCACACAAGTTGGAAGAGAGGCCCACGCCATGAAAAGGAGAGCTCATGGAAGCCCATAAGAGTACTTAAAAGTATTGCCCACGCCACCCATATAAAAAAAAGACCCAAAGTCTAAGAGTGACAACCGAGGAGGGATCAATTTCAAGGTAGCGGGTGAGATGGGGTTGCCAACCAATTGAGCAACCCCCAAGGCTAGTTTCTTTGATAGAATTTAATGAATTCAAGTGTGAATAATTTCTAAATTCCTAGACATGTTGGAATTCTTGGATGCTCCTTTGAACTTGAGTATAAAAAAATCCCATCAAAATACAAAGTGGCCAAAATTTTTAAATTTTCAAATGTCATTTGTGACATTTCAAATAATTTAAATCTTAAAATGCTTGACAAGAAGCAAGATACATGTAAATATCAAAAGATAATATGTCACATGATATCCTAAAAACTCAAACGCTCTATGACTTACTGTCAAGAATTATAATAAACAAACATACCCTTATTGCCGTCTATATATATATATTATAATATTTTCGCATATATGGTTGTTGTTGTCATTTGCTTTAATTTTTTAAAGTAGTTAATTGCTTTCAACGCATTAATTGGATAATTTTTCCAATATTTATCGGATGTCTATGGAGAGACTAAAATGGATAATTTCTGGCCTTGCATTTCTGCAAAATGATCGCACCAACGTGGACCACTAACCACTCTTGTTGTACGGCTGATCCTATTGTCACCGTAAAGTGGGGCAAGTAAACATAAAAAGTAGTGTCAATCCACATCATACTCAAGTAAAGATGGCATGCACAGTAGAAATGACTTTTTCCTAGAAAACTGTGCATACAAACTTTTACTGGCCTGGGCTATTTGGAATTCATCGTTGACGGCACTGTTAAAAAACCACAGTCAACTTGTCTCACTAGTGAGTCGACTCAGAGGCCGCCCAGTTGAATGAGTTTGACTAACTGTTTTCAATAAAAATAAAAAAGGAGAAAAGAAAATTTGGATCGAGTTGTTTGGATTGTAATAAGATCAGGCACATGATACAGGATTCTCATTGTTGCACGTTTGATGTTGTAGATTCAAGTCACAACACCAATTAGAAAGGCTATGGCAATGTTAGATAAATCTTTTGGTATAAAATCTCACATTAATTACAAATGTAAAGTGGGTCTTGGATTCTCTGATCATTCGGAGTTTCGATCCGTTAATAATCGAGTTTCGGTCCTTATTTAAGGACCGATAAATAAATGGGTCCAAATTTGATCCTGTTTGTTAGACTCGGGAATTAATGGGTCCATGTCTACCTTGGTTTCGGCCTGTGGGCCCGTGACCTGACACATTAATGTTGGATTTCAGACTCCATTGAGCTACTACTTATCCTAAAACTAATTAGCGAGAATAGAAGTATCAAAGCAGCACTTTACGCGGACTGGTCCGAATGCATCTCGAACCCCCCATAGCCAGCATACAGGATTTATGCTTGGCAAGTTTTGAACCCAACACGTGGAAGACCTCCTTCCACCCTCATACCCATCATACCACAAACCAATTGGTCATGAAAAATGACACAACAATAATTTTATGGTATGTTGGTTGTGTTAAGAAAGCATTCGAGCATCACTCCACCATAGGTGCACGCGATGGTTGTATTGAGGACCTAACAATTACCTCAATTTTTTAGAATTCCTTCTAAAAACTATTTTTTTCTTACAAATCATTCTCTATATAGACCCAAACTTGTCCTATATATGGAACCAGTTCCGGTTCTAGTTCCATCTTCTTGATAACGGTTTCAGCTTCATAAGAAAGAAACTAGTTCCAAATCGATTTCAGTTCCATCTTTTCGTTAATGGTTTCGATTTTGGATCCATATCTGAAACCGACCCATTTACATCTCTAACTCTAATTATACATTGAAAAAAATTGTCATACCTGAGAACTACAAGCCATAAACCTACAACTGAAAATTGAAATTTGGCGATCTAGGTAACCCGGGTGGCAAGTTTCTGGCAGGGTTTTCTTCACTAGATACATGGAGGGTGCTAAGGTTAACCATATATTAAAAAGTAAAAGAACCAAATGTTATTAGCCATCCCAATTGAAGTCATGAAATAAAAATGAAAATGAAAAGAGTAGTTTTTATTTTACGTCTATATAATAGCCTTAAATCATAATCCTATTGTCGTCTCTTGAATTTGATTCCTGGTTGAATAGCTAAATAAGTCTACCTTTTATCTGATGGCAGTGGGGCCTACAAACATACTACGTGTTCTTGCTTTAAATACACAGTAGATATCTCTAACTAGTGGAGGAAGGTCATTGCGAAGACTTTTAAACACATTGGTAATGAATAAATTACACTATAGTATCTGACAAATGTCATAATGGCTCTTCCTATCACAGTGAGGGCCATTTTTTTTTGGGGAAATGTCAGATAGGAATTCATAGGCAAATGAGATTTACCAGAGAGGTTTGACTTTTTAAAATTTTGAATTACTAGGTTGATGATTGACCATACAGCAGGGAGATGTTATTGGATGTCATTTTTGAATATCCAGTTATTCACATTTGATTCTAAAGGAATTTAACCGAAAAATGACTTTAGATGGCCACTAATTGAAAAAGCCCCCAGTAGTTCATATGATATAAGTTTGATCCTCAGATATCACTTTCGTTTTTTTATTGAAATTTTCATTGAGTGATGGCGTCGTCGCTAGTTTAAACCTTACAAAATCCCCGAAGTCTTATATTTCCTTTCTTTCTCCCCATCGTTTTCCCCCGTCTGGTGATTTTGTTGCCTTCTTCTACCTCAATAGTTTGCAACATGATCTCAGAGGTTGTTTTTTCAATCTGTTTTGGATTGAAGCATCATAGATTCAAGCAGCATATTATGTGGAGGTATTTTCTTTTGTCGTCTACCATTGTTTGTTTTTCAAAATAACGATTTTTGTGGGTTTTTTCATCTTCTTTCAATCTCCTTCAATTTATTTTCAATATAGCATCATAACATTATTTATATTCATGCACTACACGTGTTTTTTTGCAATGAATTAACCCATTAATCAGTCCCTCCATTTTTCCCTTTTTGACTGGGCTTCTGAATAATATAGTAGTAGTGTACATAACCATGTTAGGGATATCAGAATGATATGTAGTCAGAAGCCATGATTGAATTATGTAATTGCATTTTTTCCATGGTGAATGACTAAAAGAAGTAGATGATGGTGTAGTTGAGCGTACCATAAACAAAATATATATATATATATATATATTTTGCATTATTGAAGGAATAAATGAATGATGCCCCACAAAAAATACCAGACATCCCAGTTTGTATTTAGAGATCCATTGAGATGTAACAAATGATCCCTTAATGAAACATAACTTTTAAATGGAACATATCATTTCCTAATAAGCCTTCGATATTGATGATATCATATCCCAATTCTTTTACAATTTGCTCAGCTTCAAGCCTGTAAATTCATCGATTAATTTCCTTCAAAGACTCACCAATTTTCTTAATTCTGAATGCCCCAAAAGATTATAAATAAAAAAAACAAGCATCATTAATAGGGGCCCCACAAAAAAAAAGCAATGTAAAAAAAAAAAAAACTAAAAAACATTGATCTTTTCTTTAAAAGAAAACCTAATCATCTCCCCTTCGACACCACACATGTCAAAGAAAATCTGGTTTCTTTGAATCATGTAATGCGCATGAACATCATAGTGGATCTAATGACAGTTTTTTTTCCAAATTAAGATTAGTGTCAACGTCGTTGTCCAATTGTTTTTGAAGACTTGCTGAAGGGGTAGAATAAGCGACGACATCATTGCTCCGCAGAATCTTAAAACACTTGGTCCCATTGAAATGAACGACAGCGTCGTCGCTTTGCATAATCTTGAGATGCTCGGTTCTATTGAAATGAGCGACTACATCGATGCTTGTCGAAAAAGGGCTAAAAAAAAGAAGAAGAAAAGTTTGGCGGAAAAACTATTTTCGTATCATATGAATTATTGAAGAATTTTTTATTTAGTGTACATCTAAGAGCATTTTTCGAGTAAATTTCCCTCATTCTAACACTTTATTTCAGTCCTGCAGTCGCGCGCGCACAAAAAAAAAAAAAAAAAGCGCAGTTGAACATTTGTATCCAACTTTTTAAAAGAATATATTTTTTTATTTTGCAACGATCACACAGTCTTTTTCATATAGAGCCTCAAAAACTCCTTAGTAGGTGACCATTTTGGGGATGCTAGCTCCATTAGTACTATTCAACTAGGTAGACTTTATAACAGCTAGCCTCTGCAGGGGAGAATTCTAAAGGAAGAGGATCCCCTGTTTGGTCCAAACAGGGAAACCTGTTTGGACCAACCAGGGGCTGCCATATTGGGAGAAATTTTTATTTTTATATTTTTAAAGGGAAGATGAGATGTGTTGATTGACTTTTCCCCCCATGTGGCAGCCCCTGGTTGGTCCAAAAACCCTGTTTGGACCAATCAGGGGATCCCCTTCCAATTCTAAAACATAGAAAGACAGGACATTAAATACAAGGACATCCATCTATTCATTCTATTTTCTTTCTTTCTAGGCATGTAACATGAGACAGAGGCATGTTGTGTCGGTCAGTACCCCTCTTTCTGTGCTTTTGGGTCTCATTTCTACGTTTGGTCAGATAAGAATCCCAAATCATATAATTACCTACATATTGCCAAACATTTTTACTGAAGGATTTCACATGACATGGAAGAACGAGGATATTTACCTTGTTTTTTCATTGTTCTTGGGACATTCCAAAACGAGTGATGATAATTTTTCAATATCACAGCCGAATTCTCAAGTTTGCCAAGGCCAAAAGCTTGATCCCATGTCATCGCGGGTCCTTCAATTCACGTGAGTGTTGAAAAATGAGGGGCCCTTTGGTACTTTGTATGGAATTCATAGGTAGTCGTGGGGAAAGGAGTTTTAATGAAGAAATTTAAAAAGGATGAGAATTAAAATCTTAATTTAGTAAAAAAGTAGTTGGGAACTCACGTTAGTGGGATTTGATTTAGTTAGGACCCATTTGATAGGATGAAGTCAATATATAGGGATTCATGGTCAAATAGGCCCGAATCACTAAAGTGATATGTGGTACCTTGATTCATTTTCTATTAAAGAAAAAATTATTTAATAGTTATTTTTGGACATTCCGCTCCCATCACCCTTACTAATAGCTTTACAAGGGGCTATGACCCATGGACTCTGCACATGCTATATACGCCCCAACTGAGCAATTGCTGGGAATATACATCTTTGTTTATTTAATTCTAACCACTTTTCAAGCATGTTTGTACAATGTTTGCGGAGATAAAAGTCCGTAGACTTCCACTGCTCAGAAGATTCTTTTGTCTACTCCCCTACCTTGAGAAATATTTTTTTGTGGAATCACAAAAAGTTATGTTAGTTTTAATGCTTCTCTTTGTGGAAAAGCACTCACACCAAATCATAAAAGAAGTTTCTTGCAAAAAAGTATCCATATCTTTTCTTTCCGTTTCTATGGAAAAACAGTTACACAAATGTGCCATAGCGGCTTCTTTGTTTGCATAAAATATATAGGAGTTCATGTTCAAATGAGCTCCTCTAAAAGACTATTAAAGAGCTAAAGTGTTGTGGACACAAGGTGGATATATAAATGGGTAGGTGTTGAATTATTAGGGTGATTATTGTGTATTGATTTCGTATCTTTCGTTAATTTAATTTATTTTTAAGGGGAGGTTATTTGATAGTCACTTTTAAGTATGCCCCTTTGTATCTTTAGTTTTTAACCACTTCATATAAATATAGTCCTAGCTATTCAATTACATGAAACAAATAGTCCTGAAGGATTCTTTTACACACGAATTAACTTTCAAGGGGGAAACCCAAATTTGCTCTCAAAAGCTAGTGACTTCACTTATAAATTCTCCATCCAAGTAAGAATTAGAGGGGAATTAATCATTAAGGGCCCATTTGTAAGATGAGAGAATTTTGCAGGGGAGAGGGAGATTGTTTTGACTATCCATGCAACCCTTTGTTTCACTATTTGGCATTTTTCTTGTGAAACAGGATAAAATAAATTGACGTTTATAGACAAAATATTTCAGTGTCCTATAGAATGGGTATGAATGCATGATTCTTCTCTTCTAAAGAAACAAAAATTTGTGGAGCATAAAATCCTTGGTGTTGCACAAACAAGTCCCAAAAGTATGTTTGTGCAACAAGAGGGTCCCACGGTAAGGAAAGAGAAAATTTTTGTCGAGTAACCTGCTCTTTTATCATTTGGCGCAACATATTTTTCTTGCTTAAAAGTTTTTTAAAAGATAAATTGATTTTCGTTAATAAGTAAGATTTTGATTTTCCGCATAGGGACAGAGTTGGAACATAGAATACTTCTCTCCCATGAAAATGAATAGCTGCACGAAATCTTCTCCTCTTTTTTTGCTACATTGAGGACTCAAACTCACACACTCCATTATCGCTCGCAATCAGCTGGATCAAATCCTTACGGCATACACATCCTTGATAAAATTCATTGGATAGTTAAACAGGATTGCAGCCATCCAAACAAAAATAACAGTTTATTTGAAAACAGTCAAATGGTTCTAACCGATGTGTCTTTGTAATTATTGGGCCATGCACCATGCTTATGTTTGGGAAGGGGGGAGGGGAGGGGAGGGGAGGGAAAATTTGAGGGGGAAGGAAAATGGAGGGGAGGGGAGGGGAGGTAAAATTAATTTTCCCTCCTCTTGTTTGGATAGTAAAAAAGTAAGGGAAAGAAAAGTGAAAAAGTAGAGTTTTATTTGTTTGTGCGGTAGAGAGAAAATTACCAATTTACCCTTACTTTGTGAAAAAGTGAAAATGTGATAAAGGTATTTTAGTAAAATTCCCTCCCCTCCCCTTTTTCCCTCATACTTTCCCCCCATTTTTTAGGGGAAAATTTTAAGATGGGCCCCACAAGAAATTTATCCCCACTTTTCCTCCCCCCACTTTCCCTCCCTCCTTTCCAAACACAATCAATTTTCACTTTCCCTCCATTTCCCACCCCCACTTTGTCTTTTCTAAACCAACCACCACCACCACCACCACGTGCATGGCCAGTTGGGCATTCGTACCATGTACAGTACCTCGACTTGGGAATTCCTACTTTCCTTCGTTACAATTTCAAACGAAAAGCTCTGATGCTTTTGCTTTTGTTTTGCTTTTGCTCGTGTATGGAGTTGGAGAGCACACGCCGAAAGCGCAGGCGTGGATTGCAGCTTTCCAGGTGAGATGCACGGCTCACCCTGAAACAATCATCTATAGTAGACAATAAAAAAGGTTCTTTTTCCCTACCCAATACCATTTGTTAGCATCTGTTGATGGACCCACATGTGAACAACACATGTAGTGGGGCCCAAGCAACACAAGTGATGACTGATGATACCCTTTGCATAAAGATAGATATGTTATTTAATTAGTGGAGGACTTGTTTTTTCATTAGTTTTGCTAAGTGAAACAAGAGGAAATAAAGAGATCTTTTGCCTTTTGGAAACCCGCTTTGTGAGCCGGATAAAATCCATCCGTGCCATCTATCATATCACTCTATGATCCAATTCCTTCCCCATTAGAGCTTGCCCTTTACCAACTACTAACAAACAAAAATGAAAAACACATTGACAAAAGAGAAATTGACTAGTATATAGGCAAAACAGAAGGGAAAAAAAGTGTGATGTATGGGCCCATGCATAAGAAGGGAATGATTGTAGAAAAAATAAAAATAAATAAATATGAATTTAACATTTTGACTTTGAATATTAAAAAAAAAAACGAATTTTAAATTGACAAATGGAAATTTGGATATGTTGATGAATTAAAATTAGAAATCCGATTAAAAATGAAGGAAAAAGTTACTCAAGAATATAAAAAAAAAATGAACTCGTAAAACAAGAGAGAAGGGTCTCAGTTATTGTCAAGTGAGTTATTAGAAATGAGATAAATGTGGGGACAGTTTTTGCCAGTTGGAATTTTTTTTTTTTTTTTTTTTTTTTTTGCAATTTAAGATTTGTATATAAAAGAGAAGACAAAAATAGAAAATAGAGAAACATATTTTATGTACCGTAATCACAACCACCCACAACACCAAAAACAAAACAAAGATAAATGGAGGCCTACAACTGGCTAAAACAACAAACCCACTTGGCCACAGCCAACAAACTCACAAAGCATTAGGTGGGGTCATTGATGATGTAGCTGTGGTTTCTAGAATGAGCTGCAAACCAGGACCAAGCAGAAGCTTTTTTGTCAAAATGAGAGCAAATGGTTGAGTTAAGACTAGAGAAAATGAGAGCCATCCTCCAAGCTTGAAACCTATGTTTCCAAGGAGAAAGGTTTAGGTTTGTAAGAGTAGAGCTGATTAATTTCCTGTTTGCCAGCACCACTAGAAAGTTTGAATACTTGAAAGCTTCTTTAAGAAGAGTAGAAGCTGCATTGAAGGGATCACTGTCAGCAGTAGTCTTTATCTAAAGAATAGAGTTTGTTTTTCTCCTGAAGAAGCCCACTGTAAAATTATCTCTAGAAAAAAGAAGAAGATTCCAGTTTGAAGAGCTAAATGGGATGGGTTTAGTGAGAGTGTGGTTTGAGTGTGTAGATAGGTCCCAAGCTGCTGCGATGTCGGAAGAAACCTCAAAATTGAGGTAATTTGCTCTTAATCGAATATGGGTTTTAGTGTCATGTTCCACTTTGAACGAATCTGACACTAAAGCCAGTTGTTGGAACACTTTATGAATATTAAAGGGTATTTCTAATAAATATTGAGAATTATGGGTTCCTATAAATAGTCAAAGTGTAAGAGGCTTTATGGAAAAAAAAAAACTCCCACCGACACTAGTAGCACTCTTATTCTCTTGCCTTCTTAGATCCTACTATTCCACTGTATAATAGATTTTGTGCTTATGTTTGAGAACACTGCTTGGATATAAGTTTGGATCCTGCGAGGTTTTGAGCTCATGGTGACCGTGAGTAGATGTATCACGGTCTACACAGTGTAGAGATGAAAAGCCTTATCATCTATTACAACTAGGCAAAAGAAAGGCCAGTCATGCCAAAAGAAGGCAGCATATAGAGATCAATCCTTAGGATGTTGGGTGAAATACGTGGTTTCCAATTGAGCAAACTTCAGTTCTCCTGATGGGTTTTATTAATCACAGCAGGTCCCATTGCATGGAACCTGAGCTGAGTGGACTGGGTAGGTTCTTTGTTTTACTGGGCTAAGTAAATGTAAGATTTCCATCTATGTAAGAATACGTTCTGGTGAGTAAAATTATTTCCAATCAATGCCATGTGCCAACACAAATCACAACGGAGTCAAAGCAGGACCACCATTGAATGTAGAATACGTTATCTGCCAGAGAGAGAGAGAGAGAGTACACGATTTTTGCACAGTCGGGTGTCATTTCTGAGGAATACTCTATTCAAAGCAGGACCATTATCTTATATTCATTTCCCCATTAGCAGTTAACGAAGCCTCTGCAGATTTCACAGTAGAAAAAATTAATAATAATAAAAGGACAGAGTCATAAGGTCTTAAGATTCATTCGATGAATAACCCTGCAAAAAGATTTTTTCTTTTTTTAGTTTTCTTCTTGGTGAGCTTCTAATTGGGCCAATTTGCTTAAGTTTTGGGACCCATCAATTTTATTTTCAGTTTTAGGACCATCTGCTTCCCCTCTTTTTAAGGTAAATGTGTGTGTGTTTTTTTTTTTTTTTTTTTTTTTACCCATGGCCTTGGTTGCAAAAAATTCATTTTCTATCAAAAGCACGATTAGATTCTTCACTATTACTGCTTCAATTTTAACCCAATTGATAGAAGATGTAAATAATGCTTTTGAATCGAACGGGTTATTCACTCAAATTTTGAGAGCTTCAAAATTATCCACATCTTAGCCATTAAATGAAGTTGGAGGGTGTCAAATTCTGCATAATCATTGAAAGGCCCAGCAGAACAGAGGTTAATGTCAAAATTGATTCAATGCCAATTCATGAAGTGTAAATTCTCCATGAGGATGTTGGAGTTGTAGGAGGGGTTGACCACCTAAAAACGGGTGCCTCCCTATTTTCATGGCACCCATCAGTTGACTAGGACCATAGGAGTTCTCCATGAACTTGAATTTGAAAGGCTTTGATTGATCACAATTTTTCCATGTGGACCCTATAGGTGCAGAACGTTCCAAGCTTAGAATGGCTTATCAGTTACTAAAAATTGATATCATATATAATTTATTCTCTCAAATATACGGTTAAGATTACATTAGTATAATGAACCACTTATCATCTACCAATACTAGCTATAATTAAATTACATGGAATCCAAATTCTTGCTTAGGGATTCTTTAAGCAAATTATTATAAACCATCAGCTCGTCCCAACATTTGAAATCAAAACCACTAGAACCACTACCCCACATTGAACTATAACTTTAGCAAGGGGGAGAATGATCACGTGATTGCCTATCACGTGAACATTTGATAAGTTTACAATAAAAATGATCACGTGAACACCATGTGACAAGGAGGGGAGAAAAAGGAGTTAAATCATGTGTTTTTCATAGACCAAACTGTTGGTAGGCAAAATCTTAATCGGAGTAAAATCTTGCTTGACGATGCCTCAAGGCGAGATAGTGAATTTTAGGGTCATTTATTTTCACCTATTTACATATGTAAATGAATAACACTTAGCATAATTACTTTTGTTAACACTCATTTACGCATCATATACAAAAATGAGGTACATAAAAAAAATGAGGTATGAAAATAATGTGTAAATGAAACAAGCCGTTGCAGGATTGAATCTCTTCAACCACGCTTCCTTTTACTTGTTCAATTTCATATCTTAAAACTTTGTAGATTTTGAAAAGAAGTTGAGAAAAACGTTCAAAAAGATTCAAACCAACCTACATTTTTTGAATGTGCCCATATTACTCATGTGAAAAAGGTGCTTCTTGACAAACGTGTTAATGTGTTTATAAAATATTACATACGAGCCTTTTACACATGCAAAGCCCGATTTTCCTATCCCCTGCATTAAAGCCAAACAAACCTTTTAGCGTTTGGGATTTCAAATGCTGGCTTACAACTATGCGATCTCTAAGCACAGGCCTCACAGAATTCAAACGCATTTTCAAATATATCAGGAATAAGGAGATTAAAACAATATACCTCTAATAAGAAAAATAAAGGAAGAAAAATAAAAAAATAAAGTAGAAGAGAAGAAAAGACACGCTAATAATCACATGCAAGATCTTATAAGAGGCTAAACAATAAATCACCAAAATGATTCTAATAGTAGTATACTGTTGCTTGGACATATTCAACACCCATAATCCCATCCAAGATCTTGTCCAAGAAAGAAACAAAGATGAGTTCAATTATCATCAACCAGTATTTAGCAGATGTAAGTGTAAAATAAACCAGAACCACTTCCCACAAGATCTGTCATAATCTTGCAAGGCTTATCAGTGTCTACTACTTGAGTGTTTAGATACCAATCACTTGTTTCCAGGTCTTATTCTTACCGAACAAAGAAAACAAAAATCAAGTTCACTTATAATAAAGCTTCTATTACTTGAATGTCTAAAAATAAATGGTTACTTTGTCGTAAAGATCTTTCCTAATCATGCAGCAGTGATCACCTGTCGCCTGAAAGGTTGTAGTTTTGTGCTACATTCATGAGCTACAAGATGTAGAGAGAGATGGGGTCAGACTTATGAAGATAGTCCTAACTACCATTCTAGTTTCAAGAGGTCAGAGAGAGACTCAGATGGGGATCAGGTTTTAAAATGGTAAATCCAACAAAGGTTTTGAATAAATATAGATGTGGGTCAGATTTAAGAAAGATAACCTAACAGATATTCTGTTTTCAAAGTAATGGAGGCCCATATGTCAATCAGATTTTGAAAGGCAAACCCAAAAAAGATCTTGGGACTTGGGAGAGGTCAGAGGAGTGTGTTCTAAACCCAAAAAAGATTCTTTAACGTCATATACATGTGGGTCGCATGGGATGGGAAGGTGAAATCAGCGTCATGAACCCAGCAGGGATGTCAATGCAACCCAAATCAAATGTTACGTGAAGACCCATACCAGAATATCTCGGTCTGGGTCCACAGTTAAGGTCATCAGTCGAGTCCAAATTCAGGTGAGTCTATACCTAAATGGCTGCGCATATGGAAATTATGACCCTCCTTGGGTTCTTTCTTACAAGAGGCAAAAGTCAAGCCTCTGGTGTGATACACTGGATCGATGAGTGCTAATCATAGATAATATATATATATATATATATATATAAGGTGATGGAAGGGTCTCATTCTCAAATTATGGATATTAGGTTTTGGGCAAAATGTCATATTAAACAGATCATCACGACCATTGATGTAAGGGCCTTAAAGTTTGATTATTTTTTAAATTATATTTTTCATGAGATTTAATTCAATATTGAATATAATTTAGGTAAGCTTCAAGTTAGGGTGCGGGTGCCTTAAGCTGGTAACAGCCTGCCCCCTATAATTAATCTAAGCCCTTCACAGTCATTACTTCCTCTCTATTTTCCTCTCTTTCCCTTGAATTAGCATCACTCAAATTTAATACTGGCTAAGTTGTGTAGACCCTTCAACTAGTCAAACAAATTTTACTTATCATACTTTATCTAATATGGAGGATTGACACGTTCAAAGCCCTCAGGGCCTCAGAAAGAAATTGTTCCAAGCTTAGGAATGGTTTGGCTGTTCCCAAAAATGAACCAATATATAATGTTAGATACGTACCATTGTCAAGAAGGGAGAAGCCATCCCTATGAATAGAAAGCCTTGGTTCATGGGGCTCACTTGTAAATGACAATTATGGAAGGGTACAATGTCAAAAAGTTCTTCCCTTACAATTCAAATATTATTCATTAGATAAAGTACAATGGGTTCCAAATTTGCATGACCAATCCAAGAGCTTGCTCAGAAGACGATAAACATTATATGATTGCTAATTCACATAGAATATTGAGTATAAGAGGTTTAGATTTATTATAGGGTCAGCCAAGGAGGACCCCAAAGGCCATGGTGAGGATCTCTGGGAAATTCGCTATAATACATAATGTATTAATAAATAGTTATTAGATTAGTAATTATTATATTAACATATATATCACATTTGGGTTTTAAGCCCAACTCAAGTAGTGCCTGAGTTGAGTCCTGTCCGTTGCAGTCACAGTCAAGTCCTTTATATGATCCAGGTCTGGTGTGAAAACCTTAAACCAGTCTGACTCCACCATTGACCTGACCCAAACCTGGCCCATATACATGTTTCACGCATGTGTGTGTTAGAGAGAGAGAGCTGGCCCATATACATGTGTCACGCATGTGTGTTAGAGAGAGAGAGAGAGCTGGCCCATGTACATGTGTCACGCATGTGTGTTAAGAGAGAGAGAGAGAGAGAGAGAGAGAGAGAGCGAGCTGTGGTAACCCCAACAAAGATTCCTGGTTAGTCATGCAGATTGTAACCCATATGGTACGTACTTGATGACCGGACAATGCGCCGAAAACAAGATATATATGAGAGAGAGAGAGAGAGAGAGAGAGAGCATACCATAGGCTGGACTGGACTAGAAGAAGGCAGGTCTCCTGTCCAAAGCAATTGGATTGTAGTGAATAAAATAAAAGACCAGCACATGCACAGAGCATCATTCACCAACCCGAAAAAATACCCCATCTGCTTCCACTCATGTCTCTTGGATTTGAAAAATTCACTCCCACAGTCCCACTTCATTATTCTTCTGGGGTTTAAAGATGAGGCCAAGGAATATGGTTGGTCTCGAAAGTAACCCCATAACTGATCATTGTTCCACAAGATATATATGCCTTCTTCATGGCTGGCTGCTTTTTTGTAATCAGCCGACCTTGCTCGGCGTCAAAACCCCACTACACCCTAGCAATCATGAGTACTATGGAGTTGGGAGAATATGTACTTACCAAATCTGGGTATGGATTGAATTTGAATTCATATGTTCCATTCCTTTATATTTATTTATGGGGTGATGGGCTATTAAAATCTCCTATAAATGGGTAATTTTAATCACTTTGTTCTGGTCATGGAAGACTAGATAGGCATTTGGTCCAGTCTCTCTTTATAATGCCATTCCTCCCAGCTGGAGACAGGGATGGAAAAGCTTACATGATAATTTTGATACATTATTATAAGATAATAAGAGTATTTCAGCTATATGAAGATGTGTTAGACTTACCGAACTTTTAATTTAACCAATGTCCTTATTGCCTAGTTTAACATGTTCAATGTTGGGCCCATCACCTTTTCATGAAAGTGAAATTGACTTTAGAGTAAATTCCATCACTCTGGTGATTGTATCTGGGTTTGTTTTCTCCTGAAGATGTGCACCTTGAATTGTATGATATATTATTCAGTATTTGAAATTTGGGTGTAGTGGGGCTTTTATGTTGACCAATTTGGGTGATTGCTAATTCACATAGAATAATGAGTACCATTGTACCCTGAAGATGTACCATTTCACTTTAGATGGTCAATCCAAAGCTCAGATGACTGTCAAAATTTGGGTTATTGCTAATTCACAGAGAATAATGAGAATTTCAGGTTTAGATTGAAGGCGACATGCCAGGCCATTCCATGATGAGGGACAACAAAGCCATTCAGGCAAAAACTGCTATAATATACAAAATATATTATTAATAATTACTAGAGTTACAAGATAGTAGTCACACTTGGGCTTTGATCTCAGCTCAAGTAGGGTCTGAGTTAAGTCGGGTTATTTGGATTCATTGTTCGTCCTACATATGATGGTACATGGAATTACAAGAATCGATACATTAGAGACCATTCATCAAAAGTTAACAGCGAGATAAAATGTCCATTTGTTTAATTAATCTTTGATTCCTAAAATTTGTAGGCATTAGCATAGTATCAAATGAGCTGAAACCGAAGAGAACATCAAGTAATTTTCTCTTTGATAGAAATGATTACCTACCCATCACCCTTCTAACCGAAAATGATAAGAAGTTGATAGTCCGATCTACATCTCCATCTTTAGAGCCTTCACCCAACTTTTCTTATAATTCAATAAAACCCCCTTTAGTATGAATTTATTGGAACTCAATAAGAAGATTTTTTTTAGGCAATATTGTCCTTCAGAGGTGGTATGGTGTTCAAACTTCCATTAGTTGAGCATTATTCATCAAAAGAGGTCAGGATGATCTCCATCCAGTCTTACAACTTCATTATGATAAGAGTTGAAATAAGTACTTGGTTCATTGGAAGAAAATGATGGGTCATGTGAACACCTACATAGGAACCTCTCAAGAAACAAGAGTAGAGCTTTGGCTTGAACACTAATCAAGCCAAGCTTGGAAGACTTAAACTAAGCTTAAGGCAAGTAGAACTCAGGTTTGATTAGAAACATGTCTGAGCCAAGACAAATTTGGCTTGAGAATTCACAACACGGTCTAATATGATCTAATACAAAGGATTTTCTCATACGGGATGTCCGCGTACAATCAATATATCTAATACAAGGCTAGTATATACAATACAATCAATATAAGATTGCTCGAGGAATGTCAATATAAGATTGCTCGAGGAATGTCATTTGAGTAAATTCACCCAGTTAAATTGGGAGCTGGAGTGCCAATTCGGAGCTAATACTGGGATGTGTTGGGCACTATTTGAACACAGGGTGGATGAAGTTCAACTCTCATCTAATCAGATTTTACTGGGCCATATTTAACGTCCATTTTTTTTTATATGAAAAATGGCTGAGATGATGGGCTACACTCTCTTTCTCAAGAGCCTACTGTTCACATGGGCCCACTAGAAGCTTGAAGCCGAGCCCATTTAGTTCAGTCCCAATTTTGGTCCATGTTATTGTCAATAGATTTGAAAGTCAAAGCAGGCCAAATGGTGGAAAGAAATGATCCATTTACATTCATGCAAGATCCAGGTTCAACTTGGGCCTTCATCAGGACAAATCAGCTTGTCATAATCCTTATCACACAGACTGTGTTCCAGGTTTAATGGTCAATGCCAGATCTAGGATAGAATTATTATCCAGCAATCCTCATGCCCAAACATGAATTCATATGGGTTCAATCCTAATCTGCCTCATTGATGACCTACATGCATACAGGGCACAAGCACATGAACGCCCTAAGAAATGAAGGAAATGCAGGAAAGGATACTATAATCACTTTCACTTAATGCTATAATCAGCTGCAACATCTCTCTCTCACCTAACAGGGCTGTTTCCATTTTCAGCTTTGTATATCTAGAGAGCTTCCTTGCCCTTGCATTTCCAGGATAATCACGTGGTTGGGATTATTGCCTGACTTTTGGGCAGTTCGATCCAGTGAGGCTGTGAAGAGGCCTGACCATTAGTTTGCATCAAGACACATGTATAGTTTTAGATTGGCCACACTAAGCATTCTGTTGTGCAACCTGCAAAACCATATAATCTCGAAGCAAAAGAAGACAAGATTCTGACATATTGTATGTTCGGGTTAAAATGGATGAGTCCTTGGAAAACTTTGGAGGCCAATACAGTAATAATGAAAATATTGAAGAAAGCAAGGTGATGAATGCAAACAACCTCCATCAAATATTGAAAGCAAAGCGATAAGAAAGGAGATAATTTACAGTATTTTTCGCACTTTGTTTCTGCAACAAGTTTCTGGAGGTAATTGAACAGTATCTCTTTACTATTGTTGCAACAGGAGCTAAGATGGTTTCAGTGTCACCTTTTCAAATCTCCTATATAGAATTCGTCCACCATGTCAAAGACCCGGGTAGCATGCTGTGGCCTGTGAACAGATAAGAAGGAATTGCATCAAATTACATGGAATAGAAAGGAAAGCAGCATGGGGAAATAGATAGGTAAACTCACAATCACAAGTAGATTGAATATTTTGGTAAATAAATTATTATAACTGGGACAAAAAGTCAGATGGTGATAACTGTTAAGGTTGTTAACAGCCCTGGATTAATGGTTACCTGGAACAGACCTTGGAAATCCAGGTATGAATTATTTTACAGTCCTGATTAATAATCTGGTCAGGATGCAATCTAGCAAGGATCATATTCTACCCACTTACCTAAGTATGGCATTTATTCTTCTCTGGTAAATACTCAACTCACACACCCACAAACATTGCTCCCCTTACAACTGATCTATCATTTACCACTGCTCCCCTTAACTCGCACACAAATACATGAAGGGTTTCTTTTTGCTAAGCGGTACCTCCCATGGCTTCCTTGAGGGGTAACTTCTTTACCATGGGTTGGACCCTCCGCTTACATTCATTAACCACCCATGAATTGGCACCACTCTATTTTGACACGAATCTGAACTGTATTCACCACTGGAATGAATTTCACAAATATGTAACCTAGAAAATGTTAAACATCGAGGCCCCTAAATCAATGGTTGCCCTGATCTGATCGAGATAATTTTTTTTTTCCAAAATCATATGCACATTTAAACCTTTCTATTACATGATCATAAATCGGCATGCATCCAAGCGGGTCCCCACAAGGGGCTTAGATTTTTAGCTCTCACAAGCTGTGAAGCGTACGCCTGTCAGCAGAACATAACCCAATATATGAAAAATGCATCATATATTAATTTATTTTATTTAATAATTAATAATAAGCAAGCAAATGATCCAGGTCCAAGACTAGCACACAATGGATTAATAGTCAGGACTCAGTACACTATGGACCCAACCCATGACCAGACCTTGACTGTTGACAGCCTTGGTCTGGTGGTGACCTATTTTACCAATGCACTTAAAGCAGCAAAGAAGTTGGGTAAACGCGGGCCCGGGGCTGGGTTTGGGCGGGGGGCGGGGTGGGGGGTGGGGGGGTGTGCGGGTGGGGGTGTTGGTAATGATGAAGAATGGAGCTAGCAAGAAAATTCATAAGGAGATAAAGTTGTTAGAAAGAACCATGAAAACAGAAGCAAAGGGGGCTTGGAGTTTGGATTCTCCACTATTTATTAGTTTTGGCGAACATTGGGCCCAGCATTACAGAAATCAGGCTTCACTGGTGATTACTGTTTTTCTATTAGTTAGTCCCCAAACAGTAGCAGCACCAGTTGATGATATTGATTTTGGAGGAGATTTAATTAGTCTCCCTCAAGAGTCTTGCTTTCAAGTGCCACAGTTACATTTTAAGTCCTTCAACCCAGAAAGTGAAAACATTCATAGTGCCGAGTTCAAAATCATATAATAAAGAAATAAGCACGTTATTATGTTAGTAAAATTAGCAGCAAAAACTTGTCACAAGACACCTCATGAAAATCATGGAACAATCTGACAAAAAAATCTGGGACTTCCCAACTACTCCGTTCTCAAGTGAAAAGATGCAAAGCACAGAACAATTTAAAAGACAGTTACTATGAGATAAAAATCAAGAAAGTTGAATTTAATTAACAGATGCCCACCCATAAAAACCTTCGGTTGAGTCATCTCCAGCATGTGCTAGTATTGCATCACCACCAGGATGCTCCTCCACATAAGGAGTAACATCATAAACCTGCATACAGAAAAATTTTGCAGTCCCATAAGCATGATGCTGTTTCAGTTACAGACAAACAGAGAACGAAATTAATGTGAATCCAGAGCCACAACCTTGTCCTTTATGATAATCCAACAATCAGTCCTTGAGTTATGATGAGATACTTCATCTTTTGTGAAGAGTTTTAATGCCTGACATGAGGAATACACAAAAGAACTCGGGTTCAATTAAACACTTGTAACCCAAAATTCATTTAAGAAAAGCTCATACAATTAGAAATGTCACACATACTGTAGACAAGTTGACAAAAACAGAGAGACAGGTGGCAAAAGCAATCATTGTCATTTGCAGTGTTTACTTGTTGAATTTTGCATTAAAGAAGAGAAATGTGAATACAAGATTTCATGCATCTGAAGTGTAGAAAGTATCATCCACTCATTGGAAGATACATATGTTCATGATATTTCATTAAGATTTGAACCCAAAGAAGTCCAGTACTATAATCAACTCATTTTGTTATCAGGTCAAAGGGTTCTGAAAGAAGTAAATCCATCTAATAATCTAACTCCAGAAAAGTTTTCAACTACATACTTGTCTATAATGCCTCCCTGACTATCATCTCTGTTGGTTACTGAGATTGGTGACCAATACACAGGTTCTTTCTTGAGAAGTTCTGATGCCATCTTGAAGTAACAATATCTGTATGTGGTCCCTTGTTTGCACCCATTTACATGCATACACATGTTTGTTTGCGCTCATTCACATATCACATGCATAAATGAGGTGTGAAAATGATGTGTAAATGAGGCTATTTCATATGAAATTTTCACATCTAAAAGGGAGTGAAATGATTACACAACTCCTTGGTTAAGAAGACACCAGTGCAAAGGATCAGGTCATGGTATAAAATCCCTTCACCACCTTTTATTTTTTGCAACTTCTTGGGCCCCAAATTTTTAATCTTAACTAAACTTTTGTTGACCCATTAAACCCTAAAACATTTAGTTTCATGTCTTAAACATTCATAGATTTTGAAATATATGAAGATTTTACATATGTAATCCAAACCGTTCAATGTTAACTCAAAGAGAAAATGGTGCTTCCAAACAGCCATGGTATTGTGTTTCACATGTGTAAATCTTACAGTTACATATGTATTTGTAAATTCCCCGAACTGTTCAATATTAACTCACTGAGAAAACGGTGCTTGCAAACATAAGTGGTATTGTGTTTCACATGTGTAAATCTTACAATTACATATGTAATTGTAAATCCCCCGAACTGTTCAATATTAACTCATTGAGAAAACGGTGCTTGCAAACACATGTGGTATTGTGTTTCGCATATGTAAATCCCATTTTCATATCCCATGTGTAAAAGACAAACGATCCTAAACAGCTCCTGCATGCTCTACTATGAAGATCCAATTGTCTAAGTTATAACCATAGCTTTTGAAACAAGTTTCTCAACATTAATGAGGTTCATACAAGCTAATGGAAGTTTGCTTAAACATCATCACCTTCAAAGCACTATCCCATCTATCTAGAGCCAACTGCTGGGAGTTCGCTCTATTGTAGTCAAATCTATATATAGACATTGCATATTTGGTTTTACTTTATTTTCATTTCAAAGCCAAACAAAAGGGAGTGTAGAAAACCAATGCACCAAACGAGCCCATAGTGCAGTAGGAAGGTGCTCCTTGTCACAAGTCACAACCACAAGGTTGGGGCTCAAGTCATTTTGCCAAAAAAAAAAAAAAGCTCAATACCAGGTTCCAGGTTCCAACAAGTGATCTTTGCTTCCTTTTCTTTTAAATGGTAGAAAGCTAAATATTGGTGATTTAATATGCAGCATTAAACAAGGAAAACACTGAAATGCTAAGTTACAGAAAAATGTGATGAAGTTTCCATGTAAGTCATCTAGCACATAAATGGATGAAATATCTAAGCTTCATCACTTAAGTCTCTCAATGTAAACTCTCCTCAGGCACGTTTTTTAATAGTCAAGAGAAAACCAAATGTCATGAGTGTTTCTAGATGGTTGAAGCAATGTTCTTTACAAAATGATCTACCACAGGTACAAACAGAGAAGTAGCGACAATCATCTTCGATTCCATCATGGTTATGGATATACTGACCATGCAAAAGTGATTGTTACATCTATGAACATGCAAAAGTTAGAGTTTTCAGAAGCTGCAAAGAGAATTTTCCAATATATAAAAGGATGATTAACCAATTATTTTCTTTTATCAAATAAAATGTGTGTTGTGTGATTCTCTCCTTTGTTTTATCTATATTTTATTCATAATGTTATTATTACCATTCAAAAGAAAAGAATGTGTTTCAGACATCAATTTATTCCAATTCGGCTGGTTGCCCTCAAAAACAGAAGTCTAAAGCTTGATACTGCATTTTCCCGGCTGGTAGTTTGGTGTCTTGAAAAAGTAGCAAGCAGACTACAGTGTCAAGATCAAGTATACCAAAAGTTCAGCAAGTCTAACAGCAAAACTGGCACGAATGAAGTTAATAGTAAACAAATAGGATATTTTGTTTGAAACTTCTACTTGATTTCATGAAGTTACAGTGCCATAAAAACTTGAAATAAGTTTCAGAGAGCCACTAGAAATTTGAATAATGTTAACCTTTTCTTTCTTTTCTTTTTTTTGAATGGTTACTTTCATTAAAAGGAGCAAGTAGTACAAGAGAATAGTACTAAAAGCAAAAAAGCACAGCAGAACAAACTAAGGCCCTTTCATAGAAAATGTCACCTCTTTCCAATGAAACAGAATTTGATCTAATGAGTATTCCTTAAAAGAAGGGAGAATAGACACCCATAGAGCTACCAAAAAAACACCTTTTCTTTCTCCATGTGGGTTCATATGTTTCAAAGATCAAAGTTTGGATGAATGGTCAATGCTTCACTTACAACGTGATTGGGAAAGGGAAAAAACGACTTCCATCTCTTTAGAAACATCCCATTGAAAAAAATTGATTTCCTAGTGATTAAGATTTATGCTTCAAATGCTTAAACATAAGCTTGTGTGAAGAAAACAGAAAAGTTTGTCAAATGAGGATCACAATCCCAGTGTGTCAATTCGAAAATAAAAACAATCACCAGTCCTCACTGGTATACTGTATGCAATAAGAATTTCTTCACACAGAATAAATCATAGTTACTAACAAGAAGCTGGATAAAGTCACTTGCTGAAGAATGGTCAGATAATGAAAAATAACATTATTCCCTATAATCAAAACAATGTTTCTTCTATTGGTAACATGACTTGGACACACAACCTCAAGGTTACAATAGCGAGTACCTTCTTCCACAGTGCCATGGGCTCTTTTGTGATTAACCAAAACAACAGTATCATGCAAGACAGATGAAAGTTATCACTAGTTGATTCAATGAGAAGGAAATAATAGTATCACTTTCACATAGGGAAATGCATCCTTTTGATTGAATTAAACTTGATTATGTCGGCATTTGACAAATGATGCAAAAATTTTATGCTACTGTGAGGAAAAATATGATTCTCGGCCAGGGATATACTATAGTATCCTTGTAAATGCGGACTCCATGATGATGTTTTGATGAGCACCCCCATGGATAGATCACACTGTTGGAAGGTGCTCGCTGTTGCAACGTTGAGGCTGTGGGTTTGGTCATATAATCAATCAAAACTTGAGAGGTGGGGGCAGGGGTGGGGGGGTTGGTTTGCTGTAATGGTGGAGCGTTGGAGTCTGACGCTGCCAGCCATGGTCTGTGTTTGAGCGTGTGAGCGTCGCTCAGGTCTATATGGGAGAGACTCTTATTGATTGGTTTGAGGCCACTTATGGACAAGGAGGCCTTACATAAGAAACTTTACCCTTCAAGACTTGGGAGGATTGCAGGCCTTACAGAAGAAGTTTGACCCTTTGGGATGGGACATCAGGAGGCCTTGCAACACTTAAGCAATGGCTGTTTTTGAGGCAACAATATCTACAGTCCGTTCAGCAATATACGGATAGTTCATGAGACTTCAAGTCAAATTTAGGATTCAAGACGAGGCAAGTTTCTTACTTAGTGAAGTACATATGTCGGTTTTCTCTTCCATGCTATCCAGCAGAAGATGGAGCTTGTTGATTACTCTTCACTTCAGCATGCTATACAGCTGGTCATCGCTATTGAGAAATCTCAGAAGGGTCCACCAGTCCTCCCAGTCTTCTAAATCCCAGAACAATTCCAAGACTATTAAATCCAGCACTTTTGAATCTCCATCCCAGCCCAACCCCTCTTCTCATAAAACCCAACAGTCCACTGGTAGTTCACCTGGAACCACAACTCTTTTTCGGGCTTCTTCTCATTCTTCTTTGGCACCTACAGTAGAGATCGGAGGTATTTGGCCCCCAAAAGGGATTGGGATTTTAGATCCTCGGGAAATCCCTTTTCTTAATACCCCTATTCCCCCTTCATCCAGAGCTGCCATAACATGGGCTCATCATGCTATTCTCGCGGGGAAGGAAAAATGAGCAGGTTACGCTTTAGTAGCTACCGTTTCACTGGCTCTAGTATCCACTGGCTTTCAAGGAATGGAATATTACCAAGCACCCTCCACTATTTTGGTTAGTATTATAGATCATGCTCCAACAGTAACCCAAATTGGAGGATCTTTAGCCCTCATTACTTGGCCTTGTGTTGAATGGGGATGTGAAAAGGAGCTTCTTGTGTTGGGCTATTTTTCCAACTCAGCAATTAAATGTGGTTAACTTCTTTTTTTTTTTTTTAATGGAAAATGTGGTCAATTTCTTCCCAAATGAGAAGAACAAATATCTTAGTCTGATTAGATATGATCCTGCAAGCATTTGGGGCAAACATCCACTCTATTTGGGGTCTGCAATCTCTCAAACACGTAGTATATAACAACAATACAGTAGTACCTTTTGAACCATGGTGCTTAAAGTAGCACGTCATCACATAAAATATGCTTAAATAAATATTGCATTGCAGCATGGAAATGCTTCAACAAGATTCCATGATGAAGAAAAAATAAATACAAGGTCCTATGTTTAGCTCCCACTTTAAAAGTGGGACCATGCTTCATTTTTATTTTAGCCAATGAAAGCCTGCCACATTTAGTCTCACACATCAGTAAAACTTTCCTTTGAAAAAGTTCTGTAATTCACATTGTTCTAAAGGCACACAAGCCAACCAAAATATACCATAATGGAAATACCAAAATCCTCATCAACAACCTATATATTTAAGTTTCCAGGCCCAGAAATCAGGCCGGTTAAGTTATTGAGGTAATAAATCTTTGGAAGTATGGGGATCTCTCCTTGTACGAAAAAACTAGGACTTGAAAAATGAAAACTAGGAAATCAACAATATATAATCATAGATGTTTACCAAGATTTCATTTATTCAATCTCATTTCAAGAAAGGTTATTGATACCTTGGGGATGCAGAAGCTACATCTCAAGGCCAAGTCTACAAACAAAAGGGAGAATAAGCATGTGACTTGGGACTTTTTTAGGCATTTACAAAAGAATGCAAATAATTTCTAAAATCTCCGCCAGAAGCATCAAATTGATATAGTTAATATTTATAGACAACAGTCTTGCTTGAGCCAATTCCAAGGAGGGAAAGGATAAAAATGAAAGAAGTATGCAAAATGCCAATGTGGGTGGAAGATCAAAAACAAATTGAGATAACTGGCAAACAATCATGGCAACAAAAATTAAGGAGCTAGAACATGCTTTGAATGCACAAGTACTCCAAAAAGAAAAAACCAAATCGGATAGCAGGGTTTAGATGTTGAAATTATATTTGGAAGTACTTTTAAACTTCTATAAATGCTCAATATGTACAAGGGTACAACTTTCATTTTATTAACTGGGAAAAGTGGGGCATACTCCACCCTTTTCAAGTGGAAGTTCCCTATATGGACTCATAATTAAACGTATCCATACCTTGCTAGCAGCATTTGAATGAACAACTTCTGAATTACCTAAATGGATAAGTGGATGTAATTTCCATAAGCAATGGATGTTAACCAAAAGAAAAATAAATATCATTGGAGAAAAATGGGAAAGAAGAAAAGGTAGAAAAGGTCATAACCATACCAGACTTAATTACTCGAGAGATCAAGAAAAAGGCTCCAAATATGGCACCGAGAATCAATGTCATGACAATCATCTCCATATCTCAAATTGAATATCCTGTGCTTTTTGACAAGGAAACCAAGTCATGGAGTATAGGAAGAAACAAAGGAAACATGATGATTCCTCATTGCAACTATAGTTAATAAAATTCTGAACTTGTCAATGGGCTATCCAATTGTAGAATTGACAAGTGATTGCCCTAAAAATGCACCTTGAATCACATTTGGTGGGGTGTGAAAAATTAAGGAATAAGGATAGACACATTCCTCAATAACTGAAAGCAAGATGGTCTCATTGTTTGTTATTCTGTTTCTTTGAGAAATTTATTTAGTTCCTGAATCCAATAATAGGGTTGCCAGTGATAGATTTCTCAACTTATGAATTCCTGGACAGAATGCTAAGTTGCTAACCGAGATATGATGCTGAAGTGTGTAGAAGTAAACAAAAGTTCCATTCAAGCTAGAGAACAACTATGTTTGTAGCCAATGAAAAGTGATAAGCTGTGAAAATGGTGAGGACATTCTGCAGAGAAGACATTCCTTGGATGTGGAAGTGTTTGCATTCAGGTTGAGGACTGCCAGTAGATTACAAAGAAGGTGATCCTGTCCGTTTCTAGTAACATATTTTCAGTGGACATCGGGGAAGATAGCGTCATAGGCACATCATAAGCTGGGAGCTCTGATTCAGTGGAATAAGATCTGAGAGAGAGAGAGAGAGAGAGAGAGAGAGAGAGAGAGAGAGAGAGAGAGAGAGAGAGAGAGAGAGAGAGAGAGAGAGTAATGGGGGGAGATGGCAGTAAAAGACCCATCTGATCCATCCCAGATGGGTCTTCTTGATCAGAATGCAAAGGAATCACAGAGCAAGGTAATGTTTATTTCAGTGAAGAAGATGGGTTTACTCCTACAGACATATATTATGCTACCTAGTTACAATTTTAGTTGACAGAATCCTTACTCATTAATCCTCCTACACATGATAGCAACCAACAACAGATAGGTAGAACCCAAACCAAACCTACCCGTTGCTACCTTTAATATTTGCAATCCACAAAGTCATTTTTCTCTTCAATTTCAAATCAAACAGGTTTCTTGCAATACTGCTGATATAAAGTGGGATTCTTTTGCACAAAGGGGATGCAAACATTAATCAAAATGCTACTGTTTGTATGCTAAGAGGAAGATTGTAGCACTATTAGCATTAAAGAATGGATCTTTTTGAGCAAAGAAACCAAATCATTCATAGAAAAATCTAAATACGGTTTGTTTTAAGATAAAGACCTAAAACAAAGGGATATCTCTCTTCAGACAAAGGCACGTTGGCAAAGATCCTCTCAACCCTCCATCAAAACCACATGGAAACCTGATTACATTGTCCATTTGCAATCTACATAGAGACCCAGTGAAGGATAGGTAGAGTCCAGTGGCGGACCCAGAATTTTTGTTCATGTGGGGCGGGGACAATGGTCCATTGAAAAAGGCAATTATTCTTTTGTTATACTTTCTTCACATTAACATGGCAAAAGAGAAAATGTATTGCAAATCAATATAAAAAAATTACAATGGTAAACATTTAATTGTAATAAAATAAAAAATTATAGAAAATCTCCACCAATGTAAAGGAGTTCCTTGTTCAAACAGTGTCCCAGAATTCTTAAAAAGTCCATGATATTTGTTCTCTCTTGGTTGTTGCTTTTGGCTGTTGATTGAATAATTTTCCAAAACTAAATTTTGTTGCCCAAAGAAAATCCCCCAACTGAGGACACCCCAAAAAGTCTAATCCTTCCTCAGTTTCCTATAATAAATATGGAAATCTCCCTTAAACTTATCCTCATCTTACTCTCTTTCCCAACCTTCCTCACCCAAAGAGGATCAATAATCATGCTGATATTGCTTGTTGTTTATTATGAAAAGCTCATCACCAACTCACTTAAATGATTTTCCATAAAACAAAAAAAGTATATTTTGTCGGCATTGCTCCAATGATCCCTTTAGCCATTCACACAGCCATGCACTAAATAGAGCATGCATGCAATGAAATCAAAAGGAAAATAATAGGATTCACTGCAGAATTTTAACAAACAGCTAATGTGCACATCAGATCATCCATACTTGAACACAAGATGATTGTTCATTATAAGATATCCACAACCATAAAGAAAAGCACTGAAGCTCATGAAATATCCACAGCATAGAGATATGATAGTTTGCACCCAAATCGTAATCCTATTCCAAGCATAAGAAACACAACTTCAGCCCCCTTGTAAAAAAATAATATCAAGTAAGCCAACTAGGCTAACATCTCTGCGGGGACTTTCATCAAACAGTTATAGTTCGTTCTCAAAACACTACAAATGTATTGGACCGGCTTGGAAAGAAAGGGAAAGTAACCATTTTGAAACCCGACCGAGAGAGAGCAGGGGCCGACGAAGAGGTGATCTCGTGCAAATCGGCCGCGCAGGAGTCGAAAAAACCTCAGACAGTTTTCTTTTCTATTTAAGGTGCGTAGAGAGAAAGAGAGATCGACACCATTGATCGTCCAAACAAGAGAAGTAGAAGAAGAGAGATTTCGTACCTGACTGGTGAAGAAAGCTCGCAAGAGGAGAAGAAGAAGATGTGCAAGTGAAACACTTGTGACAGCAGTAGATGAAGCTAAAAGGTAATGGCTTTTGGATGGTCTTTCCAAGTCCAGAACCCCATGAGACCTTGGTCGCGCAGGGTATACAACACATGATCGATGGGAGCTCGTGTGAGATAGGTTGGATTGTAGTGTCAGTGGGGTCATAATGGAAAAAATCACCTCTGCATAAAATAAAAGGTCCCACCCTATGATGCCCAAATACAGCCAATCCGATGCCTCTAATCCCTTCGTCTTCCTTATCGTAGCCCATAAATTTAATACAACAGTCCAATCCATCTGGTTAAGTAAAAATTCAATGAATTCAGTGTATTTAAGGGAGTCTCAATAAGTGAGCGGTTCAGATTTCCAATATGTGAGGGGAGCCAATGAAAAAAGAGAGAGCTCAAAAGTGATTTGAATTTTCAATATGTAAGACCTACTATGGAGTTCTGATTCCCTCACTAATATTAATCAGGAGTGGGACCTTATCATTACTTGGTGATTAGGTTTTAATGTTGCACTCTCCATCATGCATGCATACTATAGACACCATGGCAATGTTGCATTGATCATAACGTACCAGTCAGTGAATTTTCATGAGTTATTTAAAGATGGATTGGTTTCAATGTGGGATCAATACAATATGGGTCAGGTTTTGATTGGAGTGAAATACAACTTTCAATGTTAAAAAAAATAAAGAAAAAGGAGGAAAATGTTATTTTGAGCGGTTTGAGCTCATTATGGTGAGCTTTAATTATTTCTGTATTTTAATTGTCCTCGCAAAAATATGGGAAACTGCATTTCGGAAAATATTATGATATTCTCACATTTAGAGGGATCTTTAGATATTATTAAAAAAATATAATAAAAATACCAATATATCAATAAATATAACATAATATAGGCTGGTTTTTGCTTACTGCCCTAAAAAACAATCATGTCTCCGTGACTGTCCATGCATGTTAACAACCTAAACCTCTTCAACCAAAAAAAAAAAAAAACACCTTAAACCTAGTAATATAGTTGGTAGATATTAAAACTAGCACTATAGTTTCTCGAATAATAATATTTCAAAAACTAAATTCAATAACTAACACTAGGATATTTCTGATTCTTTTTTGAATTGTGGTCTCAGATTCTTTTTTCTAACTTTACTATTTGCATAATTTTTATTTTTCCACCTATTGGTCATTATCCCTACTAACTTTAGCTCTAAATTGAAAACTCTCTCACTCGTTGTATTTTAACTATTCAGCAAGTTTTTTATGATGTTTTTCTAACTATTAAAAAACTATTCAGGAAAAAAAAAAAAAAAAAAAGTTAAGCCACATAATTAGCACAAGCATATCTATAATAATCCATCAAAATTACAACCTTAGATAATTCAACTATTTTGTAATAAATTTAATTTTTCAATCGCTAACCGAGTTTTTAATTTTTAGTCTTAAATAAAACTAAATCAACCCACCAAATTTAACTCCCCAAATCGCCAAATTGACTCTATTCCTTAGCGCACTCGGTCGAACCCAATTTACAACTCAACAATCTACCAAAAAGAAAGGCTTAAAAATAATTGGTAGTACCATTTTTGCATTTATTTAGCGCATATAAAAAAAAAGAGTTTTTTGTATATACCCCCCTAAAGTTTATATGATTTGTAAATAGGCCCCTACGGTTTTAGTATTTGCATATAGGTCCCTACATTTTCGTTTTAATACCTTTCATACCCCCAAAATTAGTATTTCTAATGAAAATGGGTAATGACCATGGGATTTGTATTGAACTTTTATAAGAATGACAACTTTGCCCTTATATCAATTAAGCAAATATGAGTATATTATTATTTACCAAAATTTCATTATTGTATCCCAATCCCCAACGGTCTCTCTCAATAATTTTTTAATGCACATGTAGCCTAATTATGTATTTTGAAACTTTCATCAATTTCATGGTGGGTCATGCATGAATTGAATCAGTTGTAACTAATTATAAGCATATGCATTGATTGTCATTATAGTAGATTTGGATTTAATGAAATAAGCCCTCTATTGATAAAAATAAATTAACATGCGGTTTTCTCTCATACTAAATGTAATAATCAATATTACAAACTTTAGAGAAAAATAAATTCAAGCCTTTGAATTTAGCCATATAAGGATGAAGAGATGGGCAAATGCATTATTTTCACGCTAAAACCTTTTGATAGTTGGTTGGCTGGTAATTTTGGGGACACGAAATGTATTAAAATGAAAAGGTAGGGGCCTATCTGCTAATACTAAAACCATAGGGGCCTATTTACAAATCTTATAAACCTTAGGAGGGTATATGCAAAAATCTCTATAAAAAAAAGACATCATAACAAATTTCTTTTAACTCAATCCCATAAACTGTAAGTTCTAATCATTTTCATTCTTTCTTACAAGAGTGTTTACAAGGAGGAAGAGGGACTCCACACAGCCCTGGGTTGCCTCTAAAATTAGCAGCTGGAAAGCTAACATTGTGTTCAGGTATACACCCACTCAACCGATTTTCAGACACATCAAACACTACCAGCTTCTCTAACTTCATCACACTCTCAGGAATCCTCCCACCAATGTGATTATTCGACAACACCAACTGTTGGATAGAATCCATGGCCACCTGATCCCCCACATCATCCTCAATAGGCCCCACCAATTGATTCCACGACAGGTCGATCGACTGCCAGTGACCCAATGGCTCACTAACCGCCTTCGCGAAGACCGGGTTCAACCCGCCAGTTAATGAGTTGGAGTGCAGGTCCAAGTCCATGAGAAGTGTGAGGTTCTTGAATTGTGGTGGGATGGTTGACTGGAATCCGTTGTTGGAGAGGTTGAGGAATGAGAGGTTGGTCATGTTCCCAATCCAGCTTGGCAAACTGCCCTTTAATCTGTTGCTCGAAAGATCAAGGATCGAGATTGGCTGATATGATGATAGCCATGTGGGAAGGTGTCCCATTAACCCGGTCCCAGCTAACATGAGTTTGAAAAGCTTGAGTTTTTGGAGCCAGACAGGTATGGTAGTTAGGCCCAGAGGATTAAAAGACAAATCCAAAGTCTGAATGTTGGCCAAGCCAGCCAGCGATGGGGGGATTGGACCCGACAAATGATTTTTCGACAAATCCAGAACTTGGAGATTCTTCATGTTGCCAAAACTCGATGGGATCTCACCGGAGAAATGGTTGTTTGACAAGAACATATCAGTGAGTGAAGTGAGGCGGCCTATAGTTGCTGGCAGCTTTCCTGTGAGTTGATTGTTCTCCAAAATCAGCCTCTGGATGCTTGCAAGCTGACCAATAGCAGATGGAATGCTACCCGTAAGGCGATTTTCTGAAATTCTACAGAATTGGAGAGACTTCAGATTGGCAATTGAGGTGGGAATGCTGCCAGTGAGCTTGTTCTGATTGAGATAGACGATGACTAGTTCAGACAACCTACCAATTGATGGTGGGATGCTTCCAGTGATCTGATTATCCGATAAATCAAGATAGGTCAGCTTGTTTAGTCCACCAATGGCAGCTGGGATGCTTCCACTTATCTTGTTTGCACTGAGATCAAGCTTATTGAGGGAGACTAGTCCACCAACAGTTGCAGGAATGCTTCCAGAGAGTGAGTTTCCAGAGAGACCCAGTTCGGATAGCGATCCTAATGATCGAAAGATCGAAGGAGTTACCCCCGAAAGGCGATTCGAGCTTAGATAGAGCTTCTTGAGATGAATGAGGTTTTGGAAGGTGGAGGGGATCTGGCCAGTGAGGCTGTTGGTGTCCAAGAAGAGGTGAGTGAGGTGAGTGAGGCGTCCTAGCTGTGGTGGGATGGGTCCTGATAAGTACTTGAGATTGCTGAGGTCAAGAAGTTGAAGGGAGGAGAGGTTGGCAAGTGAGGGAGAGAGTGTTCCATTCATTGAAGTGTCTATGATGAAATCGTCGCCGGAGAAGAGGCCTGACCGGGAGACATTGACAACCCGTCCGGCCAAGTCGCATGCTACTCCTTCCCATTTGATGCAGCAGTCTACGGAGCTCTTCCACGTGCGAAGAAGGTTGGATGGGTCATGGGTGATCTTGGATTTGAAATGGAGCAGAGCTGCTCTGTCTATGGGATTGCATGTTGCATTGCAGGAAAATGGCAGATGGAAGGATAAGAAGAGGAAGACAAAGAAGTAGAGAGGTGAAGTGTTTGGAAATGCTTCCATTGAAGCTTAAATTGAAGTGAAATGGAACGAGGATGAAGAAGCAGAAGAAGAGAGATTGCTCTCTGTTTTTGTATTGCACCCTACAGGAATTTAACACAACACTGAAAACAGGAAATCAAAGAGGGCTGGCTACTAAGGTGATTGTGCTCTGTAGGTGGACCACCCTCATGACTGGTGGGCCCTGCTGCCTGACACGAGATGCGTACCATTGGATCACTGGACAGATAGATTGATTGACCTGACTAGGCTCTACTGCCTGAAGTGGATCTGGTTGTTTATGAAGAAATGGAAGCTCATGAGTAGTCCACACTCCACAGGCTAATGGAAGTTTAAAAAGTTGATGAACACATGGTTCTTTTTTTTTTTTAGATTAAAGAAGATGAAGAGAAGAATGGGTTGGTGTCGGTGGGAAGCAAGTGTTGCTTAGAAGTTGTAAGGAAATTGAGTAGGGGGTTATATTCAAATGATATGGGGCCACTGGACCCATCACTTCATTTGAGTGGAGCTATGCCATGTGATGCGCAGTAGCTGAAGCAGTAATTTGCGGATAGTGTTTTACAGGGTGGCAATCTCCATTGGGTAAGGTTGGGCTCACGCACTTGTAGATAACATATGTGGTCCAACCCAAATTTGACTCTTTTCATTAATCAGGTTTGTAGACAACATATGTGGCCCAACCCAAATTTGACTCTTTCATTAATCAGGTTGAAAAAAATATAAAACTGGGTCCAACCTGAACTCTGAATTATCAGATGGTTTAGTGGGTCTGAGTGTAGTAAGTTGGATCAGGCGTGGACCGCTTGGTTGGTTGTTGAAGGTCAAAGTATTGAACTAAATATTGGAACTGGATGGAACACATACTCCAATACACATGCTTATGTTCCTAACCTCAAGGTCAAAGTATTGAACCAAATATTGGGGACTCGGAAAGACGCTCCAATTCACATTCTCATGCCTCTAGGCTCTAGCCTTGAAGGTCAAAGTATTGAACCAAATATCGGGGAACACGCACTCCAACACACATGCTCATGTTCCTAGCCTTGAAGTTCACAGTATTGAACCGAATATTGGGGTTCAAACACACTCAAATGAACGTGTTCCTAACTAAACTAGCCGAGTTATAGATGGGGTCTCATGTCCTCTGGCAGTCAGGTGAGGTACAGGTTGGCAACCCCTTGTTCTGAGGTCTCTGTTTTTCCTCTTTTATGTTATACGTAGAGGATGGGACTGGCTCGGGCTCCGAAGTGCCAATTCTGGCCATATTTATCAAGTGGACCCCAATCGGTGTGGCTTTTATGGGTTTTGTGTGTCTTTTTCCGAGTTGTATGTCATCTTAATCACACAAAGTGCCAATAGTTGGACACCCAAGATTCATCCAAAATAAAACCCACCACAGATAATTTAATAACAAAGCAAGCACGTGGGTCCACTCATGGATCATCCAAGGGTTCGAAGTTTGCAGGGAAGGCCAATTGGGGCCCCTCATAACTGCCTTGAACGCAATTGACCCCAAAACTCCCACATCCCACTGGGCAAACTAGATTTTCTAAGGCCAACCCATTTAGTCAACATCTTAAATCTAAACCATTCAAAATTAGTCCTCTGTGCATTAGGATTTAGTCCAAATTTCAATTCAATCATAGTTTGAACCACTCTTATATGTGATCAATATTATGATGGCCGAATTCAGAGTGAAGTTAAACTTGAGTGAGTACAAATACAGTGGGATATCATGATTTTGATTGTTTGGAATGGATCATGAGTCATCACAACCGGCCAGAGTAGTGGGTGGGATGCAGGCATGGCAACGAGTGGGTGCATTTGTTAGCCGAGACTTCCGTGATGCAGTGGGTGCTGGTCAGGATGTTAATGTGAGAAAGTGACCCCAATGTCAGGCAGCTGGAGTTTGTTTGATGCATTTTCTTTCTAAGGGCTGTGCTGCTCTTTTGTAGGACCATTTATTAAAATCTAAGCCAATTCAAGTTCATCTTTCTCTATATGCCAGTGAAATACTTTTAAAATAATTATATGTTCTACACCTTATTGATCTCATAACGGACCCAACTCTTGTTCGAGTGAGCTTTGAGAAAGAGCGAATTTAGTCGGGTTTTCAAATTTTCTGTTTTCTTTTCAAATTTTTGTTTTCAGATTTAAGAAAGTGGCCCCAGTTGGAGGGACTAGCCTTTAATGGCTCAAAGTAGGCCCTATGTGGATAGAACTATGGGGTTAGCCAACAAGGCATTCCTGAGGCTCATTGTGTGATTCCATTACCATATACCTTAACTAATTAAAGAGAAAATGTCCACTTGATTAGCTCTATAATGCAACGCATGATGGTAATAGACGAAAGAGTGTACGGATATGAATGACGGTATACATACACAGTGACATTTTATACGAGTTCAATTTCCAGATGAGACTATTCTCCAAATACTTACAAGCTTTGTTACTTTGAGCATTGTGCTGGACATCAACAGGATCCATTCATCATATTCATGGAAATCTCCGGTGCCTCAACTTGAAAAAAGAAGATGATGTGTATGTATGAGTAAAGGTCGGTTTATACTTTAGAATAACTAACATTAATGTGATCTTGGAGCAAGAGTCAAACTTTAGTGGTACAGAGAAGGATATGAGGGAGGGAAAGTTGAACTTTGGTGGTTTCTGGGCATGCAATTTGAAGGCCGGAGATGCTGCAAAAGCACGGATCTAAGTAAAATGACTGCTACAAATGCGATAAGAATTACGTCGGTTTGAATGAGACACTAGTTGTAGAGATTTGTGACTGTCTAACAGAGATCGGTCACATATGATTCACTCTTCTAAATCCAAAAGCAATGATGGATACCCTGGATGTAGAAGATGACGATGGACAGCTTCAGCATAAATAGCCTGTTGGCTAATGGGTGATAAGATCTTTATTTAAATTTGAATAGATAGATGATAATAATAGAGAGTTGGATCAAAATCTCTCGATTTGAATTTGAATGGAGATACAATAACGATAGAGAGTTAGATTAAATTCAAGTTATTCGTATCCCTATACTCAAACAGAAAAATGGAGAATAGTAATTCATATATATCATTTACAATGAGTGTGTACAGATATTTATACATCAATGTGTCCATTCCCAGATCCTACAATCAAGCTACATATCCTTCATCAATGGGTTAATTCCCAGATCCTATAATCAAGCTACATATCCTTCACTATAGGAAAGAATCATCTATAAAGAGAGAAAGAATCAAGAGAGAAAATGTCCATATCGCAACAATATCGCAACAGTCCCCCTCAAGTTGGTGCATAGATGTCACACATGCCCAACTTGCCCAAAAACTTCGAGAATACTTGATTCGAAACTGCTTTGGTAAGAATATCGGCCAACTGATCTTCTGATCGAATCTTAGGCAACTCTACAATCTTATCATCCAACTTCTCCTTAATGAAGAATCTGTCTATCTCCACATGCTTCGTTCGATCATGTTGAACCGGATTATGAGCAATATTGCGTGCTGCTTTATTGTCATAGTATAAGCAAATTGGTTCCCTAGGCGGACAGCCTAAATCTCTAAGGAGATGTCTCAGCCACAACGCCTCACAGACCGCAAGTGCAATACCTCGAAATTCAGCCTCTGCACTTGATCGTGCAACAACATCTTGTTTCTTGCTTCTCCATGTAACAAGATTTCCTCTAACAAAGGTGAAAAAACCTGAAGTAGAACGCCTATCATCAATTGCTCCAGCCCAATCTACATCAGTATATGCATCCACACTTTGATAATTTTCATTTTTAGTGAATAAAATTCCTTTTCCAGGAGCAGACTTCAAATATCTCAAAATGCGCATAACTGCATTCATATGTTGCTCGCCAGGATTATGCATAAACTGGCTAGCAATACTCAAGGCATAGGCAAGGTCTGGTCTCGTGTGTGCTAAGTACATCAATCTTCCTACGAGCCTCTGATATCTTCCCTTATCAACTGGTACCTGATTAGACTCAACACATAACTTCAGTGCTTCTTCTACTGGTGTATCAGCTGGTTGACATGTTGACATGCCAGTTTCCTGTAACAAGTCTAAGGCATATTTCCTTTGAGATAGAAAAATCCCTTTATTAGATCGAGACACTTCAATCCCAAGGAAATATTTCAAAGGGCCTAGGTCTGTCATTTCGAATTCTCTAGATAAGTAACTCTGTAGAGCCCTCCTTTCTTTAGGATCATTTCCTGTAACCACCATATCATCCACATATACAATAAGTGCAGTGATCTTACCTTGCTTTTTCTTCAAGAATAAAGTGTGATCTGAATTGGTCTGATGATAACCAAAGGCTTTCATAGACTTAGTGAACCTTCCGAACCATGCTCTCGAAGACTATTTCAACCCATACAGTGCCTTCTTTAGCCTGCACACATTCTGACTATGCATTGCTGGTATCATGCATCCTGGTGGGAGTTCCATGTACACTTCTGTAGATAACTCGCCGTGTAAAAAGGCGTTCTTCACATCAAACTGTTGTAATGGCCAACCTAAGTTCACAGCAAGAGACAGCAAGACTCGTATCGTGTTGATTTTAGCTATAGGTGCAAATGTCTCTGTATAATCGATCCCATAGGTTTGGGTGTACCCTTTCGCTACCAATCTCGCCTTGAAACGTTCAATTTCACCATCTGCTTTGTATTTCACAGCATAAACCCAGCGACATCCAACTGGTTTCTTTCCTGATGGATGGTTAACAAGTTCCCATGTTTTATTCTCCTGCAAGGATTTCATCTCCTCATTCATTGCGGCTTTCCACCTTGAGTCAGTTAAGGCTTCCTGTACATTGTTAGGAATAGATACAGTAGATAATTGATTTACAAATGACTGATTTGATTTTGACAAATGATGGTTAGACACATAATGACTCATGGGGTATTTGACTTTACTAGAAAATTTAGGTTCATATGTGGGTTTAGGGATACCTCTGGTGTGACGCTGTGGTAGCTGTCTTCTAGATGGTTCAGGAACATTCTCAGCAAGCGATTGGTTTGGTGTGAGGGACTGGGATGGAGGTGGAGCCATAACTTTAGTTTCTGGATGTTTATCACTACTTGTATCCAATTCAGCCACTTCTTGATTACCAGGTTCAGAGACTTCCCCATTTTCAGAGATATCCAAGCTACCCATATCAACTTCAACTCCTTGGTTGACGGGTTCATAAAGTTCCCCTTCTTCCGGGACATGAACGACTACATCTTCAGAGATGTCTTCATCGAAATTTAGAGTCTGAATTTCCTTCTGGTACCCCCCCTGAAGTTCAGACTCAGAGGAAAAATACATCGAATCTTCATGAAAAATTACATCCAAAGTAACAAACATTCGTTGGGTTAGAGGATGATAGCATTGGAACCTCTTTTGATAAGCAGCATAGCCGAGAAAGACACATCACAGTGCTCGAGGAGACAACTTGTTGCGTTGATGCTTATGGAGGTGTACAAATGCGACACAACCAAAGACGTGAGGAGGTAAATTTGGGACGGTTGGGGCAACAACCGCGTCAGGGAGAGCCTGAGATGGTGTGTGGAAATCAATAGTGCTGGAGGGGACCCGGTTGATCAAAAAAGCTGTAGAGTTAAAGTGCTTCGCCCCAATAGGATAATGGCATATGGGCTGCTATCAATGAAGCACGGACAACCTCCAATAAGTGAAGCTTTTTTCTCTCGGCCACCCCATTTTGTTGAGGTGTGTTAGAACAAGTAGTTTGATGAACAATTCTGGGTGCTTCCAGATAGTGCTAAAGTTCAGAACTCAAATATTCGCCTCCATTGTCACTACAGAAAACCTGAACTGGTGCATTGTACTGAGTGTGAATCATGCTATAAAATTTTTGAAATAACAAGTTCACTTCACCTTTAGACTTCATCAAGTACACCCAAGTCATCCTGGTACAATCATAAATAAAAGTAACAAACCAACGTGATCCACCAAAGGTAGTGACTTGGGATGGACCCCAAACATCAGAATGTATGACCATAAAAGGAAGTGGATTTTTATTCAAAGTTAATGGAAATGAAACACGATGACTTTTTGCCAGTTCACAAACTTCACAGCGGAAACTAGAAACATCAATTTTTGCAAATAAACTAGGAAATAATTTCTTCAGATAACCAAAGGAAGCATGCCCCAGACGTCGATGCCATAACCAGATTTCAGATTTCTGCTTTTCCCTTTCAGAACTATCCACCATTGAAGCTTGACGCAGTTTGTTTGAACTCGTTGACACCAAGTCCAAGTAGTACAGCTTCCCTCGCCTAATACCACAACCAATCGTTTGCCTCGTTCGAATGTCCTTAAACACACAATAATCAGGCCAAAAAATTACAACACAAAGTAAGGCAGTGGTGATTTGGGAAACTGATAACAAGTTATAATTTAAAGATGGAACGACTAAAACTGAATCTAAGTTCAAAGTATCGGTGAGAGTTAAGGACTTTTCTCCAATAACTGAGGCCGAAGAGCCATTGGTAGTGGAAACAGATTTTTGTGAGGATGATTTTAGGGTTGAGACCTGTCTAGAATCAAATGTCATATGATCCGTAGCACCGGAATCAATTATCCATGCACTATTAGAAACCAGTGTAGAAATATTTAAAATCTTACCACCATTACTTGTCGTTGCTGCCATAGCCGAGGTCTGTTCAGCAACACCATTCGTCGTCTTCTTGGAATTCCTCTTCCATGAATCGCGGCTATGATCCCACCATTATGGATATCCCACAAGTTCAAAGCAGTGACTCTTGGTGTGACCAGTTTGATTGCAATGAGTGCATTTGTAGGAGGATTTATTGGTACCATTAATATCCTTAGGCTGTTTTTTAGAAGACCAGTTTTGATTAGACCGGTTTCGAGTTACCATAGTGGAAGCTTCAGTCTTTTATGGTTCTTCAATCATCGTTTCTCGTCGAACAGATTCACGACGGACCAATGCATAACATACTTCTAATTCGGGGATAGGATCCTTTCTCAGGATTTCACCACGGACTTGTTCGAATTCACCATCTAATCCAGCAAGAAAAATATGCACCCTCTGTCGTTGAACTGATTTTCTGTAAGATTCAACATCGTTCTCACTCTCCATAATCACCTTATCACGATGATCCAATTCACCAAAGATTTCAGTCAATTCTCCATAATACACAGAGAGGGTTCTACCATTCTGTTTGGCAGAGAAAGCCCTCTGATTCAAGACAAACACCTGCAATTCATCAGCTCCATCATAAAAGGCTATAGAAAGAGCTTTCCAAATATCTCGAGCGGTGGGTAAGCGAATGTATCGCTTCATAATTTCTGGGGACATAGACATCAACAGCCATCGTGACCTTTTGATTGTCTGCATACCATTTCTCATACTCATCATCCTTCTCAGACGGAACCTGAGAATTACCACGGATGAAGGAGAGTTTCTCCTTCTCGGCAATATGCATCTCCATGATTTGAGACCACAAATCATAGTTTGTTTCATTGAGTATAATCCCTGCCTTGAACGACGAACCTTCGGATTGAATAATAATGGGAGCAGATTTAGTTCCTGATGTTTCCGAATCTGACGCGGCCATAGTTCAAGAAGGGTATAAAGGATTCAAGCTCCAAGCTCTGATACCAACTCAAATAGAAAAATGGAGAATAGTAATTCATATATATCATTTACAATGAGTGTGTACAGATATTTATACATCAATGTGTCCATTCCTAGATCCTACAATCAAGCTACATATCCTTCATCAATGGGTTAATTCCCAGATCCTACAATCAAGCTACATATCCTTCACTATAGGAAAGAATCATCTATAAAGAGAGAAAGAATCAAGAGAGAATGTGTCCATATCGCAACAATATCGCAACACCTATCACCATTGAGACTCCTTATGAGGAGTATCTCTTTGTGAGTGGGGCCCACCCATGTGTAAACACAGATGGGCCCCATCATAAATGCCAACACAATTGCCTCCCATCAACTTTGAGTCCCCCGTCCTGTCACTCACCGTGTCTCACTCACGCTTTAGTGAAAGCAATGGAGCCCACCAAGAGAACAGTTTGGACTTTCAATCAATGTATTTCAATAGATTGGGAGAGGAGAGTGAAGGGGAAGGGTTCATTTTGAGTGAGTTCGGATTTCCAATAAGTAGGCTCCATTGTGGAATTCCACTCCCATCACTAACATTAAGCATGAGTGACACTAAGACACTTGGAGGATCCAAACTCCTCAACTTTGGGTTATCTTGTTATTTTAAACTTGCCGTACCTAACATTCGCTCATGAAACTGTTCATGTGGTATCTAGGGTCACGTAATATTGCACACATCGGACTGTGCAATATCAAATATATCACCCCGTGCGATATCGTAGGGCGTGCGATATTGCACCATTTAGAAAATATTTAAACTTCACCTGTTATGGGAAAATTTCGAGGTTCAAGAGCAGTTGTACAATCAATATCCCTTTAAACTTTTAAAGTTCAACTTAGTGTGACATGTGAATAGATTTCCATCCTGCCCTCTTCAAATAGTTTAAAATACGAAACCTTTCATTTTTCTCTCGTCCATCTTCCTCTTTACTCCTCTGACTTCTTTGTCAATGTCATCGAACGAGGCAAATCCCTTCCATTCACTAGGAACTCAAAACAAATGCCTTTTCCGTCATTTTTTTTCGGAGTCCTTTCGTTCAATTTTATTTTTCAGCTGAACAAGTGAATAGTAAACAGGATATTTACTTACAGGAGCTTTCTTTGCCGGAAGATCGTGCGATGAATTTGGACGTGCAACCAAGGGGAATTAACTCTCTGGGACATAATGCATCTATTTTGAGATATAGCACTGTGGATTCTACTACTGAAGCTGAAGACGTTTTGCAAGCGACTCTCATGTTAGAAAATCTGTTTTGTAATGAACCGGGGCCACTGAGGCCACCTTTTGTAACCACTTCTACCTATTAATGTAGTACTCTTTTCAAGCAAAAAAAAAAAAAAAAGTGAATAGTAAACGATTTAGATGCAAGTTTTGTGGGCTCCACCATGGGCCCATCTATAAATAATCTGAACCGCTCAAAATTAATTGGCCCTTTATGCATGGGTTTTTGGCAACATTCCACTCAAATTTGAAAGTAGGCCCATCCCTATTTGAGTGAATTTTTGCCAGCATAAAGGGGCAATTAATGTGTGTGTGCGCGCGCACGCCAAATTTCTAAAATTCATACTTGAAGTTTAAACTTGTGCTCTCCACCCACTCATCACTCCTGAAAAGTATAACGAGCTGAAATAAATGTCTTTCTCTTTAATTAACTATACAAATTTTACTCCATTAAAAGTTAGCCCAACTTCATATTTATCACTTGTAAAATCTATAAGTAAAATATTAAGATTGGTCAATTGGCCCTCAACAATTCTTATCCCAATAGCCCCTTTGCAAATTGACTAATCCAACATGGGCCCAACTTTGATTAGAGTGAAGATTTTCGCATAATACACAAGGGATGATAATTATTTTGAGTGATTTTGATTTTAGATATAGGCTGCATTGAAAGATTTATAATTTCTAAAAATATGCCTAGAGATTAGACACTAAGACTTAGAATAGTCAAAGATGAAACAACAGTGCAAGAAATTATGACTGTGGGGGCCGATATGTTGCTTTAATGTTACGAATAAAAAATATGATTTTCTAATATTTTAGATCTTTTGGGTATTTTTTTTTCAAAATTTTCCGGGCAAAAAATTACATTATGACAAACCACAAACCACAATCAATACCAATACTATATCGGCTTTTGAGGTTGGCAGCGATTACGACTTATAACGCGATTTTCATCCATAATTTATTTATTTAGTTGTCTCAACCAACCACCTGTTTATATTGCATACATCATGGGACTACATGTCGCCGAATTCGTCAAAACTAATCAATCAACGGATTTTTATTGATTAATTGTGGTTGGATTGGTTTAAATGTGATTAGTATGGCATGAGTTCTATTTTGATTAGAGTATGCTAAATGTGAATAATATGCTCGAAAAAGAATTATTTCGAGCAACTTGAATTCTTTATTGATAGCTTTGTATTTTTTGTATTTTAACTACGCTCACAAAGTTTGAAAACTTAGTTTAAAGAAATGATGGGATATTTTCAAATTCAGGGTCTTTCTTTAGATATTGTTACAAGATATATAATAAAAAACTAAATTTTAAATGATAAGTAATATGTCAATAAATATAAAATATTATAGGCTGGCCATTGCTTACCCTTTACAAGAAAATCTTTGCTCTGCCAATTTTCATGCATGTTAAAAACTTAAACCTAGCAAAGTAATTGGTAGATCCTAAACCTAACACTATAGTTTGTTGAATTATATAAAAGTAATAAATTACATAAGTAACAAAGGATATTTGTAATTCTTTTTCAAGTTTGTTATCACATATTCTTTTTTTTTACTTTTACTGTTTGCGTTATTTTTGGATTTTCTAACCATTCATTAATCCTCCTAACTTTAGATCTAAATGTTGAAACTCACTTGTTTTAACTATTCAATGAGGTAAACCACTTGATTAGCACAACCATATTTTTAATAATTCTCCAAATATAAGGATTTTTTTTATAAGATATTTCTACTATTTTGTAATAACCTTGATTTTTCAATCATTTACCAACGCTTTTAATTTTGAAAAAACTAACGCACCTGATCGAACAATTAACTCTTCGAATCTGCAAATTGAATCTACTCTTTAGCTTACCAATTTGAATCTAAGTTACAACCCAATAAGTACGCACAAAAAAATAAGAAAAGGTTGAGAGAATTCATATCGCCACTTTTGGATTTTTTTAGCACGTCTTAAAAAAAAAAAAGAGCTATCATAACAAAATTCTTTTAACTCAATCCCACAGCTTCTAAATTTCAATAATTTTCAATCTTTCTTGCAAGAGTATTTGCAAGGAGGAAGAGGGGCTCCACCCAGCCCATGATTAGTTGATTACCTCTAAAATTAGCAGCCGGAATGCTAACAATATGTTCAGGGACACACCCACTCAACCTATTTTCAGACACGTCAAACTGGACCAGATTCTTCAACTTCATCACACTCTCAGGAATCCTCCCACCAATCTGATTGTGAGACAATACTAGATGTTTGATGGAATCCATGTCCACCCGATCCCCTACATCATCGAACCTCAATAGGCCCCGCCAGCTGATTCCACGATAGGTCGATTGACTGCCATTGACCCAATGGCTCACGAACGGCCTTCGAGAAGATGGGGTTCAATTCGCCGGTTAACTTGTTAGGGTGTAGGTCCAAATACATGAGAAGTGAGAAGTTCTTGAATTGTGGTGGGATGGTTGAATGGAATATGTTGTTGGAGAGGTTCAAGAATGAATGGTTGGTCATGTTCCCAATCCAGCTTGGCAATCTACCTGTTAATTTGTTGCTCGAAAGATCAAGAACCGAGATTGATGTATATGATGATGGACACGTGGGAAGGTGTCCCATTGGCCCAGTCCCGGCTAGCATGAGCCTGAAAAGCTTGAGTTTTTCAAACCAGACGGGTATGGTAGTTAGGCCTAAAGGGTTGAAGGACAAGTCTAGAGACTGGAGCGTCATGACCCGGGCTTGAAATTATGATTACCAAGGGCAAACCCGAGTCACGATAACCATACTTACTCCTGTAAACTTCGAATTAACCAAAGTTAATACGAAATTCACAAGGGATATCACACATTCATACCTGTCACATGTACATTTTTGCGGAAATATATATACATTGACAAATTAATCTGAACAGTACAAGTTCTCTACATAAATGTAAAGTTTAATTTACACATTTCATTTTACTATCTAAGTCCACCACTGCATATTCAAATACAATGCAGGTGACTACTGTTTACTTCAAAATGAATATACAAAGTAATTCTCAAAATGTTTCCAATCATTCCAATTCACTCGCCCTCCGATATGTGTCCATTCATTCAGTTCTCTTGGAGGAACCTGATTGGCCTCCTCCGCAGGCGGCGCGGCCTCTGGATTATCGGCACGGGCAACTTGACATGCAATGTCATCAATAACACTGTGAACACGATGGTTCAACAACGTATATATAAATCTATGATAACATATGCTAAGAACATACTCATCAATTATATAATTGATAATTCTAGACAAGTCAATCCAATAACAGTATCCTATACATTTGAACCAATAACAATAACACTTATAAAAATTTGCAACTACTTTAGTTTGCATTCATTCAGTTCTTCCTCAAAAGGAAGCATTTAGTATTAGTGTCTCATTGGCACAGGGCGCATCATTCATGACTCAGGCCTTAAGGAATGATTCATTCAGTTATTTCAGTAGTTACACTTTATTAGGTGGCTTATCAATTGTGTGGGATTTATTAGTGTCTTGATCAGAGATCACTGGCATTACCACGGAGCTCCGAAACACTCCATTCCATCTACTGTAGTAGGATTGTTTCTTAATGCATTTCATTCATTTCATTAAGTCATTTTAGCTCCATAATGAGCTTAAGAATTTACTCTGTAGTGCCAGACACGGAAATCAAATCAAATCAATAAACTATATTCAATTTCCTAAACCAACATTCAGGTGAAACGTTCGTTATCTAATGTATGTGTTGTTCTCAATGACATCACTTTAAGTGAAATTTATATTAACATAACTTTAGCTAACACCCATGAAGGTTTAGGGAAAATATTATTAACACTAGCCTTAATCAATAGGCTCCTATTTAGAAAATCAGACCTCAATATGAAATTTCCTCAAGTTCGGTCACCTTGTCGGTTACTTGTCGGTTAACCGAAATTTGGAATTCGGCTAACCAAACCACATTCGGTTAACTTTCTAGAACTTCACAACTTCTGGCAAATTTTCTCTCAATTCGGTTACTGGTTCGGTTAGGTATTCGGTTGGCCGAATCCTTAAATTTGGTTACCCGAACACACTTCGGTTAGCTTTCCAGAAGCTAAACTTCTGATGAAAAATTCTGACAGGGAATTTCGGTCACCTTCGGCTAGCCGAACCCATGAGTTCAGTTAGCCAAACAATGCCGGTTAACACTAGGTCAGCTTTTCAGAAGTTGAATTCCTCTGTGATAACTAATCTAGATGAGTCGATCAGCTATTGGCTGACCGAACTGGTCCCAGAAGTTTAGAAAATTTTCTAAACTGAAATTCTAGATTTGAGCTCCTTGAGCTCCAACAAGTCCAATAACATCTTAAATCATAAGAGACGAGTATATTTGCCTTGTTTTGGAGATTATTTAGCAAAAAACCCTCTTTGATAGCTTGACTTGAGATGGAAGCTTCCCAACTTCAAACCTTTAATAACATAAAACCAAACCAAATTCACAATAGAACTCGTATGAGTTCTTTGGACTAGGAAACACTGAAAACCATTAAATGGAGCTTGGAAGTTCTATAATTACACCTAAAGTACTTACTTGTAGTAAAAAAGGAAGGAACTTTGAGATCTTCTCAAGCTTTACTCCAAGGAAATGGAAGGAGAGTGAGAGGAAGAAGATGAAGAGGATGTATACCACTTTCAACCACTTGCAAAGCTTCTAATCTCACACTTAATGGAGAGAAAATGGAAGAAAAAAAAGAAGAAAGAAGAGTATAGGTTGGGCTGTGCTAGGAGTGAATGGAATGAACTCATTTGAGTTCATCCAAATCCTTATAAGGGATCCTTTTGCATTTAAGCCCTCTTCCTCATTCTATTTACATCTTGAGTCAAATGAAATGTCATTTTATCCAATTCTCGCCGAATGAGTTTAAGTCTATTACGGAAATCGATGTACTCTTTGAAATACATGTGTTGGTATCAAGAGTGACCGTAGTCGATGAAATACATGAAATTTCGTATTTACAAAAAAGTCCTTGTACCATATGGTTAAAATTTAAAAATCAATTCAAATCATTTAATGTCATTTATTACTTTTTCATTAAGCTCAAATTAATCATTTGAGACAATTTTAATTCAATTTGGTCATTAACCATTACTAGTCGAATTAAACATGTTTAATTAGTATTAATTTCAATTAATTAGAGTTAATTTTGATTAACTCGGGATGGAGTGTAATATGGAGTTGGCCAAATCCATCTAATGATCGGGGAATCGGACCAAATAGGTGGTTTTTTGACGGGTCCAATAATTGAAGGCTCTTCAAATTGCCCAAACTCAATGGGATCTCACCAGAAAGATGATTGATTTTTTTATAAGTACAGTTCAGTGGGTGACGTGAGGTTGCCAATGGTTGAAGGCAACTCTCCTGTGAGTTGATTGTTCTCCAAAAAAAAAAAAACCTCTGGATGGTAGTGAGCTGACCAATAGAAGGCGGTATGCCACCCGTGAGGCTGTTTTCAGAAATCTTAAAATAGGCAATTGAGGTGGGACTGTTGCCGATATGATTGTTTTGAGAGAGATCGAGAGTGTTTAGTTTCGATAACCTACCAATCGATGGTGGGATGCTTCCAGTGATCTGATTATTCGATAAATCAAGAGAGGTCAGCTTGTTTAGTTCTCCAATGGCAGATGGGATGTTTCTAATTATCTTGTTTGCACTGAGATCAAGCTTATCAAGGGGGACTAGTCCACCAATAGTTTCAGGAATGTTGCTCGAGAGTGAGTTTCTAGAGAGACCTAGTTCGGATAACGACGCTAAAGATTGAAAGATCGAAGGAGTGACGCCCAAAAGGCGATCTGAGTTTAGGCGGAGCTTCTCAAGATGAATGAGGTTTTGGAAGGTGGAGGGGATTTGGCCAGTGAGGGCATTGGAGTCCAAGTATAGGTGAGTGAGGTTAATGAGGGATCCCAATTGTGGTGGAATGGGTCCCGATAAGTCCTTGAGATTACTGAGGTTTAGAATTTGGAGGGAGGAGAGGTTGGCAAGTGAGGAGGAGAGTGTTCCTGTCATTGAAGCGTCTGTGATAAAATCGTCGCCAGAGAAAAGGCCCGGGCGGGAGAAGTTGGCGACCCGTCCGACCGAGTTGCAGGCCACTCCTTCCCATTTAGTGCAGCAATCGGTGGAGTAGTTCCATGTGCGAAGAAGGTTGGATGGATCGTGGGTGATCTTGGACTTGAAGTGGAGTAGGGCTGCTCTGTCTATGGGGTTGCATGTTGCATTGGAGGAGGACGATGAAAGGAAGGAGAGGAATAAGAAAATAAAGAGGAACAAAGATGCAGTATTTGAGAATGCTTCCATTGGAGCTTAATCAAAAGGAAATGGAAATGGAAAGAAGCAATAGAAAGAAGACGATGAAGAAGAAATGTTGCTTTGAAGACTTTTAAATAACTTAATGCATTGCATATAATCTCATTGTCAGATTCATTCAAGGAATGATCTCAATTTGTACAATCTAATAATAATTCATTTTTAAACGAATCCTATTTTAAAAGTAACAAACCAGGTCTCTAAGATCGTGAGAGAATCTCTTACTTATAATAGTTGAATAGTTAAGAGGTAAGAATCTTTAAGATTGTGAGAGGATCTCTTACTTATAATATATAGTTGCATGGTTACAAGGAAAGAATCTATCAAAGAAGAGATCTCTGGATTGCGCGCTTGTTGTGACGTGAGATAATTTAGGATCTCTTATTTTGTGATAAATTATATATCTTAAAGCAAACGGGGAGGTGGCATACAGAGAGCAACATGTCAGCAACGAACGAGTTCTTCTTTTAAATAAACTAGCAACAACGCCCCGTGCTTAGCCGAGGGCAAAAAGTAAGATATTACATTTTGAATTTATGAGATATCAAAATTAATTATAAACATATAAGAATATATTCATGCATATTTATATAAAAACAGTCAACACATCTTCAATCACAAATACAAGTGGTCAATATCAACAATAAATTATTACAAAGATAAAGTTAAAAAATCCATTCAACAATAGCATAAAAATAATAATAACAGCAATAATTACTAAAGAAGACATAGAAAAGCGGATTTTGTTAATATATATAATATTAGTGATAAGAAATGCATTCAAGTTTTTGTTAGCCATTGATAATTTCAAAGCCCAATAAAACAAAGCCGGCCATTTGGACTTGTTTGTGCAACAAGAAGATTCTAGTTTGTGTAGTTTTTTATTTCCTCATGAGAATGGAATCTTGTATTTTCATAGAAAAGTAAAGTCCTTTCTATTAAGGAAAAATTATTCATTTTGTTCTTCTATGCAAGGAAAATACATCACACTAAAAAACATAATATTGTTAACAAAAAAATCATAAAAATGTGCAATCCTCTCGTTGCACAAATGCATTATTTTTTTATTTTCACAGAGGCCAATGGTCATTTCAACCCCTTCGCACAAATTTCTTCTCCACCCTTTTGAAGTAGCACTAATACCATTTTAGAACTGATCAAACCGTTTTTGTAATTTATGGATGGCTAAACCTAGGGTCATATGTCTATATAATCAGATCAGAAAATGATGCCTATAAGATTAAAAAAAAAAAAAAAAAACTCTAACCTCAAAACATTTTTATCACAAGTCCATCCATGAGGTGTCTACAAGAAGGTCAGGTCTGATTTTCGTTCACATGTGACAATCTTTAAATAGAGTAGAGCTCTATTTGGAAATTAAAAGAAAATGATATTTTTAATGAAAAATTTATCGGTGTGAATTATTAAATGGTGGGCGCCAATATTAAAATAAAAAGATGAAAATCTTGGGAAAATGGAAGATAAATGTTGTTGAGAGAGATAATAACTGTAGCAAAATAGAGAGATTTTAGGGGATATTGATTGAGAGCCTTTAGGGATAGATGATATGGATAAAGAGATTTTTTTTAAGATTGTGGTATGTGATGACATGGCACCTTAAAGCACTCTGTGTTTTTTCTCCATATTTATTTGAAAGGAGAATTATTGGGTTGCTAAGGTGGCACCCTCCACAGCCCACCTCCCTGTTTGCTTTAATATATATAATATACACAAAAAACTTATAGTGATTTAAAGATCCATGTCATCACATTCTTCAAAAGTATTGCTATCCATATCTTCTACCTCCTAAAGTCTCTCAATCAATATCCCCTAAAATTTCTTTCAATTGTTGAGGGAGTTCTCCTTTTAAATAAATATATACAAAAAACTTACAGTTATTAAAGGAGCCATGTCGTCACATTTTTCAAAAGTATTGATATCCATATCTTCTATTTCCTAAAGTCTCTCAATTAATATCCCCTAAAATCTCTTTCAATTGCAATAAAATCTCCTCCCCATCTACGAATCGAATTCTCTCCCCTAATTTTACTAATCTCCTCCCGATCCACAAACCGAATTCTCTCCCCTAATCTTACTCTAAATGTACTCTCATTTAAAATATCTTTCAATTGCCATAAAATATCTTTCTACTAGGGACATAAGGAGAGCCGTTGATTGGATTCATTGACATCATCTAAACTGGAATATTCTGTCTTTTGTGGCCCACGCGTAGTGGCTAAGAAAGACACGCTAATGCAAAATGCAAGTATGGTGAGAATCTTCAATCAACCATGGGACCAACTACGTCAGCTCTATGGTTCACTGGAACTTGACAGAGCCATTTGTTCAGTGGGCCATTACTTAACAACGCAATGGACCAAGGTCATGCTTGACTAGATTCAAATAGTAGTCGATCCAGCCATCAAAATGTGGGTCTTAACATGGTTTAGACCTTATTGAGTGAGCTATATATTCATCGCCTACTTAGCTTCCCATACATATCTAAATTTGCCACATCACTTTTGGGCCCATCCCTAGACTACTAAACTAGAAAGTTATTCAAAAACTCAAAAAAAATCATTTCAATCCACTAAATTACTTTTATAAAAACCAATCACGCCCTTCCATTCCGCCCTCCGGTTTCCAATCATACCGAAATATTTTCCTACAAATCTCCATCATCTCCTAATATCTATACATCCACCTTACTACAAAAGAACTTTCATTCAAGTAATCTCTTCAACGATTTTGTGGATCAAATCCAAACCGTTAAATTCAAAAAATTCCGATCAATCTCATCTAATAAAAAAGAATATAAACAATTTCTTCTAATTGACAGGAATGAGATTAAAATCAAATCTCTCCCATTAATACCTATAATCTCTTTATTGTAAATAAAATCAAATCTTCCCTACAATCTCTCTCCCTCAATACAAATATTTTCCCCGAAGTCTCACACATGTCATTTCTCTACTCATCACAAATATTTGTTCTTCAAAGACACTCGACACAGTCTTTAGATTTGATATTTCAATATATTATCCATGTCAAACTTATTGAACATGCTTGCAATGAGGTTAGTTTTGATGCTTCAACATTCATGTAAAATCCAGAGCCTCAACATTGATGAAAGTAATTAAATTACTCTCTTTGTCATTATCTTGCACCTGGTATAGATCCCATGCAAAGGACCTTTATCTCAGTTGATATTATCATCAAACAATTCAATTTGATTTTTTTTTTACAATCAATTATTATCTTTGCTCTTTTAGTTTTTTTTTTTTTTTTCATTTCTTTCCTTTTCTCCTTGGGTCTCATTTTTTTTAATATATTAAATAAATATAGGACATTGTTGTAGAATAAAAGGATTCTACACGCCTATTTCTCTTAAGTGTTTGGTTGGATGTGGATTTGATTTGCAGGTTCAAGTAGGTTTATTCTAATGGTAAGTAGGCTCAAAACAAGTGGGTAGTGTTTTGGGGCATTGGTGTGGGTCTGGTGAGTGGGAAAAGAGCCTACAAGATTGCTTTAATAAAATCTTATGATGGAATTGATTAGGCTTTTTTGTGGAAGTTTGTTTTTTGGTATGTAAGTTACCTTGTGTTCAAGATCCATTGTTCAGATGTACACGAAAATGGTAATGCATTTTTCTTTTTCCAAATTTTTGGATCGATTCATTTACATTGAGATGCTCCAAAGAATGATGGCATCTTTGGTTTGATTTGTACCTTATTTCTTTATAGGAAAGTGAAAACTAATTAAAGAATTGATTTCCTTTATTTATTTATTTTTCTTTTTCTTTTCAAAGGACTCATCTCAGCCTCACTCACACTCCACATGATGTACCTAACAGACTGAGCCCCAGCCGGGTATTGATGTGTTTGTAGGAAAATGGATGCATTTTTTTTTCTTTTCTCATTTTTTTCCTTCTTTGAATGGCATCATATTTTCTTTTTGCTTCCATCCAGAATTTTCTATTTTTTTGTTCGGACTTTCAACCCGTGCAATTTTTCAATTTACAAAGATTTTATAGGTGTGATATTACAAGATTCTCATTATTATTTTTCATGATAATCTCTTTCTTTTACCATTAAATCTTAAGATCTTTTTCCACTTTATTTTCTCTAAAAATTCTTTAAAATAATAATAGTGGATTCTTCTTTTATAGTTTTAATTATTATAATAATTTACTATATCTTTGTTTTGGCCCGGGCTCAGCACATGCGTTTTTTGCTAGTTATATATATTAAAGCAATAGGGGGGAGGTGGGTTGTGGAGGGTGCTACGTCATCCCTAAAAAGTCTCTCATTTCAAAGAAATATAGAAAAAAATAATACAACCTTTTGCTTTCACATGGGCCATTATACATACCTCTCAAAATCTCCTTCCTAAATCTCCATTTTAAGTTTCCTTTCCAAATCTTTTTCCTAAATCTCTCGACCGATCTTTCCTAATTTTTCTCTCATTCAAATCTAACCCAATCCATTTTGCAACCCATGAGATCTCCATCCACTCTCTTTTCGAGCCATCAATGTAGACATCTCCTCCCTATAACTTATTACCCACTTTAAATTCTCTCAATTTCTTGTGGGCTCCACCTATAACTTATTACTCACTTTCCACACTCACTTCATGCGGCCCACTACACTCAATTCTCAAGCTGCAATTTACGAATCTATTGGCACATACAATGAACATACCCTTAAAATCAATTGAAATCAATTTGTAATCCTAATCAATTTAATCTAATCTATTGGAACATACAATGGACCTACCTTCTAAATATTGGAAATTTTATGTAATGCACTTACCTCATAATTTTTTTGCATCTTGAGTGGCCCAAAGAAAAATCTAAATCTTCAGCATCATGTAGTGCTTATGTAAGAATCACGAACCATAGATTAATATACAGCCAAAAAATTTATGAGTGGCCCCTACCTCACAAATTCCTTTCATTGAAATTATTTCCTCAAATCACCCCCCCCCCCCCCCCCCCCCCCCCCCCCCAACACACACACACAAACAAAAAAAAAAAAAAACCTTCACTTAGTTAATCATCACCACTACTATCAGTTACATGACTAAATAAACCAAGAAGGATTGTCAAGCAAGATGAAATCAAAATCCAATCCATTCGTAAATTTGAATTGTAATCAGGTTCTACCTATTGGACCAAACTTACCTGAGTGATATCAAACGTAGTTAATGGGTTTGCCCTAAGTAATATATTATATGCCCCTCACTTTGATTTAGTTAATGGGTTTGCCATTTTGAATTTAAGTTCCATTTTTTCTCTAAGAGAAGTTTCCTAAATAGTGGAGAAAATCTCTGTAAATATTAGGTTTTTAAACGACACAAACTGTTCGTTCATGCATCTTTGTAAAATTTTCTTGCATTGCCTTTTCTATTAGTGCACTAAAATTTGTTTGCATTTGTTTAATTTGATTATGCCTAACAATCCTTTGATTTTTAAATCACATGAACATAATACAAATGGAAATACATTACCATTCCATATTGTTGCTATGAATATGATCATCTAAATTCTTTGTGTGGCCACACCATTAGATTGGATACATGATAGTGTTGTTAGCATTAATATAAGGGTTAATATATTATTATGCATGTAACTCATGTTCAGTGATCTAGCGGAAAATAAAGTGTTCTTAGGAATAATTTTGGTATTTGCTATTAGAGTGCATATTAAAAACACATGTCATTTTAAATTATTAGCTAATCATATTTCAAATAGTATTGGAGATAACAATAATATCATATGTGTTTTCAATTTTTAATATATTTATCTTTCAAGTGTTTGTTGCTAGTATAAGGAATAATGGAAGTGAGATTTATGAAGTTGACCGATTCTTGGTGAGCTATAATAGCATGAGATGAGCTGGCCACTTCCAAGGGATGAAATCTCTAATACTAACCAATCATATTCCTTATCTAATGGTAAAAACCTTATCTCTAACAAATCCTAACAAACACTTTTACCTCTTCACCCTCCCACAGTCACACTCTTTATTGAAAAGGATAACAACTGTTAACAAAAAAAACAAAAAAAAAGAAAAAATCCTTTTGATATCTAAATATAAAAATGGTAAATATCTCGCTACAACGATCTATCATACCTTTATGGTGGTAATTGTTTGTTTGTAGATTAATCATTGTCACACCCCACTCCTGTTGAGTCTGTCGGTGCCAATGGCTTACTAGATCAGATATGTTATGATCTCTTTTAGAAGCTTTTAATCGTGCATCTTGACAAAGTGACAAGATCAACATTGAAGTATAAAACCAGGACCATGGCTGACTTGATCGCAAGATCATCACCGTGGCATGGCTCTCTTGCCAAGACTTTTAAATAAATTACACAGAGAGAAAAATCCGAGCTTCTAAATAAGTCTTATTGCTTCAAGCGCAAGCCTGTGCCTTTTCACCCCATCTCAATGTAGATATGCAAATAAGCATATATAAATATTTTCTTCATTTCAATCAAATCCGATGTGATATTCCGGTAATGAAGTCTAAATAGCTTGTTTACTATTTTAAAATTTTCCATCATTCTCCCATAATTTTTAAAATTTCTAATACTAATGTCACCAAGGCAAGCCTATAATTTTCCTAGGGCCATATTAATTGGCAACAATTTGATCAAGAAGATTACGATAGAATCATTTATCCATAACACACCTTGGGGTATATTTATGTAATTGAGGGGATTCTGCAATAGAGAGGGAAACTGTTTAGATTTTCTATAAAAACCATTGTTTCACTGTTAGGTGCAACAATTTTTTCTTGTTGAAAAGTAAAGAAGATAAAGGATTGAATGCGAAATCCTCTTGTCGCATAAATAAGTTATCGATGTTCAATTCTGTTCCGATTAACTCCATCATAATGTTTGCCTAGTTTCCTATAAAAAATCTCTAGTGGCTTCATCTAAAAAGTCCATCAACAAGACCCAGAAATTAGAAAGATAGTAGGGGGAAATAAATGAATCAATCAGGCGGGAACTAACTGCACTATCATGAAGAGATTGCAATTTCCTGGTACTTCCATTGCATTCAATAAGTGTCCATTTGTCACCAATACATAATTGAAGCCTCGGGATCTTCAAGTCTGGAACGTTTTAGGAGCATCTATCAACAGCTATTAGAGTCTGAATCACTCTATCACTGGACCCATATCTATAGAGATGGGAGGCTTAAAGACTCATGTGCTGTGTCAGGACCTCATATGGTTGGTCCCTCATGTATTTAATCCTGCTCTAAAGATTGGATCAGAGTATTTGATCCTGTACAAAAGACTGAAGGCATATTGTATAAGCCATTCAAACTTTCAAATTAATTAAAAAACTGGTTCCTATCCATGGGAGATTTGAGACAACTTCCTCTTTTTAAGTGTAATTCTATATGCAATGTAAAACTCACTCACTGTATGTATTTATACTCCAAAAGATCTTGTCAAGAAACAGAGAAAAGATTGGTGATTTTCACCAGACTTGGCCTTCTTTTTTGTTCCATGTGTTTAAGATCCAGCAGCAAGCTTTAGGACAAACAACTGGAAAACAAAGAGAAAAATTCATGTTTTTCACTGCTAGTTTGGAGACATGATAGTGATACTGAGTGAATCCCGATTCAGAACTAAGACACTAAAACATAATAAATGTGGCTCGTCAGTTTGATAAAAAAAAGAAGAAAGGGATTTTGAGAAAAAAAAAAAAGCAGCAGCAGCTTACACTGTAATCTGTAACTCCAAAACACTGTAGGTGCCACCAGTTCATGGGCGGCTGGCTGAGCAATATTCAAGCCCGGCCCAATTTTTAAATCATTAGCCCAAGCGTGACCGTAGGCCAACTTGGGCATAAGTGTTTGGCCGTAGCCTGGCCCACTTGAAAAAGGTTAAGCCCAAGACTGGGTAGATGATGACTTTTGTAAAAAAAAAATCTTCTAATGATTGAACTATAGCTCAGCCAGTTGGGCCGCGTGTGCGTGCGTGAAAAAAGTGCATGTATTTGAATCCCTATTCTAACAAAAAAATTGTGTCTCTCATTCAGGTTGGACTGAGCTTGGGTTTTCTACAATGAGTCCAAGCTCAGCCTCTGTGCCAAATCCTAAGGCTCCAGTTCGGCCCAAAGCTGGCTGGGCCTGGGTCAGGCTCAGTCCGACCTAGTCCAAAGAGGCATTTTAGTATATAAGAATATATAAAATAAATAAAAATGGAAGGGCCAAGCCAGGCCTAGCACTGTTCAAGCCCAGCTCTCAAAATTGAGGACTGCAAAAATATGTTTTCTTAAAATAAAAAGCCCTCATTTTAAGGCCCAAACCAAGCCCTCTCATCTGAGGGCTGGATTGATGGGCCTTAGTTCAACCTCGGGCTACAGCAAACCCATTTTTCTTTTTGGTGTTTTGCTATATTAGATAACTGATCTAGAAGTGTCACATTTAAAGTGAGGACAGTAGATCGCCAACACACTTTATGGTAGTATGGTGTTGGACCTTGGCATCACACACATGCCCATGGATCAATTATTGGTTCTTCAAGTTTTCAGGTATCACTTTTGACTAGTACCTAGCAAAAAAAAAAGTGAGTACAATAGACCTATCTATCTTTGTGCTCTGAGCGTAGTGGTTTGGAAAGCAAGTTCAAATCTTTGGTCCCGTTTGGCAATTTACTATTTAAGTGATAGTAATGTAAAGTCTCAAATTAAGAGAGAACAAAATATAAGAGGGTTATGGTAGTATTTTGTCTTTAGTTGATTGGTAGGGAATTTTTTTTACTTTTTATGTAAAAAGCGAGTGTTTTTTAGTCTTTTAGTAGAGGAATGAGGTTGTTTTTTTACTATTTTTTTAAAGATAGAATTTTGAAGATATGTGCTTTTGATGTGACCCCATGTCTGTAAAATAGAAGCTTTACATCACTTTTACTAACCTAGTAAATTGCCAAACGGGTGTCTACCTATATTTCTTCCAAGTGGAAGGAGCGGAATTCATAGTGGGAACCACCTATAGTACATCAAATCATTTCAAAGTAAACTCTTACCCAACGTGCTAGATGTCACCAAAGTTTACCCCAACAAGAGTCAGTCCCACCATAAAAATAAACACATGATTAAAAGAGTAACTGTTGCACGTGATTAGTATTTATGAAATTATCTTAATTATGATCTTAATTACACCCAATAAAAGTCGGTCCCAATGTAGTATTAGCTTGCTTGGCTCATTTACAACTTACACCCCAAGGGTTACTTCTAAGTCCAAACGATAGACCTTACCATTTAGGGGTGCAAATGGGTATTTAAAGACTTTGGATTAGAATAAACCGGATATGGAATCTATTTTTGACTTTTTCCTTTTTTTTATATATGGGAGAGGTTCATATTTGAATTTGAATCTACGCATAGTGGAATAGAAGCTTTCAACTTTGAAATTAGATCTCTATTTGTTCAACCCAAGGATACAGATCTAGGATGATTGCATTCACGTATTATAAAGATATATAGGTTTTGAGGGCTTAAATAGTACTCAATATTCATATTTGACAGTCTACTTAGCCTTCCTCATTTACCATTTATTAATCTGACTTGTATAATTTTTAAAAAAATTTCATGCTCTTTATCCAATTATACTAATGCACTTTGCATCTTATTTCAAATCGAGATATGATGACATAAGCAGCTTGTTCTTTCGCAAGAATTCAGATAATTCTTATCTAAAGAATTTATAAATTCTCCAAATAGTGTCCCCCACATGGGATTTACAAATCTTCATAGCCAAAGAAGCATTTGTAAATTTTAAAGAGGTTGGAATTAAGAGATTTCAATAGGATATTTGAGACTTCTCATGAGGTTGTAATTTAGAATTCTAGAAAAAGCAAACCCATAGCATTTTGGGCCTATTCTTTTAGTGGGATTATTGAAAATAACTTGGTGTGTTGGAGAATCATGGCATAATGCGATGGCTTATCCTTGGCATTTTCAAATGCCATTAATCTTTAGTAGAATTTCAAAATTTTAGCTACCTAAAAATGTCTCAAATAATCTTTGGAATTTCATGAATTTTAAACTCTTTACTTTTTAGTTGAGTTTATGGATGCTCAAATAGATAGAAGGATTTAGGAATTCCACATTCCCACATGTTTTGAAAATTTAAGAATTCTCCAGACAAAAATTCTCTGAATTCGAGTGAAGAAAAATGCCCTAAATGCCATGTAGAAATTCCCAACTTGACAAATTTTAGTCAATAATTCTACTAACAAAACAAGCCTATACGTTTTATGTCATATTTGGACTCGGAACCGAATCTATATAAATCTCGAATGGGTTCGAATCTAGCCCGTTTCCATCCTAGCCTTACCTAGTTATTCCATTAAATCACCAAAACACCCTTTACTTAAAATCCTCATTTCCAACACAATGCTACACCCAAAGCCCAACCCCCAGTCACAGCCCGACCTTCATGTCATTTCTAAAATTACCAAAACACCCTTCACAAAGAAACCCTCATTTCCAACACCCCCCTCCCATAAGATAAATACCCCTCATCTCCCTAAACCCTAATTCCCTCTCTACATCCTCCCTCCCTCTGCAACTGCCTCTGCCGCTGCCGCTGCCGCCAGAAGAAGAAGAAGAAGAAGAAGAAGGAGAGATGGGTCGCGTCATCAGAGCTCAGAGGAAGGGAGCCGGCTCCGTTTTCAAGTCCCACACCCACCACCGCAAGGGCCCCGCCCGCTTTCGCTCCCTCGACTTCGGCGAGCGCAACGGCTACCTCAAGGGAGTCATCACCGAGGTCATCCACGACCCCGGCCGCGGCGCTCCCCTCGCCCGCGTCACCTTCCGCCACCCATTCCGCTACAAGCACCAGAAGGAGCTCTTCATCGCCGCCGAGGGCATGTACACCGGCCAGTTCGTCTACTGCGGCAAGAAGGCCAACCTCATGGTCGGAAACGTCCTCCCCCTCCGATCCATCCCCGAAGGTGCCGTCGTCTGCAACGTCGAGCACCACGTCGGCGACCGTGGCGTCCTCGCTCGCGCCTCCGGCGACTACGCCATCGTTATCAGCCACAATCCTGATAACGGAACCTCCAGGTCCGTCTTCTTCTTCATACCAATTAGGGTTTTGTTTCCATTTGAATTCTAGGGTTTTGATTTTTATCAGATCTCGATACTATTGAGAAGAAATGATCCTGTGGTATGGTATATTATGATTGGACGTATCTTTGTTTGATCTAATCTGTTCTCTTTTGAGAATCCATCCGTGTAGGAACAGCCCCTTTTCATTCATCTAAGGTGATATGGGCAGTCAGATTGAGCATGCATAGAAAAATATAGCAACATAGCTTGTGCATCTATCCAAATCAGCGGTGTAGGTCGAGCAAAATCCATGATCGTTTCTCATTATTATGTTTGATAGTTGGGTTTGAAACAAGAGAAATGGTATTGTAAGTACAGTGCTGACTGCAACTAGTATTAACCATTTGGTTTAAGCTATGTGGAGCTGACCTTTGCTTGCTTGATTGTCCCGTTCATATCATATGACTGATTTTGTGCAAAGAATGATTTGATTTTCACTCTAATTGGAGTTATATACAGCATGTCATTGTTCTTGTGTGACAAACATTGCCATTTGCATTTCACAAATTGTAAACCCAATGGTGCTAATCAATTGTGTTTGGAGTGGAAATTTGGCCTTTGTTCTATGAGTGAGTCTGCTCAGATAAAGTGTCCCCATGCTGGTTATGTTAGATTTTATCTACAGGTATCACCATACTAGCGGCCTAGTCATTCAGAGGTATGTGGTACGTTATGAGTGTTTTTAATCAAACAAAATTGGCGCCACCCGGTTAAGTCAAATGGCTTCCTACAAATACAAAGGTTTGGCAGAATTACAACGATTAAACAAAAGCGCTCCCTACCGTCAAATTCTAGGGCAGAACAGGTCTGGTTTTTAAAAAATAGTGATTATTTTACTCTAAAACTTACTTTCATTTTAATTTCTCTTGCTGCTAGATTGAAGAAAACAATTAGGAATGAATTGTATGTTATATACTTTGATAATGACTAATTAGACTTTGGAAGTGTAGTATTTATGATTTGGCTTGATGTAACCAATTATGATACGTGTTTATGTTCTTTAGGAATTTTTTTATATAGAAAATTTTATTTGGAAAGTTTTAAGATTTATCCAGTACTTCACTAATCCTTTTTGTGAAAAATTGTTAGGAAAAACATCAATTACTTTCTTATTGTCAAAACTTTTCTGTTATGAGAAATCAATAGGCACGTTTGGTTTTTGGCATCCACTTAGAAGTTAAACCTGCAGTTTGTCATTTCTGGGAAAGACTCCATGGTTTGCACTTGATCTGGCAACCTGCCATTTTGGGGGTCCAACAGAAAATGTCTCTCTCCTCATACCAGCATATGGAAGAAGTGGAGCAATGATTCTAGGGTTCCTTCAGGGAACTGGTTATGCATACAATAAAGCCATGCATAGCCGAAGGCTTTTTTTCCGGTTATATTCCTTGTCATCAGCATTTTAATGGATATAATTTTTTTCTTGGAAAAATGTCCTTCGCATGATTCTACATAACATCTCTTGTATTATATTTGCTTGAATTATACATTCACAGTCGAACCATGCTCATCCGACTGACTGTTGATTGTTTACCTTAAGAACTGTGTTTTTACATTTTGTTGATGTTCAGCTAAAAAAGTGCTTGAAATAACCTAATTACTGAGGAGTCAGGACTTGGACAACTCCAATGGACTCGTGAATCTTGTCACCCCTTGCTCTCTTGCTTTTGTGCCCCTATCATAACCTTATCTCGCAGTGCTCTGTCCCAAATACATTTCCAACATGTAGAGCTATGTGTCCCCACAATCTGCTCGATCATCCATGTGAATTGGGCAGAACCACAACTACCTGAGCAGTTAATGGGGCTGGTGCTGGGTTCAGTTAACCTCACATGCAGCTGTTTCTCCACAATGCCCAAAACATATAAAACATTACTAGATGGATGGATGGGCTGGCTACTTCCACAACCACTGTTCTTGGAACTACGAGCTTTTGGTTTTCGTCTCCATTGAAGTTGTCTTTTTGCCTGCAGCTCTTTTGGATGTGTCTCAACCAGCCATCAGATGATCTTGACAATACCTGACATGAGCTTGTTAAAGGTCTGCCATGGCTTGAATAGTTTGTACTTGCCTTAACAATCATCTTAGAGTGCGCACTCCTACTACGAGAAGTTTTGCCATTCATAATGATCATGCAAGTTGATGACTTTAGTCAAACGGTTCATTTCACTATAATCAGAGCGGTATTCACATATCTCATAATTTACTGGGACAATTTTGTTCCAAAATACTGCCCCTTGATGAGAAAGGCTCTGCAATGGAGGATGCGCTTTTTTTTTTTTTTTTTCGGTATGTCAGCTTAGGGGGGTTGGAGCCCTAGCTCTCTGGTGAGGGAGCCCTCAACCCGAGGAGAGTAAACCTTGGGTGACGAAGGGGGACCCTCGGGTGAGGGGAGATGACCTCCAGTGAGGTAGCACATCCTCGGGTGAGGAAAGGTGCTGCCCAGGTTTGAATCCTAAGCATGCAGGTTCTTATAGAGTATGCACTTACCTATGTCACAACTAACAGTTCTGTCACGGGCCACCTTTTTTTTTTTTTCTGTAGAAACCTGACACAACTTTATGCACAAGGGAGCTCTATCTCAAACAGATTTATCAAGTGCTTATATGTATTTAAGTTGAAACATAAATTACATGGCCACTCCCACCTCTTATCGGTCTTCTCCTATTTTGTCATCTACTTTGGGGAGCATGAAATGTATCTAACCTGGGCAGTCATGTTGTGGGAGCTTGGGGCTGTAGGTCGAATACTTGCATAATCTATCTGCATTATTGCAGGATTAAGCTTCCCTCTGGTGCCAAGAAGATTGTGCCAAGCGGGTGCCGTGCAATGATTGGGCAGGTAGCTGGTGGAGGCAGGACTGAGAAGCCCATGCTCAAGGCAGGTAATGCTTACCATAAGTACCGAGTGAAGAGGAACTGCTGGCCTAAGGTACGTGGTGTGGCCATGAACCCTGTAGAGCACCCTCACGGAGGAGGAAATCATCAACACATTGGGCATGCCAGTACTGTTCGTCGCGACGCCCCACCTGGCCAGAAGGTTGGTCTCATTGCTGCCAGGAGGACTGGTCGTCTCCGTGGGCAAGCTGCTGCAACTGCTGCCAAGTCAGAGAAGGGTGCTTAGTGAATTTGTGCTTTGATTTGCCAGGAAAACTCTCTTTCTTTTCTTTTCCTTTTATTTTCTCTCTGCAGTTTCAGATCAGACTTTAAGAAGTTGGATTTCAAATTTTTGATTGAAGAGGCTTGCAAATTTCTATTAATGTCTATTGCAACTCATGGCTCAGGCACATGCGCGTGCCCACACACACATATATTTATATATATATATTTATATATATGTCACGCCTGCTTTAACATGTTGGTAGTCTCAGGTTAAATTTTCGTTCATACCAAATTCTATGCTGTTCTGGAATCAGGGAAAATGTTTCATAATTCTCTGGTTGTCTTGACCAGTTTTAAGGCCCTGTTTTGGATAGTGGGTCTAATGAGTTTACCTGTAAATCTAGTTGCATGCAACTCTGTCAACAAGGGGCAGAAGAGCAAAACAATTGAAATTTACAGGTTGCTCAAGCTATCACTGCAGTTGCATGCTTACAAGCTATCCACAGCTATCCTTATTCAGGCCTCTATCTCCGCTATTCCTTATTCCATATGGCTCCACAAAAATCAGTGCTGAGATTGTTAAAAAAGAAGAGTCAATTCTCTCCAAAAATTTTCTGTATGGTAAAAAAGGCAATACTTTATACTTACCATTTGCATCCTGTGAATTGGAATGAGCACTAAAACTAAGTCTTTCAGAGGTCTCAGGATTCACAGCTAAGAACTTTAAAAAACAGAGCTTTCCTGTTGGCCCTTGGTTGGCCTTTTATTTCCGAATCAAACACTTTGTGAGCTTCCTTTATAAGAGAATGGTACTTGCGAAAGAAACCCTTTCTTTCTCGTTAGAGAGAAACAAACTGATTCATGACCTTTTTGGAAACAATTGCCAAGGATCAGGCCAGTTTTACAATAAGGGTCTGGTTGGAGAATAGGTGATGGGTCAATGGTGGATATCTGGAATGAAAAATGGATTCCCTGAGTGTACAATCTGAAGGATAATTCTACACTGGCTACTGCACCTTCTCCTCCCCCCTACAAAGTCAAGGATTTCCTCACTAATATATCCCAAAGGAGTGGCACAGGCCTCTTATTCAGTCCACATCGATATCAGAAATTCTGGATGCCATGTAACTTAGCATGCAACTAAGAAAATGACGCAGAAGATGGATAAGAAAATGAGAGAGATGAAATGGGGGTGCAAAATGCAAAAAGTTGTAGCCACATCGAGTGTTGAAGTAAAATTTAGGGCAATGTTTCACACATTTCATGAGATGATATGGCTCATACAACTAATGAATGAACTGGGTTCAGTCTCATGCACAAAATAGTTATTTTGTGATAATCAAGCAGCCATTTGTTATAGCGCCCATCTTCAATGAAAGGAGAAAGCACATAGAGGTTAACTACCACTTTGCCCAACAGGTTAACAGTGTGAGTGATTAAAATGTTAATCCCTATGTTTGGAAATGCATTCAACTTGGAGGCAAAATTTTCTTCTGCAGGAACATCCGCATGCAGACATTCCCATCCAATTGATAAAAGAGGCGGCTAGGCACGTCAAATTATCAGGACTCCTGAATTTAAAGCGCTCACCAATTGGATGGGAACATCTGTACACAGGACATTCCAGTAGGAGAAAATTCGCCAACTTGGAGATCTCTTCACCAAAGAGACTGGAGGATTCATCTAAAACTTATGACTGACACACATTAATAGTTGGAATCTATTCAAACCTTTCGGGGGAGTGTAGATACAAGAGAATTATGGCATGTGTGGCAGATTCAATCCCATGTTTAAGCAGTGAATGTGCCCCCATGTTTGGATGGTTTTATCTTATCTTATCTTATTATTATTATTATTATGTTCTTTCATAAGTTTTGGGAGATGCTTAAAGGTGATATAATGTCTTGTTTACATGGATTTCATGCTCAGGGTTGTCTTCATGAGTAGTTAGGTGCTTTTCTCATTGTTTTGATTCACTCTTTTATCAGTTGGATGGGAATGTCTGGTTGCTCAAGCAAAACAATTGAAATTTGCAGGTTGCTCAAGCTATCACTGCAGTTGCATGCTTACAAGGATCCATATGGTTACATATGGCGTGAGAATTATCCAGAAAATGGAGATTTACATGAATGATAGCATATGGTATCAGGATCACCTGGATGATGATCCCCCGACTTCATTTGAATTGTTGCTCTGTAACTTGTCTTTGGACACCAAACGTCCTCGGGTGAGTGGGGTTTGAGCTCCAATAGGAACGGGAAGATACAGATCTATAGTGTCCTAAAGCAGGGTTGATTAGAATGAAACATGAAGAAGAATCTCTCTCTATTTTTATTTGGATGTTGGTGACAGAGTAGTACCGGTTGTGATGCATGCAGTTAACGATCTCTACACCATATGCATATGAGGCGATTTGACAGTCAATTCTGGTTCTGATAACTAGTAATCAGGCTAGTTCCACTTCCAAGTCATTCCCATCTCAATGATATGTGGGCTCCCGATATATTAAACAATCAGGGCTAGCCCTACATCATCAAAGCCTCATCTCCATTATGGATGATATTAAGGCCCATCATCATCAAAGACTCGTGCTGTTAAAAGCTTTCTTTTTGTAACCATTACTCAGAGAGACCAGTGATCTACCAATCTCCATGGAGTGTTGAGAAGGGAAAAGAAATGGGGGTTAAGAGTAGAAGAGGCCAGCAAATTGCTAATATTCATGGCAAGGTGGGTGGTCTACTCATTTCTCAGCAAGAAAATGACCAATATCTCCACCCTGGATTTTTAGGAAGCACGAGCGGCTGCTTATGGAACAGAAGGGACGACAACAGAGAGGCAACAAAGTAGATGGGTGAGCACCGAACACTGCACCTAAGCTAGCCCCTCTCCAAGCATTTCCTTCATTGCCATGCCATTTATTTGACAGCCTGTTAGGATCTCGATATATCGGATGCTGGAAACCTCATGTTCGTTTTTTTTTATTTTTTTTTTATTTTTTATGCATCTTAATAACCAGTGACGGAGTAATAACCTCAAGTTGCCTTTCAGTGAGAGGTTTTTCCTATTGCCGTAAGGTTCATAACCATTGCAGGGTACAGCTGTGTTCCGAGGAACCCAAACAGAATCTCATGATTTCCTGCTTCTGGGGCTCTTCAATTCTCCTGTTTCAGAAGCTAGAAGCCCCATCGTTCATAGCTATGTCAGTTGTCACTACAATTTATCATTAACCCTCAAAATGGTTCTAGATATCATACAGCTTTTTTTTTTTTCAGCCTTAAAAATCCATTTTCTGCCCCCACTCATCTCTTACCAACTTGGTGAGAGTATCTCTCATAGGAGCACCTCTCTCTCTCTCTATATATATATATATATTTCAAAAACAACTCTTTGCCTTTATGTTAAGAGGTAACTACCCATTTCTAAAGTTTGGAACGAAGTTCCTCAACTACTAAATTTGGAGTTAAAAAGCTCAAGTTTGGCTTTCTACACCAATGGATAATCATCCCAAGCAATGGATGAAATGAGCTCGTGGCAATGGTAGGTTGCTCGCTATTGCAAGCTACCAGGAGTAAAAAAAACATCCCAATCAAACAATGTGGGAGATCAGCTATTAGTCCTTATCAAACGCACTCATGATGATTAGCCTTACCCAGTTAGAGAGCTCACAATCTCGAGCTCGGCTCCTACCAAGTCGAGTCTCTCTTAATTCTGATCCACCCCACCGATTACTATAGAAAAGAAGGCTCAAATTGATAATACGTTTCTCAATTTCATGTCATGAGAAATGTGAGAAGCTTTTCAGCTACTTTTGCATTGATTTTGGAAGAACAGAACCACATTTCCGGTAAATAATGTAAGCATTAAAAGATCAAAAGATATTATTCGTTCGACTCGTATAAAAACAAAATGAACCACATATTACTACTTTAATTTATTTTTAAAGTAGTTAAAACACATCCTAAAATCTTAAATTCACCGGACATTGCTTTCTAATGTCTAGAGATATATTTTTTTTTTTAAATAATTTTTATACAAACCTTAAGGCTTCTTGTTCTCTGGGATGCAACTCAGCCAGACGGCTCGCTCATTCTCAGCACAACTTGGCTAAATGGCTTGACTCAAGGGGGGACTGAGTCACCCCCTGCACTCAGATTTCCCCTTGAGGCAACGCTATATCTCATTTACAATTCGCATGACAATGTGCTATTCCTCTTCCTTTGATACAATCCGAACCACTTTTTCTTTCCAACCTATTTGAGACTTGAGAGTGAGGTAGGTCAAAAGGATAAACAACAGTGTCTCAGTCATTTTACCAAAAAAAAAAAAAGGAAGAAGTTGTATCAGCTGACCTTCTGTTTTTTTCCATGCAACATCAATTCTCAAAATCAGTGTTGGATAAAAGAAGAAGAAGAAGAAGCTGAATATTTATTTGGAAGTGGAAGACATGCGAGACCTGAGTAACAGGAAGTCTATGTTCTATCATGTTTCTTGGCAAAATGAGAAAGAAATTGCCGCAGTGGATTTTTTTATTTTTTTTTTATGCTTAGCGGCTACAGCTATCCACAGCTATCCTTATTCAGGCCTCTATCTCCGCTATTCCTTATTCCATATGGCTCCACAAAAATCAGTGCTGAGATTGTTAAAAAAGAAGAGTCAATTCTCTCCAAAAATTTTCTGTATGGTAAAAAAGGCAATACTTTATACTTACCATTTGCATCCTGTGAATTGGAATGAGCACTAAAACTAAGTCTTTCAGAGGTCTCAGGATTCACAGCTAAGAACTTTAAAAAACAGAGCTTTCCTGTTGGCCCTTGGTTGGCCTTTTATTTCCGAATCAAACACTTTGTGAGCTTCCTTTATAAGAGAATGGTACTTGCGAAAGAAACCCTTTCTTTCTCGTTAGAGAGAAACAAACTGATTCATGACCTTTTTGGAAACAATTGCCAAGGATCAGGCCAGTTTTACAATAAGGGTCTGGTTGGAGAATAGGTGATGGGTCAATGGTGGATATCTGGAATGAAAAATGGATTCCCTGAGTGTACAATCTGAAGGATAATTCTACACTGGCTACTGCACCTTCTCCTCCCCCCTACAAAGTCAAGGATTTCCTCACTAATATATCCCAAAGGAGTGGCACAGGCCTCTTATTCAGTCCACATCGATATCAGAAATTCTGGATGCCATGTAACTTAGCATGCAACTAAGAAAATGACGCAGAAGATGGATAAGAAAATGAGAGAGATGAAATGGGGGTGCAAAATGCAAAAAGTTGTAGCCACATCGAGTGTTGAAGTAAAATTTAGGGCAATGTTTCACACATTTCATGAGATGATATGGCTCATACAACTAATGAATGAACTGGGTTCAGTCTCATGCACAAAATAGTTATTTTGTGATAATCAAGCAGCCATTTGTTATAGCGCCCATCTTCAATGAAAGGAGAAAGCACATAGAGGTTAACTACCACTTTGCCCAACAGGTTAACAGTGTGAGTGATTAAAATGTTAATCCCTATGTTTGGAAATGCATTCAACTTGGAGGCAAAATTTTCTTCTGCAGGAACATCCGCATGCAGACATTCCCATCCAATTGATAAAAGAGGCGGCTAGGCACGTCAAATTATCAGGACTCCTGAATTTAAAGCGCTCACCAATTGGATGGGAACATCTGTACACAGGACATTCCAGTAGGAGAAAATTCGCCAACTTGGAGATCTCTTCACCAAAGAGACTGGAGGATTCATCTAAAACTTATGACTGACACACATTAATAGTTGGAATCTATTCAAACCTTTCGGGGGAGTGTAGATACAAGAGAATTATGGCATGTGTGGCAGATTCAATCCCATGTTTAAGCAGTGAATGTGCCCCCATGTTTGGATGGTTTTATCTTATCTTATCTTATTATTATTATTATTATGTTCTTTCATAAGTTTTGGGAGATGCTTAAAGGTGATATAATGTCTTGTTTACATGGATTTCATGCTCAGGGTTGTCTTCATGAGTAGTTAGGTGCTTTTCTCATTGTTTTGATTCACTCTTTTATCAGTTGGATGGGAATGTCTGGTTGCTCAAGCAAAACAATTGAAATTTGCAGGTTGCTCAAGCTATCACTGCAGTTGCATGCTTACAAGGATCCATATGGTTACATATGGCGTGAGAATTATCCAGAAAATGGAGATTTACATGAATGATAGCATATGGTATCAGGATCACCTGGATGATGATCCCCCGACTTCATTTGAATTGTTGCTCTGTAACTTGTCTTTGGACACCAAACGTCCTCGGGTGAGTGGGGTTTGAGCTCCAATAGGAACGGGAAGATACAGATCTATAGTGTCCTAAAGCAGGGTTGATTAGAATGAAACATGAAGAAGAATCTCTCTCTATTTTTATTTGGATGTTGGTGACAGAGTAGTACCGGTTGTGATGCATGCAGTTAACGATCTCTACACCATATGCATATGAGGCGATTTGACAGTCAATTCTGGTTCTGATAACTAGTAATCAGGCTAGTTCCACTTCCAAGTCATTCCCATCTCAATGATATGTGGGCTCCCGATATATTAAACAATCAGGGCTAGCCCTACATCATCAAAGCCTCATCTCCATTATGGATGATATTAAGGCCCATCATCATCAAAGACTCGTGCTGTTAAAAGCTTTCTTTTTGTAACCATTACTCAGAGAGACCAGTGATCTACCAATCTCCATGGAGTGTTGAGAAGGGAAAAGAAATGGGGGTTAAGAGTAGAAGAGGCCAGCAAATTGCTAATATTCATGGCAAGGTGGGTGGTCTACTCATTTCTCAGCAAGAAAATGACCAATATCTCCACCCTGGATTTTTAGGAAGCACGAGCGGCTGCTTATGGAACAGAAGGGACGACAACAGAGAGGCAACAAAGTAGATGGGTGAGCACCGAACACTGCACCTAAGCTAGCCCCTCTCCAAGCATTTCCTTCATTGCCATGCCATTTATTTGACAGCCTGTTAGGATCTCGATATATCGGATGCTGGAAACCTCATGTTCGTTTTTTTTTATTTTTTTTTTATTTTTTATGCATCTTAATAACCAGTGACGGAGTAATAACCTCAAGTTGCCTTTCAGTGAGAGGTTTTTCCTATTGCCGTAAGGTTCATAACCATTGCAGGGTACAGCTGTGTTCCGAGGAACCCAAACAGAATCTCATGATTTCCTGCTTCTGGGGCTCTTCAATTCTCCTGTTTCAGAAGCTAGAAGCCCCATCGTTCATAGCTATGTCAGTTGTCACTACAATTTATCATTAACCCTCAAAATGGTTCTAGATATCATACAGCTTTTTTTTTTTTCAGCCTTAAAAATCCATTTTCTGCCCCCACTCATCTCTTACCAACTTGGTGAGAGTATCTCTCATAGGAGCACCTCTCTCTCTCTCTATATATATATATATTTCAAAAACAACTCTTTGCCTTTATGTTAAGAGGTAACTACCCATTTCTAAAGTTTGGAACGAAGTTCCTCAACTACTAAATTTGGAGTTAAAAAGCTCAAGTTTGGCTTTCTACACCAATGGATAATCATCCCAAGCAATGGATGAAATGAGCTCGTGGCAATGGTAGGTTGCTCGCTATTGCAAGCTACCAGGAGTAAAAAAAACATCCCAATCAAACAATGTGGGAGATCAGCTATTAGTCCTTATCAAACGCACTCATGATGATTAGCCTTACCCAGTTAGAGAGCTCACAATCTCGAGCTCGGCTCCTACCAAGTCGAGTCTCTCTTAATTCTGATCCACCCCACCGATTACTATAGAAAAGAAGGCTCAAATTGATAATACGTTTCTCAATTTCATGTCATGAGAAATGTGAGAAGCTTTTCAGCTACTTTTGCATTGATTTTGGAAGAACAGAACCACATTTCCGGTAAATAATGTAAGCATTAAAAGATCAAAAGATATTATTCGTTCGACTCGTATAAAAACAAAATGAACCACATATTACTACTTTAATTTATTTTTAAAGTAGTTAAAACACATCCTAAAATCTTAAATTCACCGGACATTGCTTTCTAATGTCTAGAGATATATTTTTTTTTTAAATAATTTTTATACAAACCTTAAGGCTTCTTGTTCTCTGGGATGCAACTCAGCCAGACGGCTCGCTCATTCTCAGCACAACTTGGCTAAATGGCTTGACTCAAGGGGGGACTGAGTCACCCCCTGCACTCAGATTTCCCCTTGAGGCAACGCTATATCTCATTTACAATTCGCATGACAATGTGCTATTCCTCTTCCTTTGATACAATCCGAACCACTTTTTCTTTCCAACCTATTTGAGACTTGAGAGTGAGGTAGGTCAAAAGGATAAACAACAGTGTCTCAGTCATTTTACCAAAAAAAAAAAAAGGAAGAAGTTGTATCAGCTGACCTTCTGTTTTTTTCCATGCAACATCAATTCTCAAAATCAGTGTTGGATAAAAGAAGAAGAAGAAGAAGCTGAATATTTATTTGGAAGTGGAAGACATGCGAGACCTGAGTAACAGGAAGTCTATGTTCTATCATGTTTCTTGGCAAAATGAGAAAGAAATTGCCGCAGTGGATTTTTTTATTTTTTTTTTATGCTTAGCGGCTACAGCTATCCACAGCTATCCTTATTCAGGCCTCTATCTCCGCTATTCCTTATTCCATATGGCTCCACAAAAATCAGTGCTGAGATTGTTAAAAAAGAAGAGTCAATTCTCTCCAAAAATTTTCTGTATGGTAAAAAAGGCAATACTTTATACTTACCATTTGCATCCTGTGAATTGGAATGAGCACTAAAACTAAGTCTTTCAGAGGTCTCAGGATTCACAGCTAAGAACTTTAAAAAACAGAGCTTTCCTGTTGGCCCTTGGTTGGCCTTTTATTTCCGAATCAAACACTTTGTGAGCTTCCTTTATAAGAGAATGGTACTTGCGAAAGAAACCCTTTCTTTCTCGTTAGAGAGAAACAAACTGATTCATGACCTTTTTGGAAACAATTGCCAAGGATCAGGCCAGTTTTACAATAAGGGTCTGGTTGGAGAATAGGTGATGGGTCAATGGTGGATATCTGGAATGAAAAATGGATTCCCTGAGTGTACAATCTGAAGGATAATTCTACACTGGCTACTGCACCTTCTCCTCCCCCCTACAAAGTCAAGGATTTCCTCACTAATATATCCCAAAGGAGTGGCACAGGCCTCTTATTCAGTCCACATCGATATCAGAAATTCTGGATGCCATGTAACTTAGCATGCAACTAAGAAAATGACGCAGAAGATGGATAAGAAAATGAGAGAGATGAAATGGGGGTGCAAAATGCAAAAAGTTGTAGCCACATCGAGTGTTGAAGTAAAATTTAGGGCAATGTTTCACACATTTCATGAGATGATATGGCTCATACAACTAATGAATGAACTGGGTTCAGTCTCATGCACAAAATAGTTATTTTGTGATAATCAAGCAGCCATTTGTTATAGCGCCCATCTTCAATGAAAGGAGAAAGCACATAGAGGTTAACTACCACTTTGCCCAACAGGTTAACAGTGTGAGTGATTAAAATGTTAATCCCTATGTTTGGAAATGCATTCAACTTGGAGGCAAAATTTTCTTCTGCAGGAACATCCGCATGCAGACATTCCCATCCAATTGATAAAAGAGGCGGCTAGGCACGTCAAATTATCAGGACTCCTGAATTTAAAGCGCTCACCAATTGGATGGGAACATCTGTACACAGGACATTCCAGTAGGAGAAAATTCGCCAACTTGGAGATCTCTTCACCAAAGAGACTGGAGGATTCATCTAAAACTTATGACTGACACACATTAATAGTTGGAATCTATTCAAACCTTTCGGGGGAGTGTAGATACAAGAGAATTATGGCATGTGTGGCAGATTCAATCCCATGTTTAAGCAGTGAATGTGCCCCCATGTTTGGATGGTTTTATCTTATCTTATCTTATTATTATTATTATTATGTTCTTTCATAAGTTTTGGGAGATGCTTAAAGGTGATATAATGTCTTGTTTACATGGATTTCATGCTCAGGGTTGTCTTCATGAGTAGTTAGGTGCTTTTCTCATTGTTTTGATTCACTCTTTTATCAGTTGGATGGGAATGTCTGCATGCGGATGTTCCTCGGGACTCTTGAATTTAAAGTGCTCACTAGTTGGAAGGGACCATTTGTGTGCAGGACATTCCAGTAGAAGAAAATTCCCCAACGTGGAGATCTCTTCACCGAAGAGACTGAAGGATTCATCTGAAATTTCCGACTGACACACATGAATAGTTGGAATCTATTCACACCTTACATGGGAGTGTAGATACAAGAGAATTATAGCAGATGTGGCAGATTCACCTACAATAATTTTAGATGCATATATCTCAATACATCTTGCATGAGGTGTGCAATCCCATGTTTAAGAAGTGAATGTGCCCCCATGTCTAGACAGTTTTTTCTTTTCTTATCTTATCTTATTATTATTATTATTATTATTATTATTATTATTATGTTCTTTCATAAGTTTTGGGAGATGCCTTAAAGGTGATATAATGTCTTGTTTACATGGATTTCATGCTCAGGGTTCTCTTCATGAGTAGTTAGGTGCTTCTTTCATTGTTTTGATTCCTAAGAAGGATGGTGCAGCCACAATTCAGCATCTCCAACCACTTTGTCTTCTTCGAGTACCTGTAGGTGTCAGCAAAGGTGGCCAACCACTTGAAACAAGGTATGCATTCTTTCATCTCTCACAAGCAGGGTGCTTTCGTGGAAGGTAAGCAAATATTGGGCTCTATGCTTATATAGCCCACAAGTGTAATAATTCTAGGCATCATGCAAGGAGGCTTGGAGTATTTCTAAGATTTGAAAAGGCTCAAAATATGGTGGATGAAAGCTTGCTCGATTACTCTCTTTGGTGGATGGGGTTGGTGAGAGATGGAGGATCTAGATTCGTGCCTATGTCTCATCAGTATATTACTCTGTTATGATCAATGGGCCCCCTAAGGGGATTTTTCATGGGACAAATGCTTACATCAGGGGGATCCCACACCCCACATTTTTTGAGGCATTGGGCATTCTGGTAAGGAAGGCTAGGTTAAGTGGGTTGTCATATGGGTTCCACATTGATTACTCAGTTATTGGGATAACGCATTTACTTAACTGATGAAACTGAGGTTTTACGAAATACTCGTGTGAAGCAGGTGGAAAATCTTAATATGGTTCTTCTCTAGTTTGAGCTTGTATGTGATTCTAGCATGAAGATTAATTTTTCTAAGTGTGAACTTATGTGTGTTCGTTTGGATCAGACTCAGGCAATAGACCTTGCAGGTAGGTCTTGGTTTCCATGCAAGTAGCATTCCATCTACCGTCAAAAGCCTTATGGTCTCCAGTCATTGGGGAATTAGAGAAGCAGATATCTACTAGGAAAAGTAGATATTTGTCATTTCGAGGGCAGATTAGTTTAATTAAGTTGGCTTTCGCTAGTGTGCGTATTTATTTATTTTTTATCTGCCTTTCACCATCCAATTAGTGCATATTTATTTTGTATGCAACGTCAGTTCTTATGGAAAGACAATGCCGATCATCAGCAGTTTCACTAAATAGGGAAGGGGAAGTTTGACGTCCTACTAATGATGGTGGTTTGAAAATTTAATCAATTTGGATAATTAACTGCACGCTTTTGGCAAGCAGCTTTGGCAACCGTTGTGGGGAGAATTCTTTGTGGAAGCCAGTCCTTACTAGGGAGTAGAATGTTCTCAATGATTGGCTGGTTGGTGGATGTTGTTTCTTCTCATGTGTCAGGGTTAATGGTCCAGCGTTGCTTCTGTTTGGACAACATTTCTCCTCAAGATTGGCTATGGTATTGGGTATTGGTCTTATCTTTGTTTTAGGGAGGATGAGTGGTGTGATGATAGTGCTTTGACTGAGGCATACCCCAATTAATTTTTATTTCCTCTAATAGGAGGCTATGGTTTCTGATTATCTTGGTTGGCTATGTGAACTATTTAACTGGATGACACCTTTTTGATGTAATTTGCATCGTGATGAATATATTTTGTTGGCAGATCTGCCATCAGCAATACTTGTTGAGGAAAATTAGACAGATAATAGATTTTTCTCTGTGATTCAAAGTGGGTATTTTCTATGAAATCTTTTTGCAATCAGCTGCTTCATAGTGGAAATTCTTTCGCTGCATTCGTCCTTTTGTGGAAAATACTTGCTTCTTCAATGGTGGCGGCACTTGTATGGACTCTTGACTTTTTAGATAAGATAATGACTATAAACCATTTGAGGGAGTGTATGAAAAGCATTATGAGTGTATGAAAAGTATTATGTGTTTGCATGCTGCAGAGGAAATTCTTCATCTGTTTCTGCTTAGCTTATTTGCATTGGTGTATGAGGGTATTTTTTAATCCTTTTGGTATCCACTTGATGATGCCTTCGAAGGCACATGCCTTGTTGGAAGCTTGAAGTTCAGGTTTTATAGATTCACAGGGCTCTGTTTGATCGACGTTCTCTTTTGTTTCTATTCTTTGGTCTCTTTGGCTTGAGTGGAATAACCATACCTTACATAATCTGATCGATTCCCTGTTTGGTGTGGTTATGACAGCTTAGGCAAGGGTTATCTCTTGGGCTCTTACAATGAAACAGTTTTAAGGGGCTGTTTCCTTGTAATCTATGGAGATGTTGGAGAGAGTGGTGTGGATTTTTATGTTTTTGTAGAGATGATGATCAGAATTTGGGCATCTGATTGAGCTATTATCCCATGTGCTATGTAAGACAACAAGATTACTGATATGGTCTTCAGAGTTCTATACTTCGGTTTGCCATGGAAAAGGGTATGAGGGTCCTAGTGTCTATGTTCCACCAAGTGGAGTGGAGGCAGATAGGAATTATAGACTACTTAAAAATTAAAAAAAAAAAATCCAGTGAGATGTGACTCTACAAGTGAACAACAAATATTACAAAAAAAAAAAAAAAAAAAAAAACCTGAAGCAGAAAACACTGCTCGACTTCCAAAACCCGTCTTGTCAAAGAAAAGTGAATTCGTATACATCAAGTTTCATTATGTAATGCATCACATATCTTTATTCAATTTAGAAAAGCTAATGAAACAAAATACCACCGGAATCCACATCATAAACCACCACTTAACAGGAAAATCTCACACTCTTACATAGTAAGGAAAATGAGAAAAGTATTAAGTATATGCAAACTGGCCCTTCTTCTACAAGTGGCTACACCGTCAGTGTCTCATTCTAAACATCCAAGCTACAAGCTAACTGTCATCTATATGATGATATTGCTATTAACCACCAACACCAAAAGCTCGAGCTGTTAGTGAACAATGTAACGATTTATATCAACATATAGTTCCTATTGATGCAAGATGGATCACTGAATTTGATTAGAAAAAATCATTCCACAAACAAACTGATATGTTTGAGGTGGAAAAGACCACTTCCATCATAATAGGTAAAAATACAGAAGCAAAAAAAGAGTAAGAAAATTGCTAAGGTCAGCTAACAATCAGCATTACTTAGCTTGGCTAACATACATAACAAGGATTAAAATATTTCAAACCCTTCTTCTCACAATATCCAGGATATCTTTGTCAGTCCAAAAAGATTCATCCCATTTGAGATGTATTGTTGTACAAATACCTGAAGATCTTTGTACTTGTTCAAGAAATAAGAAACACTAGAACAACTCTAGCCCACATTGTCATGGAGAGTTTAATTCACAATACATCCATTGTCCCCCTTCAATCTTCTAAAACTAAGGTAACACACTATAGCCTACCTAACTAGTATTACACTGACAGACTCTACAGCCTCATCTGCCTCTTGTTTAAAGTCAGAGAAGAAGAAATAAAGACCATGTTTCACTTATTTCACAAAGAACAACAATTCTTGCAGATATTAAGCAAAGGGAATTGCAGGATTCTATGGCGAAATCTTACACACAGAGTGTCAGTATTCTTACCTCATAATTCTCTCAATCATCCTCTTGCCGGCTTCTGTAGAAGAGCTGAAAAGTAGATCTTTGGTTTACCTGTTCCCAAGTCAACCTTCTCCCCTACAACCGACCTCAACTTTTTGTAACCAATCCTTTCCATCAACCGCATAACAGTCTTCCTCCTCTCATCATCAACGCAGTGATAGTTATCCAACCAAAACAATCCCCCAGCCCTCAAAATTCTATCGATATCAAACATCAAGAACTCCAGCTTATCCTGCCTAGCTCCATCTCCCAAACCATTACCTGTGTGAACCAGATCGAAAATGCCATCATAGAATGGAAACCTCTGATCGGGTGACAATACCATGGGAAATAACCCTCTGGCAGCAATGAATTCGTTGAAAGGCGCATCTACATTCAAAGCAGAAGTGATGATCGTGACATTCTTTTCTGCCATTCTAGCAGCAAAGCTCCCAGATGATCCTCCCAAATCGAACCCAATTCGAATATTTCTATTCCCCATGGAGAGAACCTCATCTATTAGGAAATCATTCTTGCCACTGGCCTTAACCCACCTCTGTTTTTCCAACCCATTGGCCAAATCAAAGCAACCATTACAATCTCCGCCCAATTTCTTCCCTTTTAGACACTCAAAGCTCTTGCAAGAGAACCCATTCCACCCCACAATCTTATCACTAACAGGTTTCCAAAGCGAAAGAGGAAAAGGAAAGAGACCCATTTTAGGAACTAACCTTGCAAAGCATCTCCTCCTAGGAAGAGGCTCACACCCTTTTGAAATCAGCTTCTGGGAAACACTCCAATCATCTGGGCAAGCCCCACCCACCTTGTAATTCATGTACTGAGAGAGCAAATCGGCAGAATTCGAGCACAGATGCCCAACTGCAGCTACCATCTCTGTGATCCCAGATTTGGAATCTTTGCCCAGAGGGAGAGGATGGTGTTGGAGGAAGGTCTTGAGCTCGTTTGGGATGTTGGGTCTCGAAAGATCGATGTTGTGATAGCCGATTAGCTCTTTCTCCATCTGGATGAGCTTCTTTTGTGAGGAAACGATTTCTTGGATGATGAGAGAGACGTGTTCGGAGATGAGGGAGATGTTTTTGTGTGGGGCATGTAGATGGGTCTGGTGGGTGGTTCGAGGGGAAGTGAAGGCGTAAAGAGCGAAGAGATTGGTGATGAGGATTGACAAGAGCATGATGAAGTTGAGAGCTGAAGAGCAGCAAGAAGGGGGCTTGAATCTTGCAGTTCCATCTCCTATTTTCAGTGAAACAGAACCCATTGCAGCTGATGATGATGAGAGACAAGCAGCAAATAGCTCAGAGAGAGAGAGAGAGAGAGAGAGAGAGGTGTGACTGTAAGTCTGTCTTTAACTGATAAAGAAAATGATGTTTTGTAGGAAAGTGGAGATTAAAGAAACGAAAAGATTCTGTCTGCTCACTGAAATGAGGAACAGATCGTTGTCGGTTCTCTTTTAGATTAAAATGAGTGGTTTGGTTTGGTTAGTTGCTTCATGAATTCATGATCATGCATGCCATAAATCTACCCCTTCTGAAGGGGCACTCATTTGATCTTTTTGGTTTTCACTTATTGAGTGATGCACATAATTTACACTTGGAACAGGGACACTTGGAACAGGGAGGGTGTTTGTGAAGGGGAAGTGGCATTGGTATCCACTTTTGGAATAGTGGTAAGACATCACTCTGGTCATGATTTTAACCCTCGTGTTGCCAAATGTGACATGAGAATACGAAAGATAACTTAAGGCAGCAATTCTGGACTTTGCGACTGTGGTGGAGTCTGCAATTGTGGAGTCTGCTCTCACCCATGTTTGATTGAGGCCCACTTGGATGCATATAAGTTGCATTGCAGTGGAGATTAGAAGGTTATGTTGCGGGACAAGGTGTGGTTTCGAATTCTCTCTCTTATAGGCACCTGTTTTGGCAAAAACCTAATTTACTTAGTGCATGGCAAAGGTAGGAACTTGACGTGTCCAGAAAAAAAGTTAAATCTCGAAAAGGCTAAACGTCCTCATGGGCAAATATATATATATATATATATATGGTTGGATAAATGTTGAATGAGATTAGGGATGAATCAAGACGCTAGTTGTATAGGAGAGGGATTGGACTAATTTAGGTGAGCCCCATATTTACTTGAATGGGATAACCTAGGTCAAAGTCACAATTAAGGCGGTTGGGTTCAATTAATTGTTCTCTCCACTCATATCCTATCCAAATTGCATGTTGTAAACTAAGACAACGTGGTCCAAGGAGAGGCAAAGATAAGCAGTCCAACCTTGACATGAAATGTAAAATTTTCACCTTAGGACCCATATGTTTTGTATAATTTAATATTTAGGATTGTATTTCTTAAAAATTTAAAAGTGAAAAACCAAAGGTGAATATTTAAGAAATTCATTAAATAATCTCTCCTTAATGAAAATTGAAGAAGATGAGAAATGAATACTCAACCATCACCCTGAGGACTCCTAATATAATTATAAAAGTTGGGACTTAAGAAAAAACTACACTCTAATTTTCCCCCCTACATCATAAATTTGAATTTATGCACTCTACTCACACACATTGATGTTCTTAACCAACTGAGTTATGGCCATGGGACAACTGCACAATGCTAACCACTCATAATCAATCCAAATCATGCTCATCCATTACACCCTTAACCTCTCCTTTCAGCAGGAAAAAGAAGAGTAAAAAACATTCCAAAAAATCCCAAAAATACTACATTCATATGCATATACTAACCTAATTTGGACATGGTTTGCTGACCATCTCTCATTAAGGCATGGTTTACAACAGGATTAATAAAATGTGCCGGTCTCAATTTGGGCCCACACATACACCGTGAAACACGCCCCAAAAGGTCACTCGATCCGAACCCGACCCGACCCATCTATCCACACCCCGCTCTTTTTTCTACATTTTCAGCTCCGAGACATGAAACTGCCCTCGCCTGCGTCAGAATCACATCTTCTTTCTCTCTCTCTCCCCCCGAAACCCCAGATGCAGATCTCGAACCCTAATCTCGTCGTGTTTCTAGGGTTTCTTCTCTGCATCTTCATGGCGGAGGAAGCTCTCTGCATCCGAATCCCCAATCGGACGCCGGAATTCGCAGCCGTCGATGACCCGAACCGGCCCCTGAAGGTGGCGGTCTTCGCCCTCGGAAGCTTCTGGAGATCGGAATCCGTTTTCGGATGCTTGCCGGGCGTCTTCCGGACGACGGTCGGCTACGCCGGAGGGACGAAGACCAATCCCGAGTTCAGAAGCTTGGGAGATCACGCCGAATCCGTTCAGGTCCGTCAGATCAGATCCGTCCTAATCTCTAGAAACCCTTGAGAAGTTGCAGATTTCTTGAATCTTGATTCTCTTTTTGTTCATGTGAGAGTGTTGTTGAATGATGATTTTGTTGTTTTGGATGGTTTGGATTTCTGAGAATTTTAGGTGTAGGTGTAATGATGCTTGTTCCGATTTGGTTGAAGTGAGTTTGAGTTTGGTGATTGTGTTTGTGCAGATCAAACTCCTCCTAAAACCAAAATGGAGTAACACCTATAAACAGGAATGATTTTGTTGTTGAGACAAGTTCTGAAAAAAATTAAACAAGAGGAAAATTTTGTATATGTTTTTTTATTGATATAGAGAAGTCTGTCAAGGCAAATAATCTGGAGAATATTGAAGAGGAAACTGTGTGAAGAGATCAATGAGTTTTCAATTGGAATTGAGTTGCTACAAAGGTTCATCGCAACCTTTATTTAATTTTCTTGGTATGTACATTCTGATGGAAAAAAAATAAATTTTCAAGATGATGTTTCTTGGTGTATGTTGTTTGTAGACAATAATACAGTGCTAATTAGCTAAGCAAGAAATCAAGTTGATGATAAGTAGCAAATATAGAAAGGCTTTTGAGTCAAATGGTTTGAAGATTAACAAACTAGCACAAAAATATATGGAATGCAAGCTTGGAAGATCTGCAAGTAAAGAGTCAAAACTGAAAATTACTTAGTACGATGTGATGATTCGATATCTATTTGAGTTCCACTTTAGTCAGTATGACATTTTCATCTGATGGAGTTTGACCATAATTTGTATAGAGCTGTGTTGAGCAAGGAAGAAATGACAAAGAGGGTAAGTACATGCAGTTAAGATTCGTATATTGAAAGATGTATATGTAAAGTTACAGTGAAGGATAGATTTATGAATGAATAGATTATAGTAATATATGAGTGGCCTTAAAAAAAGAGAAAATGGAGGAATGTTGTTTGAGATGGTTTGCAAATAAAAGATTGAGGAAAGGAATTGAAGTGTTACAAGTATGAGAATCTGAGAAGGAAGACCATTAGGACTTGTTTTAGTGAGAAATGACATGTTAATTTGTAGACTGACATTCATATAGCTTTAAATAGGGTCAAGTTGAAAGATAGAACTCATAAAGACAATTCTAGTAACTTGGAATGAGGGTTTGATGATGATTGATGGTCTAAACCTCGTCATCATCAATGCCATCATCAAAGCTTGTTCCAACTATATTGGGGTTGGCAGTCAACTACATGAATTCCGTTTCGCCATTCTAGTCTATCTTGAACCAAATCCTCGGATTGGTTGCACTTCTTCGGATATATCCTAGTATCCTACTACCTCGTTCTATGTCCTCTTCGGCCTACCCCTTTTCCTTGATGGGCTACCAACTTGTATAAAGAGATTTTTCTTCACAGGCGCCATTGTTGGCCTGCATTGGACATTTAATCATTTCCATTATTCATTCATCTGAAATAATGTCCATTTTTTTAATGATGCTAAGGGGTGCTCACAAGAGAGGTTAGCCCTCGTGATTTTTTTTTTTTTTTAAAAGCATCTCTCTTCCTTAAACACAAATATTAACAATTGATGGAAATGTCACTAGTAATTTGGCGGTTTTATTTGCCACTCCCAAACTAAGCATATTGTCATGGTATTGTACGTCAGTTGTGGTCTGTGCTCCTCCTGAATATATTACCCAGATACTGTCTTTGTGATCTTATTAAGGTTCTCCGTGTTCAACACTAAAGTTTGTTTCTATTTAAACCACCCTGCTGATGTGTCTGAATTTTTACTGTGCATTCTATGGGAGCAAAAGGTTTCCGAGTTTAATACGAAATTGACAATTGACATATCTCCAATGTTTAAAATGGCTCTATCTCTTTGAAGGATTTTTCCACCAAACCTTGTCAAGGGGTATCGACCTTCCAAGACAAAAACAATTTATTCATATCTTTATTGTTAATTACATTTGCACCAAAAATCCTACTTTATATTGACAACATGGCTAGAAGAAATATGCAACTGTGAAACCAAGTAAAAACTGAATAGTAAAAAGGGAAACAACTAATTGCATAGATGCTGTCCAAAATTCAAAATCATGTGAGGCAACTTTCCATGTAGTTAGGTCTGGTCTTGGATGTACACAGTATAAGGAATGATAGAAGAATGATTGTGGTTGTATGACTTCAAGAAACTGAAATGCACCATTGAATAACTCAATCACCACTTAAACCGAGGCGACTTGACCAAGTAACATTGTTTTGTTCGAATCCAATGCAATTCATTCATCTCATACATACTGGCACTGTAACAGTGTACAATCTGACCCGCCTCATTGCTGATGAGAATTTGATTCCATACAATCATGGAGCACGACCATTTGCCCAATATCCTATTTTTAACCTAGATTCGAGTACCAATAAATTCCATTTTGATGCAAAACTGGTCTTGTTATTTTCTTTTCTTTCAGAATGCCCAATTTCATGTGATTTTGACAACATTTGTTCAATGCATGAACGAAATGCAATGAGGGAGCAACACTCTTAACAGGAATTTGAGTTTTGCATTTCTTTTTCGTGTGTAGCATTAAATGGTTGGTTTCCATTCTACCTGGCAAGGGAGTCATAAGGTTATCAACACAGAAGACAAAACCTACGACACTATACTGCCTTTATAGAGGTGGCCATGCCCAACGAATGGTTCTATTTATTGTTGGTAAAATCATAATGTCAGATTCGATCGGTATTTGATTATAATTTTCATGTAATATGTTTCTTTATTTACTTAAGGGGGACTTTTTGGATAGTCAAATGAAAATTTTGGGGTTATGGCTTAAGAGTTTTGGAGCCCACTCCTCACATCATCTTTTGGCTGTCATGTGCCTACTCTTCTTTCTCCTTCTCTTCCATTTCTTCTTAGGTGGATCGATGACTCGTTAAGCTTGCTATCCATCTGCATCAGCATCACTAATGTTCCACTCTTAATAGTTCCATAGGTCTAGAAAATGACACCTTTGTAAAGATTTATCAAATGATGTTTCTGAACCATCATACCATTCAATCGTTGTTGTATTTTAACAAATCTAAGATTATTTCCTTGGTGATCTCATTATGAAGGAGATAAGATTTGACAACCATATTTTGTCGTCATCACTGTTGTCGTCATCATCATCATTGTCGTCATCTGCATCTAGGCATTGTCCTATTGCTCTGGGCCATAAACATATCCCTGTTTCTGTGTCTTTTGTACTTTAATGACTTCGCCTAACCTCTTCCTTTGTCGTTGTTAGTTTTATAATTTTAGTCATCAGATTGTGTCAGAATACTTTGCTATTCTTGTTCTTGGGCCGGCTCCTTTTGTTGTTATTCCATAAACAACACAACTTTTTGGCAATTTGTCAACTGTACAAAACACATACATGCATGTTTACACTGATTTTCTAGATCATGGGTCCTACTTTGGATGGGGTTCCTCAAACTCATGTCAATTGGAAAACTGGAAACTTCGGATTGCCTATTAGATGGATGGGTAAGAAGAAGATTGTTGGGCTTATGTGTCCCAATTGTTGGGAGTTAGGTGGATGGTTAAGACAAACTGTTAAAAGTGTCCATATTCAATGTGTGAAATCAGATGCGAGGACCATCTGATCAGTGTGCCTTTTTAAACTGTCTGGGTCGGTGTGCAATATGCCACATGTATGGTTAGTAAGTTGCCACATGTTCAGCATTTTTTTTCCTTTCGTCCACGAGCTTGATCATCTATTGGCTTGTTAAAGTGTAGGATTTTTCATATCTTGGGACTTATTGATGACAAGTTTTCTTTCTTTCATTCAATTGCATGAGTGATTGGTTCACTTAAAAGATGGCCGGGGTGAAATCATGGTGGCCATGAGTGAGTCAAGAGCAAGAGGCTTCAGAGGGAAGAGCAAGAATGAGCCTTGTCTAAAAGCATCCTGTTACCATTGTAGCTCTATTTAATGTTTCAGATTATGATGTTATTGTAACTGGGCTTTAATTATAGTAGAAGTCTGGAACCTGCATTTGAACTCTCATTGATGGAAATTTTCTATTTGTATCCAGTTAGATTTTGACATCCTAAACCCAGAGGAACTATATCCATGTTCAATTTTTGTGGAATGCAAGTTTTCTGTTGATTTTTTTTTGGCAGTCACGAGACTCTACAAAAAAAAAGGGGCTCTGCTTCCCTTTGGCTGATTGCATAACAATTTTGTTTGAATACCAACAACTTACGAATCTGAACAAAACTGCATTCTTTTAATTTCAACATTCCTTTGCTCACTGGAAGCTTAACCTCTCTGAGTACAAACTTGTATCACTTATGATTCTATGAATATTGTGCAGATTGAGTATGACCCAAAGTTGATTCAATACAAGGAGCTTTTGAGCGTGTTCTGGTCTAGTCATGACTCTACGCAGGTTTTTGGCCAAGGCCCTGATGTGGGTAACCAGTACAGGTAATTCATGAAGACCTTTGACTTTGAGTGACAGCTTATGTATTACTTCGTATCGGTTTTTTGCCTACAAATAAAAACTTGCCACACCCACAGGTCAATAATCTTCACTAATGGATCTGAGGAGGCTAGGCTGGCTTTTATGAGCAAAGAATGGGAACAGACCAAAATGAGGCCCACCATCGTGACCACACAAATTCAGCCAATGGGAACATTTTATCCAGCAGAATCTGATCATCAGGTATCATCCATTGTTTATTTATTCTAGTTTCATAATTGAACTGAGAATTTTATTTATGCAGGCACCTGTGCATGTTTATATTTATGAATATGTCATTTCTGGCATTTAAAAAATAAAAATAAAAATAAAAATATGTCAGTCTTTAATGATGTGGAAATAGAGGCATGCCTGAATTCCAGAAGTTGTGAGGTGTCATAACAAATAAATACTCCATTTATCATAGGCACCATGGTCAATCCTTTCTGAAAACCCAATTTGTCACTACATTTAGCGAGACAACCTTCAAATGAGGAAAAAAATGGAACTAAACTCATTTTGTTTCATATAGAGTGGCAATCCACTGTCAGACTAGCAAGCCCATCACTTTTCTTAGCATCCTGCATGCATGCATGGATTGATTGCTCTGACCATTAAAAAAGACAGTTAATGTAACCATTAAAAAAATGCTATTACTATAGATGGGACTGTTTTGGGAGATGGTACAAGACTATAGGAAGATGTTTGGATTGGAGAAGGAAGATTTTTATTGAGGCTGCCTAGTCTCAAAGGGTGGATTACAAAAGAATGCTTAGTTAAGAGCTGCGACAAATTATTGGAAAGGCGGTTGGTTTGGAACATGTGTTCCATCATAATTTGAAATAATAGGTGACACTTTTCTTTATTGGAAAGGTGGTTGGTTTGGAACAGGTGTTCCATCATAATTTGAAATAATAGGTGAAACTTTTCTATATGGGATTTTTTTTCATGAAAAGTTCAACTTAAATTACTTCTTCTTTTTTTTTTTGGTAAGAAACTTAAATTACTTAGTCGTCTTACTTCATACATATATGGCAGAGTGCTTGATGCTGCCATGTGGTTCTTAAATGGATGATAATGTCTCTCGACCTTTACACATTGTGGGATTGCAATGTCCTTGTGGTACTGCAATGTCTTGAGCAGACATTGCATTTCTGCAATGTGCTAAATACAAAAAGCTACCATTTCCCTAATAGTGAAATTCTTGAAAAATTCTACCCAGTTCCTCGTCCTCCCTCCTTCACTACCCCCCATCCCAGTTCCTTTTATACATTTTGTACATAAACTTACCCAAAGTGTTTCTACTGAAAAACCAAACCCGTTCAGCCTTTTGCTCATTTCTTTGAAATCTAGTTGTGTTCCTTTCTTGACCATCTAATCTTAGGCCACCAATAAAAATAGTAACACTTTTGAGGAATAACATCCACAATAGAGCTCATCAATTCTTGAGGCTTGTAGTCAATGACTACATCTATTAGATCATCAAAAGCTTGCTAGAAAAAGGGTTCTAGCAATTTTTTAAAGCCTCTTCTTTGTAGAGAGTGAATACTAAGTCACTATTTCTTCTATGATAGCATAAACACAAAAGCAAGGTACACCATTTTGATACAACAAACATAAGAAGTTCTACAAAATTAAAGAGGACATGTTTGGTGAACCTAAAAATGTTTGTGTGTTGATGCCCATTTTGTATTTGTGAAGCCTATGCCTATTCTTTGGTAATTTATATCTTTGAAACTCTCGAGTCCCACCATATATATAATATTTCTCAACACTCTCTTAGGTTAGTCGATTATAACTATTTGATTGGTGGTTACACCCATGTATGGTCTCGCATATGTGTCAAACTAGGGCCATTTATGAGGTGTATAATTACTTAGTCGGGCAAGTGAAGACCGGGATTGACCAACTTGTTTGGATTGCACAAACCTGGTCTGGGGTGGGCCAAGCTCTAAAGCCTAGGCAGTAAGCACCTACCTAGCTTGACCTATTGATATACTTGTAATCATGACTGTCTCAGCATCTTTATCCTAGAGAATAAATGAGATTACCCAGCAATGATTGAAGGATGGTGAGGAATTGAGAGGCAGGGGGAGGAGAAAGAGAAACTGGGTTTTCAGGATTTTCTTCATGAAGAAAACACACTTTGTCGTACCATAGACATTGAGGTGTAAAGGCCGAGGGGGATTTACTTCGAATTAAGTGCCATATAGCAGAAGGAAGCACTCTGCTATAAATAAATAACATAGGGCTCTAACAAGGTCTTTCCTCATGCATTTAGCCCAATCTTACCAAGGCACATTGTTGGATAACATTGGCCGACAGAATCCTTGTCCTTGACCAGCTGCATAATGGCATGTATGAGATTCCAAATCTTAATTTTATGTGCTACTGGGAGTAAAAATGTCCCATCTAATTCAATAATTGAAATTTTGTGCTCTAGTTGCTGGCATTGTTTTAGTGACTTGCCACATCAGACTTCTCACTTCTGGTGTTATGTGCTTTATTATCTTAATGTAAAAACTTTTGGAAAAAGAAAAAAAAAACAGTGCGAGACATAGTAGATTGGTTGACATCAGCATATGAATGGGTGCCCTCAAGATTTTCTTTTAGTATAATCGCTAGCTTGTGAACTATGGACCACAACCAAGAGTCTGGAATTGAGAGAACCATGACCCACTTCATTTAGGTTTTTGTTTTTATTTTTTAATATACTGATATGAACTGTTTTCTTTTACTTGATCCTAATTGATGAACAAGGGTCTATTGATGACGATGTTTTATTTCTACTACCTTAATTAAAAAAAAAAAAAAAAGGACGACTTAGTTAATCATCATCAACAGAAAATCCTATCCATCATAAACTAGAAGGCCCTAGTCTTTATTATCATCATCGTCATCAGTAGACCCATGTTGATAATATAGACTAGGGCCTTCTAGTTTATGACGGATGTGATTCTATGTTGATGATGATTAACTAAGTCATCTTTTTTTCTTTTCTTTTTTAATTAAGTAGAAATAAAACTTCATCATCAGTAGACCCTTGTTCATCAATCTGGGATCAAGTAGAAGACAACACTACATATCAGTATACGACGGATAGGATTCTACGTTGATGATGATTAATCAAATCATATATATTTTTTTTTAATTAAGGTAGTAGAAATAAAATCATCATCATGCTTGTATACTCGATTTGGTGTCTTGTGCATGCAAGCATCATGTAGGTGTGAATGTATTTTTTTTGCCCTTTTTTTCTTTATTTCATTTTCCCTGTTGCTTCTGATATTTGTTTCAGTTAGTTGCTAGACATAACGTCCTTATCTTAGGATCGTGTCACCCAACAAATCAATAAGTGGCAGGCCTTTAATACTAAATCTAAATCACATGATCCCCACAGATTGATCCCGTCTGGCCCACTACAGATTTAAAACAATAAAGTCTATATATTTCCATCATATCAATTTATGGGCTCCCGGCCATATGCCACTAGAATTAGATCGTGCAATAGAGTTGCCCGACGGGCTCCTTTTGTTTGATCATTGTATGATTTGTATCATTGGACTCAAATTGGTTTTTTATTTTTTTATTCTCCTTCTTTATTTTGATGGCTTTAAATTAGTACAGCTTCCTAAAACTCTCTCTTTAACTAGGCTCCTTTCATACTACCTGTTACAGAAGTTTGAGCTCAAGCAGAATCCATTTCTCCTCCAGCTAATTGGGAACATGCCTGATGAGGAGCTCGCAAGGTCAACACTGGCAGCCCAACTAAATAGCTATTCAGCAGAGCTCTGCCCGCCAAAAATTCAAAAAGATATTGATGCAAAGATCAATGACATCCTTAGAAAAGGATGGCCGATTTTGAGACAAGTATAGTTTGGTGTAAAGAAGCTGCTTCAGATGTTTGTGGAGGACAGACAAAAGATGTTATGATTAGTCCAAGCGTTTGTAACTGTGACAATTGTCAGCTGTAACAGGTGCCAATAGGAAGTAAAAGAAAAAATTACAGGGCGTCCCTCATTTTTTGTATCATTTGAATTTTGCCCACAGTTATTGTTTCAATGAATCACAACCTCTGTTATGAAATATTAAAAAAAAAAATCCATATGGATGAGCCAAGTTATTCTTTAATCAAAATGATATAACCCTTCAAACATCCTCTTTTGTTTGCAGTAACAAGGAATGAGATCAACAATAAAACTGTTCCACCAAAAGAGAAATTCATAAAATGCTAAAAGCATCACTACACGTCAACATGAAACAGAAACAATGGAACTGTCTCAAGCTTCGGGGATTCAAGCAGCAAATGAAGGCTACATCCTAAGTTTAATGGTGACCCTTTGCCTCTGCCTTCTTGTGTGACTTTGCTTTGGCCTGAAAAAAGAAAGAAAATGTCATCATCATCTGTTCATCTGAAAAAGAAAACCAGGGTTGATATCAAAGTAGAACTCACGTCATTAAAATAGGACTACATGATTTTGAATATACAAATAGAACGGTTGAATCTCTATATTGAAACTTCAACTGTTGAAGTCCAAGCTCATTGTTGATTTTGAACCTCCATATAAAATTTGTGGAATCTGTATAGGATTATATCATTGATACACTTGCAACGGACCGACCTATGTTCAAACGGCACAGATAGATTGGTGACCACAAGCATGTTGATTGTAGACAAAAGTTGTTCAAAAATTACAAACCCTACAGCATTTTCATCTCTACCGCAGTTCTGTGAAATAGTGGAAAGAAAAGTCTATTGAGTGATGGTACAAGCTTGAAACATAGTTTCTATAGTTTTCCCCCAATCAGTAATCATAATTTATATTAGGTTAGCACTTCTAACCTGTAATAACAGATCCCACTGGGCAAGGCAGACGCTGCTTTCCAGCACTTCTCTTCCACATTAACAACTCAATGAAATAGTGGGGAACGTTAAGCAACGTCATTCATAAGAGCAAGCTCTTCGTGCACCTCCATCTCCGTGATCCCAGATTGGGGCAGCCAGATTTGTACTAATTTTAGCCCATGTACTTAATACTTCTGTAGGTTTTTCAATATAAGAAACACTTAAAAGAAATATCCCTGCTAATAAAATACTTAAAATGAAATCCTCTCTAAGACCTCTCAAAGTCTAGCAGATGGAGGCAATATGTGAGGTGGTATGCACACACAAATACGCTTACAGCACTTCACTTGAGGGGCTGTCTGTCTGCAACAGGTATTATCTTAGGCAAGAGAAATGAGTCACTGGCTGGTTAAAGGATGCGGCCTCTAAGGAGTGGACAGTAAGAATTTAGTGTTGAAAAGGTTTCCCACCCTCAAATAAACGAATCCACACGTGGGAAAATTTGGTTCCACCATCACTCCGGTCCAAACCGTCCCATTCCCTCCATATTCCCTCCCACCTTCCCCTCCCTTATATATTCCCTTTGTTTACGTTGGTAGAGGAGTAAAAATAAAGAAGGGAGTCAAATCACGTAAAAAGTAAAAAAAAAGGGGGTTAAAGTAAAAAGCACATTTTCAAAAAAATTACTTCTCTCCAAGTTACCACACTTTGTTGCAGTGGAAAAAGAAACAAAAAAAGAGGCCAAAGGATGAGTAGAAGGGCTAGTGGTGTCACATCCAAACTCACTTCTCCCTCCCACTATTTCCATCCAAACATTTTTTTTGAAAGCCCAGACTTGTAATTCGTCGTGGTGCATCCTATATACGACTTAAGTCGTTTCCATCCAAACATCAATGAAGTAAAAACATCACATCACCACTTTATTTCTAACGTCACTTTTTCCATCCAAAAGCAATGAATTAGAAAATGTCACATCATAGCCTACTTTTACTACCTTACCACAACTATTGCTAATCAAACAGGCCCAAAGTGTGTGTCCATGCATTTGAAACCCAGCTTTTAATGCAAAGGGGAGAGGTAGCGGCCATGATATAGAGAAAGAAAAGGGATCCATTTTCAAAAAAAAGAAAAGAAAGAAAAGGGATCAACTGTTCTACATGGATCTAACTTCACTTTGTTTGGATATCTAGTTTGTGCAGAAAATAACCATCTTCTGCATTTGCAACCACACCTTGCACTTCTTTTTTTCTCACCATTAAGTCCCACACATCTTCTCACACAAACAAGGTCCAAAACACACAAACAAGTCCTAAAAGACGAGACTGTAAATCTTCCGTATTTCTTCAGTTAGTTCAAACTTGGAGGAGGTTTGGATTCCTAGAATGTGCTAGATAGAGTAGTTTCTGACTACAGTTTTCAATTTTTCTCTCCCAGGATTGTTTCTGCATTCACTTTTCCTTTAAGATCTGTTGAGAGGGCCCATCCCACTAAACTGATGTGTGGAGAAACTCATTGTTCCTAAAAGGAGCTTCCTATGTTATGGTTTATGGCATCAACAAAAAATTTGTGCCATCACCATAACATGTTGGAGTGTCTAACAAACTTTTACAGGACTGTCAGGACATGTAGGGAGGCATAATGCTGTCAAACATCCTTTGCCAGACCACCAAACTAGGAATCAATTTCCATAGAAGACCACCAAATCCTGAATCTAAAGAGTCAGGTAGTAGAATCAAAGCACTCCATGAGTATGCTGATGCAGCCACCCATGAGGGGCTGCAATTGAATGCGCTTTCAGATGATGGACCAGATCTAGCTCACTAATGGTGAGGTCTATGGCCCTCAAACTTCTAGACTCAAAGTCATATGGAGCCTGTCCGCGTAAGTGTGCAATATCACTCTTTAAAGTTAAATGAAGACCAGCAGACTTGGGAACAAGATATGTGGGGCCACCTACACATTTATGAGGAAAGAATCACAGTAGATTTAGATTCATTTGATTTATCTTGGTAGTATTTCATCAATTTGGAGTCATGCTTTGTTTCGAAATACTAATGGTAAAGATACAATGACTTCACCTAACTAAGTGTCAATTCCTAAAATCTTGGACAAGATAATCTATCTAAATATGTGATAAGCTTGGAATGCAATCTAGGGAATGCCTGCTAGAATTTATGTATTTCACTCATTGCTCTAGTTGTACTGTTGTAGAGACAATTAGTATTTTTGTGATATGGAAGTAATCTACTCAATCACTTGGTGTGCTCTGTTTGCCCCAATTTTTGTGATAGGGTGTTTTGCCTTTGTTGTGATCCTCTTCATCTGAATATAATTTACCATGATTGATTTAAAAAACAATTCATGATATGGACATAATGGTTTTTGTGATTTTCCTTTACTTTGTTATTCGAAGACCAATGTGGCTGAATCCATGTTCACAATTGTGCAATCTTGGACTGGTCAATTTCCACCCTCTTTGGCTCCCATTATATGGTATCAGAGTCAATTTCCACCCTACTTCAGATTCAAGTAACGATTGGATTTTTTTACTGCCGTCAAATCCATTCTTCTCCATATTTTCACCTTTTCTCCAATGTTTATAAACCCTGTTGAGAGCGCTAAAGTATAGGCCAAATCAACCCTAGCCCATGCCCCCCTAAAACCCATAGGCAAATTCCACCCCACTAGAGCCCCAAATCACTCCCTAATCAGGCACCAACCAACACATCCGAAAATCCCCAAAAAACTCCCAACTTCAAAAGCCTAAAATTCTCCCCAATTTTGCAATTGATGAAACTTCAGTTTCAGCAATCCCAAAACCAAGCCCCTTTATTACCCTATTAGCCCCAAGTCTGGAACACTAGAAATCTGTAACCAACCTGGCCACGCATTCGATCTGCGTAAACCTTAAACAGAAAAAAAGTAAAAAATAAAAAATAAAAAGTCCTTGATTTCAGTCCCTTTGACCTATTAAACCCTTCCCAAACCAATTCTAAACCCAATCCTCGTCTGTGCACCACCTGACCCTTGCAAATCACACCCAAAGAGTCCCTGATTTTATCCCCAGTTGAAACCAAAACCTCTCCCCAATGTCCAGCCAAATTTGACCCAAATCCCTGCGGTAGCTAATCCAAAAATTAATCCCCCACCTCACTGAACCTACTGCCTCAAACAGCCGATTTGAGGATCCCAGATTAATTCCAACCGCGACTGTTGACCTACACCAGCCCAATTTGCTAAATCACCCCAAACTGCACTGCCAATCAAGCCCATATATGATCTGCAATATGTGCACAACCTGACTGCTGATTACAGCAGAATTCCAAACTGTTACAGACCTCAGTTGATGCAGACCATGGGTCTGGCCTGCCATCATCAGTCCACGAATTCCAACAAACAAAAAACCCAAGAACAGTAACTCAACTGTTCACCAGCTTACCTCATCCAATTTTCCCCAGCTTTCTCAACTTTGGCTACTTGCAGATTGCCCTACAGCTCTGTGACAGCAGGTTGTAATCGCTGTAACAGCATTTGTCAGCATTAATTCAGCTCTTCAATCCCTTCTATTGCAGTTACCTTATATCCCAAAGTCTCTATTCCTTTACAAACAGTACCGGTCTTTTTTTTAGTTTCTACTCTAAATTCTTCCTGTTATTGTTCAACAAGATCAAATCTTCAGCACGTCTTTTTGAGAAACCCCAATTGTTCCGTAATTATGGATCCAAAAAGCTTCTTGAACTAGATAGAACTAGCTAAAGGTTATTTCAATAGAACTAAACTGAAAGGCGCTCCATGTAAAAATTATGGAAGAAGAGAACGCAATGGAGATGCACAAGCATGGAAGGAAGTAGAATATCAACTGTATCAACTGCCACGACAATATGAAGTTGCTAATGGAGGATTAGGAATTCATTCCTGGCAGTACTAAAAAACAATTTGAAGCTCATCGGGAGATGGTGGTTTTCAAGTGAAAAGAGTTACCAACCAAAAGGAAAAGCATGTACTACTTATTCTAATACATCATCATCTGCATCATATTGCAATAAAGAGAATCCTTTCCCATGACCAATGGTGTCTCACTGACACAAAATGTAAAATGATCCATCAAGTGGAATATGTTGACCTAGTAATGAAGAGAAGTGCATAAGACGACCCAAATCCCAATTTCAGATGAGGCAGAACCTGGAGCTCCAATCATAGTCCTAGTGCTAGAAAGTTAGAAGACAGGCACGGGATTTCTTTCCAAGGGTAGCACTGATGAGAATAGAGAAGAAACGAAGGAACAAGGGAGGCAGAACATTGAAGATTTAGATAAAATAAATGAAAAGCCTAATCATCCAACTGATACAATTGTAACAACAATTTCAAAGAGCCATCTGGATCACTAGAAGACAAATTAATTGTCTTGATGTTTTCCATAAAAGAACAATTTGTAGAAGCCCCCACATTTATCTAGGGGGTCCACAATGGATAGTCAAAGATGTAAGGGTACAAATACAACAATTAAAACATCCAATAGCGCAGTCGTGTATCAAAGCAAATACAACGATCAAGAGAAAAGGCATCTACAATCTACTTCTAGTTGGAGGAAAGATTAAGTGTCAAAGAGAATGAATATGAACCAACAAATCAGGAAAGAATCATAGTAAATTTAGATTTATCTTATTAGGAATTCAAAAGATTTAGAGTTGTTTTGGTTAGAAGTGTTAGGCATTAATTTCTGAAATTTTAAAGAGAATCTATCCAAATCCAACATAGTTGGGACAAGGCTTCGATGATGATGAATCCATCTAGATATTTGACAAGCTTGAAATGTAAGCTAGGAAATTTCCACTAGAATTATGTGCGTGCATGGTAAGAAATAGGAGCACTCCCTTAGGATGCATTTGTGCGTTGTTGCAATTCCGTGACACCGCAAATTCCTTTTCTGTGGTGCACTAGAAAAATGTTTCCTATCCCTCATGGGAATGTTTTTCCGTAGAATTGAGGAAAAGTAGTTTATTTTTTTCCTCTTTCTGTATGGGAAAGTGTTGTGTTAAACAACTAGAAAATGGAAAGCAAAGAAAATCGAAGGCTTTTCCGTGCCACTGAGGAATCCTCGGCGTTGCACAAATGTGTCCTTAAGGGCACATTTGTGTAGCATCTACAGATTTCCGCTTTCTTCGCGAAACGCTCTACCTTTCCTTTACCCTTCCACATTGAAAAGGCTACTCAACAGATTCGTGAAAATCAAGCCTAGATCATTTCCTCGTTGAAAATTGTTCATACCAAACGATATAAAAGCAAATCCACAGAAAATCATGTCATTTTTCCTTTTCTCTCTCGCAGAAAACACGTCATACAAACGTGTCTTAAGGAAATATTGATATAAGCTTTCTTATTCATGCTAGATAAGTTGCTTAAAGAAGCTAAGAAGGATCTATGCTTCTTTTCTCCCCTTGAGAAAAGCAAATTTTCCACATCAAGAGGGAACTTGGAAATAGTCAAAAGTTAATGTATAATTCTTTGGTAGAAAGAGCATCACAAATGGTTCTGCAATCCTATACCCTCGTATCTAATTGTTCTTTTCCATTATATTCTTCAATTACCTTCTAGACTTAAGGTGATCTATGGAATGCATGTGATGTAGCCAAAAAGAGGACGATTGACCAACATATCAATACCTGAATCTAAAGCCCAAGATCGCACTATCATGACCATGGATTCATGACCACCAATCTTCCAACAATCAAAGAATCACTCAAATCAGTCATTAAATGACTACACAACTAGAGCAATACATGAATATAGAGACTTAAGTGGACATTTCCTAGGTTACATTTCAAGCTCCTCACATTTCTAGATAGATTCTCTTCTCTAAAATTCCAGACTTGACACCTAATTATATGAAGACTCGTTCTCTCTCTACTAATGGACTTTTTAACCAAAACACCTCCAAATCTATTGTGGTACTAATAAGATAAATCTAAATAAATCTAAATCCCTAGGGTAGTAGAACCAACCGATGATCTTTCTACCAAAAAAATCAAAGCATTAACATTTTGATTATTTTAAAGTTCCCTCGTGATGTGGAAACACATATCCTTTCTAGCTTCTTCACAACTTATCTTGTATCCACTCTAATCATGGAGAAAATTGGAAAGCTTATATAAGAGTTTCCTTAGGACACGCTTGTGTAACGTGTTTTCTGCAGAAGAGGAAAGGAAAAGTGGTATGATTTTTAACGGACTTGCTTTTTCATCATTTGGAGTGTACAATTTTCCACAAGTATAAATTTTGGCTTTATTTTTTACGAATCTGCAGAAAAGCCTTTCCAATTAGAAGGTACAGGAAAGGTAGAGCGTTTCATGAATAAGCGTAAGTCCGCGGACGCTACACAAACGTGCCCTTAAGGACACATTTGTGCAACGCCGAGGATTCCTCGGTAGCACGGAAAAGCCTTCAATTTTCCTTGTCATTTCTTTGCTATTTAGTGCAGCACTTTTCTGCACGGAAAGAGGAAAAAAATGAACTATTTTTCCTCAACACTACAGGAAAAACATTTGCTGTGGTATAGGTTAAAGAATTGCTATTCCACAGCACTGCGAAAAAGGAATTTGCAGTGCCATGAAATTCCAACGACAAACAAATGCATCCTAATGGAAAGCTCCTATTTTTTTTACCACGCACAAATACGTGAACACATGCATGAATGACACATACACACAATACACTACACGCACACTCACACAACCTAAAAGTAGATCAAAACATAAAAGCTTTTTCGACTGACCAATAGCTTGTAAGCACCCTTATAAGTGGGGAAATTCTTTTCACTAATTTTCTGATCATATAGTCTTGATGAAACAAGCAAGTGAGAAGAAACATCTACTTTCCATAGGCAGTCACTCAAGTATATTTCTGACTGCAACCAATCAAACAAAATTGATGTGGCGCAACCCATACCAACCCTAAGGGCATGTTCTTTTAGTGGATTTTTTTACAAGAATTTGGTGTGTTGAGAAATTCCATGACATGATGTGGTGGCTTATCCCTTGGCATTTGCAAATGCCTTGTTTCTTCACCAAAATTCTAAAATTCCAACCACCTAAAAGGTCTCAAATGGCCTTTAGGGCCTGTTTCTTTGCTGGAATTCAAGGAATTCCTGTCTGAGGAATATCTAAATTCCCATACATAGTGGAATTCCTGGATGCTCCCTTGTACTTTAGCATCCACAAATTCCACCAAAAGGCAAAGGATATGGAATTCTTGAATTCCCAAAGGTCATTTGAGACCTTTCATGTAGCTGAAATTTTGAAATGCTTGTAAAGAAATATGGCATTTGCAAATGTCAATGGACAAGGTGTCACATCATGTCCAAAAAACCCCAGCATGGCCTGTTTCTTTGCTAGAATTCAAGGAATTCCTGTCTGGGAAATTTCTAAACTCCCAGACAAGTGGAATTCTTGGATCATCCCTTGTACTTGATCATCAAAAAATTCCACCAAAATGCAAAGAGGCAGGATTTTCTGAATTCCCAAAGGTCATTTAAGACTTTTAAGTGACCGGAATTCTAAAATGCTTGAAAAGAAACAAGTCCTTTGCAAATGCTAGAGGACAAGATGTCACATCATGTCCAAAAAAACCCAACATTCCAAATTCCTATCAGGAATTCTAGTAAAGAAATAGGCCTGGGCCTATTTGGTTAGCGGAATTCCTGACAAGAAATTGGGCTTGTTGGGGATTTATGACATGATGTGACATCTTGTCCCCTGGGCATTCCAAATGCTTTGTTTGTTGCAAGAATTCATAATTTGAAAAGACACAGCCTTTGAATTCCAAGAATTCCAGCATTCCAAATGATAAGAGGGGGGTTGAGCATTTGGAATTCTACTTTAGAAGAATTGTGAGAATTCTTGTCTGAGAGAATTTTGAGAATTCCAAATGCTACCCCCTAAAGTAGAATTCCAAATGCTCAACCCCCCTCCAGCATTTGGAATGCTAGAATTCTAGGAATTCATGACGCTAAAAGTGCATTTTCATGTGGTTTGGGATTCTTAATTCTTGCAACAAACAAAGCATTTGGAATTCCAAGGAGACAAGATGTCACATCATGTCATAAATCCCTAACAAGCCCAATTCCTTATCAAAGATTCCTTTAACTAAACAGGCCTATAGGCATTTGAAATTCTCAGAATTCTCCCAGACAGGAATTCTCACAATTCTCCTAAAAAAATAGGCCCTTTTTAGAGAATTCCTGGAATTCCAACCCCTTTACTCTTTGGTGGAATTTCTGGATGCTCAAGTGCAAAGAAGCATTTGGTAAATTCCACATGTCTGAGAATTCAGAAATTCTCCAAGCAGGAATTCTCGAGTTCCAGTAAAGAAACAGGCCAAAAGGACAACCCTTGCAACTCTTTGGAGATCACACAAAGGAAGCACAGTCCATCAACAGATCACAGAAGAGAGTGCTTTAATAAAATAGGCCAGACCATTTGGTCAGACAGGATTCATCCAAAACCAATCCAGACTCCAAAACAATGAGAAAGTTGGCCCAACATGCATTAGCTGCACAGCGAACATATCACCTTAATGGTTCAACCTCTACCTTACTTCCCATAACATTCATTGATTGACACTGAAACGGAGAGAGAAGAGAGGGGGGTCGTGTATGAAAATGCCAGAATTCAACTCTGTTCATATTGTATACCGAGACTAAAGCATCTTTAAGTATGACATTGAAAGCTTATTCTGATAGTTCCCCTTTATAAAAAAAAGGTCATCACCCAGTGTGATCCCACCGAAGTAGGGTCCTGGGAGGGGAGGGTTCAGACTGGAGACAAACCTAACCTTGGGCAATTTTGTACAAAGTGGTTGCTCGCAGGTCTCGAACCTGTGTTATCACGCATGGCACCCAAGACTTTATACCATTGCACTAAAGCAATGAACCCAATAGTTCCCCTTCATACGTCATCAAAACAATTCAAAACTTGTCATCACAAGTCAGTAATCTCAATCTCAGCTAAAACCTACGTCCACAACAGATTCCTAAGAGACGGAACCAACCCAGTTACATCAGAAACAGCACTAGTTAGACTAACTAAGCAATCACTTCTAACAGAACTTGTACAATGTCTTCAACACAGGCTCGGAGTAGGGATAATCTGCTGTGCACTCATCACAAGAGAGTTTATTGGCATTTCTTCTACAGATATTTGGAGATGCTGGGGTGATTGCCATGGTATCAGTAACTGATGCTCATGAGATGTACCGTTTTCTTCATTTTGTTGTGATATATTCTTACTTTTATTCCTTATTGAAAAAAAAAACTCAGCCCTTTTCTTTAACAAGTAATATGACTCAAGCACAAAAACTTAGCATAAGAAAAAAATCAGATCAATACATTCAAAATATCTCATCAAACTCTAGAGAACAATTTATACCCTTGAAATCAAAATCCCAAGCATCTGCAAGTCTGACAACAGTAAGGGCCTGTTTGTTTCATGCAATTCAAGACTTTCATTTACAAAAATAGTTAAGGTTGAAGAAACAAATGTGAATCTCAAAAAATGACAATCAAACTCTGTCTCTTTCTCTCTCTCTCATGGAAAATGAATCAAACTAGGAAACCTAATTACATCTGCATCTCCAACATATCCTTCACTCCTCACCTCATATCCTTCGATCCTTACCTCTTAAATAATCCTTTGACAGAGCTCATCTGCCCTCGAATCCCAATGTAATCGATTCCTATGTGTTCTAATGCAAACAAACATGCCCTAAGAGCTCATAACTCTCATCATCCTTGCAGTTTCTTCTCTCATCGTTAACTATCCAAAAAAAAAAGAAAACCTCAATCGCACCAGTCCCCAACCCCACCCCCACATAAACCCTAAAATCCATAACAAATCTCAAAAAACACAAAAATTCCACCAAATCACAAACCCTAGAAGCATCTATCAGATCGATCCTGAAAGAAATCACATCAAAACCAACAGATCTAATCAAATTCGATAGAAACGGCTCTCCATCAATGCGGCGGCCGTAGAAATCAGAAGATGGAGTGGATTGGGGTTACCTTGAGATATTTGAGCTTGACGCTTCCATAGACGACGCCGAAGGTGAACGCCGAAACGCGAGCCACCTGAAAAAATACACCGGAAAGATGATGATGATGATGTGTGATTGCAGTAAAATTACGAGAATGGGGTCAGTAGAGAGAGGGAATTACAAGGGCGAGAGTGCTGGTGCCAGAGTAAGGGCCTGGAGGTGCCATGGGAGAAGTAGAAGGGTAAAATCGTCCAACTGAGAAAGTTTCTGCAACTCTTGAGAGTCTTGTGAGGTAGAAAGGAAGGGGACAGCTGCTGCTCGCTCTCTCGTTTCCACTTTATATTTGGTGAAGAGACGGCGAAATGGGAAACGAGGAAATACTTAGGGCGGCCAATGGGTCGGGTTAAACTTATGGTCGCCTCCGACCCTTTTTTTAGCCCATATTAAGAAAAAAGCTTCTTTGAAGACCCCATGGTACTGAGCATGAGAATTATTGTGTCGAAAACACTTGACATTATGTGTTTGAAGAGGGGGAATCGGAGATCGATATTAGGACTTTTAGCTTCAAAAGAGAAAAAAACCGTGGTCTTAGACTGCTCGACCGATTAAACAAGTGATTGAAAAAAAAAACCTGTGATGGGGGCACTAATAGGACATGGCTGCTGATGTGGCGTTAATCATGATTTATGTATTTGTTCAATCGGACGATGGGACGCACTCTTGATGAAGTGATATTTGAAGGGATATATCATGGAGGGAATGATTTTATGTTGGACAGTCCTTATTTGGAACATATTACTGAGCCCCGCAATGGATTTTTAGAGACTTGTTCTAGAGAAAGGCTATCGTAGCTGTGATAGAGGATCTGGAGTAAAAATTTTACATGCCAGATCATTCCTATGGAACCCATTTAACCAATCTCTCAATTTGAGAATGATTGAAAAACCTATTTTGGATCAACCTTCTTAAGGATAAGCTCTCCGTGAACGAATTTTGAACGAGAATCTTGGATGCTTACCACTCTTGTCAAAACTTTATATCATCATCTTCATCCATGGAACCCCAAGGGATAGCTCAGTTGGCCTAGGACCACGGTTTGCATTCGGAGGTTGTGAGTTTGAAACTGCACTACCATACTGGAGCTACAGGAGAGTTTACCCGCCTTCCCTCTGGGCTCGGAGGGATTAGTCCAGCCCAAAAAGGTTGGGAACCCTCCGATAGCAAAAAAAAAAAAAAAAATCTTCATCCATGGAAAGGTGGAATCATCTATTGAAATTAGAACCACTCAAATAACTAAACACCCTCCAAGCTATATAGTATATATGGGGTTATTTTTAAATTTTACTTAATTTGAGTTGGTCTCACTGTTAGATTAACCGCTTCCGTTTAGGCCCATGGCGCATTTTATTTTTAGGTGATCAATCTATTAGTGGACTCAACCACACCAATAAAATAAGGAATATAAAAAATTTATTTTTATAAAGTCCAATTCTTTCTAATTTCCCATAAGACTCTATACATTCCTAGGAGGACTCTTTGACTTTGAAACAAATATAACCCATGCATAATCTGAATCAAGTTTGAATTGAGCCCACCCCCGCCACCCCCAGAGTTAGTCTTCAAGTGTATCTAGAATTGCAAAGCCATTCAAACCGAAAAAGACTACAACAAAGGATAAAAGAAATCTATATAAACGATCCGAGGCCACCACAACTATCACACTAATCAGAAAAACTAGAAGAGATTGAGAGAGAGCGAGGGAAAGAGAAAACAGCCCATATAAGCATCTACAGAAGAAGGAGAAGATGTATTTACATGCGAATATGTTTCGGGCTTCTCTGCTGATTATGAAGCATCAGGAATCGCTATATAGGACCTCTTGGAAAGACCCTGAAGGTCACATCATCAACAAAACCACCAAAGAAAATGCCGTGGCCCTGCTCAAAGCCCTCAGGAAAGACATCGTCTCCGGCAAGGCTAGATTCGAGGATGTCGCCTCTCGATTCTCCGATAGCGACACTGCCAAGCGCGGTGGTGTTATGGGTCTCTTTCGCTCTCCTCTCCCTTATTTTCCAATTATCTAAATTGGGTGTTTGGATGATTTCTTTTCTTTTTACTGTCGTACTTTTAGATATAACGATAATTTTGGGTTGAAAGTTTTAGGTTTAATGATGTTTTTGGGTTGGGTTGGATTTATTTTTTGATTATCTGACTTGGTTGGATCTACCCCGTAGATAAAGTGAAAATGTAAAGTTATAGCATTAAAGTATCTCGTGAAATAGGACTGCCATGTAAACATATTGGTTTTACCCTTAGTAAAGACTTAGATTAGGTGAGTGGAAGGAAACGTGTTAATCATGATACATTTTACTGCCATTGCCCAATCACAGATTAAAGAATGACATCAAAGTTGAATGATAATTGTTTTATAAAGTGGTGCACCTTCTTTTAGGTCTCTTCCACTCTCCTATAGCTTACTCTTAAATTATCTCCCTTGGGCGTTTGGATTTTGGCTTTTTACTATTGTTTTGGTTGTTTTTGATTGAATTCGCTTTGTTCTTTAATTATATAAATTGGGTACCGGTGTTTGCGTTTGCATTTTTAGGCTTCTTCCACTCTCCTATAACGTATTCTTCGATTATCTAAATTGGGGTTTTTCCATATTGGATTGTTTTTCTGCTGTCGTTTTGGATTTAATTTTGTTTTTGGATTGAAGTGGCTTTACTCTTCAAATATCTTAATTGGGATGTTTGGATTTTGGGTTTTTTTTTCACTGCTGTTTTGGATTTAGTAATGTTTTCTGGACATAATTGGCATAATTGCTTTTTTATATATTGGTATATATGATTGTGTGTAATGTGAATTAGCAACATCTGGTTGGCAAAGATCAATTTTTTGATCATCCAATGGAATATATATGATTCAACTAAACCATGTTTTGAAAGACATAAATCCACTTGACTCTCTGTATATTGTTGCTGAAACTAATTTGAGCTTGATTAGAGGTTACCTTTGCCCTGATCTGGTCTGGATGCGGAATTACATTGCTTGTGTGAAAACCCTTGTCATGCTCTTGTAATTAGTTCTACTGCAAAAGGTATGAACTTTGAGTGGGCCACATCTTGATGTGATCCTGATATTTTTTTATTTTTTTATTTTTTTATTTTTTATTTATAATGAATGAGACAAATAGTAGTGAGCAGACAACAAAGTAGCGAATAGCAACTATTCCAAAAATTGTAGAACCTCCCAGTCAGAATTCCTAATGTAAACCCAAAAAAAATCTTGGCAGGATTTTAGAATCTGCCAGCTGAATTTGGATTTAGAAATCTGATATTGTAGAAATTTTAAGGATTCCTAAATGTAGGTAAAGTCAATATGCACCCTCAAAGTGGCAGTTGTGATGTGGGTGTCTTGTGGGCAAAACTCACACTTGATGATAATAACCTGCTGGTCCTGTGTAACATTGCAAGTGACATTTGTTAATGAGGAACATTAAAGAAAGGCCTCTCTGGCTTAACAACTATTGGAAGCCTGTAAATACTGGTTGGCGAATAGCAACATTTGTTATGAGTGTACTATGAACTTTATTCATTCTAGTACCTTTTTGTTGAGTGTCAACGCTTAAGGTCAGAAGTGTGTTCGAAAAAAACTATTTTGATGCTTAATGTCAATTTAGTTGATTCTTTTAGACAAGCAAGTTGTGCTGACACATAGGAATATGGATGCAAGTGCTGGATCTTCACAACATATCGAGATTCTTACCAGAGCAATTCTTTCAGACAAGCAAGTTGTGTTGATACATATGAACATGGATTCAAGTGCTGGATCTTCACAACATATCTAGATTCTTCCCATAAATCTTTTAGTTTTAAGTGAATTGTGATTCTTTAGTTCAGGTTTAGTGAATCTGTGAGCCATATCGCTGTTGAATTTATCACTTCAAAACTCATATTCATTGTATACTCCTTCCCCCTTCTCCTTCACGGTTGGAGCCAAAGGAATTGATTAGGCTTTTCTTCTCTCGCACTCCACAAAGTGATCTTGTGATGAAGCCCCTGTTTGGGACCTCTGGACAATCCTGTCAATCATTTTTGTCTCTGTTGGTCCCTTAATGGTTCTAAGCATATCCTCCATTTTTATTCCAAAGGCAATATTCCATGCACTAACTCCTCTAAGCAACTCAGAACTTTCCGCAGCAGAGATTTTATTCTTCCATTGTGCAATGGTTGACAGCCTTCTGGAAACAGGCCTTTCACTAGAGGGTTTTGTTTTCATTGATTAGGAACCTTTGCCAAAGATTTCTATTTATGTTTACATTTTACAAGTTCATATATTATTTTTGCCTCCCAAGTTCCATTGTCCACATACTGATAACGAAGTTTCTTGAAACACTTTTTCTAAAAATCAAGGGAAAAAAAAGACCTGCCTAACAAGTACTATGTTGTGTCAAATTAACATCTCAACTTCTCTGAGTTGGTATTACTTTTCCAATATGTAATCTATTTGAAGGGTCAAAACGCACCGTGCATGGAGAAAGTTCATCTGTGTATTGGTTGGGTTTCATTTATCATGGTTGTTCTATAAATCCAGAGGTGCTGCATGCAGCAAAATCCTTGTCTTGTAAGCTTTAAGGTCACTAAATTAGGTTTCTTTGTGGTTTGTTGATTTGTTTTCATAGTCTTTCTTGAGGATGTACTCATCCATGATTGCTCGTCCATCCTTCCATCCATCCATCTTGCTTTGTATTAATTAAAGTATATGCATATCATGTCAACTATTAAGGTTGAATTTCATCGTGTCTTTGGAGAAGCTAATGAGGTGGCAGTTTCCTTTAGGTTGTTCATCAATGGCAAGTAGGAATAGTTTTTGGCCAGAGTTGTTTGAATGTTGATTTGGTATTACATACTTGAGTGTCGATATTTTGCTCTTGCACTTCAATTCTCCTTCCTTTGTATATTTTTTCTTTCAGCTTAGTTTTTCTTGTTGCCAATAGAGGAATAAAGTCAGAGAAACTTCTGTCCCAAATCAAAGATTCTACCTCTTTTGTTCCTTTGCTTGTTTCTTTCATTGTTGTCGGCGATGTGCCTCCATTAATATTCCAATATGCCTAGTTCATAGTCAAAACTGTGCTAATAAAATGATGATGATGATCATTGCTTGCAGGTCTTTGGATGCGTGGCCAGCTGCCAAAGGAGTTGGAAGATGCTGCATTTGCTCTCAAGGGCTTTGAAATTAGTGAAGTTTTGGAGAATTTTGATGGCGACGTCTTCATCATTCAGCGAACTGGTTGATTGTTGTCTGAAGAAGACTTTATTATTACTATTATTATTATGTTTTAGAAGTTATAGGCTATTATTATGAATTTTTAGAAGTTACAGGAGAGGACCAGATTATTTCAAGCCTGCTGTCTTTCTTGATTAAAGTAAATGCATATCATGTCAACTCTTGATAAATATTCAGTACAATATATTTGAAAATTTTGCATGAGCCATTTAACTCCTGCAATGCGTGTTTGCAAAGGTCTATCTTTTTTTCCTCCTCTTCTAAATTGTAATGTTGATAAGTTGTTAAACTACAAAGAATGCAAAAGGCAGACATGCCAAGAACAGAAAACTAAATGTCATTAACTAGAATCAATCTTAGATGTATCTCTAAGGACTAGAATCTGAAATTCTTAGAAACCGATTTGTTGATGATGCCCAAGAAATGAGGGAATACAAGGCCTCCATGAAAGGTGCTTCATAGGTGCAGGAGGTGGTATGCTTTGGCTGATGATGTTACATTATGGTGTCTGTGGTGCAAACCGCTCTTTTCACCTATGCTCCTGGATGTGAATGGTGTAAGATTTTTCATTCACCCTGTCCACAAAAGTGGGATCTCTAAGGGTGTGCTGTTCCGTACTTTAACCGTTCTTTAGGTGAAATTTACCTGCCAAGTGCTTTTTTCATTCTTTCTAATGTGAAGGAGTCCAATGTGATGAGCTTGGGGTGGAGATTAGAGCGTAGGAATCCAATAAACATCCACCAACTAATAAGCATCCACCAATTATTTATTAATAACCCTAACTTGTTCCAATTTTTACTTCAAATCAAAGACAAATCAATGCTTTTAATTTGGAAAATCTAACTTTAAAAACCCTTTTTTTAATTATAAAACTCAAAATCCAAGACTTCATTCACCTCATAAAAGAATAAAAATAATCTAAGTAATACCCATCAAAAGTAAGCATAAACCATCAAAAAGATCTAAGTCCCAAGCATGGCCCATCAAACCCAAGCATGTTATCATTACTAGCGGTTCAAATTACAACATCTAAATAGTCTCAAATCGATCGCCTTCAAAATACTCATAATTCCAACCTCCTTCAAATTTACAGGTCCTCCACTCGTAAAATTTTTTTTTTTTCTAACCAAAAAAAATAAATTAGGGAGAATTTACAAATTCTCAATAGACAAATTCCTTGAATTCTTCCAAAGAAACAGCCCCGACTTCAATTTGTTGTGAACCATAGGGCAGGCATAATATAGATGGTCTCCTCATCTTTTTTTTCTAACAAAAACTTAAATATGATGTGAACCAAAGTATCATATTTATATCTCGTGGTACATTGTTTTAAGGTGGGGGCATGCGTCTCTATCTTATCCATCCAATAGTGGACCCCATGAGCTAAGGATTATAATATGCCATAATCAATTAATTATGTTAGCTGGTAGTGCATGGATCGATGACAGGTAGAGTATTCGTGGATGAGAATGAGATCATCCTCTCGGACCGCGGCGATGGGGAACTGAAAGCTTTGCTTGGAGTTAAAACGTGTTGAGAATGAGATCATCCTCTACGTATTTTTTCAGTTTTGTGGATGGATAGAGGATTCTATTCTATAGTTCTAATTAGGGCTCATTTAAAAGGTGGTACGAAAAACTTGTACACTACTTTTCAAGGATCCAAGAACCTCAAGTTTAGAAGGGTTTCAAGTTGTAGAAGATTAGCTTGGTACTTCGTTCAACAACATGGTTGTAAATTAGTCTGATGGCACATGAGAATCGAGAAGACCAAATTCACAATATGACACATCTGGGTTTGACTCTAAACCAATGGGTTGGGTCATGTCTCGCATTTAAAGCACTTCAATCTTAGACACCATAGCACACCAAATAAATTTTGCACCCTTCCTCTTTTCAGCAAGACGCCATGCAAAAACTGTAGGTCCCTGCCATAGAATCTGCAATGGTTTCCAAACCATCCTTAATTATAAGAGGAAGGGCGCTAAATGCAATAAGGTGAACAATTTGAACATGTGGTTCTTTTGTGAAGAAGATGGGTGGTACCAATCTTTGAACCCTTTGACCTCTTGTATATACTCCTAACCAAGCAACCACTGAGGCATAAAGAAGATTGGTTTGAATATGTGTTTCACTTCTTGGTGGGTATACGATTGGTTTGAATATGTGGTTCACTTCTTGGTGGGTATACTAATGAATAAAAACAGGCTTTTTTGAAATGTGTCTCACCCCGCTCTCCCCTTCAATATTCACAGTTAAATTAACCTGCTTCAACCAAATATATCACCATACTAAGTCGATGACTTTCGTGAATATCATACAAATTTATGTAATACGTAGGCTACCGATTCATATGAGTTTTGTGTTGATCCAATGCAAAACTTCTGAAAATGAAAACACTAAATTTTTTTAGAATAATTGTAAAACGACGAGCCGCTATAAAAGGAACAGGGAAAATGTGCTTAAAAAGACGGTAAAAGAGTTTGATCATACTTAAGGCTGACACGTGCATGTGTCTTATTATAATGTGTGACTCACATATTACGCATAAAGCCTGTCAATTGTTGAAAGGATTTTCCTGCACTTAAACAAGACCACACGCGTGTCCGGATCCCTTATTTCATAGAAATTAAAAAGATACCGAATCATTCAATCCAAAATCACCAATTATGCTTGTGATTCTTGAGGAAGTTACTCATGTGCACGCGTGCGCGGGGGGGGACCGTATGTGAATTCTTTGGCTCGGGAGTCGGAATCAGAACCATATATGAGACAGGTTTGGATTCAGGTTGGGTCTAGATAAAGAATGATATTAATAAAACATCAATTTTATATAAGATTTTAAAAAATTGAAGTAATATGTGGGGTCTCGAGTCCACGAGTCCGAATCAAGGTGGAACCAGATCTGGACCCATTTAATTATTGGGGTCTAAATAAGACCCAGTCTCGATTTTTAACAGATAAAAACCTTTAAATAATAGAAGAATCTAAACATATTTACATCCCAATTACGAGCCCTTGCCCCTTGCTCGGTGGGAGAGTCGTGTTTTTTTTTTTTTTTTTTTTTTTTGTTGGAAAGCGTTATTCACTTGTTCTCCATTAATTTCTCACTATTAAGCAATAAAATTCTTCTTCACAAATGACAAGGCAGTTATAGTTGTGGACGAAGAAGAGAAAATGGGAGCCTCTTCATCTACAGACCAGGTTTCCGAACAAGTGAAGGAGGCGGAATCCATTGCAGCTTCGACCGGATCTCTTCCTTTGCTCCAAAACGCCTTCTCTAAGCTCTCAGATCCCAAAACCAACTCCTCCATTCCCCTCAATTCCCTTCAGGTACCCCCTAAACATCTTTCTATCTCCCCCCAAAACCCCCTAATCTCTTCTCAATTCTCATCCCCCAAAAAAGATTTTTTGTTTGTTTGTTTGTTTGTTTTGCATGAAGAAATCTTTTCCTTTGGGTGTGTTTGGATGTACCCAAATTATATTTGGTGCTCAAGTGACCATATTGAGCACTTGTCATTTTAAATTGTAAAAGCAACAAAGAATAGGCAATCATCATGGTCTTAAGTATTTTCCATATCAATCTCCGTTCTTTTATTCTTTTCTCTTGAATCATTGCATTCATGTGATGTGCAACCAAAATTCAATCTAATATTTGTCCTTTCAAGGACGAAGGCATTAGCTATGAATCCATATTTACATGTAAGCTGGGCAACATACACTCGGTTTAAGAAGATCCAAATGGGTCTGTCTTGTGGGACTCACGTAGCCCCCCATGAAGAACCTAAGCCATTCACACTTATTCAACCCCTCCCTCCCCTTCCCCAAGTGAATTAGTACATGTCCATTTTGACACTCATCCAATTTGTGGGGTACCACCAATTGTTCATGCAAATTGCTGGGCCATCCCACTTTATCTAACAACTAGGTTTTGGACAACTTTGAAGCCCTCGAAATGGTTACTCCTTTGATTGGATAGTTCCCATTTTGTCCACCCAGGTAAGTCATCTGCAGACCTAACCTCCCCATGAATGTCATGCTGCCGGGTGGGGCCCCACGACCTGGTCTGTTCCAAAAAATAGGAATGGCGGAATGGTATAGCCATCCTGTAAATGAAAATATATTTGTTTGTATGTATGTTTGTTTGTATATGCATATATATTTTGATCTATTTTCTTCATGGTATCTTATTTACAGTTTGTATTGTACGGCTATAGCCTGTGCAGGGTCTAGTGGATATAGGTCCTATGGGCACTGGTGACGTGCCCCTTTTTTGTGTGTGCTGCTAAACACCCTGTGTTGGAAGCACTGATCATTGATGGCTGTATCCATCGTTGGATTGGATCAGAATAACTATTTGAATCTGATGATCTCAAGCAATTTGCTGGCACTCACTAATCTCTTGCTTTGCATATTTTTCAGGAGTGTTTATGTTTGAACACCACAAATCCAGTAACTGAACCATCCCCCATATATGAGCGCTTTCTAAAATTATTGGCTCATATAGGGCCATCTATAGTTGACCTGTTCTTCACCGCAGATCAAGGAGGAGTTTGTTGGGTTGAGTTTTTGAGAGGTTATGATAAGTGTTGTGGAAGGATGCCATCATCAGCATGTCTTAACAATTTGTTCAGACTCTATTCTGTCACTAGTATAAAAGCTGGCTTTTCTTCGAAATTGGAATTTGAATCAGATGCTGATGACAGTAGGATAAGTGGTTATCTCTTGCCAAGTGATGTGGCCATGCTTCTTTGGATGTGTTGGATCATGTTTCAAAGTTCAAGGGTTTTAAGGTCATCCAAGGGAAAAGCAACGGTTTTTCTTCCAGATATAAATCATTTAATACTGTCAGCCATTACATCATGCACTGAAAACAGTGAGGGCTTAAATATCAAGGACTGTGATATTTCAACCTTGAAGGATCATATTTCTGTACAAAAGCTTCATATGTGGGCCCTGACTACAGTTCCCGACCTTGCTTATTGCTTTACTCAGTATGTCCGCTATAGACTACAAATCTGTGCCACTGCTGAGGTAGGACATTTCATCCTTCTCATTTAAACAAGATTCTTTTAATATTGTGTAATTACTTCCGATACTTACATGGAGTTATATTCGTTTATAGCTTTTTTTATTTATAACCATCAAGCATGGAACTAAGGCAAACAACATTATATTCATATATAGTTTCCATTATTAATGATACCTTATGTGAAATAATCTTGTTTAGTGGATTATTTTGGACATTTGAGCAACAGTGAAAAGATTTCTTTTTTAAAAATCCAAAAAGGGAAAGAAAAAAAAAGTTATAGTGAAAAGATGTTTTGACTATTTCTAAGGTAACAGACCTATCTTCAACAGATGAATACCTAGCTAAAGAGGCTTATATGGAATTTTTGTTAAGATGGAAACTGCAGATTTTCTGGCAGTGGTTTATTGTGTGGATGAGTTAATTTCAATTTCCATGTTTGTTTACATCCATACCACAAGAGAGTGACAGTTTTCCACTCGCCTTGTTAGAAACAGGGAAAATTATCATGTCAATTTACTTAGAATGACATTTCTCAGGGCTTGAGAGCTAACTTTTGGGTGTTGACGTAACTCTTCTTTTGTTTTGTTTTGTTTTGTTTTGCTGGGTCGTAACTCTTCTTATATACTGAAAGTGAGATGTCTGGACCGTTGGATAGGTAACTTCATATCATGCCACTTATTTACGGGTTCTGTAGTTATTTCACTGCGACACTGCCCTCTTCCTTTGTTAAGTTGATCCTTCCTTTCCTCTGGGATAATTAATAGTTGTGTAGCATGTTCATAAAACAAAACTTAAGTTAACTGTACATCTGTACCTTCTGTTTTCACGGTTTTATTTTATTTTATTTTATTTTATTGCTTGGTCTTTTGAAAAATTTTCAGAAAAGCTAACTGATGTAGATGCTTCAATGAAGGAAAATGGTGCAAGATCTGCCTTTTTACTGGAAACATAAGAAATGATAAATTAACTCGCTACATTCATTTAAAATGAAGAGAAGTTTGCATGATTTCTCTTTTATGTACTTTTTGGTGGAAACTTGAATTATTTGCTATATATTAACAGGATGACTTGGACAGTACCATTGAACCAGTTGGTGATGCTTCTTCCTCTCATGAGTGTGAGGCATATCTGCTTACATGTGGAAGGGCCTGGGGAATCTGTCTTTCTCAAAAAAACACGTTCAGTGAAGAATTATTAAGGGTGTGCATTCCTGGAAAAAGCATTGGAACCTATGAAAATCTTTTGTATCGGTTTGTCATACTGACTCAAGCTCATCTTGCTATAATATCTGGTTACAATGAACTTGTGTTTGTTACCATCCCTGGAATGTTTAGGGATTTTTTATAATTTTAATGGTAGCGGCTTGGAAAGTGCTGATATGAAAATCATTTGGAAAAAAGGGTGCTGATATAAAATTCTCAAACTTTCTTGTGCTTTCTTTGTATGACCTACTTAAATCCAAATTGTGGCTGCATGTATAATCTGGATACAAAAAGCATCTGTGTTGGACATTTATAAATCCTTTTGTGATCTTTACCCCTGGCAGGTAGTATTGGCAAATCGAAATGGGTAGATTGGTTAGGTCCTGGGTGATTGCTCATTGAAAATTTAATTTATGATTGTTTTTCACTAGGTCAGATCATCATCATCATCATCATTTATGTGAGTTCTACTTCTCTACTTGTACCTTCTTACTTCCTCGCGTTAGGTTCTTCATAACTCAACTACCTAACATCTCACTTTTACTTCAAACTTTGTTGGCCACCTCCTAATAGCTTATACTTGCGACATTTCAGTTCTTTTTAGAAAATTTCCTGTCTTCTTAGTAAGGGTGTTCATGGGCTGTGTCGGGCCAGGCCGAGGCCTGTATAGCCCACATGCCTAAAACTAAGCAGATGTGGACTAAGCTTGTTTTGGACTCTGGCTGCCCTGGCCCATGAGCACCCTTACTTAGTACATGTCCAAAACCATCACAGATGACCTTGCGTTGATTTATACGTGCACATTTATAGTTATTATCCTTCTTTCAGTCACTTGACACATCCACCTTAGCTTTCTCATGTTTGCCACATGGGTGAAGATCACTTGATTATTCAATTCACTCTTTTATTTGCATGATGGATCATGCATAATAGTTATTCTCCCATCAGGCTATGCTTATCATTCAACTAAACTCCCTTTCTGAGTCGGTGCTTGATAAAGGTTCTTATTTTCTGTTTGTATGCACAAGCAGGTCATCTGAACATGGGAAGGGATTAAACAGATTTTGGTCTAGTGTTGAAGGTTACCTTGGACAACTGTTACTTTTAATATCTGCTACTTCAGAAAATGCAAGTGGTGGAAGATGGGTCATTGGCGTACTTACTCAGCAGGGCTTTGAAAATAGAGATTCATTCTATGGAAGCTCAGGATATCTCTATGCTATAAGCCCAAGTTTCCACATATATTCCCCTTCTGGTATGCAAGAAAATTCTTTCTTTTTTATTGGCACTCTTGGCCTGGCTAATCATAGTTCTGTTTCTGGACAGGGAAGGACAAGAACTTTGTATATAGTCACTCACACCCTACTGGAAAAGTATATGAAGCACATCCGAAGCTTGTGGGTATTGGGTTTGGAGGAACGATTGGAAATGAAAGAATATTCATGGATGAAGATTTTGCTAGAGTTACTATTCGCCATCACGCAGTTGACAAAACTTACAAACCCGGCTCTCTTATTCCCAATCAGGTAGAGCCAAACTGTCCTTAAAGTAGATAAGAGACCAACCACCGCCAACTGATTTCTGGTATTTATTTGCCACTTAATCTGAAACCATTTTTCGTTAGAATTAATATTGTTCTACATGATACGATATTGATAGCTTTGTTTCACATTAAAAGAGTCTGAAAATGTTTGTTCCAATAGAAGGGTAGAATTTATTTTTTTTTCAACTTTTCAAGATAATGCCAGAGACTTAACTAGAAAATGAACTAGGATTAGGATCCAGTGCAACAGAACATGTATACAGTCCTGATTCTTCAGAAAATGCATAGTTTTATATGGTGGATCTGTTTTATACATTTGGGGTCCATGGTTCGTTTTCATAGACTATTGATCTGGTAGCCCAATATCTACTACGACATGACCCCAAAACCCTCCATAATGGAGGATCCTAGCAATCCATCTTGTCTTCTCTGACTATTATTTGTTTGGATCTTGAAATGTGGAGTGTAGTGGGGCATCGTTTGTTGGAATGATCAGATTAACTGTTTGGATCACCTGTCATGGCCCCTGGGCCTGGGTGCATGAGGAACTCAAATAACCTATACTGTACATGGGTTTCTGCTAATTGCAATCTGTTAGGGCATGTTTGTGTAGCCAAATTCCGCGGAAAAGTGAACGGTTTTCCGCGGAAAACCTATTTTTCTTGCGTTTGGTGCGGCTGTTTTACGCGGAATCCCTTTTTTGCCATGTCATCCTTTTCCTTGCTGACTATGGAAATAGACTTCCCATGGGGGGGTATGGGAAGTCTATTTCCTCGGAAAACTACCCCTCCTTTATATACTTCTTTTCCTACCCATTTCTGACCCCTGGCGCCCCTGTTCCTCATCTCCTTCATCAACGAGAGACAGCATAGATCCCTGCATCTATGCCTATCTCCCTCTCTCTCTCTCTCTCTCTCTCTCTCTCTATTCGCAACGTTGCCCTCGCAGCCACACCCCAGCCCCCCTTTCTCTCCCTCCCTCTCCTCCTTGCTCGCCTGAAACCCCTGCGGCCAGCCACCTCTAGCAGGCATTCAAGTTATGAAAATGAAATGGGGAAAGCAGTCTCCATCTCTTCATTGGGAGGGCCCAGCTCTGTCGGCCATGATTGCTTTCATCATGTGTTCTACTTCTCCTCCAATATAGATTGCCTTCTCTGTCTTGAAATGGTTTCTTAGATGCCTTCTTCTCTGTTTTTTCTGAGATGGGTTCTGGTTCTGGTTCTCTCTCTTCTTCTTTTTTCTTCATAGGTGGAAGATATAGGAAGATGAAGTCTAGATACAGAGCATAGTTTTTTTTTTTATAATCTGGGTCTGTTTGGAATCATGGCTGGAATGCTTCCTGGGGCTGAATGTGCTCGAAGGAGACGATTCCATCAAGGAGGTTCGACCATGGATTCATAGGGCAGTGGGACAAGGAGATTTTCTTTCTGCCTTTATGGCTCCAACAATCCGGTATTGATGAACAAACACATACATACCCATTTCAACCATTTTTTGAGTTCTTCTTGTCCTTTCATTTTGTTGAGATAGCAGAGATTTTGGTTTTTCTCGGGTGGTTTCTTTGGTTACTACTACTGATTTGTTGAATTATTAACGTGTGTGTGCCTTTGTGGCGGTATGTGAATTTTTGTAAATTGAATTGAAAAGAAGCAAAGGAGTTTTACAAGCCAAAGCTTCCAAACGGAAAAACTTGGAGATGTGGCCAGGGAAGCCAAGGAACGGTTGGTTGAGAGGCTCAAGACACAAAGGAAATCAGAACCTCCACTTGCAGAGGGGCCAGCCCAGTTTTCTCTTTAACATATGAAAACAAGAGTTTTCTCCAAAGGGGGTTGAAAAAAAATAAAATAAAGGAACCACCAATGGCAATGGCATCAATATTCTACTTTCAGACCAAGTTTCTCACAAACCCAAAGTTAATTCACATACTTTCATGGCCCCACATGCCCATTTATTTTGTCTTAAATTTCTTATAATCCATGGTTTTATACATAGAAATGTGAACAAATCAGTAAATAGGAAGTAACTTAAAAATGATCATACCATTGTAGTTTTGTAATTTTTTCGCAGAAAATTGCCGCACCAAACAATAAATTCTAATTTTCTGTAAGGAATCCGCAGCCGCACCAAACAACATCAGCACCAATTCATTAAGGAAAAACTTTTTGCACCAAACATATATTTTTGACTTCCGTGGAAATAGTTTTCCGAAGTATTTGAAACCCATGGATTTTGCTGATGTGGCAATTTCCAATTTCCACGGAAATCACATTTACACAAACGTGCCCTTACTGTTTCCTGCTTGTGCATATCCCAGCTGTGCCATCATGAACTGCTTTAACCCACCTCCTTCTTCTTCTTTCCCCTCCTCTCTCTCTCTCTCTCTCTCTCTCTCTCTCTCTCTCTTTTTCTGTTTTTTTTTTTTTTTTTTAAATTCTGTGATTATCCTCCATTTTGAACCGGAAGCATGCAGATCTTGCAAAGCAACCACTTAGATTGAGAAATTAGCTATTTCATTGTCCCTCGTCCAAATGTGAACTCTCTGTTTGTGCAGGGGTTTTTGCCTGTTGAAGCTTCAATTCTGGGGGTCGAAGTATGGGGCTTAGGTGGGAAAACAACCAAGGAAAAGCAAGACACATTTAAGAAGAGAGAATCACTCTTCTCAGAGCAGAGACGCAAGGTAGCTTAGTGTAGTGGTGTACCAACACGTGATGTTTTCAACCTTTGTCTTACCAGACAAGAAATATCACTTTTCCTGTTTATTGCTGCATTGTGCAGGTTGACCTGAAGAATTTTGCCTGGGAAGACTCGCCTGAGAAGGTGATGATGGATATGGTATCTGATCCCAACCGAGTCCAACGTGAAGATCGCTAGAAACATAAATCTTGATTTTAGGCGGTCAATTTTCTTCTCCTAAATATGGGCATCCATTCTCTGACCATGGATTATAATAAAACATCAGCAGATGTCCTGTAGTTGGTTTGTGGATCTTGTAAATGTTAAATATTTGAATGTTCCATACAAATAGGAATGTATAATATATATCTTAAAACCCGAATTGCATCTTAACTCAGTTGTTCAGGCCTGTTTGTTGCTGGTATCAATCCATTCTAGAACTTAAAAGTCTTTCAAGGCCATATCCTGGATGGTAATTAGTCCCTACTTATTTGGATGCAGCACTAAAATGCCAGGCAAACCTTGGGATATAGAGTGAATCCTCTTTTTGCAAGAGTTCATCTCCCACACAATCATCCCTTTGACAACCAACTTTTGGGAATGAGACCAGGGTCTTACTAGATCATTGTAAACCAAGCAATCCATGACGTGGGCTGTTGCAATCTGAATCTCTGAATGTTCACTAAGGCACAGTATGAGATGATGATTTTTTTTCCCGAATTTGACAATGTCTTTGGGGGTTGATCCTCTTGAAGTCTGCCTGACCCAGATTTTCAACATTCAAGAACTAGATCAATGGAATCAGGATATGAATCTCGATCCGCTATGTTTAACAGCTGAAATCTTAGATCAACAAATCAATGCGACTTTGAACTGAAAAATGCTCATCTTCAAATCAATGGTCCAAGAGTTAGGAGCGAGGTGACCAAAAGATTGTACCTTCTCATCTTATCCCTATCCCTGGAGGTTAACCATGACCCAAGAGCCATAATGTAGGTGTCCCTGAATGAAACACAACACGCAGCCTTCTGGATCATCTGGATGTGAAAACTACAGGTGGAGAACACTGTCAATTGTACTACTTTATACTTGGGATGATTTTCTCGATCTTTTTGCCTTGGCCAAACAGAGCCTGAGTATTACCAAAAATGAAGTGGCTGCAATGATCGATTTATTTGCTGTAATTCCATCCAGATTTCCCTTTTCAAATTCTAATTTTTTTTTTTGCAGGCCGACCAACCTAAGATGCTCAGGCAAGAGCCCCTGTCCATAACCCTCCCAAATATTTCAAAATGATCAGCCCCTGGCAAGTCATTCAAAGTGCAGGCAGCATATTTCAGCCTCTGCTGTATCTTGTTGTCATAGGTTAAACTCCAAATGAATATCATTTCCTTGTCACACTTTTAATCATTATTACTAGGGCCTGTTTGTTTGTTTGCATAGAGTACGCACAAATTAATGCCCTCAATAGTTAAAAATAAAGATCAAAGGTGAATATCCAAAAATAACTATTAAATAGCCTCCTTTTAAGAGAAATTTAATGGAAGATGAGGAATTGAATATCTAGACATCACCCTAATGATTAATAAAGTAATAATTCAAATCGTTGAAAAGTCAAGCTCTCATCCATGTCACTACCTTATATCCTTAACAATCCTGCAGTGGTCCTCATTTTACCATGTGCTCATCATGACAAAGACATGGTATTTACCCTGAATTATGTGTTCATCATGACAAAGACATGATATTCCTTTGGTTGGGACTTTAGAACAATTGGCAAAACCTCAAAAAAAAAAAGGAAAAAAAGAAAAGAAAAAGGAAAAGAACATTTCCATGGTGCCATCCAGGATGATAATCCGGCACCCCTCCTGGCACAGGTGAAGATTCCATGTTTCACATTAAACGCCATTTATTCGCAGCTACATAAAAAAAAGAAGAAAGTTTTGTTTGGCCCAGGGCCCCTTTCTGGCTTTTTCCTGGTGCCCAACAAATGGGTAGGCTTTGGCAGTATTATAATTTAAAATCCATGTGGTGAACTCAGTGGTTGCTGCCAACCCCCACATATACTGATATTTTTATTTTTATGTAATATCCAAGATCAGAATCAGCCCCTTTGGACCCTTTTAGATGTACTCTAAAAGGGTCATATTCTCAAAGCAGGTAATGGGAGGATTATAAGGGAGAGGAATCCTGTTTTGTCCCCCTCCCATATGAAATCAAAATCTTCTCTATTAAAGCAATTAAGTTGATGGGAAGATGTTGTGGAACTAGGTGAAGAAGTTGTGTCTGGATCCTGCAGGTATTACACAACCTGGAGGCCAAAACTCCACTGTGGTGCACACATAGATAATCCGGACTGTTCAAGATGAATCTCATTCCCTCTATATTTATCTCCCCAATTTTCTATTCAAAAGGAGAAGGTCCCACCATATGATTGATCACATGATTGAAATTGTCATTAACACACATCAATGTCTACTCAAGTTTCTGTCATGTGTTTGATCGGAGGTGGGATCCACTCCTTTTAAACTGAGACTTGGGGTTCTGAATATAAAGGGAATATGATTCATTTTAAACGGTCCGGATTATCTCTATATAGACCCCACAATAGAGTTCATTCTCAGAGAGAGATGGTATTCACGTGAGATCTTTATAGTTGCATAAAACAAACAAAACCGAGAAACCCAAACAGCGCAATATATATATATCTATTAGAAAAAATTAAGCGGTGAACAGTTCCCTAACACTTCCGTTGCTTGTATTATGTTTACAAGTAGTAAAAAAAAAAAAAAGGAAATCCAAGACGAGCTGTCTATGACAAGGAAAAAAAAGAAAGATCAGTGTTCTAATTTTTTTTAATATTCTTAAAACAAACACGTTGCTTTTTGTCTATCATAACAAAACTAAAACAAATCATGAAATAAACTCAATCAAGATGCAGTTGGATAACCTAATTCACTGAATAATAATCAGCCAAAAATTTTGCCCATGGGAGTCCCACACAAGGACAATGTGGAGTTTTCCATCCTGGCAATCCATAAAAGCAAGACCACCCTGTATTGAAGGCATCCACCAAAAATCCCACGGGGCAACTGTGCAGGACTGCTGCAAGAGACAATCATAATCGGAACCCCTCAAACTAAAACCCAAGAATGTTCTTTTTTCTCATTTAGACCCCAAGAATGTTATAAATTAGAATATACTGTTGTCAATGCATACTATTATACTTGCAAGGAAAAGAAAAGTTCATTGTATGTATGCATATGACTTAGAAGAAGCTCTCCTTGCTAAGGAAACTCTTACCAAGCTGCTATTGACACTTGAAAATGATACCACCATTGTAGGTTTGCATTTCACAAGCTGTATCACTATATAACAGTCATAGGCAATTAGATTTAAAGGTATTTCAAGCCAAGCCCCAAATCATGCATCACTGAAATGTGGGTCTTCTCCATTTGTTTCCATGAAATCACATGATAGTAGAGAATGAAAGGAAAAGGCACCTCCTGTGAGAGTTGGTGATGAATGAAGAAGCCCATCAGCACTCCCAATATCATCCATAGTGAAATTGCAGTTATTCTCTTCTCTAGGAAAGTTGGTCTCTACAAGAACTGTGTGTTGATTCCTTACAAATTCAACCCTTTTATATTCTGCAGAAGAGTTATGATCAGAACCATAGTTGGGTGTTGGAGCTCTTAATACTGTCCTGTGACCATTGTTCATTTTATTAACAACAGCATCTGAGGCTCCAGAACCTTTGAGATCATTCACGGGGAGTACAGGACTATGCCCTTGGAAGAGAGCAACATGTCCAAACAGTTTATCCTTCCTTGAAAACGTTGTGCCACAAGAGCACTGCCACTTATCTTCGCCACAATGCTTCTCATGGGTCTTCAAATCTGCCATCACAGAGAACTTCTTCCTGTTGCAATGCTTGCAGATATAATTCTTATTGCAATGACTCCTCTTATAATGGTTTTTCACACATAAGATGGTCTTCAGCGGCTGAAATTTCTTGTGCTTGCGGTTTCTCATGCACCCCTCAAATGGACATGAATACCTCCTAAAACGAACATGATCCGCCATCTTCATTCCCTTGTTGGGGTTGGCCAGAGCCTCCATGGATTTGTACATGTCCCCATGACCTCGCATATGCATTCGTAGATTTGCGTCTCTTTTAAAACCTTTGCCACAAATTACACAGAAGTGACTATGTGGGGCTAAGATTTCTTCCTTGTCAACCTCCAAAACTTCATAACAACCAGGTGATTCCACCTTCTCATACTGCTCTTCACTATCCTTTGCAGCCCCCCTTGTATCCAAATCCCGGGTAGGCAAACTAGACTCTGTATCTTGAACTGAACAGACATGTTTCTCTACCCAATTGCCATAATCATCCTCTGCTCCAATTGGAATAATCTTGCGATTTTCCTTAGTGCGGCCATCAGCTCCATCAATTCCCAAATTCATTGATTCCAGAGAGTAGCGACCATGCCATGAAGGTCCACTTGCATCACCTGCTCCTGCCTTAACTTCCACCGAACTTCCAATCCTCACCACCTCTTGCAAATTCTGTGGTCCTAGTAAATGACCCAACTGACTAAAACCAGGAAGGTCAATCTCAGTCCTTCCATGAAGCAACCTTCCTGCTGTCGAAAGCACCTGGGAGATTATGGAAGCGGTATCCGCCACCACAATCTGCTGCGGCAACAATAGCCCACCTGTGTCCCCTCCTGACCATTGAACCTGAACTGTGGGATCAACGCTCTCTCTGATCATGGATCGGACCACACCTTGCAGCTGGTGGACCTTCTGCTCAAGGAAGACCAGATTGCTGAGCAGGACCTTGGGGTCACTTTCTTGGTAAGGCAGAGGCTGCAGCTTTGGGGGCAATATCCCGCCAAACTGCTGCTTGACATGGTCTGCATCTGATTGTGTAAAATCAGTTCCAGGAGCTGAGGTCTTCATAGAGGGGGAAAGATGGTGGCCTAATTCTGATGTAGAAGAAGAAAGTGGGTGACAATGGAGAGATTTCATGAGTATAAGTGTTGAGTTTTATTCTCCATTGCCATTGGAGAAGAGCTTCTCTTTTATCCTCTCATCTTATGCTCCAATGAGAAAGATGCCTACTGGGTCTGGGCCAATAGGAATGAAGGAGGAGGGAATCTGGAAAGTGAAAAAAGAAAGATTTTGCCTCTGTGGAAGTGCGACATCAAAGGGGTTTGCAGTTTGCACTCTGTACACTGCACTGTTGCTGATGTTAGTTAGGTAAGCTTGTCTGTCTCCTTGCAATTGCCGCTGAATCTTGATTAGTGAGTGCTGACTACTGAGAAATGGCTTTCTGTGTCATTTGCACAAACAACTGAATGGGTGGGCAAAAAGAGTACTGGATTTGAATGTTTCTTCTTACCTTTTTACCCAAAGTCTAGAGGAGATTGTAACCATTGGATCGCAATCACAGCAGGGCCTACCTGTTCAATGGTCCCAAAGTCATCGGATTGTTGCAAGTTGTGACAGATGGCATCCCACTAGCCATTCATTTTGGGTGGATAAGAAAACTTGTATTGTCATTTGTCGAGTATCAAGTGTACAAAGAGTGAAAGCCAAATCATATCTAAGAAATTTTCTATACAACCAAACAACCCAAGATAGTCAACTCTAGGCTACTGATGGGATGGTCCTGGACGCAGCTTTTAGGCTTTCAAAGAGTCTTAAAGACCATTTTTGGGCCCATAGCTACATGAGCTGGGTCTGCTACTATGTATTATGCTTAAGGATGGCCTGGCACCACCTGACCATGATTCAAAATTTTGGAGCTCAGAAAGCTACTGGACCGAGTTGATTTGGAGACGACTCGACTGAGCCAAAGTCATCTCAATCTGAATGTATAAAAAAAATGGAAATGATTTTTAACATTTCTACCCAAATTCTTACCAAGTAACTGAATTTGCTGAGCTTGTCCCAGTTAAACAAGTCTTGCTCTGAGTTAATAGTAGTCTGCCCAAAATTCCTAACGAGGTAGATTATCATCGAGTCCTTGGTTTTTCTACCAATCTGAATAGATTGGCCTAGTTATACTGAGTCACACACAGTCCTAGAAATGAAACAGAATTAAATATTTTGCACCTGAGAAGGGCCTATGAGTAACTTCCATGCATAGGTGTATATGGGCCAGAATATTAAGCCCAATAAATAATCGACAGAACTTGGACAAGTTTCAGTCTAACCCAACCTTGCTATTACAATCATAATTGATAATAATTTTACATAGTTGACCTAAGAAAATGACAAGCAGAAGATTTTATGATAAAATAAAGGACAAGAGAGCAGACAACAACGCAAAAGATTATAATCATATTACAATCATATTACATCAATGACCATATTATATTATTCTATTGACATATACCCAAAAAGAAGAAGAAGAAGAAAAGATGAAACTTGAACAAACTTCAATGTCTTGTAGAAGGTTTGCTAGTTAAAACCCTTTGCAAGGAATTCAATTGTAAGGGCTCCATATCATTGGCTACAAAAGGTTTCACAGATGATCGAAGCGCTTCTGGGCCCTCTGTAGCAATTCTCTTGCACAATGCGTCACAGTTGCTTATCACTTCTGTGAGCCTTCCCTTTAGTTCACCAACCTCCACTTGCAATGGCTCAACTGCAAGATCATTTTCACAATGCGACGTCAAGTGGAGAACACATAACAAATTTTAAATTTCTAAGCATGTCACAAAATATATGTTACATAAAACCAGTAATCAGCCAATATTACCAATAATAGAATATGCATAACTCTCTGTGTGTGTAATTGCCTTCCCCCATTTTACTTTTGACAAATCTAACCAAGAAAATGTGTGGAAGAAACAGAAACTTCCAAACAAGAAATTAAAAAGAAAAATTGAAAAAAAAAGATGGGTCTGAGATGTGTGCGAGAGGACTAAGCCACCTAAACGCTACCCACTAACCAGGTGGGCAACATGAATTGACTACAGAAAAGAATGGACCAACCATCCACTTTCAATGTGCACATTTGATACTACACCTGATGAGTGGACCCTTCCTAATTTCTGAGCTGGGGCATGTTCACAGTGGGCTCCACCTGAACAAGGTTTCAGATGCAAAAAGTGTGTAATAACTTGTTGCCAATTGGCATGATTTGTGACACAACCTCTTCAATCTGCCTTCATTTCAATGCCCCTAGGTTGTCTCAGAAAGATTACAGAAACACAAATGTCACTAGTGAAAGACAATCCAATCAGTACTGATAATTATCAGAAACAGCTCTCAAAATATCATGTGATCACCTACTTTCATTAAGGGGAAAATGAGAGGAGAACAAAGGCCGAAATCATGAAACAGCAACTGAATTAATTAGGTGAAGGAAAAACATCACCAAAGCATCAAGTTGATCTTTATAACCCCACCAGCAAAGGAATCTACCTCCATCTTTCTCCATCTAGGAATGGCAGAGGACCACCAATGTGGTATCTTCTCCTGAATATGTAATTTTACTTGTCGGGCAATGTAGTCATCTGTTGACCATCTTTTTGCCCATTGTGTTGTTGCCCGAATTATTCAGGCTTTTTCTCTCCATGTTCACCGCGTCATACCCCCTTGCCTACTTTTCATGAGCTTATGAAGTTTGGTCGGTGTCTGATTCCAGTTAGAGGCCAAATCTTATGGAAACTTTTACTATTGGCAATTACATAGCGCATTTCAAAAGCAAGGAATAAAACAATTTTAGATAGCAAATATTCATCAATAAAACTGCTTATTGAAGCATTTAACCTTGCATATTTTAATGGCGACTAAAAGCGAATGAGTTCAAAGGAATCTCCTTATTAGAGTTAGAGTGAGAATTTACAACAGTCATCTGGAGCTCCATTCCCTTGGAGAATAAGGATTTTTTAACAGATCCTGAAACCAGGAAGTGGCGTAGAGATAAGCAGGAACTTGGCTAACCTTAATGGGCCCAGCCCTTGCATCTTATATGCATGTATTTGTACAAGCCCAATCATGAGGGGTAGTATTGAACTTTATATGAAACAAAACATCTAAACTAGTGGAAGCAAAGGAAGTAGCTTCACTGCTTAATGTTCAGAACTTTATGGCAAATAAGCAACTAATCCTATCCTACTTCCCTTTCACTATCCCAGTGCATTCGTCCTGAATCACAAAATCATCATGCCAAATATGAACTGTATAATCATCATGTACAAGTTGGCTAATTCATGTAAGAATCGTTGCCAGTTTTGGTACAACAGGGGGTCAAGTGGAAACCCTTGTTAGACAAGCCTACAGAAAAAGATACATAAGAAAATGCAGAAGAAGCTGAGCTTTGTACCGACTGTTAGATCTCATCTGCAAACAGTATAGACAGAAAGTTGTTGAGTTTGCTTTCTAACACTTTTATTTGCAGGGAAGGTAAGGACAAGCTGCTTTGGAAGCCATCCATCTCAGGGGCTTTTTCGACAGTCTTTTTACTCAGCACTCTCAGTAGCTAATCACCCAAGAGCATCTTGTTCGTTAGTATGGTTGGGGTTGGTGCCTCCTCGTGTTGAGGCTTTTTGTTGGTTAGCAGTGGCAGGGAAGATCTCCACAATGGACAATCTTAGGAGGAGGGGCATTTTGTCGGAATCCATTATAGATACTTGTGTTCTTTGTGGGAAAGAAAGGGAATCTATTAATCATCTTCTTCTTCATTGCGAGGTGACCTCCTTCCTCTGGTTCTACTTCATCAACTTGTGTGGGGTTGTGTGGTGTTTCACAAGAACCCTGGCAAGTTTTGTGGAGACATGGGTGCGGGGACCTTTTCGCAGTTGTGGTTTGCTGCTTTGGCGACTTATTCCATTCGCCATTCTTTGGGAAGTGTGGAAGGAAAGGAACGAGAGGATTTTTAGAAACTCCACCTCTTCTTTGGAGGATTTGGTTTCGAAGATTATTTTTTCAATTGCCAAGTGGGCTTTGGTCAAGAAGGATTTTGGATATCTCAAAGTGTCAGACTTGTTTCACAATTGGCAAGCTTGCATGGGGTGCGATGCTCCTAAAGTAAAAAAGTCTATTTTTTGGATTCCTCCTCCTACAGGTATATTAAAATTTAATGTCGATGGTGCGGCGAGAGGCAAACCAAGGCCCACGGGTATTGGTGGGGTGCTTTGTAATGATAAGGGTGAGGTGTTGCTTATGTTCTCTAAAAGTGTGGGGATCAGAGATTCCAATGAAGCGGAGGTTTTGGCTATTTTGGAAGCTCTTCGAATCTTTTCGTCTTCTTTCCATGGCCCACTGCTGGTGGAGAGTGATTCTTCTAATGCGATGGGGTGGCTCTTGAAGCCCAATTCTAGTCCTTGGAAGTTCCAATTTCACTTTAACGAAATGAATAAGATCTCCTCCTCTTTGGGCGTCTCTTTTTGTCGTGATGAGGCGTGCCAATAGTATGGCGGACGCTTTGGCTAAACAAGGGGTGGATAGAGCTTCTCTATGGGTGGGTTTGTCTTTATAATCTTTTGTTTTTGGGGATGGTCTTGTTTGGTATTTTAGCTATGTAATCTTTTGTTTTTAGGGGTGGTTTTGTTTGGTTTTTTTCACTTTGGTGGGTAGGGTATAATACTTTTTTGCCCTTGTATCTCTGGTTTTCCTTCTTGTGTTGTTGCCTTTTTCTCTCTTTTAATAAAGGTTCCGTTACCGATCAAAAGAAGATAGAAAAAAAAAAAAAAAAAACAGAAAGCCAGTAGAGTCAAGACTATGGATCATAGAAGCTAAGGCAACCTTTGACTTTCCTTCACTCCCTTCTCCCTTGATAGCAACACCAGCCACCTAATAAGCCTCGTAGGCTTGTTTTCAATAACCTCCTTTATTAGGACAAAAAGTACAACCTATAATAAGATGGCTTGATTGCTTATAATGGACACAAGTTTCTCTATTTGTAATAAGAAGCAACATGTCTGTGGACAGTTATTAGATCATACATGTCTCTCACTGCATTGGTAGAAGCACTTCTCTCCCTTTTCCTATAACCACCACTCAAGCTAATGCAGCATTCAACCTTATCCTTTTTTACGCATGGGGACATGATCCTACTCTCAGTAGACCTTGAGTGTAAATATTATACAACATTTATTGATGATCACATCTAAAACATGAATAAACAAAACATACATTTATTGATGATCGCACTAGATATAAAATCTTAAGTAGTATCTATTTTCGAAAAAAAAACTCAATCACATGGTTGATACTCAGTTTAGTAAATGAATTAGAACATTATGATCAAATTCAGGGGGAGATTGTTCCAACAGTTTCTATGGGTTCGACTTCAATGAGGAAGAAGAATTAGATGCCAACGCCTCCCCAGATGAAGGAGTTGCCATGGAGTAATCCTTTTTATGAAGAAGAGGAGTGCGAGCACACTCTGTCTTGTGAACTCATTACATTTGAAGACCTTTGATTGTGACTTTCCTGATTGATAAGGTCATTGCAGATCATAGGGCCTTTTCACCCATGGACTTGTCTGTACTAAAGACGCCAGTACCTCTTGAACCCTCGACGCCTTGGAGGTCACCGACTCTGGCATGGCCAGTGTACGTGACGCAGGTTGAGAAAGGCGTAGCCGACGCCTTCGCCCTTACATGCCAAATGATTCACAGAGAGAAGTTTGTACATCAGAAGTCATGTCCATTTACACCTGAACAAAATGGATAGCCAAAAGGAAAAATGGGCACACTCTTGAGTCTTAAGACAATCCAACCACTTAATTCATCCACCACCTTAATTCATACACAGCTTGTTAGAAAATACATTAATAAATGCCAACCAAAGACCACAAAGTGAGCCGCCCTCCAATTCCATTAAAAAAAATCTTCCTGAATCAACTTCTTAGCATTTAGGAAAGTCATAGTTTCTCTCTTTCAGTAAGGACTAAAAATAAAACATCTCAAGTTTTAGAAGAAAATGTCCTATAAGATAATGGAAACCAAACAAAGCACCATCAATAAACGTACAGGATACATAGGGAAGGACATGCAATGTCCAAACCTTTTGATCAAGATCTAACGAGATAAATCAATAAATTATTTAGTAAACAGATAAAAACTTCTAAGGACAAAATATTGTTCAGAAAAGATCTGATTAGTGATTATCTTTAAAAAAGGGTCCACTACCTTCTGAAAGGTGGCGGGCAGTCGTCCTCATAGCTGAAACTGAGTAATTGAAACGCTTTAGAAGTTTAACAGCCAATGCATCCACAGTTTCAATTTTGTTCTCTATCCCTTCCTACAAAACAGTGAAACAATACAAGCAATATATACAGAGTCAAAATCTTCAGGTTCTCACAAGTCACAACGCAGAAAAATTAGAACATTAGAACATCCTGAAACATTCGTGGGGAAATGAAGGTCCATTATATTATCAAAAAATGGGTTGTATCAGGATTAAACAAGAAAAGCGTTCCAAAATCTCAATTTGAGTCAGGAAGCAACCAAAACATTCATCAACATGATAGACTATTGATGACTCATAAATAATAAAAATATGGAAAACAAAATCATTAGAAATTATATGGACTCCATTATTATGGAACCCTAATATCTGATTTCCACACTAGATGGCGACATTGTTTTAGTGTGTGTCAAGGTATGAGATACACTTCACCCCTAAATCTTAGGATACAGGTTACTGCCATGTAATTAACACTTGAATATTAATTAAAATATTTGCTAATTATTTATATTTTTAATAATAAATAAAATATTTTAAATAAAATATGTTCTATCAATGTTTATGCCCTGGCATGCAAGCCTAAAGTGTAATTTGCATTTGAAGTGTACACCTCGCCGCCTGATGCATATGCCCTAGATGAAGCATGTACTTCAATTACAATTTACACCCCATATTGAAGGATGTACGCCTGATCAACACATCTTGTTTTCAAAAAAGAAGGCATGCTTAGAAGGCTTAAGCTCCAAACATTGAGGCTTACACATCACGCTTAGAGAAATTGGAAAGCCTCGCCTACCTCAGCATTTTCAAATTTGATTCTCATATGGATGTACTGTATCTAACATAGATCCCATACCCATATCCGGCATGGTTATTTACACTTCAGAGAGACCAGAAGAGTGTGATGTCAAGTCTAAATGGAAAATTTGATAAACTACCATTAGAGGAAAAGAAGGGATAGCAATTTTGCTTTATATGTGAACAATGATTCTCTAAATGATGTATTCAAACCATGTAGACCATCTACACTAATTACAAGAGAGTCACTTTCATTCTTTCTTGAAAGTGATTTCTGTCCTCTGCTGCAGCCCTTATGCATGGTTACATACGCTTTGTATATGATATATATTTTTTACTGGTTCCTTCCTTAAGGTTATGCCTGATCCAAACACTCCAGTGTTAGTATGATGGGACCTCTTTTTAAAATTGCTGTTTCTTTTTTGGTTCACCTCCTTAACATTGTTGTCGTTGATAGAATTTTGAATCCAACTCCAACCATACAATTTGTAAGTGTAGTTATCACAGCATTAGACTCAGATTTTATTCAGAAATCAGTTGATAACAGTGACATACTAGCAACTCCAGATGGCTTTTAAAAGTGGAGCATTCCTGTAAAGATTAATGCCACAAGTATTGGCAACAAATGGAGCACACTATGGTAGATCCTCTAAATATTAAACTGGCACGTTGGTAGTACAGGAATGGTACCTAGTACCAACGATTGTGTAAAAGTTTGCGAGTCCAGCCATGTTAAACTATTCTCCAACTGCATTCCCAAGCGAGGCTTATAGGCAACTTTGTCAATCCATCATGAGTGATTTCTAATTTCTTATTCATAAACAACAAGAAGCCTACAGTTCTTAACCTTAACGGATCAAATGTAGGGTTAGGATAATTTTATTTCCTCTTACTAACAATCAGGAAATTCATAAAGAGGTACCTGCTTCTGGCTAATTGTTTTGGACTTCTCTTCTTGCCAGTCACGGTACACAGTGAAGAGTTCTAATAGAACATTTGGGTCTAAAGTACCTGCAAAAACCACAGGAAAAATAAAATTCAGTTACATTTATCTTCAAAGAGATGCATTTTTGGGTAGTATTTAAATAAGCAAGGAGTTGGTGGAAAAGAAAATGCAGCATTTATCAGCAAATTTTTACAGGTAGAAAAAAAGTAATAAACTAAAGCCAAACGAACCAGTTGCCAACCACTATTTCTGTCAGAATTGCAAAACAACAAAAAAACTGTGATACTATTGAGACGTGCATACAAATAGATGTTTATAAATGTGGGTTGAAGTTAACTCAAAGAGTAGCACATGTAATTAATATTGGCTACATGTTTATTAGCATCAGGAGACCACAAGCTTCTACTAGAAGATTTTGCAGGCAAGCCAGATACAATATACATATACAGGATATATGAACATGCAACCCAAATAAAATAGGAGGTTTCAGTTCCCTTGATTGATCCAAATGTCATTTTATAATCTTTATTCATTTTTCTGAAGATGGACTCTACTCACTTTCTACTCTTCAAGACTAACCGTCTCGGTGTATATCCTTCTAATACCAATTCTAAAAGTGCAATACAAAATCTGTAGCCTTCAGATGCATTTGGCTCTACCCAAATTGATCAACATTGCACAAGGAGTGGGGGAAGAAAAACCCACAAAACCATCAATCAAAAACTTCTAAATGCACTGTAGGGTTTCAATCAAAAACCCAAATTTAGCACCTCACACCAAAGCAACCAACAGAAAGACAGCGATGAATGAAGAAAAATGACTTCACCTGCAACCACCGAAGACGAGGCTGGTTTCCTCACGAGGATATCTGTCAAGCTATTATCCTCGGGAAGAGATTTCAGAATCGGCGTTGTCTGCCATTAACAGCAATAGATACCAACCACAACAGAAGAAGAGTCAAGAAGGCCAAAAGCAATAACAAGCTGAATTGGGTAAGAAGAAAAAATGAAGAACAAACAACAATTAAGTAGAGATTGAAGTAAAAGTTACGATTTTGAGGGATCTGAGCTTTTCTAGGATTGGATCTACGCTCTCTGTTCTCTCAGAGACGGTAGTGATTTCATCAACTGGCTGCTGTTCATATCAAAAGCGGAGAAATCGTGAGGTAGAGAAGAATTTGAGAGATTTGAGAAGGAATGGCAGATTGCAAAGAGAAAGGAAGAGGAAAGGGAAAGCGGGGTACCTGAGAAGTCGTTGAATTCAGTGTCGATTCTGCAGTACCCATTTCGAATTCGATTGGGAACTCGGAGCGTTTGGATGCACAAATGCTCGCGCATTTCCCAATTTATTTGTCAGCTGTTTTCCAAAAGGAGCCTATCTTTTGTTTTAATAACAGAATAAGGGCATGTTTCTTTGCTAGCGTCCTAGTGGTTAGGTTATTTTATGGGAAAATTATTAAACGGGACCTAAGTTTATCATAGATTTCAAAACAGGATAAAATTAGAATTACGACTTTTAAGTTTTCTAAGTAGATTTCAATTCAGGACATCCGGTCAAATTGAATGCCCGCCGGCCAATTTTCCCCACTTCTTTTTTCTTTCAAAAACCCAAAAATGCCCTTGTGGTTCTGAATTGGAAAAAAAAAAACAGAAGAAGAAGAGGACGGGTTCAGCGGTGGCATCTCCAATGGTGATAACCTTTCCAACCACTCCTTCAAGCCACCCAACGTTGTCGCCCTTAACCACCTCTTCGAAAACCTCAACCCCTCTTCCTCTCCCCGAACTTCGACTTCTACGTCGATGCCCACATCCTTGTCCCCCTTCCTCTGCCATCACCACCCCCCGCGAGATCCCTGTTCATCGCTGCATCTTCTATGCCCAAAGCCCCTTCTTATGCTCCTTCTTCTCCACCACTGTCGATGCCAATCCAGCCAAGGAGGAAGGATGGAATATCAAATTGAAGGAGTTGGCCAAAGGTTTCGATTTGGGGTACGATTCCTTAGTCTCAGTTCTCGCGTATTTGTATAGTGGGAAGGCAAGGCCGCTGTCAGATGGGGTCTGCATCTGCACCGATGAAAAGTGCTCTCTTGTCGTGCCGTCGTGCTGTGGATTTCATGGTGGATATAGTAACTCATGATGTCCGTGGGACTTAGGAAGACACCGCCACGGCAACCCCTTTGCATCATTGCCCTTCATTCAAGCCCTTCTTCCTTCTTTTTTTTTTCTTTCTCAATTCAGAACCCTAAGGGCATTTTTGGGTTTTAGGAAAAAAAAAAAAGGGAAAACTGGCCGGCGGGCACCCAATTTGACCAAATGTCCTAAATTGAAATCTACTTGGAAAACTTAAAGCCCATTTTGAAATGTGGCTCTAATTTTGTCCAATTTTGAAATCTGCTAGGAACTTAGGTCCTGTTTTGTAATTTTCCCTTATTTTATTAACATGGTGTGATCGTTTGTTCTTATTACCTGCAATGATGCCTCATTTATTGGTAAGAATTTCTTTTCTTTTTTTGGAGGTAAGAATTATAAATGCCCTTTTAGAACTTCGAAATTCCTTAGAATTTCACAAATCAAATGAAAAATCTAAAAAGAAGAATTTACAGGAAAAAAAATCCATTATATGGCCGGTGCACAAAAAAGGACCCAATAAATTCTTACATAGAGAAAAGGCCCTCCTGTCACTTTTGTCGTTTGTTCTTGCTTTTAGCTTGAATGCCGATATCGACGCTTGATGCAGGTTTGCAACTCAGTCGACGCTCGTGTCTTCTTCTTCTTTTTCCTTTTTCTCCTTCCTCCTCTTTCTCCATTTCTTTGTCAATCCCTCATCGTCAACGCCTAAACTAATTTGTTTACTAACTTCTCATTTTCCTCCAAACCACCTCAACTAATCCCTCTCTCTACCTTCTAAAACCCTCTCATCTCCCCAGCCCCAATTGGTCTTTACCTTTTTACAGCAAAAGATCGATGATCTAACCTAAGGAAAATGAAATGAAAAGAAATGGGGAGAAAGAAGATCAGCGAGTACAATTCAAAGCGGCTCTTGAAAGAGCATCTAAAGCAAAATCCAAGGATCGGATGGAGAAAAAGGAAGAAAGAAGAAGAGGATAATGGAGGTGTTGAAGATTGTGAGTTGGGTTAGAAATCGAGTTATAGAGATGGATAAAGAGAAGGGTGAAAAAGAATAAAAAAATGAAAAAAAAAAGACACAAGCATTGACTGAGGCACAAACATGTGTTGAGCATCAAGCAACAAGCCCGTATCGACGTTCAAGCTGAAAGGTAAAAACAAATGGCAAAAGTGATGGGAGGGCCTTTTCTATCCGTAAAATCTATTGGTTTCTTTTTGTGCACGGGATATATAATGAGTTTTTCTCGTAAATTCCTCGGTTGAATAATAGGAGAGCAACTCACATTGCTATAATAAATTCCTAATATATGAGATTCCTAAGAAGGATACCCTCAAAATGCACTTGACTGAAGTCCCTTTAGAACTCTGATGATATTTTTAAAGATATATTTATTTATTTATTTATTATAGGTGATGCTTTTATACTCACAAAGGATAAAACTAGTCAGCATTCAACCTGAACCCCACCTCATTAAATCCAATCCCAAACTGTTTATATCCACTTGGATGATTGCCCAAACACCACTCAATCACCACCCCAACGCCATGGCCATGGCCTCTCTCTTCCCAATCCTTTCCCCCCTCCACCACTCTGCAACTCCTCCTAACCCAAAACCCCTCTTCCCATTTCTCTTTTCCTCCCCCTTCAAAACCACACTCCCAACAAAACCACTCCTCACCTTCCCCACAAAACTCCAAGTCTCCTCTTCAACCACCATCACCCCATCTTCATCCTCACCTTCCTCCTCCAAATCCAACGATCAAGAACGCATCTTTTTCGATGGTGGGGCCCACTACGGTGATCTCCTGGCCAACCTCCTCTTTGGTTTCACCCTCCTCTGGCTCCCCCTCACTCTTGCCGCCGTCTCTCGCGCCTTCTTCCTCAGATACCGGTTCACCAATCTCAGGGTCACCGTTATTTCGGGCTTTACTGGTCAGGATCGCAGCGATTTCTCCTACAAAGTTATCAAGGACGTGCAGGTCGTGCCGCGTTTTATTGGGGAGTGGGGTGATATCATTATCACGTTGAAGGACGGTACCAAGGTCGATTTGAGAAGTGTTCCTAAGTTTAGAGAGATTGCAGCTTACTGTCTTTCAATGGCTGGCAAGGGTCCTGAAGCTATCGACCCCATCAAAGGAGATGAACCCTCTTCATCCAAACCCAAAGGATTCTGATTTATTGGTTTTGATGGCTACAAGAAGGAGAGGAAGTTGTTATCTGAATTGGATTTTTGGATTTGAGGCTGGAATTGTCTGGCTGTTGCTTGAATTGGGTTCCTGAAGAAGGTATGTTATTATGTATTTGGTTTGAATTCTGTAATTTTGGTTTCAATGAATTGAGTTTTGTGGGTTCTGTTTATAGAAATCATTTGGGGTACTGTAGTGTTGATATAATGTGTTTATAAGCAGTCTTTTGAATCTTAATGCTTTTGATTTTGTGTAACTGGAGGAGAGTTCTTCTAGTGCTTGCTGCTTGGTGATTAGTGTGATATTAGATTTTAGATTATGAAGCAGAGGAGTGATTCCAAAAGAAGATTACTGGATTGATTTGATATATAATACAACATTACAAATTATATTTCCAATTAGTTGTAGGACTTATAACAATGGCCATTACTACAGGAAAAAATGGCTTTGATATCAAATTGTTTTTTTAAGAGACCAGCAAGAAAACATCCAGCTGAGGCTTTGTGTGTTTAGGGAAACTATCCATACTTTCTCCTTTTTCTTTCTTTTTTGGCATTGATGGCCATTGCACCTGTGAGATTTGAGGACAGCTCAATCTTGAAAGATCGACTGTCGACAAAACAATTGGCTTTAGTTTGGAAACATAGTTTCATTATGTTGGCTGAAAGACATTACAAAAGGAAGGCGAAATAGAAGTCTTGAAAGGAGAACGAAAACAGACGCACTTGACCAGAATATTCCTCCCAAATACTTGACCATAGGCAGAACCTAGATCTTTCTGAATCCTAACCTCCTAACCATTCCTATTAACATTACCATGACATTGTTCCATGTTTACAAAATGTTGCACAGATCCTATAACTTCACTCAACCACACTTCCTCTCTTCCTCTTGGCTAGGCCAGATCCTTGTCTGAGCACGTAGGCAACACGAATTTGTAAATGAGAACAGTGCTTAGATTGCACTGACTGCAGCCTCCAGTCGAACAGCATGTCTCCCATTTACTCTTCCATCTGTATCCAGCCGTTGGATGATCTGGAGGCAGTCTCTTGATTTAACTTCTGAACCTGTAGCTGCACAGTAACATCAAATCTTTTGAACATAGGTGTAAGTACAGCAGTTTTGCGGATATGACCTTTCTGGTCCAGTCTCCAACAATTCCTTCGACCCCAGCATGGTGCTTTTGATTGTGCTTTTCTTTGTCATGACGGAATCCTTACAATAAATGGTCATATCAATGTCTTGGGAAATGTTCAAATTGTATATGAACTGCTAAATTTTTCACAGGGTTTAAGCCACTCTGAATTCCAAATCAGAAGCACGCACAGTTTGAACTACAAGCTAAACGCCACCAAAAAACATTCATCAACGATGGCATTTTCAAAGCCAAAGGCACAAATCAACATTTACTTTTGACTATAATCATTAATCAGAAAACTTCAGTAATCATAAGAGGAAATAAGGCGATTACAATCGATTACAACATGCGTAATTGTACAAATCATAGTAAGATTTTAATGGAAAGGTAATTTATATCGCTCGACAATTTGAGAGATTGAAGTTTTTCATAGAGGATAAGAGACTTGCACAAAGAACGGAGAAATGATCTGGATGGAACATAGTCAAAATGTTTATCTAATCCAAAATGGCACACCCAATGTAGCTGATGATCACCAGATTGTGAGGTGAATGCTGCTGCTACTGATTCTAATGTGAACCTGAGCATTGGAGGAAAGAAAAAGAGCCCAGTAAATCTTCAGATTAAGATATAGGAATTATCCAAAAACTAGTGTCATTTTGATGTACCCAAACATGATCAGTTGGAATATTTTGTGCAAGAGTAAAAAATCCTCCTTTTTTTCTGTGCAGTTTAAACTGCGTAATCCAAACCGTATTTAGAAGCTGTAGTGCAAGGAAAAAAAACAACAACAGCAGCAGCAAATAGAAAGCTGAACTTTTTTTCCCTTTGCTGGCATAGACAAGTTAGGATAACTTTTAAGAGAAAACAAGATGAAGTATTTGCAAGAGGTTTTGACGTTTGAAGTTTCTATTTGCATGGAAATCATGTGACCATCAAAACACACAGTTACAATGTACGAAAGAATCATAGAAGTATCCTACAAATTTTGCGAGAATAGCTACCAATTGCAGCAAAAGCATTAGAAATACTTACCAAACCCACAGTTTTATTCCATCATCATTCGAAATTTACATTAGCTGGAAGCTTGTATTGAATTCCTAGGAATTTACACAAAAAGGTCTGTTTGCAAGCAAGGAGGTGACTGAAGGATCCAAGGAGGGGACATAGATGCGACCATTACTTTACTAGGATTTAATTTTCAGTGGTGATGGGTGGGTAATCATTTTCCCTCAAAAAAGAGATAGGAGATTCATTGCTAAGAAATCTAGGAACTCAATATTGTATTGAACAAATGGACACTGAGCAGGGAAGAAAATGGGAGAGAGATTTGGTTTAAGGGTCAAGGATTTGTGCCTTGTGAGATGGATATGTGCAATGGGGCAAATGTGTAGATGTGCAAAGCTTATTGAGCAAATTTAAATGCTTTTAATTCAAATCTGGCTTCACCTAATTCGCTGAAACTTGCATGTGAGCTATAATTTCCAAACATATTGGGAATCAGTTTGATTTAATCTGCCCAAAGGTATGAATCTGGCTACCATAATTATACTTGTCCTCTAAGGTTTATAAAGAATTTTTTACCAAAAAAAAAAGAAGGTTTATATAGTAGAAAAACCTAGAATCCCAATTGGATACCAGTTTGATTAAATAATTTTGAAGAGCGTACAAACGCAGGCTCTTGTTTGCTTCTCGCACTCAGTTAACCTGTAAATCTAATTACCTGCAACTTTGTTGACCTGTGATAGGCTGCTGCTGTAAAAAGAAAAAAATGAAAAGAAAAACCACTTTTACTTAAAAAGGTAATTCAGGCTATCCAATTGCATGAACCTTCATCTGCATGTAAGCTGATTTGCTTGCTTTTGGTTTACAGAGATCAAAACAGGTCCATAGGGAGCTATAACTAATGCTTTTTTGGTCACCAAAATTTACTGCTATTAGCTTCAAGAACATACTAAAAAATGTTCTGAATGGGTCTGACTTCATATACCACACAATCTTGGAAAAACATGCAAGTGAGCTGTGCATGGCCCCTTTTTCTCAATGTGGGTATGATCATATATAAATGATTTCTTCTTCTTACGTATTAAAAAAGTCCCATGTAGATGAAATTCCTGCACTGGACCTTCCTGTAATGGGGAGGTGCATGATGGTCTGAAGCATTCACCCAGAGTACCACCAATTGATTTGCCAGGGGCCAGGAACTGCCTTGATTGTACTGTCCTGGTTAGGTGTAAAGATGGATCTGGTCATGTTGATCTTTGAAATTCACATGTATGTGCTCAAGTTGAACATGACCTGTTGATTAATTGGTTTAGAAATGTCAACCCGAACCGTAAAATCTCAAGTTGGGTTAGGTTCTTGTTAGGTTGGCAGGTTGAAGAACATGAAAAGACTCAGCCGTAACTTGATCTGTTTATTGATTGTTTTGGAAATGTCAATCCAAACCTGGAATTGCCGAGTTGGAATTTGGGTGAAGTTGGTCAATTGGGTCAGAAGTTGGCTATCCGATCTGGGTTGGAATTGGGGCTGCGTCGAGGCAGATTCTGGGTTTTCTAATCCCATAGTGAAAGTGAGGCCTAATCCAGTCAATTTATAAATTGGTATCAAAGTTTTTGCCTTGGATTTTTTTCGTGTGAAAATAGGGGGTGTAGCACATTGTTTGACCATGGATGTTCAACTTTGTGAAGAAAATGCGTCTGCCCTTTCCCTTTCATTAGGGTAAAATTGATTATCACTTGTAGATCTTCTTCACCTTTGACCCTTCGCCCTTCTGATCAATGGCGCTTTCTTAGAATATCATGAGAAGAATGCCCAATACTGCGTCGTAAATTACAAATAAGCTTTAAGTTTATCCAGTTTAGCCATCACTTTATATAAGGAAGTTAAATGTAAATAATTTCTGATAATCTTTCTTGAGTTTTGATAAACTCTTGGCTGAGTTATCTGTGTCTTTACCATTTTTTTAGCTAACTTGAGTGAGATTGACCAATTTAACATGTCTGCCCAAAACCCACTTAGGGCGCACTATTTCCTCCCCTTTTTTTTTTTTTGGTTGGGGGTGGGGGGTGGTTGTCCAAGAAACCGTTCAAAATCTGCGGCCTTTTCGCCAAAAATGCAGCTACACAAACGTTCCCTTAGTAGTCCATTTCAACTGATCCAACTGGGCTGAGTATCACTGAGCCCCGTACTGTCTTTACTACAAAGAACTATGCCTTCAATGCGGTACAATTCACTTACCTTCTGCGCCAAGAAGAGACCCATCCTAGGGTGGGTCCCTATGATTATTGCCTGTCTGAGTTCTGTATGAGTTGATTTGGGCTCTGTTTTGAGAGCTCATGGCCTCCATCTGAGCCTAATTTCCAGACCCAATTTAACATAGGCCAGACCTTGGTCCATATAAGCTTAAAAAAGGCCTGGCCCAGCTCAACATTCTTCCTTCAAATGGCTGAAGCTGGGCCTATTTTAGGCCTTGGCTGAATCCATCTTGGATAGCCTTTGGGTAGCCGGGCCAGCCCCACTGAAAGGTACAATGTTTTACTTGGGCTCTAGATTTGACAGTAATCCATTGATCCACAAGCCCACATGTAACTCGGTGGAGCCTGGAGGGCAGCACAATAAACGCCAGTTTTCTATTACAATTGTCATAGATTTGCCTGCGAGGATCCAGATTCACTATGGATGTGCTCCCAGGATATCTACTATGCACGGTCTACCTCTGGTCAACTGGGCCCCTCAGATCTTTCAAATTTATCATCGTTGCTCTTGGGGAGGGAGCATTAGTCTGCTGTGGTGGGCCCCTCTTGCAGCAAAAACAAACTAGACCTGGACAGTATGGTGGGACCCTCTTTAACAGGATCCAGTCAACTTTTTTTTTTTGAATTATCTTAACATATCATGTCAGCATGACAGCATGGTTACATACAGTAATGTACAAGAGGAAGGCTAAAAATCAGATTCTCTCTGTAAAAGCATGCTTGCTTCCTATAACAATTTGAATATTTGTATATCACAGATGTAGTAACAATAAAAAGAGTATCATGTGAATATATTACTTTAATCTGGTCATCCTAATTCCTGATTATAAGACCTCTAAGTAAAACCGTTTTGTTTATCTATCTTTTTATAGTGGCTCAATTCTATGGTAGATGAAAGTTTGATCTATATGATCAAGTTGAGATGAGTGTCAACTGGATTGATCATACTCCAATGATCATAATGATTCTTCCCACAGTTTTGAACAGTAGAAATTGGCTTGCATGTTTGGTGGCCTGCTCCAATTTGCATCCCGAGTTCTGCTATTTGAAGTGCTTTCCACCTTTATATTCCACAAAGAGAGAGAAACCATTCTCGAAATGCTACATCTATGATCATAACGACAGATTAAGAGCTTGATTGATCATTTGACTAAAATAAAGTGATCTCAAATCATGTCTAGTCAGGTGATATGCATAGATGGATAAGAGATTGCAATCCAGGTATCAGACAATCGAAAAAGGAGAAATGGAGATTCTCTTATACTATTTTTTGTTGTTTTCACTCATTTAGCCCTTTCGGTGCTTCTCAAACATAACTATGCTTTTTTTGTTTTTTGTTTTTATTTGGCTAACAGGTTTCCAAGTCTTTAGGTTGGACTAATCCCTCCAGGCCTAGAGAGAAGTCAGGTAAAACCCCCGTCGCACTAGTGGATTCAAACTTCAGTTGGTAAACCGGGGGTTGATACCAGAACTTCTAGCTCTAGAAGAGAGAGGAACCGTGATCCTGAACTATGCTTTAATAAATATAGTAAGTAAGAAAAAATTTCTATCAAAGCAACTAAAATTGGAAAAAAAAAAAAAAGATAAAAATTCACAAATGATCATCAAATAATCTCGCCTATGGTGGAAAAAACAATTACCCTTACATTACCATAGTAAATCAAATCCTAACTTAGGGTCTCATCTACATTTCCACTTCATATAAATTTTTTAACTCTGGGGTTTACTTCTGAAATTCAACATAGAGAAAGCATTATCTTCTATGCACTGTTGATTATCTTCTATGCACTGTTGCTGGCCTACATTTACTCTTATTGCACTTAGGCCCACTGGCAGATAAGCTTATTAAAAAGAAGTGACTAGAATAAAAATAAAAAAAGCAAAAATGAATGAAATGATCATATGTTTTATTTGTTATCAATGAGTGTTCCCAATTAACTGCTTCCGGTGGCCAATACACTAGTGACGTTTTAAATCTAGAGTTGGGCCCCACTGATGGGTTACAATGCCATGTACCAACTTCTATTGGATAATAGTAAAGGCCTTTTGTTTGTATCATTTACATATGTAAATGAATGGTTTTGGTGTGTAATGGTCATGCATTATCACATTTATTTGCACTCACTTACACATGTGAAAATAGTAGATAAAATATAAAAATGCTGTATAGATAAGTTATTTACATACCAAAGTCTCCACAACTTTAAAAAGGCACTCGTGCCGTCTCTCATGCGTTGATTGCATTGTGGCCCCTTTCAAACACCTTTATTATTATTTATTTATGTGGGCCTTATAATTGTAATCCAAACTGTTCATCTTGCATATAGAACTAATAATCCTCAAGACCTTCTAGCGGAATATCCTGTATCTTCTTGCATTCTGAGTAATTTGTGAAAAAATCCCAACCTATATATATATATATCTAATTTTCTACACTTTTGTGGGCCCCAATTCATAATTGGAACCGTTCAATATTCTTTTATTAATAATAAATGTCGGAATGTTCAGTTTCAAAACCTTAATTCTTCATGGATTTTGAAAATTTTGTAAAAAAAACATGCCCAAAAATTCCAAATAATACATCTTAAACTGTTGAATGTACTTATTTGCTCATATGAAAATGGTGAATTTGACAAACATAGTAATGTGTTTCACATAGATGACATTTGCACATTTGACATTTTCATATTTAAAATTCATGTGTTATATCACGCGTAAAATGCTAATGTCCCCATAGCAGTTAGATTAATGAGGTTCTTTGGCCACCCTAGTGGTGAGGACCTCCCTTGGGGAGATCGATCGTTGGTTGTAATATAGATGTTGGGGAACTTGGGTGCGACTATGTGGGTGTATAAGTATTTATTAATGGAAAAATGAGATTTTTATTAAAGAATTAAGCTTAAACTCACAATTCATGAGGTAATAAAGAAACTTTATAAAGCATCAATTGAATGCTTTGTACGTGATGTCATTTTTTTCAATCAAAATACCTCACAATGTCGTGAGTGTAGTCCCGATATTGTAACCCCTCTCTAACTTCTATGAAAAACCTTCGACTTTGTAAGTTCAACCAAGCTGCTAATTTCAAGCCTATAAATGACAAATCTCATGAAAAAAATGCTAATTTCTCTCTCTTCCCTGGTGTTAGAGATATCTCATGCATTATCATATTGACATTCTATAATGAAATCTCTCGTTCATAGGCGAAATTACATCAATCTCATATTTTGAGTTTCAGATTTTCACCACAAGGGGGAAGGGTGACAATATCAAACTACATCTTGTACAAAGCATTCTCTCAATAATTGCTAAATTTTCTCTACTGCCTTGCGGATTATAAGTTTAAGCTTATTTTCTTTTAGTAAAAATTCCAAAAATAAATTTAAAAGTTGAGATTCTTCCAGCATCTAAGTCCAAGTGTAAGGCATAGGCAGCACATTTGAAATAGCAGACAAATACATGTACCGAGTACTGATCATTGACTATATATCTCTAACCAAGGCAATCATCCATACATGCATGTGTGAGCCACCTGAGTTGGGTCCCTCTCATCTCATATACTCATCTCCCCTTGCATGGGCAAAAGTACTGGGCCACCCCACCAATCACTAATGACTGAAATAGCACACATTTGACATGCCAGGACGCGTTCCATCAGTATATCTCTAACCTTTCCGAGGAGTCTGTCTGCATTTTGGAAGTAGTGCCATGCATTTTTCGGTCCGCTGCATTCGCGATCTTTTACCACAGTAAACAGAAAGAATCCTATAAGCCCCGCTTGGCGCATGCAGTGTTATGAAATCACTGAAATGCCCTCATTTGTCTTTCTTCCACAGGAATCCGAGGCTCGCCAAAGAGATTCTTCTTGTGTTTGCCGCAAAACAAGGAAAATGAGAGGTTTTGTAAGACAACGACACAAGGTACTCACTTAAGACATACGCATATCTAGCGATCATGTATCACGTGAAGGAATTGAAAATGGAAAACTGAAACTCTCAGTGGTCCACTGGGAGGAGGCCAGGAGCACAGCTCCAACAGATAGCGAGCTCATGCCTTGAATATAACGAGGCTTTCTCACCACAGTTCTGCCTCTAGATATATTTAGGCGTCGTTTGTCTTTTACGTGTAGGATATGTAAATATAATTTACATAAGTAAATGATGAATATTCAAATTTTAAGTATGTAACGTTTACACATACGTTTCTTTTTACGACGTTTGTTTAATAAAACTATTTTCACATCATTTACACATGTGATTCATTTTTCTATGTTTGTTTTAATAATATGCGTATATGTATCAAACGATTTTATAAATCATACTTATTAATCATTAAATTATATTATACTATAATGATATCAAAAGAAGACAAAAAATGTCTAATTTATATCAAAATTTTCATTTGTATTTTAGATCCTTAAAAAAGAACATATCTTTCAACATGAAATATACATTTCTATCAATTATCACCTTAAAAAAAATGCATTCCAACATATTTGGTTAAGGAAATATGAGTTATAGTACGATGGTTGAGAAAAATATGATTATTATTAATATTTTTATTAATTAATATTTAGTTCAATATTATCTTAATTCATTATTCAATTTGTATAAAACTTAACCTATGCATCTCACCGGCTTTATACTAATATTAATCAATTATAGAAATAGATTTTATAAACCTTTTTTTTTTTTTGTATAGCAAGGCAAGAGAGAGAAATAGAGAGGTTACCTTAATAAAAGAGGATGATATGCAAGAAGAGTTTTCATTCATAGGTTTCATTGGTCTTGATGCATCTTTTATTATTATTTTATAAATGCGTTGGAAGGGGGTTTCGAACTCAGAACACTTTTGATGAAAATGCTTCTTTTATTATTATTTTTATAAATGTGATGGAGGGGGGTTTTGAACCCAGAACCTCTTTAATAGAAATACTTTTTTTATTTTTTTTTTCTAAATGTGTTGGAGGGGGGTTTCGAGCCCAGAACCTCTTTAATGGAAATTGCCCCAAAACCAAACAATCCGCCTCCAACGGGTATTCTTTGAAATCACTTTTGGCTTGGTATTCTCTTTTCTCACCTGAACAGGTGTTCAAATCTTGGTGTGAAAATGGACTCATTTTCACATCATTTGCACATCTGATTTACATACAAGATGCGTAAATACTTATAGATAAACATGAAAAGTGAGTAAATATTACGCATATTCACCGTTTACATACGTAAATGGGTATAGACAAACGACCCCTTAGTTTTGTTGGTCAGAATACGCTAAGTATAACTACTGAAAAAATAACCTTGCATGTAAAGAAAACCCCCTCGGATGCATAATGCATTCAGCGGTGGATCCGGGGTTTTCATTTAAGGGAGAAGGACCCAAACATGTAGTTGGGTTTTGAAGACAAATCCAAAATCTTCATGTGGGTTTTGGGGGCAGATCCAAGATTTCTCATGTGGGTTTTGGAAGTGGATTAGAATTCTCGAGTGAGTTTTGAAAGTGGACCTGAGTCCGATGAGGGCGACTTCCCCTAAACCAAGTATGTAGGTCCGCCCTTGCGTCTATTCATGCTTCCGCAAGACAGATGATCATTCCATTCTCCTCACACTCACTAACTGATCTCGTGTATCAATTCACGTTATGAATTATATCTACTGTTTTATTAGATTTTGGAAAAAGTATAACTTAGAAGAAACTATTAAGTGATATTGCAATCATGGTGTTGAGCTGACTGGCACTGATAGACTCCTATTGTATTGGAATTAGGCGCCCCATCTTTTTATTGTTGTCAACCAATTAATCTCTTCAATGTTCGATTCTACTCTATGTTAGAACATTTTTGTGAATGCTATTCCGATCTAAGTGGTCTTATTCCTAACTTAAAAGAGGTTGTGTGCTCACTTATGTGATATTGCAAAACTGATCCTTCTATGTGATATGATCATATCATCGATTTCCATATGTGATTTGTGCTATATCGTATAAAAAATTGCAATATCAAATATATTACAGGCATTTGAGTCAACTTTCACTTTACACGCACACATAAATATATATATATATATATTGTTGGTTCAAATACTTGTGGGGGAAATAAAAAACTAAGAAGGAAACTATTTAAGACTGTACAGCTCATCATACAGCCAAAAGCACTTAGTTTAAATCTCTTAGATTACTCATGAATTAGCAGTCACTCAAACTCTCACGGCAGTTTAATTTTTGTAGGGCATTTTTTATGATCTTGCAAACTTTGCACCCATTCCATTATTCAAATGACTAATGATTCAATAACTTTGTAGGACCTCCTATGATCAAGGGTTACCATATTTTATACTGAGGTAGGTTGCCCATACACCTTTCAACCATCAACCATGTTATAATAAACATGATTTCTAGTGGAAGCATTGGCTAGGCTGTTCTTTACACAGGTACAATCAAATTGGCCATTCTTGACAATGACTTTGTATCTAAATATCTCTTATAAATTATTAGAAGAGACATTTCCAAACTTTTGTTTTGTTTTATATATATTTTTTGTGAAGTACTTTTCAAACGTAAAGGAGTGAAATTAAATTGATTTAACAATTTTAGCTGTTATAAGAGCCTTTACGTAATGATTTTGAACCCTTCAAGTTTCAATCAACGAGATCAAAGGTCCAAATCTGTGATGTTGAACTTCATCCCTCTTTGTCCACAACTGGTCTACCTGTGGTCCTATTTATATATTTATGAATTGTTTATGCATATGGATAATCGGGATTACTTTCATGTGAGGATTATTTTGTTCTTTCTTCTTTGCCATAACTAATTATAGGAAAACAAAATAATAATTAGATTTGAAGCAGACAATAAATCTTCATAACCCAAATTGAGACTCTATCTTAAAAAAAAACATTGAAGATCACATGGCTTGAATATCTTATAGAGATAACAGTATTTTAGACAACATAAAACTATTGAGAGAGAATTGCAAAAAAAAGAGGAGATTTTGGAAAGTCTCAGCAGTATTTTTTTTTATTAAGTTTAACTGAGAATTAATTTATTTTCTATAATATCCTCCTAATAATATCTTGAGAAAATCTCAATTTTGAAAAACATACATTTTCTCAAGATGATAATATCACTAGAATGTTATTTACGACCATGGTAATAACATTGTGGCTACTTACATGGAGTCCTGATCTTCTAAGTGTCTCACTTAGATTTGCTGGTGCTAGAACTACACAACAAAACTCAACTATTGAAAATCTAAAGCGCTTAAAGAGAAAGTACTCACTACAAGGGTATTCCCAAACTTTTCTCTAGCATCAGATGGTCTCAACATCAGATTAAGTATATAATTAAAGGAGAATATTCTCCTGCACATGGTTCACATGAAAATTGTGTACAAATGAGATGTTGTATAGGTCGGGCCCACCTTTGAAAACTGCTATTGTGTATAATTCTTATGTACACGGGGTGCATGTAATTTTTTTCATATAATTAACAATTAATAATATAATCAGTATAAATTTATGCATTATCAATCATAAGCTTAATTTTATAGTGGGATTAGCTGGGACTAAAGTAAAATTTGAGATATTATATATATATATATATATATTGATGGAGGGCGTAAATTTTGAGTGGCTTGGATGCTCATAAAGTTGGCCTTACTATAGATTAATTTCCACACCTTATTCACTGTGCTCATCTAGGTGAGACCCTCAAATGACTCTAGTAGTTGGCTCTTGTTTAAGTCTTAACCCAAAGTGCGGTGCGTCATGTTTTCTAACTCCTGTTACACTGCATGACGCATTGCATGACTACATGACGTTAGTGCTCCAGAGAACTATTGCAAAAATATTGTGGTGCTTGGGGATTTGACGTGGCCACAAACAAAAAGATACCTTGAGCTATGATTTGCATTTCAAGTAGCTGAAAAAAATGACCTCATGCTGACATCAGTTTGTAAGCTGATTATTTCTTCTCTCCCATATTTATAGGAGGGCTGGACCCAATAAAGCGACGCTGCTTGTTAGTATAAAGCAGCTTCGATCAAATTTGTTGAACATAACATCACCTTTTATTTATAGCACTTGTTCTAAATTTTTGCTAATTCTTATATTGAATAGTATAAGTGAGATTGAGTACACAAATATAGACCCGGAAGGGATAAATCAAATAGATAATTATGGTTGCATTGTATGAATTTGCTTCTTCGGTTTTTAAAGAAGCCCCATGTATCCCCGTACGAATTGATGGAGTGGCATTAGGCTTGGATTTACTCTCCACATTTTATGTTCGAAATCATCTTTAAACTTGTTTGGTGTGTTTGTGTGGGTTGAGGGTGCCTCACCTGAGAGATTTATATTACCCACGTCATAAAAATAAAATCCAACCGCATGTAACTAATTTAATAACCCATACCTTGAATTGCATTTGACTGGTTACTCATTTGAAACTGACAAAAAAATTTCTTGATCCTCTCAAAAATAGAGGAAGAATACTAAAAAAGAAAAGGAAGACGTGATCCCATTCTGCCGATGTTATAGGGCAGACAAGACCTATCTACTTCAATTAACCCCCACCTTTATAGGATCAAATCCACTTATACCAAACGAAACTTCTTAAAAGCAATCGATCCAGATTTAATGCTAAAATTAGTGCAACAAATTTATCTTTTTTTAGAAAACAAGATTATATATTTTATATATGATCAGCTAATGGTTCATTACTATGATTGAGGTGATATTATATAGAGTGGGATTTGATATATATAAACAAAGGTATCTAGTACACCAAATGGACAAATTAAGATGTATACCAACCCATTCGTGGGGTTTCAAATTTTCATTCTTGTGTTAGTGGAGAAGAAACATTTTGAGACTCCTACAAGAATGTTTAGCATGCATTCGGATATCCCTATCCAAATGCTAAAGAGCTTAGACATCCATGCATTTCAAAACATTTATCATAATGACTGAGACAATTGCAGGAAAAAACTCTGCGAAACATTCACAGGGATGAAGCTGAAAAAAAAACTAGATTTGGTTTTTAAAATCTGTAATTCATTACGGTGAGTAAACCAATCATCAATATAATAAGTACTTGCCCACATTTATTCTTTCATGGAATTGATGCTCATCCCAAGTTAAAAATGATGAATTGATATTCATTATTAGATTGTATCTATAAAATTAAATACTACTTTAACTTCGACTACCTAACCTATGTCAACCTCCCTCAGCCATCCCATTTTTGTGGCAGGTATTGGTCAAGGTAGACTTCATGAGATAAAGCACACATTCATTTAAATTTTATTATTATTGTTATTGATGTTATTATTTAGATGAAAAGTATTCTTTTAAAGCTACAAATATGAGAGAGAGAGAGAGAGAGAGGGTGCTTTTTCATCCGATAGACTAATTACCTAATTGGACCACTGGCTTACACATGTGCAAACATGTCCCATGCTCATCCTTTATTACAGTAAGTTGGGAGGTTTGATTGATTTATAAGAGAAATGTCCACTCCCCCACCTAAATTTGTCAGCTGCTATTCTAAATGACACTGCATGTTGAGTTGTTGATTTCGAATAATAATTACGGGAACAACAATTCTGTTGCAACTATCTGTGTCTAATCATTTAAAAGGGTTGAGGAAATTATAAGCTTATTATAGATGAGACCATACTAACAAAACAGGAAGACAAAAGGCCTAAATAGTTATAGACCTATGGCTCTTTGAGCACCAATTGCTGTGGTCCTTGTTGGCCAATCATCTATAAGGCCATCTGGATCTTTATGTGCAAGTAAAGTCAGGTGTCATTGTATAGAGCCCATCACCTCCAACCGATGCATCACCTTCATTACAGCCCATCTCTTGCAAGCATAATGAGTCCGTTGAAGTCATATCCGTCTTGTACCTGCTATACCCCATATTGGACCTGCCCTGATGGGTTTAGGATGAATGATGCAGACCTGTCTCATTAAAGATGAATGTGGAGTGGCATATTTGATGCAAGGGATTGGAATTCACCCACCCACACATGCACTCCATACTTCTCCCCTTTAGGGCCCGCTCATTTGCTGAGGATTTATGATAAAAATTTGTCCTGTTGGGATTTTTTTTTTATATGATGTGATAGCTCTTTCTTGGTTCATGTTTCATTTACGTGAATTTCAAATCCTAGCCACTTAAAATGTCCCAAATGACTTTTCAAGATTTTTAGAAGTCCAATTTTTAGAATTCCAATCTCCTTGCTTGTAACTCTCCCCAATCCTCGGAGAACCTCTCAGTGAAGCTTATTGAGATTTCAAATTGTTCGATGTGAATATCCTCCTACTGCATGGGATATTTATAATTTTTTGTCTAACAGGTGTTGGTTCCACTCAGGGATTCTTTGAATGAGACACAGGATTTGGACTCTCAAAATAAATATTAAATGTTTCCAAAAACTGACCCTTTATATAATTCTTCGTTAATGATATTTCAAGTAGATAAGATACAGGCGGAAATAGGTAAAATATGACTTAGGTGAAAACTTACAGGCACATATTTCAAACTCTTGAAAGGCACTACCATACCCTACCATTTATAGGAGTGGTAGCAAATCCCAAGGAGTTGGTCGAGTGGTCAGGATTACTGTTCCTCCATCTTCCGGAGCTGGAGGTTTCGGTATTGACCACAGTTCCTTATTCTTCAGGAATCGAATATTGAGTTCATTAGTGCTACCACCTTTGGGCCACAGGAGTGTTTACCTGGCTTTCCTCTAGGCCTGGAGGGATTAGTCCAGCTCAAAGGATTAGAAACCATCCGATAGCAAAAAAAAAAAAAAAAGTGGCGGCCAACCTTTACGGTTCAACTTGACCCAATATTATTCTTAACACCACAATAATCTCATTAACATTCTTGCAACCCATGCTCAACCTACTTATTTTATAACTAATCAGCTAGCATCTTCCACTTTTCAATTATTTCATCTGCATGCAGGAGAAAAAGAAAGCACTCAGATAAGCATTATACAGAAAAGGGGAATTGGAGAGAAAAATGTAATATAAAAAATAGAGCAGCCAACATCTCTCCAAAAAGTATTATTAGTTTTCCAAAGTGTGGACTTTTTATGAGAAAAGTGCAACTAACCCAACAGTCCTTTTCAGTCTATGGTATTTCCCAGCACCAGACCCCAAGTCTCCAAGTCTATCCAATACAATGGACCCAAATATTGGACCCAACTAACAAACCCTTTCAGTCTTTACCAGAGAAAAAAAAAAAAAAATCTCTTCTGCAAGGAAACGTTGAAAGTTAATGGGGCCCTAATAAATGACGAATAGAAACTTGTACATTCTTTGCTGCTTGTGATTCAGTACAGCCTTTTGACTTTTGTATGTTGGCATTAAAAGAATAGCTCTAGGGCATAGAAAGCAAAGCACTTTTTTCTGTCTTGAAGATTTAAGTGTGTTGTACCATCTGGAGCGAAAGCTTCACATGCGTGCGTGCCATCCGACGGTTAAGGAGGTGTGGGCATGTGAAGAAAGAATGAGGTTTAAAGGCGACCGACATGACAACATCACACATGTTTATCCGTAGAAACGCCAAAACGTCGGCAGATGCCAATGCAGAGAGAGAAAGCTACATTCCATCAGCATTTTACTGTAGCTTAACTTCCAGGAAAATTTTCCTCTGTGGAGTGTGCTCCCAGATCCAATGAGAGCATTGCAAGGGAGAGCAAAGATCCAACAACAGATGATCATATCTTAAAATAAAGGATCTTGAAATTTTTTTAAATAAACGATGTTTTGATGTTTGATTTATGAGAAAGAAGTGTTTTCAGAATTATGTGTTTTTCAGTGGAGACTTTAGAAAATAGAAGGTTTTCTCTCATGACTTGCCCAATCCATTTTATGTTTGCATGGAACTTATCTTTGATTTCCAATTTGACAGAAATAGAAAGTGGAAATGTGCTTTCTCTTTTTCTTTTCTGTTTTTGCTAGATTTGGGTATGAAATAATACTTTTCTGAGAACTTACCAACAAGGAATTCATCCTTGGACAGCCATGTGAAATCATGTACTTGTGTTTCTCAAATGCAAATGTATTTTTGTATAAGGTTGTACAACCTCTTTTCTTATATGTTTTCTTATTATAACCTGATCTCTACTTCCCTTACTCTTAACTTTTTTTTATCTTATTTGACAAGTGGGTCTTTGATTTGGTCATGCGCGTGCACCAAGAGAAGCATTGATAACTGGTGAGTCCAGGCCAGCTAATTTTGGTTCTTGGGCTGACTTAGTTTCACATTTGCATGACTTACTGAGTCATGCGGCAATTAGTAACCTGCTTGTTCATGAGCTGGCATTTGTGGCCTTTTCTCCCTAGGGATGCCTATTAGTCTTGTTGGGTGTGTCCAAATCCATTTGCAGGGACACTAGTCCATTTGAACGAAGTCACTGTTAGAGATAGGAGATAAGATGTTAGAGATAGGATTAGGTTGATTGGTTTGGTTATTAGAAATAAAATTGCATTTGAATTTGAAATAATTTTTATAATTTCACTCTAACTATAAAGAGATGAAATCTTCTCAATTTATACATAGCAATAACCAAAATTATTCAAATTCAAATGCAATCTTATCCCTAATAACCAAACCAACCAACCTAATTCTATCTCTAACATCTTATCTCCTATCTCTAACATCCCCCTCAGTCACATGATCTTTTCAATGTGATTGGTAACATGAAAATAAAGATCTCTAAAATAAGAAAAAATGATAAATATTTTGCAAAATCGATCATCATACCTTCTTGGTGATGTGATTGCCGTCTGTCCATGAATCCATCACTATCGCAACCCGCTCTTTTCTGAGTCTGTCGGTGCTGGTGGCCCACTGGATTAGATCTATCACGATTTCTTCCAGAAGTTTTGATCGTGCAATTTTGATGAAAATGGTGAGATCATAGGGCTTAGAGGAATGGGTGGTAGGAGAAGATGATCATTTCTTTATTAAAATAGAAAAATTGACAGTGATTAAGACCGTGCCCCAACTTGATCGTAAGATCATCACTAGGCCCAGCTCTTATACCATAAAGAGTTTCAAATAATTTTCAGAACTTCACCGTAACTATGAAGAGATGAAATCCTCTCAATTTATACATAGCAATAACCAAGATTATTCAAATTCAAATGCAATCTTATCTCTAATAACCAAACCAACCAACCTAATCCTGTCTCTAACATCCTATCTCCTATCTCTAACAAACTGTTGCACTTGGAACAGGAACTTGGTTTCGACCTCACATCAAAAAGTGTGCATGTACATGCTAGTTTAGTATGAGAATATTTTATTTTGAGAATGAATAAAGAAAAACTTATTTATAGGCTTTTTGTTAGAGAGAAAATTTAGAGAGAGGAGGGAGATAGAGAGTGATTCTATAGATGTGTAGAAAGAGAGTTAAAATGCCTTCCATATAAATTTTGCTTCATTTATTCTTAGGACGAAACATTCTCAAAATAATGCCAAGCAAGCCATTGGTGAGCTGCACTACATAATAAGGTAAAAATGGGTGGAGTAGTTTAGAATTGTGCAAAATTAGACAAAGTAGTGAGTAGGCGAAGGAGGTTTTCATCCGTCGGATGAGTATATGTGGACAGATAAGTGATACACAGTCGAATCTAAACCATTGATTGTATGGAGTAGGCTATAAATATGATGGCCGCTACTTATTTTGTAACAAGAAGGGGTGTTTATGCAATGAAAGCTCTTAGGTCTGAATATTAGATCACCATTGGAGAAGGATGATTTGCAAGCGTAGAAGAGGACTTTATACATACATTGTTTTGGTAATTTAGCATGCACACTTCACATAGTCTATTAATTCTCAGAAAAATATTCTTCTGCGTATAGCGCTCTCTAAAAGAGCAGCTCTGAACTGTCCCAAAGGAGAATATACCCTCTCGTAACGATTGGCATTGATCTGTTGGATTGTAGAGTGTAGGAGCATAGGAGAACACGATTCATTAATTCTCTATTTTTGATTTGGAAAACAAGCTTTGGAATGATGTTTTTGAGTCCATAAGAAGCCGATCGACCTTAAAAGAAGGGAGAAATGAGAGGGAAAAAGGGAGGCCCCCTCAAACACACCTCAAATGGTTTGTGAAACTTTTAATAGGACTTTTACATGTGGCCCCCTTAAGAAGCATTTTTTGCATAGCTGCCCCTGAGGAAGAATTTCAAACCATGTCGTATAAAATGCAAAGGGAAATTTTCTTCTTTTAAGGTTTTTCCAAAGTTTCCCTAAAGTTTGCATCAATGATGTCTCATGTTTGTCCTCTCGCATTTATCACTTGCATGACATTTTCTATTTTATTTTTGTAATTTTCCATTTTATTTCTAAGTTTAAATTGAAATTAGATGGAATTTTGCTTAATTTTCATGTGGTTATGTACGAACATGTTTGGGGATTAGCTGGTTTATTTAGGCTAAGTTATTTCGCATGGGTGACATTACTCTTTCCTTTTACATTTTCTATAATATGAAAACTTTCTCCTACGAGCAAACCACCTATACATGGAGTAATACAAAATTCACTCTAGCTTACCTTTGATCACCGTAGTTCCTTATTTTATGGTCTTATTATTCTCTATGATTTGGCATCATGCCCAATTACATGCTCATAGAAACTTCTTTCATTGTTGAATTAAATCTAAAAAAAGACTTGCAAGTGAAAGACTATTAAACTTTAAGATTGTTAATTTAAGGGCTAGAATACCTTAACACGCGAAATGCCCTTTCCATCCATCGTATCCCAAAAATATACATCTAAGTGAGCCTCATAAACTGCAAATTTATAGCATGAGATCAACTTGTAGGCAAAGACTTTCCTATGCTAATGCTCTTATTTTTCAGAAAAATAACATTGGAAGGATTTTAGAAAATCCCTTTTTATTGTTGGCAGGTTCCTGTTAATTTCTCTTGTCGCAATCCACACATCCCGTGCATCCAAAGTGGTAACAATCACATTAATCTTAAATTTCCTCGATTGCCCATACCTTCCACAAATTCTCCTTCTAAATGACAGAGACAGAGAGAGAGAGAGAGGGAGCAATATCAAGGTTGTATAGTCTTTGGATCCTTCGGAGAGAGAGAGAGAGAGAGAGAGCAATATCAAGGTTGTATAGTCTTTGGATCCTTTCGAATGTCTCGACTCTCGGCAAACGACACCTAGCGCGATTATTCTATCTCTACTTCTTTGTTTTTCCTTTCTTTTTCCCATCCAATAGTACCCCACCCACCACTGCTCTCTCTGTCTCTCTCTGTCTCTTCCCAAAGCCCTCTAAAACCACACCCCTGCATCTCCATTTCACCAGCAATGAAGTAAAAGAAAGGAAGTCAATCCCCACTTTGAACTGCTTCTACTGCTACTGCTACCACTACTATGTGATACCCAAAAGCGTTTCGGTTCTGTCTCAAAATCAGCTACGAGATATCTGGGGTCTCTCCGATTCTCATTTTTCATTGGTAATGCCCGAATTCTCCCTTCTCCATACACATACAATTCTCTTCTTTTGGTTTCTTCGGCAAAAAGTTGGAATCTTTTTGGCCTTTTAGAGCTTTTGCTTCTGGCCGTGTTTGTCAGAAATATGAAGAAAAGCTTTTCCATGGTCCTGCATCATTTTATTTCCTTGGCTGCCTCATTTTCCGTGGAAAATGAATAATTCAAGACTTTCTTCTGTTTGTTTGGTGCGAACTAACATTTTTATCTTGTGTATGTATGGACTGGAGAAATTGATTTTCTACTTCAAGGTTCGAGTCTGCTGTTTTCTGCAAAATTCGTGGAAACTGATTGAAAGAAACCGAAACCGCGGAAAACTGTTTGCATTTGGAACAACCCAAAATCATTGGAATTCATTTTCCGCGGAAATAAGCAGTGAACTTGGGACGGATAGAGCTTCTTGTGTGATTACATGTGGAATTATTACAAGCGTCCGCTTCCAAATCCTTGTTGAAGGAGGAAACATGGCATTTATATATGCCAATCCGAACCGTTGGATCTGTGGGCCCTGATGTGGATTGGCCTGTGTTCGAAAATCACGGTGATTAGGGTGATTATATGTAATCATCCAATTTGGGGTCTTTGAGTGGATGATAGGGACGATAGTTGGGGAGTAAGAATTGTGCTACCAGCTTCGTTTTTCCATCCACACTGATGGGGCCCATGGTTTCAATGGTCAGGATTTGCTTGAGTGTGTTATATGGAGTGGGGTTGTTGCCACAAAGTCCGCTTGAAGGATCATGTACTGTTCATATGTGGTCAACCTTGTGGGGCCCACCTAAGATTATGCCTGGGATCATCCTAAGTCCTAACCCTTTATTTTAATTTTATCTAAATTTATGGGTCTTTTAACTCTGCGATTTTTTTAGATTTAATCCCACAGTGATTAAAGTGTAGATGCGTGTCAAATTGGGCCGGTGCCAATTCAGGTTTTTTCCTTTATTATTATTATGATTATTTTGCTAATTTTGCCTACTTGCCAAGAGTGATGCTATTAACCTGAAGGCCAGGGATGTATGTGTGTGATACTGATTTACCAACACCACTTAACCATGGTGTTTCGGCAGCGTTGTTATCATCATCATCATCATCTTTGGGTTTGTCTATCTGTGGGGTGGTGGGGGGCCTTGGTTTGACTGATCAAATGTGGGCTGTTAAAATTTTTTTGGAAGGCCAAAGTTTTTGGAGTTTAATTTGTCTTTGTCTTCTTTTCTTATGTGGAATTTTTTGGTCTATTCAATTGATAAATGCTTGTCCTCTCCAAAAGACTTTTTTATTTTTTATTTTTATTTTATTTTTGCTGTTATTGTGGTGGTGGTGGTGATGTTATAATGATCATTAAGGCTAATTTAGGTGGTCTGGGTTTAAATTCTTGGTTTATCTACTCTAAATTATAACAAAAGGCATCAGACTGGAGTATTATTGGGTTGTTGGAACTGTAGATGCCTTTGGATCTATTGTTGCCAGTTCTCTTAACAGTGAAGACATTGCCTCATCTACTAACAAATTGAGATTAAAAATTATTATTATTATCATCATTATTTTTCTTTTTTGCCCCTTTTCTTCCTAAGTGGAATTTCTTGGTGTATTCAGTTCATGAATGCCTGTCCTCTCCAAAAGAAGCTTTATTTTTATTATTAATTTGTGCTGATGATCATGTTGTTTTTGTTGTTGTTAAAAACCTTATAGTGATCATTAATGGAAATTTAGGTGGTCTCATCTGAGTTTAAGTTCTTGGTTTAGTTTATCTACTCTAAATTACAATGAAAGGTGTCAGACTGGAGTATTACTGTGTTGTTGGAGATATAGATGCCTTTGGATCTATGTTTGACAGTTCTTTTCTGTTAACAGTGAAGACACTGACTCATCTACTCACAAATCAAAAGAAACGGAGGTCAATTGAATTTAACATTACTCAGAGATTGTGATTGTTGGAATCCAATCTGCATATTTTATTGTCAACACTAACAATGATTTGTGGATTTGTTCTAAGATGCTATCTGGTCTTGCTGTTGCTCTGAGGGGTGGTTGGTGGAGTGTGATTTGATTTTGTTCTTTGTTCTGTTGGTGATATCCTCTCCAACCTGTTATTATTTCTTTCAGGAATTTATCTGCCCATGAGTTTTTGATATGTGGGGTTTCTGTTGGTGATATAATGATATTCTCTCCAACCTGTTTTCATTTCTTTAAGGAATTTATGAGTCCTTGAGTTTTGAAATGTGGGGTTTCCTTTGTCTTCACAGATTTAGATATTTCCTTTTTCAGATATTCTTGACTGTGGTGTCCTTTATCATCCATTTTTATGACAGTCCTGGTTTAATGTGGATGTGGTTTTTTTTTTTTTTTTTTGTTCAAATGACGTGGACATAATTTATGTCACCTGGTTAATTATGATTTTTCTTAGGACATGTCTGGACTTTTCAAGAAGTAGATGAAAATGGAATTAATATCTGATAAGGTTCTTCTTTTTATATGGCAGCAAGAGCAATGCTTTATGCTCAATCCTTGTTGCCAAAATTGATCATCCAGTATTTTTTTTTTTTTTTTCAGATAGTCAAATAATCTATTTAGACCAGTCCATTCTTTATGCTCAATCCCTGCACTTGCTTCCATGTTGGAAGTGCCTACCTAATGCACGGTTCACACTGTGGCTCTCCGGTAGCGGTTTTACACAATCAGTATAGTGAATATCCTTATCTTATTGCAAGAGTTGTATCTGTGAACAACTCTATTTGTCAATACCATCTCCATGAATTGGTACTGGCCATGTTTCAATCAGATTGGAGAGAGATTGACTGCTGCATTGAAATCGATCTTTTTGGTAACGGATCATTTCAATGAAGTGATGAGAGCTGCTTATGTCTAAGTGATGGTTGTTCCATAAGTGGGCCCCACTGTAGAGATTACTAGGGACATGTGGGGTATTCCCATGTAAAATCATGCAACCAGATCTGGGTGGGGTTTGCGGCTGTGGGGGATACAGCATCTCAAACCTATCTTCATCATCGTTATTATGATCTCCCCTCCTCACTGGATAATTTGGGGGCACCCAATGGATAATTGTCTTCAATTTAGCCAGTAATTATTCTGTCTCCATCGTCATATTTGAAATTTCACTTGTAGTTGGTGTTGATTATTGGCCTCTTATTGTTCACCACCATACTAATACTGCCTACAGGCCCTATATTCATATAGTCATGAGTAAAAGGATTTGGATTTGGCTATCTTTACCATCTGTCATATTGAACACAGTTTGCTAGATATTCAACTTTTTTTCTACTATAGAACAGTGGGTCTGAATTTGGGTCCAGGATACTCGTCTTCATCTTCAAAAAGCTGCATTATTACTTCCTTATGGTGATGATTGATCTTCATTAAGATGACCATCTCATGGCCCTCATACTCGGTCTTGGGTTCCACTATCATCATTGCCATCACAATCACCACCATGACCATCAGAATCCATTGTAGTAGAATGACAGTTATCAACTTAATGGTGTTGTGCACTTCTTTGTCTAGATCAACTCCACTTTTTTTTTTCATTTTGTTTTCATATCCCATCTAATATATTTTTCTTGAGGCAGTACTGGCCAGTACATTCCGGCTGAACTACAAATCTGATGACTCGTCCTCTCATTTCCAACTTGGAAAGGAATAGTGGAAAAAATGTGTATTTATTTATGTTTTTGGTCGAGTTACTGTGGTCCAGTCTGTGTTGTGCTGGTCCTGTGCTTATCTGTGCCAGTCTTGTGCTAATCCATGCCACTTGATCAGTCGAATCGATCTTGACTCAGCTGAGTTAGTGCTATTTAAAAATTCTGGCAATGGACTTGTACGGGTGCCAGCCACCACCTTGTTGATTTCCATTTCATCAAGTTGATTATACTATATCCCTTGATTTATTACATAACTCATTGTTCACAGGCTGTTTAGATTGAGATGGACCTCAGGAGTTGGCCCTGGAAGAGAAAATCCTCAGGAAAAACGGTAACTGCGGCAGATTCCATTGTTGCATCTTCTGCTCGCTTTGCTGGAAACCCTGGGGATAAGGTTTGTTATTTTCCATTATTATCTTTGATGCTTATTTTTTCCGGTTCAACTTTATCTTAGTTTGCACTGGAAGAAAACTTAGTTATTTATGTTTTGTTTATTATTTTGGAAATTAAGTTCTTCACTTATTGTTTCTAAGCTGCAGATTTGATGCAGATCTTTCAGGGTTTATCATACAGAAAGAAAAGCTTTGAACTAGACATTTTCAATTGATATGATACCTGTGTTCTCAATCCTCCTTGCCGTAAATTTGGACTGTATAAATTGCTTTAGTTTTTTCTATGTACTTTAATGGCTATCTGCTCTTCTTTTCTTTTTCTCCCAGTTTAAGAAGAACTTAAAATACAGAATATGCTTTGTTCATGGGTGAGCAAATATTTCACTAATGTTGCAAAGGTGGAAACTTTTTCATGCCCAATGTCCAAAACCACTATTGTATATTTGTAGATTCCAAGAAGTTGCTTAACTAAGATCTGTTACGAATGGATTTCAGACGCTTCTACTTGTGGATATTCAAGAAAACTTGGTGATTGAATTTTCAAGATTCTGTCAGTACAATTTAAGTACCCTTTGATATAATGGTCCTAGCCCCTATGTTGATGAAAGTTTTTTTCAAGATGTTTTTTTCACAGTAACAAGAGATGATTTTATGTAAAAGGGAAAGAATTACAGTGCCAAACCAAAAAAAGAATAAGAGATTATACCCACCATTAAAAAACATTGGCTACCCATGGAAAAATTCTGTCTACCCCTTGTTTAGGTAAACCGTCAACCAAAGAACTTTACCGAAGAGTAGCCCAAAACACCACTTTAGCTGCGTCGCTTTATGCATTAGCCTTACTTTCAAGATGTCGTCATCATCGTCGTCGTTGTCGTCTCAGCTTTATCCCATAATAAGTGAATAACTTACATTTGTCTCCATTATCATGATCATCACCGCTTTATCCCATTAGAAAGAGTAACTTATGTTTGGTCTCCATGATCATCATAGCTTTATCCCATAAAAAAGATTTACTCACCTTGGCCTCCATTTTGGTTTCAGATTAAATGAAGCAGACAAAATATATTTGGGTCAATATGTTTCTAAGAAATTGTAGATTTCTGAATATTACACTCAACTGAACTGCAATTTGAGGACCACTATAATCTTTATACCTATTTCGCTTTGTACCCACGGCATAGAAGCTGGTCAGGTCTATTGACCTTCAGTTTCTTTGCATCTTTTGTTTCTTAGAAGGTAAGCAGAGTTCAGATTTGCCCTCAACCATGGCATATGTAGGTGGTTTATTGCTCAGAAAGTTGAGGACATCTGACCGTGGTCTTCTGTTTTTCTCTTTTTTTTTTAGCTTTGCTAGAATATGTACATTGACAATGGTTGTAGACAATTGCAGCAGCAAATCATATTTTTGATCCACCAGCAAATACTTGTGGCCGATTATCAGGTCTGTCACTATGAAGGTTTAGATGCCCAGGACATGGTGAAGGTGTTCTTCTTTTGAGGTTCAATGGTTTTTTTTTTTTTTTTTTAATGGAAAACCTAAATGCTCGAATTTTAAGGGAACCGATACACTGATATCCGAAACAGCAGCCAGCAATACTCATAAGTTCTCTATATTTGGTATAAGCTCCATATGTAACTCCATCAAATTGTCAACTATGTTTTTACTTCTTTCTACCTTTTAAGAAAAAAGAAACTAAATTCTTTCTTTTATATGCAATGGAAACTGTTTATTGTTATTAGCTGTAGTAACATTTAAAATTCATATGCATGATATCAATGCTAACAAAACCTGAGCCTGAGGGTCAATATTTCTTCAATGCTAAGTATATGTTAAAACTTGAGCCCCATTTGCCGATCTTGAGGATTGAAAAATGAGATTAATGTCTCCATACTTTTTTTTCTGCTTTATGCTGAAAGGATTGCTTTTTTCATGTTTTAATTTTTTTATTCCGCCAAAGTTTGAGGCCATTTGCTATCTTCTGAGTAATGGTTCTTCCACTTTCTAAAATCTCACTTCTTATCATCAAGGAACATATCATTTCTCTTGCTTTGTTTAGAAGCTGAACAAAATTTGACTGAGAAATTACTTGTCATGTTTCACACATTGTTACTATTCCCAATTCTTCTGACTAGGTGTCATACTGGTGATAACTTTTCCTTTCCTATTTTTCTTCTTAAAACTTTGTATCAGTACATATCATTAACTGTAAATTAATTATCTATCCAGTGGACTCTTCCTGTTGTGTGGGTTTTATTTTATTCTCTTTTATCTCTTCTGCTTCTGATGCTATATGGTTGGGCTAAAAGGTTTCTGTTGCTGTGATTTTTATTTATTTATTTATTTATTTATTTTGTTCGTAGGATGATTCCAAGAACAGAAATTATGTAAAAATTTCAGCGGAATCATATGCACATCTGACCGAACTGGAATGTCAAGTGAAGATATTGAATGAAAATCTGTCCTCTGCCCAGTCAGAGATGATCACCAAGGACAATCTGGTGAAACAACATGCCAAAGTTGCTGAAGAAGCTGTCTCAGGTATAACGATATAACATTTCCTTTTTTCTCAAAAGAGATGTTCTCCATGTGGTTATTTACCATTTTTCTTTCATACTTCTTGATCATTACTACGAATCAGTCCTTGCAATTGAATCGCCTTTTATATTTTTTCAATTCTTTTGTAGTATATTGATTTTTCATGGGTCAGGTATGCTGCCTCAGTGACTGGCGCGGCCAGGATGAGGTTCTCACGGCTCCTGGGCAGGAATCTATCCCCTGCGCGAATGAGATTAGGATATGTGATTCAGAGAAGAATAATTGAATACAGGTGAGGTGGGCAGGTGAAACTCCCACTAGCCTGGACAGGTCAACATATATCTTCATTGTGAGGGTCACATTTCATGTTTGATCAAGGCAGACCTTTGGATCAACATGACATGAATGAATTGCAACTGGCCAAATTTCAATATGTCTGAGGATTGTTCATTGTTGGATTGAAGTAGTCTTTCTCGCATATTCATCTAACAATTTAATCTTGAGGTGACAGAGACTGCATGAATAGTCCGGCTTACACTCTGATCTGAGTTTCTAATGAAATATCAGATTGCATAAAGTTTCATTTAGGTGCATTCGTTTTTCTTTTGTGCGGTGGTGGTGTGGGTGGGTGGGGTCGGGTGGGGGTGTTGGGGTGTTGGGATGTTGAGCTGATAGAAAGCTATCTCCGATGTGAAAAGATTAGCGATGTACTCGAGATTGAATACCCACAGTACACAATAAGGTAATCTGTAAGTACCACAAAATGACAGAAACAAAGAAGAGAACTTCTCTTCTCATTTTGAATTTTTTATGAGAAGAAAAAATGGTATTTTTGTGTGTTATCTAGGGGAGAACAATACTACTAACCAAGCTTGCTTAAAAGATCCTTATAATTAACACAAAATAACAAATAATTCTAATTAGAATGGAAGTCTTAAAGAAGTCACTCTTCTAAGCTGAAAATAATTGTACACTATAGAGTTTACTCATGTCTATAAAACCAGTGGTTTTTCTGGCACTATAATTATTTCTCTAATTCATATAATCACCTAGACCTTCCTTTTCTCATGTTCTCAGTTCTTTGGTCATGTGCTCAGTTTTTGGATTTTCCCAGGGTTACTGTGCTTTCTATAATGCAGGTTGGGAAAAGGCTGAAGCAGAAGCTTTGGCATTGAAAAATCAACTGGAATCTGTCACACAGCTGAAACTTGCTGCTGAAGACCAAGCATCCCATCTCGATGGAGCTCTCAAGGAGTGCATGAGGCAGATACGGAGTATGAAGGAAGAACATGATAAATTACATGAAGTCACTGTTACGAAAACCAAGCAATGGGAGACAATCAAATTTGACCTTGAACAGAAGATTGTTGATTTAGAACAAGAGATCCTGAGGGCTTCCAATGAAAACACAACAATTTCAAGATCCTTACAAGAGCGTTCTCACATGGTGGTGGAGATAACTGAGGAAAAATCTCGGGCCGATATGGAGATTGAATTTCTGAAGTCCAGAATCCAATCAAGTGAGAAGGAAATAAGTTCATTGAAATATGAGCTTCGTATGGTTTCCAAGGAGTTTGAAATTCGAAATGAAGAAAAGAACATGAGTTTGAGATCTGCAGAAGTAGCAAATAAGCAGAATTTAGAGTGTGTCAAGAAGTTAACCAAACTAGAAGCAGAATGCCAGAGATTGCGTGGTCTTGTTCGAAAGAAATTACCCGGGCCTGCTGCACTGGCTCAAATGAAACTGGAAGTTGAGAATTTAGGCCGGGACCATGGAGAAACAATACTACATAGATCCCCCAGAAAGAATTCCAGCCTGCTTCAGGTGCCTCCTCCTGAATGTTCCCTTGACAGCATCCAGCAGTATCAAAGAGAGATTGAGTTTCTCACAGCTCGTTTATTAACAATGGAAGAAGAAACAAAAATGCTAAAGGAGGCTTTGTCACATCGCAACAGTGAACTCCAGGCTTCGAGAAACTTGTGTGCTGAAACAGAAAGGAAGCTTCACTGTATGGAAGCAGAGATGCAGGTTGAGAATAAAAAGAAAAGCTCCTTAAAATTAGATGTGATCCCAACTGAAGCTTCCGTGGGTCAGAATGCAAGCAATCCACTGAGATTGACGGTCATGTCCAAAGATGGAGTCGAGGAAGGAACTTGTGAGTCTTGGGCTACAGCAAAGAACTCAGAGTTGTCTCATTTCAAGAAAGAAAAGAATGCTGACACGGTTAACAATGTCGACAATTCTAATCACTTGGAGCTTATGGATGACTTTCTTGAGATGGAGAGGTTGGCACATCTATCAAATGAATCTAATAAAGTCACCTTCGTTTCCAATGATGCGACTGATAGAGGAGTGGAAAATTCAGAACATAATGCCTTAGTTGCTGTTGTAAATGGAAGGAACCTCCAAATAGAACATAAATCTGGATTGGCTTCTTCAATTTTAGGATCTGATTCTGATTCAAAACGAACAAAGTTGGCAAAACTTAAATCAAGACTAGATATAATACTTGAGTCCCGAGCCAAGGAAACAGATATGAGTAAGATTTTAGAAGATATCAAATGTATTGTACAGGACATAGAAGATGTACTGCTTCAGCATTCTGCCAATTTTATATTTGAGGAAACTCGTTCAATATGCTCCACTCGCAGCCAGAACCCAATTCCTGAAGATATAGGGAAAAACATGGATAGTGCGAATTCTTCCATTCATGGCAGTAAATTACTTACTGATGATAAGCAACCTAAAGATTCTGAATTAGCAAAAGCCATTACTCAGATTCATGATTTTGTAGTATCGTTTCGTGAAGACGCTAAAGTAATCCAAGACAAGTGTCCTGATAATCATGAGTTTCATCGAAGGATTGAGGAGTTTTCTGTCTCTTACAATGAAGCTTTATGTGGCCAAATTAGTCTGGTTGATTTTGTTCTTGGCCTTTCTGTTGTACTTGCAGCTGCCAGCAAAATAGGTTTTAAGATGTTGACTGCAAAGGGAAATGAAAGAGAAAACAGTATTTCTGATTGCATAGACAAGGTAGCTCTGCTTGAAAATGTCGTCATTCAGCATGATCCACCAAATGGGAGAATTTCAAGTGACTACACCCATGTTTCTCGCTCTTCTTCGAACCTCGAGTTTCTTCAAGAAGGAAGCTTGGGCCCTGGCTTTGAGCTGAACCTGGCATCAAATGGATGCTTGAAAGAAGAGTTTGAAAGATTGAAATTAGAGAAGGATAACATGGCGTTGGATTTGATCAGATGTAATGAAGGTTTTGAAAACACAAAGCTTCAGTTACAGGAAATGGAACAACTTCTGGCGGAACTTAAATTACAATTGGCATCTACTCAAAAATCAAATAGCTTGGCAGAGACACAGCTCAAATGTATGACAGAATCTTACAAGTCACTTGAAAATCGGGCAAATGGACTAGAAACTGAGATGAACCTTTTGAGTACAAAATCAGAAATGTTGGATAATGAGCTCCAAGAAGAAAAGTGTAGTCATCAGGATGCTTTGGCCAAATGCAAGGAACTTGAAGAACAGATTCAAAGGTAGCACCAAAACAGCCTATAGAACTAACATAGTTTATGCTGTAGAATTAATATACTAACTTTTCGTTCCTGATTGAGCTCATTCAAAATTTTATTTATGCAGTACTACAAACAAAACAATTATTTCTGGTTTCATTTTCTATAGTTCTTCTAATTTATTTGACAGTACTCCGGTAGGTTCCAATGCCTTGTTGCTTCTGTCATTGACTCATTTTTATGTTTCTTGTGTAAAAGGATGGAGAGGTGTTCAATATGCTCTTTTTCTTCTGCTGCGGACGTTGACATTAAAACCAAACAGGTGAGGAATTATGGTATCCAACTTTTAAAGTTTGAATTGTGTATCACTTGCTTGCATTCATCTTTTCATCATGCTTATCAGCCTAACTCAAAGCATCTTCTCATTAATCTTTACATGAATTGAAGACGTTGTTTTTCAAATTCTAAAAGCATTCCTGAATGAGTGTTGATCTAATTTCTATAAATTACCATATCTTTCTGTCAGGTCTTTTTTGTAGCTATTGATTCCTCTTTATAAAAATATTTGATTCAAGTTGTATCAGTCTTCTAATGTGGTTGGGTAAATTTCATAGAGTGGATCAAGGCCGTGAAGATTTCAGTTTTATTTTAAGATTAAAGAGTTGTCATCTACAGTTCTTGTGGATTCCCATCATGAGGTTAGATTGGCAAACGGGGTAGATAGAACTTATCCCTGGGTAGGCTTCACTTCGAAATTGGGTGTGGGGGGTATAATGTTCTTATGTCCTTGTTTTTTTCCCGTTGTTGGGGTGTGGTTTGTATTTGGATTCTTTGATCTTTAATAAAGTTTACCCATTACAGATAATAAAAAAAGTATAACTCTTAGATTTTCATTCATTGTATATTTTCCACTTTGTTATCTCGTCAAACATCTTTGGAAAAAAAAAAAAAACTCAACCTATTAGTCACTTTTCATAATCCCATCCAATGTGGAAAAATATACCGAAAACCCAAAGATAATGTTCTTTGATACGGGCAACAAAAAGTTTCACCACATTAAATGGAACAAAGTGCAACAAACTAAGGAAATTGGGGACATAGGCTTTAATGATAAAATTGGAACATTACCAAAAAATGGCAGTGAAGGTTTGGGAATGAGAAGGATATATTCTGTAGGCATGAAGATGGGGGACAGTGTGGGGAGTGTGCTGTCAGAACCATGGATGATCTAAATATTAGGTTCTTGGTCCACTTGATAGGATATCCTAGGAAAAAAAGGTTAGGCATGGCCATGTTCCTTCCCCAGTTTGAGGACAGCTGTACAGTATGATCCAGAGGGTCAATAACCCAAGACATCCATCATGACATTATGTATGTGGTAGGCACAACAATCGACTCCCATGATTTTGATTTTCTTCCACTTTAGCACCTACGTTGCATGGATTTTTTTTAAATGAGCAGTGTGCTGAGGGTGGACCCATGATTATGATTTTCTTCCACTTTAGCACCTACGTTGCATGGATTTTTTTCAAATGAGCAGTGTGCTGATGGTGGACACATATTGGACATGAACCTATGTGTAGATTATCTAATTCGTGGTTTCCTTTTGTATTAATTTAAACATTATTTTGCAATTGATAAAATGCTTTTGTGACATTTCCTCTTTTATTAGCTAAACTAAAATATACAAAGTGAATCCTATGTTTTTAGGATTTTCCCAGCACCACTATCAATTCCAATGCATTTTCCATGCTTATGGAGCTTCGCTTAGCATGAAAACCCTGATCATCTTTGGAATTCCAACTTTATGAACTTTTGTTAGTTGTGATGTGCACTCATGCTTCATGAGAATTCATTTCAGTAGAGTTTTAACCTGGCTGATTTTGGAACTTGAAAGTTGAAACTGCTTGTACGTGGTCTCTCACGGTTTCTCTGAAGAAATCTATCCTCTTTTAAACTCCTGTTATTTTATGAGGTTATTCTATTTATTTTTAAGTTCTTTTCAATGTTAGATTGTGTATACCTCTCATATTAGGACAACAATAAAGGGGTAGTTTAAGATATGAAATCCAAGTATTTTCAGTTCGTCACTGGTTATTATTATTATTATTATTATTATCATTATTATTATTATTATTATTAGTGAATCAATGCTTAGAGTTGCATACACGTGCCAAGCATATACAAGACCAAAGTCTTTAACTTAGCCCCAGCTTTTATAACAGTTGTGAACGAGCCTAATCACAGCATTTTGACAGTCCTAGGTTCCTAGCCATTTGTTTGTAGGATTTTCTGAGGAAACCAGATGGACATTTTGACTGTCCTTTTCCTTGGGAAAGAAAAAGAGAAGGCTGAGATCAGCTTGAATTTTAAGGTGTTGCCTATCTAGAGTATGTCCTGCAGGCTAAACCATAGATGCACTGATATGTCAACTGTGGTTGCATCGATCTCTTAGATTTCTCAGAAATAAATTCTGTTGAGACATTAATCCCTTACAAGCATATACTGCTATATGTAAGTTAACTGACTGAAATATTGTTATGCATTTCTATGTATTTTGTAAGTATCAAATATCAGGCTAATTCCAGAGAAACTGTCAGACACATAATCATTATCATATAATCAACCCATTTAAACAACCATACGGCATATAAGAAGCCGAGAATGGAATCCCTTACATTTTGAGACTCTGGCATTGCAGGAGAGAGAGATTGCAGCAGCTGCAGAGAAGCTAGTAGAGTGTCAGGAGACAATATTCCTTCTTGGCAGGCAGTTGAAAGCATTGCGTTCTTCTCCTGCTGATCGCTCTAGCACTACTTGCAGTAGAAGGCACCGACTAAATGAAGATCACTTGGACAAAACCCCAAGTGTTTTGAGCACGCAAAGCATGGGTAGTTTTCAGGAACTGGATGAGGTGGAGATGGCTGCTGATGCTAGCAGGCGTAGAACTGGTGGCGAGTGCCCATTGATTGCATATAACATGCCAGTGAGTCCATCTGACACTGAAGCAAGCTCAATTTCGAGTTCGCCCAGTCGCTCAAAGCGCCAGAAACAGAGGTCTATGAAGTCGACATCCCCTTCGTCTTCAATTTCGACGCCCGAGAAACATCGTCATGGTTTTAGCAGATTCTTTATGAGGGGAAAGAATGTCCACTCGGATTCAGGACTCAAGGGTCAGTAGTATTCTGTCCGGTGTTTGAAGCATGAGAAGTTGATAGTTGCACTTCAGAATTATCATAGATATTGAAGATGGACAATTGAGGGCATGGGTTATCTTTTAATCTTTGACAGTGTTTGATGGTTCATACACGTCAATGAGTACTTTCTAAACCTAGAGAAATGTCATTTCAATGAAGTCCAGCATCTTTGTATCAAAGAAGAGAGTTTAGCATGAATGTTTATGTACAGTGTACATTAATAAAGATGCTTTGCTCTTGAATAAGTTGGAGTTTGTTGTTTACCAATCAAATATGCCTTCTTCCCTAGGGATACTGGAGATTTTCTTATCACCTTGTACTCAAGAACTGAATGATCATCGAATGTGTTAAGGTAAAAAAAACGTCATACTTAACCTGTATCTGTACATATTGACCTGTATTGGTGTATTGGTGATACATGTAAACTGGGTATCAGCGATATATGTCTGCAGTGGCTCTTTGAGAACTGATTCTTGAAACCAAAATACTTACTGCATTTATTTGTTTATCTTTTGGTTGTCCCGTCTACATGAGTGGAGTGGGGTTTGTTTTCTGTCCAGCTTCTTGCAGATGCATTTTTTGGTTTTGAGAGATGAATAAAAAAATCCCAAGCCAAATTTTCTGGCAGAAATATGAAATTCTGCTATTCTACTGAGCTTCATGTGACATTTTCAATTGTCCTCTCTGGGCCTACACTAATTCAATTTAAATCCTTTGACCTACTAATTAATAGATGTTTAATCCAAAACTCCCTCTTTTAACTCTTGGTTTATTAACACACCCGCATGCCATGTGTCACCAAATTGTCCTAATTCAAATACAAACCCAGGCCAAGCCCAGGAACCTAAATCACAAAAGAAAATGCAGCCCCATCACAAGCCAACTTCGAGTTGGTCTTCGGCAGGCCCAGTTCTAGTACCATCCATACTGATGGGATCAATTAATTTCATCCTGCATTTTCCGTTTTGCTCTGTGGGCCAGCGTTGGGGAACCTGGGTTCCAAGCTGAAATATCCAATTTCATGGTACCTCATGGCCCACTTTCTGGACATGGGAGATGAGGCTTTTGAGGTCCTTGGAAATACATGGGTACTATGTTTTTGGGAGTTTTTTGGGACATGAAGGATGAGCACCTGGCCGAATGATTAGACACTACTCTATCTATAATTGGGGTCTGGAACATCAGTGACTGGGCTGTTCCCGATCCTAACACATACAGAAACCTATTTCACGAGCCACCAGCCACTGCTTGGTCTGGTTTGGACCAAGTTGCACCATGTTGCTCAAGAACATTTTGTAGAAACGATAAAAGATCTGCAAATAGAAAATAATGTCTCATAACTCTAAATCTGTTGAGAAATCTTATTTTCAATCATTGAGATTGATTTTAAGTAGTCATATCATATGTGACTGATGTAATTGTTTTTTTTTTCTTTTCCACTGAGTTGAATGAGTAATATACGTCTAATGTGTGGCCCCTCTGGATGATCAACAGCCGAGATCGCTCCACCTCTCGATACAAGAATCCAATAAGGATGCTGTCCACGTCGACAGGTGATCACGTGGATAGAACTGATATGCTTCACAAGTTGAAGAGAGAGTGGGGTAAAGATCACGTGCTGATCATCCCCACATGATTTTGGGGATTAGAGAGAGAGAGAGTGAGGCAAAGATCAACAGCCACCAAGAAATCCAAATAAAAGCAAGTGAAGGACAACAGAACAGACCCACATGCAAAAAGATATCAGACAAACCGGTGCCACCAACATTTATGCTTTTTGTGAAGCCAGATATACAAATAGACCCTAATTCCTTTTCCAACTATTAAGAAAAGATATTAACATTGACACCCCACCCCAATGCCTTTTTGACACGTAGTTTGAAGAATTCAGTTGGCCTATGAACACAGTTTGCATTTTAAAGTAGGTTGATGGTTCGAAAAAACATTACCATACTAGGGTCATAGGAGATTTACCCGGCTCTCTCTGGGTTTGTGGGGATTGTTCGTACGCAAAGGGCTGGACACCTCCCCGTTATAAAAAAGAAATGCTCTTGGCATTCAAAAATACTACTTGACCCTTAATTAGAAAAGCCATTTGACTTACCCATACAAATGTAATACAAAGCTAGGGCCAATGCCTTTTTATTTGAAACATCAGAAAAGATATAACTAATTTACCCATCTATATCTGTCAGCATATTTTGAACTATAGTTTTAACCCTGATAAAAGCATTGTTGTATCAATTAAAACCTGGTTACAACCCATGCTATTTTGTCCGACCTTAGGTGGTTCAATCCCGCCATTGATCTATGTGGGAACCACTGGATTAAAGAGTTCTACTCGTCTCTCCCATTGCATGGAATAGATCCATGTGGGATTATTCACTAGATGAAGCACCCTACATGTCTTACCTTATAAAAAGACATTGCATTAAATTTCTAACATTTCAATACCTATCAAATAAGAGGGCACCTAATTTAAATCCACATATTTACATGTACATTTTCATCATCATGCCTAGAACATACAGGGGGGGTATTTGTTATTTCCTTGCATAAATTGTTTATGTTGGCGGTCCTTCCATATCACCCCACCAAACCACTTACTGTTGAAGGTGATATCTGTCCTGTAGGACAGCTGGTACCACCAGTACAAGATTTGTACCCAGCGCATGCCCACATTAGGCACATTCCACAAGCAACCTTAGCCGCAGAAAATCGAGATTTTCTAGTGAAAATTTCAAGTGCAATAAAGACAAGCCTTTTGGCAGCTGTTGGGTTTGTCTGTTGGTCGTTTATGAGCTTTCCTTTATGTGATTTTGAGAATTGAGAACAAGGGACATCCAAACAAGGACAAGCAAGGACCACCTTCTTCTACGGACAAGCTCACGGGTATTCTCATTTATGGATTATGGTCTCGGCCACACGAATATCTGTGTTCTTGGGCTTGGTAATTGTTCTCAATGTTACCCTGTGAAGTTACAATTCTCTTGGGAAGAGATAATAAAAGACAATGTAGGATTTTGATTTGATTCTAGAGGATTGTGGGTTTAAATATTGGTATTGGATTTGAATCTCATGTTAGGGACCAAAAAAATACAATGCATGATTTTATTTTAAGGAAATAATATATTATATGCTATATGCATGCTACATTGTCGTCGTCTGTTGTCCAAGCATACCGTCCCAATTACGTTAGGTCGACTACATAAATCTTGTTTTTCCATTCTAATCTTTCTTCAGCGAAATCATGTGATAGGTTGCACTTATTCCGATCATATTCTTACTACTTTCATTCCTATTATTTTTGGCCAACCTATTTTCATATGCTTGTTGATGTTTAAATTTTTGTGGCAAATACTAGATGGAGAATGCATGTTTGGCATGCATGCATTGTCAAGGGATGCCTTGGTTTGAGCATGATATTGAAGTTTATATATGTATTTAACCCATTTTTTAATAGAGTGGGAAAGCTTAACTAGATCTTAAATTGCTATCTTGCGTTGACAGGTCATTGCTCACTAAGTTGGGTTGGATTCGGGTATGATTGTGGGGATCAGCTAGCAATGTGTGGATCCAGCTGAACATAACTCATTCATTCATGGAGTAAGAAATTTTAACCCGAACCCAACCAAAAATGCAAACGGGTCAACCTGAACTGAACTCAGAGAGATTGGGTTCAATCTGCGTTAGGTTAGACCAAGGATACATAACTATTGGACGTCACAGTAACATAGAATAGTGTATTAAAATCATCAATATGATTTTATTTTGACTTCAAATGAAATAAATTGTTCATCAATGATACAAATTACACAAATCACATCTGAATTGGATGTGGCCCATTATCACCCACTTAATTAAAAGCTTGCATAGGGGGCTTGATTAGTTAAACTTTCATTTCTTTTTTGGCTTGATGTTAACTGCACTTGGGATCTTTTTTTTTTTAATTTATTTAATGAAAATGCTCTAAATTGCTGTGAGAAAGAGTGGCGTCCTTGGAAGTATGGACTTGTGGAAATTTTGTGAGGCTTGACAGTGGGGCCTACCTTTTAGAAACCTAACTCATTCAAAAATAAAAATAAATGCCCCTATGTTTTACACACCCCAGATAATTTCACTCTTCTAATAAAAGGCAGTCCCACTGCTAATTTTTTTGTCATATCTTATTCACAGCTTTTAAGTATGAAAATTTTTGCTATAGGTTCAAAACTTATTAGAGTGAAATTTGGCTTAGATCTCGTACAAAGGATAGGCATTTTTTAAAAAAATAGAACGCGGGCTTCATTGGAGAGACTTCTCGCAAGGCCGAGCGTTAAGAGGATCTGAACTCAAAGACAATTTAGTAACAACATATCTTAAATCGTTTGTTAGTGGTGGGCCTCTGGGGCTTTACCAAAACATATCTTAAATCGTTTGTTAGTGGTGGGCCTTTGGGTCTTTAGCAGTAACAATGTATCTTAACTCAAGTTCTGACTAGATACGAGGTATTTTATGACCTTGACCTTGACCTTTGGGGATTTCTTGAAATCTCCATCCAATGGTAAAAATTATATATATTAAAGCAAATGGAGAGATGGGATGTGGAGGGCGCCACGTCAGCACCCATAATTTCTCATTTAAGAAAAATACTTATAAAAACACATAAAGCTTTGGATTTAATGTGGGCCACTATACCTCCTAAATCTTCGCCCTAAATCTCTCCATTTAGATTAAGATAATGGTTTCACAAACTTAAATTTCTTTAATCCTTCTAATTTCCCCTAAAATCTCTCTTTTCCTAACTTTTATATTTTGTCTTGTTATCTTAATCATCAAATCACTCTTTAATCTTAATCTATCCTAAAATCTGTCTAACCAATCCTTTTATCTATGTGATTGAGATCCTTAAGGTGGGCCCCACATAATTATTGGTATGCAATTGTAGTTAGTTTCCACACCTTTCGTTTCTAATTGGCTACACGGCTTGCACTACAGGCTCCACATGTGAGATTGCTACTTCACAAATGCATGAAGCCTAATTAAAGTGGCCCACTATATGCCATTAATCACAAAAAAACCTATAACCCAATGATATGCATGAAGCTCTGAGATTTTTACACATGACAATTTTATATTAAATCCCTAAGCCCCACATGAGAGATTTTACTTCACAAAAGTTTGAAGTATACTTGAAGTGGCCACCACATGCCATTGATCAATAGAAATTAACCTTGATTCAAGGAGGACCAATGGAGCTGGATGATAAATGGGGAAACAAATAGGCCCAAAAAGAAAATAATATGCATTTGTGAATGCATATTATTGATCATGCTAGGTTTTATAATAAAAGAAAAGCACTCCTTCGAACTGAATTTAGAAAGGAGTTGGAGTTCATATGATTTAAGAACTCAATTTAGGAAAATAAATGTACTCCTTCATACTGAATTTATAATGATGTTAAGAGGATGATCATCCTTCTATGTTTCTTTGAGCGTTTGGTAAGCTTCGTGAATTGCTTGGATGGTTTTATATAGGGATGGCAATGAGGTGGGTTAGGATTGGGTCATACTAATTTTATACCCACCTCATTTGACATCCTCAAGTTACGCCACTTTATAGTAAGTCTCATGTCATTAATTTCAAACATGCTCTATGATCTTCTATTGAACACCATGGCCACACACACCTGCACAAAATGTAATGGACTAGGTTTGGTTTTGGTGGTAAATTCATTGCATAAAATGCCATATTAAAGAAACAAATATTAAATATATATTATATTAAATATATAATAAATATAAATTATTTATTTATTTGTGTAAAATCTATTCTTTTCCAATAATACCTCAGAAAAGAATAATATATTTCATTATATTTTTTTTTAGCCCGGGCACCATACCTATCCATTTAATTCTATAAGCTTATGCTTGTGGGGCCCACCCTTGGTCCATCTAAATGAACTAAACACATGACCCCCTTAAATCGAACATGTCCACTAGCTTTTGGTTAGATCTGGATTTATTGAACCGTTAGATCGACTGTGTACCGATCCGAATTGATTATTGACCATTAAACTTCTGGGGCCAGATGGAGATGGTAGAAACCGTGGTTGAGACTACTTTTTTGACAAAGAGAAGGGTCTTATGGAGTCCTTGAAATCTCTCCAATCTCCACCCCCATGTGGGCCCCACCACATACTTGAGCTTACCTTATCATAAGTTCTAGCTTAGGAGAGTTGTCCCATATAGACACGCATTCATACTTGTATAATGGTCAATGCCTTTAAATTCAAAAGGCTGTCATGTTATGTAAGTTTACTTCATTTTATATTTATTTTCATTATATGTTAAAAAAATTTAATATTCAAAAATAGTAAATTTCTTTAGTTTAGATTTATTTTATCTTAATAATATTTTAAAAGAATTCTTAAATTCTTTTCTATTTTCATTTTGGCATTTGTTGCTAGTCTAATTCATAGGTAATGTATCTAATCATGTAAGTATCACTTTTTGTCCTTAAGCTTTTGTCATCAAGAGAAGATAGTGGTGGGCCATCATCACCAAAGAACATCACCCCACAACCATACAATCTGCTGCATCAGCAATAATTAAAATGGCTAACCGGTACAATGCATGGAGTCTGGATCATCTGAGAGAATCACACAGGAAAGACTTTACAGCCAAAATAATCAAAATTGAAAAGTGGGTGCAATAAGCACCCATGCAACTGACATCCACTGTTGGATTGAATGACCTTAAAAACTCCACTTAACAAAACTATCAAACTTCTAGGCCCTAAAATCATGAATTAAAGATCATCCCAGCAAAGTGATACTAGTAACATCCAGTCTGGAGGATTGAATGCATTCCAAAAAGTGGGGTCCACCAAATCAATCGTTTCAATCACCACCAATCAAATTGTGTATCAGGACCCCGTAGCTCCTCTTGTTTCTGGGGTTCTATTTTCAGAATGGTCCAATGTTTATTTTCCTTCCTTTCCCTGAGAAAGTTTTGAAAAATTGCAAGTTTGTGTGATGATCAAATGAATGTCCAATGTAGATGAGGAAAGAGTACTGGCCGACAGTAAGTCAGAAACAAGCACCCATTCCATTTGAATGTAACAAGTCTGCCCTACACCACCACCCCACCACCCCACCTCCCCATATCACTGGCTCTTCTTGTCCATCACGCAATTCAATTCATTTAATTCCAATACCCAAAAAGATGAAAAACTCCACCAGAATCAAGTCACACCACAAACCAGAAAACACCTCCCTCTCCACCCAAAAAAGTTTAGGAAAAAAAAAAAAAAAACCTAAGAAGGTGGTGAAGATATCATCCTCTACCAAATTATATAAATATCCCAACTTGTACTTCTCGGCTTAAGTTATAGCCACTTGGGTAATTGGACTTCATCCTCAAGTAGAGAGTAATAACCATGAAGGAGATTTTTAGGAGTCTTCATATAATTTCTTCACATAAGAAGAGGTGCAAAAGAAAAGATGGAAAGGAGGAGGAGGAAGAAGAGTCTTCTGATTTTGGGTTACCTTTGGATGTCCCCAAGGGGCATTTTCCAGTGTATGTTGGAGAGAGGAGGATTCGGTTTGTTGTGCCCATCTATTTCCTTCAAGATCCAGTATTTAAAATGCTTCTGCAGAGTGCAGAAGAGGAGTTTGGTTTTGAACAGAAGACCGTACTAACCATTCCATGTGAAGAGTCCTTGTTTAGATCTTTAACTTCTATGCTTGATAGTAACTCCACTAAGCAGAGACGGCCTAGATCAATGGATTTGAATCCGTATTCTAAGGGAAGGAGCTCAGTTTCCTCTGTGTTTTGTGAGAGTGATGTAGTCTTCACTGCCTACAGAGAATTCAGTTTTTTAAATGGTTTCCCTGATCCTTTTTGCATTACTTAAGCAAATTGCTGTCCATGTATATATTTTTGAGCTGCACATAGAAGTGTGTATGTGTTCAAGCATATAATGTGAAATTCCGCTGGTAACCTTCGTCTTATAATTTTTCATACTTGGATCTAGCTTTAATCAATCTAAACCATGCACACTTACCATTGACTCCCCTTGAGTTGACACTGATCCCGATTTTCCACTATTTTGGATATGATCATCATTGGATTTTACTGTAACTAATTTACACCGTGCATAGCAATTAAACTTTGAAAACTTAAAACTAATCATAAAGTTATTTGATCAGCCTTATATCTCCCAATATATTCCCCTCTTTTGGGACCAGTCTTTCCATAGATGTATCTCCTTGATTGTCAAAGATTCAGGTGGTCTCCAATAATTTTTTTAAGGCAGTCCACATAAGCCAACCTTGTAATTTAGTGTTCAGTTAGTTTTCAATTTTGACCTAATTAACAAATTAGTTAGGTTAGATTAGTGCACTCTTCCTATTTGACCTTCCAACTTGACCTAATCTAACTACTTGCACTATGACGATCAGTACAACTCGACCGATATATAAAGGGTTAATACATATACACCCTTGTAATTTCCTGTTAGCTTCAAGTGGACATTTTCAACACTATCAACAAATGGGTCCGATAAAGGTTAAGCTCGTTCAACATTCTAGCCCTCCATGGTGATCTAAATTGGGTTCTGCATGGAAACCGCATTTTTTTACAGTCTGCAAGGAAACCAGACCATAGAGCACACTGGTAAGTGGATGGATTGGCCTTAAGTAGCTTAACCATGATATAAAACTAATAAAAATGTTTTAAAATGATGAATGGTGGTCCAATCGATTCAACCACTAATATTTTCTTAGTCTCACTGGTTTTAAATGGTTTTTGACCAATGCTTGAGCTTTACCTAAATGGATTGATGAAGGTACCAGCCAAAATCTATCGACTAGTGTTTCATCATCATGTCTGGTAATGGATCACTACTACACAATGAGAGAAACTATTATGTTAGATAATGAATATAAAGTAACTAAAAACAAAGAGAATAAGTTTTTTAATGTATTTTATTGGTGCTAAGAACATATATAGAGAACAAATTGATTCTAATAAACCAAATATTGACATGGTAGGTGATATTGATGCTCAAGACATGATCTACTTATATTATTGCAAGATATGTACAGCTGCCTAAAATATTAGCTAACAATTTGTTATTGGGCCATGGAAGACTAAAAAAGTGCAACTACAAAAAGAAACCCATCAACAACTGTATAAATTCTCTTAATTCTCTTCTTTAAGATGGATGTGAAAGAGGTGGTCCCCAGTAACTAACTCTTCTCATCAGCCTACTTGCTAGTCTTTTCATCAAAACACTTTATATAAAGTGCATGGTCACTTTTTGTTTGATCCAGAGTCTATTCATATTTAGGTGAAATGTCAGGGCATCACCAGAAAGAACAAGACCCTGGGTGGCATAAGATAAATGCCGGACCATCCAAACACACACAAGCTAGGGTGGCAATTCTTGACCTTACCTGCAAACTCGACCCGATTTAAACCCGAAAGTTTTGTTCTCAAATTAATACTCACGGACACATCACAAACGGGTTGGTTCTGATTACCTTCTTGAATAATAGGTAAATCGCATGTACATCTCCACTTTATATTCTTGGCTTACCTTTTGCTGTACTTTTTCATTTGAAACAATTTTACCAATAATTCCTACCAACTCAATAGTGGATGCCATGAAATTTTTCCAAGTCCTGTCAATCATGTCTACACTGCTCAAAAACAGCAATAAGGCGGTTCTCCATATTCATGTACTCCCAGCACCAGACAAATGCCATCTGAATGAAACATTAATAGAGGAGGTGTCCAGCTCAGAATGCAGTTTCTATAGCATACATTTATCCCTTATTTATTTCCCTTTCAACACAATCCAAAGAAGAAAGCTCGATGACAGTCAGATTATTATTATTATTTTTCCCAGAAGAGGATCTAGACTGGATTTTGCCAACACCTACAAATTGTAACAGGACATATTTTTTCTCTGGGGTCTGGAGAAGTTGATGGAGGGGCAAAAGCAGTTATTTGAAAGGGTTGGAGTGTCGGAGGACTGTGTGGTTACAGAAAGAAGAAGAGAAAAAGAGGACCCAGCTCAATTAGAAACAGCTTTTCTCGGTCTGACTGGACCTACTAAGAAAAGGCAAGGACTCAAATCAATCTCATGCTTGACAAAATGAATGGAATGATGATTTGATGGGGTTCTGCTGGATCTTGTAAACGTCGGTTAATTCAATTTATTTGTTTTGAAGAAGAAAGAAAAATAAGAGGCGAGGAGCAATTTAAGGAGAACCACGTATGTATAAACACCTCTGCAGTGTACAGTGATTTCAGGATCATTTTAAGGAGAACCATGTATGTGCCTCTGTACAGTGATTTTAGGGTCCACTGTAGTGGAGGATTTAGTAAAAACAGAATAAAATAAAATGGTCCTATGTGGGGATGTGACAGGTGGGGTTGGGGGTTTGTTCTATTGTGGATTTTTAAACTGGGGCCTGATCAGTTTCATTTGTCTTGATCTGGCCTTGGATTTTGGCTTAAAACCTGAACATATAATTATATTATAATTATTTTATACTATAATGATATTAATGTATACATTATTAACATATATTATTTTAATATTTCATTACTTGGCTATTCAGGTCTCAGCTCCATTGTGTTAAGAGAGAAGGGCCATACCTTGATTTTTTTTTTATTCTGATCCTTCATCCAATTGTGTAATTAGAACTCGATCCATTGACATCCTACTGCTATGCAATGTGATATTGTCATTAATATAGGGCATGCTTGTTTGCATTAGAATGCATATGAATTGAATACATAGAATTTATGCCATAAATAATAAAAAATGAAAACCATAGGTCAATTTTCAAAAATGAGCATTAAATAATATTTTTTATGGGAATAAAGCTAAAGAAAAATGAGAAATGAATAACTAGCCATCACCCTTGGTTCTTCATTTCCTATCTTCTTTCAATTCTATTTTTATAAAAGGAAAGGCTATTTGATGTTTTTTTTTTTTTTTAAATCACCTTTGGTCTTCATTTTTAACCACTTATGGCATAAATCTTATGTATTTTCTCATTAAAAATTCATGCATATTCTAATGCAAATAAAAAGACTCTAAAAAACTAAATATGATGTTGGGAATGACATTATACCATCACAATATCATACTGTCTGAAAGATTTCATAGAAAATTCATCTCACTGGTACACTAGAACTCATGAAATTTGGTAAGGTCCCTGTACCATCTGGACTCAAACCCAAACTACTGATAAGACCCCCACCGAGCTGGATCCAATTCAGGTTTAGATCATGGACTGTCCCCATGCCTAAATTCAAAAATCTGAACTTCAAAATAAAGAACTCGGATCCAGGCCCAATCAAGGCCTGTCTTGTTTATTTTTCAAAATAGAGAATATTATATAACCTGGGATTTCAATCTTGACTATTGAGGCATAAAGTAGCCAACGTACTGTACTACAGATAATATTATAAAATATGTTTTTATGGAGTTTCTCATCCGGAGAATCATTCCATTCTAGAAATAGAATACCTACTGATTCTTGAACCAGGCAGGCCCTTGAGAAAGGGAGAGTAGGATGTTCAGTTTGACCATCTACTTTACTTTCAGTACCGAAACTAATTTGCAAAGTTAGTTGTTTTTTCTTATTTTTATTCCACAGTACCATTTTACCCTTCTGCACCACAAACTACTTTGGAAAGTTAACATGCAGATTAGGCATGCGCATGCAATGGATGCATAACAAAATGACATATAGGGTCAAGTGGGTCCAAAGCTGCTTTGCTTGTTACTATATTGAAAACCACATATGGTACTAGAGCAAATTCTTGGAAAGTAAAGCACAACTAGATGAAACTTTTTGACAATGTACTTGAAATCATGAAAATTTGAGAAAAGGAATCCTGCCTTTACTGCTTGCATTTAGCCAAGTTTTCATGATGCCACCAAACAAAGCTCTCCAAGTTTTCATGTGATTTGAAAGAGAAAAAGTTGGAACTAACTAATTTTAATTCCTAAGATAACCTTTTCCTGCAGGTTTCAAAACTGAACTTCCACCCCCCTTTAAATAAAAAAAAAAAGACTCTTGCAGAGAGTAGAGTCATACCATTCCTTCATATTACAAGTAGACATAAAATAAAAGATGGAAGCTTTAGGTAGTACAAATAGCTGTTAAATTATTCTGTGCACATTCTGCTTTCTTGGTTGAACTTGTAAAATTTTGAGTAGAACAACCTGCTATGGTTCATTTTTTTAATTTCTGTACTGAACGTAGAAATACTGTTTCAGATGTGACAACCATATACCAAGCAAAAGTTGGTTATTCTTGTGAGATTCCCATCTTTCAGTTGTCGTTCTGCTTTTAAAAGGTTGCTTTAATGTTGATGGCAATCTTATTGAAATTTCAAGAAACTAGATACCACTACGAAATCTCTGGAGACCAGGAACTCAGTGATGACCCTGACAGGCTCATTTCCATTATTTTTTCATTCACTTACGATTTGACGACTGATGCTTACCTTGCTACTTGGAATTCCACATGTCATTCTCTATGATGTATAGTATATAGAAGATCATTCTGTAAAATAAGATAGTTTGTTTTTCTCTGTTTTTGTTTGTTTACATATAGTTTGTTTTTCTCTGTTTTTCTTTGTTTCTTGGCAAATCAAACATAAGGAATAATCCCTCAATACTTTTTCCACAGCAGAGAAATTTCAAAGCAGAGAAAAAATACCCCTTCCTCTATTAATCAGCTCCCCACAGGGCGCAAAAGCACACCTCTGTGAGTAATCTCAAGTTACAATATACAAATCTAACCCAGAGATTTTTCATGGGTTTTGGGTCAGAGCCATTACACCAAAACAAGCAAGAGAGAGAGAGAGAGAGAGAGAGAGAGAGAGAGAGAGAGAGAGAGAGAGAGAGGATTGGAAGAAGATACAAAAAACATGGCCAGAGCCGGTGTATCATCAATATCTTCTTCTACCTATTCAACAGCATTGTCATTTCCATTTTTTTAACCAAGCATGGAAGTTAGAGAGCGAAACACTACTTCTTCACAAGGGATAGTTAGACCCATGTCATGGTCGAAGCCAAACTCCTCTTCTGCTCTTTGAAGTAGGCTCTGGAACTCAGGATGGGTCAGGTAAGAGATTGGGATGATGAATCTGCTTCTCTTCTCTCCAACATATACTGCAAAATGGCCCTTTGGAACATCCTCAGGAAGCCATTGTTCATCTGAGTCACAAGCTTGCTTTCTTCCCAAGCTGGAGCACCTCTTGAGAATTTGCTTAATAACAGCAGTTTGTGTAAGCTTGCTTGATTTCCTGATAGCCATTGGTGCCTAGAGCAGAGGGAAAGGGAGGGAGAGAGAGAGAGAGAGAACTAAAGGAGTTGGACGTGGTGGAGGTGGAGGTGAGGAACAGAGCAGGGTGAGACGGGTATTTATTTAGAGGGTTAAGAACAAAGGCATGTGGGTTGTGGGGGCAAAGGACAGACCATCGGCTTTAGGGGGTGTGTTACAAGGACATGTCTGGTACTAAACCTATTGGTCTTAATCTCATTGCTGCTCCTCCAAATGACAGGATGGGTCCCCTCTCTCTCTCTCTCTCTCTCTCTCTCTCCCCACGCTTCAAGTTTCCACCATTAGCTGCATTTACCTGGGAAAGTATGTGACACCCATTTCTTGATTTCTTCCTTTTACTTGTATTTTTTGGGATTTGGAGTTTTTGCATTTCAGTTTCGTAGTTTCAACCAGACCAACTTCCACTTTTATAGGCTCTGGCGAAATTGTTTTCTATAGGGAATGGTTTCATTTCCAAGTCACGGTCGCTTTACTGTCTCCACTTTTGGGTGAATTTGGCTCAACTTTCCAATTTCCAATTTCAATTACTAAACACCCACTTTAACTCTTTTACTTGCTTTTGTTTTAAATCTCCCATAGCCATCCTTACTTTTCTATTCTTTTCCTCTCTCTCTCTCTCAATCAAAGAGTGCACTTCTGAAAAGCAACTGTTGTACTGGAGAGTACCACCTGCCATGGTTTGGTCTTTTTTTTTATTGCAGGGCTTGTGATTCCGTAGGAAAAATTCAGTACTGTCGTGCTTTTTCAAGGGGCTTAATTTTGCAGAAACCATGTGTGTTCTGCTTGCAGGTTTTGACTCAGGCCATTGAATGCCTGATTAAAGTTTCATGTATGCTTTTGAAATGTCTTCATTCCAAGTAGGATGATACACTTATAAAAGAAATAGCATTATACACTATACAGTAAAAATTGAAGTTTTAGGAACTATGATATTGCACAGTCTGTTTGGTTGCAAGCACAAGAGAATATATTGTCCGAAGAATTAAAAGAAATTAAAATGTTGTCCCCCAGGAAGTAGTGCTCCCAAATTCTAATGGCAAAAAAGCATTTTGTTAAAATTGGCCTTTTACTCAGGCAGCTCAACAAATTCGAACCACCTAACCCTAATTAATAAAAAAACTATGAAGCAGCATTTGAGGAAGTCCTGTTAGATTTGCTCTCCATGAAAGAGGCTGTATAGTTGTGTCCCTTTCTTTGTCTACTCTCCCGGTTTATTAGAAGATAGAAGAAGAGAAGGAAAAAGAAGAACAAAAACACAACACAAGAACGGGATGACAACAAAATATTTCTTAAGTGTCAAGTGAGTGTGTGAATTCGAGTCTCTTGTCAAAAATAAATAAATAAATAAATAAATAAAGAGAAAGATAGTCTGCATTGGATGACTTTGAGTTACTTAATACAAATGGAGTCCAGGTCCAGTCAAATGAATAAAAAAGAAAGAAGAAAAGAAAAAAGGAAGACATTCATATACATCTATTCCTCATCATAGGGTGACGGCACTTTCATTTTTTGTACATGAATCCCCTTTTGTACTTCACCCTATGTACTTGAAATCCTCATTTTATACTTAAAAAATACTATTTATAGAAGCATCCATCACCCTATGGTGAGGGATAGATGCACATAAATATTTTTCAAGAAATATTAAAGTTCCGGCACATTTAATTTCTACTGTCTGGCCTATTGCTGATGATATGAAACAGACGGCTACCATGTACAGGTTGAAGTTACTATTTCCAATATTGTCTACTTCATGGCCTTGAGAATTGAGATTGTACAGCTAAAAATTTCTCACCTTAGATTGTACAACTGAAATCGTCCAATGGATTTTATCTTTTATATGTAGCTAAATAAAAAAACCATCGAGTATGTGATAAATTCAGTGGGTTCCACAAACTCTACTGCGTGTTATATTTATGAATTTTTTTTATACAGTAACAAAAGAGTTAATTAAAAATAAGCATCTAATAAGGAGTATAGAAAGAATACAAAAAAAGATAAATGAAAAATGTGCAAGAGAGATGTAACGCACCCAACTTTAAAAAGCAAGACACCCAATAACATAATTACTCCTATTTATGAAAGTTGTAAAAAACGGCATATTACTTCTTTTCAGACAACACACTATACTCTTTAGATTGTATAGTTAAAAAATATCCAATGGACCTTAGTTTTGCGTACAATAAAATCCCGAAATCCAGAGACCATCTTGTATTTGATAAAATTAGCTGGCCCCATAAACTCTATCACACATCATATTTTAAGAAGTTAGGGAGACTAAGATCCTGTAGAACCAAAACCATGGGGAAAAAAATGGAGGATCGGCCATGAGACATCTCAGTGGTAAGAGCCTCTCATTCTCACTAAAGTTCCACGGATCCACCCATGGTACAATGGGAACATTGAAATTAGGCATGGCAACGGGTAAGATTTAAAGGAGGTCGTGCCCCACCCTGCTCTTATTAGGGGCAGATTTGATAGTGGTTTTCTTGGTTTGGGGCAGGTTTGGATTTCATTGCCGTACTCGTCCAGCCCTATATATAATATATGTATTTATTTCTTTTTAAAGTCGTAAACAAAACTCATGTGGTTCAAGTAGTGTTAGACACTGACTTGGAACGAAAGGTGGTATGTTTGATCTCTACCACATTCTTTCCCATGCATTTACATATTTTAAAAAATTTTAACATATAAAATCAATCTAACCCAGCTCAAACAGGACGGGTTTGGCATCACATACCAGTAACCCAACTTGGGACGGGTTGGGTTTTTTTACCCCAACCTGTACCAAACTCACCCCGTGGAAAAAATGATAATCATGCATGAGGTATGCCGGCCTTGTCCAAGGCATCTCTTTTGATTATCAGACCTGCTGTTTAGGCCTGATCCATTCCATGAGCATGAAAATTAACTATATACACGTTTGGTGTTCATTATCTTGGGCCTTTAATCATTATTGGCCCAGCTCCACCACATTTAACAATTGGGGCAGAAAAATCGGCCCAAATATAGCCTATGCTTAGGACTAAAGCCTACATCTAACCCATTGTGGTCTAGGCTCAGGCTAGCCGGATCCATGAGCCTATGTGGGGCTGATGTAGATATGAATATAATGCTGGGTGTCAACGAGCCAAGTCAACCTAGGCTCGGGTTAAATCAGTCTACCAAGCATCTTCAGTTTGGCTAATTAAGGGCTCTGCTTGAGGTTAATCACGAATCAGCTCTTTTGGACTTTTTATATAATTATATCATTTCATCATCATCATCATCATCAAAGCCTCGTCCCGATTATATTATAATTTATCTATAATAATTATATTATATTCAAGTGGAACAAAAAAAACTAGGATAAATTTCTTTATAGTTATTATATATAAGCGATCAAGCCAAGCTCGAGCTTAATTTGGCTAGGCTTGTTTATAATTGAGCTCGAGCACCAGTTCACTTGTAAGTAGTTAGTGTATTTGGTTCAAATTGAGCATAGGTGGGCTCCAATGTCCCTAGTAAGACCGAGGCATAAAATTAAGGGACTTTTACATGTAAATTCCTCGAAAAGATTAGCATTTATATCAAAGGTCTTTTGTTTTGAAAAAAAAAAAAGATCGGAGTGTTTCTCTACAAAGGACAGCACGAAAAAGACCTTCGGTTTTCTTTCCTTTTCGTCTTAATAAAAAGACCATTATTATTTTACTTGATTGTTATGTATCTAGGTGGGCTTACAAGATAAGCGTTTTAAAAGGTCTCTTGTGACCTATCTCTACGCAAAACATGAAGACAATGAGGAGATGGAAAGTACTGTTTTGAGGGCCTTGGAGGTTTTTAAATTCTTACCATTATATAAAATTAGAATGCTGCTAAACTTCCACATTTCCAGAGTCAATTCAAACGCCTAATTCATGAGTGCAAATTTGGGAAAGTACAATTCACAGAGAAGTTGTAAGTTCAAATGGTTTTAGAGTAATCATATGAGGGGCCATGTGGGCCCACATCTCATGGTTGGGGATGGCAGGGCCCCACACATTTTGGTCGTCAGGATTGTCCATTAGAATAGAATCCGAAAAATGTCACTAAATTGTAATTGTCCAATGCACTGGTGAATGTAACTCCAATTGGATTGGAAATTCATAAAGTTACAGTGGAGGAATTGCAAATCTATTAGATATCATGGATCACCAAAATGTGGGCCTCATTTTGGTCCTACTTGGCTATTCTTAAGCATTAAATGGGTTCAGCTGTGGGGCTCACCCTGGCCTTTTTTTTTTTTTTTTTTTTTTTGGTGAAGAAAATAATTCACTGTTACAAAATGGAAACAACCTTGCGAGGACCCTCAACAAAGAAACCCCCCCTACATATAGAGATTGTTTAGAAACCAATCCAAAATTTTCCATTCCAAAAAATAATCAATATTAAGGAAGTAGCTAAGCATAAAAATGGAAAAGAAAAAGTGAGCAATCTCATTGAACTTTTTAAGAATATAAGAAAATTTAGTACAGGCAAAAGGTCTTGAAGAAACAATGGAGTTCCAGATGATAGAATGGATCACCCAATCTCCACGATCATTAATAGCTTTAATAACTTTCAAAGCATTAGAGAAAATATGGGCTTTGCTAAAACCAAGCTCTTTTAGTTTTCTTAGAATATGATTAGTTGATATTGTAGTTGCTGTTGTCATTTCTTTTTTATTTTTTATTTTATCTTTCTCTTTGGGTACCAGCCAAGGAGGCTAAACACTCGAGAGACTTGGACTAGCGTGGGAGTCGTCATGGTGGGGAGGTAACTACTATTGGGGACAGTAGCTCAGCAAAAAAATACCTTCGATCGATGGTTAATCACGATGCACAAAACCGATGAAACCATCAATCAATCACACACAACAATACAACAAGATGTACGTACTTCGGCAAGATTGCCTGCGTCTATGGAAAAGAAACTCGACTTTTCTTACTTAGTTCCAAATCGTTGGGCAATCGCCGACACAAGGGAGAGAGTTTTCAGCTCTCTCACTTACTTTCTGTTCCTTTCAATCTCTTTCAAAGTCTAGGGTTACATATTACATCATATATATATATATATATATATAGAGAGAGAGAGGAAAATAGTCAAGTGAGAACTAATTCTCACCATGCTTCTGTGAGAACTATTGGTGGGGCCCACCTAGAAACCAATCCAAACTGTAAATAAACAGTGACCTCCCTTAATAGTTACTAATCCCGAGGTTTGACACCCATCCAAATGGACTAGGCCGTTGGATGGATGATTGAATTTTTTCTTAATATGAAACCATTAAACTCATGGGCAATGGATGATACTTAGGGTGCTCTCACGTAGATCTTTCCATCACCTTTGGTCTCATCCCTAAATGAGACCCACAAATGGGCCCATTAAAAGTTCTCATAGTGACTATATTAGAACAGTTTTCACTAGAACAAAGCCCATATATAATATATGGAGATGCTCCTATGAGAGTTGCTCTCAAAGTATTATGAAAGTAAGTGTAGGGGATCCTCACATCCATATCCAATGCCAACAGCCTAAATGCGAGGGCCCCCACCCCTTACTATCATAGTATCGTGAAAGTAACTCTCGGTGGAGATGAGGGGATTTCAAGGATTCCTTTGGACCCTTTTCTTTGCAAAAAATCAGCCCCGATGGTGGTTTCTGTCATCTCTATCTAGGTCCCAAAAATTTAATGGTCAACAATCCATTCAGATTGGTACACAATGGATCCAACAGTCCAGTAAATTCAGATCTAACCAAAAGTTGGTGAACATGTACAATTTGGATCTAAATTCAGCCTATCCTCGAGTGCCACCTATACAAAATGCTATCTTTGCTTTTTTCATTTTAAGGAAGCAATTCCGAGTGTGCACTTAGCTAACATCACATTATGTATAGGTGGTGCTCGGAGATAGGTGAAAACTGTATTTCCGTATATTTGTTGAAATAGGGATCTAGACTCCACACACAAACAAAAGAAAAGGATGATGATCTACAAGAAGAAAGTTTAGAACAATTATGACAACCATGTTAAATTCCCTAAGAATATGGGAAAAGCTAATGGATTCAGAAATTTAGAGAAGGACTTGGTATCTTGCAAAATAGGGTCATGGCCCAATCAAACTTTCTGTTGACTGCTTGCGCCGCTATGAGTGCTTACAAGAAAGGGTGAGATTCAGGGAATCCAAAATCCTATGCTCAACGTAGCGAGGATATCTCTCACTTTTAACTTCTTTAGCGGAAGAAACATTTGGACCTTCCTGAGATCTTACGTAGACAAAACTATCATTAAACTAGATAGCAAATCTAAACCTTGATTTTCACAAAACCTTTCTAAAAGCAGCATTAGCCATATCCTTTTCATTCAACATTCTAAAGACTGGCATTGATGCATTAGCTTAATAATCACCCCTCCTCTAAAGGAGTGTTCAGTGGTAGACTCAGGTTTTTTGTCTGGGTGGGGCAAATTTTTTTGCTCAACTTTGCTAACCTTTTCACATTAAAAATACCAAAAAGAAAATGTATTACATTTAAATAGACACAAAACTTTTTTCCATGCTTAGATCTCTTGCCTAATTGAAGGGCCCTCCCACTGCCTCTCTCAAATTCAGGTGATCATCAATTTATCATCATCAAAATAGCTGAGATAATATTTTCTTTAATCCTCGGTGTTTGGATGCCACGAAACGGTGATTTGGAAAAGCACCCAATTACCCAATTTGGGTTTCCAAAGGAGTTCTATTTTGGTCTAAAAAATTTGATTGCGTGTGCACTTGATGAGTTCACAAAAAAATACACTTTTATAGCATTATTTTATGAGTTTTCAAAAATAAAAGAACTCAAAACACTATTTTTAGCATAAAAATCATAAATTTCCTCCCCATCATCTTTGCCTATATTTCTCTATTATAGATAGCCATTTGTATGCATTTATATGAGTTTCAATGGCTTTCATACAAAATATGTTCGAAAATACTCTTAATTATATTAATTTCTCTTCGTAGGTGTTAATTGAAAGGTGTTAATTGAAGATTAAAATCGAGATTCAAAAGTTAAAGAGAGTAAGGATAAGTTTGGAAGGCAATTGGATGAAAAAATGTCAAAGTTAGGCCAATAATAAGAAGAAAAATAATAGACCTAGGTTGGTATTTTGACCATATCTTTTTATTTGGGTGTCCGATTGAAATGATCTCAGAAGCATTAGAAAGCTTGTTTAAAGGTGCACAAATCATATTTCACAATATTTTTCCCAATTTGGACGTTTCAGAGTCAAAATCGCACATAAATCTGAGAACTGTTTTCTAAAACGGGAATCATATACATATGTTCATATTTCCATTCTTGTGAAATCCCACATTAGAAAGAAACCAAAAGAGAGTAAGGCAAATATTTCTATATAAGAAAGGAAGCTCAAGGCATTAGATACACAAGCAAGGAGAGCCTCCTCCTCTTTATTTAAGATATTCATGTAATTGAGAGCATTTGTAGAGAGAAAGTGAGGAAAGCTGTGTAAAAATTGAAGATTTGGGATGAAAATGAAAGCTTTATCTTCTCTAATGAGTGGCTAATCCCTTTGATTGGATATTCTAGATAAAGCTAAGTTGATCATATTCCTTTTGTATATGCTCTTTATTTTAATTCTCTTGTTTATGTGCTTAAAATGTTAGATTAGATTTTTCTTCATTGCATTGTACAACCTTCCATGCTTAGTTTCTATATAAGCATTCTTTTTACTATCTATGCTTAAGTTTGATAAATCATGCTTGGAGTTAATATCTTTTGATGGTTTATGCTTACTTTTGATAGACAGTCATTATGAATCTTTTCATTTATGAGGGGAAGAAAATCTTGACTATTAGATTGTTAATTTCTATCTTAGAGATTTAAAGTTATATTTTTCAAATATAAATATTGATTTGTAATTAGATTTGAGTATTTGTTTGGAAAAAGAGAAGAGCATTAGTATTGGATTAGTGTCACTTCGTGGATTCTAGATGATTCAATCTATACATTAGTATTGCTTGTTTATCATTTTACTTACTTTAGTTTGATTCTATTTCACACACACTTATTCACTTATTTTAGTTCTCACACTCCATTTCTCTATTTACACCATCAATTCCACCTTTGATTTTACACTACTTTAACACATTTATTTATCTCCATCCACTCATTTTCTATCTTTCACTTGTTATTTTCACACACTTATTCACTTAATCTATCTAACATTGCTCCATTGTTCTTATTAACCTTGTTAATTTTCTTTTGTCATTAACTTTCTAACATGTTACTAACCTTGTTCTTGGTTTGTTCTCACTTGAGTTCTTCTATTTTTATTAACATCTCTTTGTTATCTAGTTCTTGTTTTCTTTTAGTTTGCATTTTTTATTTTCCTTGTTATTATCTTGTTTCTTGTTTTCTTTTTTTTTTTTTTTTTGTTATTTCTATTTGCATTTGTTAGCTATATTTGAATTGATACTCCTTTTCATAGATCATTATTATTTTTCTTGTAACGATCATCGTGGAAACGATATTCAGACTTCCATAGTCTATATTACTTGAGACAACCGTATACTTACGGAATTCGCATCAGCACTTACCTAGCTCTAAAAATAATTCTTTATAGTTGGTCATGGGCTTATGGCAAAGAAGAAAAAGTTTCACTTAAATGTAACTCAAGTTATCAAACATATGAATCCTAAGGCCTGATTTATTTGTGAATTGAAGATTAAAGTGTGCCCAATGGTTATTTGGTCATCTTCGGACTTGTAGATATATTATATTAGCTGATTTAGGGCTTAGGGTTTGGATTAAAATTTGACGATTAAGGGATTGAAATTAGGATTTTGAGATTAACGGCTCAAAATTGGGTATAGAGCGATTATGATTATACTAAATCTAAGGAGGGAAGAAGATTTTTTTTTATATATATATGGCTATATGGTGAGAGACTAACTACGAGAGGACTAGCAACGAGAAGCTTGATCCACACAAATAGGATCTCGAACTCTCAATAAAAAGAAGATGTCAAAAGAGAAATGCACGAATATTATTTGGTACTTTCAGCCACTAAAGTCTTATGACATGGGGTGATCATAATATTTAGATGTAGGACGAGATATACGTGGGACAAGTAAGACTGAGTTAAACTATTGGCAAATTCAAAATCAACCTGGGGCACCATAAGGGTAGGTACGGAGAGTGTTAGAATTAATACCAATCCTTCTAGCGATATTAATCTACTCACATTGGATAGAGTCTTCCAATTTGACACTCATCCAGCTTCATGCATCGTTTAATGAATAGTTCACCATTCTAGCAACTTTTAAGGCGCAAAAGCTAATGGTTGTATGTTTTGCACGCAGGTATAGATTATAAAAGGGACCTTCAAAACCTCCTATTTCACAACGCCACCTACTCCTAATCTCTTATGTTGTGACTTGTGAGCACCACCTAGACACAAGACAATTAAAGAAAGAAATATATGGTTACCTTTGCCCCCATTTAAAATGCGTACGGCTTGTTTTTTGAGAAATTTCTCCTATGAAAGGACTGTGTGTTGGCTGTTAAAGCTGCCATTAAAGGACGGTTGTCTGATGGGTCACTTGTGTGGTCCTGGAACCATATCTACTCCTGCTTCAATCAGATTTAACTCTGTTTCTCTTCCCTTGCTATGTTGCACCAGGTAATTATTTCCATGTTCCTGTGCTCAGAAAAGCCACCCAACTAGTAACTGCTCTTGCCTGCCTCTCTGTACTTTTTACCTTTCCTACTTTTCATAAAAGCAATGATAGCATTTTGATAGTTTTATGAAATAAGTTGAAAAGTTTTGATAAAGTTGATATATTGTGGGATATCATCAGCATGTGGTGATATCAATATGGTTATATGTTGCTGATGTGAGTTCAATGCAAAAACAGAATGTAAAACCTTCCTTACATCCAGTGATATTGCCGTATATTGTCAGTATAAAATTAAAAGTTCTTTAGATTTCATAGAATGTTTTTTTTTTTTTTTTCATTACATCACCTCTGCTCAAAATTTCACATCATGTCCATTCACGAGTACAATATTTCATCTCAATTCACAACATTTCATATCCATTCTGTATACATTCACAACCTTCCAAAAAAAAAAAAAAAACCACCACAAAGAAAATGAAGATATAGTGCAATGACGCCAAATAAGGAGAAGAATACAAATGAAAGGTAAATAAAGAGAATCGAGGCCTAGGACCGTTGAAGAGGAAGCAACTAAATGGCTGCATAAACAGGTGCAAAAGGTAGGGAAGAAAGGGATTTATTTCTGACATCTATTTATATTGTTGGATAAGACAACATTCGGCGATATCACCTGTGACGCCCCGGAGTCCCACATCGACTATAGAGAGGAAAGTGAATGGGTTTATATGTAGAGCCTACACCCTTACCTTGCATGAGGCCTTTTGATGGGTCCTGGCCCATCAGAAACAAAACCGTGAGGCTCGTGGGCCAAAGCGGACAATATCATGCATGGGTGTAGGGTGGGGCGTTACAGATGGTATCAGAGCCGACTCTCGACTAGTTCGAGTGTGGGTCCCCTGCCGTGGTCTGGTGTAAGTGGGCGGGTTTCCATGTGGGCGGGCCAAGAGGGCTGGCAGGCTACAGGGACTGGCAGGCTACTGCACAGGGACGTGCCACCTTAAGGGGGGTGGATTGTGACGCCCCGGAGTCCCACATCGACTATAGAGAGGAAAGTGAATGGGTTTATATGTAGAGCCTACACCCTTACCTTGCATGAGGCCTTTTGATGGGTTCTGGCCCATCGGAAACAAAACCGTGAGGCCCGTGGGCCAAAGCGGACAATATCATGCATGCGTGTAGGGTGGGGCGTTACAAAAGCGGACAATATCATGCATGCGTGTAGGGTGGGGCGTTACAGATGGTATCAGAGCCAGGTTTCAAAAGTTAGACTTAGGCGCTTGAAGTTTCTAAACGATCCAATTATATCCTTTGGCTTGATTTGAATATGGAAAATATTTTGGATGGGGTCCTCGGGTTTTCTAAAATTATAAACTAAGATTTTTAGTTATCATTAATATTTGCGAATTATATATTAAATGATATCCTTGGTTTTTAATGTGTTAAAATTATATTTTTATACTTCATTAATTGGATCATTGGACTTGAGTAAATACCGTCTGGGCACATGGTATCTTACTAACATGGGGTTTAGCACTTCATATGACCTCGGGGAAATCCTAATAGATTTGAGCTCAACCCACCTCTATTGGAAAACCCTTAATTAGGTCTATGCACCATTGATTGAGAATGAATGTGTTGATCTTTTATCTATTAGAGATTCATGTGGTTGTTAGGTACGAGACCTTATGTTTGACCTTAGGATTGGATTGTTATTATTCATTGACCTTCGGGTGTGCATACATGATTGAGATTGATGTTGGTCTATTAGTTGCATACCCTTTGATTGATCTGATATGGACCGTGATGTGGCTTGGCAATTGATTGAGATATTGTGGATGTTTATTCGAATGATTCATTGGTATTGGTTGTGGATTATGGTGCAGCCAGCCCTTCACTTTGACTTAGGTTTCTGTGTCAGAGCATTACAAGTCACTAGGTTTATTCTACTATGATATGTATATATATGTATATTAATTGGGTCATATTCGAACGACTGCAGTTGTAATTGGACGGCTGATCACCGATGTGTGCGGACACTGTAATATCCGAATTGAATTCGAACCGGTTTATCCGGCCCTTTGATTACGAACCGGTTTATGACCGCCGGCCTTTCGAACGGGTTTTCCCGCTATATTAGGGTTGACCACCCAAAGCAGTAGCATTGTTGCTGTGTGATTATTGTATTGCTCTATTGTGTAGATTGGATATAGGTGATACATTCTTTTCGTCATTGTCACAATGTTATTCTCTTATGATCTTTACCTGTTATTACTCTCATTGATCCTGTGTTTTATTTATAAATTATGCTTTCGTACTTGCTGTTTACCTTGTTTATTGGTGCATAGGTACCAACCCTTACCCTGTCAGGGAGACGGAGGAGGGTCAAACGTTTCAAGCGTTTGAGCCAGTTGACGAACCCGAGTGGAGAGCCGGAGATGGCTACAATGCCGTTTGAATCTGCGCATGAGATATCGACATCTTAGACTCTTTTAGTTTATTTAATTCCATAATATATTTAGTTGTTGTTTAGTTTAATTGGAAACTTTAACCTTAAATATTCAGTGAGTTATGTGTTGGGTTGATTTTGAATATTAATACCAATTGATTTAATGCTTCCGCAAATGTTTTATTATGACTCACCATGTTTCGAAATTTTGTGGGTCCATATTTGGGAGCTTGTGTTGCATTAAACACAGGAAATTGAATGTTTATTTTCATTTTTCACGTTATCCCCTGGTTGTATTTTTGGGGACGTGACATCACCCGTAAGAACAAAACATTAAAAAGAAAAGAAAAGAGAAAACTAGTGGGAGTCCTATACCAATTAATATAAAATGTTTGGTGCCTTGCCATGTATAAGGAGATTTTTTGTCTTGCATCTACACTACTGATTTCTTACCTTAAATAATTGAACGATTAAGGTCCTCTTGAAAGAAAAGAAAAGTAAGGAAATATTTCTCCAAAATACCTTTTCTAAGGAGAAAAGCAATTGTTCTTACATCTAGTTTTTATTTATTTATTTTATTGGAGAAAGGTTGGTGGAATTGAACTTGACCTAAACCATTGTCACTCTTCCTCAGCAGAAGGATTGAATCTAGACTCAACCTCAGCCAGATTAGAGTTTTAGACCATAAACTTGAGCCTGGATTCAGCTCATTTGGCCCATCCAACAGTCGAAAACTTGTACTTTCATTTTCAGGCTCATCCCTACAAAATCTGACCTGCATGATTATGTCTATTTGCAAACTTCTTATGGTTCCTACTATTAAATGTATAGGCCCTAATGTGTGATACTATGATCTTTATAATTAATATTGCTTGGTTCTCTCTCTTCCTTATTTTATTTATTTATTTACAAACTTATGTTTTCAAAATATAATTCAAATTTAAGTTAGCAGTAATCTAAACTTACACTTCTATTGTCATATGCTTATTAAGTCAACTTTGGATCGGAGTCGACCAAGCCGTCCCCATGTGTAGAAGAACAATTTGGTCTACTGGCTTACCTAAATGCATGACAATCACGTATAGTGGTGCTCTTAAAGGTCTCCTTATAACCTTATCCATGCGAAAAGTGAATATTATTTGAATCACAAGTGCTTCAAAGTTGATCAAGTTAGATGCTTTCAGGAAAGCATGATCATTCCAAGGCCCATAAAAAAACAGAAAAGTGCATTCAGTGAGTGCTAATTGATAGGGTAGAGAGTGCGATGGATTTAGATTGATCATAGGCTGGGGCCAGGTGGGCCCCACAATCCATGTGGTTTTTCTTGCACAGAAACAGCCTGTCTATCCATGAAAACTAATTTGATTTTTCACCGGATTCTCTTAATAATATTTCAAGAAAACATCCTTGACATAATTTCCTGAGAAAAGATGCCTTGATGGTGGGTACCACCCCATGTTCTGTGATTGAGGTTCATTGATAATTGGGTGGCCCACCACTCCATTGCAAATGCAGGGGGGGACTACGGTATTCAATCAGAGAAAAAGGGGTTTTGTTGGGGCCTGATGGTGACTTCGTCCTGTGTCAGTCACATGAAGGCCACGTTACCCTTGCCTCCAAATGGAGGCAATTTGGTGAGATCATCCAAATCGTCCGATTTCTTTTTCAAACTCTTCTTTTCAAATTCTAAGTGTAAATGCCCCTTGATTAACTCGATAGGATAGCACAGTTGGCTTAGGCTCCTGGAGGTTGAGGGTTTTAAAATATCATTGATTAAGCCGATGGGGTAGCTCAGTTGGCTTAGAACCATGATTTGCTTCTGAAGGTTGATGGTTCGACATTACCCTACCATACTAGGGCCATAGGGGGATTTACTCTGCTCCCTTTGGGCCCGTAGGGATTAGTCAGGCCCAAAGGGTATAAAAAAGGTCCCTTGATTAAGATATAATTAATAACATTTAGTTGATGGAGATCATTGTGTCTATTGGCACTCTACTTGATTGGGGATCATTATGACTTTAATACCTGTCATCAACTATATAGATTATACATCATTATAGGCGTGGAAAGTCACCCATTATTCAAAAGACTGATACATATTGGTTGTATCAATTGTCCCAACTTAGGATCAACTACACAAATTATGTTTGTTTTTTCCAATCTAACATGTCCTAAATGAAATATGTTACAACTCCAATCCACTAATTCTCTTTGGTGGGGCCATCAACTTGCATAGAAAAACTATTATATGCTATTTTGTGGGCATGTAATTAAGCTCCAGACATAAGATGCAGATGATGCAGAGAAGAAACATTTGGTAGACTTCAACATGGGAGCTGTACTCCGAGAAGGAATTCCCTTCAATTTGAATTTTGAATTATGTTGTAAAATAGCATGAAGATGCTGGAATGGTTGTAATAATTATGCTACTTAATATGATTCAAGGAGGAAAATATGGGATATGATCTCTTTGGAAGTTAAGGGGCAAATTAGTCATCAAAAAATAAAATTGGTCTCATTAAGGACCTTCGGCAGGAATATTTCCAGCCGCAAGGGACTAGAGGCATTAGTGCAAAATAGTTTGGATTGCGCCTTTGTTTTATGAGATTTTAGGAACTTCTCGCTAATTTACCCTTTCTTTTTCTTTTTTTCTCTCTCTCTCTAGGAAGTGGGTGAATGGTACGTGAATTGAGAGCTTTTAGTATGACTGTTTTCCCATAACGTGCAGCATTAATTAGTCTTGTTATGTTTTTTATATTAGAATGATATGATTTCCAAATAAATGTAGCTTATTGTAAAAGCATCTCATTTACTGTGTCACCTGTAAATCAATAGTCTTGAATGTGGTGAATCAATGTGACTGACATGTACAAACTACAAACTCAAAAGATGGGTGTATTAGGGGTGGCCTCAGTGTCAATATGATCTAACCATCCTTGCCCTCAAAGAACAAAGTATCAGTTCAAAGGGTGTCGGTGTTTGTGGAGGGATATATTGTGGGTTATATGGGTAAGAAAAAGAAGTAGAAGAAGAAGAAAAAAAAAGGGAAACAAAGAAGTGCAAGTAAAATGAGTTTTATAAAATTTACTTAGTATTTGAAATTAGAGTTGAATAATAAGTAAGTCACCAACAAGAAGCAAAGTAGTGAACTCCAGCTTGGTGGTTAAAATGTTTCCCTATCTGTGATGAGTTTGTTCATCCTTTAATAACGTGTTTCTCATATGATTGATCTGATAGTGGGCATAACTTTAATTGGAACAAGACTTCATTAATATTTAATAAGGTCGTTGATTTCTTAAAGTATGGTATGGGCCATTGATGGATCCACGCGCCTAAAGAACCTCAGAGAATCTGAACTCAAACCAAGACCCAAGATTTCAGATGTCCAACCTCAAAATTTCATTCCAATTTTAATCAACTGGTAGCTCAGTGAAGAGATGCCTTCTCTCTAGAAACACAACTAAGAATCAATCCCCAGATAGTAGCACAAAGGTGAGGCAAATGACGCAAAACTCAAGTCAAAAAAGACACTTTCTAAATTGAATTTTTTTTTATTTTTATTTTTTATTTTTGCAGTAGTGTTTCATCCACCAAACACAAAATCATGAGGCAGAAAAATCTATACTAGCAGACAACCTCAGTTTCTCCTCAAAGTAGAACTAATTTAGAAACTCAGGTAATTCCGCAACCAATCAGATCTTAAAATATAGCTCACTGTAACATATGGGCTGAGCCATTGTTACACAAAGGGCCCACGGTCGTGGGAATCATGTAAAGGTGATTGGAACCATTCAAGAAGAAGCCAACTTGAATGTGACATGGGCAAAATACCTGTCCACACAACACATCCTTGATCAGCGAATCTTTCCATCAACAGACAGTGATTACTAACAATATAATGTCTGTTATGAAACAATTTCAACCACCCATCACCAATACATGGCCTGGGCTTATCTTTAATGGATTCAATTTGTGCTCTTATAATGAAAGCCACTGGTCTTTGTAGGAAACTGCCATGGATAGAAAAGAAAGAGCAGGTCATTTTAAGAATAGTAATTAATGAAGGTTTTTTCGATCTGGACAAGAGCCCATATCACAGTTGAAGGTGTCTAATGGAAGTAACTCCACATGGTTCTTATCTGCAGCCTGCCCCATCTATGATCAAGTTATCAAGATTCTCCACTAGTCATTTTTTGTGCACCCAATGGAGCATAAGGGGAAGTTTAAACTAAAAAAAAAACTTTTCAACCAACCATGAATAGAACTAAAGAAGAGTACTTATGCCTCTTCCCTCACATTCCTTCCACTGTGTTTTGGCATTTTGAGCACCACATTCCTTATGTTTACCTTTCAATTATCACTATTGAATTAGACAGACTGATCACTCAATAAAAAGATTAGATGTGAAAGCACATGGCATTACACCACAAACCAAAACAGGCAACCACTCCATTATTGTCCACTTTCATGAAATAAATTTCGAAATATCCATCTTGTTGAGAGAAGAGACGAAAAGAGAGACTGCTTAAGGCTTTAAAAGAGAGTCTGCATGTGGGGTTGATTATTAGTTGGTAAAACAACCAAAAGCCCTACATGGTTGTTAAGAAAAAAAAAAAAAAAACAAGGACGAGGACAAATGCAAGAGTACCAAAAAGGTCAAGAACAACAAGGACTACATAAAAGAACTGAAAAGAATTTCTTGTTCCCTGCAAAGCCCAATCTTAGCATTAATCACCAGCTAATATTTCCAGATTTTCATGGAGGATTTGATTGAATAGAGTAAACAGTATCAATAGTTACCATAAGCGCAAACATGAGCAGACCTAAGTACATTTTTTGGGTGCAATTACCCCATCGAGCCTGGGTCCGCTTCCAAAACCCATACAAAAAGCTTGAGTGCGCTTCCGAAACCCACATGAGAATTCTGGTTCGGCTTCCCAAACCCACATGAAGACCTTGAGTTTGCCCCACAAAATTCAACTACCTATTTAGGTCCGCTCCCCTCAAACGAGAACCCTGATCTGCCCGCTTTTTCATTGATCTTGGTCAGCATCTATGGTTTCATACTTCCAACTAATCCCTGCTTATGGAAGTCATAATCTCTGTTTCTCCACAATGTTGTACATCATTTTGCTCATTCCAAGCTTCAATTGGTCACCCCACTATGACTGCAAGCCTAGTCGGATGGGTGCGTTTCCGAGCTGGGACGTTTGGGCCTCCTGCGGTACACAGCTGGGCCTTTTGAGCTTTGAGCAATGATGCCTGCATTCATGTCCAATGGGCATGGATCAGGCCCGTGAACCTTGGGTTCATTTGCTTGGGCTTGGCCTGCTTCACCATCTTTTCATGATTTGAAAAATCCCTATCCTCTTATAACTTCCCTTGGACGAACATTTCAATTTTCCTCTACTTCCCAAAGTCCTCTTTATTCCTTTCCTTTATTTATTTATTCAATTCAACACCTACAACTCAACTTTCCATCTGAAACTGTATCACCATTCCTCCACGATAGGCATAAATAAAGCCAAGATGATTTCAATGAAGCATTGACGAACCTGAGTGGTCTTGGTGCCCAAGCAGCGTATCATATCATATTATATCCGATACTCCACTGTTGGTGTGTAAAACCCGCGTGTGTAAATACAAGGAAACACATAGCTAGGTACATGAGTTCCAAGTTGAAGGATTGGCAGGTAAGTAGCCAAGCCGTGCATGCAAATACAAGGAGACATTGCAAGGTAGTTTTAAAACATTACCGCATTCTTTTACACAAGATTTTGTAATGAAAAGTCATGTGTGTGATATATATGTAATATACTCAACAGGTGAAAATCAACAAATTTTTGTATTGCTAGATGGCAATCAATAAATTGGAGCAAAAACTCTGCCCAAAAGGTATTATAAGGAGGATTTAAGATAACTTCTTAACTTTCAGGGGACTAGAGTGAGAGATGGACAATGCATCTCAGTTATGCAAGGTTCATCATACAATGATCAACAGTAACCTGTTGTGGACATAACCTGTATGGTTTTGCTGAAGTAGGTTCTGGGTGTGGAATAAGTATCTTGAACGAGTCTTACACACGTTCAACTATCTTGATGGTCTCACTGTTCTGTTATCCCCACTCTCTTAGTTTGTTGCTATTTGCTAGGCAGTTGTTACTTTGTTTGTTACTTTGTTGCTAGTTTACAGGAGGTGGGTTCTCCACGTCTCTTTATTACTGTTGTAAGCTTATGCCTATAAGTGAGTAGGCAATAGTCAATAAAAGATGTCTGTCATTTATGAACTAATCTGGGAGGTTGGTTTCCCTTGAAGAAACCTGTTACAGTCGACTTTTTTCTTTCACATTATTTTCCTTCCATTCTCAAACTCATTTCCAAAATAGCTAGGGGCAGGAGAGCTAGGGGTCGAGGAACCCATTTCTCACTTGAAGAACACTCTGACTGTGAACATCACACCCTTGAGGAGGCACACAACATAACCACTTAAAAGAAAGAAGATAGAAGTCCTTGCAAAGCCTCGTGGCAGTGGCAGATTGCTGCACTTGTAGATTCGATGAACTACTAGTTACAAATTAACAAGAGAATGCTTACCAAAAGCCTCCACTTGTTAAGGGTTAGTAGGTGTTCATGGTTTAGCTAACTACAACAGTAACAGATTCCTAGGATAAGGTCGATTGACAAACACAGAACAAGGTAAGAATGCAAGAATTTGAGACAAATGCAGGAATCAAATAACCCTCATACCAAATGATCTAGTGACATAAATCAAACAACTGAAACCCTTTGGGCATGTAGTACAAATCAATATTTAGACAACCCTGGTGCTGACGACGATTGTAATACATTACTGAATAATCTTTTGAATCTACTCCAACTTGGAGCAGAGAGTGCATCTTGTGGTATTAGAGAAAAAATAAAAAATAAAAGGCAGCCCCAGACACCGTCAATTATAAAAGATGTGTAATGGTTTTCTTTTTTTCTTTTTTTTTCTTTTTTTTTTTGTATATAAATCATTCACATGCTTAATTGTATTGTTACAAGATTTAAGCAAAAAGGTAGATTTTATGGTCTCAACTATCAAGTGAGAATGAACTTTCAAGTTACCAATCATAACAAAGTTTTCATACAAATAATGTAAACATTCCAGATTTGGTGTCGGTTTCAATGTTTAAAAGAATCATATCGACGTAAACATACATGTTGAAGAACATTATCAATCCATTTCTGAGATCCTAACCAAAACAGGACAGTATCCTCTGGGAGCCTTCTTGTTCTTAAATAGCGAGGAGTTAATGCCTTTTCACAAAAGCTGTTGGTCCCCCAAAAAAAAAAAAAGATTTTAGAATCTTCCAAACAAAGACTCTACAAGGAATGCCAAAAAAACCAAAATAGAGCATGGATATGCTGGGTAAGTTTGTTAACTAGTTCTGCAAAACATTCCATCAAACGATGCTTGTTATATTGAAACATTGGAGGAATAGTGCCTCGTTCATTAAGGCAAACACCCAGTTCCCTACGTCCTCTCTCTGTCTCCCCATTTTCTCCTCTCTCAGTGCAAATGTTCAAAGGCTTCTGAATGCATCCTTCATCTCCTCTCATCTCATTTTTATAGTGTCCAGGTAAAACTCTGAACCAACTATAGATAGACTAGATGAGTCTAACCCAGTGACGATGACACTGATGACTTCAGGTGGCCTTCTGTTTGGGGAGTAAGTGTTGGCCTGGGTGAATCACTCCTCCTAAATATAATGACTTACCTAGTTGATTAAGATGCCTCCAGCATTCTGGAACCTTTTCATAATCAACCAGCATTTGGATCTACAGGCTAAGGGCTTGACACTGCTAATTAGATTCAATTTCTGATTCACATCAAAGCTTACATTCTGTCATTCAGTAAGAAATCTAAAATCAGAGAACCTCTGTTTGTTTCCCAGATTGCAATGAAAAGCAATCCCATTTGATTTGTGAGCTGTGACCCCAACTATTTTTAATCTCTTTTTCATAGATCCAAGATACATATGTTTCGTTCCTCCCATGCTGCTGCAACAATGCTGCATGTGATTCACCAGTGACTGGAGGACTGGTGGATCGGATATCAGGAGGCTGGATTGTCTGCACTCATTAAAAGGGCAACAAGAAGATGATTTGGAGAAGACACGAGAGATCTGACCTGAGATGGTGATATAGTTTTTGCTTGGCCTGGGTAAGTGAGTATCATAAAAAGGGTTGGATTGAGCAGCTGAAGACAACCAAACAAGCTCTCCATGGCTATTCATATTCTCAGCAGAACCAATTTTCATCATCTTGGCAGAGGAATGATGCCAAACAGGCCCTACTGTATTGATTTGATTGGTAACATTGTAACTCAAAAAAGTGTTTACATCTTTGCACATAAGTAATGATAGACTGGCATAAATCATCTCATGGGTAATATATCAAACTGAAATATTTGTTTTAGATCAGGTTGGCGCACACAGCTGTAAACTTATTACACCTGCATTGGGTCACCATACTTTGTGAACTGGTGCATTACAAAATAGTGACCAAAAGAAGAGCTGAATCCAATTTATCTGATCAAACGTGCATTTTAGGCTGGTATACTGAACGACAAACAGCACAGGGCCCAAGAAGTTTGTAAGATGAGTAACTGAAAGCCCCTTAAATAATGTCCAGAATATGTATTTGCACTGAACTCAAACACTCCATTTATTTTCAAACACACAGTTCGCCCCATTTTACAAGCTTTATATGCATTTTGGAGCATTTAAAATAAAATAAAATAACATTCACCACCTTTTCATTAAGTTCTGCACAGTAATATAATTAGATGACAAGTTGAATGCAATTTCAATCCTCAAAGCAAGTGAAACACATAGAAAGAAAGCAGGAAAGAGGACATCGATTTATGGCTCAAGGGTTCAGTGAAAAAGTGGACATGAATACATTTCCATCTCCTGTTACTTTCTAGTTAAATACAAAAAGACCCACATTGCACACAGGCCCTACACTTAAGACGACGAGATGGTCAATCAAGTATCAAAGGCTGTGTAACCCATAGCCACTTTTTTTTTTAAACCTTTACATGCTGATGAACACCGAACCATTGGTTCCAAGTAGATTCACTGAGCAGAAGCAGATGAGAGTTTCAAGTGTTGAGGCTGGCCATCCATCATACTCAACTGTCTCTTCAGCTTAGCGATATGAGCCTGCACCTGTGAGAAAGAAGCATAAATTGTCAAGTACACTTCTGATAAATAGACAGTGGCAGCAGTAGTTCAACCAACCAAAAGATAAAATAGAAAGACTGGCCAGCGTAAGAGGGGATGATTTTCTCCTGTGCACCTGTGCACTGCCATTCATCAAGCGGGACCCAGTGTTTACCATGTACACAAAGAAACATCAACTACAAGCCAATCCCACTCAGTTCAAACACCACCAAAGATCAGAAACAAATATTATCCACCAACTGAATTGAGCACGAGCCTTTCTAGCTCCGGACCATACACTGTTATGTAACACTTTGATAATTCCATTCCACTAAATAAACAATAGAAATGCCACTCATGGTTGAAAATTGTGGTTGCAGAGGGCGTTGCAACTGGCCGTGAAAGCCAATACATTGAGGTTCACAACCGCAGCATGACTTTTCTTTGTCCACAGAAAATGTAAAAATTAAAACAATCCATAATATTGAAAAAAACTAAAATCTATTTTCCCCACTAGGTCTCAGTTTTGGAGAAATTAAAAAAAGTAAAAGAAAAAAGAAAAAGGTGTTTACTCGGTTTATGCATTTGTATGGTCAAACTCAAGTGGACTTTAGCCCCTTATATCGAGACGTGTGTACATAAATTGCCAAGCAAACCTAAAAGATAGATGATTGATACAGCAAGTTTTGAAAAAATTCTTTCACATGCTTCTGTACTATCAGCCAAACCAAGTTGGCCCAATTTGGTTGGTGTGGTCAAGTCAAGCTGAATCAACTGAGTGGGCATGGTGTGTATTACTCACACATGTGGGTCTTGGCTCTTGGTCTCCCTCCAGGGTAAAATAAAATTTTGCCCCCTCCCCCCCACCAGCACCCCCCCATTTTCCTTTGCAAGTGTGGTCCAACTATATCGCCTTTGCAGGTCGCAGCACTATAGTTGGCAGCAAACCAAAAAACTACTGAGTGGAAGCAACTATCCAATTTCTTCAGAAAGCTTAATAGCCTTCTCTATAAGGTTTTCTCCCTTGGCCAGTCATCTTCAATTTGCTGACGATACTTCAATCTTTGGTGGCGCCGATTAGGATAATTTTTTTAATGTGAAAGTCATTCTCCTATGCTTTGAAGCAGTGTTGGGCCTGAAGGTGAACTTCTTTAAGAGTGAGTTGATAGGGGTTCTCCACTAAATGACAAAAAAACACTCACTTTTTACACAAAAAGTCAAAAAGATTCCCTGCCAATCCACTAAAGACAAAATACCATCATAACCCCATTATATTTTATTCTCTCTTGATTTGATCCTTTACATCACTTTTACTTGAATAGTAAATTGCTAAATTGGCCCTGAGGATTTCATATCATTTCTTAATTATTACCGCGCCCCAAAACCAAAAAAAAAATACAACTATCTTTTTTCATTTCTCAATGTTTCAGGTTCTCCATGCAAAGAACAAAACAAAAGACACCATTATATGCAGATTTCACGGATCGTTGTTCTGTGTTATCCTTGCATGAGCATGCAAGATCCACATGCCCACATTTATTAGCATTCAGATGATCAGAACAGTCATTATTGGGCATTCTCGTGATGCGACATAGCAAATCCTAAAAGAATAATCTGACCCTCTATTGGAAGCATTAATATAGAACAGTAAGTTATTGAAATTAAAAACCATAATCTTAATTGCTTCTTACCTCAGAAGCAAGTAATTATATATATATATATTTAAATAGTCTAGCACTCTAGCTAGTTAGTTAGTTAGCAACTTAGCATTATACCTCTTTATAATTCAGCTTGAACAAGAATACTTTACAAGATAAATAGATTATATATTTACCCAGAAAAAAAAAAAAGATAAATGGCTTATACAAAACTACTCACAAACATCTAACACTCACATTAGACAATCTAGTCATTACAAATGACAACATGTTTCATTTGTGTTGATACATCTAGTTATAATTCGCTAATTCCACAAGGTGCATGTGATGATTTACAGAGGAGAGAGTTCATAACATTCATCACTACCAACTGATGATACCACAAGAAGCAACTATACTTCAAACAGTACTTGAATAACTATTGCATGAGATGGCAAACACTACAATCTGACCTGCTGACGAGCAGCTGAAAGTTTGGAAAGTTCATCAGCCTCTGAGAAATTTGTGAACCACTGGCTATGTGAATGTTCTTTGGTATCACCTCTTCTCCTTTCGCTTGAATGTTCATTTGGTCCTAGAGAGAAACAAAAACAACTTCATTCGTTGAAATCATGCTAAAGCAAGGTAGATAACACATGTACAGCAACGACTGATACCTGGAGGGGGTAAGTTTAAACCAGAAGGTAGCCTTGGCACAATTGCTACTGGATGATTCTGGATTCGAGCAAAGAAAGCTTCAGTAGGCTCAGAAAAAACAATCTCATCATACGATTCTACCACAACAGGTTTCTTTGTTGATTGAGTTCCAGATTCATCCTCGGGATACAACTTCAGATGGTGGTATCTGTAAAAGGTATAAAGAAATGAATCACATTTCTTGCAATATGAATAAACTAATAGCTGATATATCCATATGATTCCAGTACATGTTCAAAGAGGAAGAATACACAGCATGTCCTGAGAAAAACGAGATTGACTTTTGAATTTTATTTTGCAATGGAGTTTATCTCTTTAGCTGAGTGAAATCTCTCTGGGAGAGCTTTTCAACTAAGACGATTTTATGTAGAACTCTCGTTCCTACTTTGAAATTTGAAAAGTGTGAAATTCTCATATAGGTCCACAAGGAACTCACAAGTCCAACTGCTTGTCAGAAACATCACTATGAAAAACAAGGGTAATGGCGATCTCAAATTCTCCCCATCCGGACTCAGATAATTCAAAAGGAGCAGACTCAATAACTCTTGTGGGATTGTTGAAACTGGGATGGAGATGAAACACCACGCGCTTGATTACTGCGCTCAGATCCTCATTTGTTGCTCCACGAACATAAACTGTCCACTTATGCGATTGATACCTACATGGGTACGAAGAAGGATTACTCTAAAAACTGACAAAAGAGCGATGATACCTGGATAGTTCAAAATAGGCACCCTATGGTGTTGTATTTTTTAAGTGTGAAATTTGTGTCCTAGCTGTATCCATGGTGCCTCCCTACCATATCCACCCTGTATCTGGGCGTCATAGCAGAAGAGAAACTTTGAACTAAGAACTTTGTGTAAAAGCAGAAAGAAAAAATAAAAAATAAAAAAGCCATACTTACTCACTCGCCTTTTTACCAAGCCAAAAGGATATTGTTCCATATGCTATAGGAATGCTAATCTCAACATCCTTGAGCCTTTTGGATTGAATCTAAAACATACCATCAGATGAAAAAGTGAAAGTGATTATTACTGCATAGATTACAGGTTATCTAGAAACCAAATGGGTTCAATCCAAAAACTTAGTATGTAATCAGTTTCACTAAAATTTCTTTACAAAAAAGAGAGAGAGAGAAAAAAAAAAAAAAAAAGATGATATAGTCCATTTATGAAGTTAAGAGGAAAGTAAGTAAAAATTATACCTTTTTCTCTCCTTCCTCAGTAAGGCGTCCCATCTTAGCACGCTGGCCCTTCTGGGAGGAATTTCCATCGGACTGCTCACCAGCTCCATGTTTCCTTGCTGGTGCCGTGTGGGGCATTTTTTTTTTTCGATCACACAAATCAAGTGTAAGAGATTCCTCTAAGGGCCTGTTTGTTTCGCACCTGATACATACGCATTAGTTGTTTAAATCGTATGTACTGATTACAATCCATTTTTGAAGGGTGTGTAATGAATACATATATTGTTAAAATTACAACGTTTGTTGGTTATAACCAATTACATAGCACCTTCATTCTAATCACGCATTCTAGGCATGATAAATCTGACAGAAAACCTAACTCCAATCAAACCGTTTCAGCCCAAACTACATATCACAGCTGCTAGTAGCAGAAGCAAGTATCCACTTTCATCTCCCACCCCAAAAGGAAAAAAAAAAAAAAAAAACCCTTCAAACATGCAATGATGAGCTAAACAGGACAAACCAAAGCATGAATGTAAGAAATTCTAAGATCCGGGCGAGAGAAGGAAAATGGGGAAAATCTAGGGTTTTGATTCGTGTGAGAAGAACTTTCGACAAGTAATTGGAGAGAGATAGAGATAAAGACTAAGAGGAAACAGAGAAGTTGCAGAGAGAGGGAGAGAGATTACCTACGATCTGGAGTGAAGCGACAGGAGACTGAAATCAAGCACGAAACGGGTTGTGTTTTTTTCTTTCTTTGGGGAATCAAGCGCGAAAGGGGCTGCAATCTGAAGGAATTAGAAATACGTAAGATGGTAATTGGATGGGCCCATGAACGTTTGTAATTGGGGGCCCGGTAATCTAATTCCCGATAAATAGTTGAATAGAAAACGTTGAAATTTGCTCATTATCTATATGCTGGATTCAATACATAGGTATAGGTATTACATTCATTATAAAGGGCACGCTATCAAAAGAGGTTTAGAAATGGAGATTTTGTCTGTCTAAGAAGAATTTTGATTTTAATAGTGAAAATGACTAGGGGCGGACCCAATAATTCTTCATTTTGGGGGAGGGGGCCAACATATAAAAAAATACATATAGTTTTCAAAATATATAGTGGTTTTTTTTTTTTTTTTTTTTGAAAATTTTGGAGGTCTATAGGTAAAAAATTATAAAATTCTCTGAAGAAAAAGGTGGTTTATCGACCACATGTAGGTGCCTCCTTGTATATATTGGGTTAGTTTTATTTTAAAAAATTATGAAAATAAAAAAATTTAAGAACCTTTTTTTTTATTGTAATTCAATCTAATCATAGGTATGGCAGGTAATCTCTCTCCCATGTTAGTTTTTCTTCCACGCTTTTTTTCTACTTTTTCTTTTTTATTTTAAAAAACAAACTCAGTTTTAGTTCATACAATGAAACCCCTATATGATCAATCCAGATCCTAAATTTCACTCAAATTAAAGTGAGATATATTGTTGGATTTGTATATATTATGGCACCACATTAGTTCAGAAAGGTTTAACTGCCATCCGTCAGCATCACGGGACCATTTATACACATTATTATCTTTAACTAAATGATACATTATCCATATATCTTATATTTTATATTAAATAAGTGTAGAACATCCTATGAATGAGCTGGATTTGGGCTGGACTCACCTATGTCTGGGCCCGAAGTTCATTTGTAATTGAGTCCAAGCCAGGGTCTAGGGCAGACACATACACTAGTGCTTGAATCTGAGTCCAATCGTTTAACAACCATTAATATTTTTAGAACCGTATCCAGGCTATTTCACAAAAAGTCTAAGAAAATCATTAAAAAAATCCCTTCATATGTGTTATATAAATATATATATATTATTTAGTGCATATATTATATACATTTAGGATATAAATCACCCTTAATACCATAGCCACTGATCTAGCTAGCCTGTTGAAGGTTTTGGACCCTAAACATGGATCCATCAAGCCTGCCAGACCTAAATGGATACGACGAGCCTCCAGGACTCCCTAAACAGGCCCAGATCTGTGTTGGACTTGTAACAGATTCAGACCCATTACACCAGACAGTATATATTCAGTACTTCGATAAATCCGTATTCGAGTATGGTCCATAATAAACCAAGACTCGACCCAGTTATTAATCAGAGGACCAGAAAATAATCCACTTCTAAATAGTGGGTTGGATCATTTGGGTATCCTGGACCCTTCCACTTATGGACCCAACAAAATATATGAAATTCAAATACTGGGAAAAGGCAATGTAGGACATTCTAAGAAGACGTGAAAGAAAAAAAAAGAAAGAGAAATCTTTACATAGATGTAGGAAGAGACTTGCATGAGTTTCACACTCTCCTCCCCATAAAACACATCCAAGACAAGATGAGAGATCTAACAAATGCCATTTGGCATCTCTTCCTCTTCAGGAGCACTTCAGGTGAGAAGTGAGAGCCATGAAGGCATCCACTTCACATGGAATTGTGAGACCACCCAATTGGTGATCAAAACCAAACTCCTCTTCAGCTCTACTCAGCAAGTCTTGAAATGATGGGTGCTTCAAATATGATGTTGGGATCACGAACCACGTTTGGCTGTCGCCTACATAAACTGCAAAATGGCCTTTGGGAACACTTGTAAGTGGATGAAATTCAGTTCTGGGGATTGAACTTCTGAGGATTTGTTTGGCTTGGGGGAACCCAAAACGCACACCCATCTTTAATTTCTGGGATCCTTGATGTGTAATTATGAAGAAAAGCAAAGGAAAGCTTGTGGAATGTGTGGGAGATGATGTAAGAATGGATGAAAAGGATTTTGAGGTGTGTCTATTTATAGAGCAAACCTCCCTCCCTCCCTCTCTCTCCCAGACACTTGAACATGCACAGATGTTCTAGTGGAGATGGCGGTGGGTCGGTTAAATGTATCATCACCCGACCCACCTATATTAGGGTCGTAGTGAATTTATTTGATTTAAAGTAGATACGAGTGTTTAGATTTTCATTTGGGTAATTGGGTCTTGTTGGGGCCATGTCTTGGTTTTGGTTACCTCGATCGGCCTTGACACGCAATTTATGATCTAATAAATTTTTAATAGCAGTAGAATTCTTTAAATACCTCAACTTTTGGTAGTGGATTTATCAAATTTGACCCAACTCGACGAGGTATGTGTGAATCGGGTCTGGTTGAGTTTGCCTCCAACCTTAGCAAGCCCGACGACCCATTGCCAGCTCTTATGGTGCAGGTAGTTGGACTTGGGGGACCTTTGCAGGGGTCGGCTGTGGACCATGGCTCATGGGGGTTCAAGTGGTCAGCTCGTTTCCTTGTAGCCCGATTGTGAAGATTTTGATTCGTCCAGCATCAGCATTTAGTTATCTCACATCTTGTTTCTTTGGACTGTCCACAAAACCCGTCCAATTTTAACTTACAACGGCAGTTGCAATGGCTTTTCCCTACTTCTTTTCTTTAAATAGATAAATGCATGTCTTTTGGGCAACCACATTCTTAGTCCGTACGGTGTGGCCCATTACCATATTAATTGGCAATCATCTTAAGTTGACTCTAATCTGGCTGTATTAATAAATAATAATCCTCTCACTGGATAGACTAAATTGAGGCCCTAAGATCAAGGGTAGGATGATCTTATCGACTGTGACTGATCCGAGTGGGTCCCACCTCCTTTTTTTTTGGTATAGGAGTCCCACTCGTGTTTTGGAGTTTCCATCGACACTACCCACAAAAGTGTGCCCTCCTGAATTAAAGGTGTAAACGGAAACCGCCTGTAAGAGTCTTATGGGTAAAAAATATCGCCCGAAGATCTATAGTGCAAGTCCCTGTAATAAGAAGGTGTTCTTTTACGAGGAACGGAATGTGAAAAAAATGGATTGGTGCCTTAGTCACGAGCCTATCCATGAAATTCAGGGGGCATCCCACCTTGTGGAGAGTAGGGTTCTGAGCTTCTGCGTCCCAATGCTTGTAGGATAAAATTAACACTAGCCTTGTAATTTTGGATGTTCATGGCCAAGTTGGGCTCACCCAAAACTTGTCCTAAGCACAGCCCAAAGAGTACTGCTGCTTGGTTGTCGTAAATGCCTGTTATTATTATTATTTCTTTGCCCTTTATATGTAATTCAAACTCATGTACTTACACATACACTACTGGAATTCCAAACTAGGGGATACGAAAAATGGTATGATAAGCAAGATGATTGCTTTAAGTTTTTTTTTTTATTATTGATAATGAATTTAGATAATAATTATTTGAAAGGTAGTAGTTAATCCTTTTACTTAAATTGATCAATCTAACAGTTTAAATTACTGTCATTGAAGTGCAAATCGGCAAATGCATATTCACGAAAGAATGTGTGATATTAATGGTTTATGGTCAAACTAACGTCGGCCTTGATTAAGAAGGCCATTTGCATCAAAACTCCTCAACTTAAGATCATTTTTTTCTTTTAAAATATTCATAAATCATTTTATTGAACATTAAAACAAACTAAGATGATAATCTAATTGTAATCTTTTAAAAAATAATTATTAGAAAGTAATATTTAGAGCCTTCAAATAAAAAAAGAGTTCATTAGATTAGTTAATTATAAAAACAATCTAGTATCAACAAATATAATTATTTATTAGGCAAATGACATTTGACATTATGGCAGCGGTGGATGGTAGAACTTCTTCGTCGTCTTCTTCTTCTTCTTTTCTTCTAGGAATGTTTAATGAGCATGATCTTCTATTACATAATAAATCTATCAAATTCCCGTGATAGGCCATTGGGCCCTTTCCTCTTGGTTTTGATTCCTTGGTGGGCATACTTTACTTTATTTGCAAAGAATCCCGAGGATTTGGGCTTGTCCAAGATAAAAAGAAAAAGTCTTTTTCATGAAAAAGGGGCCTGTATTTTTACACAATCTAAAGAAGGTCTCTATTTTTTAGTATGTATTGCTGTACAAGTCTAATACAATGGGCTTTTGTAGATGGATCATGGATGGGCCAACTTATATTATAATGGGCTTGTGTTAAAAAGGTGGTAATATAGTCATGGTGATAGAAGTGGAGGAATCAATGGTTTGAGAAGAAAAAAAATATATAAATGTTTTAAAAACACAACATTTCGAAAAACACGAATTGTGTTTGCGGATGGGTTATAACAAACAAATCATTTTTGATGAGTTGCGTAACCAAGAAAAGCACATCTAGTGGCTTGTGCAGACAATTTCGTCTGGTGGGTTTTCCTTTTGCCACACAAGCAACTTTAGCCGGACCAATGGATGATTGTTCGGATAGTTGATGCTGAGTGACTATTTGTTGTTCTTCGCAGAGCATTTCATTGAGACATGTATCCAAAGAGGGAGATGGATGTCAACTCATAAGATTGGATCGAACGTTTTCAAATTCAGGCCGAAGTTTCATTAAGAATTGATCTCGCTGAGTAATTTTATGAACTTCCTGAACACCAGATAGAGTGGCTCTGGTGATAGTGGCATAGGCAATATCTGCGTATTCAGTCCAAAGGACAAAGAAGCCGGAGTAATACTCCTGGACAGTCATCTGTCCTTGAGAATATAGAGCAATTTCATGTTCTAATTGGAACCGAAGGGCTGAATTCTCTTGGTGATATATGTGTTTCAGATATCCCCACATATCTTAAGCAGTTTTATAGGGTTTAAGATGTAGAAAAAATTGGGGTTCCATTGCGCCCAACATCCAGCTCATAATTTGTGCTTCTTTGGTTTCCCAATCTTCCAATTTATAATTTCCATTTGGCTCGTAGAACCAGAAATGTGGCCCCATAATTTTTTGCCTTTCAGATATAACTCAAATTGATAGGCCCAAGCAGAATAGTTTTTCCCATTTAATTTGATCAATTGCATTTCATTCTTGTCCATTTTCAACCCACATAGTACAATAGTAACAGACGGATGGCAGTAAAAGGTACAAACAGAGTGAGCAGTAACCAGACAGCAAAAAAAAACAGCTCAGATGAATTGCATAAAGTGCTAATTAAAGGAGACAGCAACACCAGAGAACCAAGAACAACCCAGAAATCAACAAATCACAACATATCTCGGATCTGTAAAAAAATGCACACAAAATGGGTCTAGGCGACCAAGATTTTCTGCATAAAATAGTAGGTAGGGCCCACTGACGATTCAATCTACCAAATTAGGTGATCAGATAGATACTCCACAAAAATTTCGAACCAACACAGCAAAGATTGCAACAATCGGATACTTATGCTCAAAGATGGATGGATTTGATAAAATTATATTGTAGAAACTGGTAAACCCAAACAGTGATAAAAAAAAGCTTAGCTCTGATTCTTCAAAAATTCTGAAAAAATAACAAAAAATTCCCAAAATATTAGGCAACCAGGACTATAGTGTCCTTCTGATCAGTTGATGATGGCCCTTTGTTGATCTTCACAGCCTATTGTCGTGTAAGTCTTGTTCAAAACAGTTGAAGATGAAAAACACTCCTTAAGAACTTTAAATGAGAGAGATTAGATGGCTCTTAATCTCTCTATTGCACCAAGGTTGGCGTTGATACCATGTCATGACTAAGCAAGCAAGAAGAGTAATAACAAAGACTGAATGGAATTTGATGATCTCCTTGAGGATTCACCATCGTGTTTTATAGATCAATAATGCCCAATTTGGGCTACAATTACAATCTATCAAATATACGATTATAGTATGTATTTTTGTAAAGTCTGACTAGTATGAATCCATAAATCTCCAATTATAGTATGTATTGCTATACAAGTCTAATACAATGGGCTTTTGTAGATGGATCATGGATGGGCCAACTTATATTATAATGGGCCTGTGTTAACACAAGACTCTAGCAAAAGAATGGTGTGGGATTCTCAATTCGGCCATCCACAAAAGGAGGGCCCCTACATTAGGCTCTAAGTGGAATTCCTAGCCATCAGCTGTTGGGAGCCCCGCAGGTGAAACTCCCCAAGGATGTAGCACATATCTTGATTATACGGTTTTCTTTCACAAAAAAGCTATATTTTGAAACAATTGTCATCTTGTTTAAAAGTGATAACCGATTATGGCAGAACATCCATGGTGGGTCTCACCTTTTGGATTTGGTCACACATGGCAAAGCAAGTGACATCACCGCGAACTGAAAAAAGCACGACTCATTCTGCACTAATGCTCTAGCACATGCACATATTCATCTATTTATCTACAAACCTATCATCATCCTCACCCTTTCAGCAGATGTGGATGGAAAATGTTTGCTAGTTTTGTTCAAGCTGCTCTCTTTCTCCAGTCACTTGTCCCTGAGCTGAATGTGGTCTATTTGAGCGCCCCTTATTTGTTTACTTGTGTATGGTACCACTACTAAGGAATGGATGCTCCATAAATGGCTGAACCAAATCCAACCAATAAAAGAAGAATTCTGATAACCAAAAAAATGGAGCACTTGTTATATGCACTTGTCTATGTTGCAAGTGCAACCACATGCATGTAACCATGTCCAAGCATGTTATAAGCCACAAGGTACCACTAGTTCGATGTTCGAAACAGTGGACATCCCAATGAATGGAAATGGGGCCTTGTCCAAGAAAATAATGAAGTGCAGGTGTTATAGATGTAGGGGATTTTTTTCCTGCACATGTCCACGCTGTCACGATGGGTACCCCAAAATTTAGGGGCCTGGTTTTCGGGTTCGTTTGGATACGGTGAAAAGAGGAGACAACGAAGGTGGAGAAAATTTTTATGTGGCTAAAATTTGAACGAAATCTCTATCCTTGGTCCAAATGTGGATCTTCTCTAATAACTCGAGCTTTTGGCGTTTTCAGTTATTACCATGGCATTGGAGCTGGGGATCGGGTGTTCAATCACTGAGATGTGTTTTTATTCATGTATGGTTGTTTGGTGTATTACTATCCATGTGAAGAGTTTCATACATGAGGGGGGCTGTCAGGATCCTTTGATATACATTAATGTTATATTATTTTCTAATACTTCAAGTCTTTTGTGTTTCTAGTAATAAACATAATTACACGAAAAATCCATATGCGCGTTGAAGATCTGGCCTAGTGTTTAATATTGCTACATGCGCAGTACGAATGTGATTTCATATTCAGCTAAACGGGACTATGTTGCTAGGTAATGAATTGAGTACATCATGAGACAAGAAAGCATTACGGTGTTATTATTAAAGAGTGGGCTCCACCCAAGGGTGAATATTAAAAAGTATTTCCGCTGCATCTCCTAACGCCTTGAGGTTTTTGTAGAAATGGTTAGCTAAAGAAATTTAATATGGTATCAGAGCCAACCGGTCGTGAGTTCGAATCCCAGGAGGAACGACTCAGCGCAAAAAATAATAATAATAAATGCGCGACGTCAAAAGTGCTCCGACCGGGTTCCACCTGAGGGAGAGTATTAAAGAGTGGGCTCTACCCAAGGGGGAATATTAAAAAGTATTTCTGCTGCATCTCCTAACGCCTTGAGGTTTTGGTAGAAATGGTTAGTTAAAGAAATTTAATAGTTATAACATAAATTCATGACTTCTTACTACGGACAGTGTTTTGCATAGTCGGCAAGCATGTGCATGGTCCAAGCTGCTCACTTTGTAAGCCCTACCTTAGAAATTTTAGACCTCAATGACCATCATAATTAAGAATCCTAACCATTTGTTTGGTAGATTTTATAAATGGGCGATTAAGAAAAACTCTGTTGAACATTTTTTTAATCAATATGAAAATTGCTAGGGTAAAAAAGGTATCCCATATGACCATGAACACGGTGAAACACAAAACTTGAATAACTCTACATATGGGGCAGCTCTCTCCTAAGCTTAAGCTTAGGATAATATAAGCTCAAGTATGTGGTGCGGCCCACTCAGGGACTTAAATGGGGATGGAGGGATTTTTAGGACTCCCTGTGATCCCCATCTCTGTAAAAATTAGACTCAACTGTGATTTCTATCATTTTTATATAGGTCCAAAAGTTTAATGGTCACCAACTTTCGGATCACATAGTCGATCCAACGGTCTAGTAAATTCAGATCTGACCAAAAGTTAGTAGACGTGTGCAATTTAGGGGGGGTCATAGTTTGGTCAATTTGGATGGACCAAAGGTGGCCTTTACTAAGCTTGAGCTTAGGAGAGCCTTGCTTATATAAATATATATATATATATATATAAACATTTCTAAAGCCATTAACTACCACTTTCATTATCTCAAGTTCTCTAGCATAGCTTCATAGTGCAGGGCAATTTTGTCCATTACCTTTTCTACCACTAGTGAAAGAGGGATTTATAGAAAAAAAAAAAAAAAAACAAGTAACATTAAGCGCTTTTGAGGTTATTATTATTATTATTTTAATAATGGAGGGTGTCACAGTCCTTTGGGTTGGAATTATCCCTACGTGCCAGGGGGAGCTGGGGTAATTTTTCTGTTGTCCCGCTTATAGCACAGTCTTGTATCCTCAACCTCCACAAGCAAACCATGGTCGTACAACTGAGCTGCCCTCGAGGTTAATGTTGTTAGATAATATTGGGGCCTTTTCCTAATAAAATAGCCCCCTTCAAAATGGCGTCTCCTTTTTCAACATCAGAAATTAATGAAATGAGAGTGAAACTTCACAAACATATTCCTCATCCATCCTACTTCCTCCCCAATGTGGGGCCCTCAGGTAGTGATCCTAAATAGATTCTAACCCTCCAAACAGAGACTGATGTGTGGTCCACCAACAGATTCCCGAGTACCCAAGTAATGCATTTCGAGTGTTACACTTAAAAGATACATGGGTCTTCCATGGGCAAGGCATAAAGAAGCATCATCACAAGAATGAAATACAATGTGAATCTTAGAAACAAATGAAGAGAAACGAAAAAAGAAAGAAATATTGTATTAGATGATATTATCCTATACAGAGACAACTTCCTATTTCTCCTCAACAAATATCAATACACTGGTTGTTCATGTTAGAAGTGAGACGTATGAATACATCCTCCTCACATGGGATTGTAAGACCACCCAGTTGATGATCAAAACCGAACTCCTCTGCTGCCCTTCCAAGCAAATCTTGGAAAGATGAGTGTTTCAAGTAGGATATGGGGATAATAAAACGCTTCTGACTATCCCCAACATAAACAGCAAAGTGGCCTTTTGGGATGTCTGCAACAGGACCCGTTTGGTTTCTAGCAGGCAAAGACCTTCTAACCATCTCCTTAACATGAATCATTCCAGGCAAATGAATACCCATGTAATAAGAAATCCCAAGAGCTTGGTTTCAAACTTGTGGAGAAAAAAAGGACTAGAGGAAGTAGAATCTATGAATGAAAGACCGGGAGCTGGGTAAGGTTGTAGATGATTATATATATATATATATATATATATATGTACAGTGAGTGGATGAGAGGGGCTATTGCAACAAAATCATACCATATGTACTTTCTGTGGATGTGGGTGTAAGTAATGTGAATGAGATTAGAGGTAATAAAAGGCTGGCTGAGGTGTGTGGGGGTGACAAGCTGCATGTGGGCTTCACGTGGCCCGGAAAGGCAGCACCCACAGGAGACCCTTATCTGCTGCAATCTTTTTGATGCTCTGTACCTTTTAGTCTTGTATTCTGTGCTGGCACCTGCAAGTTCTCTGCCGTACCACTTTAGAGAAGTGGAGTGAATGTGGAGTGACTTTTATCAGCTTTTTTGAGTCCCTTTCGTTGTCCCCATCGTTTCCTTGTCTATTTATTTCTGTGAGCATTATCTGGTTTGGGATGACAGTGTCAGGGAGTGGTGGATCCTCTTAACGGATTGATCTGAATGTATAATTGAGCTCTACCTTGACTTCAATCAATTCAAAAGAGCTCAACAATAATGGCAAAATTTAACAGCTCAAAACACCTTCTTGGGTTAGGAAAGGTTGGATATATAATATATTATGATAATAACAATTTTTTTCTTAAATTAAAATTGGTTTAAATTTGATTTATGATGCAATTAAAGTTAAATTATGTTAAACTTATGATTTGATTAAATTATCTTAAAATTTTAAGAATCTTTTTATTATGTTAAGCTTATGATTTGATTAAATTATAAATAGCGCATACTCATATTAAAGTTATCTAAGATTATTTTTATAATTTTTTTATTTTAATCATGTGTTTCAAATGTGATCAATCTAAAAGTGATGACACTAAATAAAATTTTCTTGATAATAAAATATAATGGGATTTCGTGCCGTTTGAGCTTAGACCTCCTTAATCATATGACAACGGAGATTAAAGGAACCTGTCTTGATATGGTATGGCAGTGATTTTTTGCTGATATGAGTTTTAGATTTTCAATGAGTGGCCGGGGGTTGGGTTGGGTTTGATGTTGAAGTTCTTCTGCTGGAAAATTTTATCCGATAGAATCCTTTTATCAAACTGTTTCCAAAACATTTATTTAGAACAGGATAATGGTATGAAACTGACTCCACTTCTATCCATCACATAATGGGCAACAAATTTCTTAAACCCAACTCAGTGTTAGGTATATATGGGCAGGTATTGGCCTCTATATCCCTGGCAAGTCCAAACATGACCCATTGCCATCCTACTCTTTTTGGGTCTCAGTTCATCCTTTTATGTCACTTCAACTTCAAAGCCTAATGACTTTCTTTTCTTGATCATTCCAAAATAATTTTATAATTCTATTGCTATGGTTGGAGTGATTTAGATGAGGAGAAAAGGTTTTCAAACACTATTCTAGACATTATAATCATCTAATGTCGAAACATTATCAGCTGATATTTCGATTTACAATCAATATTTTGGTTTGTATTCGCTCCTTTTTTCTAGAAGAAATAATCCAGATTTATTTAAAAAAGGAAAAACTTGTGAATCTCTGTTTTAATTTCTTCAAGAGTATTCTCGATATAAATAGAATAATAAAATATAATGTAAACGTGCTGAAAATAGTTTTTTTTTTTTCAAATTTTTTTAACTGAATTCTTGAAAACTTGGCATCAAGTACAACCAAAATCTCTATGTAACAGGCAATGCGATTTGGTTTTCACGAGTTTTCAAGTGTCATGTTGCCAAATAGCCTCCCTTGTTCCTTATGCTTGTAACACTTTTTACTCCTTAATAAATCTTAAATGTTAGTTATATTTGAGGAAAATATTTGCCTGCACACAACGCTATATAGAAGTGTCCATATGGACCATCCCACAGGTAGGACCCGTGAATTGCACCATCATACGGTTTCCCTTTAGAGGAAAAAAATTCAACTTTACAAAGTTGCATTCTTAAATCTAATTACCTAAATTAAACGTCTCCCTTTCATTTATACCAAATTTTACTATAAATGGAGCATGGTCCACCACCAAATTTATTTGTTGGAAACACATGTTTTGCATGTGATTCACTGCCTTTGGATTTTATATTTCTTTTAATGTGTTTCTATGCATAGTTCTTTGTTGATAACAAGATTAACTTTAAGATGTTTTAGACATAATCAATTTATCAGTTGGTACTATTTCAATTAAAGTGAAATTTGAATTTGGAGCTCATAAAAGGGAATAATTTATTTTACCTAAAATCATGTCTTACGGCTAGTTTCTTTACTAGAATTCCTAACTAGGATTTGCTATGTTTGGACATTATATGACATCTTATCCCTTGCCATTTAAAATGCCATGTTTTTTTTCATTAGAATTTCAAATTCCAGCTACCAAAAAGGTCTCAAATGACGGTTTGAAATTCTTGTGATCCCACTTTCTATGCATTTTGTTAGAATTTCAAATGCTCCATCAAAAGGGGGGAGTTGGAATTCCACCTCAATGGAATAGTTTTTGTAAGAATTTGAAATTCCCTCATACATGAATTCTTGGTATTCTGGTAAAAAGACGGGCCCTTAGACTTAAATCGACAACCCAATCCAAAACAAATGATTTGTTATTTGGGTTTGGGCATGGCTGGATCGTATCCAAACCCGCTATCCCTATTCATCACTTTGATTTAACCAGGGATCCCACATTCTGGATGCACTAGTTTTATGGTATTAAACCTATGGATTAGAGGCTGATCTTTTCTGTAACAGGATTGGGCATCAAAATCCAGTCAGGATCGTGGTAGACTGGGTGGTTAATTCACAACACATGTTTGTATTAAGGGATTATATAAGATCGGGTGCCCAAGTCACTTGCAAAATTTGCATCAGATCTTACCTATGATTTTCCACCACTATCATTTCCACCATTATTTTTGTTCTGCAGTTCCGGCCTCTTGGCTTGCATTAGTTCCAGCAAGTCTTTCATTTAGGCCTGTTGCAAATAGGATTGAAGATGGGCTGAGAGAGGCCAAACCATGAACACATCCAACCCATTTTGGCTTTCTTTTCTTTATTGGAGAGATTTACAGTTCTAGGGATGTCAAGAGGCCCTCATCTCTAGTCCCACTTGAGCCCAACATGGGCCAAGAAATTCGATCTTGAATCTGAAATGATTAGTGTCATTTAATCCTGGGCCTGGCCAAAAACAAACATTAAAAATGTTTCTGTCTTGTACATAGCATATAGTCCAAAATTGGCCCACTTCTAAGCCCCGGCCCTATCTAAATGACTGTGTACTACAAGTCCAGGTATTTAAGTGCATGAACCTCTCTGTTCACGTGTAAATTTAGTTGTAGTCTAACCCAAACACTTGGACAATAGCTGTTAGGACAATAAACTGCCAGCACCTAAAACTACCTCCAAGCTCACAGTTCAATCCGGCTCAGAATGGTCAGTTTAAGTCAAGCCCAATAAACTGCGAAATAAAGAGCTCCTCAAAGTGTCCTTAAGCTTCAAGCTAGCCCTAGCCCAAGAATTTCTAATCACTATTTCGGATGTTGAAAATTCTCATTGACATCTCTGTGTACGTAAGAAGGAGCCCAAAATTTACTTCAATCATGGTGATATAAATGGATGTATCAATCATATATTCAATACAATTATCATTCTACACCATGAATGAACTCTGCTACTGGGTGATATTTTGGACAGTTTCTCATATAGAGTTGGTCTATATCATGACTTTGATCATTAAAAGATGGTTCCCAAAAGATAAATAAGTTTAAGCTGCCATCAGCAATCAATTTGAGTTAACTATATCATCCACCTCAGCTGGCCCACCCATGTGCAACCCTTACCCAAAAGTAGATCGGACAACTGACATGACAACCTCCAGGTTGGATAATTCATCAACTAGACTCATGACCCTACCTATGCTGAGATTCAAAACATTCTAGTCCATCCCATAGTTTGAAACTCGAATTGACTCACTCTAACTGGCCGAGTCAATTTAACTCGATAGGCACCGAGTCGCACAAGTCTAACCAAGTCTGTTAAGAGCTCAGTCAAACTCGTAAACAAACTCAATGCCCTTCCTAGTCACTCAGGCAAATGAGTTCTAAAACTAGGGACCAATATATGTAGATCAAAGTCTAGACCTGGAAAGATTTCACAAATTAGAGAAGTGGTTTGTTGCATGATGACCCAATTTGCCTTGAGATTATTTGAAGCCAATCCTTCAAATTTTTATGCTGAAAGAACAAGTTTGAAGCTTATAGAACAAAATGATACATCTCTATTTCTATTTACAAATCTTCCTTTGAAGGGAAGAGAAAGAATCCTCTCCCCCTCCTTTCTAACAAAATGTCATACATATTTGACCGCCAATTCCACTTATAAGCAATTCAAGTGAGAGGTGAGCGTTACAAAGGCATCTTCTTTGCATGGAATTGTGAGACCACCCATTTGGTGATTGAAACCAAACTCTTCTTCAGCTCTGCTTAGTAAGCTTTGGAACAATGGGTGTTTCAAGTAGGATATTGGAATCACAAACCGTGTTTGGTTCTCTCCAACATAGACTGCGAAGTGGCCTTTGGGAACATCTGGGGCTGATTGGCTTCTTGATAGAGATCTTCGCAGAATCTCCTTTGCATGAAGCATTCCAGGCAAACGGATACCCATGATTCTAGTTGGAGTAACTACTCTTCGTTGAAATATTGTCTCAACGAACAGATTTCAAGGCTTGAAGAGGCTGGAGGATGAAGTTTTTTGAGTGAAATGAGATATGGGTGTGTATGTTTTTATAAGGAGAAAGATCATATGGATTGAGGGGGTCAAGGGTCACTTGTTAAAGGGTTTGTTGTGGCCTTGTGGGGCACGTAGTTTGGGTGCCTTCATGTGGTGTTGCCGTTTGTTTACAATACATCCACATTGCAGCTCCTTGTGTGCTTTCCTTGAATCAGGTGATTTGTTCTTGAATTGGTTAACATATGCCCTACCACTACAGGAAACCTAATGGGCATACAGCTAAATAGCCAGTTGTCATACATGTTTTTATGCTCCTAGTGCTCATTACTCATCAGCTATGATGCCCATATTCAGGATGGATATGGTAGGGACTTACCATGGACATGACAGGAATACCGATTTTACATATAAAAAGTAAAGTATTGGACACCATAATACACGATACGTTGCCCATTTTGAAGTATGTGTGTATCATATATATCTGATTAGCTATGCAAGGTTTGGACCTGAACTTATAAACCCTACTTTTATAAGAGTCAGATTTGGCTTAGGCTTAAGTCTCATTTTAGCAAATTTTGGGTCAGTATGAACTGGGGCTGATGAAAAATATAATTATAAATTAGAGGCACAACTTGAAGTTTTGTCCAAGTAGGCGTCAGTTTTGATAGTATAGAATTTGGGCTGTGTAACTCAGGTATTGAATTGGATTAGAGATGGTCCATCTAGAATTTGGCCATGCTAATGTTGGCCTAAAATCTGCATTGACCTGCTTGAGTTACATCCTTAACTCTCAGGCCTGGGATACTCAAAGGAGATAATTCGAAGCCTGATTCGAGTTGGACTCACCCGTGTCCAAGGCCCATTCTGTTTACACTTTAGGAGTCTGAGCTGCAGTCTAGGTCCGGCATGGGCCTTAGGACTCCAATTTGAGTCGACCTGTATGGGAGTTGGACTCCTATTCTTGTTCCTAATCTTCGAGTTCAGTCTAGTGTGGGTAGGCCCGAGTCTGCTTGTTTGAGGCCCTTTAAAATATGGACCCAGATTCTGTCTTTGAGACCAAGTACGAGTTTTTGGAAAATTGACAGATTAAAAAAAGTCCTTTTTATGGAGAATGCATGTTTTACATTAATAATACAATAATCGGAGGGTTGGTTTGGATGAGTAAAAAGGGTAGAGAAAGGCATTGAAGGTGGAGTAAACTGTCTATAGCTTGAACTTGTACTGGAAATAGTTTTCTCTGTATCCAAACAGACCCTCTTTTAGTAGTGGCAAAGGATTGGGCTTGGAGAAACTCAAATGGTCTCCTGGGGATGGCCCAGAACTTGGACTTGGAATTGGACCTGAGACCGTAGACCACCGGCCCATGTTTGATGATAAAATCCATACTTTTCTTCAGCCCTACTTGGCAAGCCTTGAAAGGAAGGGTGCTTCAGGAAGGATATTGGAATCACAAAACATGTAATTGGCTGTCACCAACAGACAGCCAAATGGCCTTTTGGAACATTTGGGACTGCACCCAAATGACCTCTAATGTGACATCTTTGGACTATCTCTTTTGTATAAATCAAGCCAGGGAAAAGGATACCCGTGATTCTAATGATTATGCTTTGCTTAAATACAGCAATAATTAAATTTAGACTTTGGTAAAGACTAGAGAAAAGAGATGAAATGAAACATAACCTTGCATGTGTATTGTGTATATAAATCACAGAGAAGTGAAATTTTTGAGAGGCACAAGTCAAGTGGTTTCCATATGGTGTTGCTAGCTAGCCAGCTTTGTTTGGATTTCATGTTTTTATTATAAGAGGTTATAATGCATTCTAAACATGTTATGTTACATGTTGCAAATATCATTATCGGATCAATATCTGTAGGTGATAACATTTAGATAATTTAAAATTAAAAAATATTTGTGTGCATCCATCCCTCACTATAGGTAGTGAGGGAGACTAATAGAATTGAAAATATTAGTGTGCAAAAGAGGAAAAGTTATATAACAGTCATATGCCAAAGATGAATGTTCATGTAGAAAGAGGAAAAACCACCTAAGTGTCCCTTGCCCTATACTAAGGGATTGATGCACATGAACATTAATCCTCTTTAAAATTTATAATTTTCTAGGATACTTAAAAAATAAAATAATTGTGACAAAAACAAAGTCATAATCAAAATCAAGAAAATAGAACTCTATGTTTTTTACCTCTCTGGGCCTTTTGACTAAGAACTCTATGAACGATCTATGTTTTTTATGAAACGTATCATCTTGAGCTCTCATTACATTGTTACTTTTTTAATCACAATAAATTCATTTCTCTTGATAAACTTTATTGCAGCAATATCATGATAAGATATCATGATAAGATAATTCAAGAAAAACATTTACCAAAATAAAAAAAGAGAAAATAGCAACAAATTCAATATATGTACACTTCTTTGCACCGCAAATGATTAGTAGTCTGCTCACTGCAGTCCTCTGAAAGATTCAACTACCAGGCCATGTGGTGATGATGTTGAAAACATACAACAGCCAGGTCATGCGATGTTCTTTGAGAGAGACAAACGAAGATGATGATGAGAAATTTTGGCCCCACAAAAATAATTAATCCAACATCATGGTGACAATAAATTCATAGACCTGTCTGATTTCTTATCAACCCTTTCTTCTCCAAAATGAAACTTTTAGAAATTGGGATAAACAAATGTCCGCCATCTGCAAAATCTTAAGAGATAATGTCAATCAGATAATGCAGAGACTGAGAAATGTGAAAAGCAAATAGTAGAGTATGACACTGCTACTCATTCGCCACGACATTCTACTAGTCCTACATAGATACATATGCACCCAAAAATATACATACATGCATGTACATATGTGTGGATCACTTTAGGGAATGGCTGGGCCCTCCCTAATATGAAGGCCAGGCCTGTGGGACCCACCTAAAAGCATTATAATAAGGGGGATTAGGAGTTTTGTAAGGTCTCCCCATGACCTACCTATGTGCATAAAGTGAGGGCTATATGCAATGTGCATGTTATGGGAGGTACCGTTTTGAGAGGCCTCAAAGTTTCCTAAATTCTAGTTGTTAGATACAATTGGATGGGTGCCAAATTTACATGAGACATCCAAAGGCCTAGTAAACTTGGATGAGCGTCTAATTTTGGAGAATGCTAAATCACAGGGCCAGTGAGTGTTGATAGGTGTAATTTAATCATAGGGTAGGCCACGTGGACCCTAGAGGCCAAGTAGCTCTAGGGGTGTAAACTGGCAAAGCACTGCCTGCTTTTAAGCCGGCCCAGCGGTGCCTGGGCCTTGCCGTGCAGTGCTCCTGATTGGCTGGGCTATGCCATCTACGGGCCGGCTCGCATGCCTCTTCAAGTTTTTTTAATTTTTAAATTTTTTTATATAAATTGAAAGATACTTTATGGACTTTTAGGGTTCTCATCTTGATATGAAGTTGAGTCTATTAAAATATATGCATAAACATTAACATTAATTTACAAATGAAAAATAAATCTTTAATTATTTTAAAATTTACATTTTATTTATATAAAAAATCAGAATTTTATATATAAAGTGATGCCAGGTTGTGCTAGGCCAAGCCAAACCTCGGCCTAGGCACTCTGGCCTAGCACAACATGGATAAACTCTGGGCTGTGCCGTGTCGTGTCGTGCCATGGCTCAGGTCTCTCTGCCCAGCATGACCCATCCTTTGGGTCGTGCTGTGCTGAGCCAGACTGGTCACCGCGGTCAACGTGCCGGGCACAGCAGATTTTTTAGTGTTGGACCACGCCAGGCCGAGTTTACACCCCTAGTAGCTCCATGCTAATTGAGGACCACAAACTTTGACCAAGCTTGTTATCAGACCATAAATCTCTTTCTTGTTATAAATTCCTGGTCCACTTGCTTGCAGGTCAATAGAGTTCTCAAAATATGTTTTTGCTGTTGTTTTTGAGAATTGGGGATGAATTTTTTAGCTTAAAAAAAAAACTGAAAAGACATGACAGGCTATCAAGGATATCCTGTATTAGCTGTCATGATAGACAAGCGACGTAGCAAAATTGCCAACAAAGTCAGGTTTGGACACTTCCTTTTTCATCCAATGTGTTAATTGTTTCATCATCTCTCCATGGTCCTTGAATCTGTATGAGAACAGGGTTACCTAGATCATTGGATCACAATTCACGGTTTCAGTTCTTGGGTTGCAGGTGACAAAATGTATAAAGATCCCAGTTTGCCAAGGTAGTAGGAGAGTTTAATGTTTTGCTTCACTTACAGTATACTGGCTTTGTTGTCAAATGGTCTTTTCTAAGTCTAGCCAGCAGCAAATCCTATCTTTGCCCCTCTATAAGACATGAAAATACTTAATTCCATTCTTAAGCTAGAAGAACAATTAGATTTGCATGCATTCCATTTTGGAGGTTTTTATTAGTATTGATCTTTTTGGTAGTCCATAATATCAACAGAGGACTCCATTTGTACAACTATGAAGATACATTGAAGGCCTCATAAGTGATTTTGGGTTGCAACTTTCAAAATCTAGATCATGATCTAGATTCTTACCCATTTATGACCTTGATTGTAAACCAGGACTAGTAAACCAGGACTCCATTTGGGTTGCAACCACATCATTTCCATGCTTATGGATGCTGTTCAACAGACAAGGAAATGGGTTTTATGGTTCATATTTTATGAAGAATTATATGAATCTATCATATTTAAGAGAGCAAGTTTTTAATTTTGTTTTTGTTTTTTTTTTTAATGGAATATTTAAGACAGCAAATATGAGGAGACACACACACACACACACACACAAAAAAAAAAAAAGGTCAGTGGCGAAGAGTTACTAAGAAAATGAATTTTGAAGCTGATTAGAACAATGGCAAATATCTGATTGTCTATTTACATATATTTCGTGGCAAGGGAAGATTTTTCTTCACTCTATTACAAAAATGCCAAGTGATCGACACTAGTTCATCAGGATTAACCTCCTTAAGCATTTCACAAAAGCAAGAACAAAATGTTGGGCCTTTCATTTCTATGTCAAGCTCACAAGCAATTCAGTTGAGAAGTGAGAGTTATGAAGGTCTCTTCGTGGCATGGAATTGTTAGTCCACCCATTTGATGATCAAAGCCAAACTCTTCTTCAGCCCTGCCAAGCAAGTCTTGGAAGGATGGGTGCTTCAGATATGATACTGGAATCACAAACCGCGTTTGTCTTTCCCCGACATAAATGGCGAAATGGCCTTTTGGAACATCTGGACCTGGAATGAACTGACTTCTAGCTAGAGATCGGCGTAGAATCTCCTTTACTTGAATCAAACCGGGCAAACGGATACCCATGATAGCAGTAACTAATGGATTTCTAAGCTTTTGATATGAAGGAAGGCTTTAAGAAGCAGGATAATGAATTTTGAATGAAATCATAACATGGGTGTGTGTGTTTATATAGAGAATCAATCAATCATGAGGATTGAGTGGTCAAGAGATATTTGCAAGTGGGTCTGTTGTATGTGGGGCAGAGTTTAGGTGGAGTTCAAGTGCCTTCACATGGTGTTGCTGCTTGTTTTCTTTACATCTCACATCGCAGATTGCAAAATCTCTTCCTTGAATCATGACACTTCAGGGGACATAGAACCCCACCAGTTTATGGATAACAACAGTGCCAGTTGTGTGATGCTCAACAGCTCTCCCTTTTCGTATGTGTAGTTAACTGTAAACCTTAGCACTTGAGTAGATCTAAGAGGGGCTCATTATTTGGTGATCCAAGACCACTTATCTGATGGGCCAGAGTGGGAATAGACCAGTCCCAGAACCCTACCAACCAACAAACATAATTCTTTGAGAACAACCTACATTGATACATTTATAGTACATCTAAGACTTGAATGTTCTTTTGAGCTTTTTTCAACCATGGTAACACCTACTGGATCATTGGTTTGGACTACTAACTGCTGAGAATTGTGTCCAGCAGGCACTTGAAAGTGCTTCTTAATCCATGATTTTTTAACAACTTTCTTCTCTCTTTATTCCAAGATATAATTTGGCATGTAAATTCTTTATGACATGTTTTTCTATGAAGTTGCTTTTATGGATCTTCATGAACCGATTGGTGGTTACACAGGTCATGCATATATGATGATTCATGTGTTTCACGAACCTAACTTATGAGCAATTACTCTTCTTTTTTTTTTTTCTGTTTTTATAACTTCCTTTCCTTAACAAATTACAGGTGATTAGATTTATAGGTAAAATGAATGCTGGGCAGCTTAGCTCTGAGAATCCAAATGGGGCCAAAGTATGTAAGTTCTATGCCACCAATCACTAATTAGACAAGCATATTCATCTATCTGAAGGACTTTTGATGAACAAAATGGATAGATTGGTAAAAGGTAAAGATACTAAGTGGACCATCGATTTCTTTCTGAAACATTTTTCCTGAAACAGGGTTACAGATTTTCAGTTGTCATGAGTTTTGAGGGGTGTGGTTCATTCATAGCAAACTAATACATGAGCAGGTAAAAAAAAGTCTAACACTGTATTTCTCCTGCTTATTACAGGTTTTTTTTTCTTTTTTACCTTTTTCTCTTGCCTCAGGGCAAGGGAGAGGCAGTCCAACCTGTGATACTAGGGATCGACCCCTGGTAGTTCCTGTGAAAGTGAGATAGATCCCTTGCCATTGAGCTATGATCAGTTGGTCACCTAATATTGGGGGTGTGGCTATGAATTTTTTTTAGTCATGATATTACCCAAAACTATATTTATGGGAAGTTGATAAGTGCTTAGTCCTGCAGTTAATATCAATGCATCTGTATTACTGTAATCGTATAACAACTTCTCTAGGAGGAACTCAATCATCACATGGATGACTTAACATGGTATCAACATGATTCAATCACCAAGTGATTTGTTTGGGATTTATTGTGAGACACAGATATAGTTGTTTCATGCGGTGATGCAACTAGGTTGCCTCCTATGATTTTCATAAGAGAAGGCAATGTCTCCTGTACAGTCGCTCTTTAAACTAATACAGCACCCCACAAGCCAGTCTATCTCCAGCTTTGAAGTTAAAACTAAATCAGTCTTTCAATTTATGCCAATGAAAGACTACTGTAATATATGCATTTCTGAAAATTCAAATGAATACAAAATAAAACATACAAAAACAGTCCCATTGTGGTTACTTTAGATTCTGTAATGGCTTTATATGAATTGATCGTTTTTAAGAGAGCTAGTGTAAGAAAACGAGAAAGAAATTGGAGAAAGAGAAAGATACTACGAATTTGAATTTTGAAGCTGACAGAGCAAAATGAAATTTCTAAGTTCTCTGATTGTGTATTTACATATATTCCTTTGAGGGGAGACTTTTCTTCTCTCCTTTACAAAAATGTCATTTTGGTTTGGCAAATGCAAGAACCCACAACTAGTCCCTCAGGACCATTCTCCTTCTAGCTTTTTGCGAGGATTAGAGCAAAATGTTAGGCCTCTCATTTCCTTGTTATGCTCACAAGCAATTCAGTTGAGAAGTGAGAGTTATGAAGGCATCTTCATGGCAAGGAATTGTGAGTCCTCCCATTTGATGATTGAAGCCAAACTCTTCTTCAGCCCCGCTTAGCAAGTCTTGGAAGGATGGATGCTTCAGGTAGGATAATGGAATCACAAAGCGCTTCTGTCTTTCCCCGACATAGATGGTGAAGTGGCCTTTTAAAACACCTGGAGCTGGATTAAATGGACTTCTAGCTAGAGATTGGCGAAGAATTTCCTTTGCTTGAATCATACCAGGCAAACGGATACCCATGATTTTCGGTTACTACTATTTGCTGAAATGGAAACAAACGGATTTTTAGGTTTTTGATAGGAAGGCAGGCTTTTAGAAGCAGGAGGATTGAGTTTTGAATGAAGCCACAACTTGGGTATGTGTGTTTATATAGAGAATCAATAAATCATGAAGATTGAGTGGTCAGGAGACATTTGCTAATGAGTTTACTGCCTCTCTGTGTGTGTGTGTGTGTGTGGTTGGGGGGGGGGGGGGGGGGGGGGTGTGTGGAGGGGTTGGGTTTGGTAAAATTTGGGGGTACAGTTTCGGTGTATTTCATGTGCCTTCACATGGTCTTGCTACTTGTTAGCTTTACATCTCACATCACAGATTGCAAAATCTCTTCCTTGAATCATGTTGCGACACTACAGGGAACATAGAGCGCCACCAGTATACAGATAAAGTTGTGTAATTCTCAATAGCTCTTCCTTTCTCTTATGGATGGTAAACCTCAGCCCTGGTGTATTTCTGATTGAACCTCATGATTTGGTGACCCCGACCACACATCTTATTTGTCTGGATGGACCAGGCTACAATTCTCCTAACAAGCAATCATAATGCTTCATAACAACTGTGACACATATATAGCATATCGAACATTAAGGATGTCCTCTTGAGCATTTGTATGACCCCTAGGATCATTGGTTTGGACTACTGACTGAGAATTGTGCCCTGGAGGAACTTAAACTTGTTTTTAATCCATGATAATTTGAACAATTTCTCGTTTCCACTTTTTATTTGAAGATATAAATTGACAAGAATGTTCATTCCGGTCAATTTTGATTTTGAAAAGGACCTTTGGGTTCTTTGTGAACCTATTGGAGGAAACTCGGTTTACATGACTGACGGTTCATGGTTTTGGATATCCAGAGTTATGCTTAAGTTAAACTTGATCTCTTCCTGAGTGCAAGGCAACCGATTCCCTAGATCCAAATGGGGCAAAAAGTTAAAAGTATACAAGTTCATTACTAGTAATCAATAACTAGACAATCATATTAATTTATCTGGAGGACTTTTGAGGAAGATAAATGGAAGTTAGGTACAAACTAGAGAAAGGAGATTGACTGAGACATTACGTTGCATATGAGTGTGTGTGTCTGCCTATATAGCTAATCATATGATTGAGAGGAATCCAAAATTAATGAAATACTTCCTTATCAATAAAAAAAAAAAAATGATTGAGTGGTAAAAGGGACACATGAGAAGTTTTTTGAGCTATAGGTCAAGTGATTTCGCATGGTGTTTCTACTTGTTTGTGTTTCATGTTTTTATTATAATAGATTGCAATGTCTCCTAAACATGTCATGTTACATGCTGTTGCTAATATCATTAACTGATTAATATTGGCTGGAGATAATATGCTGTCCTGTGAAAGATTCAACTACCAGGCCATGTGATGATGTCGTTGAGAAAATACAACTACCAGGTCATGTCATGTTCTTTGAGAGAGACAATTGAAGATGATGATGAGAAGTTTTGGCCCCACAACAATAATCCAGCATCGTGATAACAGCAAATGGTTAGACCTCTCTGTTTTTTAGAAATCTTTGCCCTCCAATAGGAAATGTCCGAAATTGAAGTACTATCAATCACATATTACTGGGACTGAGAGGATGTAACAGTCAAATAGTAGAGAAGCTCACACTGATCCTAGTTCACCACAAAATGCTACTGGTCCAACATAGAAACATACACACCCAGACACAAAAACAGATAAATATACATACCTAAATGTGGTTCCTTTCAAAAATGGCCAGCCCGCCCATAGGCATGAAGGCCAGCTCTGTGGGGGCCAACCTTAAAGTAAGACAATCATGGGGTTATGAGTTTTTGAAATGTCTCCAATCGCATCTCTCAAGGTACAGTTTTAAGGGTTTCAAAGTTGTCCAAATCCTAGCCCTTAGATAAAGTCAGATGGGTTTCAAATTTGCATGATCAATCCAACAGCCTACAAAACTTGAATGAGTGTCAAAAGGTGTCAGATTTTGGCGAGTACTAATTCAGAGGAGATAGTGAGTGAGGAGGGCTATAAATTGATCATATAGGCCAGGTGGTCATACAGACAACAAGGTTCCATGCTAAAGGACCAAGAACCTTACCAAGCATGTTATTAAACCATAAACCTGTTTTCTCGCTATAGAATCCTATAGTCACACTGGCATGAAGACTAATATTTCTAATCTCTCTCTCTTTATGTGGTTGTGAGTTTACAATAATTTAATGTGTTGGTTCACTTAGTTTTTAACTGTCAATTTACTAGCTTTTTGTTAAATGGTATTTTATAAGTCTAGCCTATCCAAAACACTGCTCTGACCAACATATTCCAACTTCTTCTGATTCCTACACCATCTAACAGTTATCGGTGTATATCGCCTTGATATAGCCTCTGTAGTTTCTCATTATAGAGAGTTTACATCTGTGAAATCCCTTGATCACATGGATTATCCTAATTGTAATTAATGATTGTACACACACATGGGATCTAATCTAATGTGGGTCCCATATTATATACATTGATAACAGTAACATTAAGAATGTAAGGCTGTTCTATCAGTTTTTTTGGTTTCTCCTTTTTCTCTCTTGTTTTACTACTTCTTGGCTCTTCAGTTGTGTACTTTTTTCCCACTGTCCTCCAAACTGATTTGTTTGGGCTCTGCTTCTGCCTCCTTAATTTGTCTCTCCTTTCCTAATACACTTCTGCCACTCAGCCAACAAAAAAAATAAAATAAAATAAAAAATACAAATTTCTAACCAATCCATCTTCCCCCTCTTTAAACCTTCCATTTAGGAGGTCTTTATTAGTCATAATTTGTTTTGCTAGGCTATCCTCAACAGTGCCCATAATATCAACAGTGTGCTCCGCTAGTACAACTAGGAGTTTCCACTGCAGGCTTCTAATGATTTTGGGTTGCAACTTCCAAATCTAGATCACAATCCAATATGATTTAGATTCTTATCCTTTTGTTACATTGATTTCAAATCAGGACTTTGGACCATGAAGGCCTAAATGACATCATTGCTGTGTTTGTGAATGCAGTTGAAGTACAAACAAGAAAAATTAAAATCACGAGGGCATATTAGTTGAATATAATTAGAAGAGCATGAGGTGGAAAGAAGAGAAATTTAGGGAAAAAAACAAAAGATTTAAGAACTTGAATTTTGACTCTGAAAGAAAATGACAAATCTCTGTCTATTTACATGTATTTCTTGGTGGAGGAAGACTTTTCTTCTCTCTTTTTTACAACAGATGCAAAGTGATCCATGACTAGACCGTCAGGATCAACCTCCTTCAAGCTCCCTGGGAGAATTTAGAACAAAATGTTAGGCCTTTCATTTCCTTGTTATGCTCAAAAGCAGTTCAGTTGAGAAGTGAGAGTTATGAAAGTGTCTTCATGGCATGGGATTGTGAGTCCACCCATTTGATGATCAAGGCCAATTCTTCTTCAGCCCTGCTAAGCAATTCTTGAAAGGATGGATTCTTCAAATATGATATTGGAATCACAAACCACCTTCGGCTTTCCCCAACATAGAAGGCAAAGTGTCCTTTTGGTACATGTGGAGCTGGAACAGCTTGAATTCTAGGTAGTAATCGACACACTATCTCCTTTGCTTGAATTTTACCACGCAAATGGATACCCATGATTTTCAGTAACTACTCTTTGCCGAAATGTGAACAAATGAATCTTTAGGCTTTTGATATGAAGGCAAGCTTTAAGAAGTAAGAGGATGAATTTTGAGTGTAATCACAATTCAGAACATGGGTATGTGTGTTTATATAGAGAATCAATCAATCTTAAGGATTGAGTGACCAAGAGACATTTGCTAATGAGTTTGCTGTATGTGGGGTAAAGTTGAGGTGCAGTTCAAGTGCCTTCACATGACGTTGCTACTTGTTTGCTTTACATCTCACATCACAGATTGCAAAATCTCTTCCTTGAATCATGTTGCGACAGTACAGGGGACATAGAGCCCCACCAGTATACAGATAAAGTTGTGTGATTCTCAATAGCTCTTCCTTTCTCTTATGGATGGTAAACCTCAGGCCTGTGTATTTCTGATAGGACCTCATGATTTGGTGACCCAGACCTCACATCTGATGGGTCGGATTCTGGATAGACCAGGCTACAACTCTACCAACAGACAATCATAATGCTTGATAATAATTTACTTTGATACAAGTATAGCATATCTAACATTAAGGATGTCCTCTTGAGCATTAGTACAACCCCTAAGATCATTGGTTTGGACTGCTGACTATGAGAATTGCTCCCAGCAGGAACTTAAAAGTGTTTTTTTAATCCATGATAATTTTAACATTTTTTTGTTTCCGCTCTTTATTTGAAGATATAAATTGACAAAAAAAAGTTCCTTCTGGTAGATTTTGATTTTATAAAGGGACCTTTAGGTTCTTTGTGAACCAAGTGAAGGAAACTCGGTTTACACGAGTAATGGTTCATCGTTTTGGATAACCAGAGTTATGTTTAAGTTAAAAGTGCTTCTTGCCTTCCCTGTTTTTCTGTCGTAACTCGTAATCCATTACATGTAAGTAGAGTTGCAGGTGATTAGATTTACAAGTAAACTGAGTGCAAGGTAACCGATTCCCTACGTACATCCAAATGGGGCAAAAGTATGCAAGTTCATTACTAGCAATGACTAACTAGAGAAGCATATTCATTTATCTGTTGGATTTTTGAGGAAATTAAATGGACAGTTAGGTACAAACTAGAAAAAGGAGATGGAATGAGACATGAACCTGCATATGTGTGTGTGCGTCTATATAGCTAAGTCAATGATTGAGTGGTCAAAGAGACACATGAGGTTTTTTTGAGCCATAGCTCAAGTGGTTTAACATGGCGTTGCTACTTGTTTGTGTTTCATGTTTTTATTATAATAGATTGCAATGTCTTCTAAACCTGTCATATTTCATGTTGTTGCTAATATCGTTAGACGGTTACTATAGGCTGGAGATAATATGCTGTCCTTTTAAAGATTCAACTACCAGGCCATGTGATGACATTGTTGAGAACATACAACTACCAGTCATGTGATGTTCTTTGAGAGAGACAAATGAAGTTGATGGTGAGGAGTATGTTGTTGAGAACATAAAAGGTCATGTGATGTTGTTTGAGAGAGACAAATGAAGATGAAGTTGAGGAGTTTTGGCCCCACAACACTAATTCAACATCATGATGACAGTAAATGGGTAGACCTCTCTGCTTGTTATAAATCTTTGCCCTCCAAGAGAAAGTCTAGAAATTGAAGTATTATCAATCACATGTTACTATGACTAAGAGTATGTAACAGTAAAATATTAGAGAATCATCACACTGGTTCTGAGTTCACCACAAAATGCTACAGGGTTTAATACCCTATTAACAGAATCCTAATACATACAAATCCTAAATTATAGCTACCTAATATAGAAAGTGTACTTAAGTTATGACTAGATTAATTGTAATTTAACTAAAACACAAGAGCTAACTATAATACAATTATTGGGCCCAATTGGGCCTGTGCAGGATGGCCTTGATTGACAAGTCCAACATAGATACACACAACCAGACACAAAAAGATAACATACATACATAAATAAATGTGGTCCCTTTCAGAAACAGCCAGCCCGTCCATAAGCATGAAGGCCAGTTCTGTGTGGCCCACCTCGAAGCATGACAATCATGGGGTTACAAGTTTTTGCAATGTCTCCAATGGCTTCTTAGGAATGGTTTTAAGGGCCTCAAAGTTATCCAAATCCTAGACGTTAGATAAAGTCAGATGTGTCAACTTTGCATGATCAATCCAAAGGCCTACAGGACTTGAATGAGTGTCACAAGGTGTCCAATTTTGGCGAGTACTAATTCAGAGGAGGTAGTGAGTGTTAAGGGTTATAAATTGACCATAGAACAGGTAGATTGCGTACCTTCCATTTGGGAGGTTTTTATTAACCTTGATCCTTTTGGTATGCTATCCTCAATAGAACACCTAATATCAACAGTGGACTCCACTAGTAAAACTATAAAGATCCTATGAAGGCCACGAAATGACTTTGGGTAACAATTTTCAAAATCTAGTTCGTGAGAGCTACATTCTTACCCATTTGAAATCTTGATTGCAAAACAGGACACTGGATCATGAAGGCCTGAATGACAGCATTGCTGTGTTTATTATTTCAGTTGAGTAGATCAGGAAACGGGCTTTGTGGTTCCTTCAAATTTTGTATAGGAAATATATAATTGATCATATTTAAGAGAGCATGCGTAGACAAAGGCAAATTGAAACAAAAAAGGATATTCAAAATCTGAATTCTGAAGCAGATAAAGAAAAATGAAAAATTTTTATGAGTCTCTATTTACATGTATTTCTGGGTCAGGGAGATTTTGCTTCTCTCCTTTACAAAAATGCAAAGTGATTGATAGTTAGCCCGTCAGGATCAACCTCCTTCAAGCTTTCATCAAGTATAATAACAGAATGTTGGCCTTTCATTTCCTTGTTATGCTTATGACTTAGAAGCAATTCAGCCGAGAAGTGAGAGTTTTGAAGGTGTCTTCATGGCATGGAATTGTGAGTCCACCCATTTGATGATCAAAGCCAAACTCTTCTTCAGCCCTACTTAGCAAGCCTTGGAGGATGGGTGCTTCAAATATGAAATTGGAATCACAAACCGCGTTTGGCTTTCACCGACATAAACAGCAAAATGGCCTTTTGGAACATCTGGAGTTGGAATAAATGGACTTCTAGCTAGAGATCGGTGTAGAGATTCCTTTGCTTGAATCATACTGGGCAACCGAATACCCATGATTTTCAGTAGTTACTCTTTGCTGAAATGTAAACAACTGGGTCTCTAAGCTTTTGATTTGAAGGAAGGCTTTAAGAAGTAGGAGGATGAATTTTGAATGAAATCATGACATGGTGTGGGTGTTTATATAGAGAATCAATCAATCATGAGGGCTGAGTGGTTAAGAGACATTTGCTATTGGGTGTTTTGTATGCGGGGACAAAATTCAGGTGTAGTTCAAGTGCCTTCACATGGTGTTGCTACTTGTTTGCTTTACATCTCACATTACAGATTGCAAAATCTCTTCCTTGAATCATGTTGACACACTACAGGGAACATAGAGCCCCCACCAGTGTACAGATGAAGTTCTGTGATTCTCAATATCTCTCCCTTCTGTTATGCCTGGTGTACTTCTGATAGGAGCTCATGCTTTGGCGAACGAGACCACAGACCTGATGGTTCGGACTCTGGACATATGAGGCCACAAGTCTACTTACAGACAATCATAATTCTTGACAACAATTTACTTTGATATGTATATAGCGTATCAGAAGATTAAGGATGTCCTTTTGAGCTTTTTCGACCATGGAATGACCTGTAAGATCATTGGATTGGAATACTCACAAACAGAATTGTGCCAGGTTGGAACTTAAAATTTCTTTGGTTTTTAATCCATGATAATATTAACAGTTTTTCCTTGTCATAGTCTGTTAGGTTCTTGAGTGTTGGCTAATTCATGGCTAATTCCAGGGACCCAATTGGGGTTGTTAAAAAAATAAAAATAAAAAATCATTAAAATAGAAATTTGTGCTTTCTTAAGAAACATATCATCTTTGGCCTTTGTCACAGTTTTACTATTTATCACAGTAAATTCATTTCTGTTGATAAACTGAATTGCAGTACTAGAATGATAAGATGATTTCAATAAACATAGCAAATGAGTAGAAATATGAACTTTCTTTTTTCACCGCTAATTACAAGTAGTCTGTTGTACTCTAAACGATTCAACTACCAGGCCATGTGATGATGTTGTTGCAGACATACAACTACCAGGTCATGTGATGTTTTCTGAGAGAGACAAATGAAGACGACGATTAGGAGTTTTGGCCCCACAAAAATAATCCAACATCATGATTATAGTAAATGCATAGACCTGTCTGAACTGTTACGAACTCTTTGCCCACCAAAATGAAAATTCAGAAATTGAGATAAACAAATGCCCAATATCTGCAAAACCTCGAGATATTGTGAATCACATATTGCAAAGACTGAAAGGATATGAAAATCGAATAGTAAAATATGACACTGGTACTTATTCTCCACAACATGTTGAGGGTCCAACGTAGATGCATAGGCACCCAAAGTATGTGGGCCACTTTATGGAATGGTCAGACACTCCAAATATGAACGCCAGGTCAGTGGGACCCATCTGGAAGCATTATAATCATGGGGATTTGGAGTTTTGGAAGTTCTCCCTATAACCCACTACTGTGCATAAAATTGGACCCTCCTTAATATGTTTATGGGAAGTACTGTCCCAAGGGTGCCAATTATGCATGTCGAATCCTAAGGGCAATTGAACTCAGATGAATGTCAAATTTTGAAGAGTGATAAATCACAAGAGGTATGAGTTGTCAATCAAGCCTATCCTAATTGTATTATAATTTGATATGGTTTTTTAGTTAAGATACAATTAGCCTAGTCATAACTTAAGTACTCTTTCTATATTAGGTAGCTATAATTTAGGCTTTGTATTTGTATTAGGATTCTGTTTAAACACTCATATAATGAGAATAGATGCAACCCTAAGGGGCCACACGAATTCACCCAGCATCTCTCTCTCTCTCTCTCTCTCTCTCTCTCTCTCTCTCTCTCTCTCTCTCTCTCTCTCTCTCTCTAAGTGTTCTGTATTACATCTTCTCTTAACGACATGGTATCAGAGAATGGTTGATCATCTTTGATCATCTCTTGGTCATCTTCCAACGTTCTGGAAGCTTTCAGAGATCAATCTGATCCTCTTTGTTCATTCCTGATCATTTACGATGTCTTCTTTATTTAAATCTGGATTATTAAATAGAACTATTGATTTTGTTTCTTTTGAATGTGTCTTTTGAATGTAATGCTTGTAAATTAGGAAAACGTAAATCTTTACATTTTCCTCACTCCACCACACGGAGCACTGAATGTTTTGACTTAATTCATAGCGATGTTTGGGGCATTGCTCATCAACTTTCCCATGGACATTTCAAGTACTTTGTTACATTCATTGATGACTACAGCAAGTTTACTTGGGTTTATCTATTGCATTCTAAATCTGATGTTCTTAATGCATTTCAATTTTTTCTTAGCTATGTTGAAACCCAATTTTTAAAATGAATTAAAACTTTGTGCTCAAATTCAGGGGGGGAGTATGTTTCCAATGATTTTCAATCTTTCCTAAAGACTAAAGGAATCATTTCTCAGCGTACCTGTTCGTATACTCCACAATAAAATGGAGTTGCGGAACTGAAGAACAAGCATCTCCTTGATGTAACTAGAACACTGCTGATTGAATCATCAGTTCCTCTTTGCTTTTGGGGTGAAGCTCTCACCACTACAGTACATCTAATCAACCGTCTTCCATCACCTACAATTGCTCAATTCACACCGCATTTTAAACTATTTGGTCATCATCCTGTGTTTTCTTCGTTCGTCTACCCCCACCGAACGAACAAAATTAACCGTACAATTTCGCTGGTGTGCATTTTTGGGTTATGACACTAATCAAAAAGGTTTTGTTTGTTATGATCCCATTGGTCGTCGCATCATGGTTTTTTGCAATGTTATTTTCTTTGAAAATCATAACTTTTTCCAAACACACTTGGATTGTCCTCATCCATCTTTTATTGCTATCTTACCGTGTTTTTCAAATAAAAGAATTGTTACTGGGTTTCACCTTGACTTTGGTTATCATCGTCAGGAAAAACCTACCATTGCAGATTCCTGTCCACCTGATCCTCCGCCGCCGACTGGTTCCACAACTCCTCATATCCCGCATCGCTCCTTAAGAACTTCTAGACCACCTGAGCGGTATGGATTCATCCATGCTTCCTTGATGACAACCCTTTCTTCTGTCTCTATCCCAAGTTCTTGTTTGCAGCCATTACAACATGATAGTTGGAACCAAGCTATGAAGGCAGAATTGGATGCTTTGGATCAAAATCACACATGGGACATTGTGGATTGTCCTTCAGCGGTTAAACCCATCGGTTGCAAATGGATCTACTCAATCAAACTTAAATCTGATGGCTCTTTAGTTCAACACAAAGGTAGACTCGTGGCACTCGGAAACAGGTAAGAATATGCGATTGATTGCGAGAAGACGTTTGCACTTGTGGCAAAAATAACTACAATTCAGTTACTTCCTGCCATTTCTACCTCTAAATCTTGGCCATTATACCAAATGGATGTCAAAAGTGCATTTCTCCACAGGGATCTGAAAGAAGAGGTCTATATGCGGATACCATAGGGAGTCGCCTCTCCATCTAAGAAATCTACTTGTCGCCTACAGAAGTCTCTGTATGGTCCGAAGCAATCTGGTCGGGCCTAGTTCGAAACTCTCACGGGTCGTCTATGCACAAGTGGTTTAACTTAAAGCCCTTACAATTCGTCTTTTTTTCTGCAAACAACATCTACTGTTGTTACTGTTCTCCTTGTGTATGTTGACAACATTATTATCACTGGCACTAATAATGGTATGATAAGGTCTATCCAAAAGTCTCTCAGGGATTCTTTCCATATGAAGGATTTAGGCCCCTTGCATTATTTTTTGGGGTTGGAAGTGCATCAATCTCCCAATGCCCCGTTTCTTAATCAACACAAATACACATTTGATCTCATTGAGCTTGTTGATCTCCATGACTCTTCGTCTATTGATACACCTGTAGAGGTCTATAAAATTGAGTAAAGATGATGGTGACCTTCTTCCTTATCCACATACCTACAGGTGCTTAGTAAGTAGCCTTGTCTATCTTACCATCGCTCAACCGGATATCTCCTATGCTGTCAATCTTGTGAGCCAATTCATGACAGCTCCAAGACACCTTCATCTGACTGCTGTCAAGCGCATGACACGGTATTTGTTGGGAACTGTCGCTTGTGGTTTATATTATCCCAAGGATAATCATCTTCAGTTGACAACTTATGCAGATGCTGACTGGGCGGGACGTCAGGACACACGTCGGTCTACTACTGGTTGGTGCATGTATCTCGGAAATTCTCTCATTTCTTGGAAATGCAAGAAGCCAGAACATGTTTTTCGATCTTCCACAAAAGCTGAATATAGGGCAATGTCTTCTACCTGTTATGAAATCTTATGGCTCCGGCGACTTTTCTCGGATCTCGGCTTTCCTCAATCCTCTCCTACTTCCTTGCATGCAGATAATACTGGGGCTATTAGGATTACTGAAAATCCCGTCTTCCATGAACGCACCAAATATATTGAAGTGGACTGTCACTTCATTCAGGATGAATTTCAGTGTGATGTCATTTCTTTACCTTAAGTGCGTACTAAGTTTCAGTTTGCTGATATCTTCACCAAAGGACTTCCTCGACCTCGACATTAGTTTCTAGTTACCAAATTGCTACTATATGACTCTCCAGCATCAATTTGAGGGGGGTTGTCAATCAAGCCTATCCTAATTGTATTATAATTTGATATTATGTTTTAGTTAAGATACAATTAGTCTAGTCATAACTTAAGTACTCTTTCTATATTAGGTAGCTTTAATTTCGGCTTTGTATTTGTATTAGGATTCTGTTTAAACACTTATATAATGAGAATAGATGCAACCCTAAGGGGCCACACGAATTCTGCCAAGGATCTTTCTCTCTCTTAAGTGTTTTGTATTACATCTTCTCTTAATGACATGAGTGTTGAGGGTTGTAATTTGATCATAGAATAGGCCAAGTGGACTCTAGAGGCCAAGCAGTTCCATGTTTAGGGATCGCAAACGTTGACCAAGTTGTTATCAGACTATAAATCCCTTTTCTTATTATAAATTCCGTGTTACACTGGCTTGAAAATCAATAGAGTTGCCCAAATATTTGTTGTTGTTGTTGTTGGGAATTGAAGATGGATTCACCACTTTAAAAAAAACTGAACACACATTCATGGCTATGAAGGATATAGAGTTGTAGTTGTAGACAGTCCCCAAAGACTGCAACAGAGAAAAATTACAACATTAATGAGTTTACAACATCTATTTCAGGTTTGGACACTCTATTTTTATCCAAATGTTTCTACATCATCACTCCATTTTTCTTGGAATATGTATGAGAAAAACAGGGTTACCTAAAACCCACTAGATCGCAATTCAATGTTTTAGTTATTGGGTTGGGTGACAAAATGTAGAAAGATCCTAGTTTACTAGGGTAGTGTGGGATAATTTAATGTTTTGGTTCACTTACAGTATACTAGCTTTTTTTTTTTTTTTTTTAAGTAATAATGATATATTTTAAAAGGAGAAATTAGTAAAACTAAGAGCACTAAAACACAGAGACAAAGTAATGCTGGTATAAGAGATATGTACTAGGCACCACCTTTGCCATTGGTTAAATTACAAACACGATCAATCCCTTGCTTAGCTAAAGTGCCTGCCATGCCATTAACATACCTACTAACATGTTGAAAAGAAACACAAGACTCCAATGCAAGAAGTTTAACTCATTAAAACAGAACTGCATTTTCCATGGGCCTTTGAAAGCTTTTACCCAAGATACAACATTGAAAGAATCACTTTCTATGATGAGGCTAACTTTGAATGAGCGACAGTATATGCGAAGGTCTTCCAAAATGGCCAAGACTTCTGCTTCAATAGAGTCTTTAGCCCCCACATTTTTGAAAACACGTACAACACCTCTCCTTTGTTATTTCTGAGAGCATCGCCAATACCAGCCAGCCCTGGTTTACCACAAGCTACTCCATCCACATTAAAATTTAAACAACTGGACGGAGGAGGACTCCAAGACGCTTTCTTCCTCTTCTATGCTTCTCCTATCAACAAACAGGCTCCCCAATTATACAAGATATTATCTATGTTGACATTCAAAAATTCTTTTCTTGCACAAGCCCAATGAGCAATTCTTGTAGATACTTTAGATAAAATATCATCCCAAGATGACTCTTTCCTGCAAAGAACTCATTCCTCTCCTTCCACATAGACCAAATAATAGAAAAATGAATGATCTTCCACAAAATCTGGCCACACCCGACCAAAGGAGATCCCCTCCAAGCCTCCATTAGCTCACGTAGCAACATTGGGGCACACCAAGCAACATTGCATTTTTTGAAGAAATACCCCCATGTACGAAGCAAGCCCACAGTGAAGGAAAATATGATCTACCTGTTAATTTTATGGTCTCAATCCATTAAGATTGATGTAATAAATTGATTAATTTCTGTCTTTATCAATATATTCATGTTTTCCTTTCATGAGATGATTGATGTTTTACTACTTAAATGCACATAACCAATACAAATGACATACTGGCTCATGAGATGAACTGGAGTCCACAAGTGTATTAGATGTAACACATGTGTGTGGATGAGATCCACAAACAGGAGACATGTGTCGCAAATCTTATACTTAAATTGTTTCACAACCGGTGATGAGATTGGGCATCTCATCTGACAAGGTTGCAGTATTATGATCACTATGAGATAGTGCGATCTGTCTCGATCATTGGAATGTAAGATTCTGAATCATCATACTGGTACTTTGGATGTATTGAAAGGACCATGAGAAGCACCTTAGGAACACTGTCTTTACTTTAAGGTCTGCTCTCATAATTCCCTAGCAATAGGCTCTCAACTCTGAGACATTGATAAATTCAAGTTTCTATCTATTCATTTGCTTTGAGTCACCAATGAGTTAGGCCAACGTAGGTCAACACCTTGGTGTCTTGAGTACGTGGTAGTAGGACTGTAGGAACATTTAATGGTCAAGATGGAATCTATCTCTATTATCCCTTTGTGCCAATTAATGGATTTATCATTGGTAAGTGTACACCCATCTCAATTAAGAGCTAATTGGATGGTACTAATGATTGCTATAATTAATTGGGTCTCAAGGATAATAAGATATGAATCTAAATTGGTGGATCAGTCTGTCTAATTGATCCATGGATAATGATAGAGGGGCCTACTTGTAGTAAGAGGGAAGTTTAGGGTCTTCATGTAATTTATTCCTAAGACTGGAGTTCAATTGCATTTATTTAGTGGAGTTATTTGCAATTAACTGCGGACCCATATTGCACATGAGATGTGAGGTCGCGGTGTTCCAGTTGGAGTCAGTTTTCTATGGAATCCCTAGTGGTCCCTACGCTAGCCCAAGATTGGATCTTTACTAATTCTATTTGAACTCAAAAAAGGAAAGCTACTATTTCCATTTGAAGTGAGACTTCTAATAGTAGTAATAGTGGAATAAAGGGTTACTAATTAATATAGAAGTTAGACTTCTAATTATAATGAAAGAGAGGAGTTGCAAAAACTATAAATAGGAGACAAGAGGAGCCCCTTGGACGTCCATGCCATTGTTGCTTTGGAGTTGACGCCCTCCTCCTTTTGTGCAAGAGTTGCACTTCTTCTCCTTCCCCTCTCTCTTCTAGTTCCCTTCTAGTTTCCTTAAAGATTCTAGTTAGTCTTTCTCTTAGAGATTCCATCTTCTCTCTTGAGGAAAGAGATCTGAAGAGGGTCATAGCGTGGAAGACGATTGGGCATTGGAGATTCTAATTGTGGAAGAGCTCTTCATCAAAGAGTTTAATCAAGTTCTTCATTAGAGTACAACTGAGCTCCATAGGTATTTTCTACTCCTTGTATGCTGTGGAATTTCGTGGTTGCTTGTTGGGTGCTGTTTTTATCTTCATGATAGGTTTGTTTGTTGACCATGATGGCTGAGATTGAAGACATGCATCATGGATTGGGGTTTATTGGCTTTTGGATAGGTGTTCACTACTTCTAGTTGGTGAAAAGTTTTTGAAACCTATGCTAGAGGCCCAACCGACTCCTTCTCCCTCCCACAGACTACACATATCTGAAAAGGAATTTGACATTAAGCCCCTCCTCCTTAAATTATCAACTGTTGAGATCTTTCTTGCAACTGCCAACCAACAAAAGGTCTCTACTCTAGGAGGAGGAGGACCTAACCAAACCAATGCTGAAGAAGATCACCCCCCTTGCAAGAATCCAACTCCCTGTAATAGGACTTGGAGGAAAAAGAACCTACAAAGTTTGGCTTCCAAATACGAGAGTCATCTTCGTCCCTAACGTTAGAAATAAGACTCAACAAGGACTCAAACTCTACCAATTCCGATGGACGAGGGCCTTCCTAATACTCACTTCCCAAGACACCTTCCCCCAATCCCAGACATAATAATCATTTACTAAAGACTCTTTATTAGAGACTACTTTAAACACTCTACGAAACAATTGACATAAAAGACCCACCCCCACCCAATCATCAAGCAAAAAACGAACTTTATCCCCCTTCCCCACTTTAAAACATATGCCCTTATAAAAAACGAAACCCCTCACATTAGACACATCCCCAAAAGTAGAAATGACACCCCACAACCCTGACAACCTGTATCTAGGGACTCTTTTGGGATCCCACCCCCGCTCATCCTCCCCATACTTGGAAACTATTACCCTCCTCCATGAAGATTCTTTTTCTTCCCCATATCTTCACCATCATTTAGCTAACAAAGCCCAATTTATCAACTCTAGGTTTCTCAACCCCAAGCCTCCTGCAAATTTTGGTTTAATTACCTCATCCTATCAAAGATAAAAATAGCAATAGTGGCGGGCGTAGCGGCCTCTCGCTAAAACGATATGTAGCGTAGCGGCGATACGCAGTGGTGTAGGGTGCAATTTGGAAAATTCGTCAAAAAATTTGAAAAAATTATAGAAAATCTAAAATATTGGAAAATGAGAGAAAATGTATTTTGTCTTTTTTTTTGCAAAAGTAACTAAGATAAGGGGACGTAGCGGTCCCCTCATTGTATGAGGTCCTGTATCGCTATATAAATAGAAAATAATAGTAATGATCATTTTTTTCACGTGTTCATGTTGCTTAGTTATACTAACTTAGAAACCAATGAAAGGCTCATAAAAGAAAAAACTATGTCATGAAGTCAAGACTTAAGATTTAAGAGTGTGCAGAGAAAAAAATACATCTACCAAAGGGGGTGTCTAAAAGGATGTACTTAGAGAAGAATCCTTGAGAAGAACTCTCTGTATTGACTGTAATTCGGCGAGATCATGTGCTTTTTGGTGTTCTTTTAAACGTAAATGGGGTAGAAGAGTTGTGTAGAAATGTTATTTAGAGAGAAAAAGAAAAGAAATAAGTCTTATTATGCATTTTTTAAAAATTTGAAAAGTAAGAATTTTTCTCACCCCGTAGCAGCCACTACAGTTGCGACAGTCGATAAATCTGCCGCATGGTAGTGGCCACCGCTATAGCCGATATATCTGCCGCTACGCTACGTAGTAGCCGATATTTTCATCCATGGGTCCCATTTCATCAAATGCATCTTCTTTTTATAGCTATTGCTGTCAATCCAAGCCAAGGCCCATTTTGGGCCCAATCTGGGTATATTACTTAGTCAAGACACCTATGCATAAGTAGTTTGGAAATACTTAGTCAAAGACACCTGTGCAAGACACCTGTGCATAATTAGTTTGTAAATCAGATCTTTAGGATACACTTACTTGTAATCAGGGATTTCAGCCCCTTTATAATGAAAGGATGGTCGTCCCTAATGAGGGGACAATTTTTCAAGGTATTAAAACATCATTGTTGTTCTGCCATCTCTCAGAATGTCATGGTATCAGAGCTAGATCGATCATCTGTGATCTGTGATCTTCTCCTAAATCATCTTCCAAACATTGGAAGCCAGTATATGATCTTTCTCTTCAGCCGGATCATCCCTGATCATCTCAGATCAGACGTGGCCCACCTGTGATCATCACAAACTCATCAGCAGAAGACTACCATCTTGGTCGCCTGGAGGTTCTTGGATTTATGACGATTTTTTCATGATTTATTGATCATCAGAGGTCGGTCTTCTACCAATTTTTGTGAATATTCATTCTTTTTCCATAGTTTTCATCTCGGCCGTCCACAATCCTGGATCTGGATTTGATCTTCATGCGACCAGTGCCAGTAGTTGTATAAATCTCCTCTCATTCCATCCCCACACTCTGATCTGTGCCAAGATCATCAAGTGGGGCCCACGTGTGCATCTACACACTGACGACAGGGACGACTTTCACTCCCTGTACTGTGGCTGCTTACGGTTGATGCTGCTGACGACATCTGGTGACTTCTATTGCATGCTGCTGTTAATTCCTGCTATTTATTGGTGTCTGCTACTGGATTGCTGAGGTTTCTAACTACAGATTGTTGTTTTTCTTTCTTTTTCTTTATCAACTATTCTGGTTTCTGCCCTGTGGTGGGCTGCTGGTTGCTATCTGATTGTGTTATTCACATTGTGTGTGCTTCTTACTACTCTTTCGTCATGGACAAACATGAAATCTCCCTGATTCGATTTGATGGAACTAATTATACCTCATGGGCCTTCCAATTTCAAATTTACTTGGAAGGAAAAGAACTGTGGACACACATTGATGGGTCTGAACCTCCACCTGAGGACGATGATAAGAAAATTTTAGCTTGGAAGACAAAGGATGCTAAAATTAAGACTTGGTTGCTGGGCTCTGTTGAGTCTCATTTCATTCTCAACCTCAAACCCTGCCAAACTGCTCGTGACATGTGGAACTATCTTCAGCAAATTTATCAACAGAGCAATGCTGCTCGCCAGTTTCAATTAGAACTTGAAATCTCTCAATTCACTCAAGGCACCCAGTCTATTCAGGAATATTACAATGGCTTCCGCCGCTTGTGGTCTGAATATGATGAGATTAAGTTTGCCACGGTATCTGCAGCACTTTTACCGGAATTGCTTCCATTACAGCAGAGTAGTCATCGGGATCAGCTTCTCATGAAACTTCGTCTGGAGTTTGAGACAATTAGATCGAATTTGATGAGCAGAGCTACCCTTCCCAGCCTGGATGACTGCCTTCAGGAACTTCTGCGAGAAGAACAACGTCTGGCTACTAAAACTACTCTGGAACAACAGAGATCTGCTGAGGCTCCATTTGCCTATGTTGCTACTGCCAAACAGCCTCCTCGGGACATCAGTAAAGTTCAGTGCCATAATTGCAAAAAATATGGTCACTATGCGAATCAATGCAAGGCCAAAATTTGCAGATATTGTAAAGCCACTGGTCATGTCATTGACGAATGTCGGAAGAAGACTCGCAATTCTACTTCCCGGAGCTATGTGCCGTCAGCTACTGGTCCTTCCACCGTGTCGTCTGCTCCTACTGCTTACACGGTGCACAATCCACAATATGCCTCCTCTGACTTCAGTGGTTCTCTGCCATCTGCTTCATTCTCCCAGCCTGGTTCCTCCTCACACTCTGCCTCTCCAGCTCCTCTCACCCCTGAGATGGTAAACAAAATGATCATCAATGCCTTGGCATCCATGAACATCACAGGTACTGCTTCCTCTCTTTCCAATACATTGTACTTAGATTCTGGTGCAAGTAATCATATGACATCTTCACCCATCAATTTACAAAATGTCGTTCCTTACACTGGTCCTCAAACTGTTCAAGCTGCCAACGGAGATCATCTCCCCATCACCTCTGTTGGTGATACCCCTGGCCCCTTACCCTTAACCCATGTTTTAGTTTCTCCTCATCTTGCTACCAATTTGGTTTCTGTGGGTCAACTTGTTGACAATAATTACACTGTCTCCTTTTCTTCTTCTGGCTGTGTTGTGCAGGACCAGGAGTCGGGGGAAGTGATCGCGAGGGGGCCTAAGCGTGGCAGACTTTTTCCCTTCCCAATATCTTCCGTTATTCAGAATAAACATTTACATCAGTTATTTTGTTTTTTTCAAAATAATTCTCAATTGTGGCATAATCGACTTGGTCATCCAAATGCCTCTACTTTGTCTACTTTATTTCAATCTGGCTTAATAAATAAACCTATTGATTCTGCTTCTTTTGAATGTGATGCTTGTAAATTAGGAAAGAGTAAAACTTTACCTTTTCCACACTCAACAACACGAAGCACTGCATGTTTTGACTTGATTCATAGTGATGTTTGGGGCATTGCTCCGACCCTTTCTCATAGTCATTTCAAGTACTTTGTAACATTCATTGATGACTACAGCAGATTTACTTGGCTTTATTTATTACATTCGAAGTCTGATGTTTTTAATGCATTTAAATTTTTTGTTCACTATGTTGAAAATCAATTCTCTACATGCATTAAAACTTTGCGCTCAGACTCAGGGGGGGAATATGTTTCCAAGGATTTTCAATCCTTTTTAAACAATAAAGGAATCATTTCTCAACGTACCTGTCCGTATACTCCACAACAAAATGGAGTCGCGGAACGGAAAAACAGACATCTTCTTGATGTAACTAGAACTCTTCTGATTGAATCCTCTGTTCCAACTCGTTTTTGGACCGAAGCCCTCACCACGGCTGTCTATCTCATAAACCGTCTTCCATCACATACCATTGGTCATTTAACGCCTCATTTTAAATTATTTGGTCATCATCCTGTGTTTGATCACTTACATACCTTTGGTTGTGTTTGCTTCGTTCATCTCCCTCCAACAGAAAGAACGAAACTAACAGCACAATCGCGCAAGTGTGCTTTTTTGGGTTATGCCACTCATCAAAAAGGTTTTGTTTGTTATGATCCCCTAGGTCGTCGTATCAGGGTTTCTCGAAATGTTATTTTCTTTGAAAATCAATATTTCTTCCAAACTCACATGGACTGTCCTCGTCCCTCTTCACCCGCTCTCTTACCCGGTTTTTCGGATCAAACCTCTATCACTAGGTTTCATCCTGCTTTTGTAGACCGCCGTCGGGAGAAACCTCCCATTGCAGCTGGCCCTCCCCCTGATCCTCCACCGACAAATGGTTCCACGCATACTCCTACCTTACGTCGCTCCTCCAGAAATTCTAGGCCACCTGACCGGTATGGCTTTACCCATACTTCTTTGATGACTACTCTATCTTCTATCTCTGTCCTAAGTTCTTATTTGCAGGCTGTCCAACATGATTGCTGGAACCAGGCCATGAAGGAGGAATTAGATGCATTGGCTCTGAATCACACATGGGATATTGTGGAGTGTACTTCAGCAGTTAAGCCCATTGGTTGCAAATGGATCTACTCGATCAAACTTAAATCTGATGGGTCTTTGGATAGACACAAAGCTAGACTTGTGGCACTCGGAAACAGACAGGAGTATGGTATTGACTACGAGGAAACATTTGCACCTGTGGCAAAGATGACATCTGTTAGGTTACTTCTCGCCATTGCTGCATCTCAGTCTTGGCCATTATACCAGATGGATGTCAAAAATGCATTTCTCCATGGCGATTTGCAAGAGGAAGTATACATGCGTATTCCACAAGACGTTCCCTCTCCCTCCAAGAGGTCCGACTGTCGGCTGCGAAAATCGCTTTATGGTCTAAAGCAAGCTCCTCGGGCTTGGTTCGAAACATTCAGGGGTCGCTTATGCGACAGTGGCTTTACTCAGAGCCCTTATGATCCATCTCTGTTTCTCTGCCACACATCTACAGGGGTTACTGTACTTCTGGTATATGTTGACGATATTATTATCACTGGCACGGATGATGATATGATTAAATCTCTCCAAGACTCCCTTCGGAAGTACTTTCATATGAAGGATTTGGGTCCTTTGCATTATTTCTTGGGCTTGGAGGTGCATCAATCTCCCAACGGTCTTTTTGTTAATCAACACAAATACACTTCAGACCTTATCGAGTTGGCTGACCTACAGGATTCTTCACCTGTTGATACACTTGTCGAGGTTAATCTCAAGCTGAGTAAAGATGATGGCAACCTTCTTCCTGATCCTCATACATACCGGCGCTTGGTGGGAAGTCTTATCTATCTCACCATCACTAGACCGGACATATCCTATGCTGTTAATCTTGTGAGCCAGTTCATGACCGCTCCTTGCCACCTTCATTTGATAGCTGTGAAGCGTATTATCCGCTGTCTGTTAAGAACTGTCCCCCGTGGTTTATATTATCCAAAGGATAATCCTCTTCATTTGACTGCTTATGCGGATGCTGACTGGGCAGGTTGTCAAGACACGCGTCGTTCTACTACTGGTTGGTGCATGTACCTTGGCAATTCACTCATTTCTTGGAAATACAAGAAACAAGAACGTGTGTCCAGATCTTCCACGGAAGCTGAGTATAGGGCAATGTCTTCTGCTTGTTCTGAAATCTTATGGCTACGGGGCCTTCTTTCGGAACTTGGGTTTACTCAGACCTCTCCTACTCCATTGCATGCCGACAATACTGGGGCCATCCGAATCACTGAAAATCCAGTCTTCCATGAACGTACTAAACATATTGAAGTTGATTGTCACTTTATTCGGGATGAATATAAGCGGGATGTCATTAGTCTACCTCATGTCCCTACCGAGTTTCAGTTTGCAGATATCTTCACAAAGGGACTTCCTCGGCCTCGACATCAGTTTCTTGTTTCCAAATTGCTGCTTTATGACTCCCCAGCATCAATTTGAGGGGGGGTGTCAATCCAAGCCAAGGCCCATTTTGGGCCCAATCTGGGTATATTACTTAGTCAAGACACCTATGCATAAGTAGTTTGGAAATACTTAGTCAAAGACACCTGTGCAAGACACCTGTGCATAATTAGTTTGTAAATCAGATCTTTAGGATACACTTACTTGTAATCAGGGATTTCAGCCCCTTTATAATGAAAGGATGGTCGTCCCTAATGAGGGGACAATTTTTCAAGGTATTAAAACATCATTGTTGTTCTGCCATCTCTCAGAATGTCAATTGCCATCCCATAGGAAGTTTCTCCCAATACGGTCCAATTTCTTCCTCACTGACTCTAGCATCCGGTACAAAGACATGACCTCGTCCCATTTCATCAAATGCATCTTCTTTTTATCGCTATTGCCATCCCATAGGAAGTTTTTTCTAATACGGTCCAATTTCTTCCTCTTTGACGTTGTCATCCGGTAAAGACATGTAGTATACTAGCAAATTAGACAATGATGATTTAGTAAGAGTGATTCTACCTCCAAAGGAGAGATACCGCCTCTTCCATGTTGACAACTTCTTCTCAAACTTTTCCACCACTGAATCCCATATTGCTATCAACTTTGGATTTACACCAATAGGCAAACCAAGATATTGAAATGGAAGACATCTCACCTTGCAATGAAAGCTCCGAATATTCTCCTCTTAACAACCAACTCCCACTAAGAAGCTTTTCGATAGGTTTATCTTCAACCCCGATGCTAATTGAAAACATCTTAGAATCCTCTTTAGAGTTGCCAGTTCCTCCCGATTTGTAGATGTAAGTAGAATCATATCATTTGCAAATTGAAGGTGAGTTACAATTTCGCCACCACTTCCTGCTTTAAAACCAGAAATTAACCCAATCTCTTTTGCCTTTAGGAGGAGTGCCCCCATAGCTTCCGCCACTATAGTGAATAGAAATGAGGAAAGTGGATCTCCTTGTCGTAAGCCTCTAGATGCTTTAAAAAGTTGAAAGGGAGAGCCATTGACAAGAGCTGAGAATGATGTAGAAGAGATGCATTCTTTGATCCACCCTCGCCACCTACTGCCAAACCCAAATCTTTCCAACATATAATCTACAAACTTCCAATATCTACATGATCATATGCCTTCTCCAAGTCAATTTTTAAAAAGTGCTCCTTCCTTGCGTGCCCTCTTCCTAGAGTCAATTAGTTCTTTCACAACCAAAATCCCGTCGATAATTTGTCTTTTATGAACAAAAGCCCCTTGAGCAGAATCAATGATGAAGGGAAGAACCTTTTGAAGTCTATTCGCCAAAATCTTTGATAAGAGTTTGTAAATACACACCACTTCCTACTATTCTTTGTAAAATGGTCTTTTTTAAAGTCTAGCCTATCCTATCTTTACCCCCTTCTTAAGACTTAAAAATACTTTATGATATTCTCAAACTAGAAGAACAATTAAATTTTATGCCTTCCATTTGGGAGGTTTTTATTAGTTTTGATCTTTTTGGCAGTCTATCCACAATAGAGCCCATAATTTCAACAGTGGACTCCATTAGTATAACTACAAGGATAAATTGAAGGCCTCTAAATGATTTTGGCCAATAGCTCTCAAAATCTATATCATAATCCAACATGATCCAGATTCCTATCTATTTGTTACCTTGATTGCAATCCAGGACATTGGACCATAAAGGCCTGAACGACAAGGAAATGAGTCTCCTGGTTCACATTTTACGGAAGAAAATATGAATTAATCCCATTTAAGAGAGCAAGTATGAGGTGACAAAAGTAAATTGTGGCAAAAAAGATGCTAAGAAATTGAATTTTGAAGCTGAAAAGAAAAATGACACACTCTGATTGTCTATTTACATATATTTCATGGTGGGGGAATATTTTTCCTCTCTCCTTTACAAAAATGCCAAGTGACCAACGGCTAGTTCATCAGGATCAACCTCCTTCAAGCTTTCCGTGAGAATAAGAACAAAAATGTTATGACTTTAATTTCCTTGTTATGCTCATGACTCGTGAGCTATTCAGTTGAGAATTGAGAGTTATGAAGGTGTCTTCATGGCATGGAATTGTCAGTCCACCCGTTTGATGATCAAAGCCAAACTCTTCTTCAGACCTGCTTAGCAACTCTTGGAAGGATGGGTGTTTCAAGTAGGATATTGGAATCACAAACCGCGTTTGGCTTTCCCCGACGTAAATGGCAAAATGGCCTTTGGGAACGTCTGGAGTTGGAATAAATGGACTTCTAGCTAGAGATCGGCGTAGAATCTCCTTTGTTTGAATCATACCAGGCAAACGGATACCCATGATTTTCAGTAACTACTATTTACTGAAATGCGAGGGAACAACTGGATCTCTAAGCTTTTGGTATGAGAGAAGGCTTTAAGAAGAAGGGTGAATTTTGGATGAAAACATAACATGGGAGTGGTTGTTTATATAGAGAATCAATCAATCATGGTGATTCAGTGGTCTAGAGGCATTTGCAAATGGGTTTGTTGTATGTGGGGCAAAGTTTAGTTGTAGTTCAAGTGCCTTCACATGGTGTTGCTACTTGTTTGCTTTACATCTCACATCAGAGATTGCAAAATCTCTTCCATGAATCATGTTTAGGCACTGCAGGGAACATAGAGCCCCACCAGTTTACAGATAGCAAGAGAGCCAGTTGTGTGATGCTCAATATCTTTACCTTCTCTCATGTGTAGTAAACTGTAAACCTAGGTACTTGTGAAGGTCTAAGTACGGTCCAAGACCACTGATCTGATGCCAGATTGTGGATAGACCTGGCCCCAGAACTCTACCAACTGGCAATGATAATGCTTTGACAACAACCTACACTGATGCATTTATAGTTTTTCTAAGATTTAAATGTTCTATTGAGGTTTTTCAATTGTAGTAAGACCCATTAGATCATTGGTTTTCGTTACTAACTACTGAGAATTGTTTACAGCTGGCACTTGAAAGTACTTATTAATCCATGATATTTTTAACTTCTTCCTTTTCTCTCTTTATTTCAAGATAAAATTTGACATGAAATTTATTTATTATATCTTTTGATTTAATAAATTGACTTTATGGATCTTCACGAACCAAGTGGGGGCCAACTCAATTTATGATAATATGATGGTTCATGGGTTTGGCTAACATATGAGCAATTTGCTCTTCTTTCTTTCTTTCGTTCTTTTTTTTTCCCCTCCTGTGCCTTAACCAATGTAGGTGATTATGTTTACAGGTAAACTGAATGCTGGGCGGCTTAGTTCTGAGAATGCAAATAAGTACATATGTTCTCTACCACTGATCACTAATTAGACAAAATGCTTAATGTAAGTCATACTCTAATCAGAATCACTAATTAGACAAGCTTATTCATCTATCTGGAGGGCATGGGTTGTTAGGTGAAAGGAAAAACTATTAAGCTGACCGTTTATTTTTTCCTTCTGAAAACATTTTTCCTGAAACAGGGTTACTGATTTTCAATCATGACGAGTTTTAAGGCTGTTGTCCATCCATAGTTAACTGATACACGAGCAGGCACACAAGAAAAAAAAAAAGATTCTTAATGTACACTTGTATATCTTTTGCTTATTACAGTTTTTTTTTTTTTTTTTTCCATTTTCCCTTTTGCTATTATTGGGAAAGTCCCACATCCCATATCTCCCAAGTAATGAGTTTCACAGGCCTTCATATTCCTGTTTGGACGTTCCACCTATCAGCTTATGCTTTTTGGGTTCGTACATGATATCTTGAATGATTACAGAGCCAGTTCCAGATGTTCTTGTGTTGCCACTTGGCAGGCCCGTCCATGAGATTTGTTGGGCCTGCACGTGAGGGTGAATGTTGGGAAATACCCACATCCCACATCACCCAAGTAATGGGTTTGACAGGACTTCATATACTTATTTGGGCCTTCCACCTATCAGCTTAAGCTTGTGTAGTTCAACCTCTTTGAAAGTGAGATCCCTTCCTACTGAACTATCAATAGGTCCCCTAACAGGAAGTTAGGTTATGAATTTTTTTTATTTATAATTTAGCCATGATGTTATCCAAATACCAGTTAAGGGAAGATGATTAGCACTCAGCCCTGCAGTGAACATCAATGCATCTGTATGACTGTAATCGCATAATGACTTGACTGGGAAAACTCAGTCATCATTTGGATGAATTAGAATGGTATCCATTCGATTCAATCATCAAGAGAATGGTGCTGCTACTAGTTTCCCTTGTAAGATTTTCATAAGAGAACGAAATGTCTCTGATGCAGTTGTGCCTTAATAGTAAACTAACACAGCACACTACATGCCAGTCTATCTCCATCTTTGAAGTTCGAACTAAATTGGTCTTCCGATTTATGTCAGTGAAAGACTTCTGTAATATATGTGTTGATGCAAATTCAGGTGCAAGATGTGCATTTCAAATGCCTTAATCAAATGGACACAAACAAAACCTACGACAGCAGTTCCATTGTGGTTACTTTAGATTCTGTAATGGCTTTATATGACTTGATCATATTTAAGAGAGCAAGTATAAGAAGACATAATAATGAAACTGGAAAAAGAAAAAGAAACCAAGAATTTGAATTTTGAAGCTGATATAGCAACAAGAAAAATCTCTGGTTGTCTATTTACAAATATTTCTTCATGAGGGGAGATTTTTACTCTCCTTTACAAAAATGTGATTCGGGTTTGGCGAATGTCAGGACCCACTACTAGTCCCTCAGAACCATCCTCCTATCTTTCCACGAGGATGAGAACAAAATGTTAGGCTCTCCATTTCCTTGTAATACTCTCACAAGCAATTCAGTTGAGAAGTGAGAGTCATGAAGGTGTCTTCATGGCATGGGATTGTGAGTACACCCATTTGATGATCAAAGCCAAACTATTATTCAGCCCTGCTAAGCAAGCCTTGGAAGGATGGATGTTTCAAGTAGGATATTGGAATCACAAACCGCATCTGGCTTTCCCAAACATAAATTGCTAAGTGGCCTTTCGGAACATCTGGAGCTGGAATTACTGAACTTCTAGCTCGAGATCGGCATAGAATCTCCTTTGCTTGAATCGTACCAGGCAAAAGGATACCATGATAGCAGTAACTACTCTTTGCTGAAATGTGGACAATTGGATTTCTAAGCTTTTGATATGAAGGCTGTCTTTAGGAGGCAGGAGATGAATTCTGAATGAAATCACAATATGGGTGTGTGTGTTTATATAGAGAATCAATCAGTCATGAGGATTGAGTGGTCAAGAGACGTGTTAATGGGTGTGTTGTACGTGGGGCAACGTTCAGGTGCCTTCACATGGTGTTGCTACTTGTTTGCTTTACATCTCAGATCACAGACTGCAAAATCTCTTCCTTGAATCATGTTCAGAACCTGCAGGGAACATAGAGGCCCACCAGTGTACAGATAAAGTTGTGCGATTCTCAATATCTCTCCCTTCTCTGATGCAGGGTAAACCTCAGGCCTTGTGTATTTCTGATCGGAATGATTTGGTGACCTAGACCACAGACCTGATGGGTCAGACTCTGGACATACGAGGCCACAAAAGTCTCCCAACAGGCAATCATAATGCTTGATAACAACTTTGTAACATATATAGCATATCTAACATTAAGGATGTCCTTTTGAGCATTTTTCAACAATGGTATGACCCATAATATCATTGGATTGGACTGCTGACTTTGAGAATTGTGCTTAGCAAAAACTTAAAATTGTTTTTTTTTCTTCAAATCCATGGCAATTTTAACAATTTTTCCTTTTCTCTCTTTATTTGTAGATATAAATTGAAAAGAAAGTTCCTTTTGATCGAATTTGAGTTTTTACAGTGACCTTTCGGTTCTTCGTTAACCAAGTGGAGGAAACACCATTTACACGTAAGTGATGGTTCATGGTTTTGGATGACATGAATTATGTTTAAGATGGAAGTTTTTTTATTTTTTTAATCCTTTTTCTGTCAACCCTTCACAGGTTAATAGAGTTGCGGTGATTGGATTTACAGGTATATTGATTTCAAGGCAACCGATTTCCTATAGATCCAAATGGGGTAAAAGTATGAGAGTTCATTACTAGTGATCACTAACTAAACAAGCATATTCACTTATCAGGTGGACTTCTGAGGAAACTAAATTGATAGAGTTAGGTACAAACTAGAGAAGGAGATAGAATGAGGCATTACCTTGCATATATATATATATATATATATAGAGAGAGAGAGCTCATCGTATGATTGAGTAGTCAAAGAGACGCATGAGATTTTTGAGAGGCATAGATCAAGTGGTTTCACATGGTGTTTCTTCTTTTTTATGCTTCATGTTTATATCATACAAGATTGCAATGTCTTCTAAACACGTCATGTTACATGTCATTACTGGTTAATATCAGCTGGAGATAATATGCTGTCCTTTGAAATATTCAAATACCAGGCCATGTGATCATGTTGTCTAGAACATACAACCACCAGGTCATGTGATGTTCTTTGACAGAGACAAATGAAGATGATGATAAGGAGTTTTGGCCCCACAACAATAATCATTATAGTAAATGTATGGACCTGTATGATTTGTTATGAACTATGATGCCCAGATAAGGCATCAATACGGTAGGGACACGCCATGGACATGGCAGGGATACAGATTTTACATATAAAAAGTAAAGTGTCCGATACGATACGACATGATACGTTGCCCATTTGGAAGTATCCGTGCATCATAGGTTATGAACTGTTTGCCCTCCAAAATGAAATTTCAGAAATTGAGATAAACAAGTGCCCACAATCTGCAAAACTCAAGAAATATTGTCAATCACATATTCCAAAGACTCAAGAGGTTATGACAATCAAGTAGTAAGAAGTATGACTCAGGTACCTGTTAATACAATTTGCCACTGGTCCAACATAGATAGATACACAACCAGACACGAAAACATGCATACATACATACATACATGCATATAAGTGGGTCATTTTCAGGTGATCATGAAGGCCAGACCCTGTGGGGCGCACCTTGAAGCATGACTCATGGGGGTCGAGGAGTTTTCAGAGGTCTCCCTTGGCCAACCTCTGTGCATAAAATGGGGACCATTTTTTGTGTGCTATAGGAGGCACTGTATAAGGATTTCAAAGTTGTCTGAAACCTATCCATGAGATGAAGTTTTATAGGTATCAAATTCCTATAATCAAATCCAAAAGCCTACTGAACTCGGATGAGTTTCAAATGTCAAAGAGTGACAATTTACAGGGAGTAGGGACTTTTGATGGGTGTAAATTGATCATAGTGTTGGCCAGGTGGACCCTACAGGCTAGGCGGTTCCATGCTTAGGGACCAACAACTTTGAGCAAGCTTGTTATCAAACCATAAATTAAGCTCTTTTCTCATTCTAGAATCCCTGTTATACTTCCTTGAAAATCAACAAGGTCACCTAGATATTCTTCTTCTTCTTGTTGCTGCTGCTCGTGAGAACGGATGATGAATTTACCATTTTGAAAAGTATTGTATAAACATTAAGTGGATATCAATTACAACATTAAGAAATTTCAAAAAAGTCAGGTTTTGACACTCCATTATTATCCAATGCATCTGCATTGTCATTCTATTGTCTTGGAATATTATGAAAACAGCAGGCTTTACCTGAATCATTGGATCGCAGTTTACTGATTCAGTTCATTGTTTGTGGGTGACAAAATGTAGAAAGATCCAAATTCACCAGGGTAGGATGATATCATTTAATATTTTGGTTCACTAGGCTTGTAGGTTTTGGCTTATGCAGTTTACTAGCCAATCCTATCTTTTCCCCACTCTCAATGAGACTCAAGTACCTTTTAACATTCTCAAACTAGAAGGACAATTAGATTGTTTGACTTCCATTTGGGAAGTTTTTATTAGCCACTAATATCAACAGTGGACTCCACTAGTACAACTATGAAGATCCAATGAAACCCACTAAATGATTTTGGTTTAAAATTTTCAAAATCCAGATCATGATCCAATATGATCTAAATTCTTTCCCATTTGAAACCTTGAGAGCAAACCAGGGCTCTGGACAATGAAAGGCTGAATGACATCATTGCTGTGTTTATTAATGCAGTTGAACAGACAAGGAGATAGCCTTTGTTGTTACTTCAAATTTTGCAGAGGAAATTTATGAATTGATCATAATTAAGAGAGCATGACAAGAACAAAATAAATCGAAACAATTTTTTTTTTTTTTTTTAAATCTGAATTCCGAAGCTGATATTGAAAATTGACAAATCTCTGATTCTCTATTTACATGTATTTCTTGGTTGGGGAGATTTTTCTTCTCTCCTTTACAAAAATGCAAAGCGATGTTAGGCCTTTCATTTCCTTGAAATAATGCTCATGACTCACGAGCAATTCAGTTGAGAAGTGAGAGTCATGAAGGTTTCTTCATTGCATGGAATTGTGAGTCCACCCATTTGATGGTCAAAGCCAAACTCTTCTTCAGCCCTGCTAAGCAAGTCTTGGAAGGATGGGTGCTTCAAATATGATACTGGAATCACAAACCGCGTTTGGCTCTCCCCGACATAAACGGCAAAATGGCCTTTTGGAACATCTAGACCTGGAATGAATTGACTTCTAGCTAGAGACCGGCGTAGAATCTCCTTTGCTTGAATCATACCAGGCAAACGCATACCCATGATTTTCAGTAACAACTATTTACTGAAATGAGAACAACTCGATTTCTCTGCTTTTGGTATGAAGGAAGGCTTTAAGAAGAAGCAGGACGAATTTTGAATGAAAACTTAACATTGGAGTGTGTGTGTTTATATAGAGAATCAATCACTCATGAGCATTGAGTGGTCAAGAGACATTTGCAAATGGGTTTGCTGTATGTGGGGGCAAAGTTTAGTTGTAGTTCAAGCGCCTTCACATGGTGTTGCTGCTTGTTTGCTTTACATCTCACATCAGAGATTGCAGAATCTCTTCCTTAAATCATGTTTAGACACTGAAGGGAACATAGAGCCCCACCAGTTTACAGATGATAAGAGAGCCAGTTGTGTGATGCTCAATTGCTCTACCTTCTCTCATGCGTAGTAAACTGAAAACCTCAGTACTTTCGAAGGTCTAAGTACGGCTCTTGATTCGGTGATCCAAGACCCCTGATCTGATGGGCGGCCAGATTGTGGATAGACCTGGCCCCAGAACTCTACCAACTGGCAATGATAAGGCTTTGACGACAACCTACACTGATGCATTTATAGTACATCTAAGATTTAAATGTTCTATTGAGCTTTTTCAATTGTGGTAAGACCCATTAGATCACTGGTTTTCGTTACTAACTACTGAGAATTGTTTACAGCAGGCACTTGAATGTTCTTTTTAATCCATGATATTTTAAACTTCTTCCTTTTCTCTCTTTATTTCAAGATAAAACTTGGCATGAAATTTATTTATTATGTCTATCGATTTTATAAAGTGGCTTTATGGATCTTCATGAACCAAGTGGGGGCAACTGAATTTATGCATATATATATATATATATATATGATGGTTCATGGGTTTGGCCAACATATTAGCAATTTCCTCTTCTTTCTTTCTTTCTTTTTTTTTCCTCCTGTGCCTTAACCAATGTTGGTGATTGGGTTTAAAGGTAAAATGAATGCTGGGCAGCTTAATTATGTGAATGCAAATGGGGCCAAAGAACATAAGTTCTCTACCACCGATCACTAATTAGACAAAAAGCTTAATGTAAGTCATACTCTAGGACATAGGTTGTTAGGTAAAAGGTAAAGCTATTAAGCTGACCGTCTATTTTTTTTCCTTCTGAAAACATTTTTCCGGAAACAGGGTTATAGATTTTGTATCATAATCATGAGTTTTAGGGGTGTCGTCCATCCATAGTAAACTGATCACGAGCAGGTTAAAAAAAAAGTCTTTTAACTTACACTTGTATATATCTTGCTTATTACACGTTATTTATTTATTTATTTTTTCGTTTCTCTTTTGCTATTATGGTCCGAGCTGTGATGCTACAGATCAGCCCCTGATCGTCCCTGTGAAAGTGAGCTCTCTTGCCACTGAACTATCAGGAGGTCCGCTAACACCGTGAGTTTGGTAATGAATTTTTATTTTTTTTACTTTAGTCATGATGTTATCCAAATACCAGTTGAGGGAAGATGATAAGCACTCAGCCCTGCAGTTTGCTTCAATGCATCTGTATGACTGTAATCGCATAATGACTTGACTGGGAAAACTCAGTCTTCAATCGGAAGAATTAGAATAATATCCATTTGATAATGCTGCTACTAGTTTCCCTTGTAAGATTTTCATAAGAAAACAAAATGTCTCCGATGCAATTGTGCCTTAATAGTAAACTAGCATAGCACACTACATGCTAGTCTATCTCCATCTTTGAAGTTTGAACTAAATCGGTCTTCCAATTTATGTCAGTGAAAGACTTCTGTAACATATGGGTTGATGCAAATTCAGATACAAGATGTGCATTTCAAATGCCTTAATCAACTGGATACATAACAAAACCTACGACAGCAGTTCCATTGTGGTTACTTTAGCTTCTGTAATGGCTTTATATGAATTGATCATATTTAAGAGAGCAAGTATAAGAAGACATACGAATGAAGTCGGAATAAGAAAAGGAAACCAAGAATTTGAATTTTGAAGCTGATATAGCAACATGAAAAAATCTCTGATTGTCTATTTACAAAAATTTCTTCGTGAGGGGAGATTTGTACTCTCCTTTACAAAAATGTGATTTGGGTTTGGCGAATGCCAGGACCCACAACTAGTCCCTCAGAACCATCCTTCTATCTTTCCATGAGGATGAGAACAAAGTGTTAGGCCCTCCATTTCCTTGTAATACTCTCACAAGCAATTCAGCTGAGAAGTGAGAGTCATGAAGGTGTCTTCATGACATGGGATTGTGAGTCCACCCATTTGATGATCAAAGCCAAACTCTTCTTCAGCCCTGCTAAGCAAGCCTTGGAAGGATGGATGTTTCAAGTAGGATATTGGAATCACAAACCGCATTTGGCTTTCCCCAACATAAATTGCTAAGTGGCCTTTTGGAACATCTGGAGCTGGAATAAATGAACTTCTAGGTCGAGATGGGCGTAGAATCTCCTTTGCTTGAATCATACCAAAACGGATACCCATGATAGCAGTAACTACTCTTTGCTGAATGTGAACAAATGGATTTCTAAGCTTTTGATATGAAGGCTGTCTTTAAGAGGCGGGAGATGAATTCTGAATGAAATCACAATATGAGTGTGTGTGTTTATATTGAGAATCAATCAATCATGAGGATTGAGTGGTCAAGAGACATCTGTTAATGGGTGTGTTGTATGTGGGGCAAAGTTCAGGTGTAGTTCAAGTGCCTTCACATGGTGTTGCTACTGGTTTGCTTTACAGATCACAGATTTCAAAATCTCTTCCTTGAATTATATTTAGACACAACATGGAACATAGAGGCCCACCAGCGTACAGATAAAGTTGTGTGATTCTCAATATCCCTCCCTTCTCTTGTGGATGGTAAACCTCAGGCCTTGTGTATTTCTGATGGGAATGATTTGGTGACCTAGACCACAGACCTGATGGGTCAGAGTCGGTCAGACTCTGGACATACGAGGCCACAAAAGTCTCCCAACAGGCAATCATAATGCTTGATAACAACTTTTTAACATATTTAGCATATCTAACATTAAGGATGTCCTTTTGAGCATTTTCAACAATGGTATGACCCATAATATCATTGGTTTGGACTACTGACTGAGAACTGTGCTCAGGAAAAACTTAAAATTGGTTTTTTTTTTTTTGAATCCATGGTAATTTTAACAATTTGTCCTTTTCTCTCTTTATTTGAAGATATAAATTGAAAAGAAAGTTCATGTTGATCGAATTTGAGTTTGTACAGGGACATTTTGGTTCTTCGTTAACCAAGTGGAGGAAACACCATTTACACGTAAGTGATGGTTCATGGTTTTGGATGACATGAATTATGTTTAAGATGTAGGTTTTTTTTTTCTTTTTTTTTTTTTTCCTTTTTCAGTCAACCCATTAGAGGTTAATAGAGTTGCAGGTGATTGGATTTACAGGTATATTGAGTTCAAGGGAACCGATTTCCTAGATCCAAATGGGGTAAAAGTATGAGAGTTCATTACCAGTAATCATTAACTAAACAACAAGCATATTCACTTATCAGGAGGACTTCCGAGGAAACTAAATGGACAGAGTTAGGTACAAACTAGAGAAAGGAGATAGAATGAGGCATTACCATGCATAGAGAGACAGAGAGTGAGAGAGCATCATATGATTGAGTAGTCAAAGAGACACATTGAGATTTTTGAGAGGCATAGATCAAGTGGTTTCACATGGTGTTGCTTCTTTTTTATGCTTCATGTTTATATCATACGAGATTTCACTGTCTTCTAAATATGTCATGTTAGATGTCATTAACTGGTTAATATCAGCTGGAGATAATACGCTGTCCTTTGAAAGATTCAAATACTAGGCCATGTGATCATGTTGTCTAGAACATACAACTACCAGGTCATGTGATGTTCTTTGATGGAGACAAATGAAGATGATGATAAGTAGTTTTGGCCCCACAACAATAATCCAACATCATGATAATAGTAAATGGATGGACCTGTATGATTTGTTATGAACTCTTTGCTCTCCAAAATGAAATTTCGGAAATTGAGATAAACCAGTGCCCACAATCTGCAAAAGTCAAGAAATATTCTCACTCACATATTCCAAAGACTCAAGAGGATAATACAATCAAGTAGTAGTGAAGTATGACACAGGTACCTGTTCAATTCAATAGGCCACCGGTCCAACATAGATAGACACACAACCAGACACGGAAACATACATACATACATACATACAAACATACATGCATATAAGTTGGTCATTTTCAGGTGAGCATGAAGGCTAAGCCCTGTGAGCGCAGCTGGAAGCTTGACAATCATGGGGACTAGGGACTTTTCACAGGTCGCCCCTGGCCAACTTCCGTGCATAAAATGGGGACCATTTTTGTGCATTATAGGTGGTCCTCTGTAAGGATCTCAAAGATGTCTGAAACCAATCCATGAGATGAAGTTGTATAGGTAACAAATTTCCATAATCAATCCAAATCCCTGCTGAACTTTGAGTTTTAAATTTCAAGGAGTGCCAATTTACCGGGAGTAGTGACTTTTGATGGGTGTAAATTTATCATAGTGTTGGCCAGGTGGACCCTAAGGGTAGGAGGGACCAACAACCTTGAGCAAGCAAGTTATCAAAGCATAAACTAAGCTCTTTTCTCATTCTAGAATCCTTGTTATACTTCCTTGAAAATCAACATTGTCACCTAGATATTCTTCTTGTTGTTGCTGCTGCTGCTGGTGAGAACGGATGATGAATTTACCATTTTAAAAAGAATTGTGACAACCTTGACCATCCCCAAAGACAAAACAATATAGAAAAATTATGACATTAAGAAATTTCCAAAAGGTCGGGTTTTGACACTCCAATATTATCTAATGCATCTGCACTGTCATTCTATTGTCTTGGAATATGTATGAAAACAGCAGGCTTACCTGAATCATTGGATCTCAGTTCACTGATTCAGTTCTTGGTTTGCGGGTGACAACATGTAGAAAGATCCTAATTCACCAGGGTAGGCTGAGATCATTTAATATTTTGGTTCACTTGGCTTGTAGGTTTTGGTTTGTGCAGTTTACTAGCCAATCCTATCTTTGCCGCACTCTCAATGATACTCAAGTACCTTTTAACATTCTCAAACTAGAAGGACAATTAGATCGTATGCCTTCCATTTGGGAAGTTTTTATTAGCCACTAATATCAACAGTGGACTCCACTAGTACAACTATGAAGATCCAATGGAAGCCACTCAATGATTATGGGTTACAATTTTCAAAATCCAGGATCCACTATGATCTAGATTCTTACCCATTTGAAACTTTGATAGCAAACCAGGACTCTGGACCATGAAGGGCTGAATGACATCATTGCTGTGTTTATTAATGCAATTGAACTGCAAGGAGATGCCTTAAAGGCCACTTCAAATTTTGTAGAGGAAATATATGAATTGATCATAATTAAGAGAGCATGAAAAGACAAAAGGATATTGAAACAATTTTTTTTTAAAATCTGAATCGAAGCTGATAAAGAAAATTGACAGATCTCTGTTCTCTATTTACATGTATTTCTTGGTTTGAGAGATTTTCGCCTCTCCTTTACAAAAATGCAAAGTGATTGACGCCTAGTCCATCATGATCAACCTCCTGCAGGCTTTCCATGAGAACAAGAAGAAAAAGTCAGGCCTTTCATTCCCTTGTAATGCTCATGACTCAGGAGCAATTCAGGTGAGAAGTGACACTTATGAAGGTGTCTTCATGGCATGGAATTGTGAGTCCACCCATTTGATGATCAAAGCCAAACTCTTCTTCAGCCCTGCTAAGCAAGTCTTGGAAGGATGGGTGCTTCAAATATGATACTGGAATCACAAACCGCGTTTGCCTTTCCCCGACATAAATGGCAAAATGGCCTTTTGGAACATCTGGACCTGAAATGAACTGACTTTTAGCTAGTGATCGGCGTAGAATCTCCTTTGCTTGAATCATACCAGGCAAACGGATACCCATGATATTCAGTTGCTAAAATGTGAATGAATGGATTTTTAGGTTTTTGATTTGAAGGCAGACTTTAGGAAGCAGGAGGATGAACTTTGAATGAAATCACAACATGGGTATGTGTGTTTATATAGAGAATCAATGAGTCATGAGGATTAAGTAGTCAAGAGACATTTTCAAATGGGTTTGTTGTATGTGGGGCAAAGTTTTTAGGTGTAGTTCAAGTGCCTTCACATGGTGTTGCTACTTTTTTGCTCTACATCTCACATCATAGATTGCAAAATCTCTCCTTTAAATCATGTTTAGACACTACAGGGAACATAGAGTCCCACCAGCACTACGGATAACAAGAGAGCCAGTTGTGTGATGCTCAATAGCTCTCCTTCTCTCCCTTAAATCATGTTTAGACACAATAGGGAACATAGAGTGCCACCAGCACTACGGATAACAAGAGAGCCAGTTGTGCAATGCTCATTAGCGCTCCTTCTCTCCCTTAAATCATGTTCAGATACTATAGGGAACACATATAGAGTGCCAACAGTACTATGGATAACAAGAGAGCCAGTTGTGTGATACTCAATAGCTCTCCTTCTCTTATGAGTAGTAAAACTCAACAATTGAAGGGCTCATGATTTGGTGATCCAGACCAGTGATGTGATGGTCCAGATTGTGGATAGACCAGACTCACCCCAAAACTCTCTCAATAGGAATCATACGCTTCAATTACTACCTACTGTGATACATATAAAGCATATCTAAGATTGAGGATGTTCTTTTGAGCATCTTTCAATCATGGCATGACCCATTATATTGTGGATCTGGACCATTGACCGTTCAGAATTGTTGTGAGGCCCCACCCCTTGTGGGCCCTCATTTGAATTTGAAGATTATAAATCAGATTATTTATAGTTTAATTATACTAATTAATAGGGATCAGTAAGGGTAAATAGGTATTTTTCCTAAGTCTTAGCCTATTTTATAGGAATGAGACCTTTTGTGTAGTTTATAGAGTTCATGAGGGTGTCTTTTATAATTGTGGAGTTAGCTAGTTAGCTAGAGGCCCTATATAGTAATTAGGATTAATAGGAGGGGTTTTCCACTTGAGAAGCTTCTAGAATCCCTACAAAAGACTCAAATGACCATGTCCTTATCCTCATTCCTATTCAAACTAAAAGGTCCTTTTGGTAATTAGCCATAACCCTAACCTATATAAGCTAAACTATTGCAAATGAAATGAAACTACCCTAATTCACGCTCATCTCTCATTTAGCTCTCGTTTCCCCTAGAAACCCTAATTCCAAAAACCCTAGCTACAAGGAGGAAAAGAAGATTGCCCCAATTTCAGCCACCACAATCCCCTAAGGAGCTCTCTCTCTTATTACTAGTCTCTTCCTTCTCTACAATCCAAGGTAATTCTCTCTCTTTCCCCATAGTTCCATTCCCATGAAACTTCTTAGAAATTCCCTCTTTCTCTTTAGACTCTCTCCTCATTGCAATTCTCTTATGGATTGGGCATTAGGAGCAGTAGTTGGGATTGGTTTGAGTGTTGGAAGACCCTTAGTGGTTTGGATTGCTACTAGGAGCTTGGATTTCTTCTCTCTTGTCAATTTCTATTGCATTGGATCAAGGCAAGTACAATATACCTACTTAGCATAGAATGCATGTTTACTTTCTTTTGATTCTGCAATTTCAATTCAATTGATGTATGTACGCTTAGATCTACCATTTGAGCTTGGTTTTATGGATTTTGGCCATTGATGGATGGGTTTATCTCATTTGGAAGATCAATGGGCCAAGGATGGATGGGGGGATGTGTATTGGAGTGCTTTTCTTGTTTGATGATGTTTCTATGATGAATGAAGTGGTTAGAGGTGTTTTGGTTGGAAATCGGATTAAAGAAGGAGAATTCCAAAAATATGGGTTTTTGCATCAGGGTGTGTACCCGGTTGACCGACCTGCAGTCTTGTCGACGGCAACACTGAATTGGAGAAAAATCAAGTCTCAGTTAAGTCTCTAAGAACTCTCAGTCCAGTGTACCTGGTCGACCGGACCCTGTGCTCCGTCGACCGGATACACAGGTTTTTACATAGAGCAACTGGGACTTGATTTTCTTAATTAGTCCCAGAATTCACATGTTCCTGTCGACATCATGGCCACGATGTCGACCGGACACACTGTGAAATTATGGGAATCAGAATGATGCCCCCAGTTGTTTGACTCCATGTAACGCCCCAATTTCGAATACCGAAGTCACCGCTAAGGTACCCGAAATTGGCGCTACTTCCCGGAAAATCCGAGAACTTCCAAGATCGTAGTCCGCAGTGAGGTCAAATTTTAAAAAACTTTTTGAACAATAATATTATCAACAGTTATATTGCGGAGGCATGAGTAAAGATAGCGGAAGCAATAGTATCATGTAAATAAGTCAGCTATAACAGTGCGGAAGTCTAAGAAAATCTCAAATTGTAATTATCGAAGTTTATACAAAACTGTTTATCTACTCACTCACTACAAGAGACTCTCAAAACCCAAAAGAAAGAACTGCACTCATTCCCCTTGTGCAGGAGCTCCGTCATCCGGCTCGACCACCTGGGCAGCCGGCCCCCACCCGTAGTCACCTACTACATGCGCCTCATAGTACGCATCGTCCACAAGATCACGGTCAGGACCTAAGCACCAAAGATGGGTCAGATCCAAGGATCTAGCAAGGCACCATATGCAGATAACACATGATGTATAAGAGAGTAGAGACATGTATGTAATCATAAAAGTAACAAAGGTACATGATTTAGGCAATTGAGCAGTAAATAACAGTTTAGAATTAGAAATGTAAAGTAATCTAATCTAATCAGATAACAAATGACACATTCACACAAGCTGGATATATCGCGGGATATTATGCCGCGGCCCTCCCATACTGTAAACATCTCATACTGTAAACAGCTGCGGTAAGGAAAAAGTAAGATAACCATGCAAGGGATAACAACCCTGCTAATAATAACATACATAAATATAACACCGATCACACCCCTTTATCGCACTGATCACACCCCTTTATCAGATTAGCCCGGACCCGGTATCACACCGTTCGTCTAATCACAGCTCATCATGATAGCTCTAAGTAACCAATATAACTCTTACCAGTGATGATCAGTCAACTGAGTGAGCTTTGATCAACTGAGTGAATGTTTAGTGCCGACTTAGGAAACAAGTACAGGTTTATCTCTGTCTAGGCTTGTCTTGCGTGAGCAAGATCCTAACCAAGTCTCTAAGAGGTTAAGGTATAACAACATGGGGCACAGTCCAATATCCAAGTCCAAGTCCAATCATCATTGGATCCATACCGAAGCCCACAACCATGGCCTGAAGCAACACAAGTGCAATACCATGCTCAATCCCACAAGTGATCATCCCATGCTCATACACAATGAGCCTTCAAATCCATTAAACCTAACCTCTCCATTCTATGGTTTCACATACCCAACCTTAGGCCGTATGAGGGCCTGCCTAGCCATAGACACAGGTCATTTATCTCCAAACACATCATAGGGTCACCATTAAGTAATCCTAGGTTCAAGTCCTCCAATTCCCATTAATTAACAGGTTCATAATATTAATAAGGATAGGATACTAGAACAATACATAAAATCCTTCAAATCATGGAATCAAATGGAATAGACAAAGGTTCAAACCTATGTAATGGTTCACTCTTGGTTCAGGCCTCATCATGTGATTCGACCCCTAACTGTAGCCTCAGATGTCAAAGATAATAAATCTGGTGCTCCTGAAGTTATGGACATCATGGACTACAATTAAGGGTCGAATCATTGACGATTCAAATCCCAAAACCCATTTGGTGGACCCCACGAGTCAAGGCTGAGCCAAGCCATTGATTTGGGCTTGGCACACTTGATGGAAGCCTATTTGGATGGTCAATGAACCCCACAATTGATCACACAACAAAGGGAACTGAAATCTGGAAACTCACTGTTCACAGTTTGCCCGGTCGACATCATCCCCTAGGATGTCAACCGGGTACACTGGATGTTGACCCCCAGGTCGACATCTTGTAGTGTCCCCGGTCGACATCGTGACCATGATGTCGATCAGGTCCACATGGACCTGGAGTCAAACAGCTAGGGTGTATCTCAGAATGCGTAGTGTATCCGGTCGACATCATGGCTTGGATGTCAACCGGGTACACAGGATCCTGGCCTGTCTGAGAAAATTTAGGTCTCAAGTAATCCTACAGACACATGTGTATCCGGTCGACCGGGTATACCCTAGACTGTATTTTTACAGAACACTTAACTGGGACTTGCATTTCCCCATTTTTAGTGTGCCCGGTCGACCGAGCTGCAGGCCGGTCGACAGGGTACATGCACTGAGCTGAAATTCCAGATTTCTGGGATTTTTCCTTCTTCAACCCATTTTTCACCCAAATCACTCCTAATGTCCTCCATTCATCACAAAAGCATATAAGACAAAGAAAGCACTTCTATAACCATCCATCCATCATCCAACCGGGCCATTGATCTTCCAAATGGGAGAACTCATCATCAAATGGCCACCATCCATAAACAACACTCAAATGTAAAGATTTAAACATACATATCTATCTAATTGAATTGAATTACAAAATCAAGAGAAGAACAACATGCATCAAGTGAAATTAATATAGGGTACTTGCCTTTGAATAGTAGAAAAGAGAAATTATACTGTAAAAAGAGATCCAATAGAGTTGTTGTTGCAAATTGGGTTGATCTCCTGGCCTCCTTGTGCTGGAATTTGGGGAATTAGGGTTTCTTAGGGAGTGGTAGGGAAGATGAGAGTGAATTAGGGTTTTAGGCTATGTTTGCAATAGTTGGGATATATAAATTAGGGTTTAAGACAATTACCAAAAGGGTAGCTTAGTTGTAAATGGGGAATAGATAGGGCCATGGGTAATTAGGTCTTTAGGTGGGAATTCTAGAAGGTTCTAAACTCATAATACCCCTCCTATTAATTCTAATATTAGCTAAGTCCTAATCTAATCAAAACATACTAAATTACAATAAGCACCTAATATCTATAAAGAATTCTATAAAAACTAAATTCTAAGACTTAGGAACATTAGCACTGTTCTACTAATTCCTATTAATTAGCATATTAAGGTAGGTAATATCATATTAATAATTATTTAAATCAAACTAAGGGCCCACAAGGGGTGGGGCCTCACACTCCAGGTCCATGTGTACCCGGTCGACTTCATGGCCACGATGTTGACCGGGGACACTATAGAGGATGTCAACCTGGGGGTCAACCCCCAATGTACCCGGTCGACATCCCTTGGGATGATGTCGATCGGATACACTGTGGAATGTAGAATTCCAGTTGTTTGTAAATTCTGATGTTTGATGTTTGTGGGGCCCATTGACCATCCAAATAGACTTCCATTAATGTGCCAAGCATGAGTCAGTGGTGAGGTTCAACTTTGACTCGTGGGGACCACCAAGTAGGGTTTAGGGATTGGAATTGTCGGTGATTCAATCCGTAAACGTCGTCGAAGATGCCTGTAACTTCAGGAGCACCAAACACAATATCCTTTGGCATCTGAGACTTCAGCTAGGGATCAAATTAACTGATATGGCCTTGGACCTGAAAGTGGACCATTACTTAGGATTGGACCTTTGATATTCCCGTTGATTCTCTTGATTTGGAGGTTTACCTCATGTAAGACATCACTGTCACTCTATTGTCCTTATTATTGCTTATACTTGTTAAATAAATGGAAACTTGAGAACTTGAACCTAGAATTACTAAGAGGTGACCCGGCGATGTAATTGGTGATCAATGACCCGTGTCTGTGTCTAGGCGGGCCCTCATACGGCCTAAGTTGGGATGTATGATACCCTATGTGAATAGGTTTGGTTATATTGGACTTGTGACTCAATATGGATGAGAATGGACTGATTGGTGTTAGATTGAGATTGTGATCTCTCTTGGACTGTTTTAGACTAAGGACGTGGTTTTGGTGGGTCTTAATATGGATCCAATGATTGGACTTGGACCTAAACTGTATCCCATAATTTAAATTGGTACTTGGACCTCTTAGGGACTTGTTAGGACCTTGCTCGCACAAGGCAAGCCTAGACAGACATAGACCTGTATTTGTTTCCCCTAAGTCGGCACTATCAAGCTGGAGGTTGGAGAGCCGGCACAGGGGTCTGAGTGTCCATTTGTTTTGTTTGGGTTTGAGTGATTTATGTTGTGAGCAGGGAGGTAGACCGATATATTAAACTTATTAACCTTCATACTTTGACATTTAGGCTTGACTTCAGCCTTACTACATTTGATATATCTTTTATGATACCTTATGCTTCTGTTGTTATTACAAATGCTTCTGCTTTATTATTTACGCTTCCGCAATTTCAACTGTTGATTATATATTGGTCAAAAGTTTTTAAATTGGACCTCACTGCAGACCTACGATCTTGAAAGTTCTCGGACTTTCTGGAAAGTAGCGCGCCCATTTCGGGTACCTTGACGGAAATCTCGGTATTCGGAATTGGGGCGTTACAATTGTGGCCCGCAGCCACTTCAAAGTTCTCTCTAATTGATGATTATTTTAATAACTTTTGCCTTTTGTCTCCTAATTTCAAGCTATAATCTCGCATGAAAGTTCTTTATGATATATTTTTCTTTTATGAAGGCACTTTCTGGATCTTCATGAACTGTGTGGAGGAAACAGAGTTTAAACTATATGATTGTTCTTGCATTTGGCTGACCGACTTTTATGCAATCTACACTTTTTCTTCTTTTTTTTCTTTCTTTTTCTTTGCCTTAACCAATTATACACAATTAGATTTATGGGTAAAATGACTGATGGGTAATTGAGTTCTGAGGATCCAGATGGGACCGAAGAATGCAAGTTCTCTACCACTACTAATTAGGCAAGCATATCAGGGGGACTTTTTTTGCAATTAAATGGACAGTTAGGCAAAGGGCCACAAGCTATTAAGTTGATCAACCATATTCTTTCTGAAAATATTCCTCCTGATACAGGGTTACTGCTTTTCAATCATCATGAGTTTAAGGGTGTGGTTGATCCACAGTAGTTCCAGATACAATGTTGTAATCAGTAGTACGTACGTAGGTACGTCTACGTAGAACTTCTTGTTAATGTTGTTATCGAGAATCAATGATAAAGTTATTATTTAAAAAACAAATTTGTACAAACATAAACAGGCTATTGAGGAGATAGACAAAACCAATACAGCAAAATTACAACCTTAATGAGATTCCAATTTCCAACTACTAAATCAGGTTTGGACACTCCATTATTATCCAATGCATCTTCCCTGTCCCTTCATTCTCTTGGAATATGCATGAAAACAACAGTTTCCTAAATTGTTGGATCGAATTCACCGTCTTGGGCCTCTTGGCTGCCGGTGACAAAATGTAGAAAGATCCCAATTTTCTAGGGTAGGATCAGATAATTAGGTTTACTTGTCAAGTAGTCAGTTTCCAAGTCTAGCCAATCCTATCTGTGGCCCCTTTATCTGAGACCTTCACTTCCTCAAACTAGGACAACTGAATTAAAAGCCTTCCATCTGGGGTGGTTTTCTTAGTCTTGATCTTTTAGGTAGGCTATCCTCACTAGAGCCCATAATATCAATAGCAAACTCCACAAGTACAACTATGAAGATCATCCGTTAAAGGTCTCTAATAAATGATTTTGTGTAACAACTTTCAAAACGTAAATCATGATCCAACATGATCTAGATTCTTACTTAATAAACCCTTGATTGCAAACCAGGACTTTGGACCATTAAAGCCTGAATGACATCATTACTGTATCTATGAATGCAGTTGAACAGACAGAGAAATGGGGCTTTGTGTTTACTTAAGATTTTGTAAGGGACTACATGAATTGATCATATTTAAGAGAGCAAGTATGAGGAGACAAAAAGAAATTGAGAAACAAAAAAGATACTAAGAAGTTGAATTCCAAAGCTGACAGAGAAAAATGACAAATCTCTGATTGTCTATTTACATATAGTTCCTCGAAGAAAAGATTTTTCTCCTCTCCTCTACAAAAATGCATAGGAATTGACACCTAATCCGTCAGGATCAACCTCCTTCAATCTTTCCATGAGAGAGAACAAATGTTAGGCCTTTCATTTCCTTGTTACACTCACAAAAAATTCAGTTGAGAAGTGAGAGTTATGAAGGTGTCTTCATGGCATGGAATTGTGAGTCCACCCATTTGATGGTCAAAGCCAAACGCTTCTTCAGCCCTGCTTAGCAAGTCTTGGAAGGATGGGTGCTTCAAATATGATATTGGAATCACAAACCGTGTTTGGTTTTCCCCAACATAAACAGCAAAATGGCCTTTGGGAATACCTGGACATGGAATGAATCGACTTCTAGCTAGAGATCGACATAGAATCTCCTTTGCTTGAATCATACCAGTCAAATGGATACCCATGATTTTTCAGTAACTTTGGATTTCTAAGCTTTTGATATGAAGGCAGGCTTTAAGAAACAGAGGATGAATTTTGAATGAAATCAGAACTAGGTGTGTGTGTGTTTATATAGAGAATCCAATAAATCATGAGGATTGAGTGGTTAAGTGGTCAAGAGACATTTGCAAATGGGCTTGTTGGCAGAGTTTAGGCGTAGTTCAAGTGCGTTCACATGGTGTTGCTACTTGTAAGCTCTACATCTCACATTGCAGATTGCAAAATCTATTCCTTAAATCATGTTTAGACACTACAGGGAACATAGAGCCCCACCAGTTTACAGGTAACAAGAGAGCCAGTTGTGTGATTCTCAATAGCTTCCTTTCTCGTGTGTGGGTCTAAAAGGGGCTTGTGACTTGGTTGTAAATAATAGTATATATAACAGTGTTAAGCAATAATATGGATTAAGTGGTCAAGTAACATTTCAAGGGTTTGTTGGAAATGGAACAGGGTTCAAGTTCCTTCACATCGTTTAAGTCTAATAACGCTCCTTTCTCTGTCATGTAGACGCCTGTATTGAGTGTTTATAACTCTGTCCCATGAAACAGACTGTTGTTCTCAGTGTCAACTGATAGGTGAGGACCCAGAATTTCCAAACTAGCAATCCAAGGACTTCACTCTTGAACTTCCTGAGGGGTTTAGTACAAAAGATTTTGGACCCCAAGTCCAAATAAAAGAAGAACAGCCCAAACGTTGATGTACAATCCTGTATCATGGTGCTTATTCAAGTGAGAATTTATTACTTATAAATGTGCCTTCTGTAGGCGGTAAAAACGGCACCTACTTAGATTGAGATAAGATCGAGGTAAACTTCTTTGGAGAGGGAATACTGAACGCCAAGAACCTGAAAAGGAAGGAAAAAGGCTAGAGTCAGAGCCCCTGGCTGCCGTGAGCCGAAGGTGCTCCGATGCCTGAGTTAGTTATGAGAAAACTAAGCAGGAGGAGGAGGGGAATGAGACGATGTGGACAGTGTTGTGAGTTGTGTATCGTGTACCTTCATGGGGCTTATCCCATGTGAATATATGTGGGAATTCCTCATTCATTCTCTCTGTGAGTGGGGGTAGGTGGGGTGAGGTCTCATCGACCCTTACCCTGACAGGCAGCGGTAGGTGAAAAAGGCAACATCCCATCCTTACTTTCCATGCCTTCAGTCAGTTGATGTAAATGGCTGATAAAGCTAACTTCTTATCGCCATAAATGAGCGATCCTATCGCCATAAATGAATGCTCATATCTGTCAGGGCGCGCCGCATTTCCCGGAGGAAGGTGGCGACCCACTCTGCCTTCAACATTTTGGTCTGAGACAAAGAATGGCTTGGCCATGCTGTGCTTTTGTACTGGGATGGCATTTACGCCGAGCTGCCAAACCCTGCTGCCGCGCTGGTACTCTTGACCGAGCTGCCGAGCTGAAGGGCTATGACTACAGAGGCTGAGGTGATCAGCGAGTCTTGCTGCAATCTTTGCTTAATTTCGCCATTACGGTGTTTTACCCACACAATTGCCCCCTAGTTTTTGACTTCTGAGAGCCTTCTAGCTCAAGGAGGTCAGAAGCTTGATGACCGTATAGCTGGCTCCGCTACCGAGCTCGAGTGAGGGTTACCGTCATATGAGGGAGATACCGGGACGGGGGAGCTTCGGATCAGGAGGGCCCCCCCTAGGCTTGGTGGTCGTCGCTAACGTACGGTCTCCTTCGAGATGTCTCTTCGCCTTTAAATACCTCGACAGGATGAACGCCTCGACATACAAGAGGATAAATGCCTCGACAGACGACAGGATGAACGCCTCAACATACGAGAGGATAAATGCCTCGACGGACGAAAGGACAAATGCCTCGACTGGCGAAGCCTTTTCTGTAAGGACGAAAACCCACCTGGGCCCTGAACCGAGCTGGTGATGACCGAGCTGGCTGAACCCGCGGCGGTGTCCCCACACCTGAGGGGAGGGCGGACCCACACCCAGCAGGAGGTATTGTGTACACTTCAGGAGACGGACCAAGGCGTAACTCCTTCCATGCATTTGTCCCACATCGAGTGTGGACGCCTCCCACCCTTGCTATATTAGCCTTGGCGTAAGACAAGGGTGTACCACCACTAGCACACACCCTTGTCTTACGCCAAGGCTAATATAGCAAGGGTGGGAGGCGTCCACACTCGATGTGGGACAAATGCATGGAAGGAGTTACGCCTTGGTCCGTCTCCTGAAGTGTACACAATACCTCCTGCTGGGTGTGGGTCCGCCCTCCCCTCAGGTGTGGGGACACCGCCGCGGGTTCCGCCAGCTCGGTCATCACCAGCTCGGTTCAGGGCCCCGGTGGTTTTCGTCCTTACACCTTCTTTGCATGGAACTGTAACGCCACCCAGTCCTACTTATTCCGTCATGGAATAACTTCTTCAAGTGGAGTATGGGAATTGCAAATAGATCTCGGCTGTCTCCAAAATATATAGACAGTCAAGCGGCCTCTTGGAATATCTGGGACTGGAAGCTGTACCTTATCAGTCTTGTTATTGGAGATTGTAGGAATATCTCTTTCGCATGAACCATGTCCAGAAAACAGATATTCATTATTCTATCAAGTACACTTTGTTTAAACACCTTTCGCAGCAGTTGGATCTAAAAGAAGGAAATGGACTGAAACAGTGTCCGTTGTATGCATGCATTTGTAGATAGAGCTAACCATATGATGGAGGACTAAAGACATTTGCATGATATTTATTTGTTCATATGTTAGAGACATGTCCAACTATTAGAGCAATATAGTGCCCCACATATCCACTAATGTCAATTGTTTTGAACTGTACTAATTATTAAGTTGTGAAAATAGAACTCTCTTGCAATATAAATCAGTGGACACTAAGATAAGTAGATGTGGGCTTCATTGCCTTTGAAATCCATGCCCTAATAAAGAACAGAGTACAGTAGGAAAAACATCATCACATGGCCAGGTAGTTCAAAGGCTCTTGAGCCCATGTGATGGTCGAATAATAACTTAGAATTATGGGAAGATTAAATGTATTATGCAAACACAGTCAAGTTTCATAAACAGGAGAACAACACATTGTTTGCTCGGTTTGCCTCAATACATTGAAAGATGAATCCTTATTTTGGGTGGTTTCACATTACAATGTATGGGCCCCATTTGATTCATACAATTAACACTATAATATTTTGAATTTCCATATATAAGAAAACACAAAGCAAATAAAGAATCCTCTACTATTTGGTAACCTTGATGGATTAGTCACCTCAAGGCATTAATGTAAATATGGTCAATGGTTCTACTCTAGACCTCTCATAGGAAAGCCATCATCCTTGTTATAAAGGGAGGTGCCTAGAAGAAATCAGGCCTTCCTAAAGATTTTATTTGGTCATGTACAACCATGGACACATGCATGGCTAAACTCTTCTTTAGTTGTTTTTTTTTTTTGTTGATTACTGACTCTAAGATCCATCCATGATGACCATGTGACTAAGATCATGGCAAAAATAACATGCATCACAATTATGTTGCACTATGTAACTTCTTAGCTTTCACGATGTAACTTGTTTTGTGGGAAAATACTTTTATACCATAGTGCCGTTTGGCCGGGGCTTCATTTTAATACTCTTTACTTCTAAATCAATTCACACTTTTCACTATTTGGAGACAAATCACAGGTTTTTGGGATGTTAATTGACCTCTCTAGCAACTTGCATCAATCATCCAATCCTTCCTTCTGAAAACCTCTAGAAACCTTAAATTCTCTCCATCCCACAATCGGTTTTGCTAAAGTCAATGACTTGCCATGAATGAATATGACCTATAGGGGAACATTGTCCAAAGTTGAGCAATAAAAGCCCCAATCTGATTCTCTACACACATGACAATGTGAAAACATGTTGAACAAGACCCTAATTTGAGTGGTTCCACCGTTAATGTGCCCTAGACAAAGCCATGAGAACTCATTGGATTATTTACAGAAGAACTGAACTACACTCAAGATCCATGTCTGGCACACTTGATGAATGAACAGCACTAATATTTAGGCCCTTCTGATTATTAGTGTTGATATTATGTTTCAGGGTGACAAGTTTCCACAAATTAAGTGGGTTGAATTTGAGTGGTCGAGACATTTGGGAAATGGTTAGGGCGTGTGGGCCAAATTGTTCAGGTGCTTTCATTTGGTGTTGCTACTTGCTACTTCTTTTTCCTTCCATCTCACATCAGATATTGCCAAATCCCTTGAATCAGGTGATATGTTCTTTTATTGTTTACCAATCATGACAAAAGGCATGCAGATTGTGGGGTCCCCCATTATTCTGAAATTTACAGAAAATAGACAGACAGTAAATCAGACAATCTAACTACATGGAAATTGTAATGTAACTAAAAAAAACATTGCTTAAGGATGTCTCACAGAAAAAAGGGAAAACACCCCAATTGTACTGCCCTTAGTACTTACACAACAGAAAATATTCTTTATTTCTCAACTAATAATTAAAATGTAAGTATCCAACTTAAAGCATCAACATGTTGCTATTAATTGCTTCAAAATAAGACTTTCACACCAGTGATCTTGTTCAATCATCCCTTGTTATTCTGTTGAGATTGTGACTTCAAAAATGTTGTAAGGATGTAGCCAAGTTGAAAGAAACTTCCATTTGTTTTTTTTCTTTTTTAAGTAAAGAGCTTTGTAAGTTCAAAAATGTTGCAAGGATGTATCTAAGTTAAAAAGAAACTTCCATTATTTTTAAGTAAAAAGCACCCCTGATGATGGAATGAAAGACTGCAACAAAGGAGCTGTCCTGTTGAAAATATGTTCTTTTTGTGACACTCTTTTTCTAGTAATTATACAAAGCGTTGATCTTGTTGCTTGACTTACATAGCCTTAAATGGCACCTTGAAATTTATGAACTCTTTACAATCCAATTATCCATGCTACATGTCCAACATGACACCAAATAAGGTGGTTGGTGTTGTGATTAATGCCTTTTGTACAATGGTGACAAATCTTCTTCATCACACAATACACCAGCCATCAGAATAGTGTATTTTGGTAAATTTGTACCAGATATAAATATTCTCCAAGTGGGTTGTTCAGGGTTATGGAAATCTGTCTATTCTGAGAGGAGTGAGGAGAGTGAAAACCCCATAAAGTTATAGCTTTAATTTCTCAGCGATAGTGATTATTGCTCTAATTGAATTGTGGAAGTAGGCATACTGTCGAACCACTTAAACCATGTTATGTTCTTCTTGTGTTGCTTGTTCATAACAAAATCAGTGTGCTTGCTCAACTAAGAATTCCTCTAACATTAGTTGATGTTATTATGATTTAGATAAGAGCAAGGCAATCTGAAAATAATTAGACTTGGAAGAAAATGGAATTTCTCTGCTGATTGAACAAAACAAGGAAAAAAAATACAAATGACTATAAATATACACATACGCCATTGAAGGAGTAACTTTTATCACTCCATCCCCTACAAAAATTTCAATTGAGTTGGAATGTGAGAACCTAGAACCAGTGTAAGAGAACTCGTACCCTTTTCTTCTAGGTCTCAACAAGGAATGAGAGCAAAAAAGTAATTGGAAGAGACAAGTGCAAGGGGTCTGTTCTTCTTGTTAGCGCTTCAGTTGTGATCTTATCCTTACAAGGTCTCACAAGCAATTCAGTTGAGAAGTGACAGTTATGAAGGTGTCTTCATGGCATGGAATTGTGAGACCACCCATTGGGTGATCAAAACCAAACTCTTCTTCAGCCCTGCTAAGCAAGGCTTGGAATGATGAGTGCTTCAAGAAGGATATTGGAATCACAAACCGTCTCCGGTTGTCTCCAATGTAGACAGCAAAGTGACCTTTTGGAACATTTGAAGCTGAATTCAACTTGCTTCTACTTAGAGAACTACGAAAAACCTCCTTCGCATAATTCATCGCAGGCAAACGGATACCCATGATACTGGTGGCTATTCTTCTCTGAATTTTTGACAGGAAGTAGATTTCCAAGTTTGAGAGCAATGAAGGCAGTGGAGTGGGTGAAATGATTCCTTAAGTATGTGTATATATAGAAAACCAATGATACGGATTGAGTAGCCAAGAGAATGGAAAGGATTACTTGTGTGTGGGGCACATAATTCAGGTGTCTTCATGTGGGGGTGTCATATGTTTGCCTTACATCACATCTCACATCAGCTATTGCAGTATTCCTTGAATCAAGTGATGTTCTTCTATTAGTTAAACCAATCATGACAGAGGAATGCAAGGCCCCTTCAATATGGTAAAAGTAATATATGCAAACTGAAATTTACTGAAAGTAGGCAGACAAGATAACAGACAATCCCATTTTTAGGAAACTAAGAAGTTGTTCTTCAAGTAATTGTCAGAAAATGGAAAAATATCACTAGTTGTATACATTGAATAAGACTACTGAAAACTCTTCATTTCTGGGACTACTATTGGATTACATGTATCCAACTTAAAAGTAAGTGCATGCTACAATTAGAAGTTTACGAAAAGTTGAAAAAAACATATACATGATGCAGCTGATGGATCTGGATGTGGAGACTCAGGCATATGAACTCATAATATTGCCCTGGGCCGGGCATGGACATTTGAACCTCATCTAGGCTCAGGCTTACATGCCATTTGGCCGGGCTTAGGCTCTGTCAATACCCAGCTTGGCATGGCCCGCTTGAGTTGCACCCTAGTCTTGCATATAAACACTTCCACTTTCGGATGTGTGCTACTGCACTGACTGGTTTTTGCTGGAAATACAAGGTCCTAAGACCCAGTACCTGCTCAATTACCTGACTTGTCCGGCACAATTGAAATTATGGGGCCAAAACTTTGAGCTGTACTGACCCGTCTAAGCAGACCCGTCTCTTGGGGTGACAAAATGGGGTGGGTTGGGTTGTTACTTTTAAAATCTATATCTGATCCCTTTCTAAAACGGGCCAAGGCACCTCAACCTACACCTGATGCAGGTTTACCTGACCAGACCCTCATAACCAGCATTTAATGCATGTCAACCTGTTCAACCTGACCCAACCTGTAGAATCCTGACCCAAGCCCAACCCATGTCAAATAATAGGGCTATTTCAAATACTAAAGCTATACTTGAGTGAAACTGCAGGCCAAAAATATTCCTACACAAACTCAATTAGTTCCAAATAAAAGAGACTATCCTAAGGACCAAGATATTAAACCACCAAATTGGTTAAACGGGTTTAGCTACGTGGGTCGATCCTACGTCCCAACCCAACCTTTTTAAATAGGTTAGGTGGGTCATGAGGGTTGACCCTAATGGGATCCGTTTGAATGTGGGTCAGGTTTCCCTGGCCCATGATAACCTTTATATATTGCAGGACAAAATTATGGGTCAGTTTTGGACCGGGTCATATTTTGCGCCCCACCCTTTATCTGATCCTCATCCAATGCACCTAACCAGACCCATATCCTGCCGGCAACATATATTGTCAGTCTCGTGGATCAAGATTTCATAACCAGCAGTTCAACGAGTTGGATACCATTTGACCTGCCTCACTCAGCTAAACCCCTCTTTAATCTAATTAATTTGGGTATATGAAGCGATTTTTGCGCCACTGTTATGTGGCAATAATGTTAATGTCCGGGCCGTCATCTTTACCTGGGCCCATAATAGTTAACTGTAAAGGCAGGCCTGCACATAATTAAACAGGCGCCCCCCACCCCACCGCCCCCCGCCCCCACCCCCACTCAAAAAGAAAAAAAAAAGACGACTACTAAAAACAGGTTATATGGCTCATCTCAGGTTTACCTGTATTAGTTGTATGCTGTATATTCCTGACCAGTTTAATAAATGGGTCATATTTGGGTTGCGCCTCAACCTGAGAGTCCTCAACCAACTTTTTTTAGACCGGGCCCAACCTTTTTGCCACCCCAATCTTTCAATCAGAGGTGCAGGTATAAATGGCTTAGTTTGGGGTTCAGCTCAAGATTTTCCAAGACCCAACTTCGAATCCAAGACACGCTACCCGAATTTGGGCCAGTCGAAATGGTTCCTGTTTAAAGGACCCGGATCATACTCAATTGGTGATTGTGTTGTCCTAGAACTAACTCGAGGGCCAATTATATGAAAGGCCCTCTAGATCCAGCTATATTGAGCATGTAGAATACATAAACAAGTAAAACTGAACTGGGTAAACAGGTTTGAACTTGCCAATGCAGACCCAACCAATTTATTAAGTAGGTCTCAAAACCATGGTCCTTCATCCAGACTCGATTACTAAGGGGGCGTAAAAAGAGGGGCCAGAGTCCAAATTGTCCTAGTCAGGCCATTCAGGCATGGGGTAAATGGGGCCCATTGACAACCCTACAATCAATTCAAATTTCAAATTTCAAATTAGGGCACATCAATGGACCATTCTGCCTCACTTTCCATTTAATAAAATTGTCATGCTTCCCTAATTTTAGTCTCCCAACGAATGGTAAGGAAATAGAAGCAGAAGAGGCAAAATACTTGAGGTTTTAGATGGGCTTTGAGTCGAGACTATGTACAACTAGTCCACAAGAGTCAGGGCCCAGGGGCCAGGTCTCCATGCAGAAGAAATATGTTGGGACAGAATCTGGTTCAGTTTTGAATTAAAAACGGCTCTCGGGTTATAAATGGGTTGCACCAAACCCGAGTCCCTCGCAGAGTGCCCAGTTTTGGGGTCCAAGTTTAGATCCAATGGGCTTCTTCCTGTTGCAAGAGTCAATGAATGATTGATATGGTCCTTAAACGAAAAACTGACAGCATTCAATGGACCTGTGTTGTTTCAATGACTAGTGTAGCCACTTGTCCCACAAACTGGGCTTTGTGTGTCCCAAGAGCTTCATATGCTGTAGCTTTAGATGACCCATTTCCTCTGGGATCTAATAAAGACCTCGAACTCCAGTAATTCAGTGGAAAGGGAGGAGCTGGCACTGGAACTATAGGCTATGATGATACATCATAACTGTGGCAAGGACACACCAGGGATATGACACAAATGCCAATTTTATACATGAAAGTGAAGCATTGAATGCCAAAGGAGAACAGTGTTGGTTCCAAAAGCACCCACAAAGACAACTCTTACCGCAGCAACTTCTTAACCTAAATCAGAAATCCAACCCAAACCCAGCCCAGTGTTTCAAGATTCAAGTTGACCATTTTCATATTTTGGCATTTGACATTTTTACCCAATCAATGAATGTGTTTGGTTTAGACTGGGTTTATTCTTTTATTCCACTTTGGACTCAACCTGAGTGGTCAACCCCAACCCAACCCCTGCTAATTGCACCCTAGCTTGTCGACCTAATCCATAACATAGGGTTCTATTCAGTCTTCTAACTTTTGGGTTGTTTCCAAAATGACATTTTCAACAAAGCAAAAATAGGCAAGGTTCAATTAACCTTACTTGTCATCCACAATGATCGATCAACCTAATCCAAATTCCAAACCTGTGGCAACCTGTTAAACCCCTATTGCTAAAGCAGTTTATTTGTCAAAGTCAACTTCGCTTTCGGGAAACAAATCAAACAAACAAGTTCAAGTTCTCACGTGACCAAATTAGCAGCTGTTTAGAATGAATGAAAAGCTTCTAGTCTCTTCAAAAGTTGTTCTCCATTCATAGACTTTAAGAGCATGTGATACGGCCTTGTACTGTGGAATTTGAGAAGCCATGACTTTCAATCCGATTCTTTGACAAAGGAAGACGATCTATAGTATTATTATTGTCAAAATAAGATGATTAACATGGGAGAATTCTCTTCTACCGGCGGATTGCTCGTCCAGTTCATAACTCCATTCACACTTGGCATCATTCCTAATTTTATGCTTACTGAACATTACTGAACATTAATTCGATTGAAACTTGAAACAACATATGATTAAACGACCAGAAGATTTTAAGACCGTTAAATCAAGGGCTTGGGTTAATTGATGGGGCTGGTTTCTTTTTTTTTTTTTTGCACAAATCCCTTGCATAAAGAGACCTTTCCACCTGTCCTACCACGAATAATAAAAATGCTTTTAAGTAATTAAGCCCTATGAGCTCAATGCAGCATGCATATAGACTGCTTGCAGTTGAAAATCTTCTGACCAACATGAAGGACGATGTTTTGGAATTTTGGAAAGTCTTTTCTTTAATTTCTGTCTAGGGCATTTGGAGTCTCTCAAAATAAGCTCTTATTTCAAAATTTAGAGCTTATGTACATATTAAAGTATTTGGTAAACCTCTAATTGTATTTTTTATTTTTTAAATTTTAGCTACAAATTATAATTTTTTCCTCTATAAATTAAATAAGATCGGGGTTGCCTTTTCATATAGTTTTTTTTTATATCTAAAGTGGATAGAGGTAGACATTACTGCAAGATTTACATGTTTGAAGTGAGAATAACCTTATGAACTTTTCAAAATGATACATTGTAGTTTTACTTTTTCAAATGGTGAGCCAAATTACAACAATTTCTAAAGATGAGCCCCAACTACTCATGATGTAAGAGGGTTTTTTTTTTTTTTTTTTTTTAACCAAATAGACTAATTGTAAATTAGAACTTAAAAATGGGGTTTTTATTTTATACCCTAATCCAATTAGCCCTTATTAATTAGACTAGAATTTGTAAACGACACGTTGAGGGTAAGGTTGAAACTTATTATTTGTCATTTTATTAACGAACAAAATAAGAATATGGCCGAACCCAAAGTCTAAGCCTAGTCCATAGTTTGAAAAACTTGGTGGGAATTCGGTAAAAGTTTCATTTGGACCTATGTTTCGGCTGACCCTAGATATGCGTCATCCCATCTCGCCTTGATCAACGAACATTCCTGTTTCTTGCTGAGAGAGAGAGAGAGAGAGAGAGAGAGAGAGGGGTGGTGTGTGGAGGTGGTGATTGATGTTTGTTTGGTAGGGGAAGTCAAAAGATGGGATGTAATGAAAACAAAAGCACAACAAAGTCCAAATGAATATGGGACTAAAAATGAAGATGATGAGGAATAGTGTGGGTGTTGGAAGCCGTGCCTTGGAGTTCCGGGCACCGAGTCACGGCTTGCAATGTTGGGGTGGTGGTGGGATATAATGCTGACCCGGCAAGATAACTGCACATTGTATTTTCTTTTCCACTAGTCCTCTACCATGGTTTACAAATTAAACACGAGGTCTCTTCTAGATGAAAACCCTTTAAATAAATATTGATATCCAAGATTCAAGGCATTGTATTTTTGGCTTTTGATGTGATTATTTTTATATATTAGAAATTATTTTATAATAAACTTTATCATCAACACTGTTCTAGAATTAGATCATCACTGGCTGGGGTATAGTACATGATAAAAAAAACCAATTTAAAACATGATAATCAAGTAGGACACTTCAAGAATAGGTTATATGATGCCTCAATGTAATACTCATCAATGTTACTAGAATAGAGAGCCAAAAAGACCCTAAATCTTATAAAAATTTTAGGATTTTAGCCCCTGTAAGAAATCTTTGTTTTCCTATTCCCCCCGGGTATATTTTCTGGTTTCTCCACTGTCAAGAAGGCAATTGGAATGCACTGCCTTGATGGTTAATGGGTTTTGCTGGGCCAAATGAGGTGTCTCTATGATTTATGTATTGCATGTTTCTACACTAAGCCCCTGTTTGGCATTTCTATTTTTTGCCTTTGTTCCTCTAATTCTCTAAATCAGGTAGAGGTTTTTAAATTAAAAGTGTTTGACAGTAATTTATAGCCTCTGCTCACTCTAGAGTAATAGAGGCGCAGCCTCTAAAAAGGAAATGCCCCAAATTTGGCCATGTAGAAATCAAAGGCAATGCTTCTTTAAAAAGCAGAAGCGGAGCCCAATTCTGATGACAAAAATGCCCCCGGACGGACTTTTATTGTCAACAAAAGTCCTTTGAATAAAGCCCTCACTTCTCGTTTTTTCTGCAACTCGAAACCACCGACCCCACCTCTTCTCCTTCTGCGAAAACGAACCAACAGTGGTGGTGCTCTGAGCAGTAGCAGCTTCACCGGAAACAACAAAAGTGAAGCAAATGATGGCTCGAAAATCTGCAGCATCTAATGTCGAGATGAGAGCAGGTTCAGGTTTTGAAGAAATCGCCGAGGGTCCAAAGAGATCAGGGTTCTTATGGATGGCTTTGCTTGTTGTTCTGCTCAATAGTTCTTGAGCCGTTCGTCATGTTCATTTTGAGAGGCTCCCAGATCCACTTACAGCTGAGCAGGTGGGGAAACGGGGATTCTCATAGGGTTTTTTTAGGGATTTTTTCTTCTACTTTCCTAACTAGTGCTTATGGATGTTGCTTGGTTTTGTTTAATTTAATTTGGATTTTGATTTGGAATTGGAATGTTGAAATCTGAAATGGAGTTATGATCGGAGCGATTTTGTTTAGTTTGTTGGAATGGGCAGGGTATGTAATTGATATCTTGCGAGAAAATGAATTGCGTAGAGCATGGTTTCCGTGAACTGGAAACTAAAGCCATAATAAAAGATATATCTGGGAAGGAAGAAAAAACCTCACTGTGGATGGCTTTCTTTTTCCGCCAATGAACACAAGGCAACGCAACAATTAGGAGAGGAAAAAGTTGAAGGAGTTTGTTTTTTGTCTTTTTTAGTTTTTGTTTTTGGTCTTTTCGAATTATTATTATTTGGGTTCTACTAGTGGATCCATGTATCTGTAACGTGAGTATTTAGGGCATGTTTTTCTTGAAGAACTGTGGGTGGGAAAGTGGAATTGAAGAAAATAAATGTTGCTCAGCTGCTGAGACTGGGTTTTTATGGGCACACTCGTGGGCCGTGACTGGCCCAAAGTGGGAACTGATCGTGAGTGGGACAGTGGCTATGTTCAGTGTTAGATTAGTCCGTCAAAAATAGAACAAGTCATGGTACAAAAATTGTCAATGGATTCATAAGTTTAATGTGAACTTGAGGGCAAATGTTCTATGTGTTCTTGAATAATATACGAAGGTAGAAAATGTACATAAGTTTCTATTTTTACATAATGACATAAACTATCCATCTAAAAAAAGGCAAATCTCTCAAAAAATAGGCGCATAAAGGGCATACCAAACGATCTATTTCAAGTAGATCCATTCATTACCAAATACGGTCTTTTATTCTAGTCTCTTTTTTATATGACTCTTGTTTTAATGGCTCTATTTTGAATGGTCGGTCAAAAAAAGAATAGAGATGACAAACAAGGCCTAACACTTATCAATGAGATCTATCGACCAATACGCATCTCATCTCTTACAAAAAAACAAAAGCATCTATACTATAATCATACAGTTACTCATTATTTATATAATGACAGCTTACATCATTTTGATTTACCTACGCATATGAGTCCAGTTATACTAAATTCAATTCCTTTAAAAGTACATAGCCCTTTAAAATTGAAGCCAAAACTTGTTCGGCACTAATCTAGATATTAGACATATTGGAATCAATCGCAATAAATCTGGAGGATGCGTGGTCTTTAAACCTTTTAGATTTGAGATTAAGAGCCAAGATGAAATTATTAGACTGATATTCAGGCCATCTCTAATTTGGGCCGAAATCCAACTTCAGCTTTTGCATTGTTCTTATATCTTTTTGCAATGGCATTATTATGCTCATGCACTGGAGGAAGTTGAGAAGAGAGTGTTCGCTGAATGAATCCTCGTTACACGTGCAATGTAGAAGCCTGTACATGGACGTGGACCTTGTAAGTCTGTGATATGCTTTTCAGCTTCCATACCTACCGTTGAATTATTCCTTATCCACGTGGGAGTCCAGACAATCATAGCCGTCCAGCTACTGCTCGGTTTTTGGAGTTTAATGTGAACAGTTGGCAGTGTCTTAGGGTACCATCTTCTGACATGTGTGTGCCCTTTTTAGATGGGACTGATCCACATAGAAGCCAATGGAATATGGAAATATGATACAGGGAGGCACAATTGTCCACATCATTCACTTTTCTCTGCTTTAGATATATATATATATATATATATATATTTATACACATTGGAGCCCACGTTTTGACTGATCTACTAGTCCTTTCACACATTCTAATTTTAGCACAGGGGAAGATGATGGTCGCCATCAACTTTTATTGTAATAAAATTTGTATGATGTAAATTCAATAATCTTTGAGTACCTAAAACTAATAGATAAGATAATTTAACTAATCTCATATGTCATATTTTGGATCTACCTTCAAATTCAAATGTTTCATTGTTTCTCTGGTTATCAAGCACCTATGTTGACTTAACTCCAATCCCACTTCTTTGTTGGAATTCAGTTTTATAAGTTTTTTAGATTTCCATACACATCTTACCGTTTAAAATATTAAAATTTAGAGAATTTAAAAGGATAAGAGTAATTTTTTTAAAAGATAGCGTTTGCGAAAGCCTAAAAAGTAAAATAAAAAATTTCAAATACTTGATAAACAACAGTGGACTTTGCTGTTAGAAGTTTCCAGCAAATGGGATTCTTGTCAAAACTCCCTCCATACAAATGCCCCCTAAAAATAGACACATTTAAGAAGATATATAGCAAGTGGGCATTGCCTACAATTCATTGCGGTTGTTAGCATAATTGAGGAATTAGCATGTGAAGGATTTACCTTCCTTTGCTCCACTTGCCTCATGTCCCAATAGATCCAAGCCTTAGCCTATTGGATAAGAAACATAGGAGGCTTGAACCGAAGTCTAAATAAAGCCCAAGCCTGCTGAAAGCTTCTTTTTATTGAAAATCTCTCTCTTTACTATCCAAATAAACACTTCATAAGTATATTATAGGCATTTCTTAAAAGGATCTGCTCTCATGAGTTACACTAAAATTAACGTCAGCTGCGCAGCGTGCGGTTCGCTCGTGTCTATTGGAATGAGCGGAATGAGCGTGTCTATTGGAATGAGCGGAATGAGAGTTTCGCTCGTGCGTGCGGTTCCGCTCATTCCAATAGACACGGGCGAACCGCACACTACGCAACTGATGTTAATTTTAGCTGCAGCTCAGGAGAGCAGATCCCTTTCTTAAAAATACAACTATACACATACATCTTTATAATATATATGTGTTTATAACTAATTAATGTTTGAGGGGCCTGGAGCCTTAGGCTTGAGTTCGGCCTGATTACTAATTAGAGATCTTAATCCTCAATTTCGGTCTGAACTCTGCCCATTGGGCCTGTTGGATAGTTTAAATACTCAATTCTTAAACTCAGGCTTGGGCAGATTTTGAGCCAGACTTGGTTCTATGAACCGTTATATGTCCCAATATGCACTGTGAAACATGTATGAAGCCTTGTGCTGGCCATGCGTCATTCAAGATTTTGCCCTTTCTCTGGTACTAGCACCATGCCAACAACATCACAAGAGAAATGATCCTTGGCAATGACTAACCTGACATAAACCAAATGAACTCAAACTCAATTCAACACAAATAATTACACTATGACCCATCAGCCCAGCCCTAATCCAACCTATTAATTAAGGACCGGTTGACATTTTTAACCCAATTAATAAGCAGGTTGGGTTTGGGTTGATCCTACTACCGCCCTCACTAATGATAGCCAGCTATGATCTTCATGCACTGATAAAGATTACAACAAGGATAAAGGAATCAAAGTTACTACAATTGAACACAAATATAATATCATTTAGTATGGGTATCAAGTATGAACACCAATACAATATCATTTGTTATGGGTACGCCAGCCATAGACGGCAAGCATTTTGGATCATAATACTCGACTACTTTAATGACACTTGCAAATTTGCTTACTCTATTCCCTTCCCTCTCTCTCTCCACAAGTGGGCCTGAATTTCCCTCCACCTCTTGTTGCTTCTATGGTAATAGCCCATATACGTGGGAAAAGAAGCGCACACCCTGGGAAGGAGAGCCCACAAAAGTAGGAAGATGAAGCCCACTAAGTAGGAATGATAGCCACACAAGTGAGAAGAGAAGCCCACATATCCAGGAATCGATCCCTGGGTAGCTAGCCAGGTACTACCTCTGGCTGCTTATGTGTAAGGAGTATGACTATATGTTTAATTTATATCAATTCAACCATGCATATCACTCCAATTGGCATAAATTAAACTCGGGTTAATCATAATACACGGGGAGGCATGTATGAGGCCAGATTACATTAGAGCTTATACTTTTAGTTGCCATGCCTAATTTGTAGACTGGATCGAGTATGTGAGCCTTAAGCCTAGCCCATTCCTAGCCTGTTAATATCAGACCCAATTTTGTTAAACCAAATGGATCGGTGAGATGGTGGGCCTCTATGAAGAGAAGCCCATACTCTCTATTGGGCTGGGAATAAACCTAATACTGGCCCACAGACCTCTAAAGAGCCCATAAGCGTCTATAGCTAAGAGGGCTTATACAGCCCATACATATCCTAAATCTCACCCAGATCCAACTACACCTTTTTCCAACTGGGCCGGGCCTGGTCCTCTTTCAATCCCCATCAATTTACTAGGAACCCCATTTGGATGGCTCTGATCATTTTCTACTGTGGTTGAACATGAGGCCCACTTAGCAGTTTCTAGAGGGAGGAAAGGAAGAAAATCTCAGTTGGAAGGATATTAATACAAGTTTAGTCAAATGTTTTCTTGTTTTAAAACACACGATTATTTTGAGCAATTGCTTCTTACATCAGGCACAAATAGAATATAAGTTTGTATGGGACATGAGAGCTGGAACTTAACAAATGAAAGGATACGAAGGTAATGAAATAGTATCTTAAACACATGTTCCACAAAGTAAGGTGCATGGGTTGAATTTTGGAAAGGAAACGGTGCAAAGTGGGCCGCACTCATCATTTTCATGGAAGATGGACCTCACTTGTTTAAGGCATTGTTTATGTACTTAATTAGTAGATTTTCAAAGTCACAAGCAAGCTCAAGATGGCCCATATATCACGGGATAAGTTGAAAAGGCCAGCTGTGCAATTTCTCGCCAGATTCTCGAGACAAAGTAGAATGGAAAAGTAAGAGGAGCCTCTCATTTTCGATGGACAAAGCAACTTTTCTACAGTCTTGTGTGGAGTTTTTCTTAAAAGAAGAAAAGAGAAAATTTTGAATTATTCTTCTTGATTTTATTGAGAATTACTCCTATATAGGGATGCATATGAGCCGGATATGATGCGGAACCGTTGTAAATCCAAGCCCAGATTGGTTTTTATAGGTGCGAACTTGGATCTGGATCCGACGTTGAACCTATATGTTGTGGGTAGATCGGGGCATCAGCTAAAATATCATTAGTATAATTGGATAAAAGGGCTCAAAATTAAAATATCTTTTATATTAATTAATTTCTTCACTGGGCTATTGCCTGCACCCTCCAAATAAAGACCCTGACTCTACCGTTGGCTTCACCCACAATGAGCCCCACCATGCTATCTTCAACCCAAATTATCTAGTCAGAAGATAGATTTTCCTTTTTATCGTGAGATGAGATGATGAGATGGTGCTGTGTGGGTACAATTTCTCGCCACTGTTGGATTTAAAAGCCCAACCTCTTCAGCTCTTTTTGCCTCAGACATTCGCACAGTCAAAGAAACCAACATAACAATAATAGCCAGAGAGAGAGAGAGAGAGAGAGAGATTGTTGTTTGTGGCATCTGCTTTGCTTTCCGCTTATGGAAATCCAACGCCAGCAGTTCAAGAAATCAAGGTTCAAAAGGGTATGCGTTTTCTGTGGCAGCAGCCCCGGAAAGAAGAGCAGCTACCAGCTTGCTGCAATTCAGCTCGGCAAGGAATTGGTACTTCAGATTACAATCACTTCTAATCAAAACAACATAAACCCATCTTCTAATTTCGACTGAAAATCACAAGCAATCACTTGTTTCCTTGCTTTCTTTTGAATTTCTCTGTTTGAATTGGTTTGGTGCTCTGTTTAGAGAGAAGAAAGATTATAGCAGAAATCCTTTAAACTGATGTTGTTAATGAACAAAAACCATTCATTCTAGTGTGTAATGACTGCATTTGAAAGCCCAACAGAGAAAATGTGAGGAAAGGACCAAGGACATCTATTCAATTGAGAAACACTTCTGGGGTACTCTGTTTTATAGTCCTGTTCTGATTTTTTAAATGAATTTTCAGGTGGAAAGGAGCATTGACCTTGTTTATGGAGGAGGGAGTGTTGGTTTGATGGGCCTTGTTTCACAAGCTGTTTATGATGGTGGTCGCCATGTGTTGGGGTATGGTGTAGTTATTACTCTCTCTCTCTCTCTCTCTCTCTCTCTCTCTCTCTCTCTCTCTCTTCATATGGGGTAAAAAGTATCAAACATTGCAACTTCTTCTGATTTGAGGATTAATTGCTCTTTCTGATTCTTACAGGGTTATTCCTAAGACACTCATGCCTAGAGAGGTAGCATATTTCTACCTACTTCAATTGATTGAGGAATTACTACAAAAAAGTTTGAAATCTTGGTTGTTTTCAGATAAATGTTTTAATTTGAAACATGGGTTGATTTCAGATAACTGGAGTAACAGTAGGAGAAGTGCGGCCCGTATCAGGCATGCACCAGAGGAAAGCAGAAATGGCGCGACAAGCAGATGCCTTCATAGCATTGCCCGGTATACACTATTGGTCTAGATGTGATTGGTATACCATTACGTTCACAAAATTTGAATACCATGCATTTAAAATATCTGCTAATACATTATGTATGGGACTTTTATGTGAGTATTGAAGAAAAAAAAAAAAAAAACATTGTTTAGCACTCTACTATAGTTTCCTAATTTATGTGGTACTTGCATCATAAATTAGTTAGTTTCCTTTTGAATTGAAAGATTTAATTTCTTTTACTGATCAAGAGTTTGGTAGCACATTGGTTGAAGCATATTTTATATCATCATCATAATCATCATAGCCTTATTTCAATCAGTAGCTATATTATTACCTCTAGATATCATATTTGACCCGGTCTCAACCAGGCAGCCTGCTATAAAAATTGATTACGGAAAGTCATGAAACTAACCATTTTTTAACTGCACGGAACACTTGACTTACCCGCATAATTAATCTTATACCATTAAATGATGTTTTATCAAAACTTTTGAGTCTGGAACGGACTTATTCTTTACTATTATCTTAATCCCTTTACCCTTTAATATGCAATTGCATGTTGCATGCTTTCACTGTCATTTATTTGTGTGATGCTAACTAGTCCTGTGGGATGACCAAAACAGGTGGGTATGGAACACTAGAAGAGCTTCTAGAGGTGATCACATGGGCGCAGCTGGGGATACATGACAAACCGGTAAAACCAGTGCTTAGAATCTTAATGGCCTATTTGTTTAATCAGTAATGAGGTAAATGAAATTCTACTGAAGAGGTAGGTGTGAAAGATCCAAGGTAAAAAAGATACAGAACTACGTGAGACCAGTGTACATGACCTTTAATTCTTCACTTCCAGCACCTTAGGGCACGTTTGTGTACATGTAACTTCCATGGAATGAAGAATTTGCCACATCATCAAATTCTATGGTTTTTAAATACCTCGGAAAAGGTTTTCCGGGGAAGTTAAAGATTCATGTTTGGTGTAAAAAGTTTTTCCTCGATAAATTGGTAGTAATGTTGTTTGGTGCAGCTGCGAATTCCTTACGGAAAACTAGTGTTTACTGTTTAATGGTCAAGGTTTTTTTTTTTTTCTTTTGTAAAGATACGGGCATAAGAGGGTTATTGTTTGATGGACATTGGAGCTTCATGAAACTATTTTCTATAGATTGGGTTTTGCATAAAAAATGGGTAGGAAATGGAGTTTATAAATGGGGGCTAGTTTTCTATGAAAATAGACTTCCCATGTCTCCCCATAGGAAGTCCATTTCCATGGTAACGAAGAAAAGGGTTAAAGTGGCAAAAAGTTGATTCCGCGGAAAACTACCGAACCAAACGCTTGAAAAGTAGGTTTTCCGCGAAAAACCATCCACTTTTCCACGAAAATGAACTACACAAACATGCCCTTATTATTTAGAAATCTTAAGAATTAAATACCCAATTGAACAAATGGTTGAATGAGGGGTATTATCAGTTTTTCCTCACCTCATATTACATTCCTCTCTTTTTTAATTCCCCTTCTCATATATCAAGGTACGTATTTTTTTGGGTGCAGGTGGGTTTGTTGAATGTTGAGGGGTACTATAACTCCCTATTGTCTTTCATAGACAAAGCTGTAGATGAAGGATTCATTACACCAGCTGACCGCCACATTATAGTATCTGCCCAAACTGCCCATGAATTAATGAGGATGATGGAGGTATGTGTTATAATATGCACATGAGACATTGTCTAATTATAAACGTGTAGTACCATCTCGACTTTCTCTGGGGAAAAATGTACTATATTTGGACGCTGAGACTCGAGACTCGAGTCTCGAGAGTTACTTATGGAAGAAAGCTTTCTCTGTGGTAATGATAACATGTGGTACATGATAATATTACATTTGAGGACTACAAGAGACCAACCAATTGGGTTTAACGACCCCAGTCTTCAGAAAATTGCATGGGTTTATTTGTCTGTGTAAAGTGAAGGACAAGGCTTCAATCACTTTCATGTCTGTACCACAACTACTATGTTAGGTGTGAAAGGAAAGGGCTGAATTGTTGAGAGAGAGAGAGAGAGATTAATTAATAGTAATTGAGTAGATGTTCTTGGTCCTGCTCTAACTGGGTTCATCAACCATCAACCCTGGGTTTGTGTCTAGTGTATACACCAATTAATAACTGGATCTGTCTGGTTACACCATGGACCTAACCCGGGCCCAGATCAATTGCAGAAACCTTAATAGAAGGCAGTGTAAATGCTAGAGTTTCTTTCTTTCTTTATTCATGGGCTGCCTTAGCCCCCACATTTTCCAACTTTCTCCATCTAAGGCTGGGATTCACCTGTCTTCCCTTGTCAAACTTTCTCATCCACCATTCATGGAGAGATATGATGATGTGCTGTTAATTTAGATGGACCACAGCATCAAATCGTCGGATTTTCTCTCTCTTATTCATCATCATTATCATTCTTAATTTCTTACCCTTATAGCATGGACGCGAGTATGCTTACTCTGTCCAAAATCCAAATTGAAAAAGTCACATCACATTTCCTTTTTTCATTATTCACCCAAGACAGAGTTTCTAGGAATATAGTACTGCAACAAGCTTCAGATTATTTTGGTCCATGAACTACTGGTCCATGGAGTCCCATCAGTTTTAAATTGGTGGTCCACTTGCAAGTGTTGACTGTGGCACCACCCCAAAATTCTCAGTGGTAAGTGATGGGCCATGTCCAAGTGTTAGTACATAAATAGGAAGGAAAAAAAAAGGGTTTGGGCCTCAATGAGACTCTGATGTCTTTAATCCATCATTATCATCGATGTAGTCTTTTTAACTTATTTATTTAGGATGATTTATATCAGTGAAAAAAATATTAACTCAAGTGACTATATAAATCCAATCAAGTACTCAATTTTACTGCTTGACTCGTTTGACTATTGAGTCAACTCAACTTGTCCTCACTCAGGCGACTCAAAGTAAGTTTTTTTAAACCAAGTGATCAATTCTCTTAGACTTTTCCTGAAACCCTAATTTGTTTTGTGCAGGATTATGTGCCTAAGCACGATGGGGTGGCACCCAAGTTGAGATGGGAGGTAGAGCAATTGGGTCACACAGAAAAGTCAGAAATCGCACGTTGACTGTACCTTATAAATACGATCATAACATAGCTCATACCCTACGTCTCCAAAAATCTTCATTTATTGTGATTTTTCATCTTTTCAACGTCACAAAACTAGATTATAGTCCTAAGTCCGATGTCATTACGCGTTTTCTCATGTCGGTGATACTGTAAGTCTGTAACCGTGTCTTTAATTTTTAGGGGCCTTTTTGTTCTATTGATGGGTTGCTGTTGTTGGAGCAAAAACAGCAATGAAAAAAGGCAGAAGTGAGGGACAGGGAGATGGAGACATATCATGTGTATTGATGTAATTTCCTTTTTTTCAAGTCTAATTATTCTTGAGAGATCCACAATAGATGTGCCACTTGGTGACAAGACATTGGTTGGATGAATGGATAGGGTCAGTCCAAGTGGATTTATGGTACAAGATTTCATTAGGTTCATTTTGCATGACGGGTAGTGCACATGTCATTTGGGTGCAACCATGCGCTATAAAGATTCTCTTTGGTTGTATGAATTGTCCTTTAGTAATTTATCTTATTTGGCAAGAAATTGGGGTTGTGTAGATCTTATCAAACCATTATTACGTACTTCGCTGGTAAAATAAAATTTTAAAATTATAATAAGCTCGTTTGGATGGGAAAAAAAAAATAGAGTAGAGTCAAGATAAATGGGCTCTAACAGTCTAAAATTTCAACTCTACTCCATTTGGCTAAGTCTGATCCGATAAATAAAGTAATGTTGTGAGACACATATATTCTATTTCACTTCAACTCTAAATACTTTCATTTTTTTGAATAAAAGTGGATTCTACTCCAAACATTAACTTCAAAATAAACATCCAAATTGAGTGAAGTAAAGTATTATACTTTAACTTCAACCTACTTTTCTTCTACTCCACTCCACATGTGAAATTCACTTCATTTTACTCCACTACTCATTTATCCAAATAGGCTCACATGCTATTTGTGTCGTTTATAGAATTAGCTTGATGAAAATACGAAATAGATTCTACGAAAACTTCTCAATTTATTCCAGTCATTTCGTTTCATTCATTCTAATTAATTTCTAAGTTGAATGGATAATGAACGCAGTGTTTGTTTAGCAAGTGGTAAAGTAAATTTTATATTAAAGTAATCTCAATTGCCATTTAAGTTTACCATGTCCGATTCATCAAAACAAGTGGGAAAGTAAAGTTTCAGCCACTAAAAAAGCTCACTTTCACTTTACTACAACCTAAATATTTTACCTCATAAAAGACAAGTAGAGTGATTATGCTGTATGCGTGGGAAAAAATGATATGATACTTCAAAACTAAGGGTAGTTTTGCGTAACACATTTTCTCCAAAAGAGGAATAGAGAAATATATCAATTTTTCATTGCTACATTTTTTATCATTTGATGTCATTAGTGTTTGCAAAAAAAGACTTTTTTTTTTTTTTTAGTTTTGCTTTAAACTTCTGCAGATACATGAAAAAGCTTTTTAAGCATCCAATAAAAGGTATAAAAGTGCATTTTGGAGGCTTTCATTTCTACAGCAATGTGTCCTAAGCTGCCTCATTAGAGTTCAACTCCCAAATTGTAACTAGGGAGTACCATGGCTCTGAAGTTTCAATTCCTCTTCATAGACATGTGCTCCATTTCATACAGTTTCTTATTGAAACCTCAATGTGGCTCCTTTTCTCTTGGCCTTTAATGCACTCGCTCTCACTAGTACATTCATATCGCTAACCAGTTGATCTTATGGGTTGCAATATACACCAAAATAAGCGAGAAGCTGTATAAACACACACACATATATATATATATATATATAACATGATTGAGACAATTTTAACTACTCAATTTTCTAGTTGATCATCCACTGAGATGGATGCTTTCTCATGTGATGGGATTAGCGTTGTAAAATTCAAATTCTACTAAAAAGACACACAGCAATAGTAAAACTCAACAGGCCAAGCTCAAAACAAATATAAAAATGGTGTTTTCTTTGCAACGATAAGAAGGACAATGATGAGGTAGAATTGTGAGTGCCTTTTTTTCTTACAAACGTGGACCCGAGAAATGAATGGTAAGAGTGTCCTTGCCCATCCAAGACATAGATGTAGGACCACATCTACATAGGGCCCACCAAAAGGACAGTGGAAAGCATTAAACCGAAAACCAAGTGAGTCCCACGTAAATGGAAGGATGGACCTCCGACCTAGTGAACCAAAGCCAATCTATTCAATTATTGGTGAGGAAGGACAGAGGACACCTGTCTCCTTCCATGTGGACCATGCCCACCAATGGACAGCTTCCGAGTGTATGAAAATGGTAGTTGAATGAAGCTTCTCTCTCTCCCTCCAGCTCCATGTTTGTGGATAAGGGTGCGTGGGAAAGTGGGAACTGTATTCATGGAATGGGATTTGGCTAAAGAAAGTCAACAAATACCAAAAAGAGAGGGCATTGGGAATTATATCTTTCTTTTGTGCCTCCTCTAGTTTCCTTCCTTTTGTATGCATATGTTTGAATGGAAGTAGCCTTTTTCTTGTCTCGGGAGATGAATATAGAATGGAAAACATCATCTAGAATCTTAGATTCCTTGAGTCTGATTGTGGTGTGAACCATGTCACCATACATTCCCACTTTAAGAAACAGTTGAGAATCTTTTGGGCAATTAGCAAAACATCAGGCAAAGGTAACTACTAATGTCAATGTTCTTGAGAGCCAGATTGGTGGAAAGAAATTGGGGAATTTGTTCTAGGAAAATTTTTAAAGCGAATCCATATTCTATTAGTAATTCATCTCCTGGAATTTATCAAATGCCAACCCCTCATGAGCATTGTTAATTCTTGAATTTTTAGACAGATTGAGGGTAGATTTGTGCATGAGAATCATTAATGGAAAATGAAAATGGGTCCCAAAGATTTTATTTTATTTTTTTGTGGAAAATGAAAAGGGCTTCCAAGGGAGAATGGTTCTTTGTGGTTCTATGCTAATATTTCAATGAAAGAGTAAAAGCATTTTTCACAATCTTTGCAGAAAGAAGATTTTGATGTAAAAGGTAGATAACTATTTATGGTTGTTTTGCCCCCATTAAACAATAGAAATTGGAGTATAAAACCATGCAATTCTATCCTTGATGAAATCAGGGGAACCCGGGGTATCCATAATTTATGTGGGGTAAAAGGATCATAGATATCAGCTGCTGTTTTGATGGACCCAACTGTGATCACTGTATCATGAGAATGCCAACCTTTTGCCTTCTCTTTTGAATGTGGACTGCTTTATACTAAACTGTTTGTTTGGAGGCCACCAATTGAAGATTTTATATTATTTCCATGAACAGAATTAAGGGATGCTTAGTTAAGGTGGGATCCCACCCATCAGTTAAGCTATCTGGATAGCCCCATTTGTAGGGAGTTGAACCCAAAGGACAGCATCCATGTATTCGAGCCAAAGATCAAATGGATCGCCTGCAATTACCCATATCCAATCTGTTTATTAAATGGCTCAGTCAACCCTTGCTCGTGCCTTTTGCAGGTAGATCAACCTGACTCGACCAACCTAACTCACTTATGTTGGACAAAGGGTTGTAGATGCTTTGGACCAACCCTATCCATCCCAAGTATTCAAATCTAAAGAGTTGAGCATGCCGATGCCCGGTCCATCTCACTCAAGTGGACCTAACCTGATGAATGACTCAAATGGTGTCAAGTAATCACTTGGATTTAAGCATTATCTGATGACCCATATAACTAATCAATGAGAATAGAACTTAACTTTAATTACAAAGAAACACAAAAAAATAGCATTAGTGATAATGAACTTGTAATTATTATTTATACTAATTTATTCATTGGGTGTTATAAATATATAAGAAATATATTATAAATGGTTAGACAGGTCAAGCGGATCGACTTTAACCTAACCTCGTTACCTCCAGGTTAGGTTAACCGTTAACCTCACCCCACACTGACCCGCATATAGGCCGGAGTGGGGTTTGGTCCGATCAGTCGGGTCGGGTTTACAGATCAGGTCAAATTTTGCCACCTCTAAATTCATGATGTATGCATTACAACAGCATCCCTTTGGAAGTTGAAAGAAAGGGCTTCTCCTGTTACCTTTCATTTTCACTTTTCCTCCAAAATGTTCCCTTCTTTCATCCCTTTTTCCTGCATAAAAGAGCATAGATGTAGACTTTAATATAAAAGGTGAGAGAGGGAGAGAGATTAGCGGCCCATGTCCAGCTCTACATATTGAGTCAACCTCACATTACGCACTCTATTAAAGATGATGGGAACATCATTCTACATTTGATCACCAAAATTCATTATGTCTCAAGGCCAAATGGGAATATGAATCCAAGATTCTTGAGAGATTTGGACTATGGGGTTTAGTTATAAGAACACCCTTGGCTTTGTTTTTAATTATAAAAAGAACTTGCAATAAAGGGATATTCCTAAAATGGTCCATTGACTTCATAAATATTTCTTTACTGGTTCTTTGGGTGACGGTGGTGGGTATGGAAACAGTGGTTGTTATGGTGGCCCACAGTAGCTGTGTCTGACTTGTGAAAAGCAGGCCCCACTTACCGCAAGAATAAGGGCTAAGAGAATGTTTTTGCTTTACTTGTGACCTTTGATTGGGCTAGAAAATATATGTAAATAGGTTAATTAGTATCTGACCCATAAGCACAGATTTAATCTCAAAAATAATCGGGTAAGGGTCAAGACTCAAGCACCCCCAAATCACCTTCTATAGTTCAGTCCCCAAACTAACAAAAATCAAACCATATTATGAGATTTATGATGATAGTAAATGATAAGGGAGAAAAGTAAGTTATTGTGAATGAAATGATATTGGGGGAAGTGTAAGGATATGTGGGCCAATGTACACAAAACTTCTTAGAGGGAATGATGAACATCCACTCCTTGGATTTATGTTGAACATGGACTGTTGCTCCCTTTTATTTTTTGAACACGACTGCTAGGATCCAAAGGAGATATTCAGTGCATGGGCCATCTACTGTAGGTCCTGTCACAGTTGCAGTTTCGACAACTAAACCATGGGCCCTACTTATATGAACCCAAACCCAAAGTAATAGACATATTCTCTGGCCATCCAATGTATGTTACTAACTTGACATAAGCATTCAGTTCCATCTACCGAAGCCCAATCAAAATTGGTCTCACAAATAATTACTTCATGTTCTCCAACTCTGGCAATTGAAATAACAACAATACACTGATTAAACACTGTATAACTTCAATGTCATGACCTTGAATTTCTCATTCAAAGCAAGCAATTGTGCTTCTTCCTATCAAGAATAGCAGTGTCCACTTTTCTGCACAGACGTTGTCATGGTTACAACTGAAAGTGGTAGTAGAGACATGGATTTTGCACATGAAGTTGAAGTATTTAATACGATAAGATATGGATACATTGTCCAATTTGAAGTATCCAGGTACCTGAAGTAGCCTGGCATAATAAACATTTTCACCGTGAGCTTCTGGACTGCGGATCTTAAAGGGACATTTACATGAGAAATTATATGGTCCCATGTTCTAGAGGGTGATCTCATGGCCCTGAATGTAGACAGAGGATGTATTAGATTGTTTCAGATTTTGGCCTATATATAGGCAACTAAGAAAAAAATTACAGTAATAGGCCAGAAGAATGCCAATGAATGAATGGTTAGGATCTTCCAAGCTGAATTAGTTCCCATCCCAAATCAACAGTGGCATCCGACCAGCAATCTGGATTGTCAAACCGTGGACTAATACAAAACTTTCCATCTCAGGAAGCTTTAGCTCTGCAATTACTTAGGGTCTGCCTGTTTGCATTAGAATAGATAGGAATTGAATGCATATGGTGGTTAAAAATGAAGATCAAAGGTGAATTTCCAAAAATGAGCATCAAATAGAATCTTCTTTTGATCCTATGTATTCAATTCATATGTATATTAATGCGAACAAACAGGGCCTTATAATCTATAGCTTAAGACTAGCTGATGAAACTTAAAGGGAGAAATACGAATACCAACCGCTGGTGTGAAACATATGGCCTACCTGGTGACCGGTGAGCAGTTCATAACAATTTCCAAATCAATGCTACTTCATTCAGGTGTAATTCAAGCTTGAAACTTTCTTCGCATGAGTTTTGAATCTTTGGCTCTCTAGTTTGTTTTGGATATTTTTGAATCAATGCTACTTTTCTAAGGAAATAATAATCTAAAAGGATTAACATGTATCATTGGATCTGCAAGGAGGTCAGTTTTCCTCTCCTCGCTTGTGTGAATTCGTCTCTCCTTGCACTCCTATAGAAAAGTCATAATGATTTTCCTTTTGGTGAGTTTAGCTGAACAAGTTATTACTACCCAAGCTTGTGTTTGATGATCAACCAACCCTGATGATCCATTGCCATCCATAAAAACAAAACCTGGGACCCAATTTGCCCATAGACTAGAACATCTTGATACTCTTATGTCCATTGAGTATCGGTATTATTGTACATGTGTTGATACCTATTTCAAGATTCATGATTCCCTTAAGTCTTAGCAATTATACATTGTATTAAAGCATCCCATTGATAGGACACTATCCATATCCATGTATTAGATAGATTTTTCGAGTCAGAGTTGCACCCTTCTCCCTGTTCCATGTTTGCAATGTATTGATGATTCAGTATCTGTATTGCATACCAAAGACAAAAGATAGCAGACTTTTTTGAACTAGAAGTGTTGAACAGATCAGATATTAACAAAGCGTCTTAAACAGAAGAATGCAAATACAAAAAAACCTATCCGAAGCCTGCATGATGATTTAAATCAAGAAGCAACTACTTATATTAATAAACCAATACACGTGGCAAGACATACCTTTCAAAAGATTTTCCATTGAAATTGCTTCTCAGATGAAAGAAGAGCATCTCGTACACTGATGAAACTGCAAATAGAGGATCTCAACAATTTAAGAGTCAAGCTTCACAAGACTGTGATTCTCTTCTTAAAGTGTGTTCTGTTGTGCACCATACTTTTTATCCTCTGCCGCATCTCATCTTAAGCATTGTTTGTAGGCAGCGAAAACTTTTACCTTTTTTCTACCTCTTCTGACACTTTCAAGTTGGAGTGAACTCTTTCTTACTTCTTCATGATCAAGAATTACGTTTCCCTTCTCTGTATCTGATTAGCTGCTTCTATACAGTGCAGACTTTACATCCACTGATCTCTGACAGCCACTGCATCCATTTTCATGAACAATCTATTTTGGATTGTTATCTACCACATAATTACTTTATATCATCACCATACACATGGGGTATGATCCATGCTATTCATCAAATGGCCTATCATGAATGACAACTACATGGCCTATCATGAATGACAACTACTAAAAAAAAATCCAGGATGATGTTAATGGTTTGACTTTCTTAACTGTTTATGAAAATATGTATTGTTGATGGCATTCTAGATTGATGGGTTAAGGTATGATGATGATGTATTGTTCATAGGACGTGTATATTAGGCCGTTTTAATATTTTATTGTTATTGTTATTATTTTTCATAGTTAAATGGTAAATTATATCAAAAAAGAAAGAAAGAACAAACACAGTACATTAAAAGGTATGGAAAAAAGGAAGTCATGTCCATGAGGTCTTTTTAGTTTTATTATCATTGATAACACTCCATGAATAATGGATGGTAAATGTGTCATAATAGTTTATCTTTAATAATACACAAGTTCTCGATACAACAATGCATTACCATGGATGTGTGATACATTATTGTAGTAATTAATTGGGTGGTTTGTTAATATCTTACCTGTATTGATTAGATTCTTTGGTGGAGAACATGCTCCACTGTATTGATTACCCAAAAAAAAAAAAAAAATAGAAGAGACCTGCTGATTCTTCATAGTAGAATTCTATCATATCCCATTTTATTACCTAATGACAAATCAAACATTTTGGCAGGCATAATGGTTTGTGAAACAGACACTAAAGTTAATGGGATACATTCAACCTCCCAATCTTAACACTGGCTTGGATTTCGATGGTTCAAAATTCTGAATTATTATCAAGCTTTTTCCTTCCCTCTGTTCTTTCAGTCTTTTATCCAAAAAATGTGATCTGAAATCTCCCAAAATTGTGATTTTATCATTAGAACAAATGACTTCTGGAACAGTTTCCATTGTAAAGTGTATATATGTCAATTTATATTCCAAAAGTGCAACCCACTCTAATTTATAAAATTGGAGACATTTAAATAGCCTGCCGCTAATGGTACTCAGTCAATCATGAATCTAGTCATACTCTAGTATTTTATACTCACTCTCCTTGTGTTCGTAAGGAGAAGAGTAGGTGAAAATCTTTCATTAAAACTGTAATTTAAGTAGTGACCAAGTCAAATAATTGCATTTCTACTATTTCAAGTGGTCTTGCATGAGTATCTGTAGTTCATATAGAACAACACTGATCTTCAAAATAATGAATCAATGGCCGCAGATCAATGATTTCTGAATGGTATACAGCTTGAATGGAAACACTACCACAAGCAATGTAGATTCAGTGCTCAACAACAAACAAAAGCAACGTCACTTCCCATTCATTGTAGAATATCAGAGGTTGTTAGAAAGAAGCGTGCATGCGAACATGCCAGAACTCAGGAGAATGATTTGGCCACAGAGGAAGTAGTGACCAAGCCAGAGAGTAGACCTACAATAAGGGCACTGTTGTAAGTGGTGGGCTCCCCTTGCATTGAATTGTTCCGGACATCTATATAGGTGTCATTCAAGAATGGCCCACCAACAAGCGCTCCTACGGCGACATTTGGATTGGCTTCAGTTGATTCCAGCCACTGGAACCCCTTACAGCCTGTTTTTGCGTTCTTTGGAATTGAAGCTCCCCTGTGGTGCACCTGCTCTGGATACCTACTCCCATATCCGACAAGATAGCTCATCTTCATTGGATTGTCACCCAAGACATAATCAACCTAGAAAAGTACATGAGTTTATAAGATGATTTTCAAAAGCCTTTGCGTCAATTCATTCAAAATATATTGGAATATACAACTCATCCTTATCATCAAAGCCTTGTTCCAACTATGTTGGGGTTGGCTATGTGAATTCCGATTCTCCATTCTGGTCTATCCTAGGCAATACCGGGATATATAACTAGTAGAGTTTTATTAAGATGTCCCGAATTATAGCAAGAGGAGGTTCAACAATCTTTCATGATCAATCTTTCATGTGCATTCATGTACACATGCCAAGGCACACAAGCAACCTACAAGCAATCCCCAAGATGAGCCCCACCATGTACATGATCCAATCCATTAATTAGAAAAGAATACGCTGTGGTTGGGTGACATTGTAGGAAATAGATATGCAGTTCAGACCCAAGAAAAATGGAAATCAGTCCACATTCAATTACATGTGAAGCAGCCTCGCCCCTATCTATGCAACATTTGGACATGAAACATGTATCTCCATTAGAATGGGCATGGAAATAGTGGAGAGAAATATTAGCAGACCAAAGAAAAAATGTCTAAGCCACAACAAAATGTCTAGTATGTTGACATATATATTGAGAATGTACCTGTGATATGACAAACTTGCGGATATCTGCAGGCGTCAAGGATTGTCCGCTGCAAGACACTTCTGGGGTCTGCGAAGTGAGCATGTAGTCACTGTAAACTAGAGCCAGGAATGCAGAAGCTACAGGGTGTAGCAGAGCATTCCATTCACTTATCCATATCAAGCCACCTGTGGAGCAAGTCATGAATAAATGGATGATGCTCATATTAATGTTATTCCGATTTATAAACTGCAGAGAGGATTTCATTTGTGAAAATTTTACATATTTTTAAGCATATAAAACATCAATGAAAGCTACTATTTTATCTTCAGTGTCCCAGTTAATTTGGACGTCAAACCTATAAATGCTTCTTTCCTACAGATGTCATTCAACTAATCCATGACTAGATTTTCAAAGAGGGTGTAGACAGGTTGGGCCTTTGGCAGTCTGCCAAACCTGAGTGCTAGACATGCCATACTTTTCTTCCTTTTTTCGCTAAAGATACTTTTCAATTATGAACGAACTCTATAATTATTTATAAGGCTGAATCTTGGTCCTTTACACAACTATTTTTTTCATATATTTAAATAGGGTCGAGTTTGAGTTATGAATAGCTTGCAAATTTTGTGGAAATGTGGTTGTTCAGGTTTGTTTATAAGCATGATGGCGATGCATTTTCCCTAGGGAGAATGCAAAGCTCCACATGGGAATCACACCCTCCGTCCGTGGGAGAATACAAGGCACAACAGCCAAGGGGATTTGAACACTCAACCTCCCACTCTAATACCATGTTGACAACCACTTACTCTAAAGCTTAAGATGACAGAGAACGGTGTAACAATGTATAACAAGCTTACAATAGGAATCAACCCCAAAATATGACAGGCCACTTGCCCTACATATTGCCATCCTTAATAGAATCTTATGAGGAGACCAAGATCAATTTTTTATCTTTTCAAATCTTGAATTATTCTAGTTATATTGGGCGTAGTAATTGTTCCAATATGTGGGCAATGAATATGTTAGTTTGCTCATGTCAGAGCCAGAGCTTGGAATTGGATAGCTCGATGAAATTCTGCAACAACTCAGTCGAGCAAAAGCCACCAGGATGGAGCCAATCGAAGCACGATGTTATGCAACTAAGAGAAACAAGCACATAGAGAACATAAAATTCTGCAACAACTCAGTCGAGCAAAAGCCACCAGGATGGAGCCAATCGAAGCACGATGTTATGCAACTAAGAGAAACAAGCACATAGAGAACATAAGTAAATGTTTAAAAGTGAAATTTACCCTGTGTTCTACTGAGTGTAGCAGAAGGGGAATCAGGCAAAAGTTCACATATAAGTGCCTCAGCAGTTTTCCTGTACCTCTGGAGTCCAACCAACTCTGCTTTTTGGACATTAGAGGCAAAGAAATCTACTCTGGACAAAAGAACCTGGTAAAGGTGAACAAAAGTAATGATTCAAATTTCATAGAAAGGTAATTGCATTTACAAAATGTGGAACTATTACAAAGGTACATGGGAGAAAAATGTATACACCTGCGTCCCTGCAAGCTTGTTGTCCCAACTAAACCATGAAGTACGTCCCCAGTTTGCAAACTTATATCCATTCTCTAAAGCAACATAGCTGAGGTATGATTCGTCCCCAGTCGCGTGATAGATCCAGGCAGCCGCCCATAGGAGCTCGTCAGTATATCCTGTAGAGTTGTAGTACTTTTGGACTTTGGGAATGCTGACACTGTAAGACCCTCGATGAGTGTCTGCGAAAGTAAACAGCTGTTCAGCATGCTCCAGAAGCATCTCTGAATAAGTGGATTCTTCCGTTTTGAACACCAAAGAAGCTGCTGCTAGAGCGGCTGCTGTTTCTGCTGCTACCTCTGATCCTGGGTAAGACGTGTTCAGCTGTGTAAGAGGCCTTTTCTCCGTCATGGTTTCTGGCCTCTCCCAACATTTGTGGTCTATTTCAGGATCTCCCACCTACCAACCAGAACAAGGAACTTCGGTAACATCATGACAGTTGTAATCGTAGAAGATAAAGAAAAATTAAATGAAACCAATGACATGCGTGTTTTGAATGTGTGACTGCACTGCATGAAAATTTTATAAGGATGCTTAAGAAACCCAGATAACATATTTAGGACTAAGGAGTAGTTGGTAAGAAAGGAATTGTAATACATGAAATGAAGCTTAAAAGGCTAATGAGAAAACGTGTGATATGGATCTCTCCTTTAAATGTTACAAGAGATTCTTAGATATAGCCTGTTTGTACTGTGTTACAGGTTTGCTAGACAAGATATGCAGATGTTAAACAATCCAGGGGTCACAGTGCTGGTGCTAACGCAGGAGAGCTCACTTCATGGGATTTTTCCCAGTTCTAATACCATGCCCGAATTATTTTCAGATTGAGACTTATAATTCAATAAATTAAGCCCATAAACTCAAGACTTCTGTTCCATTTCCATTTATAAATTATGAGTTACAAACATCAGTGAATTATGTTTAAGACTCTTTTCCTTTCGTTACATGTTGAATTGAAGATGAATTGGATAAACAAAAGCTCAAGTCGTTTGGATGTTATCATGCGTATCCATTCATCTTGCATTTGGGCAGTATGGAAATTGTAAACTACCAGAGTAAAAAAGTTGAGAAAAGCAATGTAGGAAAAAATGCAAATGCACAGAGTCTAGCATATGCTTTTCCAATGAGAACTTCTTACAAATATAGTAGCATTTAATTTGTGAGGACTAAGGGCCTGTTTGTTTGTATAAAATACATAGGAACTCATGCCATAAGTGGTTAAAATGAAAATCAAAGGCAAATATACAAAAATAATTATCAAATAACCTCCCCTTAAAAAAATTGGATTAAGGGAAGTTGTGAAGTGAATACCTAGCCATCACCCAAGTAACTCAATACCTAAGGAAAGTCAAGGTCGCATATGCATCTCCACCTTATTTCCCCCCTTCACACCCACAACACCCCCCCCCACCCACCGCGACCCCCTCCCCACACCCCACACCCCCCCCACCCCCACCGCGACCCCCTCCCCCATCATAGCCTTCACCCCACACCTCTTCATTAATCTTTCGGTGGAGCTCATTTGAACATGAATTCCTATTTATTCAAATTCATATGTATAATACAAACAAACAGGCCCTAAACAGTAAATATTACTGTAGATGAATTACCTGAATAATCAACACATTCTTGGAAGGATGACTATTGACCAGATAATCAGTAATCCATTTAAGTGATTCTTTTGCAGGCTCCAGATGGTTTGCTGCACTCATCTGATCCCCATATTCAAGAATGCCCCATGACAGAATTGTCGCTGTGAAAGCCATTGGAAAACCAAATTTCATATGATCCCCTGCATCGTACATTCCCTTTGATAGATCCAATCCCTCTTCATCTCCATCTTTTAGAGCTGAATCCCCTCTCCAAGAAATCTTGTTATTAACCAATTTACCAGCTACAGAGAGGGAGCGAAAAAGTTCATCCTAGTTAAAATTTATAAAAGCTAATACATTTACCATATGGATATCTTCCATGACTAACTAAACCACAGTCTTATGAGAACAATAACAGAAAAGGGGAAAATTTGAAACCGTGCATGTAACACCATTCAATCAGATGTAAAAAAGTTCTATAGATGCCATTCCTTTTTTTTCTCTAAAAAGGGTTAAACAATCAATACAATGTTTGCCTGTAGACTTTAAAAAAAAAAAAAAAAAAATTTAAAAGGACCCCAATTTGCAGTTACATCAACCGTCGATGATGCAAAGGGGCCATCAAATAGTCTCCCCTTCCATAAGAACTGATTAGCCCCCCTTCACCCTAGCAAATTAAATCACAGCAATGTGATTGACCACTCTAAATCTCCATCTTACATCATTCACTCCTCTCCTTTTTAATATTCCTTAGATAACCCCCATTGCTGCAACAGTACTAAACTTCTCAAAAACCCATCTTTCGACGCATTGTAACACCTCACACAATCCTCTGAAAAATTTTGAATTGTTCATGTACTCTACGAAAATAGTTACTTCTCAACAACAGTAATTTCTATTGTAACAGATCCCACATGAGGACTATTAAAAGACCATAATCAGCAAGCAAGATATCCTCATTCAAGACAATCACCAACTAATAAAATAACCAACTTCTAAACAAGAAACTAAAATAGAATTCAAAAGAACAAGTTTTAAAAAAACCAAAAAAAAAAAAAAAAAATTTACATTTCTGCACATCAAAGAATTGCAAGGCGAGGCCAAGCGCTTCTGAGTACTTCTCCACAATGGCACCCGGCAGACCGGGTACATGTGCAACACCACGTGATCTACGAACCGATATAACAGCAGCAGCAACAAAAACAGCTACAACTATCAACAGAATTGTGCAACATATACAGCAGCACTTGCGCCTCGCCATTCAGCGAAAACAGAGAGCAGTTTTGGGAAAGAGGGAGAGAGGAAAAAGGACAGTCTTTTTGGGTGGTGTTGTTTCCTAGGATTTGAATAGCAGAGGTTGAATGAGGTTGAATCAATGAAGGTGATTGTGGTGGCAGTTGGGTTAATTTGGTGGAAGAAGAGGGTGGATGAGTGGAGTACAGTTGGAGAGAGCTTGATGGAGAGGAGTTTTCGGGGCTTTGGAGGAAGGAGACAATGTGGGTGTCTTTTTTGTCTCAACAGAATCTCTCCAGATGTATTTGAAAAGGGAGGGAGGTTATATAACGACAACCCCCACTGTTTTTTCTGTTACTCTACCGTTCGGCTGCTTACATGGGCGGGCGGGGTGCAACTTGGGTCGGGCTTGTACTGAAACTGAATGGCTCGAACACACCGAAAAGAGGAATTTGAGTTGTATGGTTCGGGTACTGATGCAGGTAGGATTTGAAACCCGCATGCTATCGAAGACACTCACATTTGAATACATAGGAATTCATGCTCATTTGACATCGAAGTATGGATTATTAAGTTGGTTAAGCATAAACTCCATGAATAGAGGGGCGAAGGATATGCGGTAGCAATGCATATGGAATTAAATTTTGACGTTTGTAAGATTTGAATTACTAGAAAAGCGTTTGGGCATTCATTTTCTATATATTTTTTTATTCACTTTACATTAAAGAGGAGGTTATCTGGTGGTCATTTTTTAATAACCACCTTGGATCTTCAGTTTAACTACTAATGACTTTATAATCACTATGTATTTAGACAGCTTTGAGGCCTAGTACATTCAATAATCAACAGTTCTCACACACAAAAAGAAAAAAATTAAATCTATCCAATATTACATTTATAACTATCTATTTTATAGCCTTAAGATGTCAAGAATGAATAAAACTTTAAAATGAAGAGAACTTATAAAGCCAATCATAAATGGGACAAAGCTTCAAATTAAGATGATAAATTTTTATAAGTACGATTATCTCAACCAAAATGATTAACATTCTTTGCACTAACCACTTCTTTTTCCACTTGAAATGTAAGCATGCGACACAAACTCACACATAAACTGACCATCTTATTTTTATTACTTTGAAAGGTATCCTTTTGGTAGTTTCTTGAGAAGGTTAGAAGAATGATATTCCCAACGATCCTTCATTCAATATTCCACCGATAGAAGAGTTAACATATTCCAATGTGGACAATTTTGGCAACATTCTTTATGTTTATGCATTGTGTGGGCTGTCGCATCATCACTGTCATTAAGGCCGTGGCCAAATCAGAGTGAAATTTCTATTCGAGCTAAGTATTTATCAGACTGCGGCCTCGAGCACTATATAATATTATAGTATTCTAATATATTGATTTGCTTGTGATAGGCAAATTATCAAGTGAGGAACATAACTATGATCTCATTGTGATTTGCAGCCCATGTGGGGCCCACTAATGATTCTATCTTCGTCCTAAAACCTATACTACTCTCCCCTGATTGGCATCAAATTGGTTTCAAACATTCATTGTTGAGTACAACTTAAAAACATTTAAAAGTACTTTTCATGTCTTGATTAATTCTGTGGCCTCAATTTCTACACCATTTTATAACAAATGTGAAAATTCTGTCTTAACACAGGCTCGGGTCCCAGCCAACTGATCACTACTAGATTTCAATTACATTGATTAAACTAGTGGTTAATCCTAAATCAGATTAATAGCAAGCAATCCACACAAAGAGAATGACATAGGATTTATACATGGAAAACCCTATTCGGGAAAAAATCACGGGCATTATCATCTAGGCCAACAGACAACCAGGCATTATGTAAAGAAAGTTACAAGTCACTCACAACCCTTTCCAGTCGAAACTCAACCTAGGGACTGCGCGATCTTACCGACTACTCGCCGTGCACCTTCACTGTACTTGAACCGAACACCTCGAAGCCATTTTCAAGAAGTATCTACTTCAGAGGAGTAGAATGGAGCATAACCAAAGCTTTGATCTTCAGCACTGTGGACAATAGCCTTGGGGGAAGATGGATCTCTCAAGTTTTCTCTAGGGTTTTATCTTGATAGTTAGGTGATGTTGAATATAGATATAATGACTTTATATAGTCCTAGATTCGTGCCTCAAGAGTTAGAAGTTGATTAGGATCAACAATATCAACTTGAGACAAATCAGGAGACAACTCTGGGCAAGTTTCTGTTTTGGCGCCAATATTCGCTCGAGCGGACAAGCTTCTGTCTTCGAAAATTTGAACTTCAGACGATCGCTCAAGCGATCAAATAAGTTGGGTTGAGTGAAGAAGCTTCTGTCTTGTATTCGCTTGGGCAAATAAAGGGTGACTCGAGTGAACTGCATTCTGCCTTTGGTGCTGAATGATGGGTTGAACGAACAGAAACATTGGCTTAAGTGAAGGAGCTTCTGTGAGAGTTCGCTCGAGCAGTCAAGGACATCGCTCAAGCGAACTGTATTCTATCTTCAACTTAGGAAGGATGGCTCGAGTGAACATTTGGAAGGCTTGAGCGAAGAGTGTTCTGTGAGAAGTTCGCTCGAGTGAATAGAGGATCACTCGAGCGACCATTGTCAGGTCCTAAATGAACTATACTTCTTCAACTAAAAACTTGGGCAATCCTTTTCTAAACAAACTTACATTATTAAGAGTTCCGGTTTTGTCCATTACCCAATGAATTAGCCAACCTAAAATCTTACAAAATGAAACTAAAATTTTAGATGCTTCATTATCGATGTATCTATATTTCCTTCAACCATCCCCCTTAACGATGATATCTTATGATACATTCACCTGTGCCCCCAAGCGGATGTCTCATGCGGGACCTACCCTACATACTCCCTTGTGGGGCTCACCAAGGGCCCCAACCAAAGCCCATTACTCACTAGCCTCTCCATTGTCATAAGCCCCAAGTTTTTGACACCATTCAGAATGGGATTTGACCATTGAATTGAAATCCAAAAATTTAATGCCTTCTAAAACCCTTTTTTGGGGTCATAGATCAAGGGATTAGAATGATCTAACATACTTAAATTTTGAAATATATAGGTTATATATAGATCTTCTGATCCCCTACCTCCTCCATGATCGGTCATTGGTGGCCCCTCTAGTGAGCCCCGAGAGAGAGAGAGAGAGAGAGAGAGAGAGAGAGAGAGTGTCTTTGGGATAGGACCAAACGAGAGAATAGGCCGTGTTTACTCCGCAGTCAACTTTGGTTGGCACATTCTCCTTCCAGCCAATGCATGTTCTATAAGGCTTGGTGGTTGATCATCTCTCTCTCTCCACATCCTCTCATCACACATGACCATGGCAATGGCTTGGTGGTTGATTATCTTAGCAGTTGCATCCTACTTTTCTTGCCCTTATCTTTTTCATTCTTCAGAACTGTGAAGAAGAAAAACATGAAATAGGCATTAATCAAGGAGAGAAGGAGAAGATGAGAAATGTGGTAATATGAAAAAGTAATAGTCCAAAAAATTTTACTTGTATTATTTTCTTAGAAATAAAATACATTTTCATGAAAATAAAGATAACCAAACATAGCATAGGGTCACGGGTAAGGGTCCTCATGGCCACGGCCCACACGGATCTGGGCGTGACTCAGGCCCGGGCCACACTGGACAAGCCCTAAACACCCTAAATTACAGGCAGAGCCGGCACTGGGCTAAAGCCCAGGAAGCCGCCACTTTAGGCCCCAATTTTTGTCCATTTTTTGGGGCCCCAAATTTCTTTAGCCCATATAATATATTGGTTTGTAAAAAAATAAAAAAAAGGCTGCCCAAGACATGAGAAATGACGCAATTTCTAAACAGCCCATTACAAAATGGCCATAAATTAACAATTTTGTGTTATATTTAAAAGTAAAAAAAAGGGAAAAAAAGAGTACGAAGCTTTGGAAATTGAAAAATATTAGGTCGACTATTATAGAGTAGTTTTGGATGCTGATTCACTTTCGACTGCGGAGATCAAATACACCCGGTCTCTCTCTCTCTCTCTCTCTCTCTCTCTCTCTCTCTCTCTCTCTCTCGTTATTCACAATCAAAATTGGGCCTCCTTATTCCCAATTAAAATTGGGTTTTTAGACTGCAAAACCGTTTTCAACTTTCCGTTTATATGTTTCACCGCTTTGTGTTGACGAGCCGAGAAAAGAATTAGGTGATTGAACATTCTCTCCTTTCCAAGTTTCAAATAATATTTTAAAAATGAGCCATTATTGTTTTTATCTGTTATTTTAATCTTTTTGACTTTTAAGGGGACAAGACTATTGATTAACATTTTTTTTTTATTATATAAAAATTTGTTGTATACATAAACTCAATATAAAAATAAAAGGGTAAGAAAAGGTACCACTAAGTTTAACCACAATATCAATTTAATCAAATGATCTTTCGCTTATTATGAAGAAAAAAAATCAGTTGAGTCATCACATTATGAAAATACAAATAATTTGTACATGGGTTTTGTTTGGCAAATTTGTTGGTTGTTGTTTATTTGATTTAATGATTTACAGATGCTCTAATGGTGTTGATTGAGTTATTCATGCTGGCCTAGCACTCTATTGTTTCGCAACCTCGGTAATTTTACCTGAATTTGAAGCTTTTGAATTTGAATTGATCGTTGGTTTTTGAGTTCTGCATTAGATTGTTTTCATACATCCTAAAAAGTGCCTCTTAGGGTCTAAAAAAATAAAAAAGACATGAAAAGTTGATGCACTTATTCAATCTCAATCAGGAGCTCTTGATAAGTTTGTTGTTGCTAAGAAACAAACAGATGATTCAGTTCCAGTTGAAAATTTTAATGATAAAGAATTTATAGATTCAGTAAATGAAGAGCATGAAGAGATACTTGATGAGGAAATTAATCAGTGGATTAATGAAAATGACAATGAGAATGATGGTAGTCATGAAGACCAAAATGTAAAATTTCAGCCTTCAAATGTTGATGATCTGAGTAATTGGGATAAGATGGATCATAATTTATGAGACATTTTAGTAGAAAGGGGTCCTAAAAGAAGAGTTGACGCTGTCAATTATCGTAAAGACGATCTTAATAGACACTTCTCTTCCACACACTACATCCGGCATTTATCCAATGGAGAGAAACATGATAGAAAGTGGCTTGTATATTTGGATGTTTTGGATAAAGTATTTTGTTTTTGTTGTAAGTTGTTTAAGGAAGAGGTGAACAAGACTTTATTGGCTAATGATGGACTTGGAGATTGGAGAAATATTGGTAAAAGGTTAAAAAGTCATGAAAGTAGTAATGAGCATCTCATGTGCATGAGCAAAAATGTATTGAATTAGATATAAGATTGCACAAGAATGAAACCATTGATAAAAGCGTGCAAGAACAAATCAATAAAGAAAAAGAATATTGGAAAAGGGTGTTGCGAAGGATAATGGCCGTGGTGAAAACACTTGCAAAAAATAATTTAGCTTTTCATGGGGACAATGAGAAGATTTATCAAAAGAGGAATATAATTTTTTTAAGCATAATTGCAATGATTGCCGAATTTGATCCAACAATGCAAGAGCACCTTCGACGAATTGAAATTGGTGAGGTTCATTACCATTATCTTAGCCAGGAAATTCAAAATGAATTGATACAATTGTTAGCGTGTGAGATTAAGAATGCAATCATTGCAAGAATCAAAGAAGCAAAATATTTCTCGATTACACTTAATTGTACTCCGGATGTAAGCCATGAAGAACAAATGTCTCTTGTGATTTGTTGTGTGGATGTTTCAAAAAGTCCAATAAAGGTGAAAGAATTCTTTTTAGAATTTTTAAAGGTGGAAGATACAACGGGGTTAGGGCTTTTCAATGTACTTCAAGAAGCATTGAGTACTCTTGAACTTGATTTTGATAATATAAGAGGACAAGGATATGACAATGGATCTAATATGAAAGAAAAACACAAGGGTGTACAAAATAGGGTATTCAACATAAATCCTAGAGCATTCTATACACCTTGTGGTTGTCATAGTCTTAACCTTGCACTTTGTGATATGGCCAACTCTTGTCCTAAGGCTACATCTTTCTTTAGAGTGGTACAACGAATATACTTGTTGTTTTCATCTTCGCTAAAGAGGTGAAAATTGTGTTGAAAGATAATGTAGAAAGTCTCATGGTCAAGCCATTGTCGGAAACACGTTGGGAAAGTCGTGTGGAAAGTGTTAAAGTTATAAGATACCAAGCCCCACAAATAAGAGATGCTTTAGTTGAATTGGCCCACACTACTGAAGATCCGAAAACAAAGAATGATGCGGAGTCCTTGGCAGAACATAGAATTGGTAGTTTTGAGTTTTTAGTTGGCATGATTATTTGGCATAATCTATTATTTGTTGTTAATTCCGTTAGCAAGGTTTTTCAAAACGGAGACATGCACATAGATGTTGCTGCTGATCAATTGAAAGGGCTTATTGCATTTATTGAAAAGTATAGAGAAACTAGATTTGTAGAGGCCATGATTGAAGCTAAAGAGGTTGCTGCTATAATGAATGTTGAGCCGGCATTTCAAGAAAAACGAATCATATATAGAAAGAATCAATTTGACGAGAACAATAATGAAGATGCGACACAGTCAACTAAAGAATCTTTTTTAGTGAAGTATTTCTTATATATTGTAGATTAAGCTCTTTTATCACTTCAAAGTCGGTTCGAACAGCTTCAAGTATATGAGAAAACTTTTGAATTTTTGTTTGATTTGAAGGATTTAAATGCTACCAATGATTAAGCTTTGATGTCCTATTGTGCTAATCTTGAAACTTTTTTTAGCAAGGATGCGCTTTCTGATATTGATGAGAGAGACTCACTTTTAGAATTGAAAGTGTTGAAAGAAGTTTTGCCAAAAGAAACAACAAAGCCAATTGATGTGCTCAATTATTTGAAGGTGATGGATAGTTGTTTTCCCAATACATGGATTGCATATAGAATATTACTAACTATACCAGTTACAGTTGCCTCTGGGGAAAGAAGTTTTTCAAAGTTAAAGTTGATCAAGTTTTACCTTCTGTCAACATGTCACAAGAAAGATTGAATGGATTAGCTATGTTGTCAATTGAGAATGCCATTGTTGATAAGATTGATTACACAGCTTTGATTAGTACATTTGCAGCAAAAAATGCTAGAAGAGTAGTGCTTAAATGAATTTGAAGTGATGTAATGACTATTGATTTTTCTATATATATATATATATATGTGTGTGTGTGTGTGTTTTGAATTTTGGTAATGATGAATTTATAACCCATTTTTTTAAAGCTAATTTTCATATACAATATACAAGGAACCCCTTTTGAAATCTTTGCTTTAGGCCCCAAAAATATCAGGGCCAGCACTGATTTCAGGCAAGGATTGGGCTAAGCACTTACAGCATGTGTTGGCCTTGGATGGTAATGGGTCTGTGTTTTTTAACTCGGGCTGGACCTTAATATGCCTCAGCCTGACCCTACCCAGACCACGAACACCCTAAATTACAGTCTATGCAAAACCACAATAACTAACCGGCCTCAAAAAGACCAGTCAAAAGTACAAACTCACTCGAGTCAAGACTAAGCTAAAAGGGCCGGGCCTGGGCTGAACCTTCCTATCGAAGGCCCGAGCTAGGTTGGACAGATGGTTTTCAGTTGGAATCAGACCCAAAGAGCAAGTTAACAAGAGCAAACAGAGAGAGAGAGGGAGGGAGAGAGGGAGAGGACAGCTACCATTTAACGCAACAAAGAACAAACAAAAGGGTCCATATTGTTAACTTAGGCTGGTCCATCACCCGTGAAGACCAGTGTCTTTCTGGAGCTAATCCATGCAATATATAATGAGGCAATCTATGATACTGTGTTGCTTAAAAGAAAATCTCTCTCCTCCTCTCGTGAGAATTACAATGGCTTGGTGTGGGTGTCTAGTCATCTTATTAGCCATATCCTTCCTCTCAAAATCATCAGCTGAACTAATAACAGCTCTCCCTGGCCAACCCTCCAACATCCCATTCAAACAGTACTCTGGTACATCACCAGAGACACCCTCCATGGCAGAGCTCTATTCTACTACTTCGTCGAAGCAAACGTGGCCGACCCTCTCTCTAGACCCCTAACTCTCTGGCTCAATGGAGGTCACAATTCCAAATATGATCTTACTACTACATCTATACTTATGCTTCTTCTAATAAATATTACATTTTACTAATGTATGTCATTCCTTGAATATGTGCATGTTACACCATACGAACATTAGGCCCTGGTTGCTCCTCTTGGTTTTGGTGCATTCATGGAGAATGGACCATTTCGGGTGGGTGATAATGGATCCTTAATCCAAAACCCGTACTCTTGGAACTTGGGTAATTGTCATCCTAACTGTACTATTGTCTAAATTTCTAGTATGATATGCTTCCATAGTAATTGTTGGATAAAGCCCACATCCGCTGACTGATTTTGATTGTGTTTTATTTATCTTTGAACGGATAAAAGAATCGAATATGCTATACATTGAAAGTCCAATAGGAGTCGGGTTTTCTTACTCGAATACAACCGAAAACTATATCGAGTGGAACGATACAAAAACTGGTATGCAACATAATTAATTGCCAGTGGATTCTGCAATACACACCTAAGAAATTAAGTTCGCTGATGTGTGGATTTTTGCGGATTCTTTACAGCAAGGGAGAACCTGAGATTTATCGTTGATTGGTTGGAGTTCCCCCAGTACAAAGACTCAGACCTCTACTTAACAGGGGAGAGTTACGCAGGTGACTAAAAATTGTTACATATGTTGTGCTTTTCATTTCTCGCAATTCATTGAAATCTGGAGTTTGGAGTTGGATTGAGAAATTTTACACGAGAGAATTGTGCTCCCAACACGATTTCTCTGAATCTTTGCAATTAAACATGACAACAAAATGGTCTAAAATTGTGGAAATCACGTGTTGTTCGTCTCTTGGTGAAGAAAAATTGTGCTTGATTGATGATCATGATATGCTGTTCCTAAATGTAGGCCACTACATACCACAGCTTGCAGCCCGTACGCTGGAGTACAATAAGATGCCCAACATCAAACCAATTAATCTCAAGGCTATTGCTGTAAACCCATGAACATTCTGTAGTAGAAGTTTTCTCTTCCAGTGATTTTTACCCTATGAGTTTATGTGGTTGTTCTTTGATTTTAATGTGGCAGCTGGGGAACCCACTGCTAGACTTGGACATTAGTGTGATTGCGGGCGACTATCTGTGGTCACATGGCGCCATTTCTGATGAAACGCTGAGGCTCGAGAAGACTGTCTGCAATGATTCAAGACGCCTTCGGGAGTATTATCATGATCAGTGGTCAAAGGAGTGCAATGATGTATTTAACAGAGTGAGTGAAGAGATCGGCCCTGATGTTGATCCCAGCGATCTGCTCTTGCCAGTATGCTTGTCATCGACCACTGCACAGCAACCCATCTCCAAAGGAATACAGGCAAAGATTCATGCAAAGGTAAGCATGTTTTAGTACACTGAATAGTCTTTTCTTTGGAGGGTAGACTCAATGTCAAAGGGGTTAGCCGAGTGGTCACACCAAAGTTCCTCCTTCTTCCGGAGCTAGAGGTCTTGGTATCGACCTCTGGTTCCCCCTCTTCACGAATCGAAGATTGTGTCCACTTATGCTACCACCTGGGGGCCACCGGGTTTTTACCCAGCCTCTCTATGGGCCCGGAGGGATTTATCCAATCCTTTGGGAACCCTCCGTTAGCAAAAAATAAAAATAAAAAAACCCTAGTCACTATCTGATCGAGTTTAGATGGTGATGGGAAATAGGCAATTTTATCAAATGGGGGCACACAGTAGTTAGATTTATGGCAACATTTTTAGTTAAGGTTCCTTGTTGTTCACTTGATTGCTCCTACATTGTGATACATTAGTGTATGCTTTGTGTGGGTTGTGTTTGTTTATGTTCTAGGTGATTTTGGAAATGTTTTTAATAAGTTGATAAAGGGGTTGTTGATGGTGTGGACAGCTAGCTCGGAGCAGTAATGGTGATCCATGCCTGGGAGATAGAATATTGTCCTATCTTAACAAGCCTGAAGTGCAAAGGGCCCTTTATGCCAACACAACTGGCCTTCCATTTCATTGGGATTTCTGCTTAGGGGGTATGGGCCTCCCTCTCTCCCCAAAGGGCCAATTGGGCCATCACTTACCAAGTTGGGCCGACTCAAAGGCCACCAAGTTGAATAAGCTAGTCTGATCAAGTTTGCTAAAAAAACTCGGTCAAACTAACCCCAAGTTACACGATGCGACCAGGTGACTTAGGCGAGTCAAGTTATAGAACTATGGTCTTGGGACTCAGTTAAGCATGTTGTCTAAGCCTAGTGCTGACTCCAAAATGGACCAGGCTTTAGGCTTATGCTCTGGGTTGACAGCCAATGACCTGAAAAAGTCCTGTACACTGCGGCCCATGAGCTGGGCCAAGGCCCAGAGTAAACGTAGTCTGTTCGAACTTCAAATTTTGGCCCTATTGGCCCCTTTCGACAGCCCTACTTGATTGAACGGCAATCTTTATCAAGAAGATAACATGGATATGAACCTCATACCACTGGTGGCCGACCTTCTCAAAGAGGGCATTCCAATCATGCTTTACAGGTCAGTGGGTACCACCCTGAATCTCCCTAAGCTTGATTTTTTTTGTTATCCTTTGTTCCCTAACATTTTCTCCACTAATAACTAATGGAAATAATACTGGCAGTGGAGACCAAGATACAAAAATTCCATTGACCCAAACCAGAATAATTGCCTATATGCTAGCCCAACAGCTGAATCTCACCACCTTCACACCTTATGCACCTTGGTATGATAAGAAGCGGGTACTTGGGCCACTCCATTTTTAACTCAACTCTTGACTGTTGATTAATTTATCGATATTTATTGCTAATAAGTTTTAGGGCTTTTAAAGGATTGGGATTTGGGCCGTTCAATCATCCTCAGTTGAGGCCCTATGTCAACCACATGTCCATTATGATTCAATACAGATAATGGGATCCCTATTTGTTGAGACCACCCGGTTTTGTTTACTGGATCCCAAGATGGCCCGTAAAGATTTGAGCCCGATAAAGGGTCTTACCCAATAAGGGCTTGAATTTAGGATCGATATCAGGCCCAATAAAAGGATTCCAACCATGAAGCTTGATCTGGGTGGAGCCCGTTGGGCCCATCATACACTCCAAACTTGTGCCATCAGGTTTCCATTATGGCAGATCTACACGGAGCCCATGTCCATTGATAGCCCTAATTGCTTATTCAGATTTTGATCATTTCAATTTAAACCTAAAAATATGGCATTAACTATAAGCAATTGCAGGTTGGAGGGTGGGCTCAGTCGTTTAATGGAACATGACATCTCTTACACATGCAACAGTGAGGGGCGCGGCCCATGAAGTTCCATTCACATCACCATCCCAAGCATTGACATTGTTCAGAGCTTTTCTAAGTGGTTCACCTCTGCCAACTCGTTAGAAATTACTTTTATGCTTCTTCTTCTTTTTTTGGTAAAAATTGCTTTTATGCTTGTTGAACAATATTCCTACTTTTAAGACACAATTTTCTCTATTTGGATCTGTGATACATAATCAATTAAACGATAGTTCATTGAAGGGATCAAAATAGGGTTACGGCGGGCGTAGCGGCCAGTGGCCAAAACGCTACGTAACGGTTTAGCAGTGTGAGTTTTTTAAGTAATAAAAAAAAATGAATCTTATTTAGCAACCAATATTGTGTCTTTTTAGTGATTTAGAACCATATAAGAGTAGAGACAACTTTAGGAAATGCTATAAATGAGAAGAAATATGAAAAATAATATTTTAAATTAAAATTTATTGGCTCTACTAGGTATTAGACCGTAGTGCTGCTATTTTCATAATAGTGTAGCGGCCTAAACCACTACAGCTAATAATGCAGCCGCTACGTAGCGCTATTTTGAACAATGATTCATTGAGCAAGGAAAAGACTGTATGATGTATGATTACACACTCTCATCATCTATAAACTCTCAGTTCATATGGGATGATGTGTTCTACCGCCTTCATGAGGAAGTGTTGTTGGAATTTATTTTGAGAAGCTTTTGAATTTGGCTAGTTCCTACTCTGTTCACTCTACTGGTGGCAATGGGTCCGGTTGAGATCCATCCATAATACATTAGAAGTCAGTATGGAACCCAAGCCTGACCCATCTATTAAATGGATTGAACTTGTATCTGACACGGATATAAATGGGCCAACAGGACCCGGTCCGTATGACCCAATGATTTGCATACCATATCAATACATTTCAGTGTCTCCTGTAAAAAATGCGTAGTGAAAATTTAATCATAAATAAAGTTAAACAAGAATCTAAAACCACAAACCAAAACCCCAAAAAGGTTGAAAACAATCTCAGATTAACACAAATCAAAACATTAAATATAACCCCTAAGAACCCTAAAAAACAAGGTCCAGGTCATGAACTTACTCTTTTTTTCTCTTGTTTGGAATCGGAATGGAGGGAGTCCCTCACGTATATCGATCTAATGGTTGGCCCACTTGAAATTTACTTCAAAAACTACTATATTTTGCAAAAGTTAGTTAAGAGGAGAAATACTTTTCTTTATACCAAATAATTTGAGAAAAGCAAGTTTCTTCAAGGCGCATTTGTGTGATGTGAAACCATTTCCACAGACTTCCATTTTGCTCTCTTTTATGAAAAAAGGACATGTTATATACCAAACTGCGGAAAAAATACATGATATTTTCATAACATGTTATAAACTGCCTTCAAAGAAAAAGATTTTTCACACTTCAAATTCCTCCTCCCTATAATAAAACCACGGTTAATCCATAAGAGACCTTACCATCATTTAGCCCATTAATATTGTTAAGCTCAATTTAACTTGATTGGCTTGTCCATAGACCATAACAAGACCTTACAGTCCTTCAGCCAATTAATGCAGTCGAGCTCGGCTTGACTTGAGTCGCACTACAAGAAATTAGACATTTAGCCACGGAATCGAGGATTAAAAGGGCAATTGGGAATGCCAAAAAAGGGTTTACTTTTCAAATCACATGTACACGTGATGCGAGAAGTGTAAGCGTGAATTCAGGATCTGGCCAGATATAATACTATGATAAACAGCCTAACCCTTGATATTAGGAGATTTTATCGATTTTATTAGTGTATTTATTTTTTGTCATGACTTAATCAAACTGTACATAATAGTTGGATCATGTTACTATTGCACTCAGGAGTTGAATTTTCACAGGTGTGCCACAATGAACAGAATATAAACGGTTTGATCAGTTTTCTAACTCGCAAACATTTATTTAGGACACAGTTGTGCAGGGGCAAATCCGCAGTAATAAAGGAGTGGATGTGGAGATCCTCTTCTGCTGCACCTTATTTTTCTCATGTCTCGGTGAAGCAGCATTGCAGCAAAGAAAACCACTAAAATGTGCTTATTTTTACTTGCTACTGAGGAAAAGCATTTTCAAATAGGAGAGGTTCAAATTTGCATTATCGTAGTTTATCTTCCGCGAATCTATACAAATGTGTTATGAGTATTTGCCAATCTCGAGACATGTAGGAAATAATTAAAGAATAATGCGTGAAGGGAGGGCTACCCAGACTATATCATCCCCTGCACCACAGTATGAGTCACAACAATGCAGATTGCGGGTTGGTTCGGTATGAGTCGCAATATCAAACGATCTATGTTTAGAATCGAGTGTTCTTTGGGCTTAGGGTCAAAGGCTCCTGGACTGGGCTGAGCGGGAAATACCTTGGGTTATTGGGGAAAAAAATGATCTATGTTATTTTTGGATCATAATTCAATTCACAAAGTGGGTTTAAATCATAGTGTTTTGGACCATGGAACCTCACTTTAAGGACACGTTTGTACAACATGTTTTGTGAAAAAAGGCATGGGGATTTTGGTCACTTTTCTGCCGCAAGAATTTTCAATATTTGGTATGGCTGTTTTTTGGCGTTTCCAATGGAGTGATTGTGAAAACAAAAGTTTTCATGGATGAGAAAACAGTTCGCAGAACTAGTTTTCCAAGGGCCTAAACAAATGAATGATTTAAAAAATCCACTAGCCAGCCAAAACCCGAATCCCCAGTTCAAGTCAAAATATATGAGTCCATCCCCAATTCAACCCACAAAAATATTACCAAACTTATTTCAATAAGAGGCATGTTTGTGCAGCGCTGCAGAAAACTGATTCTGCAAACAACCTTTCCTGCATTCCACTTAACTTTAAACCCTTTTAAGTCATCTCCCCAACTCTCTCCTAATTTGGAGATGCGTTTTGATGAAATTATAAAAAAAAATCACTTTTTCACTTTTTCTTTTAGAAGAGCGGCTGTACCAAAGGTAAAACCTTTTTCACTTTATTTTCCACTCTTTTTCACAAAAAAAGCAGTTGCACAGACATGAAACATACCTTCAATCGGAGCAGGCTGGAGTTGGTCACCCTTTAAACCGAGCCCATTGCCATCCCTATCCATATAAAGGTTAAAACTGAGTGATTTCATTTATGTCAAGGGATATCAACAGCTTCAGCAGGTACATGATCCCTTATAATATAATTCTTAATTACGTGTAGTGATCAGGTCGTTTCGTCCTATTCTTTTTGCCTTCTCTTCCTTGCATTTCTCTTGCGGCATCTGACTCTGGACAACTTTATGAATTGACATCTGCAACATGGAACCCCAACTATCGATCTAATCTCATTGCACCTAGAGATGGCTTGCTATTGACGTGGCACCAACCCGCCCAAGTTTCATTTAGTAGTCCCGCACCACCATGTACGAGCTCTTAGATAGTATCTTGAGAAGTCAGAACGAGAAAAGGAGTCACATCGACAGACCAAACTCACCCATGTTTCGTTTATTTGGATCCCACATCTGCTTGCCAAACTTCGTTTATAAAACAGGACTAACCTATCGGTGCGTACCTATTATTTAATTTCAATATTTTATATTTTACTAAAGTATTTTATTTCAAAAATAGTTTTAATGAGATTCTTAATTATATTTAAAATTGTGTTATCCATATTGTATGTAAATATGCTTTATTTATGTGAAAGAGTGGAGAGACAGTGGGTTAGTGCTAGAGTTATCTTAACGGTTATAAAATATCTATAAATATTTATACATGTGGTATAGTTGAAGATACAAATGAAGAACAATTCAAGGCTTTGCTCTTGTCTTAGGAGTTGTGGTTCTCCTCGAATTGAACCTTAGGAAGTCTCTGTCCCCGTCGAAGTTCTTTCTTTCTCATTCTAATTTTCTATTTCATTTTTATTTTATTATATAAAAGGATACGTATCCCGTACGGGTGCGATCTAAATTTCAACCCAACTAGAATGCAATCTACAGTTTAATTATTAATGCTATTCATATTTAATCGAACATTCCGATAATATAGAAATTTGGGTCATTGCCTATACAACAAGAGAAAGTTCAGAGAGAGAGCGCACTTGTAATGTATGATATTATAGAAATCTTGGTCATTGTGAAAGGTGAGAGAGATGTAGGATAAGATAGAAATTTGGGTCATCGCCTGGAGAGAGTGTCATGTCTCTAAAATACAACCAAGGGATAACGTGAAAAATAAAAATAAATATTCAATTTCCTGTGTTCAATGCAACACAAGCTCCCAAATATGAACACACAAAATTCCGAAACATGGTGAGTCATAATAAAATATTTGCGGGAGCATTAAATCAATTGATATCAATATCCAAAACTAACACATAACCAGCTGAATATTTAAGGTTAAAGTTTCCAAAATAACCTAAATCAAACGAGTAAATAAAATTATGTTCATTATGAAAAATTTGCTACTAAAGTGGTCTCTATGATGAAAGTCACTCACATGCGGACTCAAGCGGCTCTGTAACCATCTTCCGCACTCCACCCGGGTTCATCAATTGGCTAAAACGCTTGAAACATTTGACCCTCATCTGTCTCCTAGGCAAGGTAGGGATTGGTACCTATGCACCAATAAACAAAATAAACAGCAAGCACGAAATCATAATTTATAAATAAAACACAAGATCAATGTGAGTAATGACAAGTAATGATAATAAGAGAATAACACCACGATAATGACAAAAAGAAGTATAACATATATCCAATATGCACAATAGAGCAATACAATAGTCACACAGTAGCAATGCAACTGTTTTGGGTGGCCAACCCTAATAAATCGGGAAAACTCATTCAAAGGCCGGCGGTCATAAACCAGTTCTAATCGTAAGCCGGATAAACCGGTATGAATTCACATCGGTGATCAGCTGTTCACATATGATCTGCAGTCGTTCACATATGACCCAAATATTCACATTCATAAATAATAGTATAATCGACCCGACTAGTAATGCTCAGACACATAAACCTAAGTCAAAGTGAAGGGCTAGCTGCACAACAAACCACAATCAAATAACGAAACATAATCCGAACAAGTCTCCACATAGCTCAATTTAATGCCAAGCCACATCACGGTCCATATCCAAACAACATATGGTATGCAACTAACAAACCAACATCAAACTGAAGTTGCATGCAAAACCGAAGGCCAAAGAATATCTACAAACCAATCCTAGGGTCAAACGCACGTCCTGAACCCAACAACACCACAAGAACCTCTAGTGGACTAAAGTCAACACATCCCTCCACAATTTACAGTGCATAAATCCAATTAAGGATTTTCCATTAGAGATAGGTTGAACTCCAATTCACTAGAATTCATTTAGGGTCATATAAAGTACTGAACCCTATGTTAGTAAGATATCGTGTGCCCAGTCAGTATTTACTCATGTCCAATGATCCGATTAATAAGGTCACAAAATCTAAATTAACACATCAAGAGCTAAGGGTAATTTCAAAATAATTAATAAATAATAATAATAATAAGGAAACCAAGCCTTAGTTTATAATTTTAGAAAACCCGAGGACCCCATCCAAAATATTTTCCACATTCAAAATAAGTCAAAGGTTCTATTTGAATTTATTAAACAACCAGGGCCTTTTTTCTTTTTTCTTAAAACTAATGGGCAAAGTATTACTCCAACAGTACTTAAGCCTTTAGGGCACATTTGGCAACGGTCCATGCTAGGGGGAGAAATCCTTTGTTTAGAGGATTCTCTCAATCTCCAAATAATCAACACCTCCTCAGGTAGGATTCTTGATGAGAGTTCCAGATTTGGATGGAGTAAGGATTCCTACAATTTGTAGAATGCATGATCCAATGGACGTTTTTACAAATATTTCAAAATATCTTAAGGATCAACAATTGAAATTTGGTCACGTTACTATGTTTGACCTTCCCGAAATAATGACTGGTTCCGGTCATGATTTTGGACCCCACATAAACCAGATAATTTGGAAAAATTGACTGTTTTTATTCCAGTTTTCAATAATAGTATAAACAGTCAGACATTTTGGCACATATCTCGAAATATAAGAGGAATCAACGAATGAAATTTAGTCACCTTGCCGTATTCAACCTTCCAAAACTAATGACCTATTCCGATTTTGATTGTGAACCCCACATAAATTGAAAATTTTGAAAAAACAGACTGTTTTCTTTCCCGTTTTCAATGAGAATGTAAGTGGTCAGATGTTTTGACACATATCTCGAGATATAACAGGAATCAACGGATAAAATTTGGTCACCTTGCCATGTTTGACCTTCTAGAACTAATGACAGGTTCTGATCTTGATTGTGGACCCCATATAAACCGAAAAATTTAAAAAAAGGACTGTTTTCATTCCAGTTTTCAATAATAGTGTAAAGGGTCAGACGTTTTGGTACATATCTCGATATATAAGAAGAATCAACCATTGAAATTTGGTGAAGTGGCCATTTTGGAGTTGTTAAAGGCGACTAACGGTTTGGAACTTGACTATGGACCCAAAAGGTACATTCCTAAAGTAAAACCTTATTAATCCCACATCACTGTACAGTGACTGTTCATTCTATTGTAGCTCCGCCTTTTGCTTACTTCAGCAGATTCTGTGCATAGGAGGAGAGGGGGGATCTGATTCTAACAATAACTCGTACAGTAAAAAGGCACAACCCATTCCCTGAAAATCCACGTCCATCCAAACATGAAAAATATTCGCCATGGTGGAAAAGGGAGCAAAAATCTCCTATAAAGAATTCTTCGTGGCCGCATATCATCAGGTCATACCGCCCTCATTCCTGTCGCCTACTCCAAGTCCCAAACAATCTGCCACGTGGAGGAGGCTCCCTTCTCCCAATTCAAGTCAGGAATTTAAAAGTCTCATAACCAGTGGCCTACCATTTTCCCAAAACAACTATTTATGTCACATGGACTCCTTTCTCCATGAACAAGTCCAGGTCAAACCCTCCTTCCTACCTCTTTCTTTCTCTCTCTGTTTTTATTTTCAATTCATGTCCAAGTTGAAAACCGCCACACAGAACCTGTCCCAGAATGATGTTTTTCTCGCCGGCACATCCGAGGTGCTTGAATAGTGGGCCCCACTGGGCCCCGCCCCAGATCAACAACACTTGTAGTGTCGCCAAAACAAGTACGGCCGTGGGAATGGACCTGATCCCTGATCAGATCAAACAATGGGTCCCATCACCTGATTAAACCCATATAGGGTATCTCAACAAAGACTCGCGTTCTACACTAGGTGTCAATTGGACCTGGTCGATCCGGGACGTCTGGACAGTGGATCTCATTGGGCACAATCCCAAACAACCTCACCATCTAGTTCGCCCCGCTATGTATGGCTACAAGAACGGACCAGATCTGATTAGGTCTCCCCACGGCCCCACATCAAGATTAAATAAAAAAGGATTCACTCCCCTAATATTAAAACCATCATATGGTGGCCATCTTGTCTCATAAAAAAAAATAGAGAAAACCAAACCTTAGGGCATAAAATGGGTTTCAACATGCATCCACACTCGAATCAACGACAAACACAAGCATTAAATCCATAAATTATGGTTGGGTACTCGCCTGAGGTCCGCGGTTGAGGGCGACGATTTAGAATTCCTATTGCTAAAGCCCAAATTATATTCCAGAAAAAAGTTGGAAGAAAGAGAGAGTTGTGTGGAAGAATAAAAGAGTACGGTGGTATATAAATACAGAATGAGAATTGGATTTATAATCTAACTTAAATTCTAAAAAAATAAAGTTTAGGTTCTAAATAGATAAGAGTCTTGATTAGAGAAGAATTATAACCACTAAACTGGGACTGGGTCAAGTCACCTATCCAATAAGCCTAACTCACCAAACCTAAACCTAATGTGGTTATCACTTAAACTAATCACGTATTTAACTAAAACACAATCAATTACATAATAATAATAATAATAATAATAAAATAAACAATTTATATAAATAAAATAATCAAAACGTGAGAGAGAGATGGCAGTTGAATAGCATTAATAATTTAACCGTTTCTTTAGTCAAACTTGGGTGGCAGGCCCTCAAGACCCCTTATCTCTCTCTCTGTGGCGCGCACACACTCTGACAATGGCTTCTTGTTGGTGGGTGATCAACTTACTAGCCATATCCTTCCTCTCCAAATCATTGGCTGAACTAATAACTTCTCTCCCTAACCAACCCTCCAACATCTCCTTCAAACAGTACTCTGGCTACATCACCACAGACACCATCCATGGCAGAGCTCTATTCTACTACTTCGTCGAAGCGAACGTCGCCGACCCCCTCTCTCGTCCCCTAACCCTCTGGCTCAATGGAGGTAGCTCAATACTCAAACATCAAACTATCTTTACTAGCTTCATATTCATCATTTCTTACATCACATGTACGCATGTTATAAATTATAATGCAAAACATTAGGCCCTGGTTGTTCTTCTTTGGGTTATGGCGCCTTCATGGAACATGGCCCATTTCGGGTGGGAGACAATGGACTCTTGATCCAGAATCCATACTCTTGGAACTTGGGTAATGATCTTAACTGCTACATTTTATAAGTTTCTTGTTTGATAGTCACTTTATAGTTATTGGAAAATCCAAGTGGGATTACTGATTGTGTAATTTTGCACACCTTCAAACCTGTGAAAGAATCGAATATGCTATACGTTGAGAGTCCAATAGGAGTGGGTTTTTCCTACTCGAATACAAGCGAAGACTATATCAATTGGAACGATACAAGAACTGGTATGCGCCATTAAATCGATTGCCTGAAAACTCTGTTTAATCTACTAAGAGAATTTGCTGATTTGTGTATGATTTCATGATTGGTTACAGCTGAGGAGAATCTGAGATTCACGTTAAACTGGTTGGAAGAGTTTCCCCAATACAAATACTCAGACTTATATTTAACTGGGGAGAGTTATGCAGGTTACTGAAAGCTCTGACTCTGAGACATCTTTACCACCTGTTCAATTGCAAGAATTTGCGATGAGAATTTGGGCTGTTGGGAATTCCAGATTTCCATCAGAAGTCAGCTGAAAACATTATTTTTAAGGGGAGAATCCCAAAGGCAACTGAATTTTGATACAGTGTTTGATGGGTGACAGGAATGCAGAGCTCATATAAGGCTGCCAACACAAATTCTCCCAATAATTCTTGCAATCTAGCACGGTAGAAAACCTTGCTATTATCTCGATGAAAATTTTCTGATTGATTATTGGTGATTATAGGCCACTACATACCACAGCTTGCAGCCCTCATATTGGAGCACAACAAAAATACAAACATCGAACCAATCAAGCTCAAGGCTATTGCTGTAAACCCATGAATTATTCTGCCGTATAAGTATATACTCTAGTGTTTCCTGTTTTTCATTAATGGGTATTTTGTGGGTGTTCTTTGATTCTATTATGGCAGCTGGGAAACCCACTTCTAGACATGGACATTAGTGTGAACTCCGGCGACTATCTGTGGGCACACGGAGTCATTTCCGACAAAACTTGGATGCTTGAAAAGACCATCTGCAACGATTCAAGATCCATGGCAGAGGCTTTGCATCACAAGTTGTCGCAGGAGTGTATAGATGTATTTAACAGAGTCAACAATGAGACTGGTCCAGATATTGATGATAGTGACCTGCTCTTGCTACGATGCTTGTCGCCTACTACTGCACAGCAATCCGTCTCCACAGGAACACTTGCAAGGATACACACTAAGGTAAGCCTTTTTTTAGCTTAGTACCTATTCATGCTTTAATTGAGGGCAGCCGCAATGAAAATTCAGTGTGGGGGGGACCTTGGTTACTTTTGATCAATCTTAGATGGTGATGTGAAATGGGCCATTCCAATGAAACAGGGCTCACTCTAGATAGACCCAAGAGAATTTCCTGTAAAGGGTTTGCTATATACTGCATAGTTTCTGTAGAATGATGCACCAAATTTATATAGTTCTTATACATGAAAATGACTTATAGTGTATAGGACATGGGATTTTTTGTTTTTTCCCCTCAGCTGGTAAAGAGGTTCTTGATGTTAACAGCTTGCTCGGAGAACTAATGGTGATCCATGCCTGCCTGGGAGGATATCTGCGTACCTCAACAAGCCTCAAGTGCAAAAGGCTCTTCATGCCAAAACAACAGGGCTTCCATTTCTTTGGGACTTTTGTGGAGGGTCTCTCTCTCTCTCTCTCTCTCTCTCTTCCCCATGTGTGCCAACGTTTTAACACCAATGTGATCTCAATAGACATTCATATAAACTTCAATATGGTTGTTCCCCACTGGAACATTTCATAAACTCAGTTATATCAAAGTCGCCTTAACTAAATCTTTTTCAGCATGAAATTCTTCACAAGATGTTCTGAGCTTGGGGATGAGGTAAGTGTTTGGATCTTTTACATCTTAGATGGGTTAGTAGCTAGGTTCAGTGATTTCTAACATAAGACTCTCTCACTCAAGCAACAAGCTCATTTTACATAAAACAGGTTAACATTGTTAGAAAGAGAAGGATTATGATCTTAGCTAGTCTCAGAAGCAGAAACATGAAGCTGACCCCAGATCAATAGATAAGACTAAAATGATGATAATGATATCAAAAGTGAAAGATGTAAATGGTATCAAACACATCATATTTAGAGTTCTAACAGAGGATTATGCATGTAACAGGCCTCTTAAATATCAAAGTTTGAACTTTGAGATAAACATTATACCACTTGTGGCCTACCTTCTCCAGGAGGGCATTCCAATTATGCTTTACAGGTTAGTGGACACCACCTCAAGCTTCCTAACTCAGATTTCTTTTTCTTTTTATCACTAATCTTCTACAAAAAAAAAAATTTCAACGCTTAATCTTCTACAATAACGCCCCGTGAAAATGCTACCTGCAGTGGAGATCAAGATACGAAAGTCCCATTGACTCAGACAAGGATAATTGGCAATATGTTGGCCCAACAGCTAAAGCTCACCACCTTCACACCTTACACGCCATGGTACAACAAGAACCAGGTACATAGGCCTCTACATTTTTAAATCCATCTCTCATTGTCAATCAGGATCCGTTATTTATGGTGCAGACATGAAGCTCACCAAGTAGCCATTGTCCATGGAAAAATTAGGGTAGCTTTTCTTCCATTTTCTTATTTCTTTTTCTTCTTCTGTTAGATGCCATTAGGTGCAGCAAATGATGTCGGAATGACACACGATTGGATGCGTTTGATGGATCAATTTAGCAATTTAGAGATATTTACCTTTCTACATTGCATCAATTTATTGTTCATTAATTTTGTAGATTTTGATTTATATCAATTTACAATAAAAATTACGGTCTTAATGATATCAAATTGCAGGTTGGAGGGTGGACACAGTCATTTGGTAAATTAGGAGAGGGCAAAAATTTGACATACCTTACCTATGCAACAGTCAGAGGTGGAGCACATGAAGTCCCATTTACGTCGCCATCACAAGCATTGACATTGTTCAAAGCTTTTCTTAGTGGATCACCTCTGCCTAGAAATTAGATTTATTTTTGCTTGTTAAACGTACTATTGGTGAATCACAGGTTTACACTACCTAAAGTTTCCTACTGATTACAAACAATGACTTCTTCCATGCTCAGGACGCAATTTCGAATATACACTTAGCTATAATCAAATGCTTCCTCTTCTATCAGTTAAGTGATCAAAAGATAGTGGATTACACATGATTGAAAATATCATATTCACCAACATACAGATTTGTTGGAGGTTACCTCTGCAAAATATATAATATGTACTATGGCCAAAGATGTTTACACAAAGTTAAAAATTAGTATTATAAATAAAAGTATGTGAAGGAGTAGTCTCATTGTGAGGCCCCAATCCGCCTGAGCAGTCCCTTGAGGCAAGATCAAGTAAAGTGATCATGTAAGCTAAGAAAGGGGAATCGGATGTTTACACAAAGTTTAAAAAATTAGTATTATAAATAAAATAATGTGAAGGAGTAGTTTTGGTGTGAGACCTCAATCCGCCTAAGTAGTCCCTTGAGGCAAGATTAAGTAAAGTGATCATGTAAGCTAAGAAAGGGGAATCGGATGTTTACACAAAGTTAAAAAAATTAGTATTATAAATAAAATAATGTGAATGAGTAGTTTTGGTGTGAGACCTCAATCCGCCTAAGTAATCCCTTGAGGCAAGATTAAGTAAAGTGATCATGTCAGCTAAGAAAGGGAAATCCACAAGGGATAAGGGTGGAGTGCAGAAATATCCAAATCTTAGTACCGTGAGGCTTCTTTGTCCAAGTCTCAAGTCAAAAATATCCAAATCCTAACGGCTAACCATGGTCTTACAAGTCAAACACAGTTTTAACTCAACAAGATGCGTTTTAAAGCCGTGTAGCCCCAAATTTGATAAGAACTCCGAAGTTAAGGCAATACCATAACGGCTTTCAAAGCTTTCTCACATAAAAATATCCAATACAGATTATAGATTTGTTATCTATGAGTTATCATGTATCTATGAGTTATCATGTATCTTAGTTTTGCTAGTAAGTAGTAACCCTTTCGTGTATAGAGTTGAAATCTTGTTACAAGTAAATTGTGACCAAATTGGCACAAGCTAATATGATCCAGGTTGCTAATCCATTGGGAATGAGACTGTAGCCCATCATATCATTGGCAGGAACTTCACTTGTAAATTGAAAAGAATTTTTATATCATTTCGAGGAATATAGGAGGGATGGCTAGATACTTGTATTTTGTTCTTTTATTTTTATGTGCAGTATGGAATGGAAAGATGTACAAATTGCTTACCTTTAAATAATAATAGATCCAAGAATGAGAGACAAACACATGGGTTCGAAATGTGAGCCGGAAAGGGGATTTTTAAAAACCCTAGATTTGATTTTTAGCAGCACACCCCTTTCCACATTGTCCCACATTCATGCATCAATGAAAGGGTTAGAAAAGGATGAGTGGAAGGGTATGTTGTGGAATTATTAGTGGACCAAACATCACCCGAATCAGATCATCCTGATCCTTGATTTCAGAGGAAAATGTTCACATGTGCACTGTGCATCATGACTATACATCACGTGAATTCAAAGGTAGACCCTGCCTCTTGGATGGTCTGGATGAATGGTGCACAAGTGCACAGAGCACGGTGAGTATTTTCTGATTTTAGAGCCTCGAAGTTTAAATATAATTTTGTGAGTATGAGCATGCACAACTGATATAAGTGTCGATCCGTGGGCTAGCTTAAGCATGTGTGATAAAGTAAAACTCAATGGCAACTGAGTCCCACTTATGGCATAGGAAAGGGGTTATTTTTGGGACTTGTTTGTGCAGTTCCAGAAATAACCTCCGGGTGTTCTTGGTATTCAAAAAATAGCTAAATTCATGCAACCAAACAAGTTAACCTTTTTTTTTTTTTTTTCCTAAAAGGTTGTTTAAAAAAAAGTTAACTTTGTGAAGCTACTTTGACAAAAAAGCACTTTCACTTTTAAAAAACCCAGCAAAACATGCCCTTATTCCAGGGGATCCAACTCAAGCATGATTTGATATGTCAAGCCCTCACGTGCTTAACCTTGCTTGCTTTTGTAACAAGAGTTGCGTATGTGTGCAACCTACATTTTAATCTAATTTGACGGATATACACCGTTAAATTATTTATGTTATTCTAATATCATAGAAATCTGGATGATTGGCTGAGAGAGAGAGAGAGAGAGAGAGAGTATTCTTCTTGATAATATGGGACCAGCTGATATATGAGACAGGTCTTGACTATTGAGAGTAAACAGGCCGCCGTGCCACCAACTCCACCAAGTTTTGGCTAAATAAATGGACCTCCCTTGTCCATCCTACATTTACACTGCTTTCTCTGTCTCTCTCTTCTCTCTCTCTCTCTCTCTCTCTCTCTCTCTCTGAGTCACCGACAATGGCTTGGTATTGGTGCGTAATCATCTTAGTAGCTATATCCTTCTTCTCCAAATCATCAGCTGAGCTAATAACAGCTCTCCCTAGCCAACCATCCAACATCTCCTTCAAACAATACTCTGGCTACATCACCACAGACACCATCCATGGCAGAGCTCTATTCTACTACTTTGTCGAAGCGAACGTCGCCGACCCCCTCTCTCGTCCCCTAACCCTCTGGCTCAATGGAGGTAGCTCAATACTCAAACATCAAACTATCTTTACTAGCTTTGTATTCATCATTTCTTACATCACATGTATGCATGTTATAAATTATAATACAAACATCAGGCCCTGGTTGTTCTTCTTTGGGTGCCGGCGCCTTCATGGAACATGGCCCATTTCGGGTGGGAGACAATGGACTCTTGATCCAGAATCCACACTCTTGGAACTTGGGTAAGGATCATCTTGACTGCTATATTTTATAAGTTTCTTGTTTGATATTCAGTTAGTAGTTAATGGAAAACCCAAGTGGGATTACTGATTGTGTAATTTTCTACACCTTCAAACCTGTGAAAGAATCGAATATGCTATACGTTGAGAGTCCAATAGGAGTGGGGTTTTCCTACTCGAATAAAAGCGAGGATTATATCAACTGGAACGATACAAGAACTGGTATGCACCATTCAATCAATTGCCTGTGAACTCTGTTTAAGCCACTAAGAAATTTGCTGATTTGTAATGACTTTCTGATTGGTTACAGCTGAGGAGAATCTGAGATTCACGTTAAACTGGTTGGAAGAGTTTCCCCAATACAAATACTCAGACTTCTATTTAACTGGGGAGAGTTATGCAGGTTACTGAAAGCTCTGACTCTGAGACATCTTTACCACCTGTTTAATTGCAAGAATTTGTGATGAGAATTTGGGTTGTTGGGTGTTAGGCCAAAAAACGTCATAGAGGCATAATTGTGTCTCGCTATAGAGAGAGTGATGCAGGCATCTCCTAGTAGCAGGTCTCACTATAGCGAGACTAATGCTCACTATAGCGAGCTAGGTGCAGGTGTCCCGGTTGGTTCCGGACTCTGTTTTAAGAGTTTGCAAAGGGACTTCTTACCTGATTGGATTATCATTAGGAGTCTTAAGCACGGTTTTGGGGCTATATATAGGGTGTTTCTCTCAACCCTAGATGACACCACTCTCATTAATCTGAGTCAGAGATATCTTAGAGAGAGATTTTTCTCTAGAGCCATTGAGGAATCGTTTTGAAGGGCTGCTCTAGAAGGTGTTTTGGGGCTATATATAGGGTGTTTCTCTCAACCCTAGATGACACCACTCTCATTAATCTGAGTCAGAGATATCTTAGAGAGAGATTTTTCTCTAGAGCCATTGAGGAATCGTTTTGAAGGGCTGCTCTAGAAGGTGTTTGCTGCTTCTACTCTCTTGTAGAAGATTGATCATCTTGTTTGACAAGGTGCGAGAAAATTAAATAAGGAGAACGGTACACGGTGGAAGTCGTATTAGTGGATTATGTGCAAGAACAACTACAGTCTTTAGGTCGAGGTACAAATTAGGGTAAAGGAGCTGTGAGTATATCTTGTAAATTGTTCGTGAAATCTTGATTTCTAAATTGTGGTTTTTCTCCCTGGCAAAGGTTTCCACGTTAATTTTGTGTCTGCCTTCTTGTGGTATGTGATTGGTAGATAGCCAGTTCTATTTTGTTTGATTGGTTATTTCTGCTACATGCTGATTAGTTAAATTAGAACTAGTATTCCATTCTAGTAGGTCCTGCAAAATTCTCATTGGAAATTCTAAATTTCCATCAGAAATTAGCTGAAAATATTATTTTTAAGGGGAGAATCCCAAAGGCAACTGAATTTTGACAGTGTTTGATGGGTGACAGGAATCCAGAGCTCATACAAGTCTCCCAACACAAATTCTCCCAATAATTCTTGCAATCTAGCACGGTAGAAAACCTTGTTATTATCCCAATGATGAAAATTTTCTGATTGATTATTGGTGATTTTAGGCCACTACATACCACAGCTTGCGGCCCTTATATTGGAGCACAACAAAAATACAAACATCGAACCAATCAAGCTCAAGGCTATTGCTGTAAACCCATGAATCATTCTCCCGTACAAGTATATACTCTAGTGTTTCCTTTTTTTCATTAATGGGCATTTTGTGGGTGTTCTTTGATTCTATTATGGCAGCTGGGAAACCCACTTCTAGACATTGACATTAGTGTGAACTCTGGCGACTATCTGTGGGCACATGGAGTCATTTCCGACGAAACTTGGATGCTTCAAAAGACCATCTGCAACATGTCAAGATACACAGCAGAGGAATTGCACGACAAGTCGTCGCAGGAGTGTAAAGATGTATTTAACAGAATCAACAATGAGGCTGGTCCAGATACTGATGAGCATGACCTGCTCTCACTACGATGCTTGTCACTGACTACTGCACGGCAATCCATCTCCATCTCCACAGGAACACTTGCAAGCATACACACCAAGGTAAGAATTTTGTAGCTTAGTAACTACTCATGCTTTCCTTCTACAAAAAAAAAAAACTGCACATGCTTTGATTCAAGGTAGCATCAATGTAAATTCAGTGCAGGGGGACCTTAGGCACTGTTTGATCAATCTTAGATGGTGATGTGAAATGCACCATTCCAATAAAACAGAGCCCACTGTAGATAGACCTATAGAGAATTTCTAGTGAAACCATAAAGGTTTTGTTTCATACTACATAGTCCCTGTAGCGTGATACAGGAAAGTTTGTATATTTTTTACGCATGAAATTTACTTATATTGTGTAGGGCTTTGGGATTTTTTTTCCCAACTGGTAAAGAGGTTCTTGATGTTAACAGCTTGCTCGGAGAACTAATGGTGATCCATGCCTTCCTGGGAGGATATCTGAGTACCTCAACAAGCCTATAGTGCAAAAGGCTCTTCATGCCAAAACAACAGGGCTTCCATTTCGTTGGAACCTCTGCGAAGAGGAAGGGTCTCTCTCTCTCTCTCTCTCTCTCTCTCTCTCTCTCTCTCTCTCTCTCTCTCTCTCTCTCTCTCTCTCTCCAAATGTGTGTGTTATCATTGGCCTTTAAAGGATATATCTACTAAATAGGGTTTACACATCAATTTAAGCTTGATGCAAGACCAGTCTTTACTTTCAGGCCTGACAAATATGAGGGAGCCTCATGCCTAGGTTTAATGGTCAAAGTCTCAAACGCCACATTGTGCCCATGGCCACGAAGTATATTCCTATCAGTTCAAAATCCAGGCCTGAGATGGACCCGTTTGGATGCCTCTCCTTGATTGAATGTAATAAGTTAGGCCATTTTTGAACCCATCTCATCCCAATGTCACCCAAGTGGGCCTACTTTCTAACACCATGTGATCTTAATAGATAACTTATGGGTTATGAAGACATTCATATAAACTTCACTATGGTTGTTGTATATCAAAAAAGTCACTTTAACTAAATCTTTCTTAGCATGATTAGACTCTTACAAGATGTTCTATGAGCTTTGGTACGAGTGGAGTGTTTGGATCCTTCACATCTTAGATGCACTAGTAGGTTCAGTGGTTTCTAAAATAAGCCTCTCTCGCTCTGGCAAAAAGCTCATTTTCCATAAAACATGTTAACAATGTTAGAAAAATAATGATTATGATCTTAGCTTGTCTCTTGAGTTGAAAACATGAAGCCTACCACAGATCAATAGATAAGACTAAAATGATGATAATGACACCACAAATGAAAGGCAAAAACATTATCAAGCACACTAACAGAGGATTATGCATGTAACAGGCCTCTTAAATATCAACTTGAGAACTTGGAGACAAACCTTATACCACTTGTGGCCTACCTTCTCCAAGAGGGCATTCCAGTTATGCTTTACAGGTTAGTGGACACCACCTCAAGCTTCCCAACTCAGATTTCTTTTATCACTAATCTTCTACAATAATGCCCAACGGTACCTACAGTGGAGACCAAGATGCGCAAATCCCATTGACTCAGACGAGGATAATTGGCAACATGTTGGCCCAACTGCTAAAGCTCACCACCTTCACACCTTACGCACCTTGGTACAACAAGAAGCAGGTGCATATACCTCTACATCTTGAAGTCCATCTCTCATTGTCAATCAGTATTCATTATTTATGATGCAAGCATGGAGCTTACCAAGTATCAATTGTCCATGTCTAAGTTACAGTAGCATTTCTTCCTTTTTCCTTTTCAATTTTTTATTTTCTCTATTAGAGGCCATTGAACGTGCCAAAAGATGTTGGAATGACAAAATTGGATGCGTTTGATGGATCGTTTAGCAATTTAGAGAAATTTATCATTCTGCATTGCATCAATTTGTTGTTCATTAATTTTGTGGATTTTGATTTATATCAATTTACAATCAAAATTACGGTATTAATTATATCAATTTGCAGGTTGGAGGGTGGACACAGTCATTTGGTAAATTAAGAGAGGGAAAAAATGTGACATACCTTACCTATGCAACAGTCAGAGGTGGAGCACATGAAGTCCCATTTACATCGCCATCACAAGCATTGACATTGTTCAAAGCTTTTCTTAGTGGATCACCTCTGCCTAGAAATTAGATCAATTTTTTCTTGTTAAACAATACTCTTAGTGAGTCACAAGTTTCTTTCTTTGGATCTAGAATAAAGAATCCGCACAAATGGATTTCCCTTATTGTATAACAAGGTTAGTGGAGAAAAGATCTTTCTGAATACAGGGAGGAAGGGTTTTATTATCCTAACCTTTCTCTGGTTTGGCACTTAACTGAACAGTGTTGTAGGAGAAAATGAATGTGTATGATCGAACCCTGTTATTGCATATAAACTTCCTAAAACTTCATGGTGAACTGTGAACATAAAAGTCATGCGATGATTATTCCTTCTGCAACCGTTCATGTTGATGTACTATTCTAATCAAATTTTCCATCTGCAAAGCCACAATAATTGATAATCAATTCCAGTAAAATTATGCTTGATGCCAATGAAATTAAGCAAAACTGAATTGCCTCATTCTGTTTAAGAATGATCTGAATGTTGTAATTTATTATTATTTTTTTTTTAATTCCAGAGCCATACACTACCTAAAGCTTCCCACTGATTACAAACAATGGCTTCTCTGTTTCTCAGCACACAATTTCTTAAATACTTGGCCGTACTTAATGCTCCGTCTTCTATCAATGAAGTGATCAAAAGCAAAAAATTTTATAATGAAGTACACATGATTGAAAATATCCCATTCACCAACATAAGAATTTGCTGGAGGTTACCTCTGCAAAATATATAGTATGTGCCATGGCCAAAGATGTTTACAATAAGTTAAAACATAGTATTATACTATTATAAACAAAAGAATGTGAAGGAGTGGTCTCAGATATTTTATTTGTCTAGAAAAAAGAGAGAATCACTACAAAATCTGTCTTGGGTCAATGAGAGCGTCCATAATCAAGCTCATATACTTCGGATATCTGAAGATGGTTCAACTTTGACCCTTCTCTCTCAGCCTTTAGTCATCATCTTTGAATTCTCTGTGCAACAGGAACATACCAACATCAAAATCTCAATAACAACCCCTTCAAATTATACATTAGGTGTTTGTACAAACCAATAGACAGATGGAGAGAACATATTATGAACAGAAATTGAGGGTATGACACAAGATCTGAACAAACTGCTGCATATGCACAATAAACAATAATTAGAAATATAACTAGATAGTGTTGAGAATGTAACAATTATGAGGGATCTAGCTACACAAATATCATGGTGCACCAATGTTGATGTGTGTCCTATAGAGTAGATCATCCTCTAAATTATCATTCTTTAGAGTCCACTTGATTTGTTATGCCATCACGATAATACTGTAATTGCTCACAATATCCCATAAATGTACAACTCATATTCCAATCAAGATAAATCCCTTACTTTTATGATATTGGATCTTTCTACTGATTGTACATAAAATGTTCTTTGGTGATTTGAACAATTAAACTGGAAGGCGATGAAGAACCCAAAATACTTTTAATAATATTCAAAATAATTTTATACTTCTTATTTTATGTTTTTCGTTCAGATGTACAGAACTATTGTTCGTGGTGCTAGTCTATTTCCTACTGAAACAAATGCAAGATTTGTGAGTGATAACTGATGAGAGCAATTATTTGATAAGTTCATTGAACAATGTACAAAGCTTGCAAGGGTTTACCTGCGATCAAGGTAGCGAGGTTGAATCCCAGTCCCTTGGCAGGTGGTGCATGTTAAAGTGCCTGCACCTTCGCAGTTGATGCATCGTGAAACTTCAGTCTCTCCACTGCCAATCTCAACTGTTACACTGCCAGTTCCAGTGCAGAATCTGCATTGTTCTAAAATACGGCATTTTCCATTCAGTTCTCCCCCTTTCTGAACCAAAGTATTAAGAGAGATTTGCTTATGGAGAAATATAGCTAGAGCATAAAGCACAGTGATATGGCTAATTTATTTATTTTGATCAGAAATATGGCTAATTTATCCTGTGTACTTCACACAAAGCTGAGTATATTAACATTACTTAGGAACTTGTCACTGCATCGGCAAGTTGCAGCTGATACATTATATTTAACTGATACTTAGCATGATGATCCACGCACCATGACAAACCAAATCGATCATCAGGTTATCCAAATGGATGAACCATCTTTAATGTGTACACTTAAGTCACCAAGCTCAATTTAGCTGATGTAGGACAAGTTATGCAATAATTTCTGGAACATGAAGATTGTAAGAAATCAAGCCAAAAAGATAGTGCCAACTTCAATCGGTCATAACGTTTGATCAAGGTATCATCCCACAACACACAAGTATTCTTTTCAAAGCTATCGACATGCTCTATTACATGGACAACAATCAAAGGATATTGATATTGTCGAAGGCGAAATGAGACCGTTTCAAAGGTCAAAATGCAGTTATCATGCAAAATTTTTTATTTCTAATAATTTTCTATTCTTCTTACATTAGAGATTTTTTAGTCCGTTTTAGTCTGAATTTTTACAAAAGGTCTTGCAAAGTAATTTAGAGTATAGTTTGAGGGTTTTTATGTAATTTAGGTTTTTTTTAATTATTTCAAGTAACTTTTACTATTTCAAAGAGGTTAGGGTTTTGGGATGCTATATACATCACTGTTATGATTCTAATGAGAAAAATATAAATTTCAGTTTATCTTCAGAGTTTTGTCATTAGTTGAGGGGCAGAGATTTTCTTCCTTAATCCTTTTGCGCTTTCCACTACACAATTTACAAATATCAAAGCAGGCTTAATTTGTGACCTCCATTTAGATCGCAAAAGAAAAGTCGGCAGTAGTTTGCACAGAAAAATTCATCAATCAGACAGATCTAAATGTCCTATCCATGGGATATCCAAGGCCGGACCCACAAAAGAATGAAGGATACATCCATCCTAACTACCACTATTGATGTGTCCACACAAGTGTTTCACATTGAATAATTGAATATTAGCTTTCCATTCTGGTCAGCTTCTGTTGAGAAAACACACACACACACACAAGTTGAACATCCAATTACTTTATGTTTAACATATACTCCATAGAAAACAGGATCTAGTTTTCCATTTGAGTGAAGGTATATATATATATACTAAGAGCAAACAAAAAAAAATCAATTTTTCAATTTTCAAGTGCAAAGCTTACGAGAGCCGGATCCGTCACAAGGGAAGCAAGACTGCGTATTCTCCCGTTTCGCCTGTAACGTAACGGAAACAAACGAAAAACATATATATCAGCTTCTACCTCCATTTTTCTCAATGACCCACATCATAAAAAACTAGCTATGTGAGTCCTACATACAGCATTATCGATTTGAGTTTCATAAAAGACTGGAATCCCAATACCAACAGCAACACTCACTACGCCCACAGAGATTGCTATCAGCTGCAACCACATTCACACCACACAGAAACAGAAATTGCAATTTAGATGAGAAAAACAGACATATAAAGATAGATTGTAACAAAATTAGAGGTGGGGTGTTGAGAAAACCGTGTTTTGGTCGAGTTCGACGGCTTTGATGGAGGGATAGGAAGTGGGGGATCTTTGAATTTTGGTGGGCTTGATGTGGAGAGTGGAGGGGAAAGTAGAGAGCTTTGGATGGTGAGGAGAGATGAAAGGACAGTGGAGAGAAGAAGCCATGGAGAGAGGATGAGTTGGGTTAACAGAGGAATGAACTTGGCCTTTCTTCATTTTCTTCCCCATCCATGGTTTGGTTTGGGGGGGTTGGCCCCACCCTCCAGCCACAGCACACAGACTTCACTTGGAGCCACAAGTTCTGGATTGTTGAGACCTTATCACGTTATCAAACCAAGTTGAACCCTCCTTTTCAAGAGCTGCTAGAGCTTTATCAGGGATTATCACTATCAGGCCCTATTTAGGGATAATGAGGGCTTATCAGGTGCGTGATGCGTGCTGTGGGGACCCACCTGGGCCCGGGACAGGGGGGATTTCAAGATTTGGGTGTGACCTATCTACCTACCAAGTTGGGGTCCCATTTGACCATCTTCATCCGGCCCCACAAGTATAATTGTTTACGGTCCAATTGACCAGATGTGCAATCGATCCAACGATGTACAAGATGAGTCCTAACACAGGGCAACAAGTATACTATAAGGGGGTTTGGTGACCTCATATGGACCCTCAAGTGGGCCTCGCTACCGGTGCGCAACAAGGGCATTGGGCGCACCTGATAATTGCACTAGGGATAATTTTACATATGTTAATATAATATATTATGAATGTGAATGTATTATTACACCCTTTTTGTTTAGGGTCTGTTTAGTTAAAGGCATTTCTAAAAAGGAATTGGTCTTGTTGGGGGTTTCTGACATTACATAACATCTTGTTTCTTGAGAATTTCAAATACTTTGTTTGATGTAAGAATTCATAATTCTAGGCCACATGAAAAGGCACTTTTAACCTTATGAATTTCTAAAATTTCAGCATACACAATGCTATAGGGGGTTGAGCAATCGGAATTCTAGTTTGGATGGTAGCATTAGGAATTCTCAGAATTCGGGCAAAATTTATTTGTCGTAGAATTTTTTCATAGTAGTATGCCATTGATGAAGTAGTAATATGCCATTCATGAAGTACTTGGAAAATATGTGTAGTACCAAGAACTCGGCTTTTAAAATGTCACTTTTGGCTTTTGAATTCCTCTAAGTTCTATGTTCAATATTGTGTTGTATTTGAGCAAGTGATACAATGTTTGGGAAAAGCATATGGAGAAATTGTAATTCTACCTAATAAATGTTTTTAAATTCTACCCGCCTGGAATTCAGTAGAGTGGCATAAGATATGTGTTTGCTCCCTACATCTTGTGTTCGAAATCCACCCCAAAATCATCCGGTGTGCATTTGTGTGTGTTTAACGAGTATCCACCAAGAGAGTTTAGTCCTATTGAGTCAAAAACCCCGGAATCCCTAGGTCAACAAAACGAAAAAAAAAAGAAATTCCTACAAATTGTTAGAAAAAAAAAGGAGAAACTTACAGAAAGAAACTAAGAAGGAATAGAGAGAGAGCTTCATCTATTATCTCCAGTGTATACACAAATATAAGGGGGGATGCCTATTTACAAGCAGAGTAAGCTCCCCATTGAGAACTCTAATTACAATAGGATTCTAACCCTAGTTTATCTCATGTGGACATTCACCCATGATACATATATATTTTATAACAGAAATACAATTCTCAAGGTAGGCGTGGTCTACTGACCTGGTTGGTAAACTAACATTCCATGATGGTAATATTTGATTTTTTTTATTGGTAATCCAGCAAAGGGGTTGATACCCTAAAACTGATAACACAACTCACACATGCGAGGTCATGGGAACTCACACATGAGAGAAGAGATAGACACGACTCACACATGCAAGGTGATAGAAACCCACCCATAAAAAGAAAGAAATATACAACTCACACATGTAAGATGATGAAAACTCACACATTTAATGTGAATAAGCACAACTCATACATGTGAGGTAATGAAAACTCACATATGCAAAGAAGGAGGAGGCCGGGTTCGAATCCAAGACCTCCATATGAGAACTACCACTCCTTACCATTAAGGTAAGGAGCGATCCCCAATGGCAATATCTCTCTTGAATATTGGCATAAGAGATTCTACCAAATGTTAGCCTACAATTTCAAAAACTTTTCCAACACTAACCTAAAATTTCAAAAATGCCCTTAACTTTGGGATATTGCAGAACTTTGCAATGTGATTTCAGATAAAATCCCAACCACTTCAATTTCCTTCTTAAACACTGTCTCACATTGGCTCCCCATTTCTCCATTTGTGTCTCACATTAGTCTCCTTGTTTGATCTGAGCACACCGACGAATCCCCACATTTCTCCATGCCACTAAAACACCCAGTTGGGTCTCCTGTATGCTCGTAATATCGAATTGTTCTTGACAAACCTAGAGATTCAGAGCCTTTAAAGAGACTGAATGAGCAGAACCAAGAGACTCAATTTTTTGCTCGTATTTGAGAGCTAATGAAGAACAACTGTTCTTGCACACACCCAGTAACTGAATAGTGAATATCCACTATAAATACCCACCATGTAAGACCATAGTACGGGAAAAACCACTACAGAAAATCCAAGATCTCCATGTAAACCCACTGCATGATACCGTATTAGAGAACCCACTGAGAAAAGCCACAGGATAATTCCCACTCCATTACTTTATTTTTTTTAAGGACAATTTTATCCTTTTAGATTGTTGACCAGTTAAAATTTTGAATGGGTGGAGCCCACTATCAACCTTGATGCCATCCCTACTTGCAATCCTCCCAGGGTCCCACCCTAGCATGCAGGTGGGCCGGGCCCAAATGCAAGATTAGGTGCCTGATGGAATCATTGAAGTTTTAGAGATTCTCCTACACTCCCAAGTCGTTGTTAGCTGCAGTGCTCAACGGTCGGAATCATCAATTTCTAGGTCCTTTTTATAGTTCTAACGTACCGCTGACTCTGAGTGATGCAAACATTCCTGTATTACTCATGGTGCAAGAGAGAGAAAGGGAGAGAGACTTTCTGTTTGTTTCCATTTTCCGGATTCAGAATCCAATGTGCATTGTGATGTCTGAATTGGATCACAGAGATTCTCTCCCAGGTGTTCCACCATTCACCTGGTGGAACCCACCTGGAATTGGCTGCTCCACTTAAAAGATGGGCCAAAGATTTGATGTAAGAACTGATGCTTGCAGTATTATCTAAATATCAGTCCATTTGAGTCCTATCTATGAATGAAGTTTTTATTAATACCACATGAACAATGTAGGATTTTCAATTCACGCCGTTTACACAAGTAGAATTAGGCATAAATTGAATCTTTTATATAGCAGCTACGCAGGATTCTCGTTGGTGAAAATCACCCCATATCTTGAACTCGCACTGTGGCGAGGGTATGTTTTTCTTGAGACATTGCCCATGAAATTTTATTGATAATAAATTAATATTTAAAACAATTTAAACCAACTGATAAATACAAAATAAATATATAGTATTGGTACAAATTATTTTTGTAGGTTTTTCTTTTGGGTTTTTACAAAAAAAATTAAGCTTAAATCATAATAAAACGTTTTTTATAAAAAAAAAAAAAACCATAAAATGACAAGATAATTGTTCGTACAGTTTTTTGGAAGAAATTACCCTAGTTGATGATATCATTAATTCAGTTGACGGTCAACTTTTCTTCTTCTTCTTCAACGGTTTTCATATCTATTCTTAAAGTTAGTTCAAAGATTCCGAATTAACGAAACAAAAAACACTCTTGCAACCTAAAACTCTACACAAACAATACAATTGCTAGGACAAAGCCTCACATTCACTACTCAGAACATTGACTAACATGACTCCCTACATCTTCCTCACAAACATCAAGACCTACAAAATTCCCCCAAACAAATGGCTTCAAACTCTAGCCACCACCAAACAAATGTTCACAAAAGCATACAACCCCTCCAACCTCACTCAAGCCACCATCAAATTGAGAGAAAATCCTTATTTAGGCATTTCACCAAACATCTTGTACTCTAAACTCAAACTCTCAAAACTCATACAAAATGGGGCGACAATTGCATAGAAACTAAGTATAAGACTCATACACTTAAGGAAAACAAACTATTAGAATACAAAATGCAATGATTTTCATAACACTTCAATCACTAGGTAGAAGAAGATAGAGCAAAATATAATTTTTTTGCAGTGAAAGTTGACGATATCGTTAACCAATTGACAATATCGTCAAGTGAGTTGATGATATCGTCAATTGGGGTGATTTTGTCAAAAAAAATGTACGAACAATTGGCTCCCCATTTTATGGTTTTTCTTTATAAAACCATTTAATTAAGATTTAAGCATAATTTTTTCGTAAAAATCCCTTCTCTTTTCCTCCTATTCTTTTTCTTACGACGAGGAGCTCTCTTTACAATTTTCTGATGACATTCTACAACTATTACAATATTATTGGAAAATACCATTCCATGTAAATATCATGATTATTAATTATTGCCAATATTCATGATCCTCTCACTGAAAACCAACACATGATGCATGTGTTTTTTTGCATTAGTTATTATTGGTGCGATGTTAAACATAGTTTTAAACATTGGTAGATCTCTATTACTATATATAGCAGCTGACATAGATCAGTTTCTAAAATATTAATTCTTAATATCAACATGATTCAACATGAACAGTTGTACTGCCGGTATGCTGATACAATTCATCAATAAAAACCCATACAGGCTGATACAGTTTACTTTTAGTTTTCACTTGAAAGTGAAATCCTCTAATGCGGTTGATGAACACCAACAAAATTTCATGTATTGATGATACATTCTAGTTCCTTCTCCACAATTATACCGCGTTTGATATAATGATGATGAAAGAGGTCCCACAAATTAAGGTACATATCTCATTTATATGAGACACTTTTCTTAATAAAAGTTAGGGCCAATTTATTTGCATTGAATACATAGGAATTGAATGCATAAAGATTTATAGTCAAATAATTCTCCACTTGAAGATCCTTTTCATGAATTTGTACTCTTTCTCACTAGGCTGTTTAGAGATGTTTGTCCATTGAAACAGTTTTTGCATACTGTTTAAAATGTTGAATCAACGCTGCTCTTCAAAATCTTGAACCTGCATGTGTGATACCGAACAAGCAAACAAATGGGGGTGGGGTGGGGTTGTGGTCTTTTAGTAATCTTGTTTAAGTCCTCTAAAATTAAGAGACAATCTCATAGAGAAACACAAAGACAAGCACTAGTGTCAAGGGTATCTCACACAATTGCCCAAAGAACGATGCCTGGGCACAAGGTCATGCTAATCTTTACGCGAATTTTATATTGTGCAGGGATATCTTGTGCCATCATATCTACAAAGAACGTGCGTAACTATATTTCATTAATCTTACTTAAGCACAATAAATTTAACCAGCATATGATAAACCCAACAGTCTATATCACTCTCACTCGATCTAAAACGACATCTTTCAAAAATTCCTACAAAGACAACTCCAAATTTTACGAAAGGATTTACTTGATCACTCATTGAGCCCCACAGTAGAACGAACAACTCATAGATTAGGAATTTTTGATTAAGTAGTCAACCAAAGAAAATGATCCTATCTGGCACGTGACATTATCCTTTACCCCCCGGCTCCTGTTGCACGTGCACATCTCATGCCAGTCCACCGTCTCTCACTCAAAAGACAAATTAGGGAATGTTTTTAAAACTCTCCAGAGACCCAATAATGCATGTATACGCCGTAATAAGATTACAAGATTACATAACATTGCATTTTGGGAACGTAACGGAACGGGACGGGACATGTTGTGTTCTTCATCAGTCATCTCCTCCTGCGCCGATTCCTCTTTTCGGATCTGTACGGTCGCGTCTTCTCATTCACAAAACCCTATTTAAACCCCTCCCACCGTTCCCTTCTTCCTCTTGAAATTCCTTTCAGATCCCCAAAATCGATCTCCTTTTCTCCTTCACAGCTCTGGCATTTTCGGTTCTTCGTCTCCAAAGGTACGGATCTGTTATTGATTTGATCGTTTCCATGGATTTCACGATCTGGATTCGAAGATATCGTGTTTTTTTTGTGTTTTTTTTTTTTTAGATTTTGATGATGGAATGATTTGTTCTTCTTTTGAGGTGTTTGTGTGGATTGTGATTTTTTATTTGTGTTTGGATTTTACAATGCATGATGAGGTTGTGAGGTTTTTAATATGCAGCATTTGATTTGATGCATGATTTTTCCTTTTTGCTTATCTGTGGATTTTGCCCTAATTTTAGTAATCGCTAGGGTTTTATGATGTTTTTCGTTTTGATAGTTGTGATATTCAACTTGTCGGCGATTGGCGATGGGAATAGGACTTGTTCTTCTTGTTGTAGTGATTTCTCATTTGCCTCTTTATTCCACCTTAGTTGTTTTTCTGAAGGTATGTGGATCCTGATTCGAGTGGATCAGATGGTCTGTTCTTCAGTTTTTGCTGAAATGGTTCTAATCCTTGGAGTTTCTAAGGGGCATTTGTTTGGAGGAGCTTCTTACATGGAATTCCAATTGGAATTCCCTATTTGATTAGTGAGGTCTCCAAGTTCTAAAATGCTTGCCGATACTAGAGCTAGAACTCACAAACCCGAACATAGATAGATGTGGGACAGTGCTTGCTATGACTTTGTCTTTGATTTTTAGTCTTTTTGTATCTCTGATTTCAGTTGAATTTTTTTTTTTTTTTTGTTCTTCTGTGAAGTTGACCACGGACATCTGTTTTCTTAATTTGTTCATGTTAGGTATCCAAAATGATGGGGTCCTTTCTCACCAGAGGCCTAGTGTAAGTTACTTGCTGAAGTCTAACAGTGAATATTATCTGGACTGTTTGATAGTAATAGTCATGGCTGAATCTCAACTGTGTAACAGGATGGTTCTTGGATATGCTTATCCAGCTTATGAGTGCTTTAAAACTGTGGAAAAGAACAAGCCAGAGATTGAACAGCTGAGATTTTGGTGCCAATACTGGTATGTGCTGTCACTCATTTAGGGGTATTGTATTAGGCCATTGTTTCAAATTTATGCTTTTGCTTAGGGAGATGTTTGCTTTTTAATGTGTAGGATTTTAGTGGCGGTGCTGACAGTTTTTGAGAGGGTTGGTGATACTTTTGTTTCATGGTAAGGATTTTTTTTTTTCTTGAAAAAAACGATTATCCCCATTTTGTCACTATTGTTATCTTCCTGTTTTAGTGATGGTATAATATTTTGCCGCTTTCTTAAAGGTTACCAATGTACAGTGAAGCCAAACTGGCATTCTTTGTGTATTTGTGGTATCCTAAAACAAAGGTATGAATCATCCATTGATAATTCGTAATTATATTTACTTATTTAGCCCAATATGATAAACCAATGGTTATTGATTTTGAATTGAATTGTTCCAGGGAACGACATATGTGTATGATGCCTTCTTGCGGCCATATGTTGCAAAGCATGAGACAGAAATTGATCGCAACTTGCTGGAGTTAAGGGCAAGGGCAGGGGATATTGCAGTTTTGTATTGGCAAAAGGCTGCAAGCTATGGGCAGACAAGGATATTCGACATTTTGCAGTATTTTGCTTCCCAGTCGTCAACGCCTCGCCCGCCTCGCCCTTCTCAGGTACCTATTGATTGGGATAAGTAAGGTTATTGTGTGTCGTACTCATACTCATATCTATACCTTATCTTCTCCTAATCTTTGTGTACCTTTGGCTGCTGATCTAAACTGTGTTAAGTGTTAACCCTACTTTGGCCTTCCCAATTTTTTCTCTTATGTTAAAGAAAATTGTGGAAGCAATCACAGAATTCTAAACTGTGTTAACCCTACTCAGGCCTTCTCCCCATTTTGTATTTTATTTAAAGAAAATTGTGGAAGCAATCGTAGAATTCATTTCTCTTTCAAAGTAAAAAAAAAAAAGAGGGTTCAGATATTGGAATGCAGAAAATCCAATCATTGAAAAAAATTGTGGAAGCAATCGCAGAATTCATTTCTCTTTTAAAGTAAAAAAAAAAAGGGTTCAGATATTGGAATGCAGAAAATCCAATCATTGAAAAAAATCTAAAAGGGTTCCCCCCTTTTCCGGTTGAGTTTTCATGGACCCGACCCATTACATTGCTATTTTAGCGTATGACACTTACAGGTTGCATCAGCTTCTGCCTTCTGGAGTTATGCCTTTTGCTTTACTCTAATGGATGGATGTTAAGTGGATGCTTAGTTATTGGTATAAATGTAGTAAAATGTTGATGTTGGATGTTACCTCAATGGCAGTGGGTGGGTGAGGGTGGGTGGCCAATGGTCCCCTCCAAAACACAACTTTCATTGTTTGTATAAATATGAAATTATGTGACCCATAATAAATAAATGCATGTTAGTATGCATTTATGCAGAACAAATAAATGCAAACAAATAATGATAAATGCACATAAGTATGCTGCAAACAAATAATGATAATGTAACAAATAAATGCAAACAAATAATGATAAATGCACATAAGTATGCAATTATGTGGCCCATAATAAATAAATGCAAGCAAATAATGAATGCTCATAACTACGCAATTACTCGGCCCTTAATAAATAAATGCAAACAAAATAACAAATGTAACTATGAAAGGGCATTATGAGCTCGCCGCTTCCGATTGACCGAGCCAAGAAGAAGAAATTCCAGAGGCATCTTCCATTCATCTCGATTTGGGTCTTTCCACACCATATTTAGATCTGCCTCTTCTTCAATTCGGAATTCCCAGCAAATCTTTGACTCCCCCATAATAAATATATGCAAGCAAATAATGAATGTGCATACATAACTATGCAATTACTCGGCCCTCAATAAATAAATGCAAACAAATAACAAATGTCCATCTAAAATGGCAGTATGAGCTCTATAACCTTTTGGTTTTTCTTTCAATTCCACCCACCCACGCCCCAAACCCCAAAATCAGCTGGTCATAATGAGAAAACCACAACCACCATGAAGTTAGTTACTTTTTATATAAATGGTTCAAATGTAATCATGTATTTTGAACTTTCATCAATCTAAAGGTGGGTCAATTATAACCAATTACTTGGTCTCTCCCACTAAATGTATCATGTGCACCATGTTTGAACTTTCATCAATCTAAAGGTGGGTCAATTATAACCAATTACTTGGTCTCTCCCACTAAATGTATCATGTGCACCATGTGAACCAACTTTTGTACCATTCATGGTGGATCTTTCAAGTGAAATTGTACCCTAATGCTACATTCATAATTTAGGTCTCTCCCACTAAATGTATCATGTTAACCAACTTTTGTACCAGACATGGTGGGGTCTTTCAAGTGAAATTGTACCCCAATGATACATTCATAATTTAATGGAAACCATGTATGATGGGATTGGCCAGAAAGGATTTAATTGAAAGAAAAACACAAACTCATGGATTTTCTTTTGGACATTTGAATTTCATCGGGCCCTTTTTTTGAAATTAAGTGGTAACACAAACTTGATCTTCTTTTAGTCAATTGAATTTTTGAAATTAAGTGATAGCAGAAACTCAAGGATCTTCTTTTAAGATATTTGAAGTTCATTGACTCTTTATTTGATCTTTGGTAGGTGGCTAATTGAAAAACATTCTTATGGCCAATGCGTCCCTTCAGCGTAATCAGTCACTCCAACTCCAAAAATAAGGGGGCAATCCACCTGAAATCTGATCTGTTCCATAATTTAGTACAAAAATAATGACTTAAAACATGAACATTATATGCTATGACCAAAATCCAAAGTGAAGGCCAATTAATCTGAAATCATATCCCTGCTAGTGGGGGCGGGGGGGCGGGGGGGCGGGAGTGCTCACCATTGAGGAATATACAATTCTGTGGGCATCTTGGGTGTGGGTTCTTCAAGCCATTGAGGAATATACAATTCTTGTTTGGTGTGATGACCGTGAGGGGAGAGAGCTCAAGGATTTGTGGAAAAAAATCACAGGTTCAACCCCCTCCCCAGCTTATTTCAATTCTTATAAAACTTGAATTTTAGCTGGTGCTTTTTCATGACGTATTTATGGGAAATTCTGAGCCAAGAATTAAATTTACCCATCCATGAAAATACCCACGTTCTTTTATGGCATTGTCACCACATAAACGTGCTTTTATGTAACCATTGAGGACATCCAAGGCATCAATCTCGAGATGTCTATTGTGGGGAGTGAATGGAAAATGATTCGCTATCACTGATTTAAAACTCGGACTCAACCCCCTGACTTGGCTGGGGTTTTTGGGCGTTTGGAGTTGTGTCGATGCCTTTTGTAGAAGGTGTTCGAGGAGAAGGGAAGATTGAAGGAGGGCAAATGGGTTTTTTTTATTATTGGGATTTGGGAGATAGAGATTTTCTAGGAAGGCCTTTTGGGAGACATGGCTGAAGAAACTAGAAAAGGATTTAGGGTTTGGGGTTTCTATGGGTGTGTTGTGGAAGAAAGAGAGGGACTTGGGAAGAAGAAGAAGAAGACAACATCATAAAACCTAACTATGTCTAGTTGGCAGGAACAAGGGTGGAAGAGTCACACTTGGGAGTGTAGTGGGAATAAAGAAATGGTTGAGAAGCTAAGCTTGGAATGCTGTTGGGTAAATGAGAGAAGCTAAGCTTCGTAACTGAATCGTGTAAGGTTGGGATGTCAAAGAAGAGGAGCTGAAAGGGACACAATGGTAAATGAGAGAAGTTAAGCTTCATAAATGAGTCATATAAGGTTGGGGTGTCAAAGAAGAGGAACTGAAAGGGACACAGAGGTGCTTGAAGTGTTGTAATATGCTAATGAATTACTCTGCCAATGAGCCAAGAATGTGCGAGTACATCTATGAATGTTTGGGATGTTTGACGTGGACCTCACTTGAGGGGTTCTTAATATTTGGTAGGATGGGATTGATATGTATTTTGTATACATAAGGGATGGAGCAATTGGATTGTATCAATCTTGATTGTCACATTGAATCATAGGTACTTTAATTCAAAAAAAAAAAAAAAATCGGAGTAGGCTGCTGTACTACTATGTTTAATTGGTTAAAGGAGATATTCCTTGTGTTATTTTGAGAATATAGAGCATAGAACACATAGGTAGATAGATAGATAGATAGATATATATATATATAGAGAGAGAGAGAGATATGCATAAATCGTGTGTCCCCTTAGGGTTCCATCACTTCTCATTATATAAGCCCTATTAACAGAATCCTAATACAAATCAAATCCTAAATTATAGCTACCTAATTGTACATGAGTTATTACTAGACTAATTGTAGTTTAACTAAAATACAATAGCTAATTAAAATTCAAATACAATTACTGGGCCCAGATCTGGCCTGCACAGATGGGCTTGTTTGACACCTTGCACCAACTACATTAGCTTTGCCGAGTGGAGATTACAAAATATTAACTAAATGATTTCATTGGATTTTGTAGTAGGCCGTAATATACTACTATTTTTAAGAAAATGGTTTCATTGGCTTTTATAGTAGGCTGTACTACTATTTTTAATTGGTCAAAGGATATGTACCTTACACCAACTACATTAGCATTGCCTAGTGGGCATTACTAAATGTTAACAAAATGGTTTCATTGGCTTTTATTTAGAGACAGAAGTGGATTTGCAAAATGCACTACTATGTTTAATTGGTCAAAGGAGATATTCCTTGTGTTATTTTGAGAATATAGAGCATAGAACACATAGGTAGATAGATAGATATATATATATATAGAGAGAGAGAGAGATATGCAGAAATCGTGTGTCCCCTTAGGGTTCCATCACTTCTCATTATATAAGCCCTATTAACAGAATCCTAATACAAATCAAATCCTAAATTATAGCTACCTAATTGTACATGAGTTATTACTAGACTAATTGTAGTTTAACTAAAATACAATAGCTAATTAAAATTCAAATACAATTACTGGGCCCAGATCTGGCCTGCATAGATGGGCTTGTTTGACACCTTGCACCAACTACATTAGCTTTGCCGAGTGGAGATTACAAAATATTAACTAAATGATTTCATTGGATTTTGTAGTAGGCCGTAATATACTACTATTTTTAAGAAAATGGTTTCATTGGCTTTTATAGTAGGCTGTACTACTATTTTTAATTGGTCAAAGGATATGTACCTTACACCAACTACATTAGCATTGCCTAGTGGGCATTACTAAATGTTAACAAAATGGTTTCATTGGCTTTTATTTAGAGACAGAAGTGGATTTGCAAAATGCACCATCTTGGGTGGAGTACGAATTTAGGCTTCCATGGAGATCGGTGGTATTATTTTTCTAGAATGCAGGTGTTTTTGTGCATTTTTCTATAGAACCAATGTCATGGAGGATACCATGCCAAACCTGGGCTGGTTAGAAATGTCGTGGCAGTGGGCAATCCAAGCTTAGATATTTGAAATGAACTGCTCTAGCTGGTCTTCTCTTTGGGGGCCATGTGTTCCTTTCTATTCTCTCATAGCTTTGCATTGTTTTTCTTCTTTTATTAATGAATTTCCATCCTTGTCTCGTGAAGGTTGTATGATTGGTTTTTATGTGGATATATGTGCTCCTGGATACATCTTATTTGTCTTGAAATCCTAAATTATATAATGAAATTTGAACAGCAGCAGCAGCAGCAGCAATCAGGGAATCATCAACCTACACCCACTGTATCAAGTCGTCAACCTCCACCAACTGCACCACCGCGCCAGCCACCAACCTCACCTACTCGCCAATCAGCCGCACTGCAATCCCAGCAGCCACCATCTAGACAGCCTGCCACAACGTCTACAAGTCAGAAACAAGAGTCAGCTCAGGAATCAGTGTCTAATTCAGCAACTGTGGCACCTAAAGCCCCCAAACAAATAGCTCACAGCCAAGCCAACTCCGAAGCTTCAACCGCTCAATCTGCCACTGCTGTCGAGGAAGAAGCAATGCAGATCGACTCCACGCTTGTGGAAAATGGAGGTGCAAACCCTACCCCACAAGAGATAGTCATGGAAGAGAGCCTTCGTATGACGCGTGCTCGAATGAGGAAAAATCGAGCAGCAGCAAACCGTCAGTGACATCTTTTCCCCCTAGTAGTGGGGAAGATTGATACGAACAGTTATTCTCCTTTTCTAAATGTTAGTAAAAGAAGATAACTGATCAGTTTTAGTTGGTAGTTCATGCTGTTGATATACAGTAATTTTTGTTCATTTTATTTGATGATGCGGATTCGAGTCCCTTGGGCTTCCTCTGGAGCAAACCAAATGCAGGTAAATTGGTTGCACATAAAAGACGATTCGTGCATTTGGATAACCGGGGTAAATCTGGGTAATTTGATTAAAGGCAAACTGATTTCCAAGTATCTAAACGGGGCCTTTGGTAGCCAATGGTATCCAATCTTGTTCCATTGGCTGTTGCTTGTTTGTGGCATTTTCTACTTGGCACTTATTGGAAGAAGTGGTCTGTTATTGTCAATTGTCAATGACACTAGTATGGCAGAGCTGCCGGTTCAGAACTTCAGATCCTATCTGCTACTTGAAGAGGACCATAGAGAGGCCTTTGGATAACAACACTAATGATTGTAAATGGTTTCGTCACTGATATATTGCATCCCTAATTTTCTCTCTTCATAGCATGTTTCCTCTTTCGAACAATTTGTATGATTGGAGTTGTTCAAATTTCAATTGTTGGACTCGTACATGTAACTGGGTAAAAAAGTCCTTACAGCCAAAGTAGCCACAGGATTTGTCTGGGCTTTTTGATGTAGACGTTCTCTTCAGCAACCTTGCTTGTGTACCGATAAATCTATGGGTATATCTAACTTTTCAGCAAAAGGGGGATTTTATGATTTACACACATGTGAGGTAGAACAAGTTGCGGGACTCCATGTAAAAAGTTACTATGTTACTGACCGGAGAACAGTATAAAATTGAGCCTCTCCGGGTTCTCTGTGGACTCATGGTACAATGATAGAGGGTACCATTGGCAGTTTCCCTGGTGAAGAGTTGCGAGTCCAAGTCACATGGATGCCAATTGCCAAGCTGATGAGTGGAACCCATTTCAAGGACTAAAAACCATGCTTTGTTTTTTTCGTAGAAGTAGCAACTGCTACATACACTAGATTACTGGACCTGGACCTGATCCAGTGCAGCTAATTAAACCCGGGCACGGATCATTTTACCTATAGTCATAAAAGTATCTGCTAAATGCATTATTGATATTTCATGGAGAAAAAGTTGGGGTACACAGCTTTAAATGTTGGGGACCTGGTTGTGGGGCGCATGGGTAGGGGGGACTTGCATCATTGATTAGGGGTGGTCCCACATGGGATTATTGTGTCTGCCATTAAATTTATCAGAAAGGAAAACACATCCAAAAAACAAAAGAAGAAAAACCATTAAATTTCTAGGCCCTTCAATCAAGGTTTAAGAAAGAGTAATGGGCTTATTTTTGCTGGCTGACCTATCAACCCACTACCTCCTCAATTTGAATCAGTCCAATATCCTTCCCACACAAAATACCATGCACAGCAGATTACACTTGACAGTGACTGGGTATTGAGGCCCTGGCCCCGTTTCTGGGTAATCTGGGCCATATACACCCTTACAAACCAGTACTCTATGCTGCTTTCCCTTGGTTACTCTGCTTATCAATGATATCGGTTACGAATTTAGATTGCATGCCTTGAGAATCAAGTTAACATCTTTCCTTGGGAAGTAAGAGTGACTGCAACTGTACCCAAACAACTGGCTCTGTAGACAGTAGAGGGGGGGCCATCCCATGTTCCAAACTAACATTTTTTAAAGTGGTATATGCTTGTTTTGCATATGTTGCTATGTTTATAGGTGATCATTTTAAACAGAAAACTCATATTTATGGAAGTATATTAACTTATTTACAGCTGCAGTTTTTTTTTTTTTTTTTAACCCAACTAAGGGGGCTGGGACCCAAGTGAGAGCCCGCATACGCACGGGAAGACAGCTCACTCAAGCGGAAAAGAAGCCCGCACACGCAGAAAGAAAGCCCACACAAGTGGGAAGGGAAGCCCGCACACACCGAAAGACTAGCGTGCCCACTGTTCGAACCCTGGACAGCTGGACAGTCAGGTGAGAACTGTCACTCCTTAGCACTCGGTTAAGAAGTCGTACTCTATTTACAGCTGTAGTTAAGAGTTGAGTACAAGGGATTAGCCAGTTGGTTGGAAACTGGGTTTTCCGTCGCCTAGGAATGATCCCTGGTGATGGAGTTTCCAATAGCTGATGTGTTTTCAGATCAAAGTGGTTTTTTTTTTTTTTTTTTTTTTTTTTTTTTTTTTTTTTTTTGTTTTGAATGAACACACCCATTCATGATGAGTTTGAAATGGTGGGCCATGCATTTAAAAACTTGTTCAATGTTAACAGTACTGTGATATTTTGAACATTTTTATTACAATCTCTCTCTCTCTCTCTCTCTCTCTTCTCTGAGTTATGAACTTACCTTTTTTCCTTCTTTAATTTGTAATTCTGCAAGACTTTCTACCTCGTATGGTGAGAAAATCCCAAATTTTAGACGTTTCCCATGATCAATTTCTTATCAAGAAAAGTTAACAATTAGTGTACCCATTGCAATCTAGTCATAGTTGATCAAGTAATTAACAAGCATTGCTCTAAGAGTGTTAGAAACATAAAATAAATAAAAAAATCATAATTTCTATTCTGAGAGCTTGGTGTCCTTAGTGAGGAAAAGGGAGACGCGGAGCGTGTAGGTTTTTTTATTTTCCAACGAAGAAGCAAGCTCCTTCGCCGTCCCATGGACATAGGTAATTTTGCCGAACAATGTAATCCACGTCGCTTCCAAAACCAACCTAAACCCAAGATAGATATTCAATCAAAGTGAGTCCACATAAGGGTTAGCAACTTCAAAAACTTACAGTCAGCTTTTAGCCGAATTCCTCTTCCAATGAAAGAATTTGAAGCAAGTAATCAATTGCACTGTTCCATCATTCATGTGAGCTTTGTCCACACTAAAAGAGGCCTTCCCTTAGTAGAGCATGGATGTATGACGTTTCTCTCACCTCATTATTCTGACAATGTGACCTAAAACAAAGAGTGCCTCAAGAGATCTGGTGGGATCTATAGTCAACAGTCAATGTTATTATAGAAAAGGTGCATCACAAGTAGTTCCCCCATCTGGGTGATCTCTCTGAAAGGAGAGGGCGGAGAGAAATCCCACATTTCATCATGAGACAGAATAAAAAAGAAGCCTATCCCAGCACTGTGCACATCCTGATACTTGTCACTTTTTCAGAATCTTCTTGATTGAGACCCTTCCAATTTTATCCAAGTAAAAAACTTATAAAGGTCTGATATGAAATGTTGTATATGGACCCAATACTAGTACAATAATGTACACAATGAATCTCATAGATTCTAGTATGTATTGGGCCGTATGGGGCAAGGTAAAGATCAATATGTATGGCCGACTATTAAATATAAATGTGTCTGTTATAGTGGCATGATTTTATTTTCAACTAAAATAGTAAAATAGCAGTATGTACTGGCCCATTTCAGCTGGTTGTTGCATGGAGATGCATACATGTATCATGCCACTGATGAGAATAGAGTATCATGTTGATATTTATTTTTTTTATCGATTTCATGATATAATGATAAGTATTTGTTCGCATATTCAAAACCAAGACGAAGCATTGAAAGAATTTCTTCTTTTTGTTTTTTGTTTTATACTTTTTGGTACTTTTCATGTTCTAATTCTAACTACTGCTGGACAGACCATTGATTAAAATTTCATTTGGTGACTGATTTTAACAGTAATTAGAGAGAGAGAGAGAGAGAGAGAGAGAGAACCACCCATACAAGTATCTTGGGAACTTGCTTGTGGGGCCACCTAGGGCACCCGGCTGTGCCAATGATAGAGGAGATAAAGCAATAGAAAGCTTTCATGATACTTATTAGGGATGTGCAAAATATCCACCCCATTAGATGATCCCAACCTTTTGCCCTAACAAGTTTAGAGGGTTTAGAAGTCATCATCTTCCTCTTCATTTTTTTTTTTTTTTTTTTTTTGGTTTTATTCAATTGTGAGTAACAACTAGACAAGTGTGAAGCCGTCAAGGCGGTGGCTCAATTGGTTTGAGCCTTGGGTTTGCTCCCCGAGGTCCCGAGTTCAACTCCCACCCCTTGTATTATTAAGGTACTATGTCTATGTGTGCGGCCATATATGCACCCTTCAGAGAATAGTCCTTGCTTGTCAGAATCGGATATCCCCCTGGCGAAAGGCTAAAGAAGTGAGTGTATGTTTGAGGGGAGAATAACTTAAATGCACACAACTTTCATCTTCTAATTCTAACTACTGCAGACAAACAGTTGATTAAAAGCAGTAATTAGGATTAATCATGATTTGAAAGTAATCAGTAGTATCCTCCCCACCCACCACATAAATGCAACTATTGTGCCACGACCATAATTTTAAAATATGGTTTTGGACCCTCTAAATTCAAGAATAATGGTTTAGTTGGTTTTCTCTCTCTTTACAAATATAGGAGAAAGTTTTAAATTAAAAAAATCTGTCTTAACCGCTTCTAGGGCCATTCTGTATAAACTTGACCATCCACTCTACAACCTTATTATAAGTTCTTACCCCTTAAATTAAAAACATGCGAACATACCTATATTACAATTTAGTTTTCATAAAATGGACTTACAGAGAGACCATCCTACTTAAGTTGGCTACATCAGAACCAAAACAACTAAACAATGGTAGCATCAATTTCTTTGATCCAGTGAAGTTGATCTATAATACATTAGTTGAATGGAACAGGCCCCTGTGACTAATTCTAGCCATTAGTGAAAAATGTTCCACAAGTATCACTAGGATTGCAAACGCATGCAAGGTTATAAACCTATCGTAAGTCAGGGTGCGCATGGTGTTTAGTCTTACCCTTTACAATCCATAGTTAAAATTCAAAAGCAACAACAGTCGATTAAAATTGAATGTAATACACACCGCTATAGTAGCGGCAGCGGCAGCAGTGGCAATAATCATAAGTCCGTGTCTAATGAAAGCCAGAATTGAGTAGCAGTTGACAAAATTAAATTGAAAACTTTATGCTATAATCTATAATAATGGGAGAAAAAGGATGTAAGCCATGTTCTTGGATCCAAAGAAATTTGGATTGAGATCCAAATCCATGTGTATAGGATTTAGAAGTTCTTGGATTTGGATTCTTATCTATATTGGAGGATTTAGATTCTGAGATGGTCGCATCCACATATTAAAGGGCAGGCAATTTAACTGTCGAGATCATATTGTCGTTCTCCTAATCATGTGTCCATTTCAAGAGCTCACTTGTATCATGCACATGTAAATTCCTGACTGGTATGTTCAGTAGGGTGGCAATGGGTTGGTTTGAGGCTTTGAGCACAAAGGGCAGTATGCTTAGGCTCAACTCAAACCTGACCCATTAACTCATCAAGTTGAAAGGTAGGATTTGGGATTGGTTGGAGGGTTGAATAGAAAGATATGTATTCAACTCAAAATCCAAACCATTTATTTTTATAGAGTCAGAAACATCAACCAAAACCACTAGTCTTTGAGAGCTTGGATGGACAACACATGGGGCATGCATGTTAATCTAATCATCGCAGTGTGAACCCAACTGTCTCAAATCCACATTAAAACCGGATCTTATGTTATTTCAACTGATGCCATATTCAGATCCAACACACAAGATCATAGCGAATCTGAATTTGTAGATCTCATGAAATATCCAAAGTCAAAAACATCATGGCTTTGCCCTACATCTGGGATTGACTTCAACAGGCCCCAGCACCAGTTAGCATGACACTGCTTTTGTTACTTCTTAGGGAGGGCCCCACAAAATCCTGCTAAGAAGTGATGGCTACGATGTGTTCGCTGACTTCCATGTCTCCCAATACCACTTTGTTAAGGATCCCTGAGATCCAATGACAATGATAATTTCAAATGGGAAATTATGGTGGCATCTTAGGGTCAAAAAGACTACAATGATACTGGATCAATCTAGACCGTACAGTACTCATAGATGATGATAGATAGTAGAGTTCCATAGAATTTCGTGCCTTCAGGAAAACGGGAGGGGCAGCTTTTGGTACAATTCGTTGGTGGGAATGCCATACTCCAAGCCAAGGTCTACTTTCCCCGAGGCCTATTTGCTACTTACCAAAATCTCCGGAACATCTCCAACCTCTACAGTCTACAGTATTCATTGTATAGTAGTTACCTCAAGCACACATGTGGCATATTAATATGCATTTGTATTGACTGATACTTACTGATTTGTAGATAGAATGTTTAAAAAGCTAATAGGTGCATTCTATGAATATATCACCTAGCTAGGATTCTCACCATGTCAACCCAATTATGAATTGCTATTCTCACATTGTGATTGTAGCCCCAAGTGTAAGGCCCCGATTGTAGTAATAACCGGTGAAACCGGATCGATCCATGGAGAGTTTGTTTATCGCAAAACCTGTCCTAATAAAAAAAACTAGTTCTGGCCTAAAAAACTATACAAATCAAATTTTCTAATTGAATTAAAAATTAATTACAAATCTGAAATATTAATTACAACCAAAGAAAATCAAAATCCTAATCTAGAAACCTAATCTAACCACTGCATCACCATAAGATTTATTAGCCCAACCAATTGCAATAATTGTTAAGGTGCATAAAATAAAAATAAAATAAAATAAAACAAATTCAGAGAATAAAGAAATTATATTTTAATTCTAAAACTTTGCAATGAATTACTTTGCTTAATGCCATCAAGAAAAATCAAGACCACCGCACCAAGTGCACACTGTCACTACGCACAAAAATTCAATGTTGACTCATTGGTGAAGACCAAGACCCCATAAACTTGATTTATTAATGAAAGACCCATTACAAGTAAATAACCATTACAAAATTATTTTAATAAAAATAAAGTGCATCCAACCTTACCATAGACACAAGAAACACTAAACGGAGGAGAGGGACTCGCAGTCTTGAACGGCGATCCAACCGGCTCTCGTTTCGCGATCTGAAATCCAAGCAAGGGAAGATGATTTCAAGGATGATCCGATGGTGGAGTGACGATAGCAACGGCGATGCGACGGCGGCGACGTAAGAACCCAAGTGGTGGTAGCCTTAGAGAGCCTTGGGTGAGTGAGGATGGTAGGGGAGAGATGGAGAAAAAAGTGATGGAAAAAAGGGGAAAGGATGTGCTGGTCGTCCAAGGGGAAAGGGGGAGATGGTAGGTGACGTCTAGCCCTTTATGGCCCTTTTTAATATTCTTTTTCCTCACTTGTAGTCCAAGGTAGTATAGTTTCATAAGGCTCTTTGCTTAACTCCAATTTTGGATGGGATTTTGGTAGGTTTAGGAGACTTTTGTGGGTATTTCAGATTTGAATTCTCTTTTGAATTCATTGGTGCATAAATCCTTGCATTCTCCTTATCCCTTGCAACTCCTTTTTTTGAGGAATCTTGGGTTGCAAAATTCAAATTTTTGAGGCCTATCTTTTTGGAGATAAATCCAACAACTTAGTGCAAATCTTGGCCTCTTTGAATTTGTTTTCAACTTGAATTGTTAACCAAGATCTCCAATCTTTTGAACTCTTCATGGCTGGAAAAATATCCTTAGATGGCTTCCTCTCTTGAAAAGATCCCTTTAAATCTGAAATTAATTTCAAACATGGAATAGAAGTAGGCCCCACTTGAAAATATGAAACATTTTAACTCCACACCATGCATGGACGTCCTCTCCTTGGCTTGATTTTCTTTTGCAATTTTTTTTCTTCTTTGTTTGGCTTGAATTGAATCTTAGCCATCCATCTTGACATGTAAGCAATATTTGTTGGAGAGTAGATAGGATACATCATCTTCTCATGGCCCGCAAATTTGGAACTTATCTTCAAGATATTAAATCTGATTTTTTTCTTACATATGAGAGCGGACCCTAACATGGCCGCCCCTACCTTACAATTCATGCCAAAGGAAGGTGGGTCCATGGTGCATTTGATTCATCAATTCTCTTTCGTGGGCCCCGATTTCTGAAATTCCCTACAAAAATAAAAGCAAAGATCAAAGAATAATCTAATCATATAGGTAAGGAATTATGCAAGATGTGGGCCCAATTCACACTAAATAAATGCATAAAATGTCACCATTTTATCAAGTTTTCTTCAATTAAATTAAAGGTGCAAAGAAAATTCATCATTTCATGTGTGATTAAAAAGTTATGAGTGATTTTTTACTTTCAATGCCAAAAATAGAGAAATTCATGATTTTATGTGAAAATGCAATTTTTGGATGAATTTTGACTCAAATTCAGACTTTGATGCTCAAAAACATAAATTCATAATTTTTTACTAAAATGGTCCATGATTTGATGATTAAGTCCTTAATTACTCTAAAATGATAAGAAAATATTGCATTTTTAAGGACTTATCACATTGCAAAAGTTTCACTTCTGAGATTCTTGCTCAAGGATGTATGGGATGGGATTATCAATCCCAGCAGTCCACAGAAGTGAGACCCTCTGCATTAATAAAGGTGTCGACTGAAAATTCTACGGGCAAATCATGCAGGCCTCTCATAGGAAAAAATTTTCCTACTAATTCAAAGGGGTAGAGCAATTAGCTAAGATCATAGCTCAGGAAGCAAAGTTTGTGGTTTCAAACTCTCGCTCTCTCCTTGTGGCTATTTGTCCAGGCAAAAGCCTGACTTACCTGGTTCGTGAGGAAAGTAGGGACTTTACGTATCCGAGAGAATAGTTGGTTCTCAAAACGGCCAGATACCCTCGTCAGGAAAGAAATCGCCTTCTAGCACTATCCCAATTTGTTTTCCGCTTCCCCCTTCTAAATAGACATGGCAAGTTTCTTTCCAAAATAGTCTCTAAAAAGAGAATTTACTTAGGGCTACACCTTTAAAAAATTAGTTTCACATATTTTTCTTTTCCTCTTTGGTGAAAATATGATTTTAACCTCCTCTATAAAATGGTTTTCTACAATATCGTGAAAAGATAAGAATTTTATATAATTTCTTATTAAGAAAAATGTATCGTATTAAACTGTGGAAAAGCAACAATCTTGGAAAAATGATCCATGCCCTTGACAGTTGCTTTTTTTTAACACTTATTTTTGTTGGCAAGTTGTTTTGACACATGGGATAAGCATAGCATATGTAAAACTTCCATACATTGAACATATTACAAGATTCTTTTTTTTGTGGCAACTATCATTTCTTATCATCTTTCACGTGCGATTCATTCTGCCATGTTTTGTTTTAACTAGATATGCAAATGTATAAATATCGATTAAGACATTTTGGGTGGGAAGAGTGGGGGAAAGTTCTCCATCTTAAACTTTATACCCCCCAGAATTTTCTATAGAGTAAATAGTGGATCACAAACACAGTGAATAGTTTGGATCCTCCGGTAGAATGGAAAAGTTGGATTGAGTTGTTTTTGTATTTTTCACATATTTCTCATAATCCATACGGAACTAGAATATAAATCTTTATACATAGGTGTTTCACACATCTCTAAGAATATTGAACCTTTTGGATCATGAGTTGGAGGCCCAAATAAGCGCAGAAAGTTAGAAAGAGGGATTTAGTTTTACTTTGTATTTTTCACACATTTTTCTAAACCCATGGAGATTAAGATAAAAACTTTACGCCTTGAGCTTATCATTTCTTTAATAAGAATATCAAGCTGATCAAATCTATAGGACTATGCTGTTTTTGCATCTTTTATATGTTAATATCAAAATCAAATCTATATGATTATTAGCTCTATGAAAATGTTAAATTGTTTGGATAAAAAAATGCGCAGTCAATGGTCGATCAAGAAGGGCTCTTGAAGGGACTTTTCACAGATTATTACCCCTTAAATTATGTTTTCATGGGCTAATGACAAAAAAGAAAAACTTTAAATTACCCGTGTAACCGAATTTAAAGAGATAGTAATCTATAAAAATCTCTAAAATATATAGTCTAAAATCACACCATTTAATGATAGTTAGAATCCTAGCTAACTTTCATTTTGCATGCTCTTAATTCAATAAAATTTTGATCATCAAACCATTTGAAAGTTTTTGTCTAAGTAATTAACATCCTATAATTACTTAAGAGAGAGTCGTGACTCATGACATTTCAGTATCTAATCCCAGAGATGACCCACTAATTGAACGGCCCAGATCCATCTTCGATAAGTATACCAATCATTTTGGTAGCCCAAGTAGAAACTTAACAAAACCTTGGCCACCTTTCTTCTTCTTCTTCTTCTTCTTTTCTTCATATGACAACGACTGTCCAAAAGCGTAGAGAGATCCACGTGACCTCAAGGACGGGGCCACGTGACATCCGGTGCTCCTGCGGAGTAGGAATCAAGGCTCAGCTCCAGCGACGTCGAGCCCATCTTCGTCTTCTTCTCTTCGTCTTCCTCGAAATACCAACCCGAGAAATACTCGGGTTTTGCAGTGTCGTCGTTGTTTCTGCTGCTGTGTTCGTCGCCGCGCATGGGAAAAAGAGGCAGCGTCTCCACGTTAGTAGCAGCTGCTACTGTATCGAAAGGTTCGATCGGCCTTCTCGTTTCGAAACGACTGTAGGGAGGCGAACATGTTTCCATGCCGACCCATGCCACGTTGTTCCCACCACACCCACCTCTTTGTATAGAGCATTCCTGTACAGACTTTATTACATGCAGAGAGACAGAGAGAAAAAGAGAGAGAGAGAGATGTTAGGTAAATTAGATATGACTTCTACTTTGTAGTTTGGTCAATTTTTGAATTACCATCTCTTGTACTTGTACAAATGGCCGCCCCCATTGTTCAAAAAGAATGGTAAGTCTACTTTTCTCAGCTATAGATTTGACTTGACCCATTTCATTCAGCTATATTTAAGAAAGGAAAGGCTTGCCAAATAGGCCCAAGGGCAGTTGGGCTAGTTTATTTTGTGGGTCTATTTGAATCATCTCTTTTTTAGATAACTCAGACTTGGCAAACATGGCTAATGTAGGCATGAATGTCTAATGCAAACCAGCACAATTCTCTCTCTCTCTCTCTCTCTCTCTCTCTCTCTCTCTCTTATTTGCAAGTATTGCCATGTAAATCTTATAATAAGACAAGTTTACCTTCACTGTTTTTACTTTACGACAAGTTTACTATTTTACGTATCTGGTGTAAGACAACTTTGCTCATATAATCTTACTAGAAAATCTTATTTTTTTAATTGAGTAAAACATACCCAACAATGTATTTGTGAAAAGGTGTATTTCAAAATGGCTCTATTTCAATTAGTCATGTTTCAAAGTGGTAAGACTTGCCAAAATGGCCCTATAGTTTGGGTAAATTCCCTTTTATCAGTTGTTGATTTCAATCAGCTCTCTTTTAAAGAGATAAGACTAGCCAACATACCCCGTAGTTTAGGTAAACTACTTTTTTTTTCAGTTTGTTAAAGGCCAAGTTCTGGAAAGTTGATGATATCTAGCTTTTCATGTTGTATAAGGACAAAAGGATGCGGGTAGAGCATACCAGCTGATAATTAATTTAACTCGAGTTTAATGATTTTTTTTTTGGGTGTTAGTACCCTAGGTTTAATTCAAAATCAGATTAGATTTGAGAACATTTTTATCCTTTTATGACAAAATAGGCCGAGTATTGAAAACCTGCCTTTTTCTTTGATCTAGGTAGCTGACTGATTGCTAGGTATTTAAATGTTCTTATTTGTAATAGTGAAAAAAAGAAGGTGACTACCTATAAACTCCTTTTTTGCTTTCATTTTCTCGATTTGGTTTTCTTTGTTAGTCCTTTTGTAAGGGAATGGGCTTTCTTTCTCTTCCTTTTTAACATTAATATTCAATGGAGCAGTGAAGGGAACCTTTTAGAGAGGAGATGTAGGTTTGTGTATTCCTTTTGTACCTACAAACAAAGAAAGGGTACTAGGGGCGTGCATGCATTATCATAATGCTATTAGAGATCCACTTGGATGTGAGTGACCAATTTTTTTTGTTGAAGAAAAGATGTGTATTTTCCATTTGTTAAAATGTAACAGTTACGATTTTAAAAATGGACATGTAAGGCTGATTTGGCAGATCTTGATTGAAGAAATTATCATTTATTTGTGATTTCGAGAATCATATGAAGGATCAGTGCTCTAGACATAGCCACACATACACATGAGGAGAAAGTGGAGAGAGAGTTATGAGGTGTTCTAATAAAAGAAAGAGGGTAGATAATATAAACAACACAAGAGGAGAAAGAGGAGAGAGTCTCTGAGGTGTTCTAACGAAGAAAAAAAGAAGAGAGGAGGGAAAATATGCATCCATATTTTGAGACTCTTTTACATGTGACTACCTTTAGTTTGGTCACTTAAAAATTACTATTACTTCTTTAATTTTTTACAGATACCCATCTCAGTGAATCTAATAAACTTACTAAACTAGACTTCACAGCTGGTAAAGACCTGATTTTGCCAAATTAATGAAATCTGGCTTCTTTTGTTAAAGAAGGACAAAGAAAATGTCATTGGAGTAGTTTATATTAAACGCATAGTACCCTGATTAAACTAACTCATGTTTAATGATTCTTTTATTGCTAACACTTGTTGATTCCTCCAGCCTTACCAATTTTCAAATCTTTAAACTTTCCTCTGAATATTGGTATAGATGTTCTTCCAAGTGAGCTCCATACACAAATATATATATATATATATATATATATTGGTAGACAGTACAATACTAGAATAGTGAGCATGTTAACATCTCTTACCCTGAAACACCCAATGCTCCCCATCTGCCCAACAGCTAGCACACCAGGAGAAGGAGAAGGAGAAGTAGAAGATGAGGAATGAGAAAATCCTGCAAAAAACCAAAAACCAACCCCACCCACGAGAGAAAAGGCAACAAAGAACAAAAACAAAACAGTCAGAGAAAAACAGAAGCAGAGAGCTAAAAGTTGTATATTCCATAACAACAAACAAAACCCATATGCATCATGTAGAATAATAGATGGAAAAGGGTATTATTCTCTTAAATCTCAATACTCCACCAGTACCCATGTTGGTGTATTTGTTGGGAATGGGGTCCTCGGGCTTCCAGCCTCTCTGCATGGTAGCCACATCTGCAGTGAACTTCTTCTTCTGCCTCTCCCTTGCCTTGTGGTTTTGGAACCAATAGAAGACATTCTTCCCCTCTATTTTCCCATATTGCCTCAACCTAGCTGAAATCCTCTGTATCTGCTCTCCACTAGGAGACCTAACTCCATTGTTATAGTACAGGTCTTTCAGTATCCTTATCTGGTCAGTAGTAGGAATCCACCTTGTAGTGGATTGCCTACAGAGAAAGCTGCTTTTACTACTTGTACTGCTGCTGCTGTCTTCACTTATATGTTGTTGCTGCTGCTGCTGTTGGTGGTGGTGTTGTTGTTGTTGGTAATGTTGAGGTTCCATAAAGAGGAAAGAAAAAAACAACAGGAAGAGAACAAAAGGAAGAGGAAGCTGAGTGAGGAGAAGAAAAGGTGAGGAGTGTTGGGTTTTGCATGAAATCACTGGAGGGGAAATAGTTGGGGTATATGAAGGGGTGTTCACATGGTGGGTATGGAGAGAGTGCTGAGAGGGGAAGATCAGATGGATATCTGGTAGAGAAGGACTGAAGTTGACAGAGAGTGGCTTAAAAAATGGAAGGAGACAAAAGAGGGAGTAGAAAGGGCTGTTGCAGGAGAATTGCTTGAGTGAAAAGGCATGGAGATATGATTAAGGAGAGAGAGAAAGATGCAAGACTGTGTATATGTATATAAATGCCAGAGAGAGGAAGAAAGGGCTCTGAATGAATGAATGAATGGGGAAGGAGTGTGGTTTTCTTTCTTTTCATTTGAATCATTTCACTGGGTTTGTAGAGTGACTTTGAGTACTTTTTTTTGGTGTCTCTCCTGATGCCCCGTTAGGTGGGCCCCACAAGTTGGTGATGACGTAGATGGTTGATCTGATAGGCTAGCAAATAAATGTCAAGAAAAAAGGTACAGTGCTGCAGTTACATTCTGCATTCATCAGTGGAATAGAACTGATTGAATAGAACCCCTTGGTTGTAGTGATTTCTAGGAAAACCCAGGCAAGATTATTTACAGGCATGAAAATGGGGCTCAGATTCTCCAATATTCAAGGGACTAAATTGGACAATTTTTTATATGGGTTCAACTTTTGGGTCTCAATTTGGATCTATGGAATTTATAACAATGGACTTAAGTGCACAAGGCTAACGCAAAATATGACAATATACATAATAAATTACAGTTTACTTAGATGAAAGGTACTTCTCATAGCTTGCGCGAATGGGTAATAACTTTAGAGCTATATGAGATAACAACAATCATCAATTCAGCCCATTCACATTCACTAACCTCCCTTGAATTTGTGCTCATTTTAATTTACACCAATTTGAATTATGCCTGCTATTGGATGTAATTATAAAAGCTGTCAAACTTCAAGGCCCCGGAATTAATGGTTGTGATGATCATATTGAGATGATTTTTTTGTTTTTACCCAATATATCTAAGATGAGACTTTTTAATCATATTATCCTACCTTAAAATGCATCCAAGTAGGTCTCAAGCGGCTTAACTTTACCTCTCACACGGGCTTTCAAAGGGACTCTCAGCAGCAGAAAAACTCTAATAAATTATGTTAATATACATATACATACATACATATATATTTGGAATGGATTTGAATCTAGATCTAGGGTATTTGTCCTTATTGGGTCTTTAATTTAAACTAGAATGTCGATATAAATTATGTGATTTGAATTAGTTACATGGTAGTAATTTGGCTTTGGATCAGATATAATTTCTGCCCATATAAATATATGTATGTATATAGTTTGGACCAACAAAAAATCAGACCCTGTTTTGATCGATACTCCATGGTGGGTCCCACACCAGTCATTGTTGTCGTCTCAATGCACAGGAACAGATGTGTAGCAATATACTGTAACTAGCAGTCTACCATCGGATATACCTCTAGTAGTGCGCTAGAGGTATGAGTGAGGGTAGGAGTAGTTGGAATGGAGAGCATCAAGAGCAGTCTCCAAGGAAATTCTGCCTATTTAATTGGGTGCAACAGTGCATCGATGGACGCACCAGATGATCAAAACCTCATCATTTTTTCGCTTTCCCACTACTGCTTTGATCTCCCTCACTCATCACTCATGATTAATCTCACTCCAATGAGAAGGAATTAAATAGAAAATCAACCATGATTACTCCCTTTTGTATGTACAAGAAGATTTTGCTCTCCCTTATTTTCATTTATGTGATAGAGAAAGTGTGTAGGATTCTATTGTTTGAATGGAAAATCAAAGTCCGCTCAATCGAAAAAAATCAACTCATTATCACACAAAAGCACTTTTAAGTATAATCACATATTTTCATGGATAGACAAATATTTCAGAGGAGCTCCATCTTAACTCATCACCATTATTATCAATTGAAATCCCATGAGCCCCACCTGTACAAATTAGGAGTGTACAAAAAATCTATTAATCCATCAATTCGGTCGATTAGATCAGCGGATTCGAATCCGATTCGAAGGCCAACGGATTAGTGACGGATTAGAAATTGTGTAATCTACTAGCAACGGATCGGTGGCGAGTTTCACTCTTAATCCGCGGATTCAAACCGATCCGATCCGTTGTCATTAAATATAAATAAAAAATATATATAATAAGGAAAAAAAAATACAAGGAGACACTAACCTTATTAATGGAATAGGCATACAGCTCTCAACTCATGCCCCTTTAATTCAGTGGCTTTAAAATTAAGGGTTTTTTCTTCTTTCTTTTTCCATGTAATGTACAGGAACGGATTGAATGAATTAATCCGATCCGATCCACTCCTCCACGGATCGGATCAGATCGGATCTTAACAGCAACGGATTAGTAACGAATTCCAAATCCGTCAATCCGTAGGCAACGGATTGGTGACGGATTTAGCCCAATCCGCACCACTCCAATCCGCGTACACCCCCAGTACAAACCGAGTGTGAGCATGACAAGTGGACCCACTTTGGATTTTTTTTTTTTTTTTTCTAATAGTTTCTCATAATGGAACAGTGTGACACCCTTTCAGGGGTGTCCCATAACAGATGGGCATCTGGCCCACTATTAGATCTTTGCTCAGTAAGTATGGTTTTAATAATCTGCAATGCAAGGCAGGTTGTTCAAGAGAGACTGGGGAGGCTTAGCCCCATGTCATCTGTTTGGTGGATTTATCTACTTTTGTGGAGAAGTGTACAGACAGAAATGGGATCATATATGCTCGAAATCTTTGTTAAATATAACTAACGGGGGCATGACATTTATTTCTGTACTTCAAAACACATGAAACTGAGAAGATAGCAAGTGACAAACAGTTTAATTCATTGGCGTTAGGGAAGGGGAGGGCCCACTCTACATAGCTGCTGGCTGTACGGAACTTGTAGCATTACACATATGCCACCACTTGCTCTCCAGATGCATTCATGCTTCAAATTATATGCACGGTTATGTTACCTGTAGTTCTCTGGACCATGAAGACAGATGATCAAGTACCAACTGGACTACAATAGAAGTCAAAACCACCTTGTGGGGCCCACCTCACTAATCTAAATGCATGATGGATGGTTGGATAGAAATGGTAAAGTGTTATTATATGTGTCTCCAATTTTAACTTTGTTTGATGTCTTAAATGGGCAACCTGCAAGATGTACAGTTGGATGAAATGGTTTTGGTTTATTTTTTAGGCCAGGTGTGAGATGGTTATGATCATCAAATAAAGGGAATTGTATTATAGCTGCTCAATCTGTATGAACTATGAATACAAGTATACAAAGACTCAATCAATTAGTGACCAAATAAAAAGCTCTAAAGAAACAATTCACATCCTCATCATTTGATTTCCCAATCAAATTTAGATGGATGATTAGGATTGTTCTATCCAACTGATTTTCATACTTGGGTGCCATCCAGTGACAAGAATGCCAGTTCAGAATAGTGAAAAAAATGTGCTTTGGTAATTGTCACAAAATTAAGGTGATTATCCATAAAAATCCCTTTTATCTACAAAGGCACTCGAGTGCTACTTTTTATCAACAAAGGCACAGGAGGAAAAGGTTTGTAGTAAATCTGCTTTTCCTTTTGCTGTTGCAGACAAACATAGGATCACAGTAACTGCATTCCCCAATTGAACTCAGTCTCTACTTTAATTGATTCTGAGACTCTTCTCATTCTACTTTTCGGCCCTCTTTTCCCTTTGTCTCTACTCATAACAGCGACGTTGAAGACTAGATAGGTAGAGGCAAGGCTCTGTAGAAGACTTGAACTCTCTGTTTCTCTCTCTCATTCATTTGTGAAAATGCCATGTGCTTTATGAGAAGGATCTCAGTTTCAAGAGCAGCTTTTCAGATCTCCTTATTTTCTTGATTTTGACACTACCATCATGAGATCTCCCTTTCCTTATCATGTAGAAGACTCTACCCTTACCCCTCTCAGCTGAGGATGCTACGCTTTAGGGGAGTATCCTTTGAGCAAATGGTTCAATAGACACCCTATCAAGCCATGATTTTTGGATTTTGATAATGGGTTTAGATTGTCTAATTAATTAATGGGCCACCTATTGGCTGAAGAGAGTGTGGATCTGGGTCAACTGAGTCAAGCCTTCAGCATTACCCATTTATTAGAATATAAATCATTCAAAATAAAAACCCTCCCTTAGTTATTCAGGGGGGGAAATATTTTGCTAAAATCAAAGGGGGGCCTCTTTGGCCCAATGGCAATAGACGGAGTGGCATTTTTACTTTATATATTTAACTAGGAGACAGACTTGTATTAACTAGGATTGATTTAAGTTTCTTACTTCTATTGTGGGGCCTAGCTAATTGTCCTCTAGTAAAAAATACAAGGGTCTTATCATGGATTAGCATATTAGGATTGGATAAAAAACTCATGTCATTCCTTATGTTTTGGATAAGTGTCAAAATAGAGTGAGTGTCAAATAGTAGAGGCAAACTGTAAACTGTGAAGGAGTGAATTTTCACCCCCGGATAGGCCATATTGGACAGAAACAAAAATTGAGGCCACTAAACTTATGTTGACCCGGGTTGATCTTCTATGGCTCACATTGGATTGGTCCACTGTCAATTGTCCAAAACTATCTCAGATTGGATGATCAATGTTCAATGGCAAAGATCCAAAAAGAAAGAAAAAAGCCCATACTTCCAATGAACCTAAAAGAGTTGATTCCAGCACCTAACCTGCACCCCAAATAACTAGCACTAGATTCAGGCCCACCCTCCTAAGTCCTAACACACTATTTTCAGTGCTGCCTACTCTTTATCCTGTACTTTACCTGTTATGGTGATCCCTAGGGTGCAGCTCTAGTAACCAGTACACCACTTTTCTTCCGGGTAATCATCCAGTGATGTTTGTCTCGAGATCTGAAAAGATACAAAGAGATATTGTAGAAGATATGTCATCCTCCTCTTGCAAAAACGTCAATGCCTGTACTGATGATATATATATATATATATATATGTATATGTATGGATATAAGAGCTATGGCTCTCTTCTCCTTTCTTTCTTCCCTTTTCCTCTCTTCCTTTGTCCGTGTCAATTTCACACCTAGTCCTACGTAAGGAACACGAGCGTGCCTTCCTTCCTAAGCCTCTTTTAAATGAAGGCATGCATGCCCAACTGCATGGTTTTCTCTACAAGAAAGTGCATGTGTTCATTGTAGTTGGAGATGGCACTTTCTCACTCTAGTTACTCACATGTCATTTAGTACAGTACTCGAATAAAGTAGAGAAGATGGACGCCCATGTTGTTGTGTGGGTCCATCTAGTGTGACCCATTTGAGAGCCTCAACGGCTAGCTACTTGATCAAGTCACACCACATATTGCAAGAAATACTAAGAAATCTAGGAAAAACTCATAGCCCCTTGTTTGGATGGAGCTAGAATTCCTAGGAATTTAAAAAATTGTATTTCCTCAAATTGCCATCAAATATTCTCCCCTTTTGCAGAAAAAAGAAGACTCTACAATCACCCTAATAAATCAAATCTTAAAAAAGTTGAGTCCCAGCTGCACATCCATTTTAGATCCTTCACCCCTAACTGCATTAATGTCTTTATTGAAGCCCATGCCCAATTTACTATAAATCCAACTATGATTGTATATAATTAACCCATTTAGATAAAGGACAACGCATAAGAATCTTAACAGAAAAAAATCTCTAGATTTTGTCTGAGGGATGTGTACTAGTGGACACAATCTGATAATTTCAGAGTTTATGAGGTACTTTCAAGGAAAATTTCCCCTGTTTTATGAACATTAGGTGATCGAAAGCATTCATCATGCAGGCCTCTCCATGGGTGGGATGCAACTTGGAGCCTCTTCACATCATAAGATCTGAGCTTTTGGCTGGTGCTCTACAAATGACTGAGGATGAGATTATTTAAGATCACGACATACACCTGTGACAGTATTTTTCCAATAATATTGTGATATTTATCAGAAAATGAAAACATTACAAAAAAGATAGCAATAAAATTGAGATAAAATGGAAAATCTTAGAAAGTCTAAAAAAGATAGTAGTAAATCTTAACAGTATTTAATGATTACTTTGTATTTATTTATTATATTTAATTGTCTAAAATCTGATTTTCTTTTTTTATGATGATATCCCGCAAAAAAAAAAAAGAACAAAATTTAAGATTATCCCTACATTTTTCTAGATGATAATTTTCCAAGAACAATATTCTACAAGCCATTGGATAAAGGGTTCGAGTATAGTTAAACAGCCGGTATTTAAAACATTAGAGCAGTGCAATTGAACTAGGGATTGCAATTACCTATCTCCCAAATTCAACCTTGTAAATTGGATCTGGGTTGGTATTTTTTAAACCCAATTAAGAAAAGGGCTAGGCATGGGTGAGCCCATTGATGAGGCTCTTCAAACCAACCCTGCTTATTGTACTTCAGCAGTCAACATATTAACAGGGTCCGGACTCGAGAATTCAACCGTTCAAGTGACATTTACAACCCAATTGATAAATGTGTTGATTTGGTTGTGGGCCCTTACAATGATCCTCCTGAGTCAACCCAACCTACTACTGCCCACAGTTCCAACAATGAAACCTCTCATGAACAACTATGTTATACCTCTATGGAATATGAGGTGCCGAGGAATAGTCGGTTCTTGAAGAGGACAGACACCCTTATAAGGAAAAAAAAGTATAACATGCCATGTATTTGGCAAAAATATTCACCTTAGAGCAGACTTGAAACATTTCATATGCAGGTCCGGCTCTATGGGACCACTAGGGTCTATGCCCTCTCTTGTGCCGTGGCTAAGTTAATACTCATCTGACTCTTTTTTTTTTTTTTTTTTTTTTTTTTTGCCCAACTCTCATTCATGATAAGACCTTTTCATCCCCTCGTGCCTTATGCATCTTTGGGTCCCACGAACTGGACTGTATATGAACAGTCTATAGTCTCCAATAGAAGAAAATACCCAGGCAGTAAGAGGAAGAGCTTTGTGTTCTGCTCAATTTAAATACACCTCATTTCTTCAATGTTCACCGACCCCTTCCCATTGTTGGGATTATACATCAAAACACAAATTTGTTTGCCAAGGCTAGGCCAAAACACCTTATTATTTTTATTGTCTTAATAAAGGAGCAGTAATTGATAATCAATGGTTACATGTATAAAAGAAGTCCCAAATATACTGATTTTACTATTAATGAATGGATAAATTGTAAATGTTAAGCTAAAACTAGATTCCACATAGTATGAACTCTATAGTTTCAGGGACTGTTCAGTACATGAATAGGCCTAGTGGGAACATGGGCTTCTTTACCATGAAAAAGATAGCAAATTTGGGCTGAAATCCAGGACAGATTTGCCTAGTCTTTTGGCCGAGATTCTGGGCAACGTGATAAGAAAACGTTGTAGAAAAAGCTACCAAGGGCCTGCACGTATGATGAGAAAATGAGTAGGGAATCACCCTACTAGGGGATAAAAAAAGGTAAGAGGATTTTGCTTTTGGAGATTGACCACTTTCACATAGTAGTTTGGATTGGAAAGGAGAAAGTTACAAAGTAGGAGAGTTATTTTTTAACTTTCTAGTGATTTGTATTTATTTTTAACTTTAAACAAAAAATTATGAAATAGTTAAGAATCACTTTTAATGGTTAAAAGTAAAAGGTCTTTTCTCTACCCTCTTGGGAAGAAAATAATTTCTCCAGCATTTTGCAAAAAGCAACTAAGAGGAAATTAGTTTCCTCCTATAACAGAAATCCAAACACGAGAGAAGGATTTCTCTACAAAAATTGTTTCTTCTCCCCACTTTTCTCATCAAAACAGGAGTCTCAACTCTTATGGCATAAGGCAAAGAAATCTTATCACAAGAACATATTATTTTTGGATTTTTACATACTTTCATTGTTATTATAAAAATATATTGATATAAATAGATGATCACAATTTAATTTACTAGTCACAATTCAATTTACTGGCATTAAATACAGAACATATAACTTAATTACTTAACTACCTGGATGACCAGCCAGATTTTCAGGTCAATTGAACCCAGTAACTAGCCAATTCAGTCGACTCACTGAGTCAGAAAAGTATGTTTCCATCACCAATTGGACCCTGAGGACCTTTCAGCATCACGGATAGAGACTGCAAGACATGCCCTTGAATGAAATTGGCTGGCCTCTTAAATGAGATCAGAAGCTGTCAAAGCTCAAGCCTAAAGACCTAAGCCTCTGTCCTAGATTCATGATTTTACCAAAGTATGCACATTTCCACAAGGGGCAAAAAGTAGCCCATCCAGTTCTAGATAGCCCATCTACCACACTCCTCAAACAAAACGGTTATACACGAAATCCAAACATCATAAGAAATCCTAAACACACAACATGGCTATGGGCATAATTTAGAAGATGCCATCACTGAACTGAGGGATAGAATCATGTGACACCACAGAAATAGATCCATACAAACAATCAATTGATCCTAGCAACATGTGCCACAATGAACACAAGAAAACTACAAGAGATGAGAAAAGAAAAGAGACATTTTTCTTCATTTTTTTTTTTATTCACTGAAGGAATCAAAATAATCAAGGTCGTCAAGGATGGGGTACCACCACCAAGGAGAACAAAAGCAAGATCATTTAGACTACAATGGGCTAACCGTCTAATTCCTGTGACCCAATATAACCTATTCAATGAAGATGGAATGGCTAGCCATCCAATGATCTGAAATTTTTAGCATACGGCATCTCTCGCTATTTAAAATTAAAAAAGATAATGAAGTTTTTGGACCTGATGGATAATGGGTGAAAACTAAAGATTTCAAAAGACTCTCAGATAAAAAGGCATGGCCAAAACATAAGAAAAAAAATATGGTCTCAAAAGTGAATATAGTGGGTGCCTGTTTGTCCAATCAATGGAGGATGAAATGCTTTGCATGGTGTGATTCACTTCTGATAAATACTGGTGACACAGTAGTGCAAGTAAAAAAACACTCTTCGAGATTGTTTGCTCCATTTGGCACATAAATTTGCCAGGCTGAGTCAACTATGAGACCTGGCCAAGTCTTGAATTTTCTGATCAAGTCATGGCAAAGTCAACTGAGACTTCATGCAAAAAAACTCAGTCACCAAGTGCTCGGTTTTATGGTCGATCTAAGACAAGTTGACCTAGTCTGGCACTGTCTGACTGAGGTTCTAAACTATTTCAATAGAGCAGAATATTCAAATACATATTAATGTCCCCAGATTGATGGGATAAGGATAAGATTGATGATGATGATGATAACCATGATAAGATCAGTTACTAGTATCCTTGGGAAAAGATGAACGCATGGAAGCCTTTATTCATCCACAAAATTAGATTTGCATTAAGTAATTTTAATTATTTAGAAAAGTTGAACAACTGCAGTATAAATAAAGACAGACAAAACATACATACATAACCTTTCAGGGACTACGAGGTGTGGGGTGGGAAGAGTGACAGACAAGAAAAACTTGTGTAGGGTGGGCTGAACCAGATTATCAGAGTCGGGCACCGTAAATGACCCTCTTACTCTGTTCAGTAATTATAGAAAAATCTTTCCAAAATTACTTACAGAAAAGAAGAGGCTAAATAATTGGACTAGCTTTGGTGGGAAGTTTTGTTGCTGCATATCCGGACCCCACTTAAGATGTATCCACCAAATGCACTCATCTGCATGAAGGGATGTGTTCTACACGGAAGAACCTGCATAATCAATTAAAAAAAAGGCAATGTAAAGACAACTGGAAACATACCAAGGATCATGCAGGACTATTTATTTAGGGTAGTGATCAAAAACAATATATCAGGCTTCACAGTATTGACGTCTGTAGTTGTTTGTTCTCAAACAGTGTCAACAAATATGCAGTATAACATTCCAAAAGACCAGGTTATATTTAAAAAATATATTAGCAATATTCTTTTCAGATTATTTTCAATGAAAATACCTTGTCTTCTGCTTTTCTTACATTGCAACTTGTAGGTTCCAATTACGTAAAAGCCACACACAGGATTATGGAAGTAAACATATTGGGTCAGCCATGAACTAGAGACTGCATTTTCTGCTTTTTCTGACATTGTGTCTTGTAGGTTATGATTGCATAAGCTCGATAAGGGCTTAGGGAAGAACATGGTGCTTGGTGAGCCAGTCGTGAGCTGGAACCCAAATCTGTGTATGTGTGTCTCTGTGCAGTGCATGTGTTTTGACTAGCATCATCCCAGGAGGTATATGCCAAATATCATTCCAATTAGAAGATCAAAGCCCTTATTTCAGGGAATCAAACTTTGAAGTGCAGTATCTTTATTGATTCAAATTAACTTTAGATAATATCTGATGCAGAACCTAGGGTTAGGGTTTGCATGGCAAATGCTAAAAGCACAATGGGTGCCGAAGCACGTGTCCGAAGACACAATAAATCGAGGATGCACCTCAATGGGGAAAACCCAATTTTCATTAATCAACTCTCTAAAAATAATCTTGTACAATGCCATATAAATAGTAAAAAAAGACTTAAACCCTAAGAAACCTAATTAAACTAGGAAACTAAATAAACTAGAAATCTAATCCTAAATAGAATTCTTTAAATAAAATAAAAAAACTAATGACATATAATTAGTTAATAAAATATTCTAAATCTAAGTGGGCCCCACACATGTGGCCATTCTACGCTGCATCATTCTCCCCCACTTGAAAAAGAACTCGACCTCGAGTACGGAAAATGTCCACCGAGATCAAAGATCAATATAACGAACTTCTAATTCATCGGTTGATCTACAATTTCAGTGTAGAGCTCCATATATAACTGATTTTGATGGGAGAAATTTGTGTTGATATGCAATCAAACCGTTCAAATCACAATATCTGACTAGCCATTCTTGATCGCCCGATTGCCATTGGTGATCCATAAAGACAAAATCAATTTGAGAGCTTATGTGGGGAGTATCAACAACTTGCTCTTCATCACTTGGGGTTTGCACTTGGGGATTATTTGTACTCATAGGAGAAATTTCAAGGCCAACTGTAGATGTAGAATCTTCGGTGTCTAACTCTGGTTGATCGATCTGCATATCCGCTGGCACTAGTTCCTCAACACGGTCTGTTACATGAGACGACTTGCCTTCTTAAGGAGTAACTTCCACTATATGACACCTTTTAAGCATCCGCTCCATACGAATTGCTTCCCAATATGCCTCATGAATGGTCTTGCAGTCACACATTCTCTCCACTATGTCCGGTCTCCAGCCTCTTACAAAACTAACGAAATCATGTTCTTCATCATCTTCTAATCCACACTTGTCTTGGAGCCATGAAAACATGTCACCATGGTCAAGAACAGATAATTCTCCTTGTCTAAAATCAAGAAAGGACCGAAAATAGACTTCATTCTCACAATAACAAATTCCATATGTAGTCACATATTTGAGTCTTTGAATATTATTGTAAAATCTACTAATATGGAATTTCATCTTGGATGTGTGAATGGCTGACCTTTTATGTAGATCTGCTATCTACGAGTACGCAGGCGAAGATGGATCTGAAATTGGGCTTCAGATGGGCTCAATAGTGTGAAAAGAAATTTCAGCCTTCAATTTGGTTACTGGACTTGGGTCAATTTGATGATATCAGCAATGCCTGATGCAACTGTGGACTGTTGGCTAGCTGGGCTTTTGAAGACAGGTTGGGCCCGAACCAAACCAGAACTCAGGCCTAATAGGCAAGAGGTGGGCTCAACAACCGGAGACACGTGGAAAGGCCCTCTTCTTCTTTTCGTTTCTGCCTTGGACATGGGGAGAAAAATAAGGAAGGAGGAATCGACCTTTTGCTCTGTGGACTTCAATGAAAAGGAGACGATGGGCAACAATGATGTACGATGGCGGAGTCGGAGTCGGAGTCGGCGACGGCAACGATCAGCAGCGGCAGCGATAGAGTGGCACGGTACTCCCTTTCACTTTCGTTTATGCTGTTTCGTCGATGATGTAGAGGTGGAGGGTTCCGGCGAGATCGATGGCTGTCAGTGGAGTGGAGCAGTGGCGATGACGCTGGAGCTCGGTGGCTTCAACGAGATGATGGAGCAAGTGGTGCTTGTAGTAGGGTGCACGGTACACACTTCTTCCCCTATTCTCTCTCCTATTTGTTCTTCTTCGTTCTTTCTCCGGTAGGCCGAAGGGAATTTTGGGGTTTTGGGGCTATGGCAGACGATGGAAGAGGTTATGCAAGTTTGGGGGTTTTCTAGGAAGGGAGCGATTCGATTCGGTAATGATGATGATGTTGGTTTTGGTAGAGGAGGGGTTGGGTTTCTAGAAATAGGTCTGGGCAACGGTGATTTTGGTTTGGGTTTCTGGAAATAAGTCTGATGGGTTTGGGTTCTGTGAAACTCGGGTGAAAGGAAGGTGGGGCTCGCGGGAGGTTATGTGGTGGGCTGCTGGATGGGTGACGACCGGGATTTGCAGAGATGGTTTTGGCAATGGGGAAGGGCCGTGGAGATGGCTGAGATTAACAGTGAAGGGTTTGGTCACGGGATGATGAACGGAAGGAGGGATAGGGTAATCACGCCTACGATCGGGGATCGTTCAGCTCTGATACCAATTGATGCAGACCCTAGGGTTAGGATTTGGGTGGCAAGTGCTAAAGCACAATGGGTGCCAAAGCACGTGTCCGAAGACACAATAAATCGAGGACGCATCTCAATAGGGAAAACCCAATTTTCATTAATCAACTCTCTAAAAATAATCTTGTATAATGCCATATGAATAGTAAAAGAAGACTTAAACCCTAAGAAACCTAATTAAACTAAGAAACTAAATAAATTGGAAATCTAATCCTAAATAGAATTCTTTAAATAAAATAAAAAACTAATGACATATAATTAGTTAATAAAATATTCTAAATCTAAGTGGACACATGTGGCCATGAGGTCTACACTGCATCAATATCAGGGTCATTATCAAATTGGGGTAAGTGCTAAACTCATGGAAGAACAGGACCGAATCTCAAACGACTGTATAATCAAGAAACCATTAAAACTTAAAGACAACTAAAATCGAGGGATAGGCCCGATGGGGCTCATTTCTTGCCCAACTCTATACTCAGCCTTTCCATCCAATGACCCCCGTTGATTTCCATGAATCCGTAGGCCCCACAAGCTCAGCAATAAGAAACATGCAGATTGCTCATACGGGAAAGAACTCATATCTATAGGGTGATGCAGGCCCCATGCCTAGCTGCTTACCTAGCCCAAATAAGCATACTGCTTATATGATCATCATCCTATAACACAAAATATAGGAATTGCCTATATATAGTATGTTCTGCTTGTTAACTTCCAATCAAGAAAACCAGGTTACTAGCGCGTTCATATATTTAAGCTCCAAATGTTTGAAGAGAGATTAGTAGGTTAGATTTACCTGATATTCACGGAGCCAAGGTTCAGAAATTTGTAGACCAACTGCCATCTTCGCAGTCTGTAAATTATGCAGGCATGTTGCAAGAGGCTGCATAGATGTAACAACCAAAAATTTAAAAATAGACCTTCAGGTCATGAGGGTTGGGAAAAGCATATTAGATTTATTATTTTTCAGAAGTATATTAGATATAGAAAATGCAGATGTATGATAATTAAATATCTAAAAAATAATCTCTTATGATATATGCAAGATGGCCAGCAGGAATTAAAAAAATTGTAAAATTAACCATTATTATTCACAATTTTTTTTCTTTTTCAAATACTGAGAAATGTTGAACTGTATCCTCAGAGGAATCAAAAAAATATGTTGAGAAGTATGGGTGAGAAACAAAAGGCAGAAAACAAAATAAGCTGTCAAGGATGGTGAAAATTAGAATAATTGGAACATGTTATATGAGAAACCAGAAAGAACGGGGGATACATGCATCATGCAAGAAGATCATAGTGCTTCTTACTAAAGTAAGTGTGTTAAGAAATAACACTAGCAAAAGAAATAAGATCTTTATTTATTTATTTTGCAAGTGTACATACCAGAAAATCCTTACAGTCCAGAATATTCGACTTAATATTGCACCAACACATATGGTTGAGTAGTGTTGGCACCCTACTGCCCTAGTTTCACACCCATGCCCAGGGATTGATCCCTAGGTACTCGAGTTAAAAGTATCACTCTAGGATCAGTGGCCCAACATAGCCATATATATATATATATATATATAGGAGGACATTCATGTGCATCCATCCCTCACCATATGGTGAGGGAACTTTCCCTTTTTGCACATGAATTATGGAAGTGTCCCTCACCCTATGTACTTGAAAATTCTCTTTTGTACTTGAAAATTCCCAATTATGGAAGTGTCCCTCACCCTATGGTGAGGGATGGATGCACATGAATATTCTCCATATATATATATATATATATATAACGGCTAATAGTTGCTTTCATCAATTATGATAATAGTCTTGCTATATTGGAAAAGGTATGTAAATATATAAACCCTTGATTTCAGTAGCCTTTGCAAATGTTGATGCTGCATTTCAATTCTTTAAACATCCATGTGAAAGCTGCCCAAGAAAAGTTAAAGCCTTCAATCTCAAATATTGTCCAGTTCAACAGCAGTGAGATTAATCGCATCACAACAACCAGGATCATGTGTCAATAGGTTTCATATGGACAGACACAGAGGTCCAGGAAATTGAACAGTTGATGTGCTACACAAATCCGAAATTCCTTCCAAGTCCAGAATAGTACAAGACCATTCCAAGATTCAAGAGCCAACCAAATTATTTGCAATTTTGTGCCAAGACAATGACAGTTTCACAATGAAAGAGAAGAAACTCAGACCACTATAGCAGCTCTAAGACTGATGACTGAGTCACCTCAACTAAATGTACCTAGACATGATTTTCATATTAAAGATTTTAACTAACAAATAAGATCAATATACACGTATAAGCATCAGAGTTTGGAGCACATCACCTGAAGGTATTGATGGTAAATGGCAAAAGGTGCAGAATAGGACAAAAGCGGTAGCAGTTCTTCAACTATTTTCCACGTATCCAAATCTGGGGCAGCAATGATTAGGCTACATCAAAGATGCCACGCATCATCAATGGATGATAGTTTCATTCTTATATGAAATTATTTAATATCATTCAATGGATGATAGTTTCATGCTTATATGAAATTATTTAATATCATTTCATACGTACGTAACGTACCTAGTAAAACCATTCTCTTTCCATAATTTTATGGCTTCTGGTGATGCTCGCCTTCCAGGTTTCACCGATTTGCAGGTCTTGAGAACTGGAGAAGCATTTTCTTCATTTATGACATCTAAACTTTCTGTAGAACAGGTATCGACATCCATATGATCCAATGTGCCATTTCCAGAAGAAAGAAATGTCTCACTAATGCTTCCTGATTTCACCAAGGAATCGCTAGAGATTTCTTCCTGAACAGATTGCACTTCTAATATTGCATCATCAGACAAGATACATGTAGTCAACAAGGAACGTTCATCAGCATCTGGCTGAATTTCCAAAGATGAAGCATTTTCATGTGATATGAAAAGTTCATTCTTGTTTTCTTGATTAGAGCAAAGATCAGCAACAGGAGTTTGCATAATCCTGCATTAATAAAAATGCCAGTAAATAATATCAATCCACAATCATCAGGTGCACAAAGTTTGGCCAGACAATCACCATTAGGTTAATTGGTGACAAAAAATTAAACTGCCTCAAGTTTTATGTGAGAAATTATCCTTCAAAAACAATTAAAAAAATCATTTTAAATGGAAACAGAAGATATTCTCGCAAAAAGAAAAACAAGCCTACAAAATGGAGCAAAACAAAGAAGGAAACAATATTGCTAGTTGCCTGGTCAATGTCTGTGATTGTGAGCCAATCATCTATTTCATCATTGTAGATCGGATGGCTTTGGTAGATGCCTAATTCACAACACATCTTGCCCTATATTTTAACATGGTCATTGGTTGTCAGAGATACATTGAACTCACACTAGAAGGACTCAATCAAAATCTCATCATATACTGATAAATGTAATTTATGGTCAAACATTATGCTATTTAGTTTTAGAAGAGATATTTAGAAAGGAAGAATTTAAGGAAAAATGATAGTTTTAGAAGTGCTATATTTAGAAAAGAATAATGGAAGGAAAAAGGAGCCGCCTAATATATGCCACAATTAAAGAGAAACTTACCTGCCACAGATTTGGTCATTGAAGTTGAATATTCGTACTATATCCATAGGATACGGTGTGACCCCAAAATAAGTATTGCATACATGACCTGTGCCTATTAGGCATTAAAAAAACTCAAAAGTTAGATCATTCAAGTTACCATAGGTTCATCACGACCAAAACAGTAATAAAATGAATATTCTGAGTCTCTTTTTTTTTTTTTGGGTGGAGCACTTTTCTTGTACAGGTGTGGTGTACTCCATCACCTCCTTTGTGACTGTGAGATCTACATTAAGATGAAGACTGAAGTCCGACTCCAAGACCCTCATCCTAAGTCAATGGCAGTGTCTTCCAGTACATTTCCAAGCCTTATCAGAATTTCAGACTCCAAGCCATCTAAGCTAACAATGATGCGAAAAACAATTTTGCACGCAATTCTAGTGAAATAAATGCTGCCCAATGATAATTCTGATCCCATTCACATTGGAGCAGCATTCAAACGAACTGGTTCACTTCCCCATAAAATTACATGTAATCCACTCACATAGTAATCATTTCTTAGGAACCAAATGCCACACCAAAGGGCTCCATAGTAGTGTACTTTATCTTACAAGCTAAAATTTACAAAAAACTAATCTGTTAATCATACCTCCCAAACGCTCCGCAACAGAACCAGTGACAACACCTCCAACCATATCCACTACAAGTGCATCTGAATATGCACTAACATTAGCAAGAGAAAGAAGAAGAGATAAAGCATCAACTCGCATGAACCTGTGAACCATGAAAAAAAAATGATCAACAAAAGTGAAGCAGCATGCAAAGTAAAACCCATAAAAATTGAGAAGCGCAATCCAATAATGTAAATTTGAACTTGTATGACATCATACTTTGATGAGCAAAAAGACCTAATACCAAAATGAAAAAAAAATAAAAGGAAAAAGGCTCAACACAGGTATTTAAAGGGAAAAGTATTTTACATGAGCAGCCCAAAAGAAAATCTCCAATAGAATATATATATATGGAAAATATTCATGCACATCCATCCCTCACCATATTATGGTGAGGGACAACATAGTAGGGCCGACTTTATGATACATCCCAACCATCTACATACATGTGACCTCCTTAAGTACACTAGACCCATCAAGTTTTCACCTATCCAAATGAATTGCCTCACCATATGGTGAGGGAAAGATGCACATGAATATCCCCTTGGATATATATATATATAACGAGTGAATTGTCAATCCAACCCATGAAGCTTCCTGTAAAAGCACTGCAACTGCCACGTGACAGACTCTGGTCAACTAAAGCAGCAACCAATTGTGCAAAAAGTGTGGTACAGTTGGACCGTACTTGCAACAAATTAGCACCTTCTCAAAGTCCTGCACGTTTATTATCATTAACATTTGTTCACCGATTTATATGCACTCTTCTCGATTTAAGGACAAAAAGTAATAGAGTTTAACACATGTAGACCAAGAGAACTCCCTCACAGCAAATGCACAAGCCACATTTTTTGCTGTATCTTAAATCCAGCATCTTCATTGACACGTTGATCAAACATCTTGCATGTAGTTATATGAACTAAAATAGGGGTCAAATCAGGAGGTCTTATGTAGTGCCAGCAATTCATGTGGCCCATCATAGACATCCCACCCATCCTCATGAATTGGCACCCAATCAAGTTGACCCCAAAGAATGCCATCGAACTGGATCAAGATTGGTAAAATTGACAACTGCCGGGACCACTTAGGGCAGTGCCAATTCACGAGGTAGGTCCAATGTGTATTGTGTAGGGGACCAGTCAGATAGCGTGTCGATCCCCATCACAAATGTTAGCAATATGTTGAAAATATTGCAATATTTAATTGGAATGATATTTCTCCAATAATATCACAATATTGTCAAAATATCACTAAAATTTAAACTAATGCAAGAAAATTGTGATAATATCAGCTAGAAATAAGAAAAATCCAGGATATTTATAAAAATAGATTTAAAACGATATTTTAGATTTATTTTGTATCTATTTTAGATACTGACATTTTTCTGAGAATGGCATTTGTGACAATGGTATGAATCACCCACATCCACTAACCCTAGATTTTCCCAGCCATGTAAATTTTTAACTTTGAAATGGCAAGGATCTTCATGGGCCCAATTCACAGGGCCACAGTCCATGGATGGGGGAGTTGCATTTGAAAAATACTAGCACCAAAAGTAGTAACACGATTACATTCAAATTGAAAAAAACATCCATTCATCCAATGTATCAAAGATTACCCTATCCTAGCTGGGTGCTTCTTGAAGTATGCCTCACATATGCTGCACAGAGAGAGAGAGAGAGAGAGAGAGAGCAAAATTGTTTAGTAAAACTTAAGAAAGAACCCAATATTTGTCTACTTTTTTACTTGTGCTTCATAAAGACCACAAAACAACTTAACTAAAGTTAACTAAGGTAAGCATGTTTAGGAATATTTATCACAAAAAGAAGATTTCTAAAGATTCATAATTAACGATTGAAACATGACTGGAAAAAATGCCTTCAAAATAACTAGGATGTTCCCCTCATGCATAAATTGCTAACAAATATTTTTTTCTGAGAGTTATATTGGTAACAAGTATCCATGTTTATCTATGAACATAGACATCTGTGTGTTAAGCAATCCAATGGTAATCATGGTAACTGATTCATTCAATAACGAATCAACAGACTACTAAGCCTTAGTACAATATTCAACTATAGTAATCGAACCTTTCCATGATGGACAATATTCAGTTGTAGTAACAGATCCTACGCAAAAGGAACCTTCATATGGGCCATTCCTTTCAAGTCAAATATCCAAATCATTTATTTGAAGGATATTGATTGCTAACAAAATGGAAAAAAATTGTGAAGTTGAAATCTTTAATAAAATAGGCCCAATTATCAATCTAAATTATCAGATTAATATGAAGGTTGAGACAACTAGAGATTCCTCGTTTTGAAGATACACGTCAAAAAGAAACAAACTCCTTAAAAAGAAAAGGAAAAGAAAAATGTGACTCAACTGAATATAGGTTGCAAGCACAGAGGCCTGGCCCTACCCAAAGTTAGTCCAATCCCACCAGCCCATTTTTTTGTTGGCCTAATATCAGTCAAGATCAAGCTCAGGGCCTAAAAATAGGTCAATGCACCCATTTATGGTGAATTTCTTGGTTGTGTTAAGCCATGAAGTTGAGCCTTAAGGGCATATTCATTTTTCAAGAGGAAAAGTGAAAGGTATGGAAAAATAATCCCAACGGTACCTGGTGCATGTAGATAGGAGGGTTTGCATGTGCCCCTAGGGATTAGCTCTCGGCAGTCCAAAATTGAGTGTCCCTCGGGCTCACAGCCAAAAGGCTCCTGGGCTAGGTTGGGAGGGAGATACCATGGGTTATCAAAAAAAAAAAAAATCCCAACGGTCAGTTATGTATATTACCCGTGTTTGGTGGCTCAAAACTCTGTCAAAACAGGTGGGAAAATGAAGTCCAAAACTCTAATTTTACTTTCCCAGCTGTCAAAAAAATCTTACTTCATAAAACACAAGTGGCTACTTTACCAGTTAACTTCTCATCTCACTCCTCTCGTTCCAGTCCTTTGTCTCCCTCCTCTCTCAAATTAATTTACCCCAAGAAAACAAACAAAAAAGTATAGTTTAATGAAAAGTATTCTTCTCCATTGCAGAACCACTACTTTTCCCACTGATTTGATATTTACTTTACTTTCTCGGTAAATTATTCAAACCCCACATTAGGCATATTAAGGCCCACCCCTAGCCCATTTCGTTCGCCATGGGGCCAAAATCACAAACCAGTCCCATGCACAAACTAAAAAGGCCAGCCTATATCCCAAGGACAGCTCAGTTTGGATGGGCAGAGCTGACCATCTTAGCCCTTTTTTTTTTTAATAATGGAGCTTACCATCTTAGCCTTGTTCTATCATATCTATTACACACACCCAAAAAAATGCAGTTTCCAGATGTTTTTGTACAATTTTTAGTAAATTTTCAACAAATTAATTAAAATATTAAACTCGCCCAAGAAAACAATCTTACTTCATAAAACACAAGTGGCTACTTTACCAGTTAACTTCTCATCTCACTCCTCTCGTTCCAGTCCTTTGTCTCCCTCCTCTCTCAAATTAATTTACCCCAAGAAAACAAACAAAAAAGCATAGTTTAAAAAGAAGTATTCTTCTCCATTGCATAACCACTACTTTTCCCACTGATTTGATATTTACTTTACTTTCTCGGTAAATTATTCAAACCCCACATTAGGCATATTAAGGCCCACCCCTAGCCCATTTCGCCATTGGGCCAAAATCACAAACCAGTCCCATGCACAAACTAAAAAGGCCAGCCTATATCCCAAGGACAGCTCAGTTTGGATGGGCAGAGCTGACCATCTTAGCCCTTTTCTTCTTTTTTTTATAACGGAGCTTACCATCTTAGCCTTGTTCTATCATATCTATTACACACACCAAAAAAAATGCAGTGTCCAGATGTTTGTGTACAATTTTTAGTAAATTTTCAACAAATTAATTATAATATTATACTCGCCCAAGCCACTGCTTCAACTCACTGTAAGTCAAGATTTGTGGCCAGAGCTATTTCCAGAGTCTCAACTTTTTCCAAGTGTTTAATGTAGTATTTGAAGCTTAGATGGTAAACAATATGTGTATCTAACTCTCCATTACACCGTCTTAGCCATGTCCTATCATATGTATCACACAAATATACAACATGGAGTAACACAAACCCAGAACATTTACAACTGTGTGATGGCCACCAAAATGCAACTAGGTCACCTAATCAGTGTGCTTTTCTTTTAAAACCTAATAAAGTCAAGATCAACGTAAGGGTACAACTACATGACCAAAGTCCATTATTTCTGGTAACCAACTAAAAGGCAATTATTTTGGGATGCACTTGTCAATATGCAATTATTCTCTACCATGCCTTACCATACCTTTCAATTTCAATTTCTTTCCTCAAATATTTTTCTCTAAATTTTGCTATTAGTTTTTTTTTTTTTTAAGTCATAACAACTCCTTCAGCTATCATGAACTTGTAAAATCAACTGTCTTCTTCTATAGGTATAAGTCCATCTGAGCAGGACATTGTGATTTCTACTCAAAGCTTAAATATCAATTGGCATTGGTATGGTATGCACCTCGAAGTTGGCAGGGTTTTCAATTCGTCAAATCAAAAAAAGATGAAAGGAAGAAAAATCATGGTTTTGATATGAAATATAAATTCATCATAATCATCAAAGCCTTGTCCCAACCACTGGCGGAACCAGGGGGGCTGGCAGGGGCCATGGCCCCCCAAAATTTCAGAATCCCCCCGGGATTTTTAGAGAACTTCATAGTTTTTTACATACGCTCCACAACCACCCCCCCCACAACAAAAAAAAAAAAAAAAAAAAACCTATATATTTTGAAAAATATATGCATTTTTTTATATGTGGTCCTCCCAAGATTTTGTTTTACTTAGTGGCCCTCCCCAAGGAAGAATTCATGGGTCCACCACTAGTCCCAACTATGTTGGGGTCGGCTACATGAATTTTGTTTTTCCAATCTGATCTATCTTGAGTCAAATTCTTAGATAAGTTGCACTTTGTCAAATCTATTTTTACTACCTCTATCCAAGTCATCTTCGGCCTAGCCCTTCCCCTTGGTGGGCCATCAACCTATATAACCAAACTTTTCCTCACCGGCGCTGTTGCCGGCTTACGTTGGACATGCCCATACCATCTCAAACGGGTTTCCCTAATTTTATCCCCTGCTGATGTTACCCTTAAATGCTCTCAAAATTGCTCATTTCTAATTTTATCCTTTCTATTTTTACCACATATCCACCTTGACATTCTCATCTATGCTATATCCATTTTGTGCATATGTTGCTTCTTGATTGGCCAACATTCTGCTCCAAAGGTCATAGCTGGTCATAGGAACTCTGCCAGTTTTTACCAGCGGTCCTAAGCCCAGGTAAAGAAGGAGGGTTGCGTTAGGTAGGTTGACAGCTAGCGTAAAATTTTGTTACAGCCCAAACATGAAATATAAATTAATTAAAATAAATTCCTATTTCTAAATAAAATAATGTGCAAAAACAACACCATAAAAGATAATTTTCGTTATCTTACTTAAGCAGTAAAATAATAAATATTTCAAATTTTTTGTTTCAAAAAGAAAGAAAAAATTTATAATGATATTTGCCAGCAACAAAACAATGTTAAACTAGGACTAGAGGAACCTAGTTGTTCCAAGGAGACAAAAGAAGGCATGTTCATATATGTCCCGACATGACAGCGTTCTGACACAATGAATAGAAAAATAGTGCACCAAACACCATGAAACTGAAATGTATTGCTCAAGCAGAAGTGCTACTTTCTGCCCAGTTCAGAAAATTAAGGTAATGCTCACGGTTGTGTAATCAAACTTGCATCAAAAGAAACTGGAAGCTCTGATGGCATGAAAGAAAATCTCAAATACTGGTAGGAACATTCACTAGCATGTAATAACACCAAAACAGAAGATTCGTAGCAATGTGAATAAATAAGATACAGAAACCCAAACATCACCTCCGAGCAAAAGGACGCCTCAAAAGTACCCTCGGTGCATATTTCTTTTGTTTCCTGAGCCTGTATTTCTCCTGCATGGGGACTGAAAATAAGCACATGTTCCAAACGAACCAAACTTATTATTTTCACCACCATCGGGGACTGATAATAAGCACATGTTCCAAACAAACAAAACTTATGATTTTCACCACCATAGGCTAATCTTACTTGTGAGAACAGTGTCTTCTTTTCAAATGTTGAGCTGTTAGCTATAAGTGCCTCAATTATTTGATCACCAGTTGCGCCCTCTCTGCATCAAGTTTGCAACCCCTAATAAGAAAATTACATAATCCGAATTTTTTGAAATGAAATGTCAAAAACGCAACTGAAAGGCTTCCTCAACAAAATGTCCATTTCACAACTGCATGTCAAAATAATACTGGAAAACTAAAGCCATTCAGAACTACAACCACAAATAAATAAGTACACGCCGTCATTTACTGAAAGATGGAAACAGCAGAAAAGAAAACTCTAAACTGTACACACACATATAGATCTATGTGTGTGTATCTATGATGCCCAGATACGACATGGACAAGGACACGCCACAGACATGGCAAGGACATGGGTTTTACACATTAAAAGTGAAGTATCGGATACAATATGACACGATACAAGTATCCGTGCATCATAGGTGGGGGGGTGTGGGTGTGGGTGTGGGTGTGGGTGTGGGCGTGTGTGTGATTGGCTTTCAATTAAAAAAAAGAAAAAAAGATTTTGTCCAAGGATGATTTTAAGCCTTTCATAGGTGATTGGTTTGGGTACAGGAATGAAGACTCAAGGCCATCATTTATGTTTCATGGTACATTCTATTTACAAACTCCAGAATATTTTTGGACATTTTGTGGTACATATTTACATAAGTTCTAGGGGATCATTGAAGAGTTACTGCATCAATTTCTGTGTTAAGAATGCATTAAGTGTGCAGTGAGTGCAGAAAGAGTGTAGTGGTGGCTTTTAGTATGCATAAAGGAGATATTTAGGTTTCCCTTTTCTTTTCTTTTTTTTGAATGATAACATTTTGAAGGTAGGAGATATTTAGGAATTATGCCAACCATGCATAGAGGATAAAGCCATTAATCTTATAAGTCAATACGATAACAGAGAATACTAGAACAGAGCCCAAGGCAAGAATCTAGAATTTCAGAGAACTAGCTTGGTTTATGCCAAGTAAGTCCACTATATAAGTCATGTTCCTTTTAAGACAACTCGTGGAAAAGCTTAGGATGACGAGATTTAGATATGGCTTTTGTTGACGCAGAGAACGTGTGCAATAGGGAGCCAAGGCAATTAATTTGGCCGACAATGAAGCAAAAAAGACATACCTAAGGGATATATCGAAATAATATAAGACGAATGAGGGATCTGTCACGACCATGAGAATGGTCTGAGAGACCACATTCAAGTTTCTGTTGGAGTTGGTTTGCACCGATGGTCCACTTTGATTATAGACAACGTAATGGCAGATATCCAAGATGGAGTTACATGGTGTGTTGTTAGCAAACGATCCAGTACTAATTAGTCAAACAAGAAAGGTGAACAATAAATTGAAACTTTGGAGAAAGGTGATCGAGTCGAATGAACTAAAAATTAATAAATTTAATGAAGTGCAACTTTTGGAGTTACATGGTGTATATTGTTAGTATCTGGCACTGACTAGTCAAACAAGAAAGCAGTTAAACGACAAATTGAAACTTCAGAGAAAGGTGATACAGTCGAATGTATTAAAAATTAAAAAAAATCTAATGGAGTAGAAGTTTAGTGGAGCAGAGAGCGGAGAAGTTGAGACGTTCCAAACTGAAACAACCCTTGCACTAGAATGTGAGATTTTGTTACTTAGGAGCTATCCTAGAACAACACTTGGGTTTGAGTCAGATAAAACTAGTAGAACCAACACAACATGGGCTAAATGGAGACAACTTCGCAGAGTTTTATTATGCGGTCAACGCATACTGCTTAGATGAGGACTTTTTCATAAGACAGCGTATGTTGTATGGAACTGAATGTTGGGCAACAAAAAAGGTGAGAGAGACTAAAGTTCACGTGGCTAAGATGTGCATGCTTAAAAAGGATTTGTAGTCTTACTAGAAAGGATAGAATTATTAATGAGCACATCAAAAGAAATCTTTACATTACAGCAATTGGGAAAAATAAAATCATGGAATATTGCTTGAGGTGGTTTTGGCATTGTTTGTTTGCATAGAGTGTATAGGAATTCACGCCGTTAAGGGGTTAAAAATGAAAATCAAAGATCAGTATACAAAATAATGAAAATTAAATAAATGGAAGATGGGAAATGAATACCCAGCCATCACCTTGGCAATAATTCAAATCCTATGAAAGTCAAGGTCCCCTCTACATCACGACCTTCCATCCTTCGTTCCTCGTCTCGTGTCATTCAACCCTCACCTCTTTAATAATCATATGGAGCTCATTTGACCATAAATTCCTATGTATTCTATGCAAACAAATAGGCCCGGGGAGACCAATTGAAGGGTTGCTTGTGCAAGGTACTAGGAGAAGAGGGAGGCCATCCAAGAACTAAGCTGAAGCAGTGAGAATGACATGGCATTATGTGAAGTAACAGAGAGAATGACAATAGAGTCGAAAGTAAGAACATGACTCAAAAAAAAAAAGGAAGACGGAAAGAAACCCTCAGTAGATAGGTCTCAAAACGTTGAAGATGAGGAGATGTGTTTTAGCTATAAATGCATAATAACATTGAATTTTGACTATATTTTGATCAAGGATAGTATGACAGCTAGGATTGGAAGTGCAATAAGGAAATACAAAAGGGTTATATTGCAAAATGTTCTGGGCCCTGTCCATGATTTACATGAGAACAAGCCAGAGGCTAAACACTTTTTGGTAGGTTGCTATAAGCTCCATCAAAGGGTTGTGATGAATGATATTATTGAGGTAACCATTCCCAATAAAATGTGATTGCTCTGGGTATATGAACCATGAATTTGGAAAATATGATCGGTGACATTTGAGGTATTGTTTCTGTGCACCAATATTTTCTGTGGCATGTTTTATGTGAGGTCAATAGGATGGCACATACCTTGGAAAAAGAATTGTGAATTTCAAACCAATCTTATGCGTGGCGAACAGGTTGGCTCATTTCATGTCAATCACTTGAATAGGGTGGGATTGGAAGGTCCCTCTCTAGATTAGCAGGTAAGGCCCACATGGGGGTAATCTAAAGATGTAAACATCAAATTTAAGGGCCCAGAGTTTAATGATTAAACATTTAATTACAACCCGTTAACCTTGGAGGCCCTTAATTAGATGGTTATAAACTTATAATCATTGGATCATGACCATATGGGGCCCATCCACTAATACAGAGAGGTTCCAATCCCACCCCACATTGCTGATTGACATGAATGAGGTGGGCGCACAACCAGGTTCGCATAAAGTGGGGGACCAGTTGGCAGCCGAAACCATCTCATCTATTGTATCATGGTGGCTATGACAAAGTGTCAAAACAAAACACATAGGCAAAAAAGGAAAAGGAGAAGAAGAAGAAGGTTCCAAGCTTGAAGTTGAATAAGGTCTTAACTATCTCAACAAAGGCTCTCCACAGTGGTTTATCCCTGGCAAAAATAAATAGAATGTAACTTTTCTCATTCAAAATACCCGCTTGTCAAAATATACAAACTGGGGATAAACAAGAACTCAATGGTTAGCTAAATAAAGGACAATTTAGAACTCTAATAGATCTGATATATAGGACCTATATCAAAGGAATCAGATTCAGCAAACACTAAAATTGGTCACAGGAAGCACAGCATCAATACCACACCAATATTTGGCTTCCCAATATTTAAACTACAAATATCAATCCACAATGTATACACAAGGAAGATAATTAAATCAACAGACGCCGTTGGATTGCCCCGAGCCCATTAACTGTCCAAAAATTGAAATGGCTACATAACCCTAGTCTGAATATCATATCTAAAGTAACTCCATCCATGCAAATAAGGATGCAAATCAACACACAAAATTATTGTGAACCATTAAAAAAACAAAATCTACTTATATACTTAAATTATTAAGACAATTTTTATTTTGTAATAAACAATGCAAATTCAAAGCAAAATGTGAATTTAAAGTAACTCACTGAAAAGCACAACCAATAGATGGGAGGATAAAAAAGGAATGTCCTAACCTCCGCATAGCATCTATATCCTCGCTAGAGAGGCTTTGAGCTTTATTATTGTCAATGAGTGATCTGTTGTCTTTGGTACCTTCACTGGGTTGGCTATCATCCTTCTCTTTCAAATGATCACCTGGACACCATACAGAAGTCAGTAATAGAATTGTGTAAAAATAAGGCAAAGGAGAGTGGGAAAAGCAGCAGTTTATTTCATTGCAATTTTTTATCGTGAAACAACAAAATTTGTCCTTTCACTGAAAGAATGCCACTAAAATTATATAAAGATACGTACGTATGTATGTATATTTATATAAAGACATAAGAGAGTCAAATTGCTACCTTTGTATCATACGCATAGATGTCACTCAAAGGCAATGTTGTGGGACTTTTTCCATGGCCTAAAGCAAAAGTGGATATGTGGGACCCATTGTGCATCCAAACTCAATGAAAGCTCATCTACAAACTGGCCATAAGTTTCAAACTTGCAAACCAGACTATGGGACCCACCTTGATGGACGCCAATCATGATTCTATCATTGATAAGCTTCCCTAGGTGGGTCAGATATCAATACAATCAGATGATCAAAGCCCCAAAGTTCAACAGCTTCTATAAGTACCTATATTAATATAACCATCAAACTCCAGAGTCCAGAGTCCAGTTCCAGTCCCTGCCAATTTCAAACGTACCCCTAATCCAAACTAAAACCTTCAAATTCCACTCCAACCCCACAATTTACAATGAGCTAAGTTAATCAATGCCATTCAAAAACAACCCAAAATCCCAATTTGAGAAAGAAAAAAAGCATACTTTCAGCAGCTTCAGTGGCAGAAAGGCGCAATAAATAAGGCCCTTTCAGCCCTGTTTCCACTTGAAACAAGGAACCAAACGGGCAACCGATCAAAGGACTCAGACAGCACTTCTTATTCCCAATCTTTATAGTCCTGCAATTCATGAACTTCCAAATCAATACATCTAATCTAGAGCTTATATGTACATGTGCAATGCATGTAATGTTTCATGGATGAATGGATGGATGGGCTTACGAGGAAGGGGAGAGGCGAGCGAAGACGAGGCGATCTCCGTCGTTAATGTCGAGCAGAACGCTGCAACCTTCCCATGTAATTCTAGGGTTTTGTGGCTTGGATTCGGACATGGTAACTGTTACTGATGGAGGAGAAGATGACGAAAACGAAAGGGAGTTTTGTGAAGGTTGGAGGTCTTAGGGTTTAACGAGTAGACCGTTTTCTTTTACTTTACTTTACTACTTGTATTCGGAATCTTTTTGGCCCTAAGTACAAGTTAAATAGATTGTTTTAAAATCTTAGATTTTCCCACGGGCGCGTCTCTGTCAGCAGTGTGTGTGACGTAGAGAGGGAATAAGAAATCGAAGGACTGCATAAGCAGGTCGCACAGTTGCATTATGATTTTTTTCTTTTCTTTTTTTAACCACACCAAGCGAGATGGGACCAAGATATAACCCGTATATACCCCCGAAAGATAGTCCTGCGAAGCAAGCCGGCGTAAGTAAAAAAAAAAAGTCCACACAAATGGAAAAGAAACTGAGCGGAATCAAAAATTTTATCTAGAGGGGGCAAAGAATAAAACTTTAAATAAAATTATAAATTTTAGTAATAAAATATAAACTAAGTAGGTTTCTTAAGTTGTGCTTTGGATTATATTCATTGAAATGAGATCATCAATTATTGTTTCATTTATGTGTGTGTATATAAATATATTAATATATTTTAGTAAAATCTCATATATATATATATATATTATAGTAAAATCCACATTTAAAATCTAAACTGTTCAAAAGCATAGTCACATTAGTTTTTATGTTCATTGAAGAATTTCCTTCAATTATATTATATTTGTTATCACATAGATAATCATATGAAAAAGGACTTTTTTATATTTATTCAAGGTAGATAAACTCTGATTAAATTAAAATTTATGTAATAGTGGAAAAGAGAGAGTGATTTTGAGTGTGTTAGATTTCAAGTATAAGCCCCGATGACTGAATAACAAAATGATGTATGGTGCATTAGTACATTTAACATATGCAAATATATACTAAAATATAAAAAAAGAAATTCTCAAGATTGGTCCATGGTCCTTTCTTATACATATAACTTTTAAAGTGCAATTTAGAATTTCATTATTCAAAAGCACAAATTAATGATACTATCTCATATATAAAATCCAAACCATTCAAAGGCGAAATCCGAGTAGTTTTTATGTCTTTAAAATAAATTTCTTCAATCTGATTTATTTTGACATGGATAATAATAATTAAAGCACAAAAACACAACTATATTTCTTTATCCATGATGGATAAAACTCTGATTGAGTTAGAAGTTTATGCAATAATAGAACAAAAACATAAATTGATTTTAAGCGGATGAGATTTTAATATGAGCCACAAATATTGAAAATACATAGTAACCTATAGTGGAATAATACATCCACTCAATGTAAATAAATAAATTCTGTAAGAAGAGAAATGGGTTCCTTTCTTCCTCACCTGAGTTTTGCAACTAACGAGTTCTTCTAAAGTCTCCAACAAGAAGCCCAAAGCAGTGCTCTCTCCTCCACCTTTCTTCATCACAAGATTTAGGGGCAGCAAATATATAGATAGAATGGATTCAGAAGTTTTTTCTCCAACCGCCGTCAAGCCTTTTTTTATGTGTTGTCCTTTCCCCCATTTCCTTTCATTTTCTTTCCTTCTTTCGTTTTAATTTTTTTTTCAAAGTCAGCAATGTTTTTTGTTTCCATTTTCTAAGACTCAAAATTAGGTTTAAATATTTATAAAAGATGGGAGGGCGTCCATTAAGATGGAAGGGTGATAACATCAATGTATAAATATTTTAAAATCTCTGGGGGAGTGGGGGCTGGCATGGCCCCCGCCGGGCCCCCTTTAGTTTCACCCTTGGAGGTGACGTACCCGGGGTTTGAACCCCGAGCAACGGGTAAGAAGTTGTTCTTAGTTGGATTGTGACAAGGATGATGCCAAAGAAAATTTTGGACTAGGTAATAAGGTATCTTAGATGATCAAAGGGTGTTCATGTGCCGGGTGGACAAGCTGTAACACCCTGTCCCGAGTTGATTAAGATTAACTCTAATTAATCGGGATTAATGCTAATTCAACATGTTTTATTGGTTAATGTTGATTTTGTGTTGGTAACAGGAGTGCTCTATTTCAGAGACAGACTGTGTGTACCAGCACAGGAAGATCTGAAGCAAGCGGTCATGTTTGAAGCTTATCACACTAGATATTCCGTGCATCCAGGGAGTACGAAGATGTATAGAAATCTTAAGAGCAGATTCTGGTGGAATAACATGAAACGGGAGATAGCCAGTTATGTATCTTCTTGCTTGACTTGCCAGCTTGTGAAATTTGAGCACAAGAAACCACCAGGCTTGCTTCATCCATTGTATATCCCTAAATGGAAGTGGGAACATCTCACGATGGACTTTGTGTCCGGATTACTAAGGACGCGGAGACAACATGATGCCATTTGGGTTATTGTGGATCGTCTTACAAAGTCTGCACACTTCCTTCCATTTAGAAAGGATATGGGATTCAGCGAGATGTCCAAATTGTTTGTCAAGGAGATTGTTGGACTGCATGGAGTACCGGTCTCGATCATTTTTTATCGAGATAGTCGCTTTGTCTCCACATTTTGGCAAACATATCAAAATGCCATGGGTACGAGACTGCGGTTTAGTACTGCATATCATCCACAGACAGATGGGCAGTCAGAGAGAACAATTTAAACTCTTGAAGATTTGTTTCGGGCTAGTGTTGCAGATTTTGGGAGTGATTGGGATGATCACCACCTAGCTTTGTGCGAATTTGCGTACAATAATAGCTATCACTCCAGCATTGAAATGGAACCCTTTGAAGCATTATGTGGTAGAAGATGTAGGACTCCAGTTAGCTGGGAAGAAGTTGGAACTCGAAGTTTCCACGGTCCTACGATCATTGCTGAAACAGCAGATAAAGTGCAGAAGGTACAAGAATGGTTAAAAATTGCTATATCAAGGCAGAAAAGCTATGCGGACAATCGTTGGCGTGATCTGGAATTCGCCGTTGGTGATTTAGTCTTTTTAAAGACTTCTCCAATGAAGAGCACCATCAGATTTGGACAAAAGGGTAAGCTTTCTCCGAGATTTATCGGACCCTTTAAGATTTAAAGTAGAATTGGAAATGTGGCTTATCGCCTAGACCTTCCAGCAGAACTCTCTGGTATCCATAATGTCTTTCATGTGTCAATGCTTTGGAAGTATATGTCAGATCTTTCACATGTGACTCGTCATGAAGAGATCCAAGTGTTGCCAGACACTGCATAACGTTGAGAAGCCGATTCAGATAATTGATACCAAGGAGGTGGTTCTGCGTACCAAGACTATCAAATGGGTCAAAATGCTTTGGGCACATCATGAACCAAACGAAGCTACATAGGAGCTTGAAGAGCAAATGGCTCGAAAGTATCAAGAGCTATTCATTCAGGTAATTTTCGTTTTAAATTACTTAATTGATTTCTATTGCATTCGGAGGACCGAATGGTTCTAAAAGTTTAAGGGAATGTAACACCCTGTCCCGAGTTAATTAAGATTAACTCTAATTAATTGAGATTAATGCTAATTTAACATGTTTTATTGGTTAATGTTGATTAATGACTAGATTGATATAGAATTTGGCTCAAATGGTCAAATTGAACTTAATGAAAAGAATAGTGAAGGTTCTGAATGGATTAGAAATGGTTTTAGGCCAAATCGAATAATGCAAGGGCTTTTTCGTAAATACGAATTTGCGCGTATTTCGTCGAATACAAAAACTCTTGATACTCGCACTTATATCTCAAGGAGTACGTTAACTTCCGTAAATGTAATGATTCCATTTAGCGTAAATTGGTTCAAATGACCATTCATTTGACTTAAATTGTAAATAGTGGAAATAAGAGGGGCTAAAATGCAATTGAGGGCTTATAAGATGAAGATGAACTCATTTGAGTTCATTCCTTCATCCCAGCCGATCTCTCTTATTCTTTTTCTTTCTCTTCTTCTTCTTTCTTCCAATTTCTCTTCATTGAGTGATGATTGGGAGAGTTGGCAAGTGATTGTGAATAGGGACTCCATCTTCACCATCATCTTCTTCATCTCTTTTCTTACTTTATTGGAGTTTAAGCTTGAGAAGATCTCAAGATTTCCACCAAAGAGGCTACAAGTAAGTGAATTTTGTTGTTTTTAGGATTTCTGAGTTCACTTTGGTGATTTGGAATGTTTCTTACATAAGAAACTCATTAGAATTTTCTTGAATGGGTTGATTGGTCCTTAGGTTCAAAAGAATGTTTGGCTTGAGGATTTCATCTTGAATTCAAGCTAGACAAGGGAATTCTTGCTGATTAGTTTCCAAACAAGGCAAGAATACTCAATTATATTGATTTCAAATGTTAAGTGACTTGTTAGAACTCAAGGAGTTCAGTTATAGAAAATTCGGTTCAGAATTTTTTGAATTTCTGGACACAATTCGGTCAGCCTCCAGGCTGAACGACACCTGACCGAGAGCTGACCAACATAGGTCGGCTAGCCGAAATTGTGAATTCGGTTAGCTGAGGGTTGACCGCAAGGTAACCGAAAATCTTGTCAGAGTTTTCCATCAGAAGTTGAGCTTCTGGAAAACGAACCGTAAGCTGACTGCGAGAAATTCGGCTAACCGAAATTTGAATTTCGGTCAGCCGAGTAAGTGACCGAACAGGTGACCGAATTGAGCAAAGTGCACTGTAATTTATGGAATTCTGAAAAGTTAACCGAATATGGTTCGGTCAGCCGAAATCCATAATGCGACTAACCGCTAGGTAACCAACGAGGTGATCGAAATTGAGGGGATATCAGAATTACTTTCTGATATTTTTCTAAACCTTCATGGGTGTTAGTTAAACTTATGTGAATGTAAATTTTACTAAAAAGTGATGTAATCTAAAATAACACCTACATTGCATAATGAACGTTTCACCCGAATGTTGTTTTAGGAAATTTACTTGTTTCTGACTTGAGTTGGCTTGTCCTCTCTCGTCTACGACTGTTATGCTCCTTGTTGAGCTACCATTGAATAATGTGTTGAATTATGAAATGAAAAAGAAAAGAATTGAAATGAACAAACACTGTAATGTATGAAAGATTAAGTCTGCTGCAGTAGATGGAGCGTTCCGGAGCTCCGTGGTGATGCCGGTGATCTCCGATCAAGACACTGGTAAATCCCACACATTTGAAAAGCCACTTAATAAAGTGAGTAATATTGAAATGAAATGAGTCCTTGAAAGGCTAGGTTGTGAATGGTGCACCTTCCGCCTATGCTAAAGGACAATGAAAAGACACTTGATAAAGTGTATATAATGAATTGAATATTCCATTCAGAGGAGAACTACATGAATTGAATGCTTCCTTCAGGGAAGAACTATATGCATTGAATTGAATTGAATTGAATTAAATTGACTTGAATGGAATTGTTATACGTTGAAACCAAAATGCTACACATATGATTATCATAGAATTGTGTATATATTGTTGAACCGTCATGTTCACAGTGTTATTGATGACATTACAGGCCCAGTTGCCCGTTCCAGTGGTTCAGAGACCGCGCCGCCAACGGAGGAGACCAACCCGGTTCCTCCAGGAGAATTGAATGAATGGATGTAAATCGGAGGCGACCGGTTTAGCGAGTTTTGGGAACATTTTGAATAGATTCATTTTGTTGTAAATAGTGATCACATGCATTGTATTTAAATATGCATGGTTGATTTAAATAGGAAATGAGATGTGCAAGTAAACTTTACTGTATGTAAAGGACTTGTACATATTAACGTTGGATGTCAATGTATGTATATATTTCCGCAAAAATGTACATTTGACAGGTATATGTAAGATCCCTTGTGAATCTCATATTGGTTTTGGCGATGCGAGGTTTACGAGAGTAAGTATGGTGTTCACGACTTGAGGTTTGGCCGTGGTAACCCTAATCTCGGGCCCGGGTCGTGACACAAGCTGAGGCTTGTCAAGACTCAGACCAACTTTAGAAATATAGGCCGATGTTCGGCCCAAGGCCAACATGGACCGTAAGTATTATGCTCGAGCTTGCCCATTTAGTCAATTATTCTGAGACAAAACGAGCACACCCATTTAGTCCAATTGTTCTGAGACGAAACTGGCCAAGCCGGCTCGGGTTTTTTATCACTTGTTTGGCCGTTATAGCAATTTATTTGGACAAAGTAATCAGCTAATTAAATTGCAACTTGCAAGCACTCCTCGCGACTTTCTATCATTTAATTTAAGCCTGGCTCAAATATTAAACATGCCAATTTTTATATCCAGGCCCTATCCAAGGGGTTGCACCCAGATCTGATCCGGGTTAATGCAATCCAAGAGAACCCCTACAAAAGATTAGATACCATAGATGAGTTTATAATAAATTGATTGTAATAACAAGTTTAGCGAAGGGTTTATTTTTTACCCACCACTGATTCTTATGGAACTCTAGGAGGAGTTTTTATCTTTTGAGGCCTATGCATGACCAAGAAATCCAGAGTTGAAGAATGGAAACCCATAGTGGGGCTCATCTGTAAAAATTCAAGCCGCTCAAAATAAATGCCCTCCTAGTTTATAAGATATCTCCATATTGCATGTGTAAGAGCTCGTTCCATGAAACAATTTGCCATCAACTTCTAGTACATGCACTGTGGCCCGTCAAATGGTCACAATTAACAAATTAAGGGATTTTTATCAATTAATTGTGAATCGATTTGTTACATGTGATCAACCAACATATTCCTACTTTTATTAGAGTAAAATAGAATTCTTACTCCTGAATCAAGAAGTAAATTATTATTATCAGTAGTTAGGATTCATTACGGTGAGCCCAATCATTTCCATATTTCAACAATCCTCACAAAGTTTTTAAAAATTATATCCTTAAAAGAATTGAGGTTTTTTCAAATTTAGCATTGTACTGTCTCAATAGTTTTTTTCTTTATAGGCTTTTCTACTTGCGAATCCTTATTCAGCCCTATTTGTCCTAGGTAGTGCTTTGTTCCTGAAAAGATCCTCTGAGCCACTAGATACAATGAAAGATGCCAGCAAAGCCAAGACATTAGAAGAAGGCATATATGACACACTTGATTAATATATAATCATTTACATAATTGGGACTGGTGGTTTTCATTATTGATAATATCTAAACACCATCCAGGTGAGAGAGACTGCCCTTAGTAGAAGACCCGTGACCTGAAATGAACAGTGTAGATGTTTCAAGTTAGATATCATAATCTTTAAAAAACTAAGAAAACGTTAGAATATCGTAAGCAACTGGATGGGGAACAGAGATAGTACTGTCAAAATCAAAGTCGCTGATTCTGTTTTGTTCTAGCTGCATGGCCGGAGTTTTTCGTTTCGATTCTCTATCCGAAACGGGATGGGGCAAAAAAAAAAAATCGGTTTGAGTTCCAGTCCATTTCAATTTGTACCATAATTTTCACATTTTCTTAAAAGAAAATCAATATTCATATCAAGAAACATCCATAATTTATATATTTTTTATTTTTTAATATATATGTATATATTTTTATTTTTTATTATTCCGCACAGTTACTCTGAAAAGTTTTGCCGAACTTCTGAAATACTAAAATATTCCATCTTGAATACTATATCGAAATGATGACTGAAACAGAATTGACAACTATGGTCAAAATCTAAGCATAGTCATAGAGGCAACACCCTTGACCTGAAAATGAGAAGAAACAAATCTCAAGTTAAACCATTATGAACTTCCATTTTCTTGATATCAGCATCTCATACAATTGTCTTTCAAGAAACATAACACAAGTGTTATGGTTGGCATTCTACATATTATAAATACTGAGCTCGTTTAGAATAATTTAGAGATGAGTTTAAATGAAGACTTTACGAAAAAATTCACGGTAAATGGCTGTTGCACCAAAAAGTTCATCCTAACTCGAGCGTCACAAACAGGATACGTCAAACCCTATTTAATTATTATAAAAAAAAAAAAACTTTCAGAAGAGCGACGTCTGCTGGTCTCCATCTCTTATTCTTCCAAGTTTTCCATTGCGGACTCAATTTTCAAATGTAAAAATCCTAACCGAATGTATTTTAGAAGCCGATAACATGCTGATCTACTTGTTTATCCCCAAAAAGTAGGGATTTGGAGAAAAAGAACTAGAAGAATTGATGAAATAAGAAGAAGATAAAAGGAATTTCAATTTTGGAGCTCGGAAGCGATGAAATTGCACACCATTTTATAATAAGAGAGAGAGAGAGGAGGTGAGATGGATGCTCTATAAGGACTAGTTATCTATCCTATCATCTGCTCAGAAAATGGTGGCATGTGCACTCGTCCAGTCAACGGGTCTTTTTCAAGGGCTATGACTCTAAGAAGTGGATTTTAGGGATGCAAAGGTGGTTGTAGGAGTCGAGTCAAGGTTGGGGTTTTATCTCCCCAACGACAAGCACGGGTGCGTGGAACTATTCTGTGTAGCTTCAGCTCATCATATAATGGTAATGGCAGCATGGCAGATAATTTCAACGAGAATGATGAACACTGTGAACTCTAGTGTAGTTGAAGCTAGTATGGATATGTGACCATATATGGTTGAACTCTAAGTCAACATCGTTCTTACGGCAACCTACCTCGACCATCGTTATTGCCGGAGAAAGCCCTTTGTCACCTGTTGGAGAATAGGGGTTACTGTGCCATCGTGAATGGCGAATACGAGGTCCTTTTTCGTACTGCCCGAGCTAGGAAGGATTTTTCGTGCAACGGCCACCTACCGAGAATTTCCCGTAAAATCCTTATTTTAAATCATGGTAACAGTGTGATAGGAAATATTGAGTTAGGCATACAATTATGATATTGGTAGGATTGGTATTGAGCTGTGACAGAATTCTTACTTGGTTAGTTTCCTCATATCTCTCTCTCTCTCTCTCTCTCTCTCTCTCTCTATGTGTGTGTGTGTAAAACAAATATACATTATATATATAGGGAGGCAGTCCTGTAAGGATCGTCCTTACGGTTCACACCGTTCGGAATGCCCACTGTGGCTTAGTTTATTACCCTTCCAAATTGACCACTAATTTATAACCCTTTTATAGGTACTAAATCCCATAAATTTGTATGGATTTAGATGAACTAAACCGTTGGATTGAAGGTCAATTTTTCTTCTTTGATATAAAGCTATTAAACTTGTGGACCATGGATGAAGGGGTTAGAGGTATTAGATTGGCTTCAAATTTAATATGTAAGTTGGCTCCACTTGGATTTTTCAGTTCACCTTGTCCCATGACCAGTGGGGTCTCATGGTAGGTCCCAATAGGCGGTCCGCACAGTATGTGAGTATAGTTTAAAGTTAAGTCAAATTTGACTCGGATGTAATATGCCTGGCTACAATAATTTTGAGCGCTTGAGATAGTAAAGGTGGGTCCACCACTCCACCCATTGACAATGAACGCTCAAGGACTCTCTAAGCTCATGCACAAACTATTTATGTGAAAGTTTAAGGACAGGTGACTTATCATCAGATGGGCCAGGGAACTGATAAAGGTTGAGGGCCGTAACATCCGAATAAACAAATAAATACTCTATAAAAAACTACCAACATCCGACCTTAGCTCAGTTGGTAGAGCGGAGGACTGTAGTAGCAAGCAGATGATCCTTAGGTCGCTGGTTCGAATCCGGCAGGTCGGATTAATTTTGTTTTTTGGAAATTACTTTTGCCCCCCTGGACTTTTTTTGGCAAGCAACACCCTCAACTTTTGGGGTAATTACAAATTAAACATCTATCTTTTTTATTTTCATAAATTACCACTGTTATTATTTTAGAGAAGTTTGCAAATGACCATTGCCACCAATAAAAAAATTTAGATTTGGCAATGATTCAAGCATTTTACTTACGAAATTTGGTTTTGGTAACTATACATTAGCAAATATATGTTTTACATATATGTTTTACTTTCATAAATGACCAGTAGTTCTATAATTTTGGATAAGTTTAATATGTTCATTGTTACGATAAAGTTTAATATGTTCATTGTTATGATAACATGATCAAATTTTACTTTAATATTTGCTGAATCTGCCATTATATTGACCATTTATAAAAAGATTCGGCAAGGGTATAAAACAAAAGGGCTGACATTGAAGTTTGAGATGTTTAGATCTCTTATTGCTCATGGGTCTGAGCTTTAGAGAATGAGAACTCTATCACCAGTCACCGCCCCACATATTTGATAAGTACAAAATGCAGTGCAGACCACTGTTTTTCCAATGCCTATGTTATTTAAGGGAAATAGCATTCAATCACATATTTTATATTGTTACAAATTAATCGCCTATCAAATACATGGAGATCATCATTTAATGCCCTCAGTAATCCAAATCAGGTTTGATCTAAGAAGGTTGTAATCTTTTTTTACATTAAAATATATCAACTGCTCATTATATAAATCCGACACCATCACCAAGGATCGAACCAGCAGATTCAAGGGCACTTTATGTAGAAAAAAAAAGAAAGAAAAAAATTCTTCCGGGGAGCATGTGTATCAAAACTGCAAAATATTTCCATTATAGAAGGGGTTTTTCCAAACTTTGGGAGGGAGGGGTATGGCCCCCTCCCCTAGTTTCACTCATGACCCATCATATAAATCTTTTTTCATGGAAAATGCACAAACAATGAATGCCTCTTTCTACTATCATCTTATAAAACCTTTTAATGGAAAAGTTCACAAAGAATACCTCCAACTTATGAATTCCTGCACATGGTCACCCAAAATCCTTCTCAATTAGTGTATGAAATGCAACCGTCCTCGTTATATGGCTTTATAGGCTTTGCATGCAAGGTTACCATTAGAGCTGCTCAAAATGAATCTTGATGTTATCTGTAAGCTCAATCTCAATGATATGCACAAGTGACCTGCTGGAAAAGAAAACCAAACTCCTTGCAAAATGGATTTGAAATTTAAAGGATAATGGATAATTCCCCTAAAATGTTTTTTTTTTTTACTGAAATTCCCTTACGGCGTCTACCTTTTGCCTGTTTAGGGTAATAATGGTTCCTACATATTAGGGCTGCATATGAATGGTTCGGATCAGTTCAGCACTAAAATCAACAACCAAATCAAACCTATCAATTTTTTTATTAACCAATCCAATCCGACCGATAAAGAGGGCTTAGAACGAACCAAACCAAATCAAAGTATTCGGTTCGGTCCAGTCCGTTAAACCGTTTATTTTATTTTATTTTTTATATCAAAAATTGAAAATTTTCAAATAATGACAACCCCATCTTTTGCATTTATTCCAATGTTTAGAGTAAAGATAAAAATCCATAATACACCATAAAAATCTAAATGCTCAAATTACACAATATATCGGTTGGTTCGGTTTAAACCGTGAACCGGGGGTTTTAAATCGATAACTGACTGATCTAAGCGGTTTCTATGATTTTTAAATCATAAATAGAACCGATTTACTATAAAATCGATCCGAACCGCCCGGTTCGGTCCGGTTTAGCGGTGATATCGGAATTTTTGTGTAGTAGTCCTATAAATCATTTGAACAAAAAGTAATTTTTTACATGGGAATGGGATAGGCCATCGGATTATTATAGCATTTAATTTAATAGTTTTAAAGTTTAATAACAACTTAATCATATATTTGAGATTCAATCAAAAGGAAGTAAAGGTTCGAGTTCAACGGATGTAAAATCAGGCCAGATGCCAGAATAGAGATGACAAAATTATTAAAGCTCATCATTGGTGGGCAGAAGTGGAACCCATGGAGTTGGGCTGGACATATGTGAATAAGTGTAACTACGGAAGGACTGCTCTCTCTCCTTCCCTCCTCATCTTTCTCTCTGCCCGCCACCAGACGAAGTTCAGCTCTCTCTGCTTCATCTCCTTTTCTTTCCAAGCGTCCCCAGAAAGAGCAAAACGAGAAAAGATTGAATCTTTCTAAGTTCTAGGTAAAGATGCCAGGTAAGGATCTGTTCCTTCTTCTTGCTCTTCTTCTTTCCCGCTAGGGTTCCTCCATTACAGACGGTCAGGATCGATCCATGACTGCTTCTCTTTTATCATCAGACGGAGGAGAAGATAGGGTTTCTATGGAGATGACGGACGAGATCCTCAGGAGCATGGAAGTTGGCATGGCCTTCAGAGATTACGTACGTCTCTCTCTCTCTCTCTCTCTCTCTCTCGAGTGGTTTATGCATTTTGGAAGCAATTTTCATGCAATTCTTGTTCCAAGGCTTGCGAATAGTATGTTTGAGCAGATGACAACTGACCCTTTTGCCTTCTTTAGGTATGGAGTGTAATAAATGATAAGATTCTATACAAAGTTCCAATTTAGTATGGGTTTGTTTGGTTAGTTGGTATTGAATTCCTAGGAATTCATGGTAAAGGGGATTTTAGGGAAGGATCATTAAAAAGAGCTGAGGACGGTGAAGGGTCTAAGGTGGAGATGTAGATGGGATCATCTGTGGATCTTGAGCTTTAATGTTTCAACTTTTGTAGTCTTTTAGAGAAATGTTATTGCCTAGATAAACAGGCCCTAAACGGTTTACACATAGGTGCATGAGAACTCTGGAAAGTATCCTGCATCATGAAGCATGCTTGCCTTGCTGCGCTGTGATTTGGTGCTTATCCTTTTTTTTTCTTCTATGAATAGTCATTGTGCTGTAGTTGAAGATTTTTTCTTTAGCAACTTCTCAAGATCTTCTACTTTAGAGATATATCTGACAAAAACAACTATATCAGTTGTATTCGTGCTGCAATTGGTTTTGCAAGGGTGTGGATGGGGATTTTGTAGTTTTTTTTTGGGAGATTGGTATCATAAGACAATTTGTCATAAAACATGAGTTCTCAGAAATGGTCTGATTTTTGAAGGTGATGATGGTATGATACACGGTTATATTGAAACGTGAATGCTGACTTGTGCTGATAGACATCTGTATCATCTTATACATAAAACCAGTGTGGGGGCTATGCCACGAATCACTTCTTTCTCTATTTCCACTCCTATCATAATACCATAGGTGTAATTTGAGTGATTCCTGCACTTCCTTGTTCAACGACTAGTTATTTGTAGCTGATGATTGTTTCTGCTATTCTACATACTATGCAGTGGGTTGAAAGTGGGTGTGACTTTTCCGTAGCTCCTAAGGGCATGTTTGGTAAACATCCTCAGAGAGGATTTCTGGCAACTTTCCGCTATCCCGTGGAAAACCCACGTTTGGATCAGCATGGAAAAGGTAATGGAGGACCGGAGGATTCTTCATTTGCAAATATTTTCAGAATCCCATCCCCCCCCCTCCAAATCGGATCTGAAGAATCCACACATCAGTGGAATTGCGGAGCTACATTGTTCTTGGACGTTAATATAGGGGTCACCGGTTTTTTGCATTTTTTGGTTTATATGGGACGCACAATCAAGATCTGAACCGGTAAAAGTGTTAACAAGGTCCAAAACGGCTATCACACCAAAAATCAGCCGTTGATTCCATCTATAACTTAAGATATTTGCAAAACAATGCCCCACCGTTGTTATGCCCCACAGTAAGAAAAAGGGGATTAACTGGCAGTATGTTTTTTGCATTCTTTTGGTTTATATGGGACCCACAATCAAGATCTAAACCGGTAATAGTGTTAACAAGGTCCAAAACGGCTACCACACCAAAAATCAGCCATTGATTCCATCTATAACTTGAGATATTTGCAAAACAATTCTGACCGTTGTTATGCCCCATAGTAAGAAAAACAGGATTACACTGGCAGTACATTTTTTTCATTTTTCTGATTTATATGGGCCTCGAAATCATCATCTGAACTGTGAATAGTTTAGAGGAGACCAAATACAGATAGGGACCCGAATTTCAACCGTAGATCTATCATGTATTTTGAGATATTTGCAAAAGAGTCTATACTCTAAAATATTAATTTTTTAATTTATGTGGCCCCCTTTGCACGATCTAAACCGTTCATAATATCTGAAGAGCCAAAACTGATTATGGGGTGAAAGATCAACCCTTGATATTTCATGGATTATGAGAAATTGACTAAAAACTTGTGATTGTTGGATCACACAATGCATAGACTTCATGATTCCTCTCTTCTGCCAAACTTGGAACTATTTTTAGGAAATCCTCTTTGAGGATGGCTTGGTTCCAACAGACCAAAGAAAACCTCTAACTAGGGGATTCCTGTCAATTTGCCAAATGTGCCCTAAAAGTTGTACTAAATGCATCTGTAATGGGAATTTCATTTCCTCTACGACCACATCATTGTCATATCCTTGAAACTTAAAAGCCCATTTGTGACATGATATGCCCATGCCCATTCCTTTAAATGGTAGGAATTTTAGAAAATTGAAACATTGTCTAAGAAATGAAATGTCAGATAAGAACCATGTCAAACTTGGACAAATTTGACCATACCTCATTCATGTATGTTTTATCATCATTTTTATACCAATTCCCAACAATGGGGGCTAGGTAAAGTACTACCTTTAAAAAGGAAGAAGACCCAATTTGGTTTGGCAAGTTTTTATGACCTACTGCCTGCTTGATCCAACTCTCAGGACAATCAAATGGAACAGCAAAAAAGGCATGCTAGTCATATATTTCATTCATTCATGGATGCATTTTCCCCAATATCTTTCCTTACTACATTTTTGTGGAGGTGAGGTTCATATGTTGTGCCTCACTGCCTCATGTGAAGTGTTACCCTATAATGGTGCTGGCATAGTGGAACACTGAGTATAACTTTGAATTTTGTATGTGTTTGTAATCACTTACAACTTACAACTTGCAAACTTGCTATCATCTTCTTCTTCTTCATTTTTTTTTTTTTTTTTTTGCCTCCATGAAAGCACTAGTTTTCATGTGGAATTCCAGAACTGATTTTAGATGCCTATGGGTAGTATCTTGATTTCATTCATCTTCATCTAGCTTTATTGTTTTATTTATTTATCTTCATGGAACTGCACATGACAGCTAAGAATTATGCTAGTGATATGTTTTTTCTGTTTCATTTTAAATTGTAAATTTATTTTGCTACCTAACTGAAGTTTTCAGAATGGTAGAATCATAAGAATTATGCTAGTGATATGTTTTTTCTGTTTCATTTTAAATTGTAAAATTATTTTGCTAGCTAACTGAAGTTTTCAGAATGGTAGAATCAGTTCAATGGATTTTCATAGAGCATCAAATTATCTGGTGACTGCCAGTGATGATGAATCAATTCGCCTTTATGATGTTGCAAATGCCACGTATGACTCTTCTCTAATCTTTATATCTGTTTTTGCACATGTTTCTCGGTGTTATCTACAATATTTACGTCACATATGAGATGGATTTATACTTTTCTACATCTTATGGTCCATTTGTCTGTGAATTCTACTTTTTTTTTTCTGTTATCACTCTCAAGAACATGTACCTTTATATGGAATTGGAATTTAACCTACTAATGGAAAGCTTTGAGAGCTGAAAATACTTCTTCTTTGCCCTTCAACAAGTAAACCCAAGTCATATGATCTGCGTCATCAATGAAAAATACCAGAATAATGATAACCAATTTGAGTATTAGGCGCATAATCCGATACAACAAAATAAACATTAGAATACAAATAATGTAAGAATTTATTTTTACAGAGTAGATAAACACTTCAATGATGTTTTGATAACACATGAACTTCACAAATAATTTTACATTTCATTAATGCTAAACTTCAATGATATTGATGCTATCTCTTTACTCAATGATCATTATAGTTGCCTTTTGTTGTTATTGTTATTGCTAAAGGTCATTACATATCCGGTTTAAGCATGATCGAAATCATTATGCATCCTTATGAACTCACTCCCAAGACATCACCCTAGTGGAAGGTGCCTTAACCAACACGCTACTTTTATAAGTTGGCAGACTTCCATGTCGTTAGAACTGCATTTAACACCAAAAGATATGAACAGGGAAGCTTTCATTCAAAACAATCAATTATCATATCACCAATCCACTCATAGCTCAGTGGTTGAGCATCTTCCTCTCCGTAGAAGCAACCAGGGATAGGTCCTTGGTTGTGTTGGTGAGGGACTTGGGTGGTGTGTTTATGTGGGCGCGTGAGTATTACCAGAGAAAAAAAAATCAATTTTTACATCCCTTTAAAATTTTCTTGGCTATATAAAATGTGTTTGAGCAACGAAAGACATGTTACCTGACATGGCTTTGAGTTTATTTGGGGAAGTTTGGTGTGTGCCGCCATGTTTTAAATTTGAAATTGTAGGTCTGCCTCGTTTTGTGTGAATATTGGTGACTTGAGTCCATGTGGGATAAAGCCCTATTTAAAATAATAAAGACAAATTACATCCTCTCATCTGTCTTATGGTGTGTTTCCTTTTCTTTTGTTGTTGCCTCATTGGCAAGGGAGTGATGCTTCCAACCTATCTACCATGGATTGATACCTGGTTGTCTCCATGAAAATGGTATGCCTTGCTACTGATCCATCAGTAGGTTGGTTGTGTTATGGTGTACTTATTTCAATAGAAGCATGAAGAAATGATGCTTCAGTCTTCAGGTTACATGTTGAATACTTCTTAGCTGTCATTAGGTTCAAATCTATGTGGATCATTAATGAGCATTCTTTTGCTTGGCTATATACTAGTGTAAATGATGATTATATTGATTATATAGTAAAATCTTCAAATGAGAACCATAGTGCAGGATAGTTTTGTGAATTCCACCTCTATGGGCTCAGGGGAATGGGGTGATAGGAGGATATCAGTGTGGACTGGTTATGGCCGAAAATCATGTTGTTCAATAATTGTACCATTCACAAAAACCTAACATGAAAGATATGGTGATTGGCCTTGAATATCAGTCGATGAACCCCATGCAATCCCTTTACAATCAAGTAAATGGTGTAATGAGAAGATCTCAGTGTGTATTAGTCATGGTTCAAGAATTATGTTGATCAGATCAATCTAGCCATTGATTTTAAGGGCAGGGGAATCTAATGGTGAGAACCTAGGGTGATTAAATAAAATGGTGAATGTCAGTCCATGAGGGACACTCATACCACTTAGATTCCGACCGGAGTGTGTTACACACATTAAATCATTGTATCTTTTACATCATTAGATATTTCCGGTCTTGAAGTCCAGAGATCCTAATCTGGTAAGGAAGATTCTTGAGCCATCACTACTCCATGCTTAGACCTTCTTGTCCCACCTGTACCCTTGATTGGGCCCATTGGGGTGGCACCATCACCATGTTGCATTTGTTTGTGGAGTTGGGTTGGAGTGAGCTTTTGAACAATGGCATATATTGATGAGAAATGGGCCGTTGAGTTGAAGGATTCTCCAAACAGCATTAAATGTTGAAGCCAAGATGGAAAAAAATCATAAGTGGGAGGAATCTGTAGTTGACGATTATGTAGTTGGTTGCATTTATTTTGATTGACTTTAACATGTTTTACTTTGCAATGTTATGGTAGTTTTTCCGCATAAGTGAGGCTTAAGCACTTCTGTTCTGTGTGCTGTATTTATGCAGTTCTTGCATGCAGTCTGCTGTTTTAGCAATTTTTTTTATTTTGATCATCACCATTAGAATTTTCGTTGTATCACTTAAGCAGTTGAGACTTAAATCCAAGCTTTGAGCAATAGTGCAAGTTCTTGGAAATGTACTTTTTGCTTCTTTGCTTTTATCTAGCATGCCGGCAAAGATAGGACATTGAAATATGTTTTCTTCGAGTGATAAAATTAAGTTTTTCCTTGCCAGGTGCTTGAAGACTATCAATAGTAAAAAATATGGTGTTGATCTGGTTTGCTTCACTTCTCATCCAACTACAGTGATATACTCCTCAAAAAATGGTTGGGATGGTATGTCAATCAGTATGCTATTTATTTACTTATTTCTTTAAAAAGTGTATAGGCGTGTCTACCTATTTTGAGAACTGTTTCAGAATCTCTGCGGCTCCTTTCCTTGCACGACAATAAGTATTTGCGTTACTTTAAAGGCCACCATGATAGGTGAGGTAATTTGTTTATATATTCTCATCATTATAGGGCGTGTGCTTTGCTCATTATTAATGAATGTGCACTGTACAATAAAAATATACAAACATCCTTGTTTTTTCTCCTCAGGGTGGTCTCTCTTTCCTTGTGCCCTCGAAAGGACTTCTTTATCTCTGGCTCTTTTGATCGAACTGTTTTACTATGGGATCAGCGAGCCGAGAAGTGTCAGGTAGCTGCCTTTTGACATTTTAATTTCATTTTTTGAGCGAAGCGGTCAGGGATTAACATATATATCTAAATTAGTTACCATATCATCTATATACATACATGTTGCTTGGTCTTACCGTTGGGGTGTCATGGAAATATATCCTGCTCAGTACCAAGACGTCTCAATCTAGTCATACCCATAGCAATATTCACCTAATCAATTTAATCCAAATTGCAACTGCGAGTTGTACCTGTTTCATTGGTGATTTTAGCCAGATAAGGAAACTGGGATTTATTTTATGGATGTATGGTAACACAAAGATGATACGAGCCAAATGAATGAATGATCCTATTTGCCACTTGTATTTTTCATTTCATTGCTGGGCTTTGATGCAGTATGGGCCCCCACAATTGGTCCCCTTCTAAGTTAGATTATGATTCTAGCCTTTTATTAGTAGATTTCTAATTATATTAGTATTAGGAAGCTTTCCATTATTAGATTAGGGTTTTCTTAGGCTTTAAGTTTGCTCTATTATTTATATGGCTTTGTACTGAGTTATTTCTCAGACTTTGATTATTGAATAAAATTGTGGGTTGTCCCTAGAGGTGCGTCCTCATATCTTGAAGTCTTTGTGAAGACTATTCGAAGTGTTTGTAGACACGTGCCTCGGCACTCCACTCAAGCCCTACCCTTGGGCCTGCATCAGTTTGGTATCAGAACGAACGATCCCTCGATTGATCGGCGTGTTACCGTTATCACCACCCATCCTGCTACCTAGATCCATCTTACACCCTTCCGCAGATCTCAGCCACATTCCATAACCCCGATCTCCACCATAGAACCCTCCTGCAGCCCATCCCACCTTCCGGAGCCCATCAGCCATACGCTCCTATTCCTTTAACCAAACTTCTCCCTGATTCCCTATCATCCCAGTATTGTCAGTGCCCTCCTAGCCGCACCTTCCATAACCAAGACCCACCCCAACGTCGAACCTTGAAAACCCCATTTCCTGCCTCCAACCTTCAACTCCAGAACCTAGTCGAGCCTCCTTCCTATTCCTAGAAACCCCAAACCCAAAATCACCTCCTCCATCGTCTGCCTAGCCCCTTAATCCCCAAAGTTCCCTCTGGCCTCCCAAAACCCCATTGCAGGACAAAAAAAAAAAAAAAAAAAAATCCCAACGGCTCTTCGTCCGACATCCCATTCCGGAACCAGGATAAGACAAAAAAAAAAAAAAAAAAGAAGAGGAAAGAGAAGCATACCTTACACTGGCGCATACGAGTCTTTCTCGCTACCACACAGCCGTTGTGACCAACGCCACGCCGTGCAACATCTCCTAGCATTGCCTTCTCTAACATCTCATCGTCTCTGGCCGCTGGCGCTAATCCGCTCCTCCATTCTCACCTAGAGCTAACGCCAGACAACGAAGCCCTCTCCTCTCTTGCGTTGCTGTATCGAGCAAAGAATTAGATTCCATCCTTTTTCTCCTCCCTCGACAGGATGACCGAGGCGGGCCTTTTCTTAGTTTGGGTTTGACCCGACCCGACTTGCTTCCACCCTCTACTGTCCAGCCAGTTCAGCGCCCGACCTGTTTTGCAGAGCCCAGCAGTCTATACAAAACTAAAAATTCAGGCAGAGTGCAGATATCAGCACATCTGATCAACAACAACTTTGACCTGATCAACGGTTGAGATTTCTTCTTATGATATTGGGCTCATCTACCGTCATATTTTAGATCCATCTTTCGCATTGTGATCGTGGAGGGCAGATCTACACCTCAAGTCAGTCAACAATTTTTAAATTTGCAGTAAACAGAAAAATGCCTCCCAAGAAGCATTTAGAAGTGGAGTCTTCCTCCAATAATGATGATGATTTGAGGGGAACTGTTAATCAATTATCAGTAATGATGGTTCAAATGCAAGAGACTCTTGCAAGGATTGAAACCCAATTAACCCATTTGGAAACTAATCGGCATGAGGATAACCATCGGGATGATGGAGGACATAATCGGAATCAACGAGATCCGCATGTAGTCAATGTTGATCGTGATTTGGGCATTAAACTCGTGATTCCCAAATATGATGGGAAATTGAAGCCAGATGAATTCATGGATTGGTTAGTGTGTGTTGAAAATATTTTTGCACACAAGCCAATGACGGATGGCCATAAGATTACACTGGTGGCCACTTGATTTCGCAATTATGCTGCAATATGGTGGGCCGAGTTGCAAAAGAAAAGGAGAAATCAAAATATTGACCCCGTTGACACATGGATTGAGATAAAGAATTTGTTGAAGCAAAAATTTCTCCCCGTGAATTATTCAAGAGATCTTCGGTCTAGTTTTCAAGATTTGAAACAAGGTTCCAAAACTGTTATTGAATATTTTGAGGAATTCCTAACCATGCAAGCTCGTTGTGGCTTGAATGAGAATGATGATGTGTTGGTTGATCGATATTTTCATGGGCTTCGCATTGACATACAACATATCCTTACATTCAAGAATTTTGATAATGTTGATGAAATCATCCAATATGCCATTAAAGCTAAAGACATTGCTAATTATCAAGCCTGAAAGTTTAGTGTATCTAAATGGGCTGCACAAAAGACCCCCGCAAAGCCAGACTTCAATCCAAGTGCCAATTCCTCAGAAAAGTTTTCCTCCAAGTCTGAAGATCAGAACAAGTTCACATGTTTTCATTGTAAGCAAAAGGGTCATCGTGCGTTTGAATGTCCAATAAGAATAACTTTAATAGAAGGTACACAAGAAGAACCAGAAACTACAGATGATCCTAAAAGTGAAGAATCTGATGAAGTGGAGGAAATAGCAGCTAAAACAGATGGTGCACTTCTCTTGGTGCAACAAGAGTCTACCCATTGTTGAGAAGAAATGGTTGCGAAAAAATATTTTCCGTTCCACAGGTACCGTTCATGGGCAGACTTGCACAGTTGTTGTTGATAGTGGAAGTTGCGAAAATCTCATCTCTCAGTCCATTGTCGATCGCCTCCACTTGAAAGTTTACGAACACAATCAACCTTATTTTGTTAAATGGCTAATGAAAGGTGATCAAGAACATGTTCGACATACTTGCAAAGTTACTTTTGCCATTGGTGCAGATTACGAGGATACAGTCTGGTGTGATGTGCTTCCTATGGATAGTGGTGATATCTTATTGGGTCGTCCATGGATGTATGGCAAAAATGGAACTAATGGAATGCGCGACAACACATACATTCATGCATGGTGGAAAACAAGTTACTTTTCATCCTGAAAAGCCAGAACCACCAAAATGGAATTCTCGCACCGCTGCCAAAGAGGTCCTTCATGTTCATCACATTTATAAAGGCAATCTGAAGACATCTCGAGTTCGAAGACGAACTCTTCTTTCAACCTGGGGGGAATGATGCAGTATGGGCCCCCACAATTGGTCCTCTTCTAAGTTAGATTATGATTCTAGTCTTTTATTAGTAGATTTCTAATTATATTAGTATTAGGAAGCTTTCCATTATTAGATTATGGTTTTCTTAGGCTTTAAGTTTGCTCTATTATTTATATGGCTTTGTACTGAGTTATTTCTCAGACTTTGATTATTGAATAAAATTGTGGGTTGTGCCTAGAGGTGCGTCCTCATATCTTGAAGTCTTTGTGAAGACTATTTGAAGTGTCTGCGGACACGTGCCTCGGCACTCCACGCAAGCCCTACCCTTGGGCCTGCATCAGGCTTTGGTTGGACTTTCTCCCAACCATTGATTTGTAATTTTTGAAAGTCATACCCGGCAGCAAGAATCAATTGCGATTGAGTTTTTTGGATTGTGGCCCATTTATGGTGGTTCCTTGCAGTTGAATAATTTAAGCTCGTAGATGCATGCTATTCGTGTGAAGTTAGCTTTCATGATAACAAAGTTATGTGTCGTTCCGTCAGCAGATCCTTCCTTTAGGTAGATCATTCAATTCTATTTACTGTCTTGCAGGGCCTCCTGCGAGTACAAGGAAGACCTGCAGTTGCTTATGATGATCAAGGAATGGTCTTTGCAATTGCCTTTGGAGGATATGTAAGAATGTTTGATGCTCGCAAGTTCGAGAAGGTAAGTGATTTGTTTCATTGTTTAAGTTCTGACATTTGAATACTTCTCATGGGCACGAGTTTTTGATAATTATATTATCTTCAGGGGCCTTTTGACATATTTTCTGCTGGAGGAGATTTCTCAGAAGCCAATGTAGTGAAATTCAGTAATGATGGCAGACTCATGCTTTTGACTACTACAGAAGGTCACATTCATGTTCTTGATTCATTTCGAGGAACAACTGTGAGTTTCTAATTTCTGTATTTCAGCCGCAGATATTTTAATGACTGTTGGTACTGGTATATCCAGCTGTATAGATGGTTATCTACTACTATGCATTGGAATCACATTGGATTTGATACTGTTTTACTACTTTGGTATCACAGATAACTTGTATCCTTATCCCTATGGACCCAGAGACAACACAATAGTACAATCTATTTTGCCAAAACATTCAGATTGATACATACAAATACACTAATTGTTTCAGCTGATATTGGTAATAATCAACATTCTTGCATTGTGAATAAATTTATTGTATGCACGCCCTCTGTTTGTTCATTGTAGATCACCAGTTACAGTGTGAAGCCAGTTGTTAACAATGCTACTTTGGAGGCTTCTTTCAGTCCTGATGGAATGTTTGTTGTTTCGGGTAATGGATGATTTTCACCCAGCCTCTCATATAATTTTTTATTTTATTATTGAATGGTACGCTGTTCCTTTTGAATGCTTTCATAGCGGTTGAGGTTGAGATTTGAGAGGCCTGTGTGGTTGCCCCACTAACTGGTAGATAAACCTTGTGTCTGTCTTGGCAGGTTCAGGTGATGGCAGTGTATATGCATGGAGTGTTAGAACCGGCAAAGAAGTAAAGCAATATTCTTTAAGATTTGAATGCATTTCTATTCTACATTTTGTGTACCTTCATTCACTGCTAATGATTTTATCATCTTGGTTACCTTGGTGGTAACAGTGTTCTGAAACTTCACCTGCCTATCTCAGTTGGCCCTCAAACTGGCGAGTTGCATCTTGCATGTGAACTCTGCCAAGTAACTGAAGGCAAATGAGTAAATGAACCTGGTTAATTATTTATAGAATAAGAAAGAAAGAAAAATGTTATTAGATTAATGACAATGAAATCATCCAAATCTTGTGATCTTTTGAAGTGCACATCTGGTGGCTGGATGTCGACTTAATATCAACTGTTCCTTGGTGTTTGTCCAGGTTTCTAGTTGGCTGAGTACTGAAACTGAACCTCCAGTGATAAAATGGGCTCCTGGAAGCCTTATGTTTGTAACAGGATCTTCCGAGTTATCGTTTTGGATTCCAGACCTTTCTAAAATAGGAGCCTACGTCGTCGGAGCAAAGTGAAATTTCCAACACCTGTTCTAAATCTGATTCTGATGCTGACCAGCTGGTACGTGGTTTCCCTACCAGATTGTCACCTAGAAATCTGTTGTGGTCCTCTATTCATTCATCTGTTGACCATGTGCTTTACACAGCAAAAATAGGCAGCAGCTTTTGGATAAATAGGTACATATGATCACTTCTATTGTTTCATTGTACAATAGGAATGTTGGATAATCATGTTACATATGTAGTGTCTTCTTTTCCCTCTTATTTTCTTTTGGGTTGGAAATGTTCCTTTCTCAAAGAATGTCATGTAAAAATTGATTGCATTGAAGCTGATTGATTTGCAGTGCTGATCCAGATGGGACCATGATTCTTGAGGATTTAGTTTCATCGGGCGTACGGGGAGGAAATCATATCTGACCAAGAGGGATCGTTTTGGTTGTTTCTCATAGATCTCCATATTTGATCAGACACACGGCGCCTCCGAAGCCCAGCAGTGCATAGTAAATCCCAGCAATTGAGCAACCATGCCTTGCTGCCTTATACTGCATACCTCTTACTGAGAATTTAGGGCAGACTGTAAAATAGACATAGGTGCCATGTTTGGTTCATGGTCAACGTATAGGAATTGGGACCCCTTTTTTGCCTTTGCCCTTGAGAATAATCTGCTGTTTCTTCATACTTCGGTGAAAACATGTCAACTTTTCATAATTTTTTATTAATGTGCTTTATGAGTACTCAGTTTGGCGGTGGATCCAATTCTTTTTTGAGTGAAATTTGGCTAGGGCCCTTAACAAGGGGGGTATCTTAATTCAAACGTTTATGTGGACCTCACCAAAGAGCTTTATCGTGTTCAGGACCCAGCTTATTCTAAAAGTTCTCATAGCAAGATTTTAAGTTAGGAAAGCCTTGAATGGGCTAGATGATCTGCAACTTGATTAGTCTTATGTTGATAGAAACTAGGGCCTGTTTGGCATCATTCTCAGAATGTTTCATTCTGAAAACGAAAGTAAAACTTGTTCGGCTCAAACTTGCCCTCCCCTTTCACTCTCTAGATTTTCTCTCACAGAATGCCTGCCAAATAAGTGTTTTTTTAACATTCTTTCTTAGAATGATGCCAAACAGAACCCGCCAGTCTGGAAATGTAGATTAGAACCAAGTCCTTGCAGTCCATAGGCCGGCTAGGAGAGATTGAGTTCTGCTGCCTCAGCATATGCTACGATCCGGAGAGCATGACTTTAGCAGACAAGCCCACCTAAAACCCCTTGATCCTGGATGAGCAGCACCATACTAAGTTGAGGTTATAAAACTCCCCGGCTGTAGGTCATCTGGTTAGGGAAATGGGATGGCAATATCCTTTGTCTAGGGAAGGGCAGGGAACTGGATGACATGGGATAGACAGGGTTGTTAAAAACATTCCATTCATAGACGTTTTACTTGGGAGTATGGAACGTTTAAAAGCAATTTCCTCAATCTGAGATGATGGGTTAATTAAATCCTTGACCCACGCAAGGCATCCGGTGGGGTCATGAACAGGGCAGTTGGTATATTAATACATGTCCCATCACCAGACCAACCAAGTCTGATTTGGGATATTTTAGGGTCCGGTTGAAATGAGAGTTTTTCCATGAGGGTTTGAAGGTGAAGAAGTCTTCGGTGTCTCTGAGGTTGTTGACATTCATGTGTATTTATCCATTATCATAGGGTGAGGGCTCTTTTTCTTTTTATATATAAATCCGCATTTTGTACTTCACCCTATGTACTTGAAATCTCGTTTTTGTATTTGGAAAATGCCATTTATGGAAGCATCTCTTACCCTATGGTGAGTGATGGATGCATATGAATATTTCCCTTAGTTATTTATATTGAATTTGAGCAGCTGTTTTACAATTATTATTATTAGTATTACCAAAATGAAATTGGCCGAGTGGGTTAGAGGGTCAAACACTAAATATAGACCCAACTCAAACCCAACCTGTTTATTTATCGCGTCGAGAATTCAAACCCATTCCAACGAGCTGTCTCTTTGTAATTATGGGGCTGAATTTGGATTTGACACTTCTAAACCAACAGATCAAACAAGTGAGATTTGGATTGGGCCGTTTGCAAATTAACTGAAAACTAACTCAACCCAAAGATAACACAGTTTGGCTCTTTACACCAAAGCATATAAGCTGGGCACTGACCTGACTGATTATTTTGGGGACCGGTAGAGTCTTTTTCGCTCTTGGGTTGGTAGGTGGTCAGATTGAATACTAATTGTGATTTCCTTGGCCCACCAAATACACAGGTCTGATCCCTAAACTTAGAGCCTTGGTAATAAGCAGCTTGGGTTTATATTGGGACTATACTAGCTACTGGACTGTCACTCTTATTGAGTTCTCTCAGCAAACCATTCCCATCAAAACCTTGCAATATTAGTAAAGGTAGCATAAATATTTTTTAATACTTTCCTTCAGGTGGAGCCCATTCCTCAACACTCATCCTTAGGTGGAATTCGGTTGGTACACTAGTATGACATCCATTGATGCCATTACGAACGATCATGGAGTCAACAGCCATGGTGACAAGTATAGATGTAACATGAGACTGGGCCGGGGTTGAGCTCACTGGATTTCACGAGAACGATGAGCAAATGATAGACACAAGACAGTACGAGGAAGGGCATATGCCAATGCCACAGACATTTACCCTTTTTATGTGCATGAAAATCTCCGCACAACTCAATACACGTTTGGCTTATCTAACCCCAACATTTCGGACATTTTGATGAAGATGTCACTTTCTAGTCATCCTCTTGAACTTCTGTTTTTTAAAATTTCTCTCTCCGAGTGTGAATTTTACTTGGAATGTTGCCCACGAGAAGAAGATTGAGCAACCATGTCTTCCCTTTTTCGAGGTCTAAGCGTTTGTTATCAATTGCAGTAAGCTGTTGACTTCGATGACTTTTTTCCTTTTTTTGCAAAGAAATTTTAAAAATCCTATTTCTTCCAAGGGGCAGAAATTGATGAAACAAAGATAAATATCTACACATGGCCATTCTAATAATTTTCAATCTTGAGAAAAATCATTACTTTGTCACGAGCCTAGTAAATTAAATACTAGAAAAGTCACGGTCATATCTACATATCCAATCAATATCTTTTAGCTTTTTCCCTTAAATTGAATCAATTATACCATAGATTCTTAAGATTTTACTTCTATACAAACAAACAGACTTTTAACAAACTCATTCTACTATGAGTTTTATGAATTCAGTTTCATGAAAAAAGGCATAAAATTATATATATGCTTAAAAGTGCTTTAAGATCCAACTTTCTAAAGTCATGCAGAGTTTTCCAATTGGGATGGGGATGTTGTCTATACATGTATAGGGGGCTAAAGTCCCCACCCAAAGTTCAAGATTCTTAAAAGACCCCACCAAATGTTGAGAATTAATGTGCTTTTTTTTTTTTTTTTTTTTTGTTTTTTACGTTTGCCCCTTTTCCAATATTCTTCTTATATAAAGCCCTCTAAAGAGAACCATCTGAGTCCACCCCTGCACATCTGGTTCCACATGAAAAAAGGATCATACAAATAGTTAGCAACCATCACACTATCTTAACCCTTAATTTAATTACCTTACAACTTCAATGTCTTTTACTTATAGATCTTTTTTATACTCAATCGACCATTAAGTAATAATCACATGAGTATCTAATTAGGGCTATTGCAAACTAGAGGAGTGTGAAACACAAAGGTGGGGCCAAAGCAGCGAAAATAAGACTAGATTGCCAGTGTTAACACTTGTAAATGAAAATTTCTCCATACCATTACTATAAATAGAGGTTTTTTTTTCTTACGACCACCATTGGTTGTGGATAACCCCGCCTTGTGACAAAAATTAAAAATATTATCCAGATGTTCTCTGTATTTACATTTTTTTTACAATAATATAATTTTTTTTGCCTCATTATATAAAATTGCCTTGACATATACCTTTCTAACAAGTCGATTTTTTATAATTTTGTATGATCCAATTAGAACTTTGAGAAAATTTTGCGATATAAAATTTTTTTTTTTTATCAGTATGGTCTAAATTTTTTTTCAACTTTTGTCTTTAAGGCGAAATTATCCATAACTAATTATATCTGTACTGTACCGAAAATTCCCAACCCCCGCCCCCCCCCCCCTAAAATTGAAACATGAGTAATGACAAATGAGTCCAATTGATAAGATACGATGGCATTATTGTCGGAGAATCCAGCAAGGCAGAAAGGGACGAGAGGTGTGGGTGGTGTGAAGTGCGCACAAAGCATCAGAACTACTAAAATGCGCATCTGCTGCGTCATCACACAACACTCTCGCCATCGTCAGATCCGCCCTCTCCTACACCGAACCGTGTTTCTTTTGGAGCTTTGCGTAAAAACTGAAAAATGAAGCGGAATTGGACGTATGCACGTCGGGAGCATAGTAACGTGACAAATATTTGTTCCTGTGCACTCTCTCTCCCCATTACTCCTACCTGTCGAAAATGGAAATATTGTACACATGTATATAGATGGGTGATGGATGTGTAAATATGTGTGTGCACTTTGAAGCTTCCTTTTATGAATAATATTTTATGTTGCCTTCTTTAATGTGTTTTTCAAGTCTTACAATGTCATGTATTTGTCCCTAATTTTCTTGATGCGTGTGTATTGTACGTTCTTGCATGCTATAGGCTTATTCACGTTAGAAAAACTAAGTGCTTTTCAAGTTTACCATATGAATGCAATTTTATACAAGTATTTGTGGATTTATAAATAAGTAATTAATTGGCACAAATATATCTTATCTATATATTCAAACATAAAAAAATGAGGAAGAAACTAATTTTGCAATTTGATCATATAAAATAGATAATAATTAATAATAAATCAAAAGAAGTTCATTCATTCAAAAGATAAATATCAAGCTTACAGAAAAAGAAAATGAATAAAAAACCAAAAACTCTGCACGGTTCGCTCCACATTCGGTTGAACTTCGTTTCGATGATGGTTGAACAGTGCTTTGAGAATGATCGAACCTCGCTTCGAAGACTGATCCATTCCGAAAGCGCCGATTCGTGTTTTCGGAGCAGGATCAAGATGGCTAGGAGGAGGTTCCGGGTACTAAATTCATCCCATATTGTTTTAATTTTGCCATTGAAGATCCATTTGCATCATCTCCGCTTTTAATACTAAGAATTTTCCCAACGAAAGGCATTTTCTTTGTTGGCGCCATATCTCAAACTCATGACCTAACATCATAAAGAGATCAGCCTCAACAGAGAACATATTTTTTGATATACCTCTTTCCTATTACAAAAGAGCATGAACATTATTTTTCAATAATGTTCTAATCTTTTGAAAACTTGTTAAAATTAAAAAGAAAAAGTATTATGAAGAAAACATAGTTTTGTTAGAACAAAAAAAAAAAAAGGAAAAAAATTCAATATTCTATGATTTAAATAAAAGATTTAGAAAAAAAAAAGACACCAAATTTGATAAATCCCTGACATTGTTCACAACACTCCACATTTTCAGATAGACTTGAGGTGTATAATACCGTACCAGGGTGACACGGCCCCTAGTCAGTATGCAGCCAAAGGACAGACAGTTAGCCCCACGTTCAACAGCAAAAACAACAATAAAATAATAACTACATACGAAGAAACGATGAGAGAGAGAGAAAACCAAAGAGAGAGAGAGAGAGACATGCACTGTTGCACATCTACCTCCTCCGTTTGGTCAATCCACCCTATCAACCACCATAAACAAAACTACTTCCTTCTTCTTCTTCTTATTTAGATCTCATCGATTCCATCCCAAAACAATCAAATGGCGATCGCGACCGCAACAGCAACCATCGGATCACTCTCCCCCACCCGATCCTCACCATCTGCCCGTAGATCACCATCTCACAGGTGCAGATACTCACGTCTGACCGTCCGATCGAGCAGCCTGGCACTCCCGATCCTGACCCACCTCAAGAAGAAATGCGACACTTCTCTCCCCGTCCTTCGCCACGTGGCAGAGGCCATGGCCATCGACATGCGGTCGGGCCTCGCCGCCGACGGCGTCAGCGACCTCAAGATGATCCTCACCTACGTCAATACCCTCCCAACTGGGTTTGTAGTTCCTACTCTTTTTCCCTCTCTCTCTCCCAATGTTTTGGTGAGAATGACTTTCAGTTTCTACTGTTTGGTGTTCGTAAAAGATTTTCTCCGTGTGTGAGAATTTGGTTTCTGTGAAATTTGCGCGGAAATTGCTTTTTTACAGGCAAATTTAAGTTATAAAGGTGCCTTTAGTGAGTGTTGGATTGTGTAATCCTTTCTCTGTTCTTGGGTTGAGGTCTGATTTTAGATTTACATGTGAAAGGAATTCATTGTAGGAAAAGAAGTTGGAGAAATAAATAATCTTTAGGGTCTGTTTGTTTGAATTAGAATAAATAGGAATTGAATACATTGGGTGGTTAAAAATGAAGATTGAGCTCATTTTTTGAAGTTCACTTTGATGTGTATTCAATTCCTATGTATTTTAATGCAAACAAACAAGGAGAATTCTGTTTGTATGGTGTAATTGTAGCACAGTAAATGAAACGACTGTCGAAAATTGTAGCGCAGAAAGTAGAATATGCCTATTAGAGGACAAAGAAAAATGGGATTTTAGTTTTGGTTGTACTTGGTGCTGACAGTGCTCTTTGCGTTCTGATAGGAATGAGGAGGGTCTCTTTTATGCATTGGATCTTGGGGGGACGAACTTCCGGGTGTTGAGGGTGCAATTGGGAGGGAAGGAGGGCCGAGTCAAAGACACTGAATTTGATCAAGTGTCGATTCCTCAGGAATTGATGTTTGGTACCTCTGAGGTTTGTCTGTCTGCTGTTGTGTGTCTCGTCTTGCGTTCAAGCTTTACTCTTTGGCATTCTGATTTAATATGTTGTGCTTGATAAATCCTTGCTTTCATTGACAGGAATTGTTTGATTTTATTGCATCTGGGCTGGAAAAATTCGCCCAGAAGGAAAGTGGTAGATTTCACCTGCCACAGGGAAGGAAAAGGGAGATTGGGTTTACGTTTTCTTTTCCTGTGAAACAAATTTCCATTGACTCTGGCATATTGATGAAATGGACAAAGGGTTTTGCGGTCTCTGGGGCGGTTAGTGTTCTAATTTCATGCTCATTACTGCTACTCTTGGGTTGAGTTGATGGTATAAAGTCATCAGTGGACTGAATAGCCACTGAATATGAGATCTTGATCAAATCACGTATTACAGCATATTCAGCTGTTTTTTTCTCTTTTTATTGTGTACCCATTATCTAGGATTGGATTTTTATTTGATTTGGAGAGAGTCTCTTATTTGTTTATTGAACTCTCAAAAGAATTAAGCAAACTTACGCCCAAACTTTGAACATGTTGTCATCGTCAATTCATCATTGAATGCTTTGAATGTGTGAACTGCAAAACTGCTTTTTAGATTTGTCTCCTTACTGTGATATGTTATAAATGGGCATCAATTCTTTAACTCTCTCAAATCTTTGCTAAGAAATTCCAAGTTATGTGAAGATGGTTGGAGATGAATTTGAAACTCTAATCAAGATAGGTTGGAGATGTAGAATTCACAAGGCAAAATGCGACTGGTTTCGATATGCAGCTGTAGCTGTTTGAATTTGATAATGCAGCACAATGATAATATCTGTCTGATACAGGTATGACATGGATGATTTGAATCTCCTTAAGTGCAGAAAATATGTCCAGCATTTCTCACTACTGAAGACTACTACATTTGCCACTGTAGGACAAGGCAGTCGAGCCTTCACATGAAATAGGCGCACCATCAGTCACTGTGACACTGAAATAGGTATTAGTCAGTAGTGGACCAAATGGTTCGTAACAAGCTCAAGAGAACTCTGACAGGGTGCTTAATTTTGCTGGGCATCAGGTCTCAAGTCAGTGCCTTGGAGGTTCCTCTATTTGCACAAAGAAATTAGGTGCCTGACCAATATAATAACACAAAAACTAGAATCCAACATATCACTAGAGAAGGAAAAAAAAATAAAAAAATGAAGTTGCGGATAAGTTGATCTTTATTCTTTTTTTTTTCTTCTAATCTTCTTGCGGCAGAAGCTTTCATTTTCTTGTTGGAATCCTTGTCCTATATATTCCCAATTCATTTCAATTAAATTTTGCATCTCTCAGAGAAAAAGGGAGAAGCATGTAGTGGTGGTTTGTTATGTACTTATTCTCTATGTTATTTCCCCCTGTGGATTTTTCAAGCGGTACGCTTTCAGAGGCTAAATCTGAAGAGTTGATAAGGGGATTTCCCACAGAGCATGTTGATACTAAAATACTTCACTTGCAATTTATTGACTATTTAGGCATGTGCACAAAAGCCTTGAATCAACCCTGTACGGTGTCAAAGGGCTGATAATTCAAGGAAATCGAATGGATAGAAGATAATTCTTCGTTGGATGATGTACTGAGGAAAGAAATATTAGACTGTGGAGTTATGGAAACATGGACTTGAGTAGGATTGAGCATAAGAGCATAACCTTACAAAGGTGATCCTAAATAAATCATATTGACAATGAATGGTATAAAACAAAACTTTGAATTAGATTTCTTGTGATACAAGAATGAGTCTTCCTGCGTAAGACGATGAGAAGAAGATCAAACTCTGGATCAATAAAACTAACATTAGATGTGACTTCACGGTTTCGTACTTCCACAGCACATAACACTACAATCTTCTTGCTTAAGGAGATGCAAATAACGCCTATTATTATTATTTATTTACCGTTATTTTTCTATACTTTGCTTTGTTGTGACTGATAGAATGAGAGGAAGCAACGAAGTCCTAAGCATTTTAGGCTATTATGCCCAGATATTGATATGAATACACACGCATATATGGGATTAGGGATACGACTCTACACTTTTGGAAATCTAGGACATGGATATGGCAGTCCTAAATTTTCTTTAAAACATTTTTGAATTACTTAAATTTTCATTTCTTCCATTCCTTTCTAACATTTTTCATGTTGAAAAGTAAGAAAAAAAAAACTATATGAACTACTGGATTTGGTATATGCAAAAATTGTATCTTAGAAGTATCAATGCAGTATCAAGCACCGATATGACACTTGTACACTCCAACACGGATGCTATACACATGTACAAACTATCAGGGTAACATAGATTTTGGGGGGATAAGTTTCAGCTCTTCAACTTCTCTCAAAATGCTTTTCAGTTATGGATTCTAATAGAAACAGATTTTTATTTAAAGTCTTCCTAGAATGGAAATACCGAAATAAGGCGATTAGTGGCCATAACTTAATAGCTAATTCTTGAATCTACTTGTTTCAATAAAAGATGCAAATGATTCCTATTTTTATCGACTTATGCTCCTTTTGGCTATGATGGAAGGAGAGCTATTAGGAGGTTCTAAGCATTTTCTGGGGATATGTCTCAGTTCCTCAATTTTCTCCAATTTTTATTTTAGTGACCATTTTTTTCCAATTTATACCAGTAAAAAATCTTTAATATATGTTTCAATGTGATGCTAAACTCGACTGTGGACTCTGAACAGGCAGGAAGAGATGTAGTTGCTTGTTTGAATGAAGCAATGGAAAGACGGGGATTAGATATGCGAGTATCGGCACTGGTAAGTGTTACAAATTGCTAAATTGGTTTTCAAGATCAGGATCTGTTTATACATGAAATGATATATTTTGAAGGAAGGATAGTGTCACGATCCGGGCCCGAGTTACGATAATCCAGGGCCGCGATCCATACTTACTCCCGTGAACTCTGAATTAACCTAAGTTAAAACAGAATCCACAAGGGATAACATTCACTCCTACATACCTGTCAATTGTACAATTTGCGGAAATACACATTGACAAAATAATTCAAAATGTACATGTATACAAAATAAAGTTCTTTATACATGTATCGTTCCTTTGCTTTCTTTCATCAATCATTGCATATTCAAATACTATGCAAAGTGATGACTATTTAAGTTCCCAAAATATTACTTTCCCAAAATGAATTTCAACTATTCAAAAGAATTCTCAAAATGAATTTCCCAAAACATCCATAGTTCACTTGCGCACTCGAATACCCATATCAATTGGTATTCCGACCATCCCACTCTATCAATCGTCCCGGAGGAACCGCAGCGGTCTCCTCCGCTGCCGCCGGGGCCGCTGCTGGGCCGGCATGGGCAATCAGGCCTGTAATGCCATCAATAACACTAATGAACACGACGGTTCAACAATGCATAAACAAGACTTATGATAGCACATGTTAGTACATATACTACACCATTCAATATATTTAGTAAATAGTTCCAATTCTAGACAAGTCTAGATAATTCCTACAATGACAATGTGTGAGAATAATAAGTTAATCAATAAACATGTACAAGATGACAACTACCATAGCTTTCATTTCAATTCATTTCATTTCCTGTTGTTTCATGTCATTTACCATCTTCCCTCAAAGGAAGGATTCATCTTCCGAATGGAAGGCATCAATCAGTACCCGTAGATACGATCGGAATTTGTGGGACTTACCAGTGTCCGGGCTAGGGACACTAGCATCACCACGGAGCTCCGGAATGCCCCCAAATCCATCTACTGTAGTAGGAATAGTCATTTGGCTCAGGGCGGAAGGGCGCACCATTCATGACCCCGGCCTCTTGAAAATAATCATTATTAATTCATTTAGAATTCAATACAGTAGCTAGGTAGTGCCAGACTCAAGGTCAATACATTTCATTATCAATCCATTTCTGAATTCAATTCTATACAGTGATTCCATTCTTAACGATGGAAGGAAACAACAATGACATCAATTTTGTGAGATTGGAATGAAGTGATACAGAACACAATGGTATGAGAGAATCACTAACTACGCAATTCTACTCAATTCTACTCATTTCTATTCTAGTTCCTACCCACCATTTGAGTGCAACCGTTGGTTATCCAATGTACGTGTTATTTTCAATGGACATCACATTTGTATTTATATGTACATTGGAGTCCCTGTGATTAACACTTATGGAGGTATAGTCCATAACCAATTGACACTTAACCCATTATTAATTCAAGGGTTCAGTTCTTAAAACTCTATTTCAATATTCACAATCCTCACCAAATCTCTATTTGCAGTAATTAGCCACAAAGCTAATTTTTGAGGACATACAGGTGTTCGAAGTACTCATGTTTCCTACAAAATCCAAAACCACCAAATTTTCGGCCTCAATCAATATCCTGTCCAGTATCAGGTTCGCTCAAGCGGACTCAAGTTCGCTCGAGCGGACCCAGACAGAGAAGTGGTCGCTCGAGCGAACTCAAACAGAAAAGTGGTCACTCGAGTAGACCCTTGTCCGCTCGAGAGTCTTCATCTAGAGAGGGTTCGCTCGAGCGAATGCTTCAGAATTTCACTCCGAAATGATGCTACTCTCTCTCTTCTTTACTCCTTTCTCCATTCATTACCACAACCACCTGCAATCAATTTTGGACCTCTTGTCCACTCCTCATTCATCATTAAATCCACACATTAATGACATTTCTAATCCATTCATCAAACCAATAACAACCCATTCAACATTCAATGGAAATATACACAAACCTAAATTTATGAAAACTCCATTAAATGCTACAATGACTAACACCATTCACAAGAAATGCTTATACTTGCCTCCTTGGAAGCCTCTTTGACAAAACCCCTCTTTGCTTGGTTTGATTTGAGGCCAAACTTCTTCTTCTCAAACCCTAATTCATAAAACAACCCATTTAGCTTCCTATGAGCTAACCAAGCTAGAAATCTACTCCAAGTACACTAGAGAACTTGAAAATCCTACAAAAACACCAATCACTTACTCTTAATCCGAGGGAGGAAGGTTTGGGTTCTCTTTCAAGTTCCAATCTCTTCAACAATGGAGGATGGCTCGAGGAAGAAGATGAAGATGGAGAATCTCTTCAAAAACCACACCTAATCTTCCCACTTGATGAGTGAAAAATGGAAGGAAGCAAGAAGAAATTGCAAGAAGTTCTCCCTAGGGTTTGCTCCAATGAAGAATGAGTGAATGAGACTCATTCCATTCTAATATAAGGGACTCTCACACTAAAACCCCCTATCATTAAGTCTATTTACATTTAGAGTCAAACCGAGGCTCATTAGACCAATTTCAAGTCGAACGCACTCGAGTCTATTATGAAAATTAACGTACTCTTCGAGATACATGCGTTGGTATCAAGAATTTCCGTATTTGATGAAATACGTGAAAACCCGTATTTACAAAAAGGTCCTTAGTTTACTTTGGTTGAGTTTAAACTCATTTTAATCACTCAATCCCATTCAAATTCACTTCATCAAGCTTAATTCAATCATTTGAGATTAACCCATCTCATTTTGTTCATTAACCATAATTAGCACAATTAATCATGCTTAAGTAACACTAATCTCCATTAATTAGCATTAATTACGATTAGTTCGGGACGGGGTCTAACAGATAGCGGCCAAGCATTCATGCATGCTTTTCTAGTTTTAGCTGGTAAGTGATTTTCATCCACTATTATTATCTTACAGGTAAATGATACTGTGGGAACACTGGCTGGAGCACGTTATTGGGATGATGATGTGATGGTTGCTGTAATCCTGGGGACTGGAACTAATGCATGTTATGTAGAACGAATTGATGCTATCCCAAAACTGCAGGGACAGACACATAGTTATAGGAACATGGTTTGTAACCAGCCTTTCTATGACATCTTTAAGCTCAACATTGAGTTGATTGATGACTGCTGTAACACTTATTTCTTGTTTCTACACTAGTTTCACAAAGTCAAATGAGAGTAAAAACGATAAAATGTTCTGAGTGGCTACATCTCTTGATTTTATAAATGTTCGCTGTACAGATTGTCAACACTGAGTGGGGAGCATTCTCAAATGGCCTTCCTTTAACTGAGTTTGATAAAGAAATGGATGCTGCAAGCATAAACCCTGGAGAACAGGTAACACTCAAATTTGTAAACCAATGAACTGTGTCCTTTTGGCTATAAATATGCACACCTTATCTGATAACTCTCATCTTCAACATTGGTTTTATAGCTATTATTTTCGTATTTACTCTAGCTGTCCACATACTTGGCATGTAATGTTCAATGTTTTGGTGAGACAGATATTTGAGAAGACAATCTCTGGGATGTACCTTGGTGAAATTGTACGAAGAGTATTGCTCAAAATGGCTCAAGAAGCTGCCTTGTTTGGTGATTTTGTACCTGACAAGCTTTCCATGCCATTTGTACTGAGGCAAGTTAATACAATGTTTCACAATATATAAGAGCAAGAGTTGCTATAGTTTAAAAAAAAGAGCATGGGTGGCTATACGGCCTGGCCTGGTTTCACATCTTGTTGCACAATTGTGATATAGAATTTTTGCTTGCAATCATCCATGTTGTAAATGATAAATGGTTAGAAATTATGTTTCCCTTTGACTATATTGATCTACTCATGAGAGGGTGGCCCATATATATAAAGCCGGTCATTGCCCTTCAAATGATCTGTTACACTTCATTGATCATGCTAACATTATATAATAGGCGCTTCATCTAATGACTTAAAATTGTATGAGTTTGTGGCCCTCAGCCAAGGGTTAGAATGATCACATGGTCCCCATTTTTGACATACACCTAGACCAGGCATTGAACTTTCCGTCATCCCCTCCCCAATTATTGAACTGCATCCGGGTTTGCCGATGCAGATCATGATTTTTTCGTTTCGTTTCGTTTTGTTTTTCTTTTGGAACGGCTAGGTCATTCTAGATAAAAGCCATATATATATAGGGGGATATTCATGTGTATCCAACGGTCCAATCCATTCGGATATTCATGTGTATTCAATGGATCTATGTACTTAAGGGGGGTCCCATGTGTGTGGATGGTTCGGATGTATCATAAAGTCAACCTACTATGTTGTCCCTCACTGTAATATGATGAGGGATGGATGCGCATGAATATTTCCTACATATATATAAATATAAATATATATATATATAGGTGTATATGTATGTGTGTGTATGTGTTTATGTATAATATATATGGCTCTGGATGAGTCTCAACTTTTTGTCATAGTCAAAACTCGTATGTGCCTGTGGGTTATCTCAACTTAGTAGCCTGTCGGTTCAGGTTTCCTAGTTAAGATTTTGGGCTCAGCAAGGTGCACTACAAACTTCCATTCTAGCATTGAACAATGGACTCAACCTGTAAAAACAAGTACTTTGGATGTTTATAAATGAACTACTCTTAAGGTTTAGTGAAAAAAAGGAGCTGCTTTAAGCATGTATATGAACATTATAAACACAGAAATATACTAGGATAATCCCCTTCCTATATGCATTGCCATATGCAAACACCCTATTTTGTGAATATTAATTGCTGTGCAATATCTTGCCATGAATTTGAAATGTTTTATAAAATAGGTTAAGATTTTGTCTGAGAAACCTGATTGTCATATTTTTCTCATTCAGTCCAATTATTTGGACTTACAAACAGTCCATGCAGTGAACATTTTGATTACTGAGGCCTCCAAATTGTATGTGTAGGACACCTGCTATCTGTGCTATGCAGCAGGACAACTCCTCTGATCTTGAAGCTGTTGGGACAATCTTAAGTGAAGTTGTTGGGGTAAATTCTAACCGCTGGGACACCTTTTTATCTATGCTATGCGTTTTTTTGTTGGCTGCAATAATGAGCACCTTCTAACTGCGCTGCATGTTGCTATCAAAATTCTGATGCATACAGGATGGATACATACTAGTAGGAATTTCACTTTATAATACCTACCAAAATACACAGTTCTCTGTAAAGTCCTATAACCACACAAGAAGCTTTAACATTTTTGTAGGGCGGATCCAGGGAAAGAGAATATCTTTTGTTAAAGCAAAACCCTTTTCCTATTCTATATGAAAGGCTTTCCAATATTCTTTATTGTTTAGTATTTTGGTAATTCATGTATGCTTGTTACATACAATTTTAAATAATTCAATCAAGTGTTATGGCGTGATCAGTTCATCGGGATATCAAGTCACGCTCTCAGGGTTTATTATTATTTTTATTACTCATTTTTCAAATCTGTCAACAGGTGACATGCTCCTCCTTGAGTGCAAGGAAGACTGTCGTAGAGGCCTGCGACACTATTGCGAAGCGGGGTGGGAGGTTGGCTGGAGCAGGGATCGTTGGTATTCTTCAAAAGATGGAACAAGATTCAAAAGGCCTGATTTTTGGGAAGAGGACTGTGGTTGCAATGGACGGTGGTTTGTATGAGAACTATCCCCAGTATAGAAGATATCTCCAAGATGCAGTCCAAGAATTACTTGGGTCGGAGATATCAGAGAATGTCATCATTGAACACTCGAAGGATGGCTCTGGCATTGGAGCTGCTCTATTAGCAGCTGCAAACTCAAAGTATGCACACCAGTTTCTAGGAGTGGAAGCTCACTAGATTGGTTATTATACAATTTTGTGTTTTTGTTGAGAATTCTTTCAGGCTTGTAACTTGGTTTTTGCATCATGAATTATGAGAGATGGATTTGGAGTGTCAGTTCCTCTTGCAAATTCATCCGAGATTCTGATCAAGCAAGATCATATCAACTGTAAGAGAATTGATACCTATTTCATGGCCATATCATGTAGATTAGTGAATAAATTGATTCAGGATTGGCGTAGTGAATGTCTTTGGTAAATGTCTTGAATTTGGTTGAAGCATGGTTAATCAGGATTATTTGTTGTCACCCCTCAATATGTGATTCACAGTCATTCTAAATTGATAATCAGTCTAATTGTTTATTAAAAATGATTAAGATGACTATCTTATTTATTTTCAAATCCCGTTGATCAAAATAGATCTAAGAAAAAAAAAATGCTTCTTTCTTAATAAAAAAGCCTATGTCTATATCACTTAACAATTTAACATTGTCATCAATATACTCTCTATGATTATATAATTATATTATTTTGGCCAAAATAATCTTAAGAATTATTAACTTTTACATTTTATTTTATTTTTATTTGTTAATGAGGTCTACTTTTAGGCTCATACCCAATAAATTCAATTATACCACTCTACTTTAAATTAGACAAATCTATAAGATCTATCATTCTTAAAATACTTGATATAAATTAAAAGAAAAACCAAAATACTTTGTGTGATGAGTAATATTCAATTATCATCATCATCAAAGCCTTGACCCAACACTATGTTGGGGTCGGCTACATGAGTCCTGTTTTTCATTCCGATCTATTTTGAGCCAATTTTTTAGATAAATTATACTTCTTCATATTTATTTTTACTACTTCAATCTATATTTTCTTTCGTCTAACCCTTTTCTTTGGTGGATCATCAATTTTCGTAGTCAAATTTTTCTTTACCGGCGCCGTTGTCGGCCTATATTGATAAAAACAATTGTATTAGTTTCTTACTTATTAAGTTTTATAGTTTTATAACCTTTTTTTTTCTAATTTCTTAATATTGATTCTCATATAATTATAATTACAACCCCACAACCCAAACCACCCCCCCCCCCCCCACGAAAAAAAAAAAATCAATACTATTGACAATTATTTTATGCATTTACATATCCGTGTTTTAATCACGGGTGATCAAGCGAGTTTTAGTTTCTTTCTGAAATCCGACTAATTAAGTACTAAGCATCATCTACCCAGTTCCAACATAGACTTTGTATGTATAAGTAAACCAATTTCTTCATGCCTGGCATCAACCTTAGCTTAAAAATAGTGGCAGTTTTGTAATGGTTTTACTAGTTGTGCAATGACAGTTATCGGTTGGGATCCTCTAAACCCGGTTTGTTTTCATAGAATGCATAGGAATTCATGCCCTAAGTCTTTAAAAATAAAGATAAAAGGTTAATAAACCAAAGGATCAAACTCTTGATATGAGTAGTAAAGTACCCAACCATCTGGGCAACTCCTTATTCTCTATTTATGCATCACCATCACCATCACCATCACCAACATTATCGTCATAATTATTGTTATTATTTGTAGAATTATTATGCATTATTAGTCATATTCGTTAATCACATAATTAACCAAATGTGATTAACCAAATGCTCAATCTAATCTTACGGTGGGACCAAGCTCCAATTACAATACAATTTGGGGACATCCCACCAAAGGTTTAGATTTTCAATAGGTGTGTCCCACAGTTGAGTTCAAGTCCCTTCATCTGTTGGGGTGGGGGCATGGATAGGCAATGCATGAACGTGTACATCTGATTGCATCCTTTCGCGTAGAATTTGGAAAAGATCCAACGGACCTGATCGGAGCGTTGACATATGTATCTCAATCCAAGTCCAATCAACCTAAATGGATTTTCAATTTTTCATACTAACAACCCCAAAAGGCCACCCTAAAATAAATGGGTATGGGCCGGGTTAGGCCCAATCAGACCCAGATCTGTTTCCCTTCTTAGGTTAGGGCTTCAAGACAGCCAGAGTTCTCTGCGGAAGACAGCGGGTCGAGGATCGTTGCATTTGCAGCCTTTGGTAAACCCGCACCTCCAACGGTCATATGACCGTTGCAGCCAAATTCAAATCTTTTAAAACCCACTTCAAATCTGTCATTTTTTCCATCTTGTGCTCAGTGCTCTTGCATTCCAATCTCCTTCTTTCCATTACAAGTAAGAAGGAATCCCTCTCCCATTTCCAGGCCACCCATTTCCAGCTTTTAAGTCTTCTTCCCATTTTTGTGCTGCTTCTCCATGGAGACTCCATCATCAATGAGACGAGTTACAAGATCTCAGACATTGTCTGCATCCAACAACATGCCCATGTCAAGTGAGTTACTACTTCTCTTTTCAATTATTAGAAAGGAATTGGAGTTTCGTTTCTCTTTTACCTTTCTTTCCAATGATTGATGTATTCTAATAAACCATGGTTTTTTCAGGGAAGAAAGAAGAACCCGGAAAGGTTATTTCAAGATCAACGAAAGGCAAGATACAAGATCGGTCGGCGCTTTTTGATATTACTAACGATTCGCCGATTGTGGGGCTTGCAATGGGTAGCTTGAAAACCCCCTCTTCCGTAGACAAGGACAGAGATGGAGCAAAGCAGATGCCCGCAACGGGCGAGGTTCTTCTACGCGGGCAGGTGAAGATCCTCTTGCAGAAGATCGAGGAAGACTCAGATCTTCCGAAACTCTCGTTCAATCAGCCCCCTTTTCCCCAGTTTCAAGGGCTTTTGAGTTCCCCAGCAGCAGCTTTTCTTGCTCCAACTCCAGCCAACACGCCCTCTATGTCGAATCTTTCCAATGGGAACACGGCTGTGGAAATCAATGGATCTCCGGCTGTGATATCTGTCGCCGAAGAACAAGATCCCAATATTACCCAGGTTCAATTCTAACAAGTCCACTACATATTTCATTCCACTTTTAATGGGTGTGTGTTTTTTCTTGAATATTTTGTCTTTTGCTTCTGTTTCTTGATCTGGGTCATTTTTGTTTTGGGCGATTTTACTCAGGTAACCCACGATTTGCAGCAAGAAACTCTCGAATCCTCGGAGAGCCCGATCACTAGGGCATTGCTGTTTGACGACTCCCCTGGAAAATCAGAAATCTCTGACTCCTCCACCCTGTCCTCTGAGTTGACATCCCAAGGAAGTTGCTACAATGAGAAATCTGATGTAGATGACAACGCCTCTGTTTGGTCTATTCAGGTGAATGCAAGTTCTCAAGGAGATGTAGAAGACCCTGAAGAAGTGATGGGGGAGGTAGAAGACTATGAAGAGGAAGAGATGGGAGAAGTAGATGATGGAGGACTAATTGATGAGTTGTGCGCAGGAATGGAAAAGGTATGCGTTCAGGAGAAGGGAGGAATGGCAGAGTTTAAGGGCAGGCACACTCGGTTTATCTACAACAGTGACGATGAGATTGAAGGGGAGGAGGAAGCTACAGAGGATTCATCTGCATCACCAAGTGTCTTATGCTTGAAGGGTATGCCTATGCCAGAAGGGAAGCATCTGCGCTTTCCTGAGGAGGATGAAGATTAAGAGAGTAGAAATTTTCACTCATCAAGTTTCTTTCTGAGGACTTAACTGTGTCTTTCTTGACACCATGACCTTGAGTTCATTACTGTTATGCGATGATTTTATATTTCTTTTTTCATTTCAGCTGAGAGATTCATGGATACATGACTCTGCCTTCTGGTAGTTTTGATTTTTCTCTCCTGATTCCTCATCAAGCATGTGATGATGAGTATTGCTGTTGCGATAATGGGCAATTTTTCTTGCTGTAACTGGTTCCTAAGCACAATTTATTAAGTGGGGGAATAAAAACGGTTTCATGGATACATGTTCTATTTGGTAGTTTTTTTTTTCTTTCTTTTCTTCTGTCTCTTTTTTTTTCTAACTTTTCCAGTGCCCACAATAAGGAATCAACTTTCCAGTCATTTTGATGTTTGTGAGTTGTCTCGTCATCTAATGATGGGTTTTCCTTATTATTATTATTATTTTTCAAATGGAAACTATACCACCTGTTTATCACCAAGATACCATATCATTCCCAGTTTCTTTTCCTCTCTCTCTCTCTCTCATGGTTCATCTAATGATGGGTTTTCCCTTTTTTTTTTTTCAAATGGAAACTATACCACCTGTTTATCACCAAGATACCATATCATTCCCAGTTTCTTTTCCTCTCTCTCTCTCTCTCATGGAAGGTAGGGGTTGTTCTCATGGAAATTTCTTTTTAAACAATACATCTGGTTATGAATTCAGTGACAGCTGAAGTACTAGGAAATCAGTGAAAAAAAAGGGCCCCTTTTCCATATGAATTATTCAGTAAGAATTGGAAAGCAGGGAAATTTCTCACTGAAATTTCTTTTTAAACAATCCAAATTATTCAGTAAGAATTGGAAGGCAGGGAAATTTCTCACTGAAATTTCTTTTTAAACAATCCAGGGATAGGAGGAATTCAATGATACCTGAAGGAAAGGAAGTTAAAGGAATTCAGTGAAAAAAAGGCCCCCTTTTCCATATGATTTCATGGAAATTTCTTTTTAAACAATACATCTGGATTGGAATTCAGTGATCAACCTGAAGGAAGTACAGTACAAGGAATTCATTGTAAAAAAGGCCCCTTTTTCCATATGAATTCAGTAAGAATTGGAAGGCAGGGAAATTTCTCACTGAAATTTCTTTTTAAACAATCCAGGGATAGGAGGAATTCAATGATACCTGAAGGAAAGGAAGTTAAAGGAATTCAGTGAAAAAAAGGCCCCCTTTTCCATATGATTTCATGGAAATTTCTTTTTAAACAATACATCTGGATTGGAATTCAGTGATCAACCTGAAGGAAGTACAGTACAAGGAATTCATTGTAAAAAAGGCCCCTTTTTCCATATGAATTCAGTAAGAATTGGAAAGCAAGGCGGCCACCCTTGGCTCATTCATTCACCCTTCGCTCATTCATTCACTCTCTCAGGCCAATGTTCATTGGACCCTTGGCCCTCCATTCATAATAAAACTTCTTACCTTGGAAGTGAAAAGGCCCCTTTTTCCCTAGAATTAGGAGGAATTCAGCTAGAGTAAGCAGCTAGAGTAAGCGGGCCCCACCCCATTCAATCCTTGTATGTGAAAATGCCCATTTTTCTCTGGAGGAAAGCAGTATAAAGAAGCAGGCATATTAATTTTTTTATAATGTTCGAACAAGTGGTTTGAGAAAAATACCATTGGATCCAACCAAAAAAAAATGGTGTGGAGCTTTTCTCTATATCATTCGACCATTGGATCCAACCAAAAAAAAAACACGCCTTTTATGGTGGTGGGGCTACTTAGAAATCCCGGAATGAATTTTTGGCCAATAAAGAAGTCTTAAGTATCAAGTATGTTTTGACAGAGAATATGTTGCTCCTAGGAGAAGGATTCCACTTACCCATGGTACGGCTGAAGGATTAGGAGGGATGAGGTTCATATTTCTTCTCAGCTACTGCCGGTAGACAAAAAAACAGGGGTTATCTTGATTTCTCATTGTTCAAATTTGACCCAAAAGTAAAATCAAAAGAAAAGCACAACTCACTGTAGATAATTGTTTCAAGTTACTAAAGTTGCATGGAAAAATAAAGGGCAATCTTTTAAACAAGATTTCTTGAAAGAATCCCCTCAAAGATAATCCCAGGCCCAAAAGCAAGTACCAGATCCCATCTGGATCCTTCTCTCTCATTTCTTTCATTTTCAAACTCTCTTCAATCATATACTCCATCACATACCCAATAGTATTGCTACTGGCATTCCCATAGTCCATAAGAGCCCTCCTACTAGCTCTCAGCTGCTGAGGCAACAAGTTGAACCACTTTCTTCTCTTTCCTGTTCAAAATAGCTGGCCAACCAGGTTGAACAGCCCAAAACATCTCATTGAACTGTGCCTCATCATGTCCAATGACTTCCATCGACTTGTTGCAGAATCCTATGTGATTTTCAATTATTTGAGGAAGGTCCCTCCCAAATTTGAAGCCCTTCTTCATTTAGACGCCCATCGATTATATTCTGAGTGTCGGCAAAAAATGTTGGATTGCAGAATGCAGCTCAAAGAAAGGCCTCTCAACACCTAATATGGGGTCCATGCCTAGTATCATGGCTCCTGTGCCATCTCCAAAGAGCACAGCTCCAACAATGTCATAAGGGTGGTTGGCATTCAGGGCCTTGAATCCGATGGTCGGGGTCTCTGATGTCGCTAGTAAAACATGACAACCTGGGTTGTTCTCTGCAATGTCCTTGGCAACATGAAGGCCTGCAACCCCTGAGGACCCCAGGAAGTAGAGCATAACGCGACTAACTTCTGTTTCAGCCCCAACCCTGTAGCAAGATAAAAATCCCCTCCTGGCAGTCTGGCTTCACATGAAGACAAAGAGACTATAAATGAATTAAGTCAGTTACAGGCCTTCCCCAGTTCTTGACACATGCTTGTCAGGCTTCAATGGCCATCTCAGTGACTGCCTTGTTGGATATCTCAAGGCGCTGCTTTAACATAGGCAAACCTTCAGCTGATAGCTCAGCGTAGTTTGCTAGGATCTCTTCAGACATAACAACAGTTAGAGGCAACTGAATGAATACAGATACACTCGAAGATCATATAATACAGAGTCGCTCGAGCTTCCGCTTGAGGTCGGGGTTGTTGCAGTTGGTTTCCTGCTTATCAATTTCTTCCATTTTGCCTTTGGGCTCTTCAGTGTTTTCTTACTCTTTCAGTAATTGTTTCCTGCTTATCTTCTTTCTTTTTGGCTAGTTTACGAGTTTGTGTAGTGATAATCTTTGGGTTCTTTTTGGAGGCTCTACACCTATGTATTCTTCCCCCCTTTTATTAATATTCATTTTGCCATTAAGCAAAAAAAAAAAAAAAAAAAAAAAAAAAAACCATCTATAAGGAACACCTGCATCACTAGCTGGGGAGGGAATGCCTTCCCTATGGTCATGACAGTAGCTTTCCCTGCACTGGCCTTCTTGTAACACCCTGTCTCGAGTTAATCAAGATTAACTCTAATTAATTGGGATTAATGCTAATTGAACGTGTTTTATCAAATTAATGTTGGTTAATGACCAAATGGAGTTGAAATTTCCTCAAATGATTAATTTGAGCATAATGAAGAGGTAATGAGTGTCATTAAATGAATTGAAATAATTTTAGACTTAGATTAAGGGATACGAGGACTTTTTCGTAAATACGAATTTCCGCGTATTTCGTCGAATACGGAAACTCTTGATACCCGCGCTTGTATCTCTAGGAGTACGTTAGTTTTCGTAATAGGCGCGATTCCATTCGACGTGAATTGGATCAAATGACCCTTCATTTGACTCAATATATAAATAGTGGTATAGAGAGGGGCTTAATTGCAAAATGGGGTTTATTTAAGATTGAGATGAACTCCTTTGAGTTCATTCTCTCATCTTCCAGAGCAACTCTCTCTCTCTCTCTCTCTCTCTTCTTCTTCTTCTTCTTTCTTCCAATTTCTCTCCATCAAGTGTACTTTGGAGGCTTAACAAGTTGTTTGAAGAGGATAAATCACCTTCATCATCTTCTCCATCTCCTTCCTTGTTTTCTTGGAATTTCAATCTTGTTTAGAGAACTACAAGTAAGTGACTTATGTTGCTTATAGAGTTTCTCAATTCTTCTTAGTGATTTGGAATGGTTTCTAGTGCAAAGAACTCATTGGAGTTCCATTTATGGATTAGTTTTGGTTTAGGTTCAAAAGAGGATTTCAAGTTGGAGATTTTCATCTCAAACTCAACCTAAGCAAGGAGGTTCTAGCTAATTAATCTCCAAACAAGGCAAGTGTACTCAATTCTACTAATTTCATATGCTAATAGACTTGTTTGAACTTAAGGAGTTCAATTCTAGAAAAAATTCCAGTTCAGAATTTTCTGAACATTCTGGAGCAGTTCGGTCAGCTGACAGGCTGACCGACACCTGATCAACCCTTTTCTGGGTTGAAGTTCGAAGGGATTTCAACTTCAGGAAAGCTGACCGAGCTGGGTTCGGTTAGCTGAACTTGCACGGTCGACCGAACTACCTGACCGAGTGATCTGAGATCTCATTTGAGCTCTCTGGAATTGGAATCGAGGGGCTACCGAATCGAGCTCGGTTAACCGACACTGTAAGTTGGGTCAACCAACAAGGTGACTGAATTCCTTTGGGAAAATGTCAGGATTTGTATCAGGAAACTGAGCTTCTGGAAAGCTGACCGACAGAGTTCAATTAGCCGACATCCAGAGCTCGGTCAGCCGACAGGTAACCGACAAGGTGACCGAAGTTGATGAAATTGTAGAATTTGTTTCTGCTTCCTCGATAATAGAAGCCTATTGGCTAAGGCTAGTGTTAATGGTATTTTTTTAAACCTTCATGGGTGTTAGTTAAGGTTATGTGAATGTACATTTCACTAAAAGTGATGTCATCTAGCATAACACATACATTACATAATGAACGTTTCACCCGAATGTTATTTTAGAAAAAAATTAATTGTTTTATTGTTTAAATTAACGTATTCTTCCGTGTCTAATACTATTGACGTTTATTATGCTCCTTGTTGAGCTGCAATTGAATAATGCATCGAATTAATGAAAAGAAATGAATTAATGAAATGAAATGAATGAATAATGAATAATCCTACTGCAGTAGTTGATATGGAGTATTCCGGAGCTTTGTGGTGATGCCGGTGATCTCTAATTAAGACACTGGTAAATCCCACACATTTGAAAAGTCACTTAATAAAGTGTATAATATGAAATGAAATGAGTCATTTTTAAGGCTGGGTCATGAATGGTGTGCCCTTCCGCCTATGCCATAGAGGACAATGAAAAATCACTTGATAAAGTGTATGTAATGATATTGAATGCTTTCTACAGGGAAGAACTAAATGAATGAATACATGGAATTGTAATTGGTTATTGAATTGATTTGAATTGTTTAGAATTGCTAAACAAATTATTATCATAGAATTGTGTATACATTGTTGAACCGTCATGTTTACAGTGTTATTGATGACATTACAGGCCAAGTTGCCCGTCCCGATAATACAAAGGTCACGCAGCCAGCGGAGGAGGCCAATCAGATTCCTCCAGGAGGACTAAACGAGTGGACGTAAATCGGAGGGCATTGTTTAGAATGTTTTGGAAAAATTTGAGAAAACATGTAAATTCATTTTTGGTTGTGAATAGTAGTCACTTGCATTGTAATTAAATGTGCAGGGTTGACTTGAACATTAATGAAATGTGTAAGTAAACTTTACTTTTATGTAAAGAACTTGTACGGTTTAAATTGATTGTCAATGTATATATATTTCCGCAAAAATGTACATTTGACAGGCATGAATGTATGGTATCCTTTGTGAATTTCGTATTGACTTCGGTGATGCAAGGTTTACGGGAGTAAGTATGGAGATCGCGACTCGGGGTTTAGCCGTGATAACCCTAATCTCGGACCCGGGCTGTGACACTTCTTAAGAGTACAATCAAGACCATGTATTCTGCCCATGTTGGAAGAGGAACTCTTTTGAGATGAGTTCAGTTTTTAATATCGGCAGCCACTGTATTGCTATGACGACCATGAGGCCTCTTGCTGTTCATATACACATGCATTGGGAGCCTAGAAATTTGAAAACTCAAGTATTATATTTTTGTTGGAGGGAAACATGAGAGGTGATTTTTATTTATTTTTAGCTATAAGAAAGGTCTTAATGATGGATTTGTTGAGAAGTGTGGAATGCATGTATTCTATGTGAGTAGCTAGAGATAGTTAGTAAGGGGTTTGAGCAGTGCCCCATTTGAAAATGAAATTGGATATAATCTGGCCATGAAGCATACACAGATAGCAAACCCAATGCAAAATAATTGCAGGTGATTTTCACTTCTTATGGGTTCGAACAGATTATATGTTACAAACATAAATAGAATTCACTGGGTATGCAACAAACATTGGGAGAAAGCAAATAAAACAAACTAATATGAATGAAAAACTGGATTTTGGAGCAATGAGTTAAGTCAACAAATCATGACAATGAGATTCATTTATATTCTGGTCTTAAGTTCGCACTAAAGTCTGTAAGAGAAAGGTCATCATAAGACAATTGGAAGTTACTACAAGTAGGCTTGGATCCTCGGATGACAGTTGGTTTCCCTGGACTCTGTTTACTTATCAAATCTAATTACCTGCAACTCTGTTCGCTTGTAATTAGCTATGTAACAAAGAACAAAACAATTGCAGGTTACGCGGGTAATCCAAATGAATGAACCGTCATTTTCAAATAAAACCATTTATCTAAACTTGTTTTACTAAGACTTCCATGACTAATACTGGAACTGTGAGAAACATCATTTTCTGATCCATCTCTCTGGTAAACCCGACCCAGATAAAAAATGTTAAGATAAAATAAATGGTATAATCAGTCTCTTATAGGAGAAATTGCAGAAAGATAGATCATGGTTGTAGAATGATAGCAGATAGATGGCCTCTTAATCGCCATCAACTTGGCCTTCTATTCAGCCTCATCAAAATCATAATTTGTTATCATGGGATTTTTGATGAAAAATCCTCTATTTTCATCATAAGACCTCTATGGAAACTATATTCATCACAAGTCAAATGGACAAAATGGCAGATTTCCTTTTATATATATATTATCTTGCATCTCAATATTGATAGGGATAGATGTAAGAAGGATTAAGGATTAAATTAACAAGCCTCAGAGACCGAAAAAAAATGTTCCACCTTTATTTTTCCCAAGCTCAAGCATGCATGACAAGAGAACTCAGAACAATACGGTTTCACAACCTTCTCATTGCTCATATATTGTTTGAAGAGAACAAAGAAAAACAAAACAAAAGTCTCACATATCTAGGCCATTAATCTAATCCCATAACAAACTTAATTTTATGACAGCATAAACAAACATACAGGAAATGATGTGAAAGATGTCCCCCAATTTTTTATGGCTAAGGTCACTCGAAATGGTTGAAACAAGGGTCCCCATTGATAGATTGAACGGGCTGAGATCTGGTCTTCATGACCAATAACTTGCATCTTATGCCTTTATCAGGATAAGGCCAGATTACTTACAACGCATCCATCTACTACTTTCATTTTATGAAAGATAGCTTTAGTACGTATACCAACTACTATCACTAAGCTAGAATTTTGTCGATGGCTTTGGGCTGAGTTTCAGCGTCAGACTTTCTCAAGCTCCTCCTGCTCCTTCTCCTTTGCGAGCTTCTTGAGATTGGCGAGCTCAATGTCCCTGCTCATTTTTCTCCTGTACATCTCGGCAAATGTAATTGGCTCATCAAGAATGGGCTTCTCTCCTTCGCGCACCTTGAGTGGGTAGACAATGGCCTCTGGATCTGGGTTTTGGAAGGTGGCAATTGACAAACGACTGCAGTTGGAGTTCACCACTGCCTGATGGTCTGCATTCTTGAACCTCCCATTGCTAAGATACTGTCATGAACACAAGGAAACCATATTGATCATATGTTTATCCCAACTTTACATGCATGACAACAATGACGACCACCGAAACAAACTCTAATTGAAAGGTCATAGAGTTACCTGGGTCTCTGACGACTTACGGCAACTTAGGCACAATGTATTAGGCATGCAATTCAATCCATATTGTAAAAAATAAATCAGGGTTCAATGGGTCACTCAAAAAGTTAAGATAACCAGGTCTGTCACTGCTAGATTTGGACCATCTAGATCTCTTCATCCAACCATCAATGGTTTTGCATCTTGGTTTTGGCCCCTGTAGTTTTAGGACCAGAACCATTGAAAAGCAGACTAAAAAGTTACATTGCTCATCATCGTCCTTCTTTTAAAAAGGAAAATCAGAAAGATGCTAGACTGCTTATTTTTCTTTTTGAAGAACGGAGTTTGATTCATATACTGTCATCAACCATAGCCCTTTTCCCAACAAGGTTGGGATGCTCTGCAAACTTTCCTCCGCCACTTTTTTAAATAGACTACACCTGCCACATATGTGAGGCCCACTGGTGCCACCATTTTCAAGGAGGGTACATAGATTAGCCATGAAATAGAAGGTCGCCTAAAAAAAAAGGGATCAGTTCTTTCTATTTCAACATTTCATTTGATCAGTTCTTAATTCATTTGATCACTTTTGATTGTATACCTTCGTGATTTCAATTGAATAAGAAGTTTGGTAGATAGCTAATCTACGTACTCCCCTTTTATTGGTTAGTTGAATGAACCCCACAAAAATGCAACATATGTTATATTTAATAAGATCCAAACTCTTTTACCACAATATTGAAGTGCATGTAGGCGTCAAGTAGACTCAAAATTGGAGATACAACAGAAGAATTATATACTCACATGACCATGGTCACCAAGGTTAACGACGAAGGCGCCCTCCAGGGGCTGTACAGTGATCCATGTCTTGCCACCATCTCTGGTAGCTTGCAGCCCCCCCACCAGGTCCTGCAGCAGAAGGGTGATGGTGCCGGGGTCGGTGTGGCGCTTGAGTCCGAGCGTAAGGTCCGGCTGGGGGCATTTCGGGTAGAAATTCACAACCATCTTCTGGTCCATGTCCACACAGGCCTTAGTCAGAGCCTCCTTGTCCAGCCCCATTGCCTCCGACAGCACCTCCAACAGTTTGCATGCCAGCCCCATCAGCCGCTCACTGTAGGCCTCCGCCACCGCCCTCCATCCTTCCGGCTTGTCGGGCCACCTTGAGTAGTCCCGGCTCCGTATCGGGTAGGAGAAGAATGTTACAATCTCGCGCCAGTCCTGAACAGCCTCTCCCTGCAACAACAAAAACTTATCGGATTCAGTTTCGGATCTCCCGAGAAAAGTGTGCAATAGAGCGAGAGATGCAACCATTTGTTTTGTTTTTATGTATACTGTGGGCAACCTTATTCACGTAGGAAGCTACTTTTCATCTGGGGCAGTTTATTTGTATTAGATTATGTAGGAATTGAATACATATGCCATGGTGAAATGAGATTTTCAAAGTACTGGAAAAGCGATGGAAGGATATGGGATAAGGAAATAAGGTAGGGATGTAGATGAGACTCGCTCCTAACTTTTTTAGATATTGATCAATTAGTGGGGTGATGACTGAGTATTCATTTTCAATCTTTCCTCATTCAATTTCTATAAAAAAGAAAGTTATTTGATTGGTGTTTTTGAACATTCACTTTGATCTTCATTTTTAACTACTTATGTCATGAATCATCTCAATTACTATCTATTCTAATGCAACTATATACCCCCTTTGGATTTGATATGATAATAGTATCCATAGATACTTTTATTAAATTGAGTTTTTTAATGTAAGATCTTAAAATCATGTTGATAAAATATTGCATTTAGCTATATATATTTTTTTGCGCGTGAAACATTCTTACTGTTTTTTTCCTTTTTGTTTAGATAGTTGCTTGATTTATGTCTAATAATTATTATGTGTCTCACTCATTGAAAGTGATTGTAAAATCCTATTAAACCTAAATCCATGCTTTGCTGTGAAATAAATATGGGTTTTTGCCAAAACCTTTGTAGGGAGAAATTCACTTAATGGCTTTCACATGCACTTCAAAAATAACACCCTCTTTCGTGAAATTTGATTTTGACCACTAAATTTATACTTCTTAAAAAAAAAAAAAAAAAAAAAAAAAACCCTCACAAATTCCTTCAAATCAAATTCAACACTAATCAAAATCTTAGACAGTCAAGTTAGATTCATGTATCCATAATTTGAGATATCCACGTGAAGCAAGATAAGATCTCACGTGAAAATTAAAAGCATGTGTGTGAGAGAGATATGGAAGACCTTAAGATGACTGGAGACAATGAAGCCACCCTTCTTCCCACCAGACATGTCGTATCTCAGCTTCTCTTCTGGTGGAAGCGCGAAGAACTCGCGCGCCAGACGAGTCATCTCGGACACAAGTCCTTCATCGACTCCGTGGTCGACGACCTGAAAAATGCCCCAGTCCTCGCATGCCTCCACAATCTTCCTGCACACATCGGCCCGCCCGTCTGCGGAGTCGATGCCTGCTAGAGAGATGACTGGGATTTCATTGCTGAAGTGGTTGTAGGGGACCTTGGGACGCTCATCTTCGTCTCTGATGAAGCTCACGCGAAGCGTCTTCTCCTCTGTTGCTGTTGGAAGGAATGGCACTGCAGTTGGAGGGGCCATTTGCTGCTGCTGGTCCTACGTCTCTTTCTTTTGTGCTGGTATGTTTCAGATGGCTTTCAGAGGTATTTATGATAGGAGGTTTGTGTTAAGTGAGAGTGAAAGGGAGAGTGAATGCGGTTTGATCATATCGTGGGGATGGCGAAACGTGCAGCTGCACCTAACCACTCGTGGCAGCTACCCACTCCTCCTTTTCCCATTAATGGATGCAAGGGTCCCATGTTTTCATGGTGGGATCCAGATCTTCTAGAAGCTTTTTGGAGTATTTGTATATGTATATACGTATCTTATCTGCTGATCCCAACATATACACACCTTTTGCGACTGTGAATGTGGCACCCACTTCGAGCCAACCTGCGTAGGAATTATAAAATGGTACTCCGGATCTGGTGAGGTACCTCACTGTGATGTGGGGGACAATGGTAGCCCTGCTTCCCAATTCATGACATGGTGTACATTTTGTGATTACGAATATGAGACCCACTAGTTTTAAATTTTACAATATAGTCCCACCTTTTAGGGCCGGTAATTTTCTCCTGCCGAAATAAAGGTAAATGAAGTTATCAAATCTAGATAGAATAAAATATAAATGGGTTATGATTGTATTTTGTCTTTAGTTGTTTGGTAGAAAATCTTTTAATTTTTTGTGTAAAAAGTGGGTGTTTATTTTTTATCATTTAGTGGAGGAATTGGAGGTTGTTTTTTTACTTTCTTTTTTATAATAAGGGGAATTTAACGCATAAATCCCAGTAAGGGTCCATACCACTCCTGAAGTCCTAGAAACACTGTATATACGAATAAGGTCCCCAATGTGTGTTTTTGTATTTTTTTTGTCGTTTTGGGATATGGTCGATATCGGCCATCCTGTCAGTCAGATCTTTTTCAACAAGCAACTTTCTTATTTGCTGAGCATAGCAGAATGGCTGATATCGGCCACATCGCAATATAACAAGAAAAAAGATGAATCTTGAACAAAAACCACACAAACCAGTCCTTCTCCCTCCTCATCCGTTTTTAGCCAAAAGAAATCCATCTTCCATCTATGATTTGAGCAAAAATCCTAAATGGGATTTTTCCCACCATCCTCTCCAACCAATCTCTTCTTCCTCCCAGCAAAACCCATTTCCCAAAACCACCCTAGATACCCCACTTTCTAGTTATGATTTGGAGTTTGGACAAAACTTGAAATGAGGTTTCAGTTTCACATATCCTCTTCATTCTCTCTATACTTTGCCTTTTTCACAATTTTAGCCTTCCATAACCCCTCAAATGCAACTCCTAACTTGTTCAACTTGGTTTACAAGGGCTGCTCTAGGGGGACCTCTGCAGGCAACATTGCATTCCAAGAGTCTGTGGCATCTCTCTTTAACACCCATGTCGCCCAATCCTCCTCCACTCGCTTCTTCAAGACCTCCTCTGGCAGTGGCCAGAACGTTCTCTCCGGCCTATGGAGAACTAAGGGAGAAAACCCAGCTTCAGTTTTTTTTTTTTTTTTTTTTTTGTTATTTCGTGATATGGCCGATATCGGTCATTCTGTTGTGTTCAGCAAATAAGAAAGTTACATGTTGAAGAAGATCTAACTGACAGAATGGCCGATATCGGCCATATCCCAAAACGACACAAAAATTAAAAAAAAATTAAAAAAACACACATTGAGGACCTTATCCGTATATACCGTGTTTCTAAGACCTCAGGAGTGGTATGGGGCCCTACCGGGATTTATCCGGTAAATTCCTCTTATAATAATGAGTGAATTTTGAAGATGTATACTTTTGATGTGACTCATTATCTAAAAAATGAAGGCTTTATATTATTTTTACTTTAATAGTAAATTCCCTAGGAGGGTCCCGCTTTTAGGTTGGTATATGGTTTCTTGCATGCTATCAAAGTGGGTTCGTATTTTGTTGTTCTTGTGTAGTCCACCGTGGCCGTCATGTCCGTGAAATCTGTTAGCCTCCACGTGAAAGGGGGTGAGTGGAACTCAATTAGAATTTCAGAGTTCGGAATGAGACCATACGCAACAAATTCACATAATCTATCTCACACCCTTATACCCCACAAAGGTTTTGAGCGAGTTCCGTTCAAACCCCATCTAGCAGCAGGAAGTTCTTTCAACATCATGCTGGTAGGGTGGCTAAAGCTCATTTGATTCAAGTAGGAGAAAAGGGAATCTCCATGCACCGAAACTTGTAGACCAGAACCGATAATTCAAGTCAAGAACGACCGAATATCCCTCGCCAGGGAAGAAGAAGCTACCCCCCCTCGTGCACGTGAACAGCTAGCTACCAACCTTACTGGTTCGCACAACAACCTCATGCCCGTAACACTTGTTTTTCATGCAATAAAGTAAAATGTATAGTAAAATAATCTTAGTCATATATAAGAAATTAATAATCTCAGCTATTAAATATTTTATCACATTCATATTTGGTTGGTCAAAAGATTGAGAAAGCTTAGTTCTTGGCTATTAAAAGTCTCACCATGACTGCCAAAATTTTCTTCATTAATCTACTGGCCGTTAAAAAACTTTATCTTATTACCGGACAGCAGCTCATTATTTTACCATAGAAAAACAAACATCATACTTATTTTACCGAAAAAGTACTAGATTCAAGGTTGGAAAAATCATGATTCAGACTTGACTCGTCAGATGTAAAAAAACTGACTCGATAGAATCAATGCGGAGATTCGGAAGGGTCATTTTTTTTCACAATAATTTAAAAAATATTAAAAAATGGATCTAGTACTTATAAAATTTTGAATTTGCATTATTTACATGCATCCATGATAATCAATTCATATTAATAAATTTATATATGCCAGAGATGTACTATAATAAGAAGGACAAAATAAAAAATATTGTATATTACATAATTTGTTAGTTCAACTATCGAATGTAAAGATTAAATATAAGTTTCCAATTACATTCCAGTCATCATTCTTAAACTGTTAACTCCAAACCTCATATATAATTACTTATAAACAAAACCTTAATTCTTTAAAATTAGATTACCTATTGTATGGTTTAAAATGCAAACAACTTATTAAAATGAGATGACTTGGTTGAGTCTTCCCTATAACTGACTCAGTCCTTTGAGAGTTTCCCAACTATGGTTTGATTGTCACTTAATCAGGGTTTTAGTAAAAGCATAAAATAAGTGAGCTTTTTTGAGATTGTATATGAAAACATAGAGGCCTTTTTGTAAAAAAAAAAAAATCTAGTCCCTTTGCCGCGGCTTAGAAACTCTTATTTGTTAGAGTCCGTAAAAAGGCAGGGAGAGATTTTCAATTCCACTGTTTGAAGTGGGACCATCTTGAATCAAAAGGCAAATACCTAAAAGCCCATATTGAAAGTTTGGGGACTTTCAAATTTAAGTGCACAATGGAAGCTCTCAGAATGGCAATATGATTAACTAAGGTAAACAGGTAAACACTCATATGGCACTATCATCATTGCTCTCTATAGTCATCAACTCATTGATAGATAAATGGTAAGGCATGCCTGTTTCATGAAGAAAACAAGCAATCTACCCCCTATAGTTTGGTTGGAAGTAACATTGAAAAAAAAAAAAAAATCCTCTGTAGACTCTTAGAATATTATACTGGACTGTAATTTTGTAGTTGGATCCAAATCTTCCCAAATCCGAAAGTTGTTACCATGCCTTGCTTCTTTTATTTCCAGAAAGAATAAGCCCAAGACTCTAGATATTCGGATTCCCACTGGCCATGGACATCTCTGATCCTCTTCAATTTGACCCAATGGGGCTAGGATCCAATTAAGAGTCCACACAAATGGGAAGAACGCGATTTAAACCCTGGAGAGGCAGGTGAGTAACGTCATTCCTTACCACTCGGATAAGGAGCCGTTCCCAAAAATATTCACAGTCGGATAAAATAGATAGTCTTCCATTCGGCTTTTGTAATTAATACCATTTTAATATTGTTTCACTAATCTAGATAGGGATGGGAAACATACACTAATCTAGAAGGACGAGAGGTGGGCCCCATCATCATACAAGAAAAGACTTTTCAAGGAAATCTCATGGTAGATTCCAACCTGGAAGTCGCCACTCCATGCTCACACCCAACTAGAATAAATGAATGAAGTCAATACCATAAAACGGTAGCTAAGTTGCACATATCGAAAGCTGGGAGTAGGTTGGGACAAAATAATAGGTAAGGAAGGAGGTACGTCACTATGACTGCATTTTTATGCATGCATTTATATCCATTTCACCAAATTTATATACGAATGCCTTTAATCCTAAAATAATATTATCATATTGCACTGCCCTAAGGCATTATAGAGAGCAATGTGTATGATATTACATGGGCATAGGATATTGCACTAAAAGCTTTGTGAAAAATATTTATATTTTGACTGCTCAATGGTGAATTTCAGGGATAAGGGCAGCTGTACAGATAATATCCCTTATATATTTTGTTTGTGGCGAAACTCATTTGAGTGTTCTTATGTTGCAAGTATGGTCGACAATTTTGAATTGATCATGAAAATAATAATAATAATAATAAATCGCATTTGAGGCTAAAAGCCTATGTTGTTAGAGTAAGTAATTCCTAGTCAATGCTCGAATGATCTTGAGTAATGTAAGAATGTAGGAATGCCTAGCCTTGAGAGCCCACGTAGCCAACCTGTACAATCAATCTAAGCCCTTCACGCATGAAACTCGACCGCCTCAACTACCACCAGCAAAACTCCAACCCCTGTGCACACGCAAATTAGCACAAAATTTGACACCCATCTGTGTTAAGGGTTGCTCATGGATGGGCCAGCCCACTTTGGGCTGGGCTCGCCAAGCACCTATGGCCTGAGTTGGGCTAGGGCCAGCTTGGGCCAATAATTTAAAAATTGGTCCAGGCCTGGATATTGCTCAGCCCGGCCCAAACGGCCCCATGGACACCCCTATCTATGCTGTATAGACCATTCATTGGCAAACAATTTAATCATTCATTGGCAAACATTCCACTTTATCTAATGTCTAGGAAGTTGTCTTAGACAACTTGGAGGCGTTCAAAATAGTCTCTCGTCATAGGGTTCCCAACTCTTTGCACACAAGTAGGCAGATCACAGGGAAATTCTCTAACCTTTAAAGGTATCATCTGTTCTACATGGGCTCCACAAGTGAAGAGAGTGTGGGATCAGGAATGGCAGTGGCACTTGCCTTCACAAACACCTTACCTATTCAACTGTAACTAATGGATCCCTGTTAACATCAAAATGAGGACAAGTGCTCCTTCACAAGGTGTAGATTTGTGGCATGCAACTAAGCAAACCAAACCCTCTTGTTTTAATCTAAAAGAGAAACTGACAAGGATCTGTTCCCCATTTCAGTAAGCAGAGTGAGTGGCAGAGCCTGAAACAGCCCCCCATTCTTTTATCTCACAAAACAAACATTTTCACTAACTAACATTATAGACTTCAACATCACAATAAATATATCAAAGATGAATATTTTGATACACATTTTGATTAGCTGTTAGATTACAGGTGAAAAATACAAGTCATACAAGTGCCATGTCATCTTGGACCACGACAAAGAGCAGGATGTCGTCAAAGATTAAACAAGAGAAGGTGAAGAGATCTTCAGTTTGGGAACTTTAAAGCCCGAAGTGAACAATCTTGGAGACTCCAACTTGGAAGGGGCTTCAGTTCTTTGTTTCTTCGAACTTCTTTTACATTCCTGATGACGAATGGCAAACTTTAGTATCCACACAAAATGGAATTTCAGCTAGTTCATAACGAAGTTCGAAGAAGCAGAACTTTAGTATCCACATAAAATAACCAATCATAACGAAGAAGCAGAAACTGCATAAAGAATTCAGATGTCCACATTGCCAACATGAAATTCAGTTCCAAACTACAAACCCAAAACTTGAAGAAAAAATCACTCAGATAAGGGCAATTTGAATTCACAACAGACTTCAATCAAGTAATAGAAAACGACATCAGTCAGGGACAAATATGAAAATGGGGAACCATCATCTGACCAGTGGAAATGACTTCATCCCCCCTTCTCCTCTGTATCTATATATACACACACACACACATATCTATTGTCTTGATTCCACTCTCCACATCCTCATTGAGTCCAATCCCCTACAGACATCACAGCAGTGCCACAAATCCAATAAGTAGGGTCCACATTTACATATTAGTACATCTAACTACTAATTACTACAAGAAAAACTAAGTTCCTGGAAAAAATGTCATTTTCCGTTCTAATATGTCATTTGATGGGAGGCATATGTAATGTCAGTCCTAAATTCCTGATACTTACTAGTAGGTCAAGGACAGGAAAGAAGAATCAATATAAATTCATAATTATCAGAGGGTTCATGCAAAATTCACTCCCAATTATTCAAGAGGTACTACCCTAATGACCACATGACACAATTACAAATTCTTTCATAGCCAAAGTTGAGAAGGTAACTTTAAAAGCATGACCTGATTAATTTATAGTATCTTTAGACATGAAGTTCCAATGAGGAAAAATCAACAAATCATGATGACGAAGTGGTGAACAAGAATTGGTTTTAGTGTTTCTAATCTCCCCAGGGTGTTTTTGCAAGAAAAAAGAAAAAAAAAAAAAGCTTTCCTGATAGCATGGTTTGGTTTCCCATCTGAATCTGCACCTCTCCCTCCTCCCTCAATCAAGCAAGGGTTGTTCTCCCTCCCCTAATCAAGTGGGCCATGTTCACTGGGTTTGTACTTCATGCCTTGCAAATCAGGTTGTTCCTGAACAGTCTCAGATCGATCTGGATCAATCGACTTGGGCCAAAAATTTTGCTAATTCACAGTACCAGTCACAAATATTCCAGTAAGTTTTATGCATATTTCCCAGTCTCCAAGAACATGCAAAAAATGTCTTCCCATCTCTATTTTTGTTTATCACTGCCCCCGCCACATAAACCAATAAACTTTCTGGGCAGAATGTGATTAGCTGTCCCATAGTACCTATTGAAGATACAAGGCCAGCACCAAGTGTCGGTGTCGGTGTTGTAATCCAAAAAAATGGCCACATCAAGTTCAAAATTGAATCATTAAGAAAGTTCAAACATTGCCAACTTCCAGTAACACAAATATTTAATTTTATTATCTATCTGCTTCCATAGCAAACTTAATATTAGCAGATTATCTATAAGATAAATTATAGTGATAAATGTGGTGGATCCGGGCTGTCTTCTGCTCCTTGCTAGTTTAGAAGCAGAGGCAATTTTCAACTGGATTTTGGGGTTTTTCCAACTGGTTGAAACCTTAAGAAAGCAGAAGAAAATTTTTCTCTGCTCAAAAAGTAGCAAGGAGACAGCCTGCGAAAAAGAAATCCATAAAAACCTTCATCTTTCACTCATCACTTACTAACACGTAGATGCATGTAGCACAATATTAATCATGAAAAGGGTGAAAGAAAATAGCACCAATATCAAGCAATTTGAAACGAATGAAATAACAAATCTTGGATAACTCACAAATTTTGTTTGAAAAAAATAAATAAATAAATAAATTATGCAATTCTCCACTTACCATTGACAGGCCAGAGGCATGTGATTCAGATGTTTGTTTTCTGACAGTATGCTTTTCCCTTCCAACATTGCTTGTACTTTTCATGCTGCAACTACTTAATATGGGACGAGCTGCTGCTGGGGTCCGTGAAACGCCTTCAGAGGCATTTGGTTCAGATGGTTCTTTTCTAACAGGAGTTCGCTTTTCCCTTCCAACATTGCTTGCACTTTTGATGCTGCAATTACTTGATGTGGGATGAGTCACTGCTTGTTTCAATGAAGCCTTTGCTGAGCTACTTAGCAAATCAAATTCCTTAGACAACCTGGATATCTCTTTATCCCGTGTTCCCATGTCCATCTTAAGTTTGGCAATGTCAGCATTTAATTTCACGATGATATTGTCTTTTTCTTTGCATGATGACTGCAATTTCTCCACAATGCTTTGTAGCTTTGCTATGTTCTCATTAGCCTGTTCCACTTCAACACGCTTAGTCTTCAAGAGACTAGTATAGTCACTCTCCATTGTCTTAAACTGGTTCCAGACAAAATTCCTTTCTGCCACTAGTGCAGAAACTTCAGAATTCCTCTGAGAACTTAGCTTCTCATTGGAGTACTTTAATCTCCTTATCTCATCTCGCAAGGTCTTGCTACGTTTCTCCTCTTCCTTCATGTTTACTGCAGTCCTTGCATTACTTTTGCCAGTTCCTCTAGTTTTCTCTTCTGGTTTGTCCTTCAAATCAATTAAAGGCTAGAAAAATCAATGGTTGTTCTCAAATGAAAACTCCAAAGGACTTTCATAAATTCAATATTCTTACCTTCTGTTCTGAAAGGTTGCTATTCAGAGAGTCGACAACCTGTTTCATGTCCTCCAAGTCACTTGCTGATTGTTCTGGTTTATGTAGCACAGAGGAGAAAAACAGATAAAATGGAACACAGGTCAAAACACCAGATCCGAAACTGCCCCAACTTGAAAAATGCTTCTTTTCTTCTTCTTGTTCTTTTTTCATATTTTTTTTATAACATGCATAACTATCCAACCAAGAACATTTGACCCATCAGGGAAAAAAAAATCCAACCGAGGCAGGCCTTGTAAAGGCTTGCATTAGTTATGTGATAGATACCATTTAAAACCAATAGTTATACATGAAGGATACCAAATGAAGGAAACGAGAAACAGCAAGTTCTTATGAGAATTTACATCTTAACAAAAAAACAAACCACTGAAAAATACAAATAACATGATTCATCATTCTTCTAAGGAATAATTATTAGCATAAAATCAAACCAAATAGGTACTTCTTTTGTTCTCTGTCTCAGACTTGCTTTATACTGCATGCTATCAAAACTCCATTTCCAAACTATCTCCATAAAACAAAACCCCCTAAAACCACCAATATACTCATGCTTGAGTCGTGTTGGCGCTTGACACCTTAGTACACACATATCCAGGGCAGGGATTTATCCCTTTGATCCCTGAGTCTTCAAGTTTATAGTATCACTATTCACTAGTATTGATCAGTGGTCAAGCTAGTGAGAAAACCTTCTAAAACCAGAAAATCTATGGAAAGAAACCACATGTTGATTGTCGCCATCGTAAGGGCCTGTCTTTCACATTCCACGTAACATGTGATTTAGCAAATGAAAATTCAAGGTGTAGGTTGGAATATTTTCTTGTATGTGTCCACTTTCCCACTTCATTTAGTCATGTATATCAGTAACCCAAATGATGCTGGCTTTAATTTGTGATTTTTGGGCATTTCCTGGCCCATATTTGTTGTACAACTGATTTAGGAACAGAATCCTTGAACCATCTCAGGTAAGAAAAGCATATTACATACACAAAATAATTTAAAATTCAAGAATCCAATTTGGGTATAAGTCCAATGAATGGATTGACAATAATTCTAGCGCATAAACTAATGAGATGTCCAGTTTAGTAAACCAATGTACAGCCACAAATAATTTCATCCCCATAGCTCCCACTAGTGGAAATGGTGAAGTACATTCATTGACAATAACCAGCACATAGAATAAATACATTAGACAATGCCATTACTTCAAATTGGATACTAAAAGAGCCAAATTGTGTGGAAGCCCAGAGTCCAATCCAATAGTGCAACTCATCCCCAAACTAAATTATTAAATAAAATTTTACAACACTGTTATTAGACCAGCTATGACTTATGGAGCAAAATGTTGGCCAATCAAGAAACAACACAAGCAAAAAACAAGTGTAGCATATATAAGAATATTGAGATACATGAGTGGTAAAACTATAAAAGATAGTACAAAAAATGAGTGAATTTGGAAGCATTTTCGAGCAGATGTGATAAATTAAGAAAGATTTATTTGAGATGGTTTGGACGTGTCCATCCTCAAGCGAACAACAATGCCGATGAGGAAAAGTTTTTCTATGTAGGTTGATGGCCTCATAACGAGAAAGGGGTAAGCTGATGAGGACATAGATGGAAGTAATAAGGACAGATATGAAGAAGTGAGACCTATCCAACGATTTGGCCTGGGATAGGCCGGAACGGAGAGAGAATTCATGTAGCTAACCTCTACATAGTTGGAACAAGGCTTTGATGATGATGATGATGATGACACGGAGAGCAAGGAAAATTTTATGTAGGATGCATAAGCTATCAATAAATCTTCATGGTAAAAAAGAAAAAAGCACAAGCTATCGGATGCCAGATAATGAACTGCAAGGATGCACTATGTTAACAACAATTTAGGAACCAAACTGCATTTTAATTTCAAAAGAAAATGTAGCAAAACTTTTTTAGTGAAGTGTTCGGTAGAGTGACACCCACATCGTAATATTAAACATGTAGCCCATGCTGATCAAGACCATTGATCTAATAAGCCCCACCATAGTTACCTAATTTGCTAATAAAGCCCTCAAACTCCAAATGATTCACTTCAAGCAAATTGCAGTTCAGTTTGCAAAACCTTACTATAAAAATCACTAAGCTGAAACCTGTAAGCCCATCAACTAGGCCCACCTAAGAAATCCAAACTGTTCAAAAGCATTTGGCCCCTATGTATCAACATTCGTTCATATCAAACTCCAATATAATTTCCCCTCACCTTAAGGTCGATCACCAATAGTTCATGGGGTTTAACTTGATTTTTGTTCTAATTATGTATTTTACATGTGATAAATCTGAGGCTGCGCCCAACTCTAAGTGGAGCAAAATTTGGCCCAGTGATTAATAAGGGAAGTTAATTTGAGCACATTGGGTTTTAGACATGGCCCTGGACTTGGACAAAACATTTCATCTAATTCAAATAGGAACCCACTCAAATACGTCTTTCGGATCAAGTTATGTCTCAAATTACAAATTTCGAACTCGAATAAGAATTAGCAGGACTTCAAAGCAGGTAACTACGATCCCCATCATGAACAGATAATTCCTTGAAATCCCTCACCAAGCCCGGAAGTTATTGCAAACTGTCATTGTGCAATATTTATGGAACACCCCCAAACATGATGGGCCTGATCTTACAAAAAATCTTGATCGCTCTATCAAAGGCCCCATGCAACTTGGCAAGTTACATTGTGAGTTACCACATTAGGAAATAGTTGACAGTATTCTGGTCCAGTTTACTCACAAAATAGAAGAGGACGTGGATTGAATATCTACCAAAATAAACATGATTTCACATTCTTTACTCATCAGATCCAAGACTATTGGGGATCAAATTTAAAAAGAGTTAATGGCTTACAATCAATCTTGTGACTAAACAATGCCAGATGAAATTGGCTTCTTAGAGATGACTAATCCACAACCACCTCTTGTATGGAGGCAGGAACAATGGGTCTCATTTCCACATGCTAAGTTATACTTAACTCGGTTCGGCCTAAATCTTTCTTTTATTTCAGTAGATTGATGAAGATTTCTCGGATGGTTTCCAATCACAACAAGCATAAAAGGAGAAAAAATTAAAAGAAAAAAAAAAAGACCCAAAATCCAAATAACAAAAGAACGGGTGAAAGCCCAAAGAGGAACCCTAAAAACCCAATCCAGATTAAGAAGATGAGATACCTGAAATGGATTTGTACAAGAAAGCCTCTCTCTGCTTCATCCCAACCACAAGATTCGATTTCGCCTCCTCGAGCAGGCGCCCCAACTCTGCCTCCTTACAGCTATCTTGCAACTGAAATTGAGAAAAATAAAACAAACCCTAAATCACAAAACCCCAAGAAAAGATCTTTCATTTGCTAATTCGGTGGTGGTGTTTTTATTTTTATTTTTTATTTGTGTGTGTGTTGTGTTGTGGGGGGGGGGGGGGGGGGGGGGGGGGGGGGGGGTGGGGGTGGTGGGGAGGGTGTACCTGAGAGATTTGATCTTCGAGTAGGCGAACGTCGAAAAGCCAGCGTTGGTGCTGGGTTTGGATCCGGTCTTCGAGAAGCTTGCGGTCGTCGGCTAGGGTTTGGAGTTGGGACTGCTGCGACTTAAGCATCTGAACGAGGGCATTGAAGATCTTCTGCCATTGGAGGGGATCTGAAGAGGAAGAAGAGATGAGATTCTCCTTCTTTTTGCTGACACCCATCGCATTTGAGTTCGCTTGAGTAGAAGAAGAAGAAGAAAATTGTTTCTGGGTTTTTTGCAGTTAGAAATTTGAACTTAGGAGCAGTAACGGTCGACTGTTCGGGAGAATAACAAACGGTCGAGAAGAGAAATTAGGGTTTCTCTTTTTATGTTGTCTCCTGTGCTGCCTGCCTATATACTGATGGGTTCCTTCCTCTGTTTCAAAACTGGCCTGGCTTGGCTTGGCTTCTCTTTTTACATGAAGTGGCCAAAAGTCTATCTACTGCTTTTAATTTCAATTTCAAATTGGACAATAAGAGGGACACATTGCAAGTTAGAAAAAACAATAGAAATTTAGTTGCTAAATTTTCCCTTCAATGATGTGCTTCATCTAAGCCAAATCCAAAATCCAATAGTTGCATCTAGTTACTAGATTCCAAGGTATTAATATACACACCGGGCAGGTAATCTCCAGCAGTCTTCCACTAGTTGAAATTTAGAAAGCATTAGAGACACTGGCTAGTTGTAGAGCAATGAGACTGTTTGTTTCCCTTTTGGACCTTTTTCATGTCAAAATTGGTTAAAAAATGAAGACCAAAAGTGCCCGTTTGAATGAAAAAATGAAAATTGAATAAAGAAAAGATGAGAAATGAATACTCAGTCATCACCTCAGTAATTCAATATCTAGGAAAGTCAGGTTTTATCGACATCTTCATTTTATTTTCTTCCGTCCGTAGGCCTCAACTTCATATCCTTCGCCCTTCGCCTAAAAATCCTTCCCGGATGAATTTCTATGTAATCTAATGCAAGCAAATATGTCATTATTAAAAATTCTGAAATTCATGTTCGGTAGATATATTGGAATTTCAAAAGTGGAAGTTTTGAAATGCGGTTGAATCCCGTCATTCTTGAATTTCTTGTTTCAGGAGTTACTACATGAGAATTATGCATCCTGAGTTTTATTAATTCCATGTTTATTAATTATTTGAGTTCCTTATTGAAATGACACTTGTATGTGGTAAAATGGGGTCTACCTTTAAAAATTATAGCACAATAATTTTATCTAATTAATGTTGATCCTCTGGTACATGAGTAGGAGAATTGTGAGATTGAATAAGAAAATTAGGTCCTCCAAAGTCCAATCACATGATGATCATTAACCCTTACAACAAATATTTAAAGTACATGGATCGGTGAAGCTACAACCTGTGACTGATTTTGATCACCTCCAGCTGAAAAACTCAGTTTCTTCTTAAACGTTATGAAACTTACAATGTGACGGTGGCTAATGGGAAGATTTTTTTTTTATGTAGCCAAGATTTGTGTACAGCTTTGCTAGTAACCATTTAAAATCCATGCCTTTATGTTGATTTAAATCTATTAGCAATAAGGGGTTGTGATATGGTGCTCAAAACTTATTCGTTACTCCCCCCGGGCTCCTTCCTTTGGAATTTCTCTAATTGCTTGATCCAATTCATATATCGGGGTAAAATGATGCACCACTTGGGTTTTCAAGCACTACCTTTTGGATCAATTGATGTGAAACCAATAGATAAATTTGTTCAATCTTAAACACTTTAAGGGCGTGTTTGTACATAGGAGGTGCCACAGAAACAGAAAGGGAAAAGGCACCAGATTTTCCCACACTTTCCTCACTTTATGTTTGGTGCAGCGAGAAACTTTGATGAAAAGCACCCAGATCACACGTTTTTTTTAGGCCTGCAGGGATCAGGAAATCTTCTCAGGGAGGTAGGACTTTGATGCCCCGTTGTGGCACATGCACAAACGCACCCTAAACGGCGTTCTTACCTCGATGAAGCTATCTCCTCATTTGTGTAGGCTGTATTACTTCTCTGGAGACAAAAAGGAAGTGTTTGCATTACATGACACACGAGAATTCGTGTTGTAGATAAAGTTGAAAATTTCTAGAAACCAACGGTAACATTTGAAGGAGTTGGATTTTTGAAACCTTAAAGATCAAATTGGAAATTCCAAATACTAGAGCCACGCAAACCGAAGTTGCTGTCAAAAATTGGTGTCCTACTGTATTCCCATCAAATGTCAAAAATTGGTGTCCTACTGTATTCCCATCAAAAGTCCCTCCAAACATAGTCCCCCTAAATCAAATAACTTATTGGCTGAAGATATTGCTCAGGAGAAAGCATCCTGAGTTCAACACAAATTTCTTACTTTCTAACCTTGTTCACATGGTTATTAATAGGGAAGAGGACCCAACATTTTTTTTCCCAATTTTGCTTCTCATTTTCTTATTCTTTCTATCTTTACTTGGGTTCTTCATTTTATTTATCTATTAATCTAGTCTTTATGGTAATTGCTAATGGTAAAAGTATAAAAAGAGGAATGAGTTTCAGAGAGAGGAATTAACTAAAATAAATAAAGATTGCTCTTTTGAACATAAGAGATGCTGGTTGCCTTGAACAAATCATTTGCTCTTTTCCTGCTATCTTTTTTTTTCCACTCTTTTGAATCTGAGGTTGTGGCATGTTGGTATCATTATTGAATCACAAAAGAGTCATCCTCTATGTCCAAAATTCTCAACTTAGCAAAGTTACCTTTTATTCATGCCAATTTCTCCACTTTCGCTTTTATTGGCACCCCTTTTTCGTTTCCATGTGTTGAGCACATTCATAATAAATTAAATCCTTTCACACATTGGTACTCCAGATTTAACAATCTTTTTAACTCTACATTCTGAGACTCAATCCAACGGTGCATAACTGTCAAATGAATGTCTAATTGTACTGATGCTTAATCGCGGGGAAAATGAGTGTAAAAGGGCCACTGCTTGAAGGTGAGCCAAAGTAGGCGCCATAGAAATGGACTACACATTTACCCACAAGATTTCACCTAGGGTTTGTATAATTAGATATCTAAAAAAATCGCTAACATCGAGTGTTACTAATCACACGAAACAAGTCGACAATACATGTGGAAGCAGCTGATGGCCAACCATTTCCAGTGACCCCAAACTTCATAGGCAATCAATCTATCAAATTACGGGCACCTATTCTTTGTTCCATCATCTTCAGAGCAACTACAGTGCAGTTCTTACTAGGGTTTCACCTTGTTATACTAACATTTTTCCTTTATTGCATTGCTCTTTTATGTCCAGCCTGGATCCTCTTTTAGGTGGACAATTTGAGAAGTCCACTGAAAACGGCTCTAGTCTATGCTTACCAGGCTGCCAATTATTAGATATAATATGCTTACCAGGAGTGAGATCCTGAATGAACCAATATGTGCAGGATATTTTTGTTCTTTTTGCTAATAAGGGTATTTATTTTGAGCAGTTTATATTTTAATAAATATGTCCCACTGAAAATATTTTAAGGCATTTTTTGAGGTTTTTATTTTTATTTTAAGCATGAACTGTGCCTTTCTAACGGAAATAAGGTGTCTCATTTTTAGGAATGAGAAGATGCCCACTGCCTTGTTTGGTCTTCTTTCTTCACTAGCGCACTTCTGATAACACATGAGGGATCCATAGATTTGAGAATCTTTATTGCCGAAGATTGGAGGAGTCCTCACTTAAGAATTTTGTAATTGAGGATTTCACACTGATATCGGTGCATATGGTTGAAAAAAAAATTGTTCTTGGTGTGTAAATCTTCAAAACTGAGGAATTTCAAATCCAAAGAGGGAAGGTCAGATATGACGCATTAGCCCAAAACTTTGAGGATTACAATCCTCAAATGTGGGAGTTTTCAAATCCATCCTTACAGATAATTGATGAGAAATATCCAAGGATTTGGTTGCCAAACGTGACCTTGTAGTGCAGTCATTGGGCAAGGTCTCCATGTTCCAAAACCAGTATTCCACTGCAGTCTCAGTAATGAAGTACTGCCTTCACTAAGCATTAAAAACAGAAAAAAGTAATGAAGTACTGCCTTCACACTAGCATACTCGTAAAACAGAATGCTAACATCACGTCATTGTTACTGCAGCAAGTAATTTAAGCACCCAGGTGGTTCCACTGATTCACCATATAAAAGAGGTTAGTGGATTATCTTTCTATAAAAAGATCAGACCCATATGATTTAACTAGCCAACCATACGCAATAATTTTGAACCTTCATTGTTTCCATATCCACTCTCATTTCCTTTGATTGGAGGAGGGTTTAAGCCTGAGATTTCTGTGGCTTTGTCCACATTCCTATAAACTCTGCCAGAATCAAATCTATAACTCTCCAATCCATGCATTTTTTTGTGGGATATGAACCATCTACAATGGACCCCACAACTTCAAAGGTCAAGATTACCTAAAGCCATACCAGATACTGCTTGGTAAATTGTGGCAAACAACCCCGTATCACACCACTAACAACAGTGGGAAAAGTATTCCAAAACACTGCAAACAATTTGATATATAAGAAACCTGGGTGGAAATAAATTGCTACAAATGAACATGAACAAAAAAAATGAGATTTCTGAAGAGAGTAAATATGTGAAGGTATCACCGAATATTTCATTATCCTGGGACAATTTCAAAACCAAAGAAAATTAAGAAGAAGAAAAAAGATATCAAAATCAGAAAGAGTTCTACCCTTGATGTTAAGAGATTCTTTGAATAGGCTAACCTCTGCTGCCCCTACATCGAGTCCTTGAGAAGGATTCAGAACCAAGGTCATGAGCGTACTTGAAGACAGCCCTGCATATCTAGACCTTCTCATCAACCTCGCTGGACTCCGAAAACCCACTGTGCTTTTGCGATTTGTCAATTGGGATTGGATAGCTTCGGCGCTCCTTACCCCCAGGTTTCGATGAGGCGTTGCCATACCAGATCATACCAACCACTGCTAAGACCATTCCCAAAACTACTTGTAGATTGAGACCCTCTTTTCCAAAGAAGAAGAACCCCAAGACCAACACAAGAATAGTTTTCATGTGCCCGAGAACTTGGAAAGACACCGCAGTGAATCTTCCAATGCAGATAAATTGACTTAGATTGGTTCCCACAGCAATGGTGCATGACAAGACAATGAAGAACTGCAGAATGGAAAGCAAAGGATTGTTAGGGAAATAATAGTGAGATTGACAATGATGTTCGCGTCAATGCATGCAGCAAGAAAAAATGATTACACAAATTTAAACCATTAGCATATGAATCTCTTTGTGGAATGCACAAAAGAAATCACATTAAGAGCAAATATATGCATGCATACACATAAGCATGTTGCACTAATTAAAAAAATACAATAGCAGTCTAAATAGTTCAAAGAGAATGAGAATAGCTTGCTGGCATGTTGCATTAATAAATATTAATAGCTGTCTAAATAGTAAATATAGTAAGAGAATAGCTACAAAAACATGCATACAAATATCAGAGAAACAAATGAATGCAAGACCACTTTTTTTTAACATCAACAAGAATTTGTAAATTTAGGATTTTTATTTTTTTTTTTGAATGGTTAAATGTAAGGTTTTTAAGAGACAGTAATGCATAAAACTGCCAGAGAATGTCATAAAGGCACCATAATAGGAGAAATACGTGGGATCAGAAAAAATACTGATGCTTTTTTTTCCTCCAAACACTATTGCTTTCATCTGCAAATCTGCAAGTTCTCTCTTTCGGTACAATGGAGAAAGATGCATTTTCCTTGACAAGAAATGAAAAACTATTTTGTTTTGGAACCAAAGGTAAGATGGTCAGTGAATAACATTTCAGTCCCTCTTGGCCATGAAGACAACACTGTGGAAAGAATTATGAGAAGCCCCAGCCCCCAGTCACTAGCCCCCATTAATAAAAGCATCCTCGATCTTCTGAATTCTCTTCCGAGCATGCACTGATCATCTGTTAAAAATGCTTTCCTAAGCTCTCATTTATGCATATAAAGCAAGATCTCATGCAGACATGCTAGGTGTACAAATCCAATATATAATATTGGTAAATGCAATATATTTTATTTATTTATTTATTAATAAATCTATAAAAATAAATTGAAAAACCAGTATCCTAGCATAAGTGAGGAGCACATCTGAACTGGAAATTATGCTACAGCACTACACAAACATATACCTGCAGAACATGTGCATCTATCAGGTCATTTAACAGATAAATTGTTCGGAAATATATATTTCAATGCTTAAGTCGTCAAACTGAATGGAGAGCTGGCGACACAAACTGTACTGCAAGTCCACCATTATGTGATGCAGGCCCTTTATTTGAAGGCACCTGCAAGGAATAGATCCTGCTACAAAGATATCATCCATCTGATATCTTCCCATGTGATCCATAGGCTCTCACCAAGAATATCAACCACTGTCTACAGCATACAACTCAGATCATCCAATGGCATTCTGAATTCTGAATCATTGTTTATCCATAGGAAAGATCATTAGATGAATGGCTTGGGTCACCATACGGCGTGTCAGATACATAGGAGTCATGGGCTGATCAAATACATTGATGAACACAAATTGAGTATCATCTATTATCTCAAGTGTTAAATAGCAATTTTTTTCAGACTGGTACAAAATATTAAATGGCATGTAACCCAGCTATAAGTACTAGTGTTTCCCAGATAGCACTTACCACAGCAGTTACATTATAATCATATTTGTCAACTCTTTTATTTGTCAGCCAGAAATCCAGGAAGGGACCTAATAACAGCAACGTTGCAGCCTGGACTGGTGCAGTATGGCCTAAGAGGTTGAATGATCCAAGAGAATACTTCCGTTGAAGGAAATGGACATACTGAAAACATGAAATCAGAAGAATAAATGTTTAGAAATTGGAGCCCACTTGTTTAGAACCAAAAATCTCATCACATAAAGGCAGGTATATGAGTATTCAGCATGGTATGTGCATGACAATCCACTACAAGCACCAAAAGAGATTGCAATGACCCTGTTTACCAAACTACCCAAGGATTCAACTAAAAAATCCAAGGTCTCTGTTCTCAGATAAATGTTAATAACCAAATCTGGCTTCAGGTCCATATCCAATTGCAGTCATACCAGTTACCCTTGTACCCAATGCTAAAACAGTTAAATAGTACAAACTAGATGTTTTTCTTACTGTGCAATATGTAATATTATTAATGTTACAAATGAGCACTGACAAGGACTTGGATTTGCATCCAAGTCCTCCAAACATAACTGGATCTGGATATGAATTATAAATTATCCATGACATATTAGGATCAAGTACTTCGGATTCAAATCTAGCTCCACAATAAACTTAAACCAAATCTGACCCATTTACAAACCATAAGTTCCAATTGTAAGTTTAAGAGAGGCTTCTTATAAAATCAGAATGGTCAATGTTAACAGCCTTATTCCCTTTTGTAGAGTAGGATACGGTGAATAGACGTCACACCTATGGAAAGATATCCTATCAAAGCCTATCAAATCTCTAGAGACTGATACAGGAATTCAAACTAATCTCCTAGGATAAGATAAAAGGTAAAATCTTATGGCATACCACAGTACTATATGGCCTGCATGATCCTGCCACCAGTACAGTACACCACATGTCTACATGTTGTACGCAAGTCTTCAGCTATCATAGATTCATAGTTGACACCAATGAACACAATTCTATTTTTTTATTTACAGTTCAATGATATTTGACCCATATGCACCAATGATAATAATAACAATATATATCAACCAATATGAAATGATATAATGGTAAATAAAGATTAGGGCAAACTAATATATAGCTCATCAAAACTCAACTTGAGATAAAGGGCTGCTTATATAATCATAGAGAAATATAATAAAATATGCTGGTGGTGCTTGCAATTTGTAACAGCATTTTATTGGTGGAGATTGAGATCTTTGTAAAGGCTGCATGAGGATGTGCCCTAACAGACAAGTAGTTATATGAAGGCAAGAGAGATAGTTATGACTTGTGCATTCCACTGTGTTCAGTGTGGCACTCATTTTGAAAGTCACAATATGTGAGATATTGTTTTCAGCCCTCTCCCAAATTATTAGTTCCAATCACCAACATTGATATTTGGCCAGAAAAACTAGTATCAAACCATCTATTTTTTTCCATCATCCCCCATATGTAGAGAAGTCATAGAAACCATTGCTCTTAAGAAAACTTAGATAAGTCCTTAAAAATGCACATTGTCATGACTATTTTTGGTAAGTTTAAGGACTTATTAAGCCCAAAGAGTCTCATTTAGTGTCATATCATGATTTTATGCATTTTTGATCCATTGCAGTGAATTCATACATAATTTGCTCAAAAACCAGCATTTTTGCATCAAATCATGAAACCTGCCATTTTCTTAATTTTATTTTTTGGAAAAAAATTTCAAATGTGTTTTTCTCATGAATTAATCATCATATAAAATAATGTGCATTCATTCATCTTTTCATGAGAGATGGGTCCGCATTCATGCATTCGTGAATTATGGGTGAATTTGTCTTTTCACATAAAAATTCATTTTTTTTTTTTTTTTTGCTTGTAGGAAATGAGAAAAGGGGTTCCACACATGCACATGTGTAAGTCACACATGTGGGACATCCAAGAGGGCCCACCATCGTTGCAAAAATTATTCAAAGATAATTTCAATAAGATTTGAGGAAATCTCCGAGAAAATCCAAGAATCCTCATAGGTGACAATTCAAGAAAGTCAAATTGGGAAGATTCTTCACAAGAGACCAAAGAGTGCAACAATGGAAAATTTTCCTCATGCAAGGACGTCCCACCTCAGCTGAATTTGAGCCTAATAATGCCAACCAATTTCAAGAGATTCTTTCTCTTCAAGTCATCTCAAAAGTTCCAAAAGAAGAAGGAAGATATGATAGGTATGGAAAGTAGCTTTGCAAATAGAGTAAAAAGGAGAGAAATAAGGGATAGGAACGTTAAAACCTACCCCTCCTTTTGGTTGTACGGTCAGCATGGTATGGTGGTCCTATCATGTACATGAATTTCCATTAATAGTGCACCCAACTCAAGGAGATTTTGCACCAAAAATCTATATAAGCAAGGCTTGGGTGTACCATATTCTTCACGGTTGAAATCGTCCACCTCTCCCTCTAGCTTAATTTCATTACATCTCTCCCTCTCTTCCCTTTCATCTCAAGCCATCAAGGGGGTTCTTCTCAAAGGCCACACCACCACCCTTGTTTTCTCAACTAGAAAGAGGGGTTCTCAATCATCCTAGTATGTATTTTTTTTGTTTTTAATTCTCAATCTTATGTACTCAATTGCATACCAGTATTAATAAAATTGTTTCTTTTTAATTCTTGTATTGATTTCTTGTGAACCTTGATCTTAGTTTTGCAATAGGGTTAGTTCTTACTTTTGGTTAAGTAATTTTAATTGGCTTGGAATAATTACTAACAACTCACCTTAGCATCCTCACAATATACCTTGTTTTCTACAAATACATGGTATTTTTGGAGGCAATACAATGTGAAGTTGAAGAGAGCTGGCCAAGAAAAGTAAAAAAATCCAAGTCTGAAATTTATTTATTAAAAAGTGAGGATTTGTCATTCTCAACTTGGATTGACAACCCAAGTTGAAGAATGGGACCCTAGGTTTGCATTAATAATTTTTTTGGGCCCAAGATTGAGAAGAATTAAAAGAAGCAACTCACCACTTTTATATTTCAGTTTTATTTACCACCTTTGATTTATGCACACCACCCTTATTTTCAGCACTTAACTTTTAATTCCTGCACCTTTTACAATTCTATGTCACACAACTTTGTTTAGATTTGTTAATTGCTGGAAAGTGCATTAGACTCGTGCATTTATTTATTTATTTATTTTTTGCATAGCATTAGGAGTGGCGTTCATGTGAAATTCTGAAATCAGGTTCTCATATTTCTATGTTAAACATTCATGTGGCAAAAACAGCCCACTTTCTGCACAGTTTCAGGAAACTGCAGAAACAGTTTTTTGCAAAAAGTTTGAAGTGGGTAGACTAGTCAAATCATGGTATTTTTCTGTGAAATTTGGAGAAATTGAAGTTCAATATGTGGTCTATCATGTCCCAAAATTTCAGAGCAAAATTATTTCAGGAGGTTTGTGAACCAGTGGCTCAAACATGGCTGGTCGGACCCACCTGTGTGCAAAATTTCTGTACAATTTCTGTCTTTAAGTCATGTTCATGCACTCATATCTCATTCGTTTTAAATCATTTTCCACCTCTGTTTTTTTTTTTTTTTTTTTTTTTTATTCCTGCATCATTATAGTTTAAACTCTAGCCATTAAACTCAGTTTTAGGTTGCATTAGATTAGGAGAAACTATGCATAAAAACAGCCCTGCATACTAGTTTTCCAGACTTAGAAATTTCTAACATCTCATGGAATACATTGCATTACTAACTTTCTAACTTTTGGATTAGTTTCTAATTTTGTGGTTTAGATAATTTCCAGAAATAAAAGATCTTTCAAATTTTTGTTAATTGAAGATTTTTAACTTAGGAAGTTCCTTAAGATTTGGAAATTCTAAAATAAGGTTTGATTGACTAAATGCTTTCTAAATTTGTTATGATTTGAAAATCATTATTTATTTGGAAAGTCCTTAACTTTAGGGAGTTGATTAACTTGGTGAAAAAGTAGGTTGTTTCCTTTTTGATTGATTTGATTTGTTACTAATCTTTGTTGAACATGTTTTCATAAATTTAGTTTCTAACTTAGGTTTGTTTTATTTCTAATTTAGCTTCTTAGTTTTATTTTTGGTAAGTTTTATTTTTGGATTGTTTCTAATTTGATGTTTTAATTTGTGTGTTTTTTTGTAGCAACTTGTGATTCATTTTAGATAAGGCTTTTTGATTTAGGAGTTTTTATTTTTGGAAATGTATTTAATTTAAAGTAGATGAATGTACTTTTTTAGATTTTAGGCTAAAATTAGATTTTATTTGGGGTAGGTGACAAAGTTGGAAAGCCTTATTTCTAAAGCTCCTTGTAGATCGACCTGGTCTCACCAGTTTTATTACTGCAATCGAAGCTCTGCACTTGGAGCCGCGATCAAACTTTCAAACCAAATGCAATTCAAAGGACATCCAAGTGTACCCTAAGGGCCCGTTTGGCACTTTACTAGATTAGCAAAAGTCAAGTAAAGCCTCCATTTTTCAGAAAATGGGCCACATCAATAGCACTTTAATTCAAAACTCCCTCCATCTTTTTCAAAAAAAGTCAAAAAGCAACCTTCTTTCTCCACTAAAAGACAAAAAAGCTCCACTTTTTTATACAAAAAGTCAAAAAGATTCTATACCAAACAACTGAAAACAAAATACCATTGTAACCCCATTATATTTTATTCTCTTAATTTGATACTTTACTACACTTTATTTTACATGTAAAATTAGGGCCCATTTGGCAATTTACTATTAAAGGTGAAAGTAATGTAAAGCATCAAAAAGTAATGTAAAGCATCAAATCAAGAGAGAATAAAATATAAGGGGGTTATGATGGTATTTTGTCTTTAGTGGATTGGTAGGAAATCTTTTTTACTTTTTGTGTAAAAAGTGTGTTTTTTTGTCTTTTAGTGGGGAAGGGAGGTTGCTTTTTGACTTTTTTTTTAAAAAAGGAGGAAATTCTAAGATACGTACTTTTGATGTGACCCCTTGTCTGAAAAATGGAGGCTTTACATTACTTTTACTAACCTAGTAAATTGCAAAACGGGCCCTAAAGAACCTGCTCTAATACCAAGTTGAAATTTTAGGGCTGCATCTTGACTGAAATGGTTGATCTCTTATTATTGTGAATAGCCAATGGCTATATATAATAAAGTATAACCAAAGATGTCTACTCAAACTGGGAAACCTAATCCCATAACATAGGAAACTCTAACAAGTAATAACATCACAACTCTAGCCTAAATTAACTCAAATTTAAACTAGTTTTAACTTAGGAAACTTACAAAATTACAAATAAACCCAATTGCTTCTCAACATTCTCAACATCCTCAAGGAAAATGTGCTGCAAAAAACTGCAGAAGATCAAAAACTTTTTCACGGTGTTTTCACAGCCAAGGTGTTGCACAAATGTGCCCTAAATGTCCCCTTATAAGGAGTTGGGAAGCCTGGTAACAAATGCTAATGTCATCTCTCTCTTTTTTTTCCATTTTGAAAGCTCTCTAGCAACGAAAAGAAAATTCATTCACAGCAGAATTTTTCAACAAATTAAATAAAATAAGTTTGGGTACTAGCAACGAAAAGACAAACTAAAATCTCATAGTTGCTTGAGAAGATAACTGAACTCAAAAGATCCAAATTCAGCACATAACAACTTACATATTGTTGCATGGAGGTACTCCAAACTGCTATGAAGGCTGCAATGAAGCCTTTGGCATTGACGCTCACATCAGTAACTGTGCATACTGCAACTCCTAAGAGAACAACCACTATGCTGAGTTTTGTGTCTCTTGAGTATCGGATCTTGTCCAAAACAATTTCCAAAACACAGGACACAGGGATCATGCTTAGCTTGGCAATCTGTCAATCATAAATAACAAAGTCTGTCAATTTTGTAATCTATTCTCAAGCACAAAACAAAAGGCAACAAATCCTAGAACCAACCTGATAGAATCCCACAGAATTCCACATCAAACTAACATTCATCCCAACAATAGAGAAGTTTGCAAAGATGACAAATTTCAAAAGCTCAGATAATGGCAGATGGGAGGCCTGGATGTATCCCAGCCACCTAAGAATGACAGTCATCAAGGTTGTGGTAGCAAAATGCAGGCCAGTTAACGTAGTGGCTGCAGGAAATTATCATAATTAGACACAATATAAGCACTTACCACTGCAATGCAGACAAACATACTCAGTCAAAAGAAAAGCAACTGCCAGATGAAGAATCATCACAGCAACTTAAATTATGATGTAAAGCCTCTGTTTTTCATATGCAGATAGCAATGTTATTGCCAAGCAAGACAGCATTTACCACATTCATCAAAATAACAAAGAACTGGTGAAAGAATTAGATGGGAAAAAAAAAAAAAAAACATTAAGGGTCCTTCCACATGGAATCCAGGACGTTCTAACTTTACAGCTAAGTCATTGAACCTTATATTTCAAAGGACACTCAAAAGGAAAAAAAAAACGACAAAAACACAGCATAAGCACAGTATAGCGAAAGAATTAGATGGACAAAAAAAATTAAGGATCCTTTAACATGGAATCCAAGATGTTCTAACCTTTACAATTAGGTCATTGAACCTTATATTTCAAAGGACACCCAAAAGAAGAAAAAAAATGACAGAAACACGTCATAAGCATTATAAATATACAATGCTTCCCCTAGTCAGCGTCTTACTGGTTACATCATCATAAAGCATGGAATATATCAAGGCACACATCACATAAATCCAGGCCAGCATTGTTGCCAAATCTAGCATACCCAAAAATTCCATCACAGTTGTAGATTCGAAACAGCAGACTATTGTGACAAAAGCATTTACATAGTAAAAAGTAAAATATTTTGAAACATCACCATAGACCCTGGCCGGCTAACCCAGGGGAAGACCCTGCCGGGCCCAGCCTTTTGACAGCCCTAGTCACGACCTAGGAACTGTTAGGTGGAAGATTGTAATCTTGAACACATCTACTACTCTCACATTAGCATATAAATAAACAGCAACTTTGTGGACCCCAATAAGAATCGCACACGACCCAAAATTCAAACCATCCAATGAATGTCCAGTTGTTGCATTTGATGTCTTATGACCATGAATTGCTCCCAAGTTCAATTGCATTGTAACCATGCATTTTTCTCTCATACTTGCGATGCATAGTCCAACCTACAGACCACAGTTTGGGCAGTCCTGTTTTCACACTCACTCCCTATGTTCCATGGTTGCACGGGCATGAGGATGATAGCCATGATGGCCCACCTTATCACTGGATTGGATTGTTTAGCAAATGAGCCTAGAGCATGTGTTCTAGTAAGGAAATGCTTTACGTGTACACTCTAATCCACTCTCCAGATCGCAACATCAGAATCCACACGAATTTTAGTTCCATTTGTGATGGCAAAACAATACCTTTAACAAGATTAATTAGTCTATAATCTTTAACAGGGAAGAATACTTGTCCAAACAATCAATCTCTCCCCCTAAGATGGTTTAATCTTTAATATGGAAGAATGCTTGTCCAAACAACCAATATCAGCCTCCTAAGATGTTTACACAAACATTCGACAGCCAAAGGATTGTCTTTCCTTAAACAACACACTTAAGAAAACACATCAAAATTTCATCAAACAATAACTTGAAAAACTGTGCCTACTGCTGCAACAATACTGTCTTCAAATCACAAGGAAAAACCACACTAAACTAAACATATCTGCTTCCCAACTGATTGCAGAAAAACTGCCACAAACTACATCTTAATTGCTGCCCCTTTATCCAACCAAGAAAAATACTCCCTTAAACACTTTCTCCAATTATAAATAAAGGATTTTGACCATATAGGACCCCTAAGAGTCTGATTTAATTGGCAGGGTGTTGACCCAAAAAATTTTACCATTCAAGTGGTCGTTCCAAGGAGGAAGATATACAATTCCAAACATACCCTTTTGTGCTGTATCTCACAGTCACAAAAAAAATATATAATAATAATAATAATAAAAATATTTCACAGCAGTTTGCATCTTAATCATTTCTAGCACCACCCAAGTGCATCTAGAACCCTCTCTTTTTCCTTAGTCATCTCTCCCTTTCCTCCGCTCTTCTCTAACCAGTGTTGTGAACCCTTTGTTGAAGGTGATCTCTCGGCCTTCTCTCCATATTGTGCAACCCCCGTGCAAGAAGTTAAGCTGAAGGAATGAGCTTGCAGCTAATGAGAGATCCCCTCGAGTTGCCATCCCCACCAACAATCTATCACTTGGATGATGTTGTTGAAGATGATATGGATGTGGAAGATGACGGGCAGCTACATTTATTATGGTGCTCTCTCAGCCAACAGAATCCTATGCCCACCTCGCTCTGGGAGATCTTAACACCCACAACTAGTTGTGCAGTATCGCATGTGTGATATCGCACAGTCAACAAATTCGTTCCAAAAGACAAAACAAGATTTATGGCCCAACATTTTTGGAAATAATGATCACACAGATCTGAGCTATTGATTTCTCACACACACTCCACACGGTATACTAAGCCATTGATTGGTAGTTGGATAGTAAGAACGCATTCACGAATTTATAAAAAAAAAAAAAGAAAGTTCTGCATCTTCTTCAGGTAGTTGCACTGGCAATTGCAATAGGAGTGGGGCCGCATGCAGATGCCCATTTAATGTGTGATTTTCCTCAGCTTTTACAGGTATACTTATATTATTTTGTTTTGTTTCAAAAAATAAAATAAAAAACTAACATTTATAATACTTACAGAGCAGTCCCTATTTTTCTGCATTTACAAGACAATCCCTATTCTGTCTCATAACAATTTGGATATGTTTTCTAAAAAAAAATAGATATGTTGGGTGCTACCAAACTCTACGCGATTGTTCAAGGGGTGGAAGTTTGGCCATAGGTCAGAGTGAGAAAAGAAGATTTGGTTCCTGCTGTTTATTGTAGTCATGAGCTCTTAAGAAAGGAGAGGAATAACAGATGTGTGAAAGCATATTGTTTCAGCAAAAGGGCTTGGTTGCTAAAGTCTGGAATGGGAATGTGACATGGGCTTTAGGGTGTGCTCTGTGTTTGAAGCACTGTTTGAAGGAGGTCATTGATGATTCAAGTGGTCGCCTAGCATGGTGCGTAATTGGGCTCCCCCTCGAGGACAGCTTAAAGTGAATTTTGATGGGAGTGCTAACCTTGGACTGACAGCGATTGGTAACACAATTCAAGACAACTCAAGGCCTAAGTAACAGTGGAGTCTAATATGATCACATCAGAGTAAAGATTTCAGGTACCATCATTTACCCCATTTGACAAAGTATTCAATCAAGGGAAAATCACAATAGTCAAACCAATTATGACACGTAAGATAAGAGATTAGACAGACAAAGGCATATAGCATATATAATGAGAGAGAGAGAGAGAACAAAGGATGAGAAACTATAATGTGTTACCAAAACTGAAGCCGTATGAGGCCATCAATGCTTTGTTGACAATGATGATTCCAACAGAAGTAACAACATTGAACATCCATGATGCGATATCTAGTGCAGCCTTCTTGTCTGCTTTGCTCGCATGTGCCATTTTCATCCTTGTAGCGCTAATCACATGAGTCTTTGCACTTCCATTCCCCTACAAGAAACTCTGGTCACACGTCAGCAAACCACATCTTTTTCCGTTTACCAGTATTTCAAATCTGAAACAATATATCAACAAAACTACAAAGCTTTCAGACACTACCCATTACAAGTAAACCTTCAACAAAGAAAGGAACGAACCAGTTCCGGAACTACTATTTTTCTATAAGCACTTCATAATAAAAAAATAGAGGGATCAAAACTCAATTGTCATCATCAGGTTCTAAAATGATAGTTATATATTCATTTTTAGCAATGAAATAGGACAAAGAGATGAGGAACTAGGAGGAAGCAAACAAAAAAAAAACCCACTCAATGGAAAACTCATTCCCAGGTAAAAGTGTGAAAATAGAATCCATGAGCTAAAACAATCCAATGCTGAGCTCAACTCGTTACATACAGGTTTCCCAAATTTTCAACACAAATACAGGGTGGCCACTACTGTGTCCAACAACCACCAAGCATATTTCCACTATTAAATCACATAATGACCATAATGGAGTTTCATCCCTATCGACCATTAACCGGGGAAAATGTGTGATTGAGTCTAAATGCAACCCATCCTACAGTACCACTCAAAATTTGATTATCTGCTTATATGACCACCAAAAATTATATTTGGGACCTCGATCTAGAAGAAATCCAGGGCCTCCATAAAAGATAGCACCCTTCATGATGATAAAGGAGCAAAGAAGATTAACTTTTCCATTCAGAAAAGAAAAAAAAAACAAAGATTAGCCTTTCAACTGTAAATTTCTCCTTTACTTTTTGGATGGTTTAAGTGCTATTCATGCATTAGCCACCTTGTACCTCGTCTATTTTATTACAGTTACTTAAAAAAGATTTTGTTAACAAAATCATAACTAGTTAAAAAATAACTTTTTTAAAAGACGACTTTTTCGGGCTAGTGCGGTTCACAAGTAGCATTGCATACTTCCACCCTATGTAACAGTAAACCTGTGGTGAAAGGTGATTGCAGTGTGCACACTTGGGGTATCAGGAAAGCATACAAACAGTTAGCCTTTATGTACTACAATGACAGTAAACAAATTACTTATAATGTACATTTACATCTTGAATTTATTAAACTTGAATTAAATTTACATGTTACAATTTTTATACTCTCTGTCAAAAAGTGCAGGCGAGGATGACATACCGAATGGAGCATGCATCTAGCAAGGAACCCAAACAGTAACGATCACCACATACATTCAAATGATTTAGAATAAAAAGTAAACACACACACAATTAGACACATTTGCACAATTGCACCTATCTTAAAGATAGAAATTAGATGAGTCCGCAGAAATTCCAAACGTGCACATAGATGCAAATTGCATAAAACAAGTGCATGTGCACCAGATCTGAGCTTGTGCATCAGTCCCTACAATTTACATGTCCTGACTCCCAACAAAATAAATCAAGTCCGAAATAAATGTAGACCAACAGGGAAAACTCATCATACAAGTGCAGGCAGCAGGGCATCCGATAATAGTCAGTACATCTCTCTCTCTCTCTCTCTCTCTCTCTCTCTCTCTCTCTCTCTCTCTCTCTCTCTCTCTCTCTCTCTCTCTCAAATCCCAAGGGCCCATTTGGATAAGGAGAAAAGTTGGGTGGAGAACACCTTTCTCTAGAGAACCGCACTTTCTCCTGTTTGGATTTCTTTCAGAGGAGAGAAGTGATTCTCCTCTTTAACTGCTCTTAACAAACAAGTAGCAAACATTGTTGTGGAGAAACACATTCTTTTCTCTAGTAAAAAATGAATCTTTTACTAGTAAAGGACATTTAACCATTTAATAACTATTTCTTGCTTAAAAAAAAAAAAAAAAAACACCAAAATGATTTTCTCCCTCCATAGCCTTCTCCACTCAAATCCAAACACAGTAGAAAATAAAGAAGAACCCACTACTAGAGTGTCAATTCTTTCTGCAAAGGGTCTATTTGGATTAGGGGAAGAGGTGTAGAAAAATGGGGAGAAGAAAAATATCCACAGTTCACAGCTCTACTGCCCCCACTTTTCTCCACATCCAAACAACCCCAAACGGGATTCCCCACATTCAGATTCTTCTCCCCCCCTTACCATTTTCTCCCCACCCAAAGTAAATTCCACATTCCATTCTTCAAAAGAATTCATCACTACAGTCACATCAAGAACCCCACTGATCATGATCAAAAGACAAGGGTACCCCAGATTAGAAAACAAGGAGAAGAAGTAGTTTCTCCAAGAAATCCACAACTACATTGATATCACGACAGTGGAAGAAAATAAAGAAGAGATTAGTACCTTTGACGTTGCAGACTTGCAGGAATCGGTTCCCGGTCAGTAACTCGAGAGAGAACAATTGAGATTGCAGAGAGAGAAGAGAAGAGAAGACGTTCTCTACGCCTCGGATCGGGCGAAACAGAGATCGAAGAGAATGTGAGAGTGAGGGAAATGGGATTTTGAAGAGAGGACTTCGAAAAACTGGAAAGATAGGAACTCTAGCTCAGATGCAGGTATTTGTGTACAATGTTGTATGATTAGAATGGTAATATCAAGGAAAAGTTTGGAACATTAGGTTTTTATACCCTCAGAGGAAAGGATTGTTTTCAAAAATGAGAACGGAGAATTCTTTATGAGTGTGGCCCACCTTTGCTTCATCTGATCCGTTTATATCAACTGCCTATGTATTTTTATGTAATCAGCATGTACATTTTGGATTTAGTTGTATAAAGTATGTGCTTGAGCTTGATTGGGGGTGTTCATTAGATGGGTGAGGTTGTACAAACCATATTCAAGCCTAGCCCATTTAGTTATGGAGGCCTGTATAGAGCACATGGGCCTGAACGCAGGTTCAGGTGTAGCCCATTTCTTAAGTTTATACAATTGTAATGTTAAATATGTCAGATCAGCCTTGCCTAGTTGATAGTTGGGCCAAAAAGGTAAAAAATGCAGCCCACGGGCCTAAAAGAATAGTGTGGAAACCAGCCTAATGCAGGTTGGTCTTAGGTCGGGAGTGAAATTTCGAGTTAGGGCTTGCAAGAATTATGAGAATTTATATACATAGAGGATATACAAATTCTCAAATGTTGTTTCCCATTAAATTATTTACAAATGCGCAAGTACTACCCAGCATGTTGAATGCTAAAGTCCAGGGAATTTCAAAGGCCTTAGGTGGTTGGATTTTCTCAAATCAGGGATTTCCAAATACTCGGGGAACACCAATCTAAGAATCCCCTGGATATAGAACTACCGTTAGATGTTCTTCCAGACAAACAAGCCCTCTCCACCATGGACATGTGAATTACAAAGTCACTATCGAGTTTGGTTAAATTGGAACTGCCGCTCTTATTAGGGTACGTTTGGTATACAATATGTATAAACTGGTCAGTTGTGGGTTTGAATTTTCCTTGTCCCATCATACCCCACTTCATTTATAACTACTTTAGATATTTTACTAATGAACTTTAAAAGAATAAGTAGAGTATTCATAGATTGTCTAATTAGTAGAGTATTTTGGGGGGGGGGGGGGGGGGGGGGGGGTTTTAATATCGCAGGGGGTTTTTAATATCGCAAAGTTTTTGGCTGCAAGGTGAGGTCGGGCTGGCTCCCACCAAAGCCAAAGCCAAAGCCAAAGCCAACCCACGGCTGTTCCCAGTTTCTAATCCTTTCTGTCCCCTTCTGCTGTCACTTCAATCGCTAACAAGTTACCATCAAACTTGTCTTTGTGGATTGTCAGTTCTCCAAAAGCTCTCGTGCAAGTTGTGCCAAACTGATTTTTTATGCCAAAAAGATCCGGTGGCATCATCAATTTAAAGACTCAGTGTGTGGATTTGCTGCCTACTTCAAAGTTGGTTTCATAAAACATTAGAGGAAAGATGGGCTATCAACTGGCCACAGCTTTTTAAGTGCCAATCACTGGAGTAGGTGGGGTTGTGGGCCCTATTTGAAATGCAGTCTAATGATCATGACGATATGTTTCAATGAGTTCCATGTGGGCTCAGTCCTAGTCGATAACTAGACCCTTCCAAACCTAATGATGGACATGAATTGAGGTAAACCAAGTTTTCATTACAATCTATCAAATTTACCAGGTTAGAATAACTCGTGAAAAAAAATTTCCATTGCATGGCCGCAACAGCCAACAGTTACCTGATATGGATGACTTAAAATGCCATATGAAGATATTGTTTTCCTACCTTAATTAATGTTGGCCAATCCTCAGCTCCTTATTGAATTGTTAGGCTAAAGAATCACATTTAACTTCCATAGTTTTTTTCCTTTGATGTGATGAGACCAGTGGACCTCACCTAAATGCCGGGTGTCGCACATAAAACTTAATAGATGACCTGAAAAGGCCTTTTACCCTTAATTATAGGGGGCCAATCTACAATCATTTGTTCAGTTATTATGCTAAATAACCCCATTTACATAACACATGATGAACCCACCAACACTACGGGTAACATTTAGGACCTATCTGTTTGCTTGGAGTTGAATTCCTAATAATTTTAAAAAATGTATTATTAAAAGTGGCTAAAATCAAAGAAAACAGAGGTGAAGATCCATCGATGACCATCAAAAAAATTTCCTTTTAAAAAATGAACTATAGGGAGATGGGGGATGCAGTCAACACAGTAAATCAAATCCTAAGAAAGTCAGGATCACACCTATGTCTCCACCTTAGAATATATGTCCTTGATTCCTCACGTCTTTAATGATCCTTTGTTGTAAATAGTTTTACTATAAATTCCCTGTAATTCAATTCTATGCCAACAAATTGGCCCATGTGAGCTTTCATATTCACTTGATAGGACCAATAGACCCTACCCAAATTCCACTAGTCCTATTTTAAACTTATTAGATCACTAGAAATGTCATATGACCCATGATTTATTTTGCTTTTCTAAATTATAGTTGGCCAATCCACAACCACAAGCTCTTATCAAATGTTAGGCCAAATAGCTTCATCAACGTGATACATAATGAGCACATCAATAGGCTAAATAACTCCATCAACATGCCACATAATGAGCCCATCAACACCAAAGTCACTTTTAGTTTCCTTATTATTTGCTTATTTTAAACAGTGTTCATTAAAATGTTAAGTTCAACTCACATGCCTGTTATAAAGGACATGGGGCACAATAGATGGCCCACATTTTGGATGAGAAATGAAATACTTTTTTGCAAGAATAGGCCATATGACCATTTCAGTGATTTTCCTCTTTTGAAATTATCATACTGGGACATCTTCAACTGATTCCATTGAAAAACTGGTTCCATTGAAATATTATCAAGAGATATCATGGAAAGTATTTTATTCTGAGTTTCTCATGATTTTATCTTGAAATTTTAATTTTCCTAGTAATATTATATGCATATAATGATATTTTCAGGTATCGCCTTTTCAGGGATATATCGTGATATATTCAAAATATCGACTTTGTTCATGATCGTACATATAACTAACTACATCAATCATGATCAATGTTCTTAATTGCTCAATTAATTTTAGGAGATGCAGATTCTCAACTGTAGTTTGTCCGTTCAATGTAGCTTAATCCCACCATTGAACTCATGTGGCCTAATGAATAGATGGTTAAGATTGATAATGAGATTTCATCCTTGTAAATGATCATAATCATTGCACTGCATCGCTCAGATTATTCGCCAAATAACCACCTTAACTTCAAGGAGTGTCACTTGTATTCCAATCTGATCTCTTTCGATCCACTTGCTCAATCATTATTAAGTTTCTAGGGTCATAAATCCCTTTCTATCAAATGGAGTAGGAAGTACAAGATCAAAGGGAAAGAGACAAGGGCCATCACAATCTCTCCATTGGAACTGGTTGCCCACCTTAATAAATCAATACCTCGGAAAGGTGATGATCCAATCTAGTTCTAGATGCCAACTTTAAGACTCTTCAGTGCTCACCTTAATAATACTCCTTGCAAAATCTATCAAATAAGTTTGTTGGTGAATCATTATTGATCAACTATTTATTAATCAGAGTAAGTTCTTTAAACAAATTCAAAACTGATATTGGTTAAATCAATCAACCTCGTGAATACAATATTTAGTTCAACTTGGGGCCATCCCCATACGTTAACCAGGATTTCACTTCAGATCTTGGCTGCATTGGATTTAGAACAGAACAATCGGATCTGAGCCGCTTCAAGTCCTCAACCTTTAGTACACAAAGGGCCTGTTTGCCATGTCTGTGCTGAAATCCTAGAAATTCATAGTAAACATGGATTGTATTTAAGGAATATTATAGGGTTGAGGAATGTAGTATATAAGCGTAGGATTTTATTTACTGATGATGACAAGGAAACAATTTCCTACTAAAAGAGGGACTATTTATGGCCAGGACATGATGGAATTCGCCTATGCCCTTCATGTTTAGCCCCTCTGATAACAAGGCATGTCCTAAAATTGTTTGGAATTCAACATGGAGCAACTAGTTTTGAATAATGAAGAATCGGATGTTACGTTTTCTTAAGATCACGAACCCTGGAGAATTTCATGCTTTGGACAACTTTTCTGTTTAAAGTAATTTTTAGCATCCATATTGAGGACACCCACATCAACCCGGCCCACCTGCTGTGACCCATATTAGTGGCTTTGAAGCCATCAAGATTTGAGGGCTGAAGATCAAGGGATCAGGATGATGTGATGGGGCTGATTTTTTTATTTTATTTTTTTCATACCCTAGGTGCCAATGAGATCTTTACAAAACCAGTCCTCCCCATAGCCATGGTGGGTCTCACAGCCAGATCTGCACATAAGTTAGGTGCAGATGGTGCTAAACAGATTACTACTGTATAATTGTGTATTGAGTTCCATGACTGACTGAAATGTCTCCCAGATACAGGCTGAAACATTGGTATTGGATTCCATGACTGATTGAAATGTCTCCCAGATACACGCTGAAACATGATGAAGATGATTTATTAATCTAAATCCGATGGACATCTCATGGTATCTATATATCCAAACTTTATATTCTGATTGGGATAAAAAAAACAAAAACCCATTAAATATAGTTAGAAGAGCTCGATGGTCACAACATAATGCTACGAAGTGGGGAGCTACCCTTTGGCCTTTATTCACCCTTCCCCAGGCACCACCACCCTTATGCAGCAACTCTCTTGGAAGTAACCGAGTTGACAATTGTAGCGAATTCTGGACCCTGCAAGATCATAATTCAAAGCATTTCAGCACAGAAAGTAATATCAAGTATACACGTTCTTGAATATCAGAAGACCAACAAATACAGTTTCACGCATAGCCTGATGGTATACACACACTCTCCTGTAAGAATCTGGAATTCGTGTATTAGTGAGTCCTCTCCAAAATAATTAAAAAGAGCATGCAGTGGGTAAGGACTCAAGACTCAATCCTAACTGGATTGTTAGAATTCGGTCTAGTTACTCATCTCTTTGGAAAAACAGAGGACTCGTGAGACACTGTCTCCAAAAAGAGTTTTGGCGAGGCGAGCCAGTCGAGACTTGGTTGAAACAGTTGCTTATGCATGACGTGCTTAAAAAGGTTCGGCAAGACAGACAATCAAGAATCAGTTGACTCCGATGCTCACGCATGACATGGCAAACAACACTTGAGTAATCCACAAGGAGGGACCCTCTTATAGATGCTCTAGCCCATCAATCAGGGCAGACAACTCATCAAGCAGGCCACCATATAATAAACGAGTACGCAGTTTCAAGAGATTTGGGGAAAAGACCACTCTTAGCACACATATGAGGCGAACTGATACATGGACAAGTTCAAATTTCAGGCTAAATGATCTTCTTTGAGGGACTCACCCATGCATCACTCAAATATGGTGCAAATGTGAAATCAGCACATTTGAACATGTGGAAATGCGTGTGGGATGATCTGGGTGTATGTATCTGTAGAGAGAGGCTGTTTTTGTTAAGAACAACTAAAAATTTGGCAGCTCCAGAGGACCAGCAGTCATTATTCACTAGTCAAGATAACTAACTTCACAAGATGTCCAGTAAGCCCTTTTTTTCTAAATCGATGGAGAAAAACATCAAACTCCAGTTAACAGAAAAAGAAAAAGGCAAGATAATGTAGAAACGTGCACCAACATCAAACTTGTTGGCCATTAGGAAAGAAACAAGAAAAGGGTCTTGAACGACAAAGTTATGCTGGAGAAGGCCTGGAGCTACCTAATACAAGGTTGGCGAGCTCCTTAGAGGTGAAAAAGGAATACAGAAGAATAGCAAAAGGAGAGGTTACAAAAATGAAAAGAGGTTATGATGGGAAAAAAAGAAGAAATAAATCAGTGGTGAGATGGTCCCCACCTCAGTGGGGTTATGGACTTCAATGCAGACAGGGCAGCAAAGGAAAACGGCTCTAGTAAGTGCCTGTGTGCTTCATTGTTTATATTTTGATCATCATAACTGGAGTGCTTCATGAAGACAAGCTAAAACTGTTACTAGAAAAAATAGAAGAAAAACCTGTTACCAGAATTCATGGGACGTGGAAGATATTGAATCAAACGAAGATGAGATTTTGGAGATTGAAAGAGGTTCTTAACATTTTTAGTAGACATTTTTTGGGTCCATCAATGATAGAAGGTGATTCAGGAAAGATTCATTTTCACTTCTTTTTTCTTTTAATATGTTCTTTTTAACATTTTTCTAGGGTTGCATTTTGTACTTTCATGGATACAAAATATTTCACTTTTCATAGTATATGGTTTTTGCTTGAATGTAACTTTATCCACATTAATGAAAATCTGTGACCGATTAAAAGAAAAGCATAAATTGACTCTAAGCTCAGCCAAAGGCCGATTAGGCCAAATATATTCGAGCACGTCCAGCATTCAATACTAGTAAAATGGTGACTATTCTCTTTCTAGCCTATTGACAGTTTTTAATGGTATGAGAGCGGATGTAATTTCCTTCTTCCTTTCTACATCTTTCTGTTTGTTTTGTGTCTGTCCATTCATTCATACAGCTAATGCTCAAACCAGATAATAGTAGAGCAGACCAATCATAGTTGACGGGAAAACAAAAGACGAGATTAGAAAGAGATAGGGAATCAATCATAGAATGATTTAAAAACTCAATTATTAATTGAATTGAGCAATTCAAAGATGGTTTTAAGTTTTAATCATCATAACTTATTGTACTCTTTTAAAAGCATTATGCATCCTCAAGTTTCTGCACACAGCCAGATCAATTAACCTTGTTGGCAAACTCAAGCAATTTAACTTCATTGGGATCGTAAAGGTACAACATCAGCTAGGGAAGACCGGAAGAGTGTTGGCCATTAGAATCCTTTAGTTAATATTTTAATGTTGAATGGACAATACTTCTGTATGTAGTTGTCATGTAGTTACTTGTGCCCATTTGTGGAAGTGGTGACAAATAACAGTCAGGTGTAATGTAAGAAACCTGGACACACCACAATTGTCTATTATTAGTGGATGTATTGTGTGAACATGAAGCAAATTGATGTGTCTTCCATGAATATAAGTGCTCATAATTTATAAAACTTTTTCTCTAATAGTATAAACCAAAAACTCGGAATGGAGAAACAGAATTCATGCAGCCAACCCAACATTGTTGAGATAAGGCTTTGATGATGATGATTATAAACCAAAATTAATGAAGTCCTACAAATAATTGTGCAGTATTATTCACTTATACAATTAACATATTTTTCTGTGAAGTACGTACCTTCAAGGAAGCACCGCCAACAAGAAATCCATCAATATCTTCTTGCTTCGCCAGTTCAGCACAGTTGCTCCCATTTACAGACCCTGAAAATAGAAACGATGGATTTATTGCCAAAAAAGTTCAAAGAGGCCAGTTAACCAGACAAGTACTAGGATGCATTAAATAAAACGAATGCACAACAGAATGAAAGAACTTGGTGAGAACGAGTGAAGTATACTACACGAGTCAATAAAGAGTGGAGTAAGTGAAGTGCGAGCCGAGCTAAACCCATGAGGAGATGGAATTAGCTATGAGGTTCATAGACCTCACAGGTCCTATAAGAGAATGCGAGAAGGTCTGAGCTATAGGCATCCCTTCTGGGTAAATTAATATATTACAAGACATGAATGAAGGGGCAAGTTTAGTGGTCTTGAGAGCAGAGACGTCTTAGTCAAAATTGAAAATGACTTAACACCAGAGTGTAATAGACTTCCATGGGTAGGAGCTAAGATGATGGTTACTACATCCTACCATATCCTATATGAAATCCTAATAAAAAAAACTAAACTGGAATGGCTACACAAAAAGTGATCATAATAGTTCAGAAAAGTACGATAGCCTCCAGGTGAATGCCTATTTGCTTGGGTAGTAAGACCATCGACTATTGTACACAAACAGAAATGGCAGAAAGAAAAGACAACAAAACAAAAGGAGAACCAAAGAAGACATTTTATTAATTTTTTAATTTGGGCGCAGATTGGAAGTAAGCTTTTGGTAGGCACCCAATAGAATGATCATAGGTCCTGATACCCCTCATGCAATCCTATGAAAGGCATTATGTAGAAACTCTAGTGAGTCTAAGACTTCTAATTCTTGGCCTTCTAGTCCCTCAGATTATTCAACTTCAGGGTCTCAGCTTCTTGATAAGATCTTAAAATCCCTTGAAAATCTTTTAGGTGCATGAGAACAGTCATTGATTCCTTTTGGGAGTCCTCATCACCCCTATTTAGAGGGTTTGGACTTTGGACAAATATGGGTCCCTCCATATGCAAGAAACCCACTGTAATGGAGTTTCGACCAGAATGGAAAACTGTCAAAAGGAAGCCTCTGGGACTGCACCAGGTGTGGGATGCAGGTCGGTTTTTTCATTCTTTTCTCTGGCAAGGCCTAGATCCTTGTACCATAAGACGAAGTTCCCAAAAAAGTATTGAAACCCAGGATCTGCAAGTCCATGAGGAAAATGAAAGATAATAGAATATAAAATGTTTGTTCTCCAGCTGTGAAAGCAATCTCTCTGATGTTTGCTTAGAACCAAAAGGTAGATGCCCATGATGTTAGGTGCAAATGACCACCTTTACAAGTTCTTAGAAATTTTGATGCCTACAGCTACCAAGAACATAAGTTGCAAATGAATTACCTCCATATATAATACGTGTTTTAGATGCAACCTCTTCTGAGACATTCTTTTTTAGCCAATCACGAATGGCAACATGAACTTCCTGAGCCTGTTGTGGTGTGGCAACTTTACCTGTGCCAATGGCCCAAACAGGCTCATACGCAATAACTACATCATCCCAACCAGGCACATTATCTGCAAGCCAACACCAAATCCAAAGTCGAATTATCATTCAACAAAGTACTATAGATACACTCCAACCTTTAATACAGCAAAATAACAGAATAATCAACCTGCAAAAGCCTTCATCTGTTCAAAACAGACATCAAAAGTTTTCCCTCCTTCTCTTTCTTCTAATTTCTCTCCTATGCAAGCAATTACTTTAAGATTCTGGCTCAAGGCATAAGCAGCTTTCTTCCCAATAAACTGAGTACAGTAGGCTATCAAGTCAAATTTTGAATGAAAAGGTGCTGGTAAATAACATCGTTCCCAAGATACACCATCACTCCAACATTTGCCTTAGGTAAAGATTATGACCTTGACTATAGCAGAAATCACCAATCAGAATATATATATATATATATGTATGTATGTATGTATATATATGTACGCATATATATATATGTATATGTACGTATATTTATGTATACGTATGTATATATATATATATATATATAGGGCAAGGCTCTCCTAAGCTCAGGCTTAGGATAAGGTAAGCTCAAGTATGTGGTGGGGCCCACCTGGGGATCCACATGGGGATGGAGATGGGGGGATTTCAAGGACTCCCTGGGATCATCCTCTCTGCAAAAAAATCAGCCCCAACCATGATTTCTAATTTTCTATCAGTACACAATCGATCCAACAGTTCAGTAAATTCAGATCTGACCGAAAGTTGGTGGACATGTGCAGTTCAGGGGGGTTGTGTTTGCTCCATTTGGATGGACCAAGGGTGGGCCCCACAAGCGTGAGCTTACAGAATTTTATCCTAAGCTTGAGTTTAGGATTGCCAATATATATATATATATATATATAATGACTACAGCAGAAAACCATCCATGGGGATTAGTTCAGATTATTTACCTGATCATCTTCACCAATGACATGCCTCCGCTCAGAATGTCCAAGAATAACCCACTTGCAGCCGATATCTTTTAGTTGTTCCACACTAGACATGGGAAGCATGAACTTGATAATACCATGAAAATATTCTATTAAAGACTAAATGGAATGCTAAATTTCTTGAAAGTGCTTAATTCCTATGTAAAGTCCTTGAGAAAATGGAAACAATACCTGAACTGTGAAACTAAACTCCTTTACAGCATGTATTATTGGTCAAAATGTAATTTAAAAAAGAAAAGAAAAGAAAAGAAAAATGGTGGAAACTGGAAAGTCTTGCAGGAAATAATCTATAAAATTTAAAAACAAAAACAAAAAAATTGAGCTATTTGGAACTGCAGTAATCAGTATGCTGTAAGCAAAGAATGAAAGATGGTGTTATATGTGCATGTAAGAATCTGTGCGTCACAGTGTCAACAATAGAGGAGATACTGCTGATGAACAAAATTCAGTCAATAGTTATGGCCCAACTTCAAAAACATTCAAGGCTGTGTCCCTCACAGCTTGAGAGAGAGAGCTAGGCTACTACTTTCAATGCAATTTTATGAATCTGGAAGTACATCCATAAATATTCTTGACATTAGCCTGATTAGCGTAATCATCCTGCAGGCATCCTACTTGTTTGAAGACCTCACAAATGTGACATTCACGCTTGCGGCAACTAAAATTAGTGGTAGATCACTGGAGTATTCTGTGGATTCCCTTGTAAAACCACCTATTTTTTAATGTGAAACTTTCATAAAAGAAAGGGCTTAGCAGCACAAAAGGTATAAACTGATAAGCAAGCACATAACCACAGCCAAGCCAAAACAGCTAAAAGGAGTAACACAAAAAAACAACGCTAATGAAACACCCCTACAAGCCAAGAACAAAGACAAAAGGCTACAAGACAAAACCAGCCCAAAAGGGAGAACAAAGGACATCCATAAGTGACAGAAGAGTAAGCAACCTCCATGCAATTAGTAACATAAGATAAATGGAGATTCCACAAAAAGCAGAAAGAATTGAAACCCAAGAAGCGAAGGGGAATTTGATGTTTTCAATCAAGGCTTCGGTGAAAGATGATTTCCCATCAAAGCAACAGTGTTTCTTTCCAAATAAACCAAATGGCCACCGAGAAAGAAGATTTCCAGTCTTTTCCAGCCATGATGAGGAAGGAGAGATCAAGGCAAGTCAGTTTAAAGGACGTGATCCATCGTTTTTTCCGGTGCTAAGCACATAGGGCGTGCATTAACCACAATCCTTTTCCCTTGATGGAGGATATCCAAAGTGACAATACCTCCTCGCAGCACAAACCAGGCGGAAGGCAACCACCCTCAGAGGGGACTCTGCTTTCCAGATACCAAACACCAGGCTTGTCACAACGAGGCCTTTTGACAGGAACAAGAAGAAAGAAGGCCACAGTAAAGATCCATCTGGGGATAGAGCCCGTATCCTACTATTCTGACCATCCCCTGGAAAATAGACCTACCAAGAATATTCAAATGGGTTAAAAAACTTTTCTGATTCTAGGAGATGTCCCCTGAAAACGAGGCCCCAATTCACTTCATCGTCATTTCTAACCATGTGACTAATAAACTTAGCCTCACAAGTCATAATCCCTGACACATGAGAATAAGTTCAGAAATCTCTACCCAAGTATCCCACCAGAAACAGAATCCTCACTTGAGCCAACTCCTCAAGTACTATGATCTACAAGGGCTTCTTTAACTGAGATTGTAAAATCACTTGTCCCTAGTTAAAGACAGAATTGTAAAATTATTTGTCCCTAGTTAAAGCCAGATGTTTCTTGGTATGGAGGGATTACATTGGAATAGAGTGAGGTCTTCACACAAGTAGGACGCCCCATATGTAGGACATTTACAATTAGATCCATTAAGCTTCGTCTAAAGTTCTAGCCACGGAAATTACGAAGGCCATGGGCTACTTAGTGCAGAATAAAGTGGCTTGATCGGCGGTTATCAGAAATGTGGCTGTTATGGCAAATGAGGTCCATGACAATTGTTATAGTGTTAGCCTACATTAGAATGATCATCAAAACATGACTCAAGTAAAGTACAAACATATTGAGAAGTCTCTTCACACACAATTACTAGTAAGCAAAAGGTAAAGATCCCAAAACACATATAAATGATATCAAGACGAATATCTCACCCGAGATATACTTGAGAAGGAGACAATGCTTCTAAAGTATCTCTAAGATTCCTTTTTCCGAGTCATGTAGTTTTTGTACAAGCAAAGACTAGACTATCCAATGGGAACTCAGTGAAAGATAAAAAGAAGTTTGCTATAGTTGGTCTGCTCAGGTAATTCCTCAAGTCCATTTTCAGAACGCACTATCAACTGCTAAGCAGCTTTAGATAATTAAAAAACTACTATGAACAAAAACGTTACATCAAGGAAGTTACTGAAAGGTGTGGCTTATATTTCAAATGCCTAAGTAAAATTCTACATTTTCTGAAGCATTCAGGCTCAAACCTCCAAGCTCAACTTGGGGCAAGGCGTCCCAAAAATGACCCGGGCCTCAAGCTTGAAGAATAAATTGCTTTTGAGGTGTGCAATTCAATCACACTTGATGCAGCCTAGAACCTAGGGTCCCTCATACCTGACCCCAAAGATAAGTCTTACTAACCAACCAGAAAGGCCTACACTTAATTCCTTATTACCCTTTACAAGAGACTCGAACACACGCACCCATCCACCGTACTCCATGTCCCTAACCAGCTGAGAAACAACCAGGAATATAATTTAATGATTTTAATTGGGGCATACTTAATAGTTAATTCATCAATTATAACTCATGTTAGCATATACAGTAGATTAGGAAGCTTCTATTTTATATAATTTTAGAAGTTGTGGGAGTTTAAACTCGCATTTTTCAGAGGTGGGAAAAGTGTACGCATCATGACATGAAATTAGGTACCTAGGATGGTTGCCAATCGCCTATCCAATGAGCCCAAGATTGTGTTATTCTGGCATGACTTGAAGAAGTTGTAACTCATTGAGAGTGTGTAGACTAATTTCAAGTTCAAGAGTCCGTTATGCGTCTTTCTAGAAGTCTGAGTTTGATCTTATTTAGAAGTGAGTTGTGAAAAAACGAAGGAAAGACCCTAAAAGGCATGCTTTGAATCTTAAAGTTACACTTCACGCTTCGGGAAACAGGAACACCTTGCATCACATCTTAATGTTTTAAAAATCAGTCTCAATGCATTGGTTGTACTAAGGACGCGAGTGCCAGATGAATACATTTTTTTTTTATGGTGGCTGATGAATGCATTTGTTGGCAGTAAACAAAAAATGAATAGAATTTGAAAACAACTTGTATAAATTGCATTTCTCCCCTAAAGTGTATGAATTTCTTCTCCCTCCTTAATTTCTTGATTTCAATCTCCCTGGCAACAGAGAAAACAAGTGATCGGGACCATTTTCTTTATTAGTTGACAGATGCCAGAATTTACATATATTCCTAAGCAGATTTGATAATGAAAAATACCCATTTTAATTCAGAAAATTAGGGAAGAAGAGATATGAAGACTTCAAAAATCCAATGCATCTGTTTAAAAATTTTAGGTAGAACAGAGACCTGATCTCTCCAGTGAAAGCTCCACCCTTTCCAACCCAAGAGTTCTGAGCAGATATCTCAATCCGATCCGTCAATGAGTTCTTCACCTGATCAATGTACACAAATGGAGGAGCAACAACAACATCTGCATCATCAAGCATAAAAATGAAAATATTTTAGCAACATCTCCAAGATCGACCAACTTCCCTGTATCTCTATGGTTCCATGATAAGAAGCATGAAAAAGAGGTCAAGGGTTCAATGATTGGTACACCCTCTTCTTCATCAAAAAGTATTTCCAAGATTGCAACACTCTTCTGGATGCTCTTACAAATTTTAGATGCCTGTTTACATATGTTTCAATCATCTCCAATAACATTTTTTTATAACAGTAAAAAATTTATTGCACTCAAAAGACAAAAAAGAAGATACAAAGCTTAAAAAACCAAAACAGAAAAACGGCAATCAAATATCAAAAATCACAGAAGAGAGGAAAATATCAAAAATCATGTCCAATAACATGGCTAGATGACTTTCTAAAGTTGGTGTCTCCAAAGTCTCATTCCTCAGACTTCTCAACACCTTCCACTTAAATTGCATCTTCTATTTCTTCCACTTAATTTACATTTTGTATTTCTATCCTCCTCAAACTTTCAACACCTTCTGCTTAATTTGCATTTTCTATTTCTTTCACTTAATTGCATTTTATAATTTCTCTTCTTAAGCGGGTTCAAGTCATGTCATCATTCAAGAAGGAGAAGAATGTAGACACCAAAAAGGGGCAAGACCAAGTCAGAACAGAAAGGGGTAAGCAGTAAGTTAGCAGACTCAGGGAGAAGATACAGCAAAAATTGAAGAGATTGAATAAAAAAAAAAAACATGACTTAGCTTCCACAGATGGCCAAGAATGGCCCCAGGCGCCATGCAGGGCCATTCCAGTCCAAGGCACCATAAAGGATGGGAATTGCCCCCAGGCAACACGGGGGCCCACAAATGGTCCCAGACACCATGCAGGGTCATCTCTGAATGCCATGAACCACCCCCAAAGTTATAAGCACTCCCTCATTTTCCCATTTCAAGATCTGAATATTTTGGAGCAGAACCTAGAGCTCTGACTTAACTCAGACTTTGAGGTTTCATCCAGTGCACTTAGGGCTTCCGAAAACTGCAGTCCTTTGGAAATCCAACTGCAGGATCATGGATTTGAGGAGTGTTTGAGCTCCCTCCAATCCCAAAGCCCCACTAGATTTATGTGGGTTTGTACCAAAAGCATCGACAACCACTAGATAGCCCGAGAGCTTAGTGTCTTTACTCAGGAATAGCAGACCGAACAATTGTAAGCTTTTCTTATCCAGCAAACATCAATAAAAACCAAATCAAGTTTCCATTGAGCATTTCCTTTCTTATTTTTTTTGTGAACATTTTTCCTTCTATTCAAAAGAAAGAAAGGTCGCAAGTTGAACTCTCTGATAAAACATATAAAATTGGAGACAAATTTGACCTAGAGGCTAGAGTCACGAAGGCATATCACACAGCCACTTCAGCAGCATAAAACTAAATTACCATCACAGTTTTATATAAGTTGTCATTCCTGGAAATATATAAAAGATGTCATGTGGTCATTCACAAAGAACATAGAGATTGAAAGTTGTCATTGTAAGGGAGACTACTAAACAATCCCAGCATGATAGAGCACCATGGAGCCCCCTTTTGAAAGTGGAGCATTTCGGAGGAACGTTAAACTGAAATATTACCTCAAAAGAAAGGGAGCACTATCAACACATTCAAGTATGTAAATTTGACTTGATCCCTATAAAAACAGGTCTGTTCGAGAGTTCAAGTAAAGAAGCTCTTAAGTTTTGCATTCTCAGGAGTCGCGTTCTTGAAACCCTCACTCCTAGAATTTTTATATATGTTACTAGCATGTTCGGTTCATGGAAAGTTTACAATACCAAAAAAAAGAAGAAAAGAAAATAGAATTAGAAAAATATATGCATTATAAAAGAAAAAAGAGGATTTTACAGGAAAAATCCCGAAATTTGGACATACCTCGGAAAGGGTCCCTAAATATGGTGTTGTACTAACAAGGTCCATCAGGCCTTATTTTATTTTATTTTCAACTTTCATATGAGTGACGCTAGCGTCACTCGTGTCTGACGAGGGCGACGCTAGCGTCGCTCGTCTGAGCATCTCCTAATGTCTAGCATCACTCGTGTCTGACGAATGAGATGCTAGCGTCGCTCGTCAGAGCATCTCCTAATACCTTCCTCTTCCTCTCCTCCTCTATTTCTCCATCTCCTCCACACCATCTATTAGTGGGATTCATTCTTCTGACGGTGCATCCCTTGAAGCTAGTTTCAGCTCCCTAGCCGAAAACAACTCAAGCACATTGATTCCTTCGCTTTTAGAATAAGGGCCTAGTGAATCTGGAATACTAAAAAGGTTCATTATATCACTGAAACTCCCACCACTGAAACAAGAGAACTTGGTAGCCCTTTCAATAAAAACAGAGTTTTTTTGTAGGGGGGGGGGGGGGGTGGTTGTTGCTGAGAGAAGCTCTGTGGTAGGACCCAGTGTCAGTGTGCATAAACACACACCCTTTGGACATTGAATTTGGAAGGTTCCAGCCAATATCAAGTGGTTTTTTTATCCCTGATCTTGAAGATCCAGGACCTTAGTTCCTAAGGACTACACCATTGGATGTGCTCGTGCTGCTCTAAATGTTATGCTTGCTGAAACCTAGGTTTTGTGAGCTTTGGTGATACCATAGCTCAGGGCAAAATGAGTCAGCCATGGAAACAGATGAACCCATTGATGGATTTGTGATAGAACTGTCTGTAGGAACCAAGCTCGCAGATCGGTTGGTGAAACTGGCACCACTAAATCCCCAATCTGATGATATATTGTTATTAGATGTGTTGAAGTTTAAAGGATCATCACTTGCACTCTCCTCCAAGTAAATCCCTCTAGATTGTCTGTTTGGATTCACAACTATATGTGTGCAATGATTAATAGTGATGAACCTAAAATGTCTATTAAAGATGGAGTGGGGGAGATGGAGAAATAGGAGGAGGAGAGGAAGAAGAAGACATTAGGAGATGCTTTGACGAGCGACGCGAGCGTTGCCCATGCGTCGCCCATGGTGACGCTATCGTCACTCAGAAAAAAGTATAAAAAAATAAAAAAAAACTTGGCGGAAGACCTCGTTCATACTACAGAATATTTGGGGACCCTTTCCGAGAAATGTCCAAATTTTGGGACTTTTCCCGTAAAATCCTCAAGAAAAAACTTGGCTGAAGTAGACTTTGGGGCTTGATTGCTTGAAGAAAAAGATAATAGAAGAAAGACACATTTTAATACTTAAAGTCTAGCACCCACATCATTCATGATGGTCTTCCATCCATTATTTAGAGAAACGAGAATCGCAAAGTCAAGAAAAACTCTTTTGGTTAAAGGATATCTTTTCCATATTCATTGCCTCCATATTTTCTCTAAACAATGGATGAACAGCGTTAAATTAACATGATGTGAGTGAGAAGGATTAGATGTTAGAGTTTCATCATGCACGTGGAGAATCAATTCTCACTTTTCATTCACAAATGTTTTGTATCTTAGCTTAAAAGAGTTTTCAATGATGTCTTGCAAAACAAGCAAGAGAGAGAGAGACATCCCACCAATTCAAGTAAAAGAAAATAAGATTACAAAGGAATTCCCTTCAATAGTGTGTAAAATACAATTGGTGGGTGCCCCAGCCATGACCCATCAAGGTGATGGATAAGCAGTACAAATAATGTCATACAATGCATATCAGTGAAGCATATTTATGACTAAGCACTCAAAACTCCGCCTGCTAAACGATCAGCAAGTTACTTCTCTGAGCAAGAGGAGAGATGTCCTCACTGACCCAGAAGCTACACTCATCATTTCAGCATCACTCTGAGCAATAAATGAAGAAATAGGGTAAATAATATTGAAAAAGTGTTTTTCTCAAGGTTCTTTTTGTGATCACTCCCTTTGTCACGAACAGCAATCTCTATCCAATAAATGAATGGAAAAAGGAAAGACAACCGTTACTATAGGTACCTTCTAAACAGTCAGGTAAAATAAAAGACATTAGTTTCTAGGATCCACTCAAAAACAAAAAGTCCATCCATCTCTCTTGGATTGTAAAATTCAAAGATACAACAAAGTCTCATTAATAGTAAAAGTAGGATGAAACACTATCATGACAGAGTGATGTTATCTCACCAACATCAGCCTCAACCTTCGCACTATTCAAGTCAGAAACAAGCTTGCTGACGAAGTCTTTAGTCCCATTCTACAATAAAAGGAAAAAAAGGATGAAATTGCTTTAAAAAAAGAGATAAGCAAAGAAAGAACAACATTATCCACCAATACAAGAAGTCAAGAACAAATTTCAAAGTAAACAAAATGAAAGTGTGATAAACAAAATCAATTCAACCTTAAAAACCATCATAACACATACAAATATCAAGAAAACTTCAAAAACTATGTAATGTGGTAAGCCATTCATGTCAAAAGAGGGGGAAAAAGGATCAATACTCAATAGAAAATTATTCTCAGCCATCTGAGTGGAAGTTCAATAGAAGATGCATGCATGTAAGAACAAAGAAGATTTAAATCTGAGTGGCCAATTCTTAGGCTGCTATTCACAAGGAGTTTCACGGGGTTCATTGTACGGTGTTGTCAGCTTATGTTTTTGTCAAGGTTAGGTATGTTTCTAAACCATGCATATTCTGGTTCCATCCTTTAAATGGATTTCCAGAAATTTAGTTTAAGCTGGATATGGAGGTTTGCATTAAGAAAGAACTGGAAGCCAAAATTAAAAAGTTATTCAAGGCCATTGGGAGGGAACGCATGGAACAAAGTTAGAGTTACAGCATGGTGGGCTGCAGGGAACTTAAGAAGCTGGGTGCATTAGTGGCTTCTGTGGAGGGATATCCTTATTGTATCCAATGAGCTTTATCTTCTACTTCGTACACTTGGAGATTGGTGGAACAGATTGAGGAAATTCATTCAATATCAAGGGAGGGCCAATTTTTGTTGCTTTCATATCATCCATGGCGCTAATTAGGAGGGCCAATTTTTGCTTCTCTCATACCGTCCATGACACTAATTAGGAGGCAGCTTGATTAGCTATGGATGGGGCTTAATGGAGATGGTTTGTTGCATGTACATAAAGTTTATGCGTGTTAAAGTAATCATAGTCTTTCAGAAAAAAAAATTGATAAAAATAAATTTTCACTGCTAAGCTAAAAGTGTTTTGGGGTTGTTTGCCTTTTAACGCATGGTATAGGAAAATTGGCTTACATAAGCAAATATTACATATGTGAAGCGTGTTACCATGTTTTTCAAAATCACCATTTTCACAAGTAAATGAGCACATCCAACGGTTTTAGATGTGCTCGGATTTTTTTACGGATTTCACAAATTTCTCAAAACCACAACAATTTAAGATATGAAACTAACTGTCCTGATGCTTATTGTTGATATGAAAATATGCGGTTAGGATCATCAATTTGGGGCACACCAAAATGCAGAAAATTAAATCTATAAGTAGGTTTTTTTTTTTTTTTTACGTTTTTCAAAAATTTCTCCAAATCTATGAAGATTTAAGGTATGAAATTAAATGACTAGGGGTTTATTAGATCAATAAAGAGGATAGATGGGTGGGATCAGAATTTGAGGCCACAAGCGTGCAAAAAGAATAAAAAATGTGGTTGAAGGGATTCAAACCTTCAGATTTTCCAAGCAATACAACCTACACCACCACTTAGCTATAGTTACATATGTAACCATTTACCACCTCCTTGTTATGTAAATGAGAGGCTGAAAATGGTCTCATTTACACACCATTTTCACAACTCATTTAAGCACCACATACATAACATAAGTATTACGCATGTGCATCATTAACATATGAAATGAGTACAAACAAACGACCCCTTTACAAATATAAGACTACAAGTTCTATTAACATGGCAAAATGACACTAAAGAGAAGAACATATTGCATTCAATGAAACCATTGCTAAAAATTAAAGCACGATAATGAATTAAGAAAAATAATAAAATAATGCCTAAGCAAAGCATACTTACACACTTCCAGTTGCCGCCAACAAAAAACTGCAACCACAAGCCAAAAGAAGGATCAAGAAAGTGTTGAAAGAAAAGAGTGACTGAGACTTAAAATCGTAAAACATACTAGAAAAAGACGCAAACACAATTGTCTCCTTGTGCACCTAGCCAAGGATGATATGTAGACATACAAAGGCAGTATTAATGTACCACAAAATGACAATTAAATAAAGAGGACAGGATTCAACCACTATAACAAGAAAAACCTGAACAAATTTCATATAACAATATTACATGCACAAGTTTTTGAAAACTTTTATAATGTTTTAACCTTCTTTTCATCATAGAATGTAGTTCAAAAGTAACTGTCAAAAAAATAGAATGCCTGATATTTTAGCTAAACAAGGGGCAGATAGGAATATCCCATCTGCAGCTTCAATTATGTAATTGTCGCCTGGATATAATGCTCTTATACCTGGTGGGTATGTGTCTCTTTGCTGTTGTTTGGATCCTTCCTCATTTTAATCTAATTTTATCTGTTACTGATAAATAAAAAATAAAAAAAAAATTGTGCCCATTCTCTATACCTTCAAAAAGGGAAACTTCTAACAAACAAAGAAAACCCACTTTGAGATTCGCGAGAAGATTAAAAACAAGTGCATAAATCTTTCTATTAGCTTCCTAAGTAACTGACCCAAATCCCCCTTCCAAACATAACATTGCATTAGTGTTACCAATCACTGTAAAAAAATATAAGCAATGTTTAAAAAACATCATAATCTTTTCTGAACATTAACAAAATCGGAATGTCACCTAAAAACTGCAATATCATTGGAATAAAATGCTAAAAAAAGTAAAACTCGTACTAAAAAGAAAGCATTTTTAAGATCAACTTCTATTTGTTTTACAAGATTCCGTATGTTTAGTTGCTTCAAGAGTAATTTACATTCCACATCATCTGAAATTCTCCGAAGCAGATACGAAATACGAATCCAAGTTATCAATCTCTCTCGAATCTGAAGAAAAGACAGTACCTTTCCGGATCCGGCCATGGAGACGACTCCTCTGCAAGGCCTTCGAGTGCTGGAAAAGCGGAGATGGGAGTCGATCTGGCGCTGGAATAGAAGGTGAGAAGGAGAAGGGTCGAGTTTCAAACAGAGGCGGCGCAATCCAGAGAACTGAGATGATAAGGAAGATGTGGGTGAGCAAAACGAGGTAGCCATTGAAGGAAGCAGAGATTTTTCTTCTTATCCGGTATGGATTCTTCCCAAAACAATCGAATACCAGAAGAAGAAGACGGGGTTGATCTGGATTGGATGGAGAGAAATTTGGGAGAAGGGAAAATCTAGTGTGGTTGTATGGTGCGAATGACGGTTGGTAGGTTCGAATACTTTTATGTGGAAAAGGACAGATAGGGAAAGAGTCGGTGCTATCTGCACGGCAGACTAACACGAAACATAGGGATTTAAACGGGTCCCGTCCGGTCCATGGTGTACCGAACCCGGACAACTAGAGAGAGTGGAATCAGACCCGGATCCTCGGAAATGAAACCGAAACCAAAAGCAGAACAATACATGGGATGGGTGCGGATCCGAATCTAGGTCTAAGTAGAAAATACTATAGAAAAAAATTTAATTTTTGGGAGAGATTCTAAAAATTAAGGGTGCGTTTGTACGGAGTGAGGAATACGGCCTCGATAGAATTCTTGGTGCCCATTTTTCCTTGGTGTCAGAAAGCCATGACATTAGTAATCCATGGTATCATTTTTTAAGCATTTGGTGCAGCTAAGAAAATAGGCTCGAATTCTGCATATGTGTTGTTTCGTGCAACAACAAATTCCTCATTGATTCCTATATATTGGTGTTTGGTGCAACATTTTGCTGAGTCGGAAAATAACTTCATGCTTACAAAAATGATTTAAATTTATATAAAAGATTTGTTATCTCCACACATGACAATCTGAGCTAGATTAATCAAATTCTGTGGGACTATTAAAGAATAACTTAAACATTAATTGCGTTTAATTTTCTCCCTATAAAATTATGCTGATCCAGCGGACCCATTCCATGAAGCAACCCCACTCTATTAAGCAATTGACCTAGTCCACAAACCCACCTCTGCAGCTAACCTAACCTTAATGCACATAAATAAAGATCATATACACCACAAAGGATTTAATTCAGTCAGGGCTCATGTTCCAACCCAAAAATAACATGTTTCGGTCCACACTAGGCAACAGGCAGCAAGCAATGATTATTCATGATCTTTTTGAGTTAGCACACTACTATGACCACCCATTTTACACAAATAGAAACTTTGATTGTCAGAAGTTTTTATAAAGAAAATGTGAAGGAAAGCCAAAGTTGAGAGTGAGATGACAGTCATGCATGGGCACCACACATGAAACAATATGTTTTTTTTTTTTTTAAGTTGTATTGATTAGCAAAAATCAAGGCATGCGGTGAATGCAATCCCAATTTATAGCATCATCAAATAGAAAGACCCACTCCTGAAGAGCAACAACAAATGGACAAATAAAAACTATGCCTAAGTTAGACTTTGTGCTTGAATTACAAAGTCAGTAGCAATAAGTTGGCTGTACACCAATTGACTAAGCCTAATTTTGGGTGGAAATCTTTATAGGAATGAACAACCAGCCAAAGGTAGAAGCTGAAGGAAGAAAGAGCTTGAGCTTATAGTTTTCCTTTCACTTTTCAAAACTTCATTCAACTATTCCCACAATACAATTTGTGCTATGTTTCCTTCTTTAAATATACCACCACATTAACAAAAGAATAACAATAATAAAAATTGAGACATTATGAAAATGTAACAATCATTCCATTCACATAAGTCTTACAAGTGTAACATAACTATAGTAAGTACTATACATTCCATTCCATTCCACAATACAAACAACCTTTTCCTTAAAACTATTACATTCAAAATGTGCACGACTTTATATAAGATAAACTTGAACACTTCATTTCTTCCTCGATGCCAAACTTCAGTCTAGATTTGATGCATTCAGAATCTGTCACAACAAAGAAATTCATAATTTAGATTTTGTATACAACAAAGAGATTTATAAATAAATTTAATTTCATGTTTTTAAAATAATGGCCAACCTTCTCATAATAAATAATGTATAACTGACATGAAATTGGATTGCCGGACAGCTTATTAAATTACCTCTGTCATATTTACTAAAGTTAAGTTATAACGTGTTTTACAATAAGGTGTCGGGTATGGACAGATCTTGACAGTACTTTAAAAACACGAAATTAAACACATTTACTAAAGTTGAGTTATAACCTGTTTTACAACAGTCAGAATAACAAGTAGAACTACATTGCTATGGTTCAAATCAATAACTTCACCTCGTTCACACAAATATGCACTTCAGTTTCTCCTGCAAAATCAGTTCATGCACACTATAAAAAGTTCTAAGATTTGAATATTGTATACAAGACTTTGATTTTATAAATAAATGAAAAGTAAAATAAATGGAGATAAAAAAAATTAATCTTTGTTGATACATATGTGCCTAAAGAGTCCATATTTTACTGTAAATATGAATAAAAGCTGTATAGTGTGGTCATTCTGAAACCTAACCAAATGTAAAGACAATCATGTCAACTTGAAGCATCCTATAGGCACCAAACAACGCAATCTTTACATCAAATTATTTTCTCATAATGAATAAAGTAGTAGTTTCTAAGTTGAGAAGCAAGGCCAGAATCACTTTAAGACAATATTACATTCAACACATAAGATGCTTTTAGCTTGTTGTACAAATAATAGTAGAAAGTAAAAAGGCAATGTAAGGGACCTCTGAGCAAACTTTTCAACTTTGTTAGGAGCATCCACAAATGTTGTATCACTCTCCACCCATTCCCTTAATCAAAAGCAGAGTAAACATGAGCACTTTTAGAATATCTTGATAGAATGGGCGGTCATTCGAATCATAACACCCTCTAGTAGTTTCTTCTGTGATTTTCAATATGACAATTCAGTAAAAAAAGTTGTGCAGAAAGCACATGACTACACCAACAGCCAATATGGCATGTCAGAAGTTTTAAAAAAAATTAAAAGAATATCAGAAATGCCTACCACTCGGAAATTTCCACACAGAGTATCAACTCAATTAACAATAAGAACGAAACTCATCATCCAGTGAGCCTAAACACAAAGAGGCAAACAACCCATTCACAGACTGCAAATGGCGTCTTTGGCAACATACCCTCATTCATAGTGGGTCTCGCCAAAGGATATTTTTCATTCTATATATAGAGCACCAGGTCAACCAACACTCTTTCTAATAACATAAAACAACAGCTGAATCCACTTTTCCGTCATATTTTAAACGGTTGAAATCACCATACTTCTCCATAGGAAGCAAACATCAATGAGCCATTTATTATATATGTAATATATGTAATATGGGTTGGCAATGGTTTTGTTGAAGCTCTCGATGTTTCAATCAGCTTGAAATTAGATTCACGTCACATAAACAAAATCCAATTTCTGTATCTTTTCTTATTGACAATTGTTAATACATATAGCTGAGCCAAAGTATTAATATAAACATTCGTCAAGAGAACTTGAAATCACAAGGATAGAGGCAATACCAATGGAGCGAATCCAACTGCAAAATTCTGCTTTTCTTAACCTATATACTTTCAAAACATGATAATAACACTATAGCCTCTCCTTTCAATCCAAAATTCCAATACATAAACAAAGAGGCCTTACAACCACAAATACCAAAATTAGTCGTAGATCAAGAATAATACTACTTACAATGTATAATAATAATAAATAAATGAGTAAAGCATAATACAGAAAATCTAAGGATAGAAGCAAGCCTCAAAACAATTGTTAACCAGTTATCTTTCATCCCAAATTTGTTGTGCAATATCATCACGCAAGTTGGCTGCAAACTCCTTATCCAAATTACTTGCTTATGGTGTAGCAAGCGTTTCATCATCTATTCCATGCAATTCTCCATCATTATAGTTTAAACTCTCGTCTATATTCTCCCCGAACAACTCATCCACCCCATCCAACTTACGTATAAAATTGTGAAGCACACATGTTGCAACCACTATCTTTGCTTGTGTCTTCAATGGATAATGTGAACCAACTTTAAGGATGGAAAACTATGACTTCAACACTGCGAAGGTCCGCTCGACCACATTACGTAATTTTGAATGTCGCAAATTATAAAGTACTTTTGGCGTTCTAGGTGCATTTGTAGAGTACTCTTTTGGATGATATCGTACTCCACAATAGGGTGTAAGGAAACCATGTGCATTTGCATAACCAGCATCAACGAGATAGTCCTTTCATACAAAATAAATTTATAAATGATCAAACTCATAATGGACTAAAAGATATAGAAAAGTGTGTAAGTACAAAACAAATTATTATAATTAAACAATGCATTACCTACTGGAACTTTCGATCTATTGTGTGGCCTTGTATAAATTGCATCTTGTAAAATTCTCGAATAAGAAGCAGAACCTTCCCAACCAACTAATACATAACTAAACCGGATATCAAATGATACAACACACATTACATTTTGTGAAATCCACCCCTTCCTGCTGCAATAATGAACCTGATCGTCCATGCATACAATAGCAGGAACATGTGTCCCATCTATTGCTCCAACACAATCCTAGCATAAACAAGTTAGTTAAAATAAATTTTGTTGAAGTACATAACAAATAAGTTAAAACAAATTCGTCACAAAGTACCTTGAAGTAAAGATAGTATATGGACTTTGAGCTGATTTCGAGTGGAGTATCTTGAGTTGGTGGGGTAATATAATGTTTACTAAGCATGACAATGGCATTGAGAACCTTATTGAAGTATCTGCTTATAGTTTCCCCAGAATGTTGGAAACGATTTTGCATCACACAATTGTGCACATTGTGACCTACGGTATCAAGAAAAATTGCTACTTGCTCCTCGACGCTGACATTTCATGAATCACATAATATATGTCGACTCCTTAATTCATCACAAAGTCGTAACCAGCAACTAGTATTCATTCTCAATATATTAAAGGATACTCGTTCATGCTCAATTATCATTTCATTCACAAAACCATTACCTGATAGACTAGATTCATGGACCTTATTTCTAATGCCATAAGAATAATAATATCCAATGACACATATCAAGGCCACAGATTGAAACAAAATGAAACAACTCCGCAATAATAAACTATTATCCATCGTCAACAATAAAATAAAAGCATGGTGCAAAACTAGAGTTATCCTAAGCAGCATATATAGCATATGATTAGTTATAAAGTCTTCATAAAGGTACTACAACCCAAAATCAGTTTAAAATGTAAGTTAGTCTTAGATATCATCATCACAGTTTCAACAAAATGTTAGTCATAATATAATGTGATCATCATCATTCTTGTCCGAGCTCCACCAGCAACCATCCCTTACAAGACAAGGGACCCAATGCCATGAATGTCTCCCTCTTAGCCCCAATCTCAAGGATTCACAGCACCTTGTAATAAACAGAATCATCCAATTCAAGCTCATCCAGTACCTCAATACACTTCAACATAGGCTGATGCTCGCCTGAGCGTTTGTTGGCATATTCAGTAATTGCACTTGCAATGGTTTCAACGGCACCTACTAATGCTAATCCTATGTTTGAACGATTCTTTGCCAAGTGACGAGAGGTTGAGGGGATGACGGTATTAGTTAGAGTTCGCTTGTTACCCATGGAGAAATCATCATCATGAAGTTCCATGTCTCCTTCAATCATGGGTTCCTCATGATCCTTTGCATCCTCATTATCAGTCACAAAATTAGGGTCATTAGCCGCAAAACTTTCCCTCCCATCAGTGACGCTGTCTCCAAAAATCTCAGCCAACATATATAGTAATCTGGTAATATTCTAGTCCAATAAGATGCAACATTTGGATGTGCCTGCAACAATATTAGTTTTAAATATAATTTATATAAGATTATGCAATATAATATATAAACTAATGCAATTAAATTTGAACTTACCGCTAGATAATCGTCCCACACAGGACCCTCCGTTGTCACCATTTTTCGAGTCTTGCACCACCCAAACCCACTTAAATTTAATAAGTTATTCATCACAGCATACGTTTTTTTCAATGTCATGAAACGATTTTTAAGTTTATCTTTACTAAAACTTGCACCATAAATCTTCATTTCTTTCGCGATTTCATTCCAACCTTTCGTAGTGTAGCCACCTTTTATGGATCGACCTGCCTTGGATTGTTCTACCATTATTTGCAAGAGGATTTCATCATGGACAAATGTCCACTTCATATTCCGTTTCTCTTTGTCCCCACCTTGCGGCACCAATCAATTACATTCATTTCCATTTTGACCATCCATCCCTACAGAAACCATTCTCATTATTGTTTCTCATCATTCCATCCAAAAGCGTAACTCAAATGACAATTTCGTATCAAAGAATAATACGATTTATGTGAAAAAAAATGATAATCATGTATATGTAGGATGTTGTTGAATTATTATCTTAAACAAATGAAGATATGAGGCTGCAACAATCAAACAAATTATTTCATGTTTACCTTTAGGAAATCATAGTTCATTTGCCTATAATTTGATTTACTTGGCTATGATCAAAGTAGTATTATATATAGTTTGGATTAAACGGGAGGCTCTCTCGTCAAGTTAGTTCAGTGTAAGTGAAGGCTATCTAAATTCAAAAAACGAGAGGATTCTAACTCTCAACTATTTCATTTATTTAAATTATATGTCTACAAAAATTCTCAACTGAATTGTATTCTCCAAATTCTAGACCAATCAAAATAATAATAATGATGCCATGAAGTATGCAATTGCCACAAATATGGCCAACAATTTTAGAATTTAGATTCTTTTAAACAAAATCATAGAAAAAGTTAAGATTCAAATATCCAGAAGATATATGTATATTGAGCAACCACAAGACACAAGGAATTCTTCATGATGGTTTTACACAAAAAATAGGTGAAAAAATTAAGAATGAGCCTGTCATCATAATGGTCAAAATCCATTGCTTAACATACAAAGAGGCACCAAAACTAATACAATTTTCATGATGAACAGTACTATTAAGAACACATCATAGCTTATAAAATGCCGGTAGTCTCATGCAATTAATAGATTATAAAATGAATATTAACACAAACACTTTCCAAACCTTAACACAAAAAAGGATGCCAAAATATGATGTTACCCCACCTCTATGTCAGTCATAAACATGAATCTATCTAATGAGGCCATCCTAAAGTTAAAAAAAAATTAAAACTAAAAAAATAAAGAAAAAGATGCAGAGGAAACTATGTCATTCCATATATTTTCAGGTTCTTCAACTGGTCTCATTGAGCCATTGCTCTGAAAACCTGGGTCTGACAATATTTTCAAATTCTTCAATTGGTATTTGGCTCATCTCATATGCTCTAAAAATTTTTTTTTTTTTTTGCTCATGCCATGTCCTGCTGGTTGTAGCGTCTCTTCTTCTTTCTTTTTCTTTTTTTTCTCATTTCAGTTCTACTACTCTATTTAGGGAATATGTTTTGGTAGGCTATTTTGGCCAAAACACCTATACTAGCAACACGATGGTGTTGCATAGCGCTTTGTTTCAGATTTAATAAAATCCCTTTCAAAAAAAAATAATAATAATAACTGAGAGAACCAAATTTCATAGGGTATTGGGAAATCTGAAAAATGAGAACCGAATTTCATAGTGTTTTGGGAAATATGAAGAGAACCCTATGAACCAGGTCTTACAAATCTCATAGGGTTTCCAGAAATCTAAAAAATCAGTTTTGGAAAATCTCCTTTGTACTAGAACTCCCACAAAATCTTCTGAAAAACCTCACAAATCTAGGGTTCTGGAAAGATTGAAAACATTGGGTCTCATTAAGTCAAAGACAAGAGGGACAAGGTGTTAGAAATCCCAAGCATCTCATATGGTTCTGAAAATAGAAATCTCATATGGTTCTAAAAAATATCACAAATTTGAGTTTCATTCAGTCAGAGATGATGAACAAGTCCTTTGGTAGAAAGAAACTACCAAGGCCCTTTGAGTAAGAGGACAGAGACGATGAAAAAGAAACAAAGGGGAAGAGCCATACTTGATTTGAAGATGAGATCAAAGGAGGAAGCTTCAGAATGAGATCGATGGAGAGGACAGTGCATAACTTGTTGGTCGAAGAAAGTGTGCTTTTTCCGTCAAAAGAAATGACCTTTTATACAAGCAACTCATCTTGCACGGAAAGACCTTTCTGAAGGAGCTAGATGAGATTTCTGAATCTCCTCCATCACGGAAAAGCAATCAGGATTCAAGGACGCTTTTTTGGCGAAAATCCCACACCGAACACTGCTCCCCGGTTTCGTCGAGGAAGGACATCCGGGTTCACTGGTCCAAATCAAGGTAGAACCGAAGCTAGACCCATTTAGGTCACTAGTCAAGAAAATGAGCTAGATTCCAACCCATTTACTTATCGAAGCATAAATAAAAATAAAAATCCGATTTTTAACGAGTCAGAATCTCCTAATAATTGGAGAGTTGGAGACCCATTTACATCCCTAACGAAACATATGCATGTAGAGGGTTGTGACTTGGGTTGGGCCAAACCCGATCTCGAATGGCATGGTTGGACCTAAACTAGAGTTTGGGTTAGTCTGGTTTGGTTTGGGTTGGGTTCCAGGTTGAGATTGGGCCTTGATTTTTAAGTCCACTTAAGATTTGGGTCAGGCTTGGCCTTAGACGTAGGTACCCTAATTCTACGACCTGGTTGCCTGTTGGGCTTTCTCATATTGAGCAGTTTTATTGTAAAATTAAGTCCCTTTCCATTTTTTTTGTATTGAGTGCCATCTTGAATAAATAATTCACACTCATCTCAAACCCAATGTCCCCCACCCCACAAAATAGCGCCAATACCAACGCATAATGATTTGAGCATCAACCACCATTGGATTTAGTTGGAAAAATAATTGCACTTAAAAATCAGTATATTTCAAGCTTTGTAACCGAGTTTGGGGATTATCAAATCAGATTGATATTTGGCAGATCTTTATCTTTAATGTACCTTGCGTGCATAATCTACCCCATACTAAGTAGACCCACAATTATCAATCCAGCCCTCAAATAAGGGCTACGGCCTAGCCCGGCACGTGAAAAAGGCCTTTAAATGAGGGTTTTTATTTGTAAGAAAAAACTCGAGGGCTGAGCTTGGTTTGCTTTATATAATTTGTTTGTGTATATATATAGATCTTTAAATTATATTAAAATGCCTCTTTTTAGGAATTTTTTGGGGCTTTATATTGCAAAGCTTTGTAAATCTTTTATTTTTTAGGATAAGAAATAAAATATATATGAAATATATTGCTCTTACACCTATGAAATGAATCTATGTTTGATGATTGGTATTTGACATTTTCGATATCGTTTTGTTCTAACACGTCTCGTTGTTTAAAAATTAAAAAGAAAAGGATGCTTTAATTGCTTGTTCCCTGCATATTGCTTGTTTATGTGCATAGAGGGGTCGTTTCTCTTTGTTTCTGTGCATGAAAATTGAATGCCCCATCATAGTGTTTTTGTAGTAACCGGCAAAAATGTTGTCCATTTTTCTTCTTTTCTTTTTCAGTTTTGTTGACATACTCTATTTCTATTATTTCTATTTTTAGTTGCTACAATTGCTTTTTCTTTTTTTTAATATAATAGGGTTTATTAGATGGGAAAGTCAAAATAGTTGATCCCAGGTCCTAAGAAGGCAGTGCTTCTCCATGAATTAACTCACAACACTTTAACACAACATATGCAATGTCTGGTGGGGTGATTGGTTGGTTGGTGTACGTTACAATCATTCTCCTATACACAGTAACATCAATGAGATCAACATCCATTTACGAGTCAATGTGTGATTTTATTAAATGAGGAAGCGACATGGTTTGCATCCCATCATTCGACCTTGTGATAAAACATGCGGTGCACATACTTCCTCTAACCCTATGTTTGGGAAGGGGGAGGAAAGGGGAGGGAAAATATGAGGGGAAAGGAAAATGGAGGGGAGGGGAGGGGAGGGAAAATTATTTTTTCCTTCTCTTATTTGGGAAGTAGGGGAGGGGAGGGAAATCCCCTCTTTCCCTCATTCTTTCCCCCCAATTTTGAAGGAAAAATTTGGGGGCTAATTCCCCTCCCCCATTTTCCCTCCCCCCTTTCCAAACAACCCCCATTTCCACTTTCCCTCCATTTTCCCCTCCTTTTTTTCCTTCCCCTCATTTTACCCCCATCCCAAACATAGGATAAGAGAGGAAAATATCATTGTTTGATCTCCCCCACCCACTTCGATGCCCCAAAAGGTACTTTTTAACTTGGTTAATGCTCGATTGACATTTGATGCTGTATGGCAGTTTAAAGGGAAAAAAATAAGACAAATAATGTTTTTCTTTTCTTTCTTTTGTTATTTGAAGCCTGGGGCTTAATTCGATCTACAATGATAAGGTAAAGGCCTAAGTAGTGCGAACATTTACAAGGGATTTGGCTTGGTGTTGAGTTCATGAATTTGTATATTTATGCATCATTTTAGGATGAATTAGGGGTTTTATTTGGTGAATTACATCATTATTCATTTAATTCCATCATCTCATGCATTTTCACCTAGAAACCTGAACTTTTATATTTTTCATATATTTTCTGCATTAATTTAGAACATTATGCAATTTTTCTTCGAAGAGTCCCAGTTGGAGTAAAACTCTATCCGGATGGGTCCCACTTCAATATGGGCTCTTTTGTGTTTGATGTGTTGAATTAGAATGTGCAGAAAATGAGAATTGCAGGCCTCTGTCACGGAACCACTTTCAAGCATACATAGTCATCCTGGGCCCTACATTGCTAAATTGAAGCTTAAAAAGAAGTAAATTGAATAATTCACCACGTGGACCCCACATACAAGCCATGTGCAAATCAATGAAAGGAGGGGTCCACTCATCATGTCAATTGAAGAGTCCTAACTACAGTAGAAGACTTCTCGTAGGGCCCACTGTTCAAGCAGATGAAATGTCCCACATGCCAGGGTCCGCAGTTGTTGCAGACTTGAAACTATTAATGGATAATTCAAAGAGTAAAAGTTTGATTGAATAAAAGAAGAAGAGTTTGAATCATCCACATCTGATATCCTTTCAAAAATGAAAGTTGTGCAGAGATAGAGTTCATTGCAAATCAGATTTTAAAAGTTAATCCCGTTTTTCTCAGGATAACTCATCTTCAAATGACCATAACTTTCAATCCGACCGTCGAATCGATGTAATTTACCTACTGTTGGAAAGCTTATTCAGAGTAGATGTCCGTGGACCTCAAGATTGTGCAAATCAAAGCTAAATCGACAAAGTTATGGGCCCGGAGATTTTCATATTCATTTTTAGACGGGATTGCACTAAAATCCACACCGTTGATAATCCATTGCTGCATATCCCTTGTGGGACCCGATCTGAAGATTAGCCAAGCCATCCAGAGGTTTTCAAAAGCTTCCATCTCATTCAAATTCAAAAAGGATAAAGAGATATACCTTATCAATGAAGATAAACCAAATCTGCAGAGAAGGTGTCCAGATTCAATGTATCTGTAAGATAACCGGGAATTATAAAAGGAACCAAAAGAAACATACGAGATACATTGCAGTGGGCCCCTATCAAGAGGGAGCCCACTAAAACCCCCCACTTGGACGTCCACTACTCTCTCTCTCTCCTCTCTCTCTTCTTTTCCTAATTAATAGAATTAGGGATATTTTTGGGTATTCTGGAGCCCTGTTCCAGAACTAGGTTAGAAGAGTGTGAGAGAAGATTGTAATTGCTATGAAGTTCTCAATGAAAATCACATCTTTTGCAATGGAGGAGTAGATCCCTGGATCAGAGTATCAGATGAAGTTAAGTTTTTCTTATCATTAATCTATGTGATATTTCTGTCTCTTGCGTATTAATTATAATAATAAATCTGCCTTCTGTCATTGACAACCTATGCTATTTAATTTTTTTATTTGAACAATGCTTTAATCATGTATGTTTTCTTAATAGATTATTCTTAGATTGAAATTCTTTGATAATCTATCTTTGATTAATATGTGATATTTAGTTAAGTTCATAATTTCATTAGGTGAAGGGGATTTTTGCCTTAAATAAATTGTGGAAAATTGTGCTCTTTGATAGACAAATTATCCGAATCAGAAACATTGATTTGTTTATGATTTGAAGGATTTTTGGGACAAATTTATTTTATCAATTGCATAGAATGATGGTGGGACTACTTAATGGATTCATGATATTCTGATCTGCCTTTTATTATATCTTATTTCTGCACTTTAGATCTAGAATTTTCTTAATTTTATTATTGTTTCTTATTATCTCTCTTGTCATTATCATTGATAAAAAAAAAAATCAGATTTTAAATTTTAACTTAGTAGTGCCTCCCTGTGGGATCAACCTGTAATTGACACTGTCTCAACAAGACAACTGTGCACTTGCAGTATTAAAGGATTGAATTTAAAATCACATCACTTGGCAAACAACCCTGGGCCTGATTTGTCCCAACCGTTTGGCAGTCCTGCATAAGAGGAGAGAAGAATTTAAAAGTGTGTCTGGGTTGGAGAACAAGATAACATACTATCCTTGTGTAAAGGGAACCGCGTGTATCCTTATTTAAAAAAAGGAGTTTAACACACCAACCATGCACCTCCCAACCCCCACCCTGCTTTTTCCATGGAATAGGAAGATAAGCTTCACATATGTAAATGTAACTTGTACAAACATCACTCTATAAAACACATTATCATGTTTATCAAAAGCATTAGTTCACATGAGTAAATGAATACATCTAATGATTTTGGATGTGTTTAGATGTTTTCCATTGATTTCTCAAAATATACAATGATTTAAGACATGAAATAAACAACTCAAATATTATTAATATAAGAATATTGAATAGTTTGGATCAAGAATCGGGAGCTCAATAAAGTAAATGTTGATTTTTTTTTTTAAATCACAGGTTATCCAAAATCTATAAAGATCTAAGATAATAAAGTTAAAGCTCTTGGGATTTATTAATTCTCTAAACAAATTGAACGGTTTGAATTATAAGTACAAGCTTATGGAATGAAAAGTGAATTAAGAGTTGTTGATGGGATTTGATTCCAAGGCGTGTGTTGTACAGCTAAAATGCAGTCCTCATGTGAACTATGGACTGGAACCTTTTTTGCAATAGGGAGACGTGAAAGAGTATAACAACTATCATGACCCCTTATTTTTTTAGAAGTGTCTTTCCTATAGCTATCTCCTTTCAACTTTTAAAGTAAATATGGCATAGGGCTTAGACCTCAGATGTTTCAACTGATCAGACCTCACCTAACTTGTGCATGCAGTAATACAACAATTTTAAGCATCGACAGGCATTGATGCTCCAATTTGGAAGATATTTTGGCATCCCAAAGTTAAACAGTTTAAATATGTTAGAATTGTAGTTAGCTAATTCATCTAGATTGAGCAAAACTCAAGTCTTAATTGAGTTGTATTTTCTATCTTTTTTTAGAAAAAAGACTGTGAAGGTAACTTTTTATAGTGGAAGACCGTTTGTGGACTCCTCGGAAGGGTTTTAAAGACTTCAAGTTGAGTTCAAATACATCATAAGGGTCCTCCTTGAGTTTTACTGTGCGTACAGATTTTTGAGACAGAAGTTGGTCCCGCTATAACTAGACTGGCTACAGTATCTGCAAACAGTATATGGGCTCGCTATAGTGAGCTACGATTTTTGGTCCTATCAGGACTCTTTTAAGCTGATGTTCCCTACTTCCTCTAAGAGGTATGTTTCTTAAAAGCCCTGCGCCCATTCTCTTTTACTTCATTTCTCTTGTTGAGGGCATCTCCATTCCTCTCATCTTCTTCTGTGGGCATCTCTCCTCTCCTGCATTTCTTCTCCTCGTTTCTCCTTGCATTCTATACTTCTTCCATCCAAGCATCTACCCAGATTCGACCTTCACTTTCCTCTCAACCCATCGACAGGTATGACCTTCTCTCCACTACTTCATGGGTTTTTCCTTTCTTTTTCTTGCCTATTTTATGTGGTTCGGTTGAGGTTTGCTTGGATACTACTCCATGGTATGTCTTTGGTACTACATTTTACAATATGGATGAGGGAGAGATTCACATGATGGTTGAAGCAATTTTTTGGATACTCTTTGGTGATTTTCCTTTGTGATTTCTTCTGCAACGGTCATGATAATTGTCTTTCATGCTTTGTGATTCCTCTATCTATGTTGTATGATCATTGGGATCTTTTGGAAGCATCTATATTTGTTTGACATTGGTTGTGAGATTTTTTGAGCACAAGATGTTTGACAAAATGTCTCAAAGAATTTTGTTGTTTCAAAATGTTTGATTTTTCTTTCTGTGGCTTTCTCAAGCACATAATGGCTCCAAAGTCTTCAAAAGGAAAACGTCCAGCTGCTTCTACCTCTAGCTTTGATGTGGGACGTTTTCAAAACGTAGAGAGTGCTGAACGGTTTGATACTGAATTCAAATAAAGGACTGTCATCTTTGAGAGAAATGACTGTTATCTTTGAGAGAGTTGTAGTGGACACTGATTTCACTCATACAAGCTTCCTGCGTTGGATTCACCTTAATCACCTCATGATTTTGATGAACTTAATTAATGAATGTTTTGAAGATTGGGTACGTGAATTTTACTGCAACATGTTTGAGGTCACCGCTATTGGTTTCAAGACATTTGTTAGGGGAAAGACTTTGTCTGTGGATGCAAATAAGATTGCTACGTTATTCAATTTACGTAGACTCGTTAATCCGTTTTATCCTTTCCCTAATCCGGATAATGTTGAGGTACAAGCAAATGAAGTGGCAACTGTTCTATGTGGCGAACCAACTGTCTGTAATTCCTCTGTTATGAAGATCTCAAGTCTCACCTTTGATTATCGGCTGCTCAATACCTTCATATGCCATAACATTGAGCCTCGTGGCCATTCCTCGGATCTCCTCTTTCTTCAAGTTGCTCTTCTTTATTACTTGAGTACCAGTACCGTAGTAGATGTTGCACTGACTATTTTCAACTCTATGTTGCGCATTTATGATGAGACCAGGAAACTCAGTCTTCCATTTGGTGCAATGATTTGTAAGCTATTGATTGAGGCCAGTTGTCAAGTGCATCCCCATGAACTGCCAATCCCAAAAAGGCAGAAGATTGATCGCCGGACCAAATCTACGTCTGCATCTCATGTGCATAATCGCATCCAGGGGGAGCCAGCACGCATCCAAGCCAATGAGGATAATGAAGATTTGATTGAAAATCGACTCCTTGAGATTGAAAATGCAGTATTTGATCAATCTCCTCAAATTAAACAATTAGAAGAAATGGTGTCAAGTGGGTTCAATGACCTTCGGAATCAGTTGACTGAGATGTTTAATCACCTTCGTCAACACTGATCCAGTTCCATCAAGTTGCTACTTTGGTCTCCTCACTGTTTTTGATGCATTGCTTCTTTTTGCTAAACTTCCATCTCTCTATTGCATTTGAGTATTTTTTTTTTCTAAATGTTAGTTTCCCTCACTATTTTGGAACTGCTTTATCAATTCTGTGACAAAAAAGGGGAGTAGCTGTAGATTGGCAAGATAACATTTTCTGTTAACATTTAGAATATTAGTTAGATATATGAACTTTGAATTGCTTTTATTATCATTTCTGTGATTTTATAGATTTTTGCCAAGGTTTACTTCATGCTAGTTCCTTTAAGACACCAAGGGTTTATTCAGATCAGATCTTTGTTTTTGTCTTGGGTTATCTTTGTTATGGGATAGTTCTTCTATTATGTTTTAGGAGTTTTGTTCACGAATTGCCGAAGGGGGAGATTGTTAGAATTGTAATTGGCTAATTCATCTAGGTTAAACAAAACTTAAGTCCTAATTGAGTTGTATTTTCTATCTTGTTTTAGAAAAAATGACTGTGAAGGTAACTTGTTATAGTGGAAGACCGTTTGTGGACTCCTCATAAGAGTTTTAAAGACTTCAAGTTGAGTTTAAAGACATCTTAAGAGTCCTCCTAGAGTTTTAATGCACGTACAAAATTTTCAGATAGAAGCTGGTCCCGCTATAGCGAGACTGAAGCTCACTATAGCGAGCTACAGTATCTGCAAACAGTATATGGGCTCGCTATAGCGAGCTAGGATTTTTGGTCCAATTAGGACTCTTTCAAGTTGATGTTCCCTACTTCCTCTAAGAGTTCTTCCTTCTTTCTAAAAGCCTTATGCACAAACCTTGGGCTATTTAAAGACCCCTTGCAACCACAATTGAGATACAAAAGATCAATCTAAATTTCTCAAGCATTGAGCTTTTCATTCAAGAGCGTTTTGTGGGCTATTCTTGGAAGAGAGACTACGCTGAAGTTTTATTTCTTCTCCTCTTTCTTTCAAGCACCTTGAAGGGGCATTTAAGGTGGGTTTCAAGCAAGCATGTGGAAGGTGAACGGCAAGTCGTCGATGAATACTTCACAGTCCTTAAGGTTGAGTTTCAACTAGGTGAAAGGTCATGTGAGTTCTTTGTAATATTCGTTTTTATATTGCATTGCTTTCTGTGGCTTCTGCTACCAATGGTTTTTTCCCAAGTAGGATTTTCCACGTAAAAATCCTGTGCTTCTTCTCTTTATGTGATGATTGATTTTTTATTAATAACTTGTATGGTATAAAATTACGTATAATAATTTGAGAAATGACTTTAACCTGTGTTAAGGCTTAAAGTAGTAGGTTGATTCAAACCTTCAAAATACATGGTCCACCATCCAAAGATATCAACTCATCTTTTCCAAACAGTTGCTCAAATGTGACAAAGCTTTGCATTATCCACATGCAACACAACTTTTAGATGACAATCCAAGGAAATCCATACCAATACAACTCTGTCCTTTTCCTCCGTTCTACTAAAAAAAAAATCATTTCCTGAAAATTTCCACTTCATAATGCACCATGAATGCTCACTCCTTGTCCTATCTACACACAATTCATGGGTCATGAATCATTATGATCTGAACCCTAAGTCTTCATGTCAGACCATCCACCCTTGAAAATCGAGGCCACGGTTCACTTCATTCTTCGAAGAGTCACATTTTATCATTGATGAAAACTTGATAGTCATTTTCTAAAACACTTTAGATAGAAAAATGAAATTAAATACACACATATATTGTCATTATTAAATAGAAAACAATTGCAACAAAGCAGTTATTAACAATATCGGACAAACACCACTCGCCCTCTAAATATATATATATATATGTATATATGGTGGACATTCATGTGAATCTATTTCTCATCTTAAGGTGATTGCACTTTCTCTTTTTGCACACAAAGACAAGGAAGCTTACCTCACCCATGTACTTGAAAAATCACTTTTGTACTTGAAAATTTTTATTTATAAAAACATCGATCATCATATGATGAAGGATGAATGCACTTGAATATTTATATATATATATATATATATATTAGATCGCAACTACACTGCCAATATATCATCAACCTCGCACCACACTTGAAAAATCCTAATGAATTGATACTTACTCCAACTTAACAATCACCCCGTGCTTTTAGCGGATAGAAACTCCTAGTTACTTTTTAAGTGATCTGACTACTTCGAACATCTGTGGTTGACATATATCTAGCTGAGCCACATATTAATGCATACGATACACAATATACAAATTGCGCTATATACGAAGTATGCAAGTGTTTTAAAATGCATATATTCTTGCAAAAGCAAATCAGACCAAGAAATCGTATGTCCAACTCAACCGAGGGCCAGCCCAACTCAACCTGAATTGCACTCATTATCGATCTCAAGATGATGACCGGACTGCTGTGAAAAGTAAAATCCAACTAGAGCTTGACATTTTCTCTGGAATCCTAGACTCCAGGGACACAAACTCTGTTTAAAGTCCTATTCCAGAAAGAATCCGGAGTCTATTTTAAGCAGGATCCGGTCTGTATCTAAATCCTAATTTAAGTATCTAACCAACAAAAGTACAAAAGGGTGGAATTTCCAAAGCACCTTATCCACCCGTATCCAGGAAACCCTTTTTCCTGAATATTCTTGGTAGACAAACAGCACCTACGTTTTTCTTCTACGTATAAATGCTTCACTCTCCCCTGTAGTTTTGTACTCTTCTCCCAATCTTCCACAACTTCGTATTTCCTCCTCCCAATCACCAGTATTTCTACCATCCCTTTTACTTTACTCCTCCGATCTCTTACTTGCAATCAATCATCCACAGCTCTCTTTCCAGCTCCCTTTTCTCCATCCTCAGTAGGATTCCCGATTAGGGTTTTCTTCTCCTCTGCCATGGAAAACGCCAAGGAATCCTGCGGTGGGGAAAAGCCCGTCGAGGAAAACCCCATTCCCGTTACAGAGCCCGAAACCGTCACGGAATCCGATCCTCCCTCACGCAATCCGTCACGGACTCCGTTCGCGAACCTGAGCCAGATCGATGCCGATCTCGCCCTCGCTCGCACCTTACAAGAGCAGGTGAAAACCTTGAATTCTCTTTCTAGGGTTAGGGTTTTTGCGAAATCGGACCAGAATCGATTGAATTAGGGCTTTGTTCTCTTCTTTCTTTATGTTATTTATATATATATATATATATTTTTGTGTGTGATTCAGGAGCGAGCGTTTATGATGCTGGCGATGGACGGTGGCGATGCGAGTGAAGTCGGCAGTTCTGAGAGCGGGAGCTATGTTTATGAAGATCAAATGGTGGATCAGAATGACGACGAACACGATGAGAATGCAGAAAGCGATGGCGGCGATGATGCATTCGATGTGCACGCTCGTGCTGCCGGCGAGGATGACTTGAGCGCTGACATTGATCCGGCGGCGTTTGACAGCGACGAGGCTTATGCGAGGGCCCTTCAAGAAGCGGAGGAGCGAGAAGTGGCTGCGCGTTTGATGGCGCTGGCTAGAATAAACGATTGTAAGACGCTTCAATTTGTTATTATTATTATTTTTTTATCAGTCTTGGCTGTGGAAAGTTGGTTAGTGGAAGAGTTTTCTTATGTATTTGGTGTTTCCAGGGGAAGCCGAGGATCCGGAGGACCATGAAAGCAACTCCCAGGTATTCATGTGTGCTTCTGATTTGCGAATTCTTTCAATCATACTGTATTCAGCTTGTTGTGAGTTAATTAAAGTAGGAACATGACTGCTAATTCATCTATATGTCAGATGGATTAAATAGATTCATAATTGTAGTAAATTTGATTTTAGAAATTAGGATATAGATTAATTTGCCCAATCTAAGTTATTTGGACTTTTAATCTTGTGAATAGAGTCCTAATTGATTGTGGTGTGACCTAGTATAGATATCAAGTCATTGGATTGTCAATTTTGAAATATAGGCAAGCCCAATTAAGGATCATTATCATGGGCCATTGACTATTGAATATTTTGGATCCATTAGCTCAATTTGAGATGATAACCATTAGTTACTCAATAGATCACACTTGATGCTCTTATGTAATTCAATTAAAATTCACAATATCGATTAACTTGGCCGCCATCAAAGTGGCCCAATTATGATAAATCGTAAACTTTTTAATTGAATCGGGGGACGTTGCTATGATAAATTGTAGAATAAGTAATAGTATCAAATTGGCGATTTTCATTTAGGAGTTCGAGGTTGGCTCAAAGGATCTAAGATTTTAATTACTGCTGCTATTTAACGCCTTGTACCCAAACATAATCGCAAAAATTTTACATGTTTCTAGATGCTTTCCCTACAACAGTGAAACAACACTTTGTTGTGAACCTCTTTCATTACTCATTTTATCCTTTTACAAAATGAAGGCTTAAGTGGACCATCTTGAATTCATTGACCTAGCAACATGAATTCTGCAGTAACGGTAGCATTGAGAAAACAAAAGAACTCCACAATCCAGCAAAGCGAAAGTAAAAAACGGGTGGAAAAAAAAAGAGAAAAACATGAGAGCTTACTGTATAATTTTGGTGAAAAACAAGTAGATAACCAAGATGTTCAGACTCGCCCTATGGCCAAATCAGTTGTATGGTTTTTTGCCTGTTGGTATAATGCATTCGTAGATTGTCAATCATCCTCAACATCTCATCCAAAACCTTTTCAGATGCAATCGATGAGAACACCTTATCACAATTCACAGCATAAGCCTCCAGTAGATCAAGGCTCAATTTCTGACTCAACATATTGTTAACTTCCAATTTTCTTCTTTCTTGCCTTCACAACCTCGTGCCTGCTCAAGTCATTGCCATTAACCAAAGCACAGATCCGCAGATTTAGACCCCAGTTCGGCTCTGCCAAGTTATTGGCCCCTCATTGACCATTTTCGATTCCTGCGTCGGGCCTTGCAGCATCTCCTACTCTGACGCTCACCTCCAGTCTTCAGTTGTTCAAGTGCAGCTAATTTCAGCCTATCCATAATTTAGAAGGTCCAAGGATTTGAACTCAAGCTTCTACGAAGGTAATGAAGCAAATCTTCTATCACTGTTGACATAACCAAAAAATGACAAATCAAATCTCCTATCACTGCTGACATAGCAAGAAAATAACGAATCAGAACCACTTCATAAAGACACAGAAACCATTGCAATGTAGTAATGACTAATGACTACAGACACAATAATCTAGAATCTAGCTCTATATATCCTATCAACAAATAAGAGATAAGCCTAAAACTTTATCATCAGCAAATAAGAAGCATGTCTAAAACTTTATTATCGGTTATCTGCAGCAGTAACCGAAACCCTCGAACAGGATTTAAAACCCTTCAATTGTATAAATAAATGAAAAGAAGAAAACCCTACCCTAGTTCCTTCTGGAAAACTTAAACCCTCAAACACCTGAACTTCCAACACAAAATACACAGAATATTTCGAAATCCTAATCTTATAAGAAGACGAAGAATTCTGTTTCTCATAATTCATGTTTGGGTCAAGAAAATTTTATGCTAGCTGTCAACCCGCCTAACACTACCCTCCTTTATCGGGGCTTCCAACCGGTAGTCAAATTTCAATTGAGGCCCAAAGTGATAAGGCACTCCAACAATGTATTTTTTTAAATAAAAAACTACCACAGTGCTGATGTGGCATAGCTAAGACAAAAGTTCTATCATTTTAGTGTGTATGTGTGTATATATATATATATATATTTATAGAGGACATTCATATGCATCCATCTCTCACCATAGGGTGAGGAAACTTTCCCTTTTTGCACATGAATATTCCTTTTATGCATATGACCATATATGACTTTTCCTCTTTTGCACATGAAAATTTTCAATTATGGAAGTGTCCCTCACCCTATGGTGAGGGATGGATGCACATGAATATTCTCGATATACACACACACATGGAAATATTCAGGTGAGAACTATTGGTGGGGCACACTTAGCAACCCATCCAAACCATGCACAAATAGGGACCCCCTTGGCAGTCATTGATTCCAAGGATTGGCACACATCCGAATGGATTGAACCGTTGGATCGAGGGTTGAATCTTTTTTTTAATATATGAAGCCATTAAACTTGTGGGCCATGGATGAGGGGGTATATATATATATATATATATATAAAATTGAAGAGTCCAGTTAACCAAATCCAGCCAATTTCTCTTAAGCATATACAAACCTCTATCGAAATGCCATCTGGCCCTGAGGCCTTTCTTATCTTCACTTAGGAATTAGAGTGAAGATAAGAAAGGGCTCGGGGCAAGATCCAACTAATTTCTCCTAAGCATTTACAAACCTCTATCGGAATGCCATCCGGCCTTGAGGCCTTTCTTATCTTCACTTAGGAATTAGAGTGACAAAAAATTTATCTTAATTCTTAATGATCACATCTTTAATCTATCAATGTGAGTGGTCAAGACTCAAGTGGAATGAATGTCTTCTGTAGATGTCATCTCATGTTTTTAAAACATAGTGGACAAAGGATTAGATGTCTTGAAATTTGGGTTCCTCCACTGTTACTTGATTTTGTGATAGGGGATTGAATTCCGGATGATCCGCTTGTGACTAGCCTAATGATACTGGTTTCAGATAATACCTACTGAATTGGCATGCTGCTCAGGAGAGTCATGCTGCAACCAGCTGGAGTCAAACACCTGTACTAGGATTTAATCTCTTGTTTTGTAGGATCTCTGATTCTGAAAGTTGCAATCTAGCCTGATCATACTGGTTTGAGATAGTACCTACTGAATTGGCATGCTGCTCAGAAGAGTCATGCTGCTACCAGCTGGAGTCAAACACCTGCATTAGGATTTAATCTCTTGTTTTGTAGGATCTCTGATTCTGAAAGTTGCATTCTTTACCATCTTGTTTTCCTATTTCTTCAGGATACATGGCAGGAGGTCGATCCTGATGAACTGTCATATGAGGTATGTAACATCTATAAACACAGGCAAGCCTGTTTGCTGTACACACACTGACATGAGACACACACATCTCACACCACAACATACAAACACATAATGCTATGTATCGAAGCTTCTGTTCTGAAATTTAGTTTATGGTGATGGTTAAATCATATCAGGAGTTGTTAGCCTTGGGCGAAGTGGTTGGAACTGAGAGCAGAGGGCTATCTGCAGATAGGATCGCATCTTTACCGTCAATTAATTACAAAGCTCAAAGTACAACAGATGAGAACATTGATCAGTAAGTAGATGGGCCTCTAAAATTGTCAATCTCTTTTATGTTCTTATATTAATACACTGCTGGGTTGTTGCAGGTGTGTCATTTGTCGATTGGACTATGAGGATGGTGATGCATTAATTGTGCTTTCCTGCAAGCATGCGTACCACTCTGAGTGCATAAACAATTGGCTTCAAATAAACAAGGTATGCCTCCTCATCCACTCTTCAGTTATTATTATTAGTTTATTTATAGTTTTTCCCTTATCATCTGATAGTTTGAGTGTCAAGTTCTCTAAGTGCTTATGATCTTAATGGTTTATATAGTTGTGTCTTGTGTGTCACATTATTGTTGTTAAGTAGTTAGTTTGCCGCACCTTTAACGCCTAGGCATTTTGGGTGTATTTGTTAGCCACTTGAGATGGTATCAAAGACAATATGTCCCGGGTTTGAATCTGCACAGTGCAAAAAAGGCCCCATTCCGCATTTTGTGTGCGGGAGCATGTGCGCAAGGCAAAAAGGCTCCATGCCGCATCTTGTATGCGTGCTTTGAGTCCGGACGGTGTCCTGCACGAGGGGGATGTTAAGTAGTTAGTTTGCCATACCTTTAACGCCTAGGCATTTTGGGTGTATTGGTTAGCGACTTGAGAATTGTATGATCTCTCTCTCTCTCTCTCTCTCTCTCTCTCTCTCTCTCTCTCTCTCTCAACACATTCTCATTCTCATGGTTAAAATGCTAGGTTTCTTGTGTCTTGTGTCCAAGCCTTTGCTGGGCTTGGAAATTCCCGATTTATTTCACATTGTTGCTCTTATTAAAATGAGTTTTGTTTTTTTAATTAATTGTCTTTTTTTTGTAGAGGATGTTGTCATGGTTTTTTAGATCCTAGTATTTGTTAATTATTTTTTGCTTTGTCATAATATTTTACTAATATATCCTAGCTAGATGTTAATACATGGGGTAAGGCTTTGTCTCTCTTTTTTTTTTGGAAGCAATATTAAATAGTTCTACAATAGTTTCACTTAATAAGCCAATATTTAAAATGGAATCATAGGTCAATATTAAATAGTTTAACAATAGTTTTACTTAGTAAGCCAGTATTTAAAATAGAATCATAGTTCTTTCTCCTAAAGCCGACACCAGATTTTCAGAATATGGCTAAGATGATGATGAGTGAATCATGGGCCATGTTTTTTTCCCCAGGGTAAAGGAAGGCCATTTTCCCCCTGGGTTAAACTATTTGATTTCCCTAAACCGATAATGTAATAACAAAAAATAATTTTGTCACCATACTTGCAATATGGTATGAAGAGAGGAGCTCATAGGTTTTCTTGAGGGAAAAAAATTGCGGAGCACAAGGGTTCTTTTTGTAAACGATGATTAACTACAAAATGACTCTCAGTTGCTAGAGATATCCCCTTCCCATGAAACACCTTTTTTTTTTTACAATGGCATAATGGGCGAGGTTCAGTTAGGGTTTTTCTTTCCATTTATAGAGTTAATGAAGTTTGATTTTTCTGAAGTAGCTCAATTATAAAATGTCAAATTGCAAAGGAGATGGGAATTTAAGCTCGCTTCTTGTTCTGCTTGTTTTGCAGGTTTGTCCTGTTTGCAGTGCTGAAGTTTGTACCTCAGAAGACAGGCAGGGTACTTCAGGAAACGAGCAGGGATGAAGGCTGTGTTTTATGTTAATCCTAGGCAAAAAAGGATCTAGGGCTATTGCTTCTACTTCTGCTCTCTTCCTAGGCAGGGGTTTTGAATTGGATGTGGGAATCTTAAGATGCCTAATTTGTATCTCCATGGATGTTTATTCATATTGCAGACTAGCCCTTTTCCATACTTATTCATATTACCTGTTCAATTAATATTTACTTTTAGCTGTTGCGGTGGGAGTTCTTGATCTACTGCCAATGCAATCTTAAACTGTCCCAGAAAATCTTGCTTTTGTTGGGCTTGTTGGGGTTGGGTTTGAGTTGTCATTTTGAATAGGCTGATCTATTTGAATTCAATCCTGACTTCAATTTGACTTGCCATGTCATGTGTGTCAAGCTCTCAATGTACCCGTACCCAACCAATTGAGCAACAATAGAAGATATGTGTAGAATGGAAATTCACATTTACAACCAAGATCCGGTTAACAGGACGTTTCATCTGAATTTAGGGCTGTAGACGGGTGGTGCTGAGCCGAGCTTCTCCTTGCTTAAGTTTGCTCACACGAACTAAATACGGAGTTAGGTTAGCTCAAGCATGCCTCATATCAGTAATTTAACACCTGATTTGAAACATAGATAGAGTTCCAACTCGAACCTAAGCTTGAGCTCAAAGCAGAGCTTGTGTTCAAGCCGAACGTCAAGCTGAGTTGCACGCTTTGCTTCAATGTGCGGAAAAATGAATTGGTAAATGAATTTCTTTTAATTCTTTGCTTCGATGTTCGATGGTTAGCTCATGTTACATTCATTCCTCCCAATCTTTAGAGAATTTCCCCAAATGTCAGTTTGATTCAGAGTTTATATGAATGAGTGGATTGATCATGTGTGAATTATGTAGTTATGCTTTGTACAATGGCCAATGCACCAATGCATGTCACTCTGTTTTGTCTGTCAACCATCCATGCACTTCACCCATAAAAGGGTTAAGACTCACCAAGGATGTATCCATCCTCATGGGAGATATCAGGCAGCCCCCTTTTCTCGAGCACATGGGATCCTCTGTGATCAATCCATCCCAGCCGCCTCATGCTCGCTACCCACCATGATTTGGCGCAGGCCCAACTCTAATACTCATTCAACTACCTATATATATGTGCCTGATTTGGCGCACGCCCAACTCTAATACTCATCCAAGTGCATATATATATATATATGCCTTTTAAAACCATTGAACTCGTGGGCTATGATCAAGGGGTTAGGATGATCTCATGAGTTAAATTTTTGCACATGCATAAGTCCCATCCAGATCTTTTGATCCCCACCTTTTCATTAAATAATGTGGCCTCAGGTGGGCCCCACAAGTCTATGCACAAATTGCTTGGATGAACATATGTATACGTGAAAAGCCGATATGTATATATATGTATATATATATAGGCAATCTTCTTGTGAGAGCTCTTTTTGTTGTCTTAGGGTGAGGCCAACATAATTCATTGGACTCCAACGTTTGTACCCACTAAATATATTGGACGATTGGATCAAGTGTTAATTTTTTTAAAATATAGAGCCGTTTAAACTTTTGGGCCATGGAACAAGGAGATAGAGGCACAAGATTGACCCCAGTTTTTATATTTGGGTCCATCATGATTGGATATTTCCATCCCCCCATGTCTCATGATTTGTGGGGCCTCAGGTGGGCCCTAACCACTGGTGTGCATGGTCGTATGCATGGTAAGACCATGCACACCATATGCACAAAAATACTACCCTATATGCATATAACACTTCTACCCATTTAATACAAGGTGATGACAAAGGTATTACAAATTTAATTAGATCATTTGTCCATTTCATCACCTTAAATGGAATGATTCAAAATCTGACTAGTCCTTGTTGGAATCCAATGAAACAACTATTGGCTACATTTTGAAAATGATTGTCTCCTGTATTCTCATAACAAGTTGAAAATATATTAAAACTTGAATTTATCACCATAAGACTTAAAGAGGATTATTTTCTAGAATAAAAAACTTGACTTTTTTTTTTCAAAGGGTTTACAATTTTCAGTTTTCAATTTTAAAAATTTAAAGCTTGTATTTCCAACAATTTCTTCTTTATACTATCCCGGTAAAAACTCAAAATTTGAAGTTACAGCAAACTGTTATTGACTTCACAAACCCACAAGCAATTCTTCTTTTCGCCACTTGATCAGCGCACCCCATGTTTAATGAGACTTGGCCTAGCATAACCTTTCATATATGACAATTCAATCCATCAACCATTTGAAAATATATCTTTGCTGGAAAAACAAGCAAGGTGAACAGATCTGAATTTAATGTGCACTTCAAATTTTAGTTCGGGCTCTGATCAATGGATCCAGACTCTCCAATTTAATGCAGACCTTTGGCAGTTTGAAGCCTCCAACTACAGATATTACTACCATTTGCTTCTGCTACATCAAGAGCATGAAAATGTAGGGGAGGTTGGAGTAGGTATGGATGGAAGAAAAGGCCTGTATAAACAAAAAGGGAGTGATGCGCGCAATTGGAGGCTTTTGGAGCATTCAATGGAGAAAAAAAGAAGGCTTTTGATCAGAAATGCTCCATCTGCTAATGGGGCCTGACCCATGTGAGTCTTTTATTAACCTCTCTGGCAAGCCCTTGGAGCTCCTCTTTATCTGTCTATATATACATGGTTGAGGGAGACATGAATCTCATGACAAACAGAAACAAGCAGATTAGCTCCTTTTAATTCTCTTTTGAGATCGTTTTAGTTTCTTTCCATGAGGGTTCTTCAGGTGAAAGTAGCCTTTTGGGCCTTATGGGCTTTACTCCTTGTGGGCTTGTGCTGGTGCACTGATGAGTCTGTTGTTGTGGTGGGTGTCGGAGAATGTGTGGACTGTGCACAGAAGAGTGTCAAGAGCAGCGATGCATTTTCAGGTACATCCACGTTTTAAGCCTTGATTTAATAGTCTATTAACAGTACACTTATATATATATATATAAAAATATTCAGTTCAATGGAGAGCAAAGGTGGGATGCGTCTTAAATGGGCCTTGTGCCAAAAAATGGGGGAGTAGTGAGCGTGATTACTGATCAAATGTGGGGGCCATGGTTGATCTGTACTGCACATTCAATTGCTCGCGGGAGAAAATTTATCGTGGACTTAATGTATCCATCAGTCAATGGGAAGGGTTGGGAAATCAATGGATGGGCTGGGCTGGCTCAGCCATGTCCAGGCCTGGCCCAGATTTAGAAACACAGGCCTGTAGCTGGCCCAAGACTGAGATGTCCTGCAAGTTTCTGGCCCGAACTGCGCCCAAATCAATCGTGTCAGGCCTGAGCCTGCCATTTAGTCAATTGTGTTCTCTCAGGCCAACCGGGCTTTCTATCACTTGTTGGAGCTTCATATCACTTATTTTGGCAAATAAGTCACTAAACTAGTAAACTACAAGCAACTACTGAATTATGCCGGGCGGTAAAGTCTTCAGGCTTTCCATCACGTAATCTAAGCCAGGCCCAAATATTAAACGGGCCAGAATTTCAAATCTAGGCTCAGCCTAAGTACTAAAACACAAGGCCTAATCCCGGCCCAAGGCAGGCTGGGACAGATCTGGCTAAGCTGGCCCAACCCATGAACACCCGTAACTGTGTGCAATCAGTAGAGGGAGTTCTCATCTTTTTTGCCACAAAATACCAACAAAATACATTGGATTTGATCAACAGATTGATAAATGGTATATAACTACAAATCTAGGTGGTTGATTTGGATTTTTAAATTGATAGATGTGATTGTTCTAAAGCTTAGAAATTTAAGTTAAAGTGCTTATTTCTAGTCTATAAGAAACATGTAGCCATCTCCATTGAGAAATTTGGCTAATATAACGATCTTTGTGCCTTTTGTTTACACAGGCCTAGGTGTAACCATTGATTGCAAGATTGCAAATGGGAAGTTGAAGACAAGAGGAGCTGCAAAACTCACCAAAGATGGAGAGTTTCAAGTAACCCTCCCTAGTCAGATTGTGAACAATGGAGGGTTAGTGGAGGAATGCTTTGCACAACTCCACACTTCCACACAATATCCATGTCCTGCACACAAAGGGCTAGAGTCCTCCAAGATAGTCCTCAAGTCAAAAGACAAAGGAAAACACATATTTGGAACTGATGGAAGACTAGCTTTTACACTATCCACCTGTCCCTTAGCTTTCTTTTGGCCCCACCACAAGTTCCCACATCTCCCTTGGCATAAGCACCTTCCCAAGCTTCCACTCCCACCCCTTAAAAAGTTCCCTCCAAAGGTCTTGATGCCCCCACCAAAGGTCTTTTTTCCTCCAATCTCCAAGCCTGAGCCTAACCCTAACCCTGATCCCTTGCCAGAACCCCAACCTGAGCCCAAACCCGAGCCCAAGCCTGAGCCTAAACCTAAGCCCGAGCCCGAGCCTAAGCCAGAGCCTAAACCTAAGCCAGAGCCCAAGCCAGAGACTAAACCTAAGCCCAAGCCCAAGCCAGAGCCTAAACCTAAGCCCGAGCCCAAACCCAAACCCAAACCCGAGCATGAGCCCAAGCCTGAGCCCAAGCCCGAGCCCAAGCCTCAGCCCAAACCAAAGCCGGATCCCAAGGCAGAGCCTAAACCTAAGCCGGAGCCCAAACCCGAACCCAAGCCTAAGCCTGAACCAAAGCCTCTTACTCCACCAGTTCCAATATTCAAGAAACCATGCCCTCCCCTGTTAAAGAAACCTTTTCCTCATCTACCTAAGTTCCCTCCTGTTTACAAGAAACCTTTTCCCCACATCCCTATGTTTCCTCCAATCCACAAAAAGCCATTCCCTTTCACACCACCTTATTCACCCTGGAAAAAGGCACCCCAGAAGCCTTAAATGCAAGGACTCTTGGTGATATGTTCAGATTACTTTGATCTATTGTGTTTCTATTTTGTTGTTGGATGAATTCTATGGGTAAATCTATGGTGAAATAATGTTCTTGTTCTAGAAATGAAGCTAGTTAAAGGCATCCAAGGAGTTCTTCTTCTTCTTCTTCTTCTTCTTCTTTTTTTGGGTGTATATTGCTGAAAGATAAATTGTGGTTTTCTCATGATTGTTGCTCAAACTTTGGGTTGACCCATTTTATTTGAGGTCAAAACTAGAGGTGTTCACAGGCCAGGTCGGGCTGGGCTGGGTTTTATCAGTCTGGCCCGATTTTCGAAACACAGGCCCATATCTGGCCCAAGACTGACATGGCCAGTGAGTGTCAAGCTTGAACCCGCCCATTTAGTTAATTAGGCTGAGATTTTGATCACTTGTTCAAGCTTTCTAGTAATTTATTTGGACAATTAATCACTAAATTACAAGCATTCTTTATTTAGGCCCGGGTCAAGTATTGGGCTCACTATCACTTAATCTAAATCCGTCCCAAAGTTAAACAGGCCCAAATAATATATCTTGCCATGGCCCAAAGAGGGGTTGCCCCAAGCCAAGCCCAGGCTGGCCTGCCTGGCCCACGAGCACCTCTAGTTGGATTCAAGTCAACATAGGGCTCATCCCCTGCGCACTTTGCCTGCCCCTGTTGTAGGGCTACTTGGGGATGGGAAGTGGGGATAGAAAGATCTTGATGACCCCTTCCTGTCTACAAAATTGTAGGGCCATCATATCAACTTTAAGCCTTTCATCCGTTGCCCACAATTTCAACGATTGAGTCAATCTGATAGCTCAGTCCATTTGGATTGGTGACACGCTGTACATGATGACCAGTTATTTCTAAATCATTGATAAATCACGTGGATTCAGGATTCAGGGGGTGTCACCTTCCAAAGAATTCACTGACCCAACTCAAAGTGAACCCAATCCAACTAACTAGAACATGGCCTGCCAACGGATCCAAACCCGGATGGCTACTTAAATAAAATGTTAAACCGACCCCATAACATGATGTGAAATGCCTGTCGATTGGCTAATGTCACACATGTTGGAGGCCTCCAAAGGTGTTGCATAGAACTATTATTTCCTAACCTGTGAGACGTGGTGCCTATGGTATTCAGAGGACTCACCCTATCAATTATTGAGGCATTACTTTCTAGCTGGTTGCATGGTGTCCTGAGTGGGAGACAAGATGTATGATTCTTGAATAATGTCGGTTCTGAAGCCAAGCTCATTTGATGGATTAACAATCATGCAATGGAGATTTAGGGCTTGTTTGTGAAATGTGAATTTGCTTTATATAGAAATTCATTTTTTGCTCAGTTCCAAACATAGTCACATGGTTTAAGTTTGATCAATTGGTTCATAATTTTATAACTTCTCTCATTTGAGAATTGGATGAGGTAGGCTCCATTTGGTTTACTTTTTGGTTTGTCCGATTCGGAGTTCGAATTCCATGAACTAATTAATTCATCAAGGTTCATAGAATGAATCCACCGATGAGACCCACATCTAAAATCCAAATTTGTTCATAGGAATCGTCATTTGTATTAAATCCAGGCTAAGTTTCACTACAATTAAAGTTGGGATTATCGTGCAGTTGTTCATATTTAAAATTTATGATTAAAATATATAATCAAAGGAACTATAATCCATGTTTTACCAAGTGATCAATTTTAAGATCAGGTCAAAGAAATTTTGCCTTGGGGAACACTGTAATAATAATAAATCACAATAATAATAATAACTTGGAAGGGCTAGTGTTAAAAAAAGCATAAATCTGCCATAAATTGTTATCCAATTTTCTTGGGTTTGCCCACCCACAGCTCAACCTGCTATCCCTCCCCAAGTAGTTCATGAACTGAACTGCAAATTATTTGAAATGAGTAGTTTTCCCCCAAGTAGTTCATGAACTGAACTGCAGATTATTTGAAATGAGCAGTTTTCATTTCAAAGGCTTTATATGCAAACTAGGTCACTATGATTTTGAGCCCTCTTTGCAAAATAATAATAATAATAATAAAATTGTGCAGAATCAAGAAAAACTACTTCAGATTTTTCTTCTTCCCATTCAGAAATCTATTGTACCAAATCAAAAAAAAAATTTACAGTGTGAAAGACCAATTTTTCTACAGCATTGCAGAACCAACATTTCACAAACCTAGCCTTTGGTTATTGAGTTGTTCCATTTAAGTATTACACTTCAAGTTGTGAGCATTAGTGCTGATTTATTAAGCCAATTAATCAATGGATGTGAGTAGGGTTTGGGCCCATCTATGTTGTCTTTAGTGGGCAACCCATCTCAATTATCAGATCATTCTTGACAGTCATGAGACACCTACCACCACATGGACATTGTTCTTGACAATGCACAGGTTGGCTTATGCGCCAGCCAGGCATGGATCTGCATTATGCACAAAATCCTCCCACCTCATCTTTCTGACAACAAAATGGGAAAATGAAAAAAAAAAAAAAAAAAAAAAAAAAACAGTTGGTGAGGAATCCAATGTTTACCAGCAGCTGTTGATGACATCTAACCGTCCATTCATAATATTTCTCAGATTGATGGGCCGTATTATTGAGCTACTGAATCTTTCTGTAGATAGAAAGTCCTCATCCTGGTTGGCTAGGATCATCTAAGTAGAAATTCTGATCTGCAACCTGATCTTCATATTTAGTCAATTTTGGATCAGGTTTGAATAAATAGATCCATATTGGATCTGGATTTGGATATGGACCTATTCTATGTAAAAGCAAAGCAAATCCGAATTTGGGTACAACCATGGGGCAATCCCTGATTTAACCTTTTAAATCATTGCTCATGGATTGGGCCACATCAAGCCTCACCAAGCCCAACCCAAATGCACTGGACACGGGCTATTTTTGTTAGGTCCATGGGCTTGATGCAGGCCTTATAGTTAAATGGCCCAGGCCTGGGCCGACGTATGATTAGAGGTCTGGCCCGTCCTTTGCTCTTCACTAGGTAAGTTCGTCATTTCTCACAATATTTTATTATTAAGTACCTTTGTAAGTAAATATTACAATATTTCTTCATATTTTAAAAATGCAGGATTTTGACTTGTAACAGTCCCGCACAATAACAGTGCAGGCTTTTCAATCCCTACCGTTTGCAAGATAAGACTCTTGAGCTGGAGGTCCAAGAATTTCGTACAAACATCAGTGAACTCTTGTAGGATGCTCATGGGTCAGACTAGTCTCGGCCAATTTGAGTGCAAACTGCTTTGAGATGGGGCTGGAAATAAAACATAGGCCCATAAAATATTTGGGATGGGCTTAAATTACGTGAAGGAAAAAAAAAAAAAAACCCCAGGCCTAGCCCAGTCCGTCCTGAATAACAAGTGGTTCTATTTTAGCAATAGTTTATCCAAACCTAAGTGCCCAAAGCAAGGGAGAGAGCGTTGAAACACTAAATTTAAAAATAATTATATGTCTACAAAGCCTATACGACATAGTGTTTGTGGGTTTATAAACAATTAACTAATGAGCACAAATATATCTTAAAATGGAAAAAAGATTTAACTTTGCAGTTTAATCACATAAAATAGACAATAATTAATAAGTTAGAAAAAGTTTTTTTCATTTAAAAGATAAAATGTCAAGCTTATATAAAAAGAAAATATACAAAAAATCAAAGATTTTACACGGTTTGCGTTATGTTCAACCTAACCACGTTCTAAAAATGGTCAAACCATGCTCCTAGTATGATTCTACCGCGATTTTGGAATGGGATCCAGAAGGTTGAGAGGACACTAAGATCCAAACAATTGCTAGAAACCCTCTAAACGGAAAAAAAAAAAAAAAAAAAACACCATTTCATTCCAGGCTGGCTCAGTCCGATTGCCAGAATGCCCTTAGATTAATTTTTAACGGTCCAGATTATCTCTAGTAGGCCCATCAAGTAGTTACCAGGGTTCCCATTGGGGGTGCCAAAGGGCCGAGTTGGGCCGGGCCTGGGGTTGTCCTAGCCCTACCCTCAATATATGCAAGGCCGGGCTTGAGCGAGCCAATGCCCTCGAAGGGCCTTCGCTATCTAGGCCCTTACCCTACCCTCAAGGATCAGGGCCGTGTCAGGGCAGGGCTTAGGGCTTTAAAATTAGAAAACTATTTTTTTTAACATTGTTACCAAAATCTGAGTGTGATCGAGCGCGTTATCTTGTCTCACCTTAATCGCAAAGAAAACCATTAAGAAAACATCAATTATCTTGTCTAATCTCAATTGCAAACAAACCATTAAGAAAACATTGGGAGAATATAAGTCATCTCTAAAAACTTTCTTTTATTGGATAAAGTCGTAAATGCTTTGGTGACTTGGGTTGGGTTTTGGACATATGATTTTTTTTATTTTGACAAAGAAGGAAAATGGTTAAAGAGTATGATATGTTTCACACCTTTAATATGACTTTCATATGAATTTCCACATATGAAATCATTACAATAGTGTCTTGTCTGTAAGAGTTTTAAACCATTTACAATCACATATCTTTTATCAATTGACATTAATTTTTATTAAGCGTTGATCTGACTATTATGCATTCTTAGATTTCTGTCGTAAAAATAAATGCACTTAAAAAATACTCTTAGTTTAAACTTTTAAGAATTGAGAGTTATAATTATCTAATTAAAAGGATGTTTGGAACACCCCATATCCTTAAAGTTCCATCTACATTCAAACTAACTCTATGAATTGGTTGACATCCGAAGTAACTCTATAAAAGAAAAAGTGTCTAATTATTAATAGAAATAAGTACACCCACTTTTGCACTAACAATGATTTATAAAAATAATATAAAATGCCTAAATAAGAAGCAGTAAAACTAAAAAAAAAATGATCAGAAGCAACCATGCAACACTTATTGATTATGTATTAAATACAATACATAACATAAATAATTAAATATAAATGAAATGAACCAAATATGTATGGATTTTTAGGACATTTTTTAATGGATAAGTGGGTATGAAATTGCCTTTATATCTCCAATACTACTAAAAAGTGTCTATGATAAGGGTATTTTAGTATATATTTATATATATATGTGTGTATATTATATATAAAATAAATAAACGTCAGAAGGCTAGGGCCGGGGCCGGGCCGGGCTAGTACTATCCAAGCCCGGCCCTCAAATCGCAGGGCTGCAAAAAATTATCCAAGCCCGGCCTTAAAGCTTTTCATTATAAACAGAAGCCCTCCTTTTTAAAGGCTTTTTAAGGGCGACCTCCTTTCTCGTGGCCAAATTGACAGATGTAACAGCTACAATTCACAATCGACGGTTTCGATCCATTGGAACGTGTCCCTAACCCACCAAACGTGCCCCACAATTCCCTCCACACCGAAAATCCCAAGTCCCAACGTCCTTGTCGTCTTCCTCCTGTTCCCGCTTCTTTCCTCTCTCTCTCTCTCTCTTCGAATACACACACTCACACTCTACTCTCCCTCACTCTATTTTTACCACACCCGCCTCTATATATAACCTCTCTTCTCGCCCCCTCTCCTCCCCCTCCGAAACCCTAGCCCTAACCCTAGCAGAAGAAGAAAGCTACCAAAATGCGAGAGATCCTTCACGTCCAAGGAGGCCAATGCGGCAACCAGATCGGGGCCAAGTTCTGGGAGGTGATATGCGACGAGCACGGCGTCGATCCGACCGGCCGCTACAAAGGAGGGCCGTCCGATCTCCAGCTCGAGCGGATCAACGTCTACTACAACGAAGCTTCCGGCGGAAGGTACGTTCCCAGAGCCGTTCTCATGGATCTCGAGCCCGGGACCATGGACAGCATCAGATCTGGGCAGTACGGTCAGATCTTTCGGCCGGATAATTTCGTCTTCGGACAGTCCGGTGCTGGAAACAACTGGGCCAAGGGGCATTACACGGAGGGAGCGGAGCTGATTGATTCGGTTCTCGATGTCGTTCGAAAGGAGGCGGAGAACTGCGATTGCCTGCAAGGTATGTAGATCTGCAATTTGTTCTTGGATTTATGAAATCTGGGGTTTTTTTTTTCATTTTTTTAATTTTTTTTTTAATTTTGAAGTTGTGTGGCTCTTAGATTTGTGGAGATGAGTTGATTTATGCCTATGATCTTTAGTAACCGATCGGGAAAAAAAGTATAAGATCTCTGTTTATGCTTTTAGTAGAATGTGAGATCTATTTTGCGATTGGGACGAGAATGAGAGTGATCTTGGGTTGAGGATTGTATGCAATGTTCTATTATTTGTCATGCAATCTGAGTTGAGATTTGAAACGATCCGATTCCTGATTTCGTATCGTAGTACTGTTTTGAGTGGATGTATCGGCACTGGAATTGTAGTGAAATTATAAGGTCTCGATTGAAAGATTCATGATTATCTATCATTATCTACACTTAGTTCTGATTTGTCATCAGATGCGAAGGTCTTAACTTAATTTTAATGCATGCCTGCTGGATTCTTCATGAAATGATGAGTTCTCAACTGACATTATGAGATGTTGTATGTTGTTTTAGTGTTTAAGTGCGCGCACATGCCCCCGACTCACCCCAGAATACTTACATTTTGCTGTATCTCTTTATTGATAGGCTGTTACAGTTAGTCTCTTTTCTGCTTTGTAATTCTAATCTGAATCTTCAAGTATTTTTGTAGAAATTTCTCCACCGGATTAGAGAATTTTGTGGAAAAGGCCGCTTCTTTTTGAGGTTTCTGATTTTTCTTGCATTTGGAGGTTTTTGAAGTGGGAGAAACTAATCCCCAAAAAGTAGTATTTCTCCTCATCCTAGTGAGCCCTTACTGTAATTTGATCTTTCCTTGCAGTCTATTATTTAGATTCAGGGTAACTGACGAGGAAAAGAGAGAACCATAACAATGTAACTATGGTTCTACATGATATTATTATCAGCTCCCTGGATAGAATTCTGGAATCATTCAATGGAATTCTGTATGCAACTAACAATGTACTTGCAGAAAGTTTCGGAAAACTGACCACAAAAGCATACTCCTTTTGTAGTTCTTGAAGTCTCGTAAAATACTTTATTAAAGTGATTATAGTTGAATAAATATAAACATATATTTTTAATCCAGAGGTCACAGTTCTTAATTACTGACCTTGAATGGAGGTATTTCTAACTTCTTCAACTGTTCTTCCTCATAACAGGAGGTGCTACTGTGTTTGTGTTCATGATTGTCAAAAAAAAAAAAAAAAAGCCTGGACTTTGGTAGTTCTTTGTGTTATTCTCCTTTTTGAAACTGAGCTCTCGGGTTATGTTAATTGGGACTTTGGGGCATATGAGAGTTTCTTCCGCTAGATATTGCTTTTCAAACCGTGGAAAACTTTCATGAATAAAAGATTCAATTATGGATTTCTTCAAACCTTGTTTGAGTTGATGAACTCATCAAAATCTTGGCCCTGTTCAATCCAGAAAGATGCAAATCGATTATTCTAGTTGACTAAAAAATTTGTACTTTGATTTAAAACTTTGGACTTAGGTGAGTGTAGCAAAATTTATTGTGGCTATGAGATCTTTCTTTCGTCCGACTTTTCATTCACATTAAAGTGTTGGAGGGATCCTAAAAGATAACTATTATCTGCTATCATTTTGAGCAGCTGAGGAACTTGTGATCACCTGTAATTTCTTCGTAAGGGATGAAATTTCACTATGGATGATCCAAAAAGCAGGGTTTCCATTAATAACCAAAAAGGAAAAAAAGAAAGTAAATAGGCAATCACGATCTGAACCTTTCATAGCTGGTTGCTACCTTAATCGGTCGCCATTGTGGGCTTTATTTTCTGTACCAATAATTTCTTTATGTAACTGGTTTCCGGCCATCAGTAATTCCCAAATGAATTCAAAATTACCAAACAGTGCCTTCCCATCATAATTGCCCCATCCATTGTAAGGGATTTTTTTTTGTAATTCTTAGGGACAGAAGATGCGATTTTTTGCTTTATGGTTTTGATCATGCTTCAAATATTTGTTGGTGTTTTTCTTGAGAATCCTCCCTCCATGCTACAATCTGTTTGGTGGGGTCAACTCTGACGGTACAGAATGCCTGAAGGTTTTATGATAAAGTTGAGGCCCACAACATGTGGAGTCCTGACTGTCTGGTCTGAAAAAAGCTTTAGAAGCTAAATATCTCATACTGATGCAATTTTGATAGTGACTGCTCAGCAGTATATTGTTATAGTACTACATCTTTCTCTAGCAACTTGTTTTGTAATTATTAGACAATGATATCTTTTACACTGATCTGGTTCAAATAAAAGTAAAAACAAAGACAAAAACAAAAACAGAAGAGCCTTGTTTGAGCCATAAAGTAGGGCTCACTTAATTGGAGCCATGTAGAAAGTTGGGCTTGTAATTGTATGCATGAGTTGGCAATTTTGTTTGTATATGTTTCTATGTATAATATAACTATTCATATTTGATGGATGCATGTGTAGGTCCATGACTCCATGTGTGGTAGTGTGCATGTGTGTTACACATGCATCCATTTGTATGTGCATGTATTTGTGTGACACCCCTCTCAATGTGCAGCAGTGTTTTAAAAACCGGACCAGGCTGCCTGATCCTGAATCGGCACCTTTACCGGTTCAGTTAGATATAAATGAGGAATCAGTAATAAAAGAGGGTCAAACCCACTAAATACTGGTCAAAACCGGCAGTTGAACCTGGTTAGTGACACCATTAATTATTTTACTTTATTTTTTATTTTTACATACAGATTGAATCTGATTAAATTCAATGTTCAAATGGGATGGGACCAAACCTTCCACCTCCACCAATTCACCTTCTGCTTCAGCTTTCTGAACATTGACGTTAGTCATTAATGGCTTGTCTTTGGTCATTGCAGATCACTTGTGTTCTGGAAAACCATATAGGGCCATTTGTAATACAAATTGTTTGTGCCTGTGTAAACCTAAAACTGAATTGGGTAGATGATGCGCTTCCACATCTTCACCATGAATCAGTAAATGTGATGGGAATGTAAGAGCATCCTGCTTATCCCACTAGCCAAACAACATGCAAGCCTCTTAACCGGTTGCTCAGATGGGGAGATAAGGTGGAAACAAACTGTCTACAGTTCAACTTTGCACTATGTACAGTATCCTTGACCTCCATTTTCAGTGCCTTTTATCCTCGTTCCAACAAACCCTGAAGGCACTCTTGGGCATGACAGGCTCTGCGGCATTTTATTTTCACCATGCAATTATTTTCTGGGGATATTGTGGTTTCTCAGTTTTGAGTGTTTGGGCTGGCAAAACATTTTCTGCAGTGGGATGTGTTTCTGTGTCTTGTGTAAGACTGTTGAAAATGGTATTATTCTCTTTCATAACCATTTTTATTTTCCTTGAAAATGTCCCCTGCAAACATACCCAGACTTCCTTTTAGAATATTCTCTGGAGTGACAAAGTGACAAATGTAGTTACTTGGCTTGACTTTGGAAAATGAAATATATTTATATTGATACTTAACTAGATTTCTCCTTTTTCTCTTATTATTTTTAGGTTTTCAAGTATGCCATTCACTTGGTGGAGGGACAGGGTCTGGCATGGGAACCCTTCTGATATCAAAAATAAGGGAGGAGTACCCAGACAGGATGATGCTTACATTCTCAGTTTTTCCTTCTCCAAAGGTGTCTGATACAGTTGTGGAACCCTACAATGCGACCCTTTCAGTGCATCAGCTGGTGGAGAACGCAGATGAATGCATGGTCCTGGACAATGAAGCACTTTATGACATCTGCTTCAGAACCCTAAAGCTCAGCACCCCAAGCTGTAAGTATAATTAGATCTATCAGTTCATGTTCCATAAAGCTTATCATCGACAGTTCTGGGTAAAGTCTGGGATTAGGAATGGCATATTCTGCGTTAGATAATATATGTTTTTCCCCTTACGAAATTGATAAATTAAAAAAATGCTCCAACTACTTTCGATTTACCATTTTTTATATTTTGTCCACTCTATTGGGTAGTTGCTAGCTCTCAAATTGAACATCGCCCATCTTCCTAGTTCACAATTCTGAGGGTTTGATAGCATGTAACCAAGGAGGATAATTGGTCTCAGTGATTCTGTAAAGAGATGATGCATTTGTGGTAAGAAAACCACATTACATGAACACTGTTTTTTCAACTTCTCTGCTGCATATCAATATTGGTGATCAGTACTTAAAATGTTCTATGGCAGATAGAGGCAGATAAAATAGTTTGATTTCCAATTCCAGCTTCAATTCTATCTGACTTGTTAAAAAAAAGAAAAAAAAAAAACCCTTCAATTCTATCTGAGCCAATCCTGAAATTTGCTAAAAAAAAAATAATCTGAAATTGTACATCAGTACATCATGGCCTCACAGGTATGGCAGGCATGTGCACTTTAGCATGTCAGGCACAGTACACCACCCTTCTCAAAGTTTTTGGGGGTGGTGTTGGTAAAATTACTCTTTTATTTCGTCGTAAGAAGCTCACATTTGTGGTGCCTGTTTTGTCAATCGAAGGATGTTTCTCTTGCGTTTTTGGTGCTTGTTTTGTCAAACAAAATAGGTGCGCCTATTGCGCACCCTAGGCCTTGCTTTCCCATGTTTGGTATTCTTCTACTGTTTTTTGGTTGCTTTAGGAGAATGTACTGCAGTTACCTTCAATTAACACGAGTATTTTAATCTTGAAGAAATCAGCTTGAGCCCTCATCTCTTTTAGTTGCCCTATCTCTTTCCTTTTGGAATCACCAATACCAGCCTGTACCACTCCCCTCCCAAAAGAAAACCGTCTTAATGTTGTTTACACTGCCATGTTAGGTGAACCTGAATTCCCATTGGAATTACGATCTATGTTCAACTTGAAGCCTTTCCCAAGGGAAGGAAAGGGACCTATTCGGCAGTCCTTTGATTTATTTCATTGTTTTTTTTTTTTCCTTAAATCCTCAATTGATGCTCATCTCCATGTGATCATGGTCTTTCTTATAAAAATGAACTCTAAAATTTTACTGTATAGAAAATTTGATCTTTATCATATTGTAGAATATTTTGGTAGAGTTACTATGAGTCAAGGACCAAAGTGTTCTGGTTTTATGTTTGCAGTTGGGGACCTGAACCACTTGATATCTGCGACCATGAGTGGGGTGACGTGCTGCCTGAGGTTCCCCGGTCAATTGAACTCAGACCTCCGTAAACTGGCAGTGAACCTCATCCCCTTCCCTCGCCTCCACTTCTTCATGGTTGGCTTTGCTCCACTTACCTCTCGTGGCTCACAGCAGTACATTTCCCTTACTGTCCCAGAGCTTACCCAACAAATGTGGGATGCCAAGAACATGATGTGTGCAGCTGATCCTCGCCATGGCCGGTACCTCACCGCCTCTGCTATGTTCCGGGGCAAGATGAGCACAAAGGAAGTTGATGAGCAGATGATTAATGTCCAGAACAAGAACTCTTCCTACTTCGTGGAGTGGATCCCCAACAATGTTAAATCGAGTGTCTGTGACATACCCCCAACTGGTATTAAGATGGCATCAACATTTATTGGCAACTCAACCTCTATTCAGGAGATGTTCCGTCGGGTGAGTGAGCAGTTCACTGCAATGTTCCGGCGCAAGGCGTTCTTGCATTGGTATACTGGGGAAGGGATGGATGAGATGGAGTTCACAGAAGCAGAGAGCAACATGAATGACCTCGTGTCAGAGTACCAGCAGTATCAGGATGCCACTGTAGAAGAAGATGAGGAGGGTGAGTATGACGAAGGAGCTGAAGAGAACTATGAGGGCTAAATTCAGTCCCGATTGCTCTCAAGGATATCTGGAGGTTTCCCTTTCTTATCATTCGGCTTTCAGTTTTATGCTGTCTGTTAATCTTCTTGTCACAACTGCTGTTCCCATTCTATCTGAACTCATGATAAATGTTGTTTGTTGTTGATTCCTGCCATTCTATATGAAATTGTGAATAAAGATGCTATTCTGGCATTTCTTTACTGTACAGTACAGGCATTTATTTCTTACTGATTTATGTCAAGGTCAGTGCCTGTAGTGTCCAGGGCATCGTGGGATGATCTGAGTTCTAAATAGACCCAGCTCAATCAGTTCAAAATCTGGGCCTGAACCAATTCCCAGCCTGCCATGTGGGCAGCTTCAGTCCCCATGAATTTAAGATTAATGATAGGCACTTCCCGGTGGGAGTCAGGTCCTGGGATCAATTCCTGGAGGTTTTGTTGTATTCAGTGGGTCCTGGGACCAATTCCTGGAGGATTTGTTGTTTTCAGCGTGTCTTGAACTGGTTATACAATGGTGAAAAGGGACTGATAATAGTTTGCATTTCAAACTGAATTTGGAAGGTGCACGAAAGTAGCTGGTTCTGCATTTGGTCGGTATGACATATTAAAGGCCCGTTTGGATCGTAGAAACTCAGTTGCAATGCACACAAATTATCTAAGCATCTCACTCTGGTTTACCTGCAATTAGTTGTGGCAAAGTACTATCTTTGACTTGGGGGTTTTCAGGTTATCCAAAGTGTTGGCTTGAAAAGGACCTGCCCCCGTTAGGGTGGGTTGGGTGGTGGTTTTGACAGGTTGGGCATGGGTTTAGGTTTGGCTGCTCCAATCCACTCCATCTGTTTGTTCGAATATTTATCTAGAAAATATTCAGAAATGCTAAGGTGATTCCTAGCTTTTAGTTAAGGTCATAGCCTGGGGGGCCCACCTGACTCCTATGATCAAAGACTACACCCCATCCTCTCCACCCTTGCCTGCAGGTCCCTCAATTAATCGTGCAAAATTTGGCACTCGTCCGGCTTTAATGGCAGCTAAGGATAGGACAACTTACCTTCTGTGATTAGGTGGTTCTCATTTTCTACAAACAAATAGATGACCGAGAGATCTTACCAACCACTATACCTCCAATGACTGTCGTGCGACTGTTTTTGTTACGGTTAGATTTTTGTATGGAAAATGCAGCTCTTGGACGCTCGTGTGGGGGCTTACGCCAGATCACAAGTGATTTCCATATGCAAAGGGATTACATCAACCCAATGTGTAAAGAACATTGCGAGTTGATCATTAATTCATACTGCTAATTTGTGACAAAAAATTTATTTTCAATTTCCCGTTTTTTGTGTTTTGGCACCTGTCTTCTTGTTTCTCTTCAGCCCCTTTGCTTGCAGATTGCAAATAACTTACAAACCCACTGAAGTGAACGGAAAATATAATATTTACTCTCATTTCATGAAACGAACAAACACCATCTGGCTTTATGGTACAAATTCTCAGTCCAAAGCCCACGCCTGCACCAATAGTTAAGAGACTGAAGTTAGCACTTGGCAGCATGAAACATCAATTACAGTTTGAATGTCACATGATTATATTGTTGGACCTGAATCTTGCCATCGGATGTACCAGCGAAGAGCATTTCTCCATCAGAATCTGAGGCCAGGGATGTAACCTTTGTATTTCCTCCGCCGTGCACTTTAAGCATGGCAACTCTAGTGAATCTCTCTCGTAACCATACCTCAATAATCCCACATTTGGTTCCCGTGAAAACAAAATCGTTATTGACAGCAATGCAGTGGATGTCAAATCCTGTCGTCAATGATGCCACTGCTGCTCTTGTTGACAGTGAGAAAACCTTCCATGAAAATTTACCATATTTGAGTGAATGGAAGTCTATGAAAAATTATCAAAACAGACATGCATTTTAACTCTAAAATTATTCTCCTCTTTCAAGATTCTCCAGAAATAATGGAAAGGAGTATCTCAACACACCTTCCCAGCTACCCCATCAACTGAAGAGCCACCAGCAAAGAGCTGACCGTCGCGAATGCTCAGGGTGTGTATGGTTTGCTTACCTAGCAGTTTCCTTGCCCCAGAGAAGAATATACTTGATGTACCTTTGCTTAGATCCACCTCCTGCAATGCGTATATCCATGGATTTAGAGTATACATAATAAAGTGTGAGACTTACGGAATTTCCATTGCTAACGTAGGCAGGAGACTCCAGGTAGTTTTCTGTGGTAATTGATGGTTGAAAAAAATGTCATAAGGGCAGATTTTATGGGAAAAGATTATGTTCTGATTTGTTGCGTATAATGCTGTTATAAAAATGACATTGTTTCTTATGATAGATTGCATTTAAACAGTTAGCGAATGATATGCTTGGGGATTTAAGGGAAGGAGTTTTGGAATGGAGAGGTTCAAAAGCCTATTGGTAAAAGAAAGCATTTCATCAATGATTAGATAGAGAAGTATAAAAGACCAAGAAAGGTATAAGTTAGCAAAAGTAGATGCTAAGAAACTTGTAAAGCTAAGTAGAACTCCTAAGACAACGTAAGATGGATTGAAGTTGAAGGGGCAAAGGATATCTATAATAAACTTGCCAAAATTAGGGAGAGGAAAGCTAAAGACTATCTCAGAAGATCAAGTAAGATGGGATAAAAAACAGCTGCAGAATATTCTTAAAATAAAACCTGTAGAATAGAGAGTATGCAATGGAAGTAGATCCATGTTCTATAAAAAAATTGCAAAAGAGGAAAGAGAGAGCATTCATCGCTGGTATACCTAAAGAATTATGTATTTTCATGGGCAAGAGTGGGCTAGCTTGGTTAATTAGAGTAGTCACCAAATTTGAGTACAGAATGGTCGAAGAACGAAGAGCACTGTCGTCCTTCTCCTATGAGTAAAGGAGATATCCAGTTGTCTCCACAGTCCACACATATTGCATGGTGGTAGGGAAATTTGACTCCCATATGGACACTATGGTTCAAGCCTTGCTCTACCTGTGAAAGACCTTTGTGCCCATCAGAGTGGCGGCCTACCCAAAGGAGGAGTCTGGATATAGAAGACATTTTAAAGTTGTGACAACAAGTACCAATAGTGCTAAGCAGTGACTAGCCCTCAATTGGGGTTTTTGGTTGTAACAAGGGTTCAATTTCTCCCCATATGTATTATTTGTGTTAGTTATGGAAAGATACAGGGGGAAAATTTAGGATGAATTTCCTTGATATATGGTGCTTGCAGAAGATGTAGTCCTAATTGGCAAAATGAAAATTTATAATAAGTGAAAAACTTTGAAGAAAAGCTTGAGTCGAATGACATGACTGTTGGCCAAGCAACGGATATGAGTGCAAGATTAGTGATCCGAAGAGCAGGGAGTATTTTTTGTTCAAACTTGAAGTTGACATAGTGCCATAGTGTGAAGTATGGATACAAATAAACAAATAGTTTGGAGAGGGTGCCACAGACGCTTGTGATAGGGTGGGGCAGGACAAGTTTCAGTAGGATTGGGTGTGGACTGTGGATTCACCCCAGTCCATAGCAAACCAACCCATTGCCATATCTATACAAGAATAAGGAAGTAGGAGAGTCAAAGTAACATGTTAGATAATTTACTGACAGAATGTAGCTCTAAATAGGGTTCATATGAAAGTAACATGAACAAAGCCAACTCCATATAGAAAAGAGGGCTTCAGTGACAGTGAAAATTACCATGGTGATTAAAAGAATAAGAAGGTAGAAAACAAATTAATGGGCGGCGGGGGAGCAAGTCAAAATAGAAAAACTCACATTGCGTTGGGTTTAGGGATAATTAGGCTCGAACTGATGACTTCCACCACGTCAAGGTGACACTCTACCGCTGAGTTATATCCCTTCCCTGCCCCCATCGAGAAATAGAACTGACTAATCCTAAGGCAAAGGGTCGAGAAACTCAACGCCACTAGCCACATAACAGTTTTTTTTTTTTTTTTTTTGTTTTCATTTATCAATCTATATAATAGCTATAGTTAGAGAATGGAAAACTTTTAGGGATAAATATGCTATCATGTCGTCTTTTGAACCTTGATATCAACCAAGGTTAAACTTTGAAGATAAGAGTACTGTAAATTCAGAAAGAAGGAAAAGACAGTGCAAGATCGAAAAGATAACTCTCAGCATATTAAGACAAATCAACCGATAGTGTTGAACACATCACCTGGATGCTGTAACCAGTGCATCCACAATACAGACATTCCTCCGACATGGCAAGACATTTAACATTTTTATTGATGTTTATATGCTTTGAAACCCCACCCCAGTTGCATATCTGCAATAGTAAGAGTTCAGCAAAGATATCTTGATCATAATAGGCATTCTTGTTTCAAAAATGATATAGAAAAAAAAACAAAAACAAAAAAAACACCCTTGACCTTAGCACCAGATCCTTGAGAAGCAAAACATTCAAGGGTACCATTAGATGTGAAGCAGTGTATTGCCTCTTTCATGTCATAAACCTCGACACAGCGAATCTTGTCTGGTTCAATTGCCCAAACCTATTTATAGGGAAGAAAAATAGAGAATTTCAGTTGTCACTTGCTTGATAACCATAATGCACCTGAAGTGTAAATTTGGTCTAACTATTGGATGGCACAGCTGCATGTTTGGATTATTGATGCAAGTTGGATTATTGATGCAAGTCGACATTCGACAATCTTTTGCTACCCCAAAAGTTTGAGAACAAGTTCTTGTGATTATTTTCTGAAAACAATTCCTTACAGTCAGTTGGCACATGATCATTGCTTTTGAATTCTGCGATTACAAATCATTAAGGGTCAAACCAAGATTATTTTGACTTTTTTTTTTTGTTTCTTGGAATATATGTTTTCTATACAATATGTAGTTTAAACAGTTTCTTGGTTCAACTCCAGGCCCAGATGCTGTTTGGAGGGGGCTTTGGGTGTGAGGAGAAAGTAGGGACTCAAAATAATTACACAGTTCAAATTTAAACTATTTGATCACTTTTGATGTTCCCCACCATCCCACATCCAAACGTCCTCTTAGAACCAAGACATGAAAAACTTTTCTCAATGCGAAATCTTATCCTGTATAACCGAAGATCAGCAACAAATTGATGCATCTTTATGGACAAAAACAAACGCGTTAAAATTTGACCGAGCTGATCATGCAGGCAATGAAGCCAAATATAATTACTAGAGCAACTACGCATCAAAATCAATAATAATTTTTCCTGTCAATGTTTCTTTGATGTAGGCAGAAATTATTTTATATTAACATCAGGAAGCCTGTTCAAGTTATCAGATTGTGTGGTCTCCAATCACCTTTTTCTACCCAGTTTGTAAATGACATATCTTATTTTCCAAATTTGAGAGTGAGAATGCACAGATACTTGTACTTTTCCATGGTACTCGTATGAACATGTTGACATTAGTAATGTAAGCACATAGAAGTATTCGTTTATCCCTGTAACTGTAGCCATATCTGGTTGTCATCATAATTACAAGGCCATGGGCATAAAGCATTCTCTATAGTTGTTTAAAATATCAAATTTAGCCCATTTTGATATTGTTATTTTCTTCTTTTACATCTCAATGTACTGATATTTCAGATTGCTAAAAGGTACAGAACAGGCAAATCAAGAATATATTTTCACCACTTCTTAATTTTTTATTTTTATCGGTAACCAAGATATATTAGAGAAAAGAGAGTACAAAAGCAACGGACCTACCAAAAAGAAGATGGCTCAAAATGGTATAACAGCATCATACCAAGAAACGAAAGAAATTACACCAAAGAAGAAACAAAGGGAACCAAACAGTTTTGGATAAGTTGGAAGACCAAGAAACAAAGAAGAAATTACCACTTCCTGATTGTTGAGCAATAATCTCAAAACATTTCCAATCGTGATATAGTTTTGGATGAGTTGGAATAGATGGACAAGACCGCTTACTCGAATTGTTTTGTCTAGTGAACCAGTGTACATCTTGTCTCCGGAAGATGGGATGAAGATGCATGTGACTGCCTTCGTATGCTCGCGGATTTCTTGAATTAATCTTAAAACTCTCTTTCCAGAATCCCATACCTACACAAATATCAAACTATTTAACATGCAGCACAAATATACATTGATCTGCTCAGAAATTTCCTGAACTGATAACCTGAATACTCTTCTGAGAATTACACACCAGGTATAAAATAGAAGACTACTTAACATGCAAACGGTTAAGAGTATTGACGAAGTATGCTCAGACTACACCTGATCTCAGCATGTCCTGTGAGGCTTATGACTATACTGACAGTTCACAGGTGTGTATCAGATTCAAACAGAGCGAAAAATCTCACCAAACTGATATCGTAGCCACTTGATGAAAATAAATAGTTGGCTAAAACAATGAAACTGAGTATATGCCCCAAACGGCCAAACCACATTGCTATGATTATGGTAAAATTTCAAATACAGGGCATTCATGACATCCCCTTCAAATATCTTCCAATGTATTGGCATTCAGGTGGGCCCCACATGCACAATCGTTTATATAATACACACAACAGAGACAGAGAGAGAGAGAGAGAGAGAGAGAGAGAGAGAGAGAGAGAGAGAGAGAGGTATGAAACATACTTTAATATGTCCATCGGAATGGCTGCTAAACAACCGGCCTTTTAGATGAGCCAAAGACAGGACTTCCCCATTAGCACTTGAATCTACCTCAACCACTTCAGTACAGGACCAGAGCTCTGTCTGAAAAATGAACATATGCACATTAATCAGGACATAAATGATCTATATCTTTCTCACTTAAAAAATTCCAGAGTATGCACACTCACTGCATTGACAGATGGCAAATTCATCAATGCTTTTAATGTATCTGTAACCACTGCCGAACTCTTCTTAAGCTTTCTCAAGGGTTTGCATATGCTCTTTGCATACATTCCAAGATCTTTAAGGGCATCTGAATCAATGCAAGATAATTCAGTAAACTGTTTCTACTAGAATGGGGGAAAGGGTGAATTACATGACCATAAGCTTTTAGAATCTAGCATTACCTGGATCATTAATGAAGCTTTTCAAAGAAAGAGCTGCAAGAACCTTCTCCTCAAGATTTTTAGATGATTGAAGGACATTAATGAATTGGTCTAATAAACACTGATGTGCAATTTTTCTTACACCGGTTTCCGGAAGGTCGCTAAGCATGTGCACAAGCCATGTAGCAACGACAAGACATGACTTTGCCAACTCCAAGGAATTGCTCTTAAGGCACTCTTCTAATGCTCTGAAAATGGATCCATTTTCATGGTTGCAAAGGACGAATGCTACTCGTTTCTCCCATGCACTTGCAATGTTACCTTCTTCCTATGCAAGCGGATATAGAGTGAGAAAAGGCACGTCCAAAATGATAATTTAAAAGGATCTAAACTAAACCAAAGTTGCTCTTAGGCACTCTGTACCATTGTCTCTGTGAGTTCATCATCCTCTTTTTGCATCTTCTCTGCTTTCATTAAATTATTGTAAGGCTGATGAAGGCCAGCAGTTCTGAGTAACCAGGCTTCAGTAAGAGACTTCCCTGAGGTAGTCAAGCGACCGGAGAGAGATGCAAATGCCTCTAGAGCTCTGATTTGACAAAAAGGGAAATCTTTTCTACGAAGTGCTTCAATCAGTGCTTCAATAGCTTCTTCCCTGTAAATGCTCATCTTCCGAGGTTCAGCCTGAAATTCATAATTAAAGGGTGTGTAGATGGTTGGTTATAGTTCGTTATGCTAAAAGCATTTGCAACTTTTGAAATGTGGTGATTCAAAATGTTGAAGCAAACCAGAAGATCAAGCTGAAGGAGAAGACTAGCCACAGCAGGTTGTTGCTCCATAGGAGCCATCTGAAGGTACACCAGGAAGGTGTGCATGGTACTAAATGCCCCATAGTCTTTAACTATCTGCAAAATTTGATTGCAAAATGTTCTCCTGAGGAAATAACAAAAGAAAAGGTTCATATGTGAGTAAATAATTTTTCACCAGGAATGGACACAAATATATGAATTAAATGTTGGTGTGTGTGTGTGGAGAGAGAGAGAGAGAGAGAGAGAGAGAGAGAGAGAGAGAGAGAGAGAGAGAGAGGAGGGAGAATTTCCATGCATGCATACCTATGCATTTGAAACAAAAGTATAAATGTGTATGCGTACGTGCATGTTTGTTTCTGAAATGTGTGATTGAAATAACACCTCTAAAACAAGAACTCAAGGATCCCACTGAGTTAGGGTTATCCATGCCCAATCAGAAAACTGTTAAGAACTATGATGATCCCACCCAAATGCCAGCTTTAGTAGGAATTGGTGTGTGGGAAGAGGTTAAAAGCAAAGTGTACCTGTTCAACCGGACCAGCTCAGAGATAAAATCAATGCATATGCCCCTCTCATTGTCATTGCCAGCATGAAATAATTCAAGAACGGGAGTCAAATCAGCTCTGTTTGCTATCAAATTTCTGCAACTCCTATCCGCATGCATACAGCTCAGAAGTATGGAAACAACAGATGTCCTTCCCTCAACACGATCCAAGCACTTGATTAAAGCAGGAAGACCATTTTCTGTAATAACATTCAAAGCATTATTTGACTTGCTGTTTTCATCCCCTCCTAATAATATCTGGTCAAGCATTGCTATTGCGGCGTCTTTGGGCTCTATCACCAACTGAAAGTCATCCAGTTCTTCGGTTTTGCTCATAATTACTTGAACAAGCGAAGGAACAAGGTCGTGAGCCAAAAGCTGAGAGAATGCTGGCTTCAACTGGTGAATAAGAACAGCAGCCTCCACCAAACCATTTTTCAGTAGAGCAGCCAGGCAATCAAAATCAGAATCAACACTGGTTAGAGTCTCTCCAACACTTTCATCTGTGAATATAAGCTCTGAAAGAATATAAATCGACATTCTGAGAACCTCTCTGTCGAGAGAAGCCGTCAAAATCTCAGCTAACCCATTCAGAATCGTGGGTTTTGCTAGATAAGCATGAATTGCTGGATCAGCTTTAGATTCCTTCCATATCATTGCCACTTTCAAAACAGCCTCTTCACATTCCTTCAAGTCCTCCGAAGTACAAAGACATGATGTGTAAGGCTTTAAACCGTTTATAATGGTTTCAACAGCAGCTTGAGATATAACACTGGTTGGTGATGTAGAGACTGCGGCCCGCATAAATCTTCTGCCAGTTTTGTTGCCTTTGGAGGCATTATTCGTAGTATGGGAGAGAGGAAGAGTGTATGTCTTTGACAGGGCTGACTCTAATGAAATTTCTCTTGAAGGGGTTGGGCTTAGGGGAGTTCTTGGTGTTTCAGCGTACGTAAATTCTTTGGCAAGATCAGGATATTGTTCCTTCCAAGAGGTAATTAGCCTTTTCAAAACATAGTTTGTTTTGGGTAGAGTGGTTGCAGAGAGAGGCTGACGTGTAATGGGGCATGTAGTATTTCCTCTTTTTAGCCATTCTTGAATTGCTCTTCGTTCATATGTTTGGCCTGTTTCCAGTGTAACTGGGTCACTGAATAGCTGGCCTGTGATTGGACACACAAAATCTTTTGGTGGCCGCGTTCGAGTGGTCAACTTTTCTGATGACGGGACAGAAACACTGCTCTGGCTTACTTCTTCCTCACTTTCACTATGGAAACTGCAGATGTCAAGCCATGATTTGGTTTTCCTATAAAAAAAAGTTCTGCATGAATCTAAGAAAATGGAAAAGGGCTCCACTTGAGGACCATTTCCAATTGCATTAATTCCATATTTTTCCTCGAAATATGGAACTAAAAAATACTAGTAAAAATGAAAGTTGTCATTATCTTGAATTATATAAAATGATAAATGAAAAACAAAAGTCTAAAGGTCTGTCTATGCGGTATCTGGTACAGGTTGTTGGCCTGTATAGAAGTGGTATTGCTATCATCCTTGGATTATCAACCAAGTCAAGCTTTCCATTTAGGTGGGGTGCATCTGAGTGATTTAGATCATTTATATTTTTCTGGCAGGATCTGAAATCATTAAGTAATACTACCAAGAACAATTCCAGTGGAAAAATGCTACCATCTGGTAATTGACTTGCAGATGGACAGTTGAATGAAAATATGGCCAACAGGTCTCATTCAACAGGTAGGAACTTAAGATTCTGGAAGAGGCTTTTGTTCCATTGCCTGCAAATGGAGTTTTTATATGAGATCAGAATCCAGATCAATGAAAAATGGCCTTGAAGCCAGAACCGTTGGGAATGGTTGACCCCAATGAAAGTGCCCATACTATGTGCCGAAGATTGTATAATACCTCTTAGAAGAACCATCCACTAGCATGGTTGGCAATTTTTGTCAGCTAACAAAACAGTCTTAACGAGGTGAATTTTACTACCGTATATACTTGAGCTACATCTAAAGCAAAACGTTAGCCTTACGCTTTCACTGAGACTTGGTTCTTTGGACCTCCCAAACTCGTACTCCATGTGCTACTGAAGTTCTTTCTAGAATTTTTCTGCACTTCCTGGAAAAAAAAAAAAAAGAAAAGAAAAGAAAATCTACTTTTAGCATAAACCAAGTTTTTTCATGTTTGAAAAATAAAAATAAGCCTTTAACCAAAATTTGGTGAATCTTGAGAAGGCAAAGAAGACTTACTAATACTTCACCATCAGAATCTGCAGAGCTAATGCTGCAGTCGTTAGACAGACGAGGGGATACTGGCAAAGAATTAGGCAAAGAAATAGGCATAGTAGGATTTGCAAGACAACGGGACAAGAGGCGCAGGATTTGTTCAGGTTCCTTCTTACTAGTGATATCGGGTTTTGGAGATAAAACCTTGGGAGAAAAGGCGTGAGGAGAGTCCAAAGGAGAGAGAGCCTTTGGAGAAAATGAACAGGCTTTTCTATGTGGCTGTACTTTTGAATCACTTCCTGCACCCTCTATTGGTTTCATGCTGTTTAAAGCTAGTAGTTTTTTATTTGTGACATCTGAGTCCATATCTACATTCCCATGATCATAATCAAAGTCGTCTTCATTCTCCTCAAGCAAGACCTCCTAACATCAACAACCAAGAAAAATGGTTCAATTCTCAATCTAAAAAGCCAAAAAATAGTGAAGGAAAACAAGAAAAGTGATGATTTGAAGGTTCCTTGGGTTTATGAGAACAGAGTGAAACTAATACTCACGGACCTCCAACATTATGTTGGCAACCGGCTTGGAAGATTTTTCCATTTTGTGCATGGAATTTGAAGCTATGCTCGATCTGCTAGGCAAGATACCAACAAATAAGCTATGGAGCATCATCATCTTATAGAATCAGCTCGTTACATAATCGACATTAACAATTACATCTAAGTGAATTTCATCAAAAGAAGAATTGATTGTAGAGTGTTTGGATGTGTCACAGATTGGAATCAATTTGTGAGCACTTGTAGTGTGGAAATGAGAAATGACATTAGATGGGAACTTCTTTCTTCTACCATTCCTGCTTTAAATCATCATCACTGACAATAGCTGTATTTACTTCGGAGTAGTATGTAAAACAGTGTATCTCTTGTTATGATCCATATTCATAGAAGAAACGGTTACCATCCATGTTGCCTAATAAATTTTAACTATTTGCAATTTGGTGCATATCCAAAAGGAACTAAGCAAACCTGCAGTTTTCAATTTCGACTTCTTTATCTTTCAGAACTGGATTGAACCCAGCACTCTTAGGCAAGATTGGACCAAACTTAACATAATCAGGTACTGATCGTCCAACTTCATGTAGAGGTGTCATGGGCGGCTCTGCAATCGGCATCATTGGCATCCCCTTCTTGCTAACAGTTGAATCAAAGTTCATATAGTCCTTGTAGTACTTAGCATAGAGTCTGGTGTTCTCATCCAGTGATTCCCCATAAAGCTTCTCCAACTTCTGCAGCCTCTCAGCTTGATCAGGCCTCATGGAAAAAATCAAAGACTCATTGAAGAACTGATCAAAATCAGCTGTAAAGGAAAGATCAGCAGAATCAGGAATCACTTCAATTACAATTTTATGTCTTTCCTCCGAGTACCACCCAACAATAGAGCTCATGTGAGGAAGAAAGAGAGCTTCCCATAATTCTGGTGCAAAATCAATCCTGGAGAAAAACGGATCGATGATAAACATCTCGAGTACGTGAAGAACAGAGTTGTGGACTTTGTTTCGGAGCTTCCAAAGGAAGGCAAGGTTGAGATGTGCCCAAGCAGATAGATAGAAATTGGGGACCCCTGCTGTTTTGTGGTGGGAGTCCAACATTGCGCAGACCTGTAACATCTTTTCTGCGTAGTCCAGGCGTGCAAGCTTGGTTTCCATGTTGGAGGTGCTGATGGCTTCTTCAAGGGCATCAATTCCCCAGTCCAAATTTGCCAAGACAGCTTGATCAGAATACCGGACTTCCATATTTCTATCGCAGCTCCCATCTTCTGCTGCTAATCTTTCTGCGCACTGTTCTTTCTGTTGAATCCTCTGTTCTTTGTCAATTAAACGATCTTGGGTGAAGCTTCCAATGGTTAAGGTTAGAAACCTAACAATGTCCTTACCATCCATTGCAAACTTGTAGTGTCCAGCCATTTTTATGAAAGTTCTGATAATCCTGATTTAAAATTGTTTTGACAGGATCTGAAGGAAATGCTTCCAGTTGGTTGCCAATCTCTTTTCTCCAACTTAGTATGAAGAAGGTTTCAAATTTCAGTAGGATATTAGTGACAGAAATTGGTTCCTGATAAAGAGAATCAAATTACCTATAGTTAGAAAGGGATAATAAAAGGTCATTTTTTGGGTTACATGTCACAAAATTCTGCTTTTAAGAAACATGTTATATACTCAAAAATCTTTCCAAAACATGCATGGCTGTAATTTGGATGTCCGTGTACACCAATTTGGATCTTTGTACAGTGCAGGTAACTCATTTTATTTGTCAAACAGCTTTTGTGTGTTTGAATCACCAGAGTTAACCTGTAAGTGGCTGTTGTTTTGTTCTTTTCCTATAACCATTTCAACCAAGTAACGAGGAATCCAAACAGGGCCTTAAGAAGTGGGGGTGGCACGTAGCTTTTCTGCACAAATATCTATCTACTTCTTACACATGAAAGGAAATGAATTGACATTTGGAGAAGCATAAAGGGACAGATCAATGATATTTCAACTAATGCAATTTCAGCTGTCCCCAGTGCCCTAAACATTTTGAGCTTGTTTCATTTGTTTGATCATTTTCGAGATCCTACGAATTCTAAGCAAACTTCCATCAAAGGGGCTAAAATCGAAAGGAGTAAAGGTAAATGTAACAACCCAATCCCACATCGGAAGGGAGAGACGCCCAGATCCTGGCTATAAGTCCAGCCCCCCATGCTATTGCAGTACCCCCGGCTATTGCAGTACCGAGGCCTTTTGGGGACGCCTGCGGGTCAGCCCTAGAAACAAAACCGTGCGGGTCAAAAGCCCAAAGCGGACAATATCGGGCTGATGGGACGGGTCTCAATGCACGGTTTTGTTTCAGGGGCTGACACGCAGGCCTCGATACTGCAATAGGCGGGGGTCCGGACTTATAGCCAGGATCAGGGCGTCTCTCCCTTCCGATGTGGGATTGGGTACCGCAGAAATGGTTATCCAACCATTGCCCTAGTAAATCAATCCTAGAAAAAAGAGGATTCGATCTACGACATCTCCACCTTATTTCCTTCACTCTTCACCTCTTTAATACTCCCTCATTTAGAACCTACTACTATGAATTCCTAGAAACTCAATACAAAGTAGAAGCAAACGTCTCTCCCTACCGATGTGGGATTGGGTACCCCAGAAATGGTTATCCAACCAGTGCCTTCCGATGTGGGATTGGGTACCCCAGATATGGTTATCCAACCATTGCCCTAGTAAATCAATCCTAGAAAAAAGAGGATTCGATCTACGACATCTCCACCTTATTTCCTTCACTCTTCACCTCTTTAATACTCCCTCATTTAGAACCTACTACTATGAATTCCTAGAAACTCAATACAAAGTAGAAGCAAAGGGCTCCCCTGGAAGAATAATCGGGTTAGGTTTCAGTGCACATTCAAAAAGGCCTTAAAATTGATTTGGTCAAAGATCCTAACTCAAAACATCATTTGAACATAAATCCACTGATGAAATCAGAAAAACAAACAGTACAAACAACATTAGAAACTTTCCAGTTGCCAAACTAGATAAAAGTCAGCAATCTCATCTGTTTAAACATGAGCCTAATCATCACACCAACACGCTCAAATCATCAGATATTACATCTTTGACTCTTCAGAACAAAAGAAACAAAGAATCCGACAATTCCAGACAGCAAACAAAATTATAAAAAAAAAAAAAAACAAACACCACCACCAAACAGAATGTAAAGAAGAAGAAGAAGAAGAAGGAACTCACCGACAGAATCGAAAAATCGAGAATTCTTGGATTCAAATGAGGAAATGTAAGAAGGAAGCTGAAATTCCTCAATAGAGAAGCGGAAGGAAGGAATCTAGTGACCTAAGAGAAAGACAAATACAAGACAAATCTGAAGCAATTCGATTAATCTGATGAGTGAAATCGTCATTGGAAACATATCTGAAGCAATTGGATCGATCGATCTGTTGAGTGAAATCGTATGCGTCTACGATTGCGAAGTAGAAATTCTCATGTGCCTTTTTTTCTTTCTTTGGACTGGATTGGATTGGAAATGGAGAGTTAAAAAAGTGCCGGCTTTGGAGGTTTTGAAAGAGTCGAATCTTCGAAAACGAGAGACAGGTAGAGAGAAGAGAAAGCCGGCTTTGGCAGTTGGCGGGGTAGTAGTTGTTGTTGTAGTTCGGGTGATGTTAGATGCAAACAGTAGACTAGACTATAGACTGAAGCGGAAATGCGTTCATTCTCGTTTGAATATTACGAGGGAATTGGTAGGTGATTCGCGGGAGCACTTCAACTCCCGCATCTATATCTGTGGGGCTAGAATTAGTTGGGGCCGACATTTAGGGCAAGTTCGTAAAAAAACCCGTAGAGAGGGTACCTCTTTATCCGGAGGTTTTGACCCCTAAAAAATCAGGTTTAGAATATATTTTTTAAGTTTCGGTTCATAAATGGATCTAGGTTTGGAATCCAATTTAGGCTCTAGCTAGGTGATAAATGAATTGGGTTGTCGATCATGCATGTTCCAACCGGTAGGCTCGGGACTAGGCTCATTTGCTCATTTCTTTCTAATATGTCAGATGTTTTGTTTGATTGCTCTATCAATTAGCATACAAAAACTGCATGTATTCTATTGTTCATTTTTCATGCAAATGTAGGATATAGATTGCTCTGGGACATGGTGTTAATCTCTACATGCTTGAGTTTAGATTTCTTGTAGAGGAAAAAAAGTAAGATATGGGTCTTTAATGTTGCAAACTGTAATTCAAAATCAGATTCGGTTAGACATTTTTATGTTTATTCCCAAAGGTGGTAGACTTGATACACTATTATAGGTTAAATGGTATCCCTATTTTAAGCAAATAATAAATAAATAAAAGAAGAAAGGAGTTAGAATCGATTTTGGAACCAAATCCGGGCCTTAAACTATGGGAATTTGAAGGCTAGTATTCAACTGCAGTGATAGCAATGTTTCCTGTGCGGATCTTGGGGTGGGACGCACCAAAAACCCAAACTTTATTGGTGCTGGTTGGGAATTTAACTCCGTTTAAAGCTAGGGCCCAACCTCAAGTTGTTAATTCTCCACTTCTGTAAGGGCATGCAAATCCACGAAAAAAGTAGGGGATTAAGAGCTCAATTTTATGTGCATATTTTATCTGATTGTTAGGTGCAGCAGGATTATATGTGGGAAATTTATCTTTTCCAGACAATTTTTACTCACAAGAGAAATAAGGTAGTCCAAGCCAATGCAGAGGTGGGAAATGAGAACCCACCCACCACTCTCGTAATTCAAATCCTACGAAAGTGAGGGGTCCAAAATACATCACTACTTTACATCCTTCACACCTCACCTCATCCTCAAATCCTGAATGTGGCTTTTGCAGCAAAGTGATTTAAATTATTATCTTTCATAAGAAAATGGTTTTAGATGAATTTTCAAAAAAACCGGTTTAAATTTTTCTTTTTTTCTTTTTAAAAAAGCATTATAATCAAAAAGCAAAAAAAGTGACATCAGTAGCTAATCAAAGCCTTTTTCATAACACATGGAAATCCTCTCTGCATTACATATTCACTCCGAAGCCCTCTATATTTGGCAGGGTAGTGAGCTCCACAGAGTCAGCCAATTATCTTATTGTTATGTTGATTAGGTTGTGGAACTTTATGGCCATGAAAAAACGTCGCTAACGACAGTGATGTGGGGAGGGGGAAAATCCTAAACAAAAAAAAATGGTAAGCCTTTTGTCATTAATGAAAATGATTGGGGGAGAACAAATCATTATTTTATTTTATTTTTTATATTGGAACAAATCCTGAGTCTTTGGTCCTTGTTGGGTAGCAAAGTTGTCTAAATAATAACCCTTTGAATTCTTCCCATAATATACAAAGCAAAGACCGGTAAAAGAAGAAAGGGTTATTTGCAAAAACCCAATACATTTTGGACTGTTCATTAGAAAAGATTCCAACCGTTTGAAGGATATTACTTACAACCTGAGAGTGGAAAAGTTGCATATGTAGCTTTTCCGCTGTTCCTAGCCGCGCAGAAAGTCTGCATAATTTCTAACTTTTCCCCTCTGGGCGTAGGTTGCGTATATTGTAGGGTGCATATGAAAATGCATGACTATCAATACACTATTTCTATTTAACTGTACAATGGAGCCTATTTAATGTGATCTTAAGATCCCATTAGCCCTTTCGGCTACAAATAGGGTTGTATACGTAACTGCCCTATATCCCCCAAAAGTCCCTATATCCCCCAAAAGTTATTAAATAAAAAAAAAAATGCCAACCGAATTTAAGCCCAAGTGTGTGAGGGGTAAAAACTGCGACTTTTCCGCCGCTTTGAACAGTGGAAAGTTTGCAAATGTGGAATTTCCGCTCTTTACAGTAGTGGAAAATTAGCAAAACTAGCTTTTCCGCTGTTGCAAGCGGCGGGAAAGTAGCATATGTAGCTCTTCCTCTTCTCCTAGCGGCGGAAAGTCCTCATATTTTCTAATTTTTCCTCTACACGTCTGTTTTCCCTATGTGGTAGAAAGTGGGGCCATTTAATGTGATCTCAAGATCCCATTGGCCGCTTGGGTAGGCGGCGCATGGGGTGTCATTGTTTATTCTCCACGTGGCCGGTTTGATACAAACAGGGCCGTGGAGATCAGCGTGGGGCCCACTTTCTGATGATCAAATACGTTAAAATTTAATTCAGTGCCTAGCACATTCTCAAATTTTACTTGAATAGGATCTTGTCCCGCTATAAAACTGAACGTCTGAATGATAGTGTAATTAATGCATGGAATTCATGATGCATAAGATTGTACAAATAACGTCATCATTCATGTGTTCAATCTTATAGTAGGATCAAATTCTAATGAAGTAGTTTGAGGGTATGCTAGCAGAGGGGATTACTTTCAATCTTATTAGTTTGGATCATCAATATACGCGCGCCACATCTCGCTTGTCGAAAACGCATAAGAGTTCCACATAGGAGATCTGAGCACTTTGTATGGTTGGACTCAGGATTTTTGCAGTGAAATTGGGTCAAAGTTCACTTGAAATGGAGTTTCATGGAACCTAGCAGTGTTTGTCTTTCAAAAGGTAAAGTATAATCTTTGGTAAAAAAATTTCGATTGTCAAGGTTTTACTCTAATCATAGAGTAGAAAAGTAAAGTACTTACCTCCCTTTTTCTGATTGATGGTGGACCATCTAAGCCTCTTTTCGTTCCCTCCGGGCTTTCTTATCAAAAGTCATGTGCACACCTATCCAAATGGCTAATCAGACTTTGAGGTCACATTAGGGCCCATTTGGCATCATTTAAAAATATTCTTGCACTTCTATATACCAAATTCTAGGGACTAGGGTGGCCGGTGTCGAGTTTTTGGCTAATTTGGACTTGTAGTTTTGCTTTGATTTGGTGATTTAGGGCGTAGGGCTTCGATTGGGATTTGGCGATTTCCGATTTGAAATTATGATTTGAAGATTAAGGGTTCAAATTTAGGTATAGGGGGATTAGGATTATACTAGATTTAAAGTGGGAGGGAGATTGCTTTATTTATGGTTATTTGTTGAGAAAAAAGACCAACCACGAGAGGACCATCAATGAGAAGCTTAATCGGAGTGAAGAGGATCTCAAACTGTCAATAGAAAGAAGATGTTGAGAGAGAACAGAGCAAAAAGGATGTCGTACTCTCGGCGAAAAGATGTCAAAAGAGAAGAAGAATGTTTTCGATAAGGTTTTGAGACGTCGGGCGATAGCAAGGTTCAGACATGGGGCGACTACTTATTAGAAATGTGCGGGATAGTTCCAAGACCATTCAAAATTTTAACATTTTCAAGATTGACTTGGGACATCATATGTAGGTCCGCCCTGCCTCCGGATTTGAAAGAAAACATAGTTTTCCTATTGGAAATACCATTATATATGTGTGTGCGCGTGCGCGCGTTCACACGTGTATTAAAGCAATAGATAACCCTGGGTGCCACGTCATCACTCTCAATTTTTTTGGTTTCTCGGTGTTCCATGTCAGCATTCCAATAAAATGATACATGGCATCAAAAATAATTTAAATGATGGCGATTTGGGTATTTTAATGAAATCCCTTAAATCTCTCTAAAAACTCTCCCCATCACGCACGATTTCCTCCCTTAAATCTCATTCCATCCCTTAAATCTCTCTAACCCTCACAGTATCCCTTTTCTCACCTAAATGATCTCGCAAAGTTCCTATAATCTCCATCTAGGTTTCCATCATTTATTATTCTCTACGTATCATCCTCTCTATGATCTCTCATCTCTACCATCATCCTCTCCTACGATCAATTTAATCTTGAATGAGGAACCTAATCTAGCCCATCATACATTCTCTCATTAAATCTTATACAGCTTCTCATCATACTAGAAGTTACTAAAATCTCTCACACGGCTATCACACCTCAATTATAGTCATTACCCTCTTTTCTTCTTTCCATTGAGGATACGCTTCGCACCTCTATTATTCCTCAAATCCTAACCACAACACAGACATCTCTTCCAGCAGAACATTTTGAGGAAATTCTCTCCTCTCTCTCTCATGGTCTTTTTTTATAAATGATTCTGCTCTTTTTTATCCTTTAGGATATAATTTTGAAAACATTATCTTGTTAATCTCATAATTAATCTAATTGGGAAAATTTTTCTCTCTTTGCATTATGTTTTTTTTTAATATCTTTGTTATTTGCTTATTCTTTAGGACATATTTTTTTTTTAAATCACGAAACTAATCCACTGGAAAAAATGAATCTTTAATTAAAACATGGCCGATGAGATACCATCATAGGAAATGATTAAGAATTGGAATAAGGATTAAATCACCTCGATATCAAATTGTGGGGCAGGCATGGAGAAACATGATAATACTTATGATAAACAAGTTGTGCACATATTTTTTATTTTTAAGGGCAATTCAATATTACTATCTCTAGTGTGCAGATCTTGAGATAGAGTAGGCCATTATATCCTAGGGACTAAATTTCATTTAACCCACCTGCATATGGGAAACTAATGTCTTGAAGAAAGCATCTTCATTGGTGTGCCTTGCCCAATTTATTTGCTTTCTTAATTTTTCATTACTTTCACATTCTTTCAAGCACCCATCTCCAACAAAATAGACTAACTCATAAACAACTAAATCCTATATCATTTACCAATGAAAATGAACACTCACGGTAATATGTTTCACATATATATAGGATGGTTATCCAATGCGCCTGCTACACAACTTGCACAATGGGGGTGGGGCCCACCTGGTGGTCCATCCAAATGGACCACACACAAACCCCTCCTAAATTTTCTATGGGGCCCACCTTTGTACCCATCTGATGTACTGTACACCGTTGGACCGACTGCACCCCCATTCGAATAGACTGTACACCGTTAAACTTGTGGGGCTCGGATGAAGATGATGTATGGGAGATACTCCTATGAGAGTAAGGTGAGGGCCTCACATTTAGGCGATTGGCATTGGATGTAGTTCATAATGTTTAAAACTAATAAAAAGAAAATACTTCTAAAACCCCCTTTACTCCAACACAGTTGCGGTTGAGTCGTGTTGAAACCTTAGTTTCACACACATGCCCTTGATCAATTTGTAGGTCCTCAAGTACTTAAAGTATCACTGCTTGACCAGTAGCCCCCAAAAAAAATTGAAGGGGTTTTGAAAGCTATTGATTATTCTTATAGCTTTAAAAGAGATTATAAGATCCAAAATCCTGGCCTAATCAAGTTAACGAACTCTTAACTCAAATCCTCTTCCTGGCCCAAAGGGTTGGGACACCTTCCGTTATTATAAAAAAAAAAAAAAATCTCTTCCCAGCCAGCCTCGAGGCATAACTCCTATTGAAGATGGGCTGCCATATTTGCTGAGAGAGAATAATAGATAAAAAGGTCTATAGTTGTGGAAATGTCGTCTAAAACTTAGGCTATTGCGCAGCTTAATAAAACTCGAAAACTCAACTTGGCAAGGTCTTCCTGACAATGTTCATGGCCCGAGTTGGGCCGGATTGGGTCTGATTTTAGAAAACAGGCCTGTACTCTGCCCAAGCTGACACAAGCCGTAAGTGCCTGGCCCGAGCTCGGCCCATCCCAAACAGTTAGTCCAAGTCCCACCCATTTAGTCAACTGGGCTGGGCCAAGCTTTGTTTTTACCTGTCCTGCCTTTCTATCACTTGTTTTGGCAAAATCAGTCCCCAATCTTCAAGTAGCTCGTACTTATTCAGGCCAGATCAGGCCGGTTTTATCAATAAATCCTAGCTCGGCCCATATTTAAATGGGCACAAAATTTAGATCTAGGCCCAGCCCGAGTGCTAAAACCATTGCCTGAACTCGGCCCAGGCCGACCCAGGGCTGGCGCAATTGTGCACTCGAGCTTTTCGGGGGGCTCACTTGGCCCAACCATTCGTGGGCCGGAATTTTCAACAATTCCACTTGTGGATTGCCATTTTTAGGCTTAGTGAATGTTTTACGTTCTTGAATATCCAGCTTCTAAAATGCTTAGGGCTCTTGAACATTTATGAATCCAATTATGGGACAACTTGTGGAATCCTAAGACATAAGCCCTTAGTATAATGTTAAATAAAAGGCTAAGATATCCTGATTAAGAGAGACCTTTCCGTTCCCCTATCACAAGTGATAGGCTTGCATCTAGGTGGGCCCCCACTAGATGCACTGCAATAAACAGTGTGCCGCCCGCTCACGGGATGAAACTCCCCTTATAAAATACCATAACAGATTATATGATTCTACAAAATCATTGTCCCCAAACTTTTTTTTTTTTTTTTTTACTTGGTATCCCAGCGAAGGGGGCTAGGCTGGGACGCAAGAGAGCCCGAACACATAGAAAGAGGAAGCTCACACAGTATAAAGGAGACCCCGTAGATATGAAAAGAAGAGTCCACAGAAGTGGGAATAGTGGCATGTCCAAAAAACTAGTCCTGGGAACTTAAATGAGACGCGGGTTCTAAATCACCTGGGCAACTCTTGTCCCCAACCGAGTTGCTTTCTTGAAGGTGCGTGTTTACCCAATACTCAGAAATTCCTTCTAGCTTTTTGTAAAGCGGCGATAGATGGAATATTTCGTTTTTTATGCATTGCCTGGTCAAGGTCCTCCACGCCTTCCACTTTCTGTGGTATTAATTGGGTGGGCCCGTGAGCATCCTCAAGTGATTGAAGACTCTCATTCAATTTCCAAGTGAATGGAATCTTGCCAATGTACCCCTACTGTCTTTTTTCCTGGTTTAGGAAGTCCTTTTCTGTCTTAATTGGAGAAAAGTTGAAAAATGATGGTATCACCATATTAAAAAAGATAATATCGCCATGTTTTCAAAATATTGTAAGAATTGATATTGCTAAAAGAAAATGCAATAAAGTCATGACCGAATTGGAAAAACTAGTAAAAATATCGTTTTTAGCAGCAACTTATAACTGTCGACTTTCAAAATAACTCCTGCAGCTTATTCTAATTGGACATGAAGCTCTCTATGTTTGTTTTTTTTCTTTTTTTTCACTTTTGTTATTATTATTATTATTTGTAAGAGAGCTCTCTTGCATTTGAAATTCCCGACGATAGGGGTTGCTTAGTTGACTTTTGAGTCCGGGGTTATCCGTAGCAGCTATTGCAACTTGCACATGACCTTCTAACACATGCCTTCAACTCCATTTTGGTTTATACATAGTAATAATCCAGATCGTTTAAGATACATGTCATCCCTTCTGGTGATTTATTCTTAAATTTTAGTTCAAATGAAGTAGGTCCCACCATATAATTGAACACATGATGGAACCCCACTGTTATGAAACTAAAATATGCGAGATATCACTAGATGGGATTAGATTTATCTTGAACAATCCAATTTATTTTTAGGAGCACACGATGAAGTTCAAGCATGTGTTACACCGATTTCCTTCTAGTAGAAGCAACAGGGAATCTAAACACGAGACTTTTGTAGATCAGAATCTTGTGGGACCCATTTTGTGCCAAGTGTTGGCTTTTACGATAAGATAATTATAAATATTATCAATATACCACAATCAATTGCAGTAGTATTAGAATAAAGAGCGAAATATTGGAAAAGGTATCATATCACTTTAAAGAGATTATTTGTTTATTTATATTAATTAAAGTTAGTTTGGTTTTTATGATATTTTTAAAACAAATTCCTAAGAAGACTCAAGTTTAGAAATATCCTAGTAATCTCTTGAAAACCATATTTATTCCAACACACTAACAAATAAATTAAGGACCCGGATTCTCTATTGCCACTATTACACGTTTTCCATGTAACAGGTCTGAAGAACTTCTATCATAATCGGGAGTGTCCAAAATTAATGTTATCTTCTCCAATGATATATTCTCAAATTTTAGTTCAATAGGAGTGGGTCTTAGATAAGATTGAACACATGAATTAAAATACGATTGGCGCTGATGTGGCATCACTACTTCTATGACACTAATTACGTTTTCGGTCGTGTGCTCCATCGGACGGCTGGGCATACTCCTATTGAACTGAGAAATGAGGACGTCACTATATGGATAAAACTTAGTATGGACGGTTTAGATTATCATTCTATGGGCTTCACGGTGGAGAGACAAGGAAAAGTGTGTAATGGCAAAAAGCGAACCGGAGAATAAATAAATCACTAGAAAAAAAAAAAAAAAAAAAAAGGGTTTAAGCTACATTCGCACAATTTCTAACCCTAGTCAAATCCAACTAAACCCAAACCCTAACCGTAGTTAATCCATCCACCCAAATGAACGGCCACGATCCACCCAACCCTCCTATATAACAGACCCCAGCCCAAGCCCAAACCCAAACTTAATTCATTCTGGTTCGTCAGATCTCCAATCTAGTAGAAGAAAATGACGACGAACCCTAAGGTCTACTTCGACATCACGATCGGCGGAGCTCCGGCCGGGAGGATAGTGATGGAGCTGTTCGCCGACACGACGCCTCGCACGGCAGAGAACTTCCGGGCCCTTTGCACGGGCGAGAAGGGGAAGGGCCGCCGCGGCAAGTCGCTCCACTACAAGGGCTCCACCTTCCACCGAGTCATCCCCGGCTTCATGTGCCAGGGCGGTGACTTCACAGCCGGAAACGGCACGGGCGGAGAGTCGATCTACGGCGCCAAGTTCCCGGACGAGAATTTCGTGAAGAAGCACACGGGCCCCGGAATCCTGTCGATGGCGAACTCCGGGCCGAACACGAACGGGTCTCAGTTCTTCATCTGCACGGCGAAGACGCAGTGGCTGGACGGTAAGCACGTGGTGTTTGGGAAGGTGGAGGCGGGGATGGAAGTAGTGAGGGCGGTCGAGAAGGTGGGGTCGCGGTCTGGCATTCCGTCCAAGCCCGTCGTCATCTCCGAATGCGGTCAGCTGCCGTAGAAAATCCAAAATGAAGTAAGGGTATGAAGAAAAGGAGAATAATGGTCACTATGGTTTTGATTTAGATGGATGGATGCATGCATGCATGCAAGGGTTAGTATATTTAGATGCATGCATGCAAGGGTTATTATATAGATGATACGTTATAAACATAACATATATGTGTAATTAATTAAGAAAAAAAGAGTTTGTATTTGGGAGTTTGTGATTTTGCATGTGGGTGTTTATTTATTTATTTTATTTTATTGGGTTTTTTTTTAAAGAAAATCTTTGGAGTTGGAAGGCAGCAACTTGTGTTTTTCTTTGTGGGGTCCGATCCTCAGTGGGGGCCAATGATATAACCATTAAAGGGGTCTAGATTATCATTATATGGGCCCACTTTGGAGTTCCAGAGATGGACTCAACATAGTTACAGGAAAATAAAATAACAGAAAAGAATATAGAGGTGGTCGTGGCTAAAAATCTTTTTGGAAGACTCAATTTCTGACATGTTGAAATATGTGGTCATCGGGAGGAATGGATAATATCATAAGATGGCAAGCAGGCCTTTTAGAAATGCAATGACACCGAAAGAAATTGCTTTCTTCCAAACCTTGGAATAAAGTTAAAGAAATTTAAAAAGCATATTCTTTAGGGGGCCATTTTGCAGTTTGATGGCTCACCATTGGTTAGGTCAAAGAGGATATGGATGCTGGTAGTAAAATTAGATTTTAAGTTACATCGAAATGGAGAAATAAAATTTATTTAGCTGACTTTAACATAATTGAGATAAATAATTAGGTGAATTTGCTTTTTCGTGAGGAAAAGAAGAGAAACGATGGTCGATTTTATGCAAAAACGATGAGGTAAATCTCCTCTTTCGCAAGGAAAAGAGAAAAGAAATTGATGGTAGGCTTGCTTGCAAGAAAAAGAACAAAAATGAGTTACATGGCTTTTTCTCAAGAAAAAGAACAAAAATGAGTTAGATTTTCTGCAATGCTACATAAAAGCTTGTATGGACAAACATGCCATAGAAGTTCATGGAGAAGAATCTGGCATTTAAGAGCCCGATAATATCGGCTAATTTATATTTGGTTTCACTGTTATAATATTGGGAAAAAGTTGTTAAGATTACATAATTTTATATGACAATGAGTAAAAATATAGACCAATAAATTTACATTTTTTTGCCCTTCAGAAAATAGATCACCTTGAGTTTTCTTGCTTTTTCATAATTAAATTACCCCAATAATGACAAGATTATTCGTTTCTGGCGATGCAATGAATTTATTGTGGTAATATTGTGATAATATATTTTAAAGCAATGCTATAATATTGTTGCAATAAATTCAAAATGTCAGATAATTGATACACTGCGGAAACTGAATGCCAATGGAGATGGCAATAACATGTTGGGCGTTCAAAGAAGCATTGATGCATGCATTGCCACTGAACAAATCAAAGATGGGCCACCAAAATTCAATTCTTAGTAGGGTTAGCTAGAGCCAACAGAGATGTTGAGGAATTCCAAAATTTCAATTTCTTTTGTTCTCGACGGGTCAGTATATCGACTTAGGCAACGGGTTTGGGTAAATGGTTGACCTAGTTTTATTATTGCAAATTTTCGCCCACCTTAACCTTTTCGTTGCTTGCCTATGTGCCCCTGTATTATAACATCAAAAATATAGGAGAAACTTGACAACCCCCAACTTGGCAAGATGATGAAGATGCACATGAACGTCAGAGAACTGCATAGAAAAACTTTTATCCTATCAAAGTAATGCTAGCTTATACTACCCCCTACAGTATTTTCACCCAGTAGATAGAAGGGACTTTAGTCATGTTAGGTGCATAAAGTTGGTTGCCGCAGTGCCACATCCAGGATCGAGTCGGGGAACTAGGGACTGAATCCGAATTTGGGTCCTACAATTGTTTTGGGACCTGCACCCAGACTCATGTAAATTAGGCCGTCGACAGTTCTAAACAGAAGCATATCATCTGTTTATAATGCTCTAGCATTCTTCATCATTGCTAGAGATGTTGATCTAGAGTTTGATGTAAAACCAAGCATTTGCATTGTGTAAGGGTACAACAACGTACACTATCTTTGGTTTCAGGTAGGCCGGTACTAATTTTACATGAACCCCAGTCCTCCTTTTGGTAGTTTTGCTGTGATCTCCTAATTCTGTGAGCATGGTCAGTCAGAGTTCTGTTTTAACAAAGTGCTTGGCTACCATCAGATTAGCGCAGAATTTTCATTCAAGCTCTTGACTGGTAATTGGTGTTTAATCCTTTGCCTTCATCAAACAGCCAAGATATAATGAGTGAACTTTGTCTTGTGGACTGGGACTGTTACCCAACAATTCACATGATCTCCTGTGATTATTTAACCACCAGTTCGGTACTAGTTTCTGATCTGGTCTGTTGTGACGTCTCTTTTCCTTTGTTCCAATCCCGTGTAAGGGTGATTTTGTTTCTTTGCTTCTTTGATAACTTAAGGCTTCTTTCATCCCTCTTTTCATTAAGCCTCTTTTCTCCAGATCCAGCAGCAACCGACTTAATGTAGGGTAGGAAGAGAGGAAACGTGTCTCTTTTCACCATCACAAGCATGTCATCACCCTTGTTTCTAAAGCCTATAAATACATATGATACCTGCCTTATCTGCTGTGTGAGATGTGAGAATCTACGTGAGTGAGAATCTAAGGGAGTGGAGTAAGGTTAACTGGTTAAGTGATAGTGTAATGTGTGAAGTGTAGTACTCATTTGTTCAAATGGTTGCCTGTGCTACACGTGTGAATAAAGTTGAGATGTGTTGCAATGAATGTAAGTTCTATCAGCTGATTTAGTTGAGCCGTGGGTGAATTATACAGTAAGTGCATCATGTATTATATCAGGAGTGCATTTTGTATCAATTGTATTAGTTGAAATCAAATGCTCTGTTTTTGGAAATGGTTGTGAGTGTTGCAGTGAGTTTTGTGTTGTGTTGAGTGGGACTGGGAGCACAACCAATTTCTTACAAGTGGTATTAGTGCGAGGCTATGTCAAGGATCATCTGCTCATTGTGAGCAGCAGCTAGTGGTAATGCGATGCTGTGAAGCCAATTGGTCTAGGACCAAGCTTCTTGGTGGTAGAGATCAAAGAATAGTCTCACTAAGCATGATGGCGAATCTCACAAATGCGACTAAAGGGCTTGAAAAGCTTAACAACCACAACTACGACCTTTGGTGAATATGTATGGAGTTGATGGCTCAAAGGACAAGATTTATGGGAGGTTGTTGGCAGCAACGAAATTGTCCCAATTGCACAGAGAATACCGAGGCCTTGCATATAAAAGCCAGAAAGGCTATCTTTGGGATATAGACGATGGCTCAAAAGAAGATGTTGCAGCACATTCAGGAGGCCAACACTCTAAAAACAGCATAGCGAATGCTATCAACATTGTTCCCCTGGATGAGTGATGCTCGTCTTTGATTTTTGGAGAACGAGCATGGATGCATCATCTTGCTGAGAGAGAGAGAGAGAGAGAGAGAGAGTTTGGGTAAGATTATCCTGCTTGTCAATGGAGATACGACTCCATGCATTATCTTCAAAAGTCGTAGTTGTGCTTTGTTGAGCTTCTCGAACCCTCCGGTCACATTTGCGAGATCTGTCATCGTCAATTGTTGATCTCTGCCACCAAAAAGCGTGGTCCCAAACCAATTGGCTTCACAGCGATGCGATCCTCTAGTTGCTGCGCACAATGGACGGAAGGCATAGCCGCACTTCGATACCACTTGTAGAAATTGGATGGACTCACTTTGATACCACTAGTAGAAATTTGATGCCACTTGCAGAAATTGGATGGACTCACTGTCCAATACTTTTAGAAAGTTGATACCACTTGAAGAAATTGGCAGGACTCGTTTTGATGCCACCTGTATAAATTGGATGGACTCACTTTGATGCTACTTGTACAAATTGTAGAAATTTGATACCACTTAATTGTAGAAACTTGGTAAACTTGTAGAAATTGGATGGACTCACAGTTAACACAATACAACTCACTACATATTCAATGCTACTCTCTTTTTTTAATGGTACATATTCAATGCTACTCGGCAATCGAATCCAGAAGGCATTCTCGCTTATCATTCGCAACAACTTAAATGACCCTATCAAGACATTCCACTGTTAACCCCAAGTCCGGGTTTTAAAACCATGACTTTGACATCCAGCAGAACAGGTGACAATGCATTTTCCGGATTCAACATCCCAATCATGCAGCGAAACAGATGACAAAGCATTAGAGAAATTTGATACCACTTGCAGAAATTGTAGAAATTTGATAAACTTGCAGAAATTGGATGGACTCACAGGTAACACAACACAACTCACTACATATTCAATGCTACTCGGCAATTGAATCAAGAAGGCATTCTCGCTTATCTTTCACAACACCTTAAACGACCCTATCAAGACATTCCACTGTCGACCCAAGTCCGGTCTAAAACCATGACTTCGACATCCAGCAGAACAGATGACAATGCATTTTCCAGATTCGACATCCCAATCATACAGTGAAACAGATGACAAAGCATTAGAGAATGTAACAATCTGTAGTTTAGAGTAATTCAAGTGCCCAATCAGATTAGTAAACCAAAAACAAACAAAAAAGTGCCCAATCAGATAATCTACTCAGTTCATGACTGGTGCTAACCAAACTAATATAGCAGAAGATAAGTCATGCAACAAGTACTTATAAGCCTCATGTATGTAGCAAATTGCAAGAAGAAATGTAGGGAAACATGAAAAATGCGACTGTACATATGTTGTCAGGGTTATTAGATTATCTATTCTCAGTCAATGGTTTGTGCTAACCAAACTAATATAAGCAGAAGATGAGCCTCATCGATGAAGCAAACTGCAAGAAGATATATAAAGAAATATGTTGTGATGCATACATTAAAGTTGGTATACGTTTTTTTTTTCCTCTTAATATGAGTGTCTTTTTGTTAATAAAGATAAAAGGGCATCAAAAAATACAAAATATAAAAAAATCAAAGAGACTGTTATGCCCAACAAAACTGCTACCTCGACAGCTATTGCTTTTCACTTTTGTTTGAAAAATAATACAATGTTTACCTCAAAATGATGTTTATTGGAATCGTCGTGATATTGATGGATTTGAAATCTTCAAATCACCTTAAGCAGGAAGAGAATAAAAAAGAAAACAAAAAACAACGAGCATTGGCATTTCAGTATGCATTCACCACAACCTTCTTTCCTTTCTTGCTCCCTAAAGAAATATTTCCATTTGACATCCTTGAGAGAATATCTGCTTGCTTAGTGTTCCCTTCTGCATTGAGGCTCTTGATCAGATCCTCAATGCTGCTCCTATCAGTAACTCCTCCCTTCTCCATAATCTTACACAGAATTGAATGCCCATTGAGTGTCTTCCCTGCAGAGCAAAGAGCATCCAAAACACGGTCACAGCTTGAGAAACTCATATTGCAATTTCTCTCCAAACCATAGTCTAACAACTTGAGGGCAGCAATCGTCTTGTCTTTGTCACATAACACCGTTAGAAGCCGGTCAAAATCAGGAACATAACTGTTACTAATCACCAGATCAATCCGCCCAAGGGCTTCCTCAACATGACCCCTTAAGAGCAGTGCTTCCAAGATCTTGTGGGCCAAGTCCAAGTTCTCTGTCACCCCGTTCTCTATCATGCTATACATCACCCTACTTGCTGTCTGAACTCTGCCATCATCAAACAGAGCCTCCATTACCAATCTGAACAGCGATGGGCTTTGGCAAATGGCCGCACTCGATCATGCCATCCAGTGCCGCCTCGGCATCTGCAGGCTCCCCTTTCTTCACAAAGCTCTTGATGAGAGATGCATAAGCATCAGCATCCAAAGCAATCCCTCTCCTTTTCATAATCTGAAGGAGCTCCATAGCTGACTCAGGAATCACTTCCTTAGAATACCTGCGTATCAGATCGTTAAATGCCACTGGATCCTGAACACCCTTCTTCATCAATTGCCTCAAAAACACCTCAGCGTTCTTCGTTTGCCCACTATTGCAAAGATACTCAATCATCGGATTATAAGCCATTGCTTTCATCTCCAACAAGCTCTGTGGAGCTCCCATCTCCACCTCCAGTAAGCTAAGCGGACTCATTAAAATCCCCTTTTCAAGAACTTTATCCAACATCTTAATTCCCCTCTCATACATCCCTTTCTTGCAGAAGTTCTCAATCAAGATTCCATAATGTGATGGTCGCGTTGGGACGCTTAACCGTATCATGCCATTAAGCACCTCAACAGCTCCATCCAAATCCCCCTGCTTACACATACAAGACATCAGTCTTGAAAAGATTGAATTATCCTTTGGGGTGTGATGCCTCTTTACCATTTCATTGAAAACCTTCCTTGCATCAACCATCTTCTCCGCATCACACAACCCCGGCAACAGAGTAGAGTATGTCAAGTCATTTGGCTTAATTCCAACGCCTCATCAACCTGCCCCACAGAAACATACCCTCTGATCATCGTCATGTAGGTGATCACATTAGGAACCAAATTCCGCTCCTTCATTTCAAGGAAAAACTTGTTGGCATCCTCCATCTTCTTAATTCTACAACACCCATTAATCAATGTATTGTAAGTAACATCATTCGGATCGATCCCACGGTTCTTCATATCATCAAGGAACCAATACGCAGTTTCAATTCTCAATGAATGGAAGAAGCCCCAGATCAGTATATTGTAAGTATGGCAGGTGGGCGAAACGCCCTCCCTTAACATCGAATTAAACACCCGTTTCGCCATCATATACCGCCCGCGTCGCAAGGTCACCTTGAACAAGGTATCATACGATTTGATCGATCGCTCGACGCCCAATTGCTTCATTTTTTGAAAGATTTTAACAGATTCCTGGACAATGCCGGCCTTACCATAGCTGTCGATGAGGATTAGGAAGAGCTCTTCGTCCCAGTCGACGCCCCTCTTGGGCATGTCGAGGAGGATGCAGCGGGCGTGGTTGAGCTTGGAAGCGCGGCCGAGGATCTCAATGATCTTGTGGTGGGTCGTCCGGTCGTGGCGGAAGCCGGTCTTCTCGACCCACCGGAAAAACTGGAGGGCCTGGTCGGAGGAGCGAGCGCAGTGGAGGACGTTGTAGACGAGCGAGTCGTCGAAGTTGGGTACGAGCTAGCGGATTGAGTTTTGCAGGCGTGTGGTCCACTTCCTGGTGGCCATCATGTGGCAGATGGTGTCTTCGAGCTTTGGTGGGGCAGGTCTTCTTCTGGGAGATCGGACGGATGAGGTGTCTGAGATCTGGGTGGGGTTTGGATCGACGGCGGAGGAGGATTCTGGGATGTGGGTGGGGTTTGGATCGACGGTGGAGGAGGATTCTGGGATCTGGGTGGGGTTTGGATCGACGGTGGAGGAGGATTCTGGGATCTGGATGGGGTTTCGATCGACGGTGGAGGAAGATTCTGGAATCTGGGTGGGGATTGGATCGAGGGTTGAGGTGGGGCCTGGAGGAGAGGGGTTTGTGGGTGAAGAGGAAGAGAAGCCGTGGAGAAGGAGGAGGGAGGAAGGGTTTTGGGCGGTGGGAGAGGAGAGATTGGATTTCCATGGAAATGGGGCTGTTTGGATGAGGTTATGGGATTTGGAGGTAGAAGAGAAGATGATTGATGCCATGAACGCAATCAATGTAGCATCGAAGAGAGAGAGGAGGGAAGGAGATCGATCGGGTTGGATGGTAACAGTGACTGGTCTCTGGGGTTTTAGCATGGGGTTTGTCTTTCGAGTATGAAGTGTTGTAACGGTAACATTCAAAAAACAAAGTGTTGTAACGGGCCGGATCCAGATTCCAGGGAAGACAGCAAATCCCAAAGTTTACCCCTCTTCAGTGTTGGAAGTTTTGCCCGAACATTTTGCTACATCACAGGACATGGCACAATTATTCTTTCATTTGTTAACTTTTAAACCCCTTTAATCATGTTGTACGGATTTTTTGAATCTCAATTATTGATGAGCAAATGTCAAGTCTTAAAACGACAATGCGATTACACTCTCAATTTTTTATCATGTGGGTCATGTTTGAAGCAGGTTTTAAATTCAAGGAAAGAGTAAAAATGGCAATTGGGAAAACAAGATTTTATTGGCATGCCACTGCATAAATGGTTTCGTTTATGTCACGAAATCAATTTGCTTATCACTCGAAAAATGGTTTTAATAATAAATTGTCCCTCGTTGATGTTAAACACTAATTAGATAGCACCCATCATAGTCATCATTAGATATGTAAAATTGTGTTTACCAATATTCAATGGGCCATATATTGATTATAATCATGAAATGGATCACATGATTTTAGCACTAGTTATCTAACATTAGATGCGTCCCATTTTGTGCATACACAAATTATGGCAGGTTTACAAGAACATTTAAGAATGAAACTCAGGGCCTATTTGTTTGCAAGTTGCCCCTTAGCTGATTCAAAAATGATAAAGCACCTCTAAGCATTTTAGGAGCTCGAATTTGAAGAATTTTGTTAGCCAGAGGCATCAATCCACCATGTTGTTAAACTCACAAGTCAAACAAGGAAATCCAAATTTTGAGGAAATAGCACTAACACACTCTTAAAAGATTCCCAACATCTAGAAAAATAAAATAGTTTTTTAAAATATATAAGCAATAATAGAAATAATAATGTGCGAGAGTCCTGTAGTGCCAACTTGGGAGGTTGGGACCAATACCCATCGATTGGTGCAGGTTTAAATAATATGATCAAAATGCAAACCTTGCAAAATCAATGATTTAAAAAAAACCTTGATCTCATATCAAACATTGAGGTCAATCCATACAGCACTTAAAATGGGTTCCGTTGCCCTAGGGAGAGAGATCTTTCATTTGAAGCAGGGGCAGGGGGAGGGGGAGGGGGAGGGGATATGTCAATTTTTTTATTATTAAGTTTTTCTTATGTGTACATGTATGTATGCATATATGTATATTACTCTAATAGAAGAAATAACATTTGATCGATCCAATTAAAGGTTTTCATTGGTAGACTCATGGAGAGAGAGGCCCGATTGATAATAATTAGTTCTAACCTACATAAAATCGTTTTTACATCATCAAATAAAAAGAGGTGAGGTGCATAATTAGCCCCTTCAAAGCTACATAAAATCATTTTTACGTCATCAACATAGAAAGAGGTGATCAAGTGCATTCTTCTTCTTACTCCTGCTTCCTTCTCCAAAGAAAGGTCCTCTTAATCTTCTTCCAAAGCCTAGGCACAACCCCACCACCACTACCCCTACTCTCAACACCCCTCCCAGCCACCCTCCCACACCCAACTCTCTTTGGTGTCTTACTCTTCCCACTCTCCTTATACAAATGCTCCATGCACCGACGTCGATACGCATACAAAGGCGACGCCAAGTACCCCAGATAAGGAGACGCTCGTTCCTGCGCATGCAAAGCCTTACTGAGTTGCTGAGTCACCGTCTTCAACTCGTATGAGTCGTAGAGCGTGCTGCTGCCACCATTCCAAGGACTCGATCTCAACATGGTCGGGGTCCGGGGCTGGATCTGAAGATGGGTTTTGGTGGGACCCATTGATGGACTCTGCTGATTGATGGCCCGCTCGAGATTCTGACTGATGGCCCTGATTTCGTATGAGTCACAGAGGGTGCTGTTGCTGACGGTGGGCCCGGTCCAAGTGCAAGATCGGGAGAAGATGGGAGTGGATTGTCTGGCCCCATCTTCTTCCATTTTGCAGAGATAGAAATGGAGCTGGGTTGGGATGATTTTTCAAGTTTGTTTTCATGGGTTCCTTGGATCCATCAGTGCAAGTGGGGCCCATCTTTTGGCTTAGGAATCAACGGATTGGGTATGTGATTACAAGAAAGGAACGTGAGTTTTTACGTTCCCTGCAGATGAGTCCATGTGAGATATTATATATAACTTAGGAAAATTATCATCATGGGATAGTGTCAGGATATTTTTAAATTTTCTCATAATATTATTGGGAAAATGTTATGATAACTGTAGATAAATATAAACTGCTGTTGGAAAACTATTTTGCATATTTACTTTTTTTTTCGTTTTTATTTCAATATTATCACTATTATCTGGGGATATTTTCGATTTTAATGATAACTTGAACTACATTTTTTAGTGGTTCTATTCTGATGAATATGTGAAGACATTTTTAATTGGTGTCTCTATTAACATATTGTTGGGAAAATCATTGGAAAAACATTTGTTTTAAATACTGAAAATACAAAAATAAATATAGGTATAGAGTATTGTTGAAATATTAATTATAATATATATGAATGATTTTCTCCTGCGCTCTACGACTCACTCAGATCAGTGGAGCCGGTGAAGGTCTTAACGCCGAGGTCCAAACTTCCGCATATGCAAGCTTATTGAAATTAGTGGGTGCTTTTCTAAACAAGAAAGGAAAGAAACTATAACTAATTTTTCTCAATATAATAAAACCCTTTCCTAATTCCTACGAAGGTAGTTGAAACTGCAATGTTAGTAAACGTGAATATTTTTAAAGTTCTCATTCAGTGGGCTCATATGGGGGATAGCTTTGGGCTGTTTTTTTACAAGATTTATCAGAATCCTTGACTAAAGAATTTCAAATTGGAGTAGTATTTTGGAGTGGAATTCCTAAATTCTCTTTTTAGATGGAGCCATGTTTATGAATTCCCAACATGCCAGATTCCAATAAAAAAAATTTGGTAAAAGAATAGTTGGCATTTGTAAATGCTATATTTCTTTATAAAAATTATAACTCTCGGCCACATAGAAAATCTTAAATGACCATTGAAATTCTTGGAGTTCCAACCCTTTGCTTTTTGCTGATATTTCCGGATGCTTGAGTACAAAAGGGAATTCAAGAATTTCACATGTTGGAGAATTTAGAAATTCTCGAGAGAAGTTCTTTGCTAGAGATTTCTAAACAATTATATAATGGTTGTCCCTTTGGCATTTCTGATTTTCATGTTTTTTCACTGAAATTCTAAATCCCAACCACCAAAAAAGTCATTTTTATCCTATGAAATTCTCAAACTCCACCCCTTAGCATTTACAGAGGCCCAAGCTAAGAGGATGCTAAGGAATTCCACCCAGGGGCTAGCTTCTTTGGATGACCCACTGCCTCAGGTGGGCCCCAAAGCCCAACCTCTATTAAAAAAAACCAGGCCCTTTCGTTCTACTCTTTCCCCGATGACCCACTGCCTCAGGTGGGCCCCAAAGCCCAACCCCATTGAATTTGAAAGACATAAAATTTTCGTTACAAGGAAGATAATAAGCATGGACCAGCGCAATAATACACCCTCCAAATATACCAAGTCCACTTGGAAGCTAGCAGAGGCCTAAAGATATCTTGCATTATCAAACATTAAGCAACCTCTAATAAAAGCGATTTAACTGCAAGAGCTTGGAAGGTACCACCAAGGATGACCAAGTCCAAAAAAAAGCTTGTAAGTAAGACAAGAGCACACCAAAATAAAACATAAAAAAACATTTATACTGACTTTCAGTACAGCCGGCCATCCTCAAAAAATGTTCCAAATCAGGAGTTGTTGGGTTCGTTATCAGGTGCCTGTGATGGAGCATCGTCAGTTCGTCACAAATGCTGACCACATTATCAATATTTCACATTTCCAAGTACTGTTCAAAACAATGGTAGCTTTGAGCCAAGCTAGAGAACAGCCAAACCAGTCTAACTTGGGAGGCCCACCTGGGTCCACCCATGATCAATGTTATCCCTTCAACTCACACCAACCCCCATTGATTGTTGAAAAATAACTGCTAAAAAACGTCAATTTCTAGAGCTGCATAAAAGTGTGAGAAACTTCCCTAGGGAAAGTATTTCACCTCTCTTTGCATCCATTTTATGACAAGAAAATATGATCCTCCTCGAAAATACTTCTTTTCTAAAATATCTTGGAAAAAAATAATTTTATCCTCGTTGGAGTGGAGAAAACACAATTTTCTATAATGAACTATTTTTCTTCTTTTTTCGAAATAATTAAGGTTCTATAATAATTTTGTCCAACATAGCTTTCACCCTTTGAATCCAAGAAGTCACTGCTGAAGAAAAGTGAGGATTCTCTATTTGTCATTCCCTTACCATCAAAATGGACCCTCCAAACTTCAATAGCCATCATCATCCATCAATAATAAATTTTTTAGCAAAACTTGGACAACAATGCATACCTCATCCCACCTTGACATGATTAGGACCAAGTACACCGTAAGCAGACCACACCTTACTACGGCACATCATATAACACACCCTCAAATTTCTTAAAATTAAATAAGAGAAATGGAACCTCAATACACCATAAATGTAGGAAAGTTTGATGCTAATTAAGAAATTCAGTTGGCAGGTCCAAGATCCAAACTCCAATCTTTGTTCAATTAATCCTTCATAAAACCGGCCTGTTCCACACCACAATGCTAGCACAAATTTCCAAGTTCCTTTCAAGTTTTTGGAAATCAGTAAGGATTTTTGTTCACTATCAAATATTGAAACATTATCTAACATGCTTGAATTGATTCAAACTTAAACCAACAATTTATTTAGATCTCAAAAGGGAACAAAGTTGTCATCCAGCAGCATGCAGTCAGAAAAAGAAAATATCAAACATAACACTCAAAGCTAATCAAAGTCGCCAAATCCAAAGTCACAAACTAATAAGAGCACACCTTCAAGAATCGGTGCCTGATTTAACAATGAAATTTTGGCGACTGATGGGGTTCATTACAACTGGTGGTCCAGCCGTTCGAGGCCATGCCTGAAACTTCTTATCGGTTTCTTCCAACCATTCTTTAGAAGCCACAGTTTTTGGGGTGGTTCCTGTGAGATTCAATATCCACATTGTGAGATAGCTGTAAAGGCAACAGTCAAATAAGCTATGGCAAAGGATAGGCTGAATTGTCTTTACTAACCTCCAAATATCTTCTTGTCAGCAATCAAGTAGTCCAATGAAAATGCAACAACAGTAGCGGCCACCATAGATCCGAGTACATACTTGGTTGCCATGATAGTCGAACTGAACAAACTATAAATTGCCAACCTAATTAAGACTCAAAAACACAACTCAAAAGTAACAACGATCTGCACAACAACACAGTGATTTCAGAAAGGAACAGGTAGCAATTTGTGTTTTAGTCCCGCCATTTTGACGCATTTAAAATCATCCTTGTTGCCTAATTATACATATTTTTCTTGACAGAGGCATTACAATTCATTTTTCCTCAGGTCTCACTCTCTAAATAGTGCAGTTAGAGGAAAAAGAACATCAACCATGAAATGCACATCCAGTGGTATTTATAAACATGAATATCTATTGCAGCACTGTCGGGAGTCAACAGATAGTGTTGCATTATGACGGACTCCCAACAAGCAACTAAGAACGTCCACGTGGAAGTAGCAAGTAGTACTATCCTTTCACCAAATTGTACTTGTTGGTTTCTCTTTTACCTTTCAAAATAAAATAAAATAAAGTCAAAAGGCAACTAGAAATATGAAAGTAACAAATGATCACAAGCCAGTGATTTGGTCCACCACTATCGGCTGATTTTTCAAACCATGGATTTGAGAGCCAAACTTGATGCTTGTGTGTCAGCTTAGTTATCCACACTTGTATAAAATGTCTTTTGAGATCTTCTATAAACTACATTCTGTTCTCTAATATTTGAAAGCTGATAGCCACTGATGAGAACAGCAACAAACTTTTCAGGGTGTGCCGGTAATCATGTAAAAAGCTGTTATGATTTATGAGATGCTAAGCCGCTTAAAGAACATTACTAAGTTACAAACAAAAGAACCATGGTTCCAAAGTCCAATGGAGCATTTAGGGCTTTGGAGACTAATTATATCAAATAATGGTTCCATAGTGCATAATAGACAAGATTTCATTGTGATCTTTATTCTTTATATAATATCGTTGGACTGCAGAAAAGCATTATTATTTTCTTTGAGAAATAGGAAGGGTTCGCCTTATCTCAATGTATGTATGTTTTGTGGTCTTGGAAACTCTCTTTTAATGACAGATACTTTTCAAAAAAAAAAATAAAAAAAATTAGAGATAATAAAATTTATAACTAACAGATGCATGATACAGGACAGCAATAACTTTTGTCGACTTAAGCACATGCTTACACATGCATTCTCCAAGGATAAAGTGGAAAACTCTGATTTATCATTGCAACTGTTATTTCTATACTACGTATTTCTTTCATTCACTAAGCTGTTGCACTAACTCCATCTAGGTCTATGAGAGATCTCTCTTTACAGCTAACCAGGATGCATCATCACATCATCAATACAAGTCCTCAGCAGCAGCATTGGCATTTTAAGGAAGCAGATTATGAAGTATATAGGCTGTAGTGTTAATGAATCCCAAGGTTTGCTGAAATAATACTAGCTTATCCACTTGTTGAGCAGATCCAAAGGAAAACAATGATCACTGGTTAAGCATATAATATATTCAGTTCATCCAATACATTTCAAGTACTATGACCTATGCCATGCAAGTACAACTTAAAAGATTCTAAGAAGAAAGGCACTAGACCTTCTCTGTCTCACAAACAGTTGAGTAAAAAAAAAACAGAAATCGCCAAGGTTGATGAAATAGCATAAATAGAACAAAACAACTACAAAATGTACAAACATCACAATGCTAAAGGCTAAAGAATTGCCAAGACCATAGCAGAGATTTTTCAGCAATTATTATTTCGGCTCAAGAATCCACTGCCTTGTCCAAATTGGAAAACAGAACATTCACCAACACAACAAACAAATCTCACTAAAGATAAGTGCAAGCCTTAGTCTCCTTACACCTCAATCACATGCAGAATGTAAATAGGCTGGTGGGAACATAACACATGATGTGAAAGGCATACAGGATGAAGTCATCAGTATGGAATCCATGCAAATGAACTTCAAATTGGATGCATCTAAGAGACAGGCAACAGCTTAAATATCCCATTGCTCAAAACATGTCAGAACATGTCAGTTTTTTATGTATTTATACCATAAAATCTTTGTGTACCACAAATGCAGGCCCAAACCAATCAAGTTTAAATCTAATATGAACACCAACCAGTACATGATGTGTCTTATTCAAATATACACACCAATATGCATATGTCTAGAAGAAACCGTATTAATGAGGTCAGGTGTATCGAGCAATAAGGAGATTATTGAGGCATGCAAACAACTGAGTCGATTTATGAAAGAGTCATGAAAGTTCTGCCAATAAAAACCCAATTATCTGTTTGGATGATGAAAAGCCTTAAAAGTGATGCATTGGAGACTTCAAAATCATAAGAAAATTCCAATATTTGTTTGGGTAATGAAGAAGCCTTAAGGTGAAGCAGAGGCGGCCTTGAAATCATACTTACGGCTTCTTCATGAGATACTCCATGGATTCACACCATGAAGGGGATCGCGTCACACCATTCAAAAGATAAAGAGAAAACAAACAAAAAGTAACATTATAACATTATTTATGGTTGCATCAAGAACACTGTATATAAAGACTAGAGTGTTCACCGTGTATATTTAATAGTGATTATTACAGAACAGGTCAACCACTTTCACAACATTTTAATTGGAAACAATTACTGGGAACCCGTTAAAGACTCTTTATAAATGAAACTCAAAATAGGAATTTGACACTCGAACTCTTGATTTGACTCAAATATGACATTAAGTTTGCATTTTGTCATAGTCATGCTAACTAGAACTATGTATAATAGACGACTCCCAAAAATAGCAACATGCAACTAGTTGACGACTTTTTTTCTTTTATGACCTAGCTTACAACTTGTGCAGGGCACAAAACCCAAATGATTGTGCAGACAGATCGTGGGTATACACTACGTAATGGGCCCTCATCTTGGTTTCTTCCAATGTTCATGTCTATATCATAAAGGCAAATATATATCCTCCTGCAATAAGCTATTAGATGATGAATCGGATCAAAAGGGGGTGGAGAAAAGGCTGTTAAGAGTCCAAATGACATCTCAAATAACATTATCAATTGGAAGATCATGGGTGGGCTTTCATCTTTTCCAAGTCCATTGCTGAAAGGATCTCAGTCAAAAGTTGGGTTCTATCAATCAGGGCAATATTTGGAGACACCCTATCCATGTTGTAATACACCAGATCAATGATCCCAATAGCCACACATGAGTATATGGGACTGACTCTATACACATCCAGATGCATCGGCATCAACACACTTTAATTATCTCAGGTAATAGAGGGATGAAGACAAATTGCCTATAACATTTTTAACAACTACAATGGCATTAGATCATAGGGTGTGGTGAAGTGTAAAGCAATATAGCATCCAATTTGAATATTGCAGCAGAAACAATGTTTATCTTCACTGCTGTGCATTTTGGAGCATGAAAGGTAGAAAACTTAATCCGCTACTCCCGCCCAAGAATTTCCCTCAAATTTTTGGGGGAAAGCATGGAGGGACCCAGGAAGTAGAAACCCATTTCAATCGAGAGAGATTTTTGCCGCACCAAACAATAGAAAATGGAAAAGGTAAGAGAATGGAATCTTCAGTTTCATCTTATGCAGTAACTGAAATCAACATGAAAAGAAAACTGTGGCGCCCAAACATGACCTTTTAGGGTTATGGTTAGCGTTAGGGCATCTTCTGCCCTACCACAGATAGTGTTACGGTTAGAGTAGTAGCAATTATCAGAGGGAGAGAGAGAAGAGAGATGAGTACCTTCGTTTATGGAAGATCGAACGGCAGCTGAGGGTTCGAGAGAGAGAGCCAGAAGATGGACTTGGCTGTGAGTCTGTGGAACTGCTTCTTTTATCTACGTGGCCCAAAGATGCAAGTTTCGAAACTCTTTCAGTTTTTAAGTAAAATTTTAATCAAATACATTCGGCCATTTAAAACTAATTTTTTGACGATCTTTCCTTCCATTTTTTTTAAATACCTAAATTACATTTTATTAAAAGTCATTACATGATTCCGTTAGCCACTACCTGTAACTGATTGTTGTAAGGTCGCTGGCTGTCCTTGATCACCTATAGACACAGATGAAAAATGAGAAAAATATAGAAGAAGTGGATAAGAGTTTTATTTCAATAAAGGGTGATTTGGGTATTTTAAAAAATCAAGGGAAATTTTTGCTCAAAAATAATTTTAGATGGATGGATGTTCTTAATTAAAGACTTTTGTGAAGAACTTAGGGACTAAATTTTTTAAACGTATTGAAACTTTCGTCTTTTTTTGAAACAAGGCAAAAGATTGAGGCCTTATTTATAATTTTCCCAATTTTGCAACAGGGTTTAATTTTTGCCCAATTTTCAAAAATGGACACAAAAAGTTAAACTTCATTTTAAGGTTTAAGTTTTAGGATATTGACGGAATGGTTGCCTATTGACAATTACCCTAAAATTGTTTAAATTTTAATAATTCCAGAAAAATTGTTCGTATATGAAATTACGCTTTGAAATTGGCGATTTTACCCTCATATTGTATCCTACGATTGTATGATATCACAAAAAAAAAAAAAAAATTCCACCCTCTTTCTTTCTATCTAAGAGAGAAGAACAGCCGATTGCTTTCTACCAAAGAGAAAAGGAGCCACAGTCAAAATCATTTCACTAAGGTAAGAGTAGGGTGTAAATTGGGCCAAGTCGCCCAGGTCTGACATAGGCAATGGGCAGGTGTTGGGTCGAGGTGCTTGGGCCGTGGCACTACAAGACTCGATTCGGTCCGGCCCCAACTATAAAGAATTAACCTACTAAAAACTTATCATAGTTGTAATTTGTAAATTTTATTTCAACCACCATAATTATTGTAAACATTATTTTCAAGAAATTGTCGTACTTGTAAATTTTTTTATTTCTAACATCTTTAAAGTCGTAATTATCACCAAAGTTGCAAAAAAAAAAAAAAAGGACTGGAAAATTACCATCAAAGTTGTTGAGAAACTTTATTTCAATGAATAAAAAATAATTAGTTTTTTCCATTTATAAATTAACATCAATGTTTATTTATTTATTTTAATAATTTCAAATTTATTTCAAGTTGAAATCCCTAAGGGCCTATTTGGATAACTAAGGAGTGGAGTAAAATTAAGTGGATTTCACATCATGAGTGAAATAGATGAGAAATAGGTTAAAGTTAAAGTACAGTACTCCACCTCACTGAGTTTGGATGTTTGGTGCGATGTTAAGGTTTTGAATAGAAGCCACTTTTATTCAAAGAGATTTAAGTATCTAGGGTTAAAGTAAAATGAAGTCCATATGGCTGAAAACAATACTTCATTTATTGGGCCAGACTCATCCAAATATGGTAAATTTGAAATAAAAAACTGTTAGGACATATTTAACTTTACTTTACTCAATTTTTTGCCTATCCCAACAGGCCCTAAAAGTCCATAAAGTCCCTTCCAAATTATATAACAAACTTAAAAAAATATAGGAGGGGCATGAGCCAACCAATGGGTGGCATAGCTCAGCTCGGGTCGGATACTTCGTTTTGATGTCGTCTTCTCCAGTAGAATGCGATTGATGGCTATCTCTCTTGTTTTTATGCCATCCAAAAGCTGGGATTCGTCCTATTCAAATGTTGTTGTCAAGCCCTTACAGTTTCTCTTGTGTGAGCCTTGATTTTCTACTGCTAAAGGTAAGGAGCTTGGGTTTTCCCTCACAGGACCTTTTTATGCTTTTCTATGTTCTGGGATAATGTCTGTATGTTTTATATAATCTAGGGTTTTCTATAATTTTTCGTGCATAGAGTGTGAATTTAGGTTTTTCTATAATGTTTTATGCACAAAGTGTGAATCTAGGGTTTTCTATAATGTTTCGTGCACAGAGTATGAATCTAGGTTTTTTTAGCATGTTTTTGTGCAGAGAGTGTGAATCTAGAGTTTTCTAGAATGGTTTTGTGCACAGTGTTATACAATTCCAATTAAAGATTGCCCCTCTAATTATGGAAATTGGGATTTTCGTGGGTTCGTGTGGATTGAATTAATGGACATCTGTTTCACTATGCGTTTGGGTAGTGTAAGAATTGAAGATTATATTGAGCGGGATTCTTCTTCCTCCTTTGGAGTTTGGAAATACATATACACGATATTGCCAATTTTGATTTGGGACAGTGAAACTGATAAGGTAAAAAGTCACCATATTCAAAGCCCTGGCCATCAAATTAGGGGTTGGCTTGAAGAGTTTTACTGGGGGAATAAGGCCTGTCAATAGGACACGTTGAAGCGGGCACTAAGCCCAGCCTAAAGCTGAAAGTCAGGGCTTTTAAAATTTTTTGAGCCCAATGGACTGGGCTTGGGCAATACATTTTAAAGCGTGGCCAAAATGAAACTGAAACCGGACAGAAACAACCCAATTCATACAGGCCCGGCCCAGCACGTTGAAAGGCGATTTAATAACAAGAATTTATATATTACTAAAACAGCCTCTCCCTAACGGGCAAAAAGAGGGCTAATTAGGAGGGGCAGTTTTGTAACTACGCCCTCCCCTCTTATAAGCGCGCCTACGACGACCTAGCTCCATTCGTTCTCTCTGCCTCTTCTCACTTCTCAGTTCTGCCATTTCTCGTTCTCATCTGCTCTCCTCTCACCCACAGCTCCCACTCTACCAGTCTCTCAGCGCTCTTCATCTGAATCATCTCTCGCTCAGCTCTCTGCTCTGTTCTCGGAGTCACGGCGAGCCATCGCACCGACGCACGCAGCATGCCTCTCGCACCATCTCAGGCTCTCAGCGCTCTTCCTCTGAATCATCCCTCGCTTCACTCAGCTCTCTCCTCTTTACTCTCGCTCAGCTCTCTGCTCTTCATATGAATCATCTCTCGCTTCGCTCAGCTCTCTCTGCTCTTTACGGCGAGCCCTCGCACAGTCGCACGACGCACGTAGCACGCCTCTCGCACCATCGCACCGAGGCACGCACGCAGCACAGTGACGCTGCCCTTCTCCCTCTTTTCCCTAGCCCTCTCTCCCTCTCTCCCTCCCTCCCTCCCTCGGCTCGCCCAGTCTCCTTCTCTCACCCTCTTTCTCTCTTGCCCTAGCCCTCTCTCACTCTTCCTCCCTCACTCTCTGCCGTCTCTCACCCTCGCCCTCCCTCCATCTCCCATCTTCTCTATCCCTCTCTATTTCTAATCCCTTTCTTCCTCTTCTGCTTCCTCTCTCTATCTCTCAGTCTATGGTCAGAGATACTGCTCAGTGCTCACGGCTCAGAGATACTGCTCAGCAGCTCAAGGTAAATCGAGTTATTCTCTGCATCTGTTGCTTTGTTAATTTGTGATTTGTTGAGCAGTGAATTTAGTTTCTAATTTATATGACTTATATTTTTTCTGATTGCATGATTATGAGTGTATGGGTATGAGTATATTAGTTTCTGATTTCCTGCAACACCATTTGATATTTCAGTGAATATGAGTATATTTTTACTTCTGTTAATTTCTGATTGCATGATTTAGCAGTGAATATCTGAATCAATAAATCAATGACAAACGATTTCTATTAATTTTTGTTGATTTCTGCAGCACCTTAATTATATATGTTCTTTTGTTAGTTTTTTCTTCTTAAGGAAATCTTAGAGTCAATCAAGTGGCAGGCATCCATAACTTCGGGATTGTGGGGTACTAAGATCCCTCTCTCGACTCTTCCTCTTTTAAATTTGTTCACTTGTTTAGTTGTGGATAGTAGAAACTTGTTTAGTTGTGGATAATAGAAACTGCTTTACTTGTTTAGTTGTGGATTGTAGCTTATTGATAACTTGTTTACATGTGGATATTAGCGATTGATAACTGCTTTACTTGTTTAGTAGCTTGTTTTTTGTTTGAATAGTTAAATATGTCTTCTGATATGCCTTCTATTAGTGTTGGTAGCATTCTCGTTCCCGCACATGTCCCCATCCCCATTGATGATGAGGTGGGTAGTGGTAGGGTTTGAAGTCTGGTTCACACCGGGTGTCTGGGTAAAGTAGGAATAATTAGAGAATGTTTTACTTATGTCCAGGATCGGGCCCAGCCCTGGCCCAGCCCTGTGCCAGCCCGGGCCTGTATGGGACGGGATTTGATGTAGGCCCTTTCAATTTAGGGTTGGGATTGGACAACACCCGGCACGCTTGTTCTATTTTTGGGACGGGATTGGACAACCCAAGCCCAGGCCCGGCCCGTCCCATTGACAGGCCTTTCTAAACCACTCAAATCTTTTTAAGGGAGTCTGCCATTGAAATTCTTCAAGTGCAAATTTTTGAAAGGCATTTTGGGATTTTAAAATTTTGAGTATTGTATGGGCCATTTTTTTTTAGCTATTTCACTTTTAGCTGTATTTTGCAAACAGGTGTAATAATCAGAAGCTATGTGCAACCAGATTATCTCTACAACTTTTGAGAGCTTCAATCTTACGTTAGGGTCTAGAGATTTTGGGAGCTTCAATCTTACATTGGTGGCGTTGTGATCAGGTTAGAGAACTTCTTTTCTTCTTCATTTTTGCAGTTTCTGCTTTATTTATTTATTATTCTATCTAGTGATTATTTTGATTTCTTGTGACTGTCTATTAGATAGATAGATTTTTTTTTTTTTTTTTTAGTTTTAGAAATTCTCCAGAGCTGAATTTTCTCTCGCGAGAGTCCTGCCATGCGTGAAACCTCATCTTTGCCTCCTCAGCATTAAAGGCAGCCCTAAGGTTTCATCCATGGCTCTTTGTGGATGCCCGCAGAAGAAAGCAGGAAGATTAACTATACTTTTTTATATTGCTCTCTTTTATATATACATAGATGAGAATTCTATATAATTCTTTGCAAGTGATGGTAGATATTGATGTTTAACTGTACCTTTCTATTAATTACATTTTTATATTTTTGAATTAGAATTCTGTGTAACTCTTTGCATGTGATGGTTGATGTTCATGTTTAATTGTACCTTTTTTTCTTATTTAGATGTGAATTCCGAATAAATATTGATGGAAGGTTATATGGATTGGTTCCCCTCCTTAACGTGTACCTATTCAACATTTATTATACTGTACTATAATTATTTTTTTTTCTTTTGTATTTTTTAGTTTTCATGACATATTTGGTGCCTTGAACAAGCTAGATGCATAAATTTTAGACTTGATTGGTCGTTACTGAGTACGACCCCGGTAGAATCCTAGTTTGTCCCCCTGCAATTGTTTATTGTTATAATTCTTTAAATAACAACCCTTGATGACCATGAATTCCGGAGTCAACTATCATTAAAAAACAATGAATTCCTGAGTCAACTACAATAAGCCATGAATTCTGCCGTCAACTGTCATTAAAAAACAATGAATTCCCGAGTCACCTACAATAACTCATCACTACATACGTTCAACATACGGGAAAAAAATGGTCTAACCAAAGATGCCATAGATTATTTTAATCTAAAAAACTTTAGTTAACTAATAGCCTTCTCACAACTATCAACCACAACCACAATGATTTATTGCAACTTTTCATAGACATCTATTTAACAGCCCTTGATGACCAGAATTTATAGGGACTGAAATAACTCATGACCACTTACATCCAAAACGTGAAAAAACCATTGTCTCTCATTCCTTAAGAGTTTATAATCTCAACCAACAACTGTTGGTCAAATACTTTCATGATTAAGCAAATGGCAACCATCATTGATCACTTATCACAAGTCAAAAACAACGTTTGAAGACTATGATCGATTATTCAGACTTATCACCACAATTATAGGCGACAAAACTATACTTCTTTGCCAATCAAGGGGTATCAAACTAGCTAAGATTGACATTTTTTTTTAGTTTCAATCCATAATAATCTATGCTGAGTTGTATTGGCTTTGTGATATTCCAATTTTATAAAACTCTTGCCACATGGAATTTCAGCTTGCGTTTGAAATATCAGGTTTTTGTTTTTCAAAAGATCAGCTGTTTTTGAAATATAATTATTTTTGAAAGATCGGCTGTTTTTTTGGAGAGATAAGCTCCTTTTTTTTTTTTGAAAGATCAGGTTTTTTTTTTTTTTTTTTTTGAAATATGTGCTTGTTTTGAAATATAGGTTTTTTTTTGTTTGAAATATAAGTTTTTTTTTAAAAGATTATTTTTTTTTAAACGAAAGTTGTTTTTTTTCAATATAAGTTTTTTTTTTTTTTTTTTTTATATTTTTTATTTTTAAGATAAGCTTTGTTTTTTTTTTTTTTCTGAAAGATAAGCTTTTTTTGACTAACAACCTTCTCACATCAACCATTTACTCTCATAAACATCAACTATTACAACAACTATAAATTTTTATTTTTCTCTGACTTCTCCAATTAACAACCCTTGATGATCTTGAATTTCTAGATACTCCTAAAATAACCCATGCACACTTACATCTGAACTGTGAAATATTAACAATAGTCGCTTATTCTTACAATTGGTAATCTCAACCATTGGTCTTTTGTCAATTACTCTCTTGATCGAGAAAAATAACCACCAGCGATCACTTCTCACAAGTCATAAACAATGTCAGTAGACTATCATCGAGATGATTTAGACTTCTCTCCATAGCCATCGGCAACAAAACCAACCGTTGGTTAAATAGTTTCATGATGAAGCAAATGACAAACATAATTGATCACTTATCACAAATCATAAACAATGTTTGAAGACTATGATCGATTATTCAGACTTATCACCACAATTATAGGCGACAAAACTATAAATCTTTGCCAATCAAGGGGTGTCAAACCAGCTAAGGATGACATTTTTTTTAGTTTTAATCCATGATGACCTATGATGAGTTGTAATGGCTTTGTGATATTCCAATTTTACAAAACTCTTGCCGTGTGGAATTTCGACTTGTGTTTAAAGGATCAGCTTTTTTCAAAAAAAATATATTTTTTTCTTGGAAGATTAGCTTGTTTTGAAAGATCAGCTGTTTTATGGAAAGTTAAGGTGTTTTTTTTTTTTTTTTTGGAACTTTTTTTTTAAAGATCAGTTTTTTTTTTTTTTTTGGAAATATATGCTTGTTTTGAAATATAAGTTTTGCTTTTGAAATATTAGCTTTTTCATGAAAGATTTTTTTTTTAAAGACCATCTTTTTTTGAAAGATAAGCATTTTTTAGAAATATAAGCTTTTTTAGAAAGATAAGCTTGTCTTGAAAGATCAGCTGTTTTATGGAAAAATCAGATTTTTTTTTGAAATATATGCTTGTTTTGAAATGTAATATATATATATTTTGAAATGTAAGCTGTTTGTTTAAAGATAAGTTCTTATTTGAAAGATTGGTTTATTGTAAAATATAAGTTTTATTTTTTAAAGATAAGCTTTTTGTTTTGGAAGATCAGTTTTTGTTTTTCGAAAGATCAGCTTTGTTTATTGAAATAGAAGTCTTTTTTTGAAACATAAGCTTTTTTTGAAAGATAATATATATATATATATATATTTTGAAAGATAGGCTTTTTCCAAGCAACAACCTTCTCACATCAACCCTTAACTCTCACGAACATCAACTATTACAATGACTATGAATGTTTATTTTCCTCAGACTTGTCTATTAACAACCCTCCCTTGAGGATCTTGAATTTTGAGGGACTCCTAAAATAACCCATGCATACTTACATCCACATTGTGAAACACTAACAACAATCGCTTATTCTTGGAATTGATATTCTCAACCATTGATCTTTTGTCAAATGCTCTTAGGATTGAGAAAATTGGCCACCAGCTATAACTTCTCACAAATCATAAACAACGTCATCATACTATGGTCAACGATTCAGACTTCTCTCCATAGCCATGGGCAACAAAACCAACCGTTGGTCAAATACTTTCATGATTAAGCAAATGACAACCATCATTGATCGCTTATCACAAATCATAAACACTATCTGAAGACTATGATCGATTATTCAGACTTATCACCACAATTATCGGCGACAAAACTACACATTTTTGCCAATCAAAAGGTCTCAAACCAGCAAAGGATGACTTTTTTTTTTAGTTTTAATCCATGATGACCTATGCTGAGTTGTATTGGCTTTGTGATATTCGAATTTTAGAAAACTCTTGCCGCTTGGAATTTCAACTTGTGTTTGAAACGTCAGGTTTTTTTTTTTTTTTTGAAATGTCAGTTTTTTTAGAAAGATAAGATTTGTTTGAAATAGAAGCTTTTTTTTGTGAAAGATCATCTTTTTTCAGTAAGATAAGCTTGTTTTTAAAGATCAGCTCTTTTATGGAAAGATCATTTTTTTTTTTTTTTGAAATATATGCTTTTTTTGAAATTTAATTTTTTTTTGAAGTATACGATGTTTTGTGAAAGATAAGTTCTGTTTTGAAATTATATATATTTTAAAATATAAGTTTTTTTTTTAAACAGAAGCTTTTTTTTTTTTTGAAAGATCATTGTTTTTTTTTTTTTTTTTTTTTTTTTTTTTATAAATATAAGCTTTGTTTGAAATATAAGTTTTTTTAATCTATGAAAATTAAGGTTTTTCTGACCAACAACCTTCTCATATCAACCATTAACTCTCACAAACATCAATTGTTACAACGACTATAAATTTTTATTTTTCTCAAACTTCTTCAATTAACAACCCTTGGTGATCTTGAATTTCCAAGGACACCTAAAATAACCCATCCCTACTTACATCAAAATTGTGAAACGCTAACAACAGTTGCTTATTCTTCGAATTGATATTCTCAACGATTGATCGTTTGGCAAATACTCTCATGATTGAGAAAAATAACCGCCAGTGACTACGTCTCACAAATCATAAACAATGTGAGCAGACTATGATCGATGATTCAGACTTCTCTCCATAGCCATGGGTGACAAAACCAACTGTTGGTCTAATACTTTCATGATTGAGCAAATGCCAACCACCATCGATCACTTCTCACATCAACTATTCTCTCTCATGACTATCAACGATAGCAACAACGATTCGTTGCACATTGTCCTAGAGGTCTCCACTTAACATTGCTCGATGACCATGACCAAAATAGCTCATGACCACTTAAATCCAAAACGAGAAACACCTACGGTCAGATATTCCAAGATTTATGCAAATACGATGCCTAATGATTGCTTATCACAAATCATAAACATCCATCAAAGAGTATGATGGATTATTCAGTCTTATGACCACTATTATCAACTGTAAAACTTTACATCTTTGCATGTCTAGGTGCATCAAATCAACTATGGACGACATACGCATTTTTCAGTCCATTACAATTATTGTTTCAATCCTTGACGACCTCACCAGAGTCGTAATGGCCTTTTGATGTTCTATTCTGATGAGTTCCGGGTGTGCGGAGTTCTTACTTATGTCTGGATGATAGAAGACCTTGACAGACTCAAAATTACAATACGATCGATCTCCGCATGCTATCGATGGCTACAAAATTTTATGCTCCCAGCTTCGCACCAACATGTTGTATTTGTAAACTCACCAATAACATCAACCCACGATGACCTTGAATTCCCGAGTCAACCGGGTTAGTTAATCATGATTATTTGCTTCGTCTATGCAAAACAGTACTTCTTTAGGAATCCAAAGGAATTGTAACCAACGAAGGATGTCCAATGATCACTTCTCACAAATCATGGACGTCCTTTCAGATTGTGTTGAGTTCTTCTGACTTATCATCACGATTATTGACGTCATAACTATAAATCTTTGCCTATTAGTTGGCATCAAACCAACCAAGGATGACACTCATCTTTCAATCCATGACAACCTTAGTTTTAATTCTTGACGACCTAACATTGGTGATTCAGACTTCTCTCCATAGCCATGGGCGACAAAATCAACCGTTGGTCAAACACTTTCATGATTGAGCAAATGACAACCATCATTGATCACTTATCACAAATCATAAACGACGTTTGAAGACTATGATCGATTATTCAGACTTATCACTACAGTTATAGGCGACAAAACTATACATCTTTGCAAATCAAGGTCTCAAACTAGCTACAAATGACAATTTTTTTTAGTTTTAATCCATGATGACCTATGCTGAGTTGTATTGGCTTTGTGATATTCCATTTTTACAAAACTCTAGCCGTGTGGAATTTCTACATGTGTTTGAAAGATCAGTTTTTTCCTGACAGATCAGACTTTATTTTGGAAAGATAAGCTTTTTTTTTTTTTTGGGGACAAATCAGATTGTTTTTGGAAAGATGAGCTTTTTCTGAAATATATATATTTTTTGAAAGATCAGCTTTTTATGAAATATAAATTTTTTTTGAAAGATCAGCTTTTTTTTTTTTTAGAAATATTAGCTTGTTTTGAAAGATCAGTTGTTTTTATAAAAAAGATCATTTTTTTTTTGAAGGATCTGTTTTTTTTTTTTTTTTAATTTGTTTTGTTTTGAAATATAATTTTTTTTGAAATATAAGTGGTTTTTTGAAAATAAGTTCTATTTTGAAAGATTAGGCTTTTTTTTTTCAATTAAGTTTTTTTAAATTGAAGGTTTTTTTTTTTTTTAAGATAAGCTTTTTTTTTTTTTTTTGAAAGATCAACTTTTTTTTCTTTTCCCAAAGATATGCTATTTCTTGAAATATAAGTTGTTTTTTTTTTTTAAATATAGGCTTTGTTTGAAAGATAAGCTTTTTCCGACTAACAACCTTCTCACATCAGCCATTAACTCTCACGAACATCAACTATTACAACGACTATAAATTTTTATTTTTCTCAGACTTCTCCAGTTAACAACCCTTGACAATCTTGAATTTCCAGACTCCTAAAATAACCCATGCACACTTACATCTGAACCGTGAAACACTAACAGCAGTCGCTTATTCTTACGATTGATAATCTCAACCATTGATCTTTTGTCAAATACTCATGATTGAGAAAAATCACCACCGGCGATCAATTTTCACAAGTCATAAACAATGTCAACGGACTATGATCGATGATTTAGTCTTCTCTCCATAGCCATGGGCGACAAAACCCACCGTTGGTCAAATAGTTTAATGATTAAGCAGATGACAATCATCATTGATCTCTTATCAAAAATCATAAACAACGTTTGCAGACTATGATCAATTATTCAGATGTATCGCCACAATTAAAGGCGACAAAACTATACATCTTTGCCAATCAAAGGGTCTCAAACCAGCGAAGAATGACTTTTGTTTTTTTTTTAAGTTTTAATCCATGATGACCTATGCTGAGTTGTATTGGCTTTGTGACATTCCACTTTTAGTAAATATTCCAATTTTAGTAAGCTCTTGTCGCGTGGAATTTTAACTTGTGTTTGTAATGTCTGGGTTTTTTTTTTTTTTTTTTGAAAGATCAGCTTTTTTTGAAATAGAAGTTTTTTTTCTTGGAAGGTCAGTTTTTTTTTTTTGGAATATATGCTTGTTTTGAAATATAAGCTTTTTTGTGAAAGAGATGTTTTTTTTGAAATATCAACTTTTCTTGAATGATCAGATTTTTTTTTTAAATATTAGTTTTTTTAACTATAAGCTTTTTTTTTAAAGATAAGCTTTCTTTTTTTTGAAAGGTCAGTTTTTGTTTTTGAAATATCAACTTATGCATGTTTGTCAACCAAGGGGTCTGAAACCAGCTACGGATGACAATTTTTTTTTTTTTTTTTTTGAAGATTAGCTTTTTTGAAATTATTTATTATTTTTTTAAATCAGCTTTTTTTTTTTTTTGAAAGATAAGCTTGTTTTGAAAGATCAGCTGTTTTATGGAAAGATCAGCCCCTTTTGTTTTTTTTTTGAAAGATAAAATTTTGTTTGAAATCTATGCTTGTTTGGAAATAGATTTTTTTTTTTTTTTTGAAATATAAGCTGTTTTTTGAAAGATAAGTTCTTTTAAAATATAAGTTTTTTTAAGATACGTTTTTTTTTTCAAAGATCATTTTTTTTTTTTTTTTGAAATATAAGCTGTGTTTGAAAGATAGGTTTTTTTTTTTTTTTTGAAAGATAAGCTTTTTTTGGCCAACAACATTCTCACATCAGCCATTAAATCTCACGAACATCAACTATTACGACTATAAATTTTTATTTTTCTCGGACTTCTCCAATTAACAACCCTTGACTATCTTGAATTTCAAGAGACTCCTAAAGTAACCCATGGACACTTACATCCGAATTGTGAAACACTAACAACATTCGCTTATTCTTACGATTGATAATCTCAACCATTGATCTTTTGACAAATACTCTCATGATTGAGAAAAATAACCACCAACGATCACTTTTCACAAGTCATAAACAACGTCAGCAGACTATGATCGATGATTCAGACTTCTCTGCATAGCCAGTGGCGACCAAACCAACCGTTGGTCAAATAGTTTCATGATTAAGCAAATGACAACCACCTTTGATCACTTATCAAAATCATAAACAACGTTTAAAGACTATGATTGATTATTCAGACTTATCACCACAATTATATGCGACAAAACTATACATCTTTGCAAATCAAAGGGTCTCAAACCAGCTCAGGTGACATTTTTTTAGTTTTAATCCATGATGACCTATGCTGAGTTGTATTGGCTTTGTGATATTCCAATTTTACAAAACTATTGCCGTGTGGAATTTCAACTTGTTTTTAAAAGTTTTGCTGATTTCAAAATATATTTTTTTTTCTTGGAAGATTAGCTTGTTTTGAAAGATCAGCTGTTTTTTGGAAACATAAGTTTTCATTTTTTTGAAACAATAACTTTGTTTTAAAGATCAGATTTTTTTTTTCTGAAATATATGCTTGTTTTGAAATATAACTTTTGCTTTCAAAATCTAAGCTTTTTTGTGAAAGATAATTTTTTTTTGAAAGATCATCTTTTTTGGAAAGATAAGCTTTTTTTAGGAACATAAGCTTTTTTTAGAAAGTTAAGCTTGTTTTGAAAGATCAGCTGTTTATTGGAAAGATTAGATATTGTTTTTGGAAGGATCATTGGTTTTTGAAATATATGCTTGTTTTGAAATGTATTTTTTTTTTTTTTTTTGAAATATAAGCTGTTTTTTGAAAGATTTAGTTTATTTTAAAATATAGGTTTTTTTAAATATAAGTTTTTTTTAAAGATAAGCTTTTTTGTTTGAAAGATCATTTTTTGTTTTTCGAAAGATCAGCTTTGTTTTTTGAAATATAAGTCTTTTTTTGAAATATAAGCTTTGTTTGTAACATATTCTTTTTTTTTTTTTTGAAAGATAGGCTTTTTCTGAGCAACAACCTGCTCTCATCCACCATAATCAACTATTACAATGACTATGAATGTTTATGTTTCTCAGACTTTTGCAATTAACAACCCTTGAGGATCTTGAATTTTGAGGGACTCCTAAAATAACCCATGCATACTTACATCCAAATTGTGAAACACTAACAACCGTAGATTGTTCTTAGAATTGATAATCTCAACCATTGATATTTTTTCAAATACACATGATTGAGAAAAATAACCACCAGCGATCACTTCTTACAAGTCGTAAACAACGTCAGCAGACTATGATCGATGATTCAGACTTCTCTCCATAGCCATCGGCGACAAGACCAACCGTTGGTCAAATAGTTTCTTGATTAAGCAAATGACAACCATCATTAATCACTTATCAAATATCATAAACAACGTTTGAAGACTATGATCGATTATTTAGGCTTATCACCACAATTATAGGCGATAAAACTGTGCATCTTTGCCAATAAAAGGGTCTCAAACCAGCCAAGGGTGACATTTTTTTTTAGTTTTAATCCCCGATGACCTATGCTGAGTTGTATTGGCTTTGTGATATTCGAATTTTACGAAACTCTCGCCGTGTGGAATTTCAGCTATTTGAAAGATCATTTTTTTTAGAAAGATATGATTTTTTTGAAATAGAAGGTTTTTTTGTTTTTAAAAGATCTGCTTTTTTAAGAAAGATAAGCTTGTTTTTAAAGATCAGATCTTTTATGGAAAGATCAGTTTTTTTTTCTTGAAATATATGGTGGTTTTGAAATATATATATATATTTGAAATATGCATTGTTTTGTGAAACATAAGTTCTGTTTTGAAATTTTAGTTTATTTTTAAATATAAGTTTTTTGAAGGATAAGCTTTTTTTTATTTTATTTTATAGATCAGCCTTTTTTTTTTTTTTTGTTGAAATATAAGCTTTGTTTGAAACATAATATTTATAATTTTTGAAAGATAGGCTTTTTCTGAGCGACATTTTTCTTACATCAACCATTAACTCTTTTGAACATCAACTATTACGACTGTGAATGTTTATTTTTCTTGGACTTCTCCAGCTTAAAACCCTTGATGATCTTGAATTTCCGGGGACTCCTAAAATATGCCATGGACACTTACATCTGAATTGTGAAACATTGACAACAGTCGCTTAATCTTACGATTGATAATCTCAACCATTGATCTTTTGTCAAATACTCATGTTTGAGAAAAATCACCCCAAGCGATCACTTCTCACAAGTTATAAACAATGTTAGCAGACTATAATCGATGATTCAGACTTCAATGCATAGCCATAGGCGACAAAACTAACCATTGGTCAAATAGTTTCGTGATTAAGCAAAAGACAACCATCATCGATCACTTATCAAAAATCATAAACAATGTTTGAAGACTATGGTCGATTATTAAGACTTATCAACCCAGTTATAGGCAACAAAACTATATATCTTTGCCAATCAAGGGGTGTCAAACCGGCTAAGGATGACATTTTTTTTTTAGCTTTAAGCCATGATGACCTATGATGAGTTGTATTGGCTTTTTGATATTCGAATTTTACAAAACTCTTGGCTTATGGAATTTCAACTTGTGTTTAAAACTGCATTTTTTTTGAAAGATCAGCTTGTTTAGAAAGATCAGTTGCGTTATGGATAGATCTTTTTTTTTTTTTTTTTTTTTTGACACACCAACTTCTTTTTTAAAGATCAGTTTTTTTTTTTTTTAATATATGCCTATTTTGAATTATAAGTTTTGTTTTTGAAATATAATCTTTTATGTGAAATAAATTTTTTTTGGAAGACCATCATTTTTTTGAAATATTGGCTTTTTTTCAAGATATAAGTTTTTTTAAATATGAATTTTTTTTTTAAAGATTGGCTTTTTTTTTTTGAAAGATCAGTTTTTGTTTTTTAAAGAGAAGCTTTGTTGTTTTAAAATATAAGCTTTGTTTGAAAGATAATCCTTTTTTTTTTTTTTTGAAAGATCAACTTTTTATGCGCAACTATCTTCTCACATCTACTATTACAACGACTATGAATGTTTATTTTTCTCAAACTTCTCCAATTAACTACCCTTGAGGATCTTTAATTTCGAGGGACTACTAAAATAACCCATGTATACTTACATCCAAATTGTGAAACACTAACAACAGTAGCTTGTTCTTAGAATTGATTATCTCAAGCATTGATCTTTTGTCAAATACTCATGATTGTGAAAATTAATCACCAGCGATCACTTCTCACAAATCATAAACAACGTCATCAAACTATGATCGATGATTCAAACTTCTCTCCATAGCCATCGGCGACAAAACCAACTGTTGGTCAAATGCTTTCATGATTAAGCAAATGACGACCATTATTGATCACTTATTACAAGTCATAAACGTCTGAAGACTATGATCGATTATTCAAACTTTTCACCACAATTATAGGTGACGAAACTATACATCTTTCCAAATCAAAGGGTCTCAAACCCGCTAAGGATGGCATTTTTTTTAGTTTTAATCCATTATGACCTATGTTGAGTTGTATTGGGTTTGTGATACTCTAAATTTACAAAACTATTGCCATGTTAAATTTCAACTTGTGTTTAAAAGTTTTGCTTATTTCAAAATATAATTTTTATCTTCTTGGATGATCAGCTTGTTTTGAAAGATCAGCTGTTTTATGGAAACATATTTTTTTGAAGGTACAACTTCTAATTTGAAGAACAGGTTTTTTTTTTTTTAATAATTTATGCTTGTTTTGAAATATAAGTTTTGCTTTCGAAATCTAAGCTTTTTTGTGAAAGCTAAGGTTTTTTTTTTTTGAAAGATCAGCTTTTTTTTAGAAAGTTATTCTTGTTTTGAAAGATCAGCTGTTTTATGGAAAGATTAGATTTTGGTTTTTGAAGGATCATTTTTTTTTTTTGAAATATATGCTTGTTTTGAAATGTAATTTTTTTTTTGAAATATAAGCTGTTTTCTGAAAGATCAGTTTATTTTAAAATATAAGTTCTTTTAAATATTAGTGTTTTTTTTTTTTAAGATCAGCTATTTCGTTTGAAAGATCAGCTTTGTTTTTTGAAATATAAGTCTTTTTTGAAATATTAGCATTGTTTGAACCATAATCCATTTTTTTTTTTTTGTTTTGTTTTATGTTGTTTTGCAAGATAGGCTTTTTCTGAGCAACAACCTTCTGACATCAACCGTTTACTCTCACGAATATCAACTATTACAATGACTGTGAATGTTTATTTTTCTCAGACTTGTCTATTAACAACCCTTGAGGATCTTGAATTTCGAGTGACTCCTAAAATAACCCATGCATACTTACATCCACATTGTGAAACACTAACAACAGTCGCTTATTCTTAGAATTGATAATCTCAACCATTGATCTTTTGTCAAATACTCCCTGGATTGAGAAAATTGACCACCAGCTATAACTTCTCACAAATCATAAACAACGTCATCAAACTATGATCGATGATTCAGACTTCTCTCCATAGCCATCGGCGACAAAACCAACCGTTGGTCAAATGCTTTCATGAGTAACCAAAGGACAACCATCATTGACCACTTATCACGAATCATAAACTACATTTGAAGACCGATCGATTATTCATACTTATCACCACAATTATAGGCGACAAAACTATACATCTTTGCCAATCAAAGGGTCTCAAACCAGCTAAGGATGACATTTTTTTTTTAGATTTAATCCCCAATGACCTATGCTGAGTTGTATTGGCTTTGTGGTATTTGAATTTTACAAAACTCATGCCGCGTGGAATTTCAGCTATTTTAAAGATCATTTTTTTAGAAAGATAAGATTTTTTTGGAGTAGAAGTTTTTTTTTTTTTTAAAAGATCAGCATTTTTTTTTGAAGATCAGATCTTTTATGGAAACATCAGTTTTTTTTTTTTCTTGAAATATATGGTTGTTTTGAAATATAATTTTTTTTAAATATAAGATGTTTTGTGAAAGATAAAATCTTTTTTGAAATTTTATTTTTTCTTAAAATATAAGTTTTTTTAAAGATGAGCTTTATTTGTTTTGAAACGTAGTTTTTTTTTTTTTTTGAAATATAAGCTTTGTTTGAAAGATGAGTTTTATTTATTTATTTATGAAAAATAAGGTTTTTCTGACGAACAACCTTCAGATATCAACCATTAACTCTCACGAACATCAACTATTACAGCGACTATAAATTTTTATTTTTCTCAGACTTATCCAATTAACTACCCTTGTTGATCTTGAATTTCCAAGGACACCTAAAATAACCCATGCCTACTTACATCAAAATTGTGAAACACTAACAATAGTCGCTTATTCTTAGAATTGATATTCTCAACAATTGATCAAGTGACGAATACTCTCATGATTGAGAAAAATAACCACCAATGATCACGTCTCACAAATCATAAACAATGTGAGCAGACTATGATCGATGATTCAGACTTCTCTCTATAGCCATGGGTGACAAAACCAACCGTTGGTCAAATACTTTCATAATTGAGCAAATGACAACCACCATTGATCACTTCTCACATCAACTATTCTCTCTCATGACTATCAACGATAGCAACAACGATTCGTTGCACATTGTCCTAGAGGTCTCCAATTAACATTGCTCGATGACCATGACCAAAATAGCTCATGACCGCTAAAATCCAAAATGAGAAACACCTACGGTCAGTTATTCCAAGAATCTATATTCTCACCTAACAACCATTGGACAAACTACTTTCATGATTTATGCAAATACAACGCCCAATGATTGCTTATCACAAATCATAAACATCCATCAAAGGGTATGATGGATTATTCCAATTTTACAAGACTCTCGCCGGGTGGAATTTCCACTTGTGTTTAAATGATCATTTTTTTTTTTTGAAAGATCGGCTTTTTTTAAAATATATATATTTTTTTCTTGGAAAATCATCTTGTTCAGAAAGATCAGCTGTTTTATGGAAAGATTTTTTTTTTTTTACCGAACAACTTTTTGTTTAAAGATCAATCTTTTTTTTTTTTTTGAAATATATGCTTGTTTTGAAATATAAGTTTTGTTTTTGAAATATATTCTTTTATGTGAAAGAATTTTTTTTTTTAAAGATCATCTTTTTTTTTTTTTGAAAGATTAGCTTTTTTAAAAATATATGTTTTTTTAAATATGAGTTTTTTTTTTTTTTTTTTAAGACAGGTTTTTTTGTTTGAACGATCCATTTTTGTTTTTTAAAGAGAAGCTTTGTTGTTTTGAAATATAAGCTTTGTTTGAAAGATAATCTTTTTTCATTTATTTTGAAAGATAGACTTTTTTGAGCTACAACCTTCGCACATCAACTATTACGACGACTATGAATGTTTATTTTTCTCGTACTTCTCCAATTAGCTACCCTTGATGATCTTGAATTTCGAGGGACTCCTAAAATAACCCATGCATACTTTCATCCAAATTGTGAAACACTAACAGCAGTAGCTTGCTCTTAGAATTGATAATCTCAAGCATTGATCTTTTGTCAAATACTCTCATGATTGATAAAATTAACTGCCAGCGATCACTTCTCAGAAATCACAAACAACATCATCAAACTATGATCGATGATTCAGGCTTCTCTCCATAGCCATGGCCGACAAAACCATCCGTTAGTCAAACACTTTCATTTTTAAGCAAATGACAACCATCATTGGTCACTTATCACAAATCATAAACAACGTCTGAAGACTATGATCAATTATTCAGACTTATCACCACAATTATAGGTGACAAAACTATACATCTTTCCAAATCAAAGGGTGTCAAACCCGCTGAGTTGTATTGGCTTTGTGATATTCCAATTTTAAAAAACTTTTGCTGTGTTGAATTTCAACTTGTGTTTAAAAGTTCTTATTTCAAAATATAATTTTTTCTTGGATGATCAGCTTGTTTTGAAAGATCAGCTGTTTTATGGGAACATTTTTTTGAAGCTACAACTTCTTGTTTGAAGAACAATTTTTTTTTTTTTTTGGAAATAAATGCTTGTTTTGAAGTATATGTTTTGCTTGAACGATAAGTTTTTTTTTTTTTTTTTGAAAGATCTTCTTGTTTTGGAAGATAAGCTTTTTTTTAGAAAGATAAGCTTGTTTTAAAAGATCGGTTGTTTTTATGGAAAGGTTAGATTTTGTTTTTTGAAGGATCAGTTTTTTTTGCAATATATGCTTGTCTTGAAATTTAATTTTTTTTGAAATATAAGCTGTGTTTTTTATTTTATTTTATACATAAGCTTTTTTGCTTGAAAGATCAGATTTTGTTTTGCGATAGATCAGCTTTGTTTTTTGAAATATAGGCTTTGTTTAAAATACAATCTTTTTTTTTTTTTTGAAAGATAGGCTTTTTCTGTGCAACAACGTTCTCACATCAACCATTAACTCTCACGGACATCAACTATTACAATGACTATGAATGTTTATTTTTCTCAGACTTCTCGAGTTAACAACCCTTGAGGATCTTGAATTTCCAGAGACTCCTAAAATAAGCCGCGGACACTTACATCTAATATGTGAAACACTAACAACAATGGCTTATTCTTACGTTTGATAATCTCACCCGTTGATCTTTGTCAAATGCTCTCATGATTGAGAAAAATAACCACTCGCGATCAATTCTCACTAGTCATAAACAACGTCAGCGGACTAGATCGATAATTCAGACTTTTCTACATAGCCATTGGCGACAAAACCAACCGTTGGTCAAATAGTTTCATGATTAAGCAAATGACAACCATCATCGATCGCTTATCAAATATCATAAACAACGTTTGAAGACTATGATCGATTATTTAGACTTATCACCATAATTATAGGCGACAAAACTATACATCTTTGCCATTCTTGGTGTCAAACCAGCTAAGGATGACATTTTTTTTAGTTTTAACCCATGATGACCTATGATGAGTTGTATTGGCTTTGTGATATTCCAATTTTACAAAACTCTTGCCTTGTGGAATTTCAACATGTGTTTGAAGGATCATTTTTTTTTGAAAGATCAGCTTTTTTTAAAATAGAAAATTTTTTCTTAGTAGATCAGCTTGTTTAGAAAGTTCAGCTGTTTTATGTGAAGATCTTTTTTTTTTTTTTTTTTTTTTTTTGACACAACAACTTTTTCTTTAAAGATCAGTTTTTTTTTTTTGAAATATATGCTGCTTTTGAAATATAAGTTTTGTTTTCGAAATCTATACTTTTTGTGAAAGATAATTTTTTTTTTGAAAGATCAACTTTTTTTGAAAGATAAGCTTTTTTTTAGAAACTTAAGCCTGTTTTTAGAAAGTTAAGCTTGTTTTGAAAGATCAGCTGTTTTATGGAAAGATTAGATTTTGTTTTTTGAAGGATCAGTATTTTTTGAAATATATGCTTGATTTGAAATGTAATTCTTTTTGAAATATAAGCTGTTTTTCGAAAGATTTTTTTATTTTAAAATATAACTTTTTTTTAACGATAAGCGTTTTTGGTTGAAAGATCAGTTTTTGTTTTTAGACTGATCAGCTTTGTTTTTTGAAATTTAAGTCTTTTTTTGATTTATAAGATTTGTTTATAACATAATTCGTTTTTTTTATTTATTATTTTTATTTTTTAAAGATAGGCTTTTTTTGAGCAACAACCTTCTCACATCAACCATTAACTCTCACGAACATCAACTATTACAATGACTATGAATGTTTATTTTTCTCGGACTTCTACAATTAACAAGCCTTGAGGATCTTGAATGTCGAGGGACTCCTAAAATAACCCATGCATACTTACATCCAAATTGTGAAACACTAACAATAGTAGCTTGTTCTTAGAATTGATAATCTCAAGCATTGATCTTTTGTCAAATACTCTCATGATTGAGAAAATTAACCACCAGCGATCACTTTTCACAAATTATAAACAACGTCATCAGACTATGATCGATGATTCAGACTTCTCTCCATAGCCAATGGCGACAAAACCAACCGTTGGACAAATGCTTTCAAGATTAAGCAAATGACAACCATCATTGATCACTTATCACAAATCATAAACAACGTTTGAAGACTATGATCGATTATTCAGACTTATCACCATAGTTATAGGCTACAAAACTGTAGCCAATCAAGGGAAGTAAAACCAGCTAAGGATGACATTTTTTTTAGTTTTAATCCATGATGACCTATGCTGAGTTAAATTGGTTTTGTGATATTCCAATTTTACAAAACTATTGCCGTGTTGAATTTTAACTTGTGTTTAAAAGTTCTGCTTATTTCAAAATATAATTTTTTTCTTCTGTTTTTGAAAGATAAGCTTTTTTTAGAAACATAGGCGTTTTTTTAGAAAGTTAAGCTTGTTTTGAAAGATTAGCTGTTTTATGGAATGATAGGATTTTGTTTTTTGAAGGATCTGTTTTTTTTTTTTTTTCTAAGATAAGCTTTTTTGCTTGATAGATCAGTTTTTGTTGTTCAATACATCAGATTTTGTTTTTTGAAGGATTAGTTTTTTTTGAAATATGTGCCTGTCTTGAAATTTAATTTTTCTTTTGAAATAAATGCTTGTCTTGAAATTTAATTTTTTTTGAAATATAAGCTAATTTTTGAAAGATTAGTTTATTTTAAAAAAGAAGTGTTTTTTTTTTTTTTAAATAAACATAAGCTTTCTTATCGGTTTTTGTTGTTCAGTACTTCAGATTTGTTTTTTGAAATATAAGCTTTGTTTGAAACATAATCCCTTTGTTTTGTTTTTTTTGAAAGATAGGCTTTTTCTGAGCAACAACCTTCTCACATCAACCATTAACTATCACGAACATTGACTATTACAATGGCTATGAATGTTTATTTTTCTCGGTCTTCTCTAGTTAACAACCCTTGACGATCTTGAATTTCCAGAGACTCCTTAAATATGCCATGGACACTTACATCCGAACTGTGAAACACTAACAACAGTCCCTTTTTCTTACGGTTGATAATCTCAACCATTGATCTTTCGTCAAATACTCATGATTGAGAAAATAACCACCAGCGATCACTTCTCACAAGTCGTGAACAACGTCAGCAGACTATGATCGATGATTCAGACTTCTCTCCATAGCCATCGGCGACAAGACCAACCGTTGGTCAATTAGTTTCATGATTAAGCAAATGACAACCATCATTGATCAGTTATCAAAAATCATAAACAACGTTTGAAGACTATGATCGATTATTCAGACTTATCACTACAATTATAGGTGACTAAACTATACATCTTTCCAAATCAAAGGGTCTCAAACCCGCTAAGGATGACATTTTTTTTAGTTTTAATCCATGATGACCTATGATGAGTTGTATTGGCTTTGTGATATTCCAATTTTACAAAACTTTTACCGTCTTGAATTTCAACTTGTGTTTAAAAGTTCTGCTTATTTCAAAATATAATTTTTTTCTTCTTGGACGATCAGCTGTTTTATGGAAATATATGTTTTTGAAAGAACAACTTTTTTTTTTTGAAGATCAGTTTTTTTTTCTTTTGAAATATATTCTTGTTTTGAAATATAAGTTTTGCTTTCGAAATCTTAGCTTTTTTGTGAGACATAAGATTGTTTTTTGAAAGATAAGCTTTTTTTATAAACATAAGCCTTTTTTTTTAGAAAGTTAAGCTTGTTTTTAAAGATCTGCCGTTTTATGGAATTATTAGATTTTATTTTTTGAAGGATGAGTTTTTTCTGAAATATATGCTTGTCTTGAAATTTAATTTTATTGGAAATATAATCTGTTTTTTGAAAGATTAGTTTATTTTAAAATAGAATTTTTTTTTTAAAAGATAAACTTTTTTGCTTGAAAGATCAGTTTTTGTTTTTCGATTGATCAGCTTTGATTTTAGAAATGTAAGTCTTTTTTTTTTTTTTTTGAAATATAAGCTTTGTTTGAAACATAATCTTTTTTTTTTTTGAAAGACAGGCTTTTTCTGAGCAACGACCTTCTCACATCAACCATTAAATCTCATGAACTTCAACTATTAGAACGGCCATGAATGTTTATTTTTCTTGCACTTCTGGAGCTAACAACCTTTGGCGATCTTGAAACAACCTTTGGCGATCTTGAATTTCCAGAGTCGTAATGGCCTTTTGATATTCTATGTTGATGAGTTTTGGGCGTGTGGAGTTCTTACTTGTGTCTGGATGATAGAAGACCTTGACATACCCAAAATTACAATACGGGCGATCTCCGCATGCTATCGATGGCTGCAAAATTTTATGCTCCAGGCTTCGCACCACAATGTTGTATTTGTAAACTCACCAATAATATCAACCCACGATGACCTTGAATTCCCGAGTCAACCGGGTTAGTTTGTCATGATTATTTGCTTCATCTATGCAAAACAATACTTCTTTAGGAATCCAAAGGAATTGTAACCAACAAAGGACGTCCAATGATCACTTCTCACAAATCATGGACGTCCTTTCAGATAGTGTCGAGTTCTTCTGTAACTATAAATCTTTGCCTATCACTTGGCATCAAACCAACCTAGGATGCCATACTCATTTTTCAGCCCATGACAACCTTAGTTTTAATTCTTGACGACTTAACATCGGTGATTCAGACTGCCCTCCATAGATAAATTCTGTTTTGAAAGATTAGTTAGTTTTTTTTTTTTCTTTTTTTTTTAATAAGTCTTTTTAAATAGAAGTTTTTTTTTTCTAGATAAGCTTTCTTTTTGGAAGATTAACTTTTGTTTTTTAAAGATAAGCTCTGTTTTTTGTTGAAAGATCAACTTTTTTTTTTCAAAGATTAGCTTTTTCTGGAAATATATATTTATATTTTTTTGAAATATAGGCTTTGTTTGAAAGATAAGCTTTTTTTGTGCAACAGCCTTCTCACATCAGCCCTTAACTCTCACGAACATCAACTATTGCAACGACTATTAATTTTTGTTTGTATCAAATTCTCCAATTAACAACCCTTGGCGATCTTGAATTTTTCAGAGACTCCTAAAATAAGCCATGGACACTTACATCCGAATTGTGAAACACTAACAACCGTCGCTTATTCTTACGATTGATAAACTCAATCATTGATCTTTTGTCAAATACTCATGATTGAGAAAAATAACCACAAGCGATCACTTCTCACATGTCATAAACAATGTCAACAGACTATGCTGGATGATTCAGAGTTCTCTCCTTAGCCATCGGCGACAAAACCAACCGCTGGTCAAATAGTTTTACGATTAAGCAAATGACAACCATCAGTGATCACTTATCAAAAATCATAAACAACGTTTGAAGACTATGATCGATTATTCAAACTTATCACCACAATTATAGGCGACAAAACTATACATCTTTGCCAATCAAGGGGCGTAAAACCAACTAAGGATGACATTTTTTTTAGTTTTAATCCTTGATGACCTATGATGAGTTGTATTGGCTTTGTGATATTCCAATTTCTCTCGCCGGGTGGAATTTCTACTTGTGTCTAAACGATCATTTTTTTTTTTTTTTGAAAGATCGGCTTTTTTAAAAATATATATATATTTTTCTTGGAAGATCATCTTGTTTGGAAAGATTATTTTTTTTTTTTTACAGAACAACTTTTTGTTTAAAGATCAGTCTTTTTTTTTTTTGAAATATATGCTTGTTTTGAAATATAAGTTTTGTTTTTGAAATATATTCTTTTATGTGAAAGAATTTTTTTTATTTTTAAGATCATCTTTTTTTTTTTTTTTTTGAAAGATTAGCTTTTTTTAAAAATATATGTTTTTTTAAATATGAGTTTTTTTTTTTTTTAAGACAGGTTTTTTTGTTTGAACGATCCATTTTTGTTTTTTAAAGAGAAGCTTTGTTGTTTTGAAATATAAGCTTTGTTTGAAAGATATTCCTTTTTCTTTTATTTTGAAAGATAGACTTTTCTGAGCTACAACCTTCGCACATCAACTATTACAACGACTATGAATGTTTATTTTTCTCGTACTTCTCCAATTAGCAACCCTTGTTGATCTTGAATTTCGAGGGACTCCTAAAATAACCCATGCATACTTTCATCCAAATTGTGAAACACTAACAGCAGTAGCTTGCTCTTAGAATTGATAATCTCAAGCATTGATCTTTTGTCAAATACTCTCATGATTGATAAAATTAACCGCCAGCGATCACTTCTGAGAAATCATAAACAACACCATCTAACTATGATCAATGATTCGGGCTTCTCTCCATAGCCATGGCTGACAAAACCATCCGTTGGTCAAACACTTTCATTTTTAAGCAAATGACAACCATCATTGGTCACTTATCACAAATCATAAACAACGTCTGAAGACTATGATCAATTATTTGGACTTGTCACCACAATTATAGGTGACAAAACTATACATCTTTCCAAATCAAAGGGTCTCAAACCCGCTAAGGATGACATTTTTTTTAGTTTTAATCCATAATGACCTATGCTGAGTTATATTGGCTTTGTGATATTCCAACTTTACAAAACTTTTGCCGTGTTGAATTTCAACTTGTGTTTAAAAGTTCTTATTTCCAAATATAATTTTTTTTTCTTGGATGATCAGCTTGTTTTGAAAGATCAGCTGTTTTATGGGAACATATTGTTTTGAAGCTAACAACTTCTTGTTTGAAGAACAATTTTTTTTTTCTTAAAATAAATGCTTGTTTTGAAATATATGTTTTGCTTGAACGATGAAAGATCATCTTTTTTTGAAAGATAAGCTTTTTCTTTAGAAAGTTAAGCTTGTTTTAAAAGATCGGCTGTTTGATGGAAAGGTTAGATTTTGTTTTTTGAAGGATCAGTTTTTTTTGCAATATATGCTTGTCTTGAAATTTAATTTTTTTTTTGAAATATAAGCTTTTTTTTGTTGTTATACATAAGCTTTTTTGCTTGAAAGATCAGATTTTGTTTTGCGATAGATCAGCTTTGTTTTTTGAAATCTAATTTTTTTTTTTTTGAAATATAGGCTTTGTTTGAAATATCTTTTTTTTTTTTTTTTGAACGATAGGCTTTTTCTGTGCAACAACCTTCGCACATCAACCATTAACTCTCACGGACATCAACTATTACAATGGCTATGAATGTTTATTTTTCTCGGACTTCTCGAGTTAACAACCCTTGACGATCTTGAATTTCCAGAGAGTCCTAAAATAAGCCATGGAAAACAAGTCATAAACAACGTCAGCGGACTAGATCGATAATTTAGACTTCTCTACATAGCCATTGGCGACAAAACCAGCTGTTGGTCAAATAGTTTCATGATTAAGCAAATGACAACCATCATCGATCACTTATCAAATATCATAAACAATGTTTGAAGACTATGATCGATTATTTAGACATTATAGGCGACAAAACTATACATCTTTGCCATTTAAGGGTTGTCAAACCAGCTAAGGATGACATTTTTTTTAGTTTTAACCCATGATGACCTATGATGAGTTGTATTGGCTTTGTGATATTCCAATTTTACAAAACTCTTGCCATCTGGAATTTCAACATGTATTTGAAGGATCATTTTTTTTTTTGAAAGATCAGCTTTTTTTAAAATAGAAGATTTTTTCTTAGTAGATCAGCTTGTTTAGAAAGTTCAGCTGTTTTATGTGAAGATCTTTTTTCTTTTTTTTTTTTGACACAAAAACTTTTTCTTTAAAGATCAGTTTTCTTTTTTTGAAAAATATACTCCTTTTGAAATATAAGTTTTGTTTTCGAAATCTAAACTTTTTGTGAAAGATAATTTTTCTTTTTTTGAAAGATCAACTTTTTTTTCAAAGATAAGCTTTTTTTTAGTTTTAATCCATGATGACCTATGCTGAGTTGTATTGGCTTTGTGATATTCCAATTTTACAAAACTATTGCCGTGTTGAATTTTAACTTGTGTTTAAAAGTTCTGCTTATTTCAAAATATATATATTTTTTCTTTTTTTGAAAGATAAGCTTTTTTTAGTTAGAAAGTTAAGCTTGTTTTGAAAGATCAGCTGTTTTATGGAAAGATAAGATTTTGTTTTTTGAAGGATCAGTTTTTTTTTTCCTAAGATAAGCGTTTTTGCTTGAAAGATCAGTTTTTGTTGTTCAATACATCAGATTTTGTTTTTTGAAGGATTAGTTTTCTTTGAAATATATGTCTGTCTTGAAATTTAATTTTTCTTTTGAAATAAATGCTTGTCTTGAAATTTAATTTTTTTTGAAATATAAGCTAATTTTTGAAAGATTAGTTTATTTTAAAATAGAAGAGTTTTTTTGTTTTTTCTTTTAATAAACATAAGCTTTCTTATCAGTTTTTGTTGTTCAGTACTTCAGATTTGTTTTTTGAAATATAAGCTTTGTTTGAAACATAATCCCTTTGTTTTGTTTTTTTTGAAAGATAGGCTTTTTCTGAGCAACAACCTTCTCACATCAAAATATAATTTTTTTCTTCTGTTTTTGAAAGATAAGCTTTTTTTAGAAACATAGGCGTTTTTTTAGAAAGTTAAGCTTGTTTTGAAAGATTAGCTGTTTTATGGAATGATAGGATTTTGTTTTTTGAAGGATCTGTTTTTTTTTTTTTTTTCTAAGATAAGCTTTTTTGCTTGATAGATCAGTTTTTGTTGTTCAATACATCAGATTTTGTTTTTTGAAGGATTAGTTTTTTTTGAAATATGTGCCTGTCTTGAAATTTAATTTTTCTTTTGAAATAAATGCTTGTCTTGAAATTTAATTTTTTTTGAAATATAAGCTAATTTTTGAAAGATTAGTTTATTTTAAAAAAGAAGTGTTTTTTTTTTTTTAAATAAACATAAGCTTTCTTATCGGTTTTTGTTGTTCAGTACTTCAGATTTGTTTTTTGAAATATAAGCTTTGTTTGAAACATAATCCCTTTGTTTTGTTTTTTTTGAAAGATAGGCTTTTTCTGAGCAACAACCTTCTCACATCAACCATTAACTATCACGAACATTGACTATTACAATGGCTATGAATGTTTATTTTTCTCGGTCTTCTCTAGTTAACAACCCTTGACGATCTTGAATTTCCAGAGACTCCTTAAATATGCCATGGACACTTACATCCGAACCGTGAAACACTAACAATAGTCCCTTTTTCTTACGGTTGATAATCTCAACCATTGATCTTTCGTCAAATACTCATGATTGAGAAAATAACCACCAGCGATCACTTCTCACAAGTCGTGAACAACGTCAGCAGACTATGATCGATGATTCAGACTTCTCTCCATAGCCATCGGCGACAAGACCAACCGTTGGTCAATTAGTTTCATGATTAAGCAAATGACAACCATCATTGATCAGTTATCAAAAATCATAAACAACGTTTGAAGACTATGATCGATTATTCAGACTTATCACTACAATTATAGGTGACTAAACTATACATCTTTCCAAATCAAAGGGTCTCAAACCCGCTAAGGATGACATTTTTTTTAGTTTTAATCCATGATGACCTATGATGAGTTGTATTGGCTTTGTGATATTCCAATTTTACAAAACTTTTGCCGTTTTGAATTTCAACTTGTGTTTAAAAGTTCTGCTTATTTCAAAATATAATTTTTTTCTTCTTGGATGATCAGCTGTTTTATGGAACATATTTTTTTGAAAGAACAACTTTTTTTTTTTTGAAGATCAGTTTTTTATTTTTGAAATATATTCTTTTTTTGAAATATAAGTTTTGCTTTCAAAATCTTTGCTTTTTTGTGAGACATAATATTGTTTTTTGAAAGATGAGCTTTTTTTAGAAGCATAAGCCTTTTTTTTTTTTTAGAAAGTTAAGCTTGTTTTTAAAGATATGCCATTTTATGGAATTATTAGATTTTGTTTTTTGAAGGATCAGTTTTTTCTGAAATATATGCTTGTTTTGAAATTTAATTTTATTTGAAATATACTCTGTTTTTTGAAAGATTAGTTTATTTTAAAATAGAAGTTTTTTTTTTAAAGATAAACTGTTTTGCTTGAAAGATTAGCTTTGATTTTTGAAATATAAGTCCTTTTGTTTTGAAATATAAGCTTTGTTTGTAACAAAATCTTTTTTTTTTTTTTTTGAAAGATAGGCTTTTTCTGAGCAACAACCTTCTCACATCAACCATTAAATCTCATGAACATCAACTATTAGAACGGCCCTGAATGTTTATTTTTCTCGGACTTCTCGAGCTAGCAACCCTTGGTGATCTTGAATGTTCTTCTTATTTCAAAATATAATTTTTTCTTCTTTGATGATCAGCTTGTTTTGAAAGATAAGCTGTTTTATGGGAACATATTTTTTTGAAGCTACAACTTCTTGTTTGAGGAACAGTTTTTTTTATTTTTTGAAATAAATGCTTGTTTTGAAATATATGTTTTGCTTGAACGATAAGTCTTTTTTTTTTTTTTTCTTTTGAAAGATCATCTTTTTTTGAAAGATATGCTTTTTTTTAGAAAGTTATGCTTGTTTTAAAAGATCGGCTGTTTTATGGAAAGGTTAGATTTTGTTTTTTGATGGATCAGTTTTTTTTTGCAATATATGCTTGTCTTGAAATATATTTTTTTTTGAAATATAAGCTGTTATTTTATTTTATTTTATTTATTTTTTTACACATAAGCTTTTTTGCTTGAAAGATCAGATTTTGTTTTGCGATAGATCAGCTTTGTTTTTTGAAATCTAAGTCTTTTTTTCTTGAAATATAAGCTTTGTTTGAAATATAATCCTTTTCTTTTTTTTTTTTTTGAAAGTTAGGCTTTTTCTGTGCAACAGCCTTCTCACATTAACCATCAACTCTCACGGACATCAACTATTACAATGACTATGAATGTTTATTTTTCTCGGACTTCTCGAGTTAACAACCCTTGACGATCTTGAATTTCCAGAGACTCCTAAAATAAGCCATGTACACTTACATCTGATCTGTGAAACACTAACAACAGTGGCTTATTCTTACGTTTGATAATCTCACCCGTTGATCTTTGTCAAATACTCTCATGATTGAGAAAAATAACCACTAGCGATCACTTCTCACAAGTCATAAACAACGTCAGCGGACTAGATCGATAATTCAGACTTTTCTACATAGCCATTGGCGACAAAACCAACCCCTGGTCAAATAGTTTCATGATTAAGCAAATGACAACCATCATTGATCACTTATCAAATATCTAAAACAACATTTGAAGACTATGATTGATTATTCAGACTTATCACCACAATTATAGGTGACAAAACTATACATCTTTGCCAATCAAGGGGTGTCAAACCAGCTAAGGATGACATTTTTTTTAGTTTTAACCCATGATGACCTATGATGAGTTGTATTGGCTTTGTGATATTCCGATTTTACAAAACTCTTGCCATGTGGAATTTCAACATGTGTTTGAAGGATCAGCTTTTTTTAAAATAGAAAATTTTTTCTTAGTAGATCAGCTTGTTTAGAAAGTTCAGCAGTTTTACGTGAGGATCTTTTTTTTTTTTTTTTTCTGACATAACTTTTTCTTTAAAGATCAGTTTTTTTTGAAATATTTGTTTTCGAAACGACGAAATCTAAACTTTTTGTGAAAGATAAAATTTTTTTTTTTGAAAGATCAACTTTTTTTGAAAGATAAGCTTTTGTTAGAAACTTAAGCCTTTTTTTAGAAAGTTAAGCTTGTTTTGAAAGATCAGCTGTTTTATGGAAAGATTAGATTTTGTTTTTTGAAGGATCAGTATTTTTTGAAACATATGCTTGATTTGAAATGTAATTTTTTTTGAAATATAAGCTGTTTTTCGAAAGATTAGTTTATTTTAAAATTTAAGTTTTTTTAAATATAACTTTTTTTTAACGATAAGCGTTTTTGGTTGAAAGATCAGTTTTTGTTTTTGGACAGATCAGCTTAGTTTTTTGAAATTTATGTCTTTTTTTTATTTATAAGATTTGTTTATGACATAATCGTTTATTTGTTTATTTATTTTAAAGATAGGCTTTTTCTGAGCAACAACCTTCTCACATCAGCCATTAACTCTCACGAACATCAACAATTACAATGACTATAAATGTTTATTTTTCTCGGACTTCTACAATTAACAAGCCTTGAGGATCTTGAATGTCGAGGGACTCCTAAAATAACCCATGCTTACTTACATCCAAATTGTGAAACACTAACAATAGTAGCTTGTTCTTAGAATTGATAATCTCAAGCATTGATCTTTTGTCAAATACTCTCATGATTGAGAAAATTAACCAACAGCGACCACTTTTCACAAATTATAAACGCCATCAGACTATGATCGATGATTCAGAGGCGACAAAACCAACCGTTGGACAAATGCTTTCTTGATCAAGCAAATGACAACCATCATTGATCACTTATCAGAAATCATAAACAACGTTTGAAGACTATGATCGATTATTCAGACTCATCACCACAATTATAGGCTACAAAACTATAGCCAATCAAGGGATGTAAAACCAGCTAAGGATGACATTTTTTTTAGTTTTATTCCGTGATGACCTATGCTGAGTTGTATTGGCTTTGTGATATTCAAATTTTGCAAAATTATTGCCGTGTTGATTTTTAACTTTTCTTTAAAAGTTTTGCTTATTTCAAAATATAAATTTTTTCTACTTTTTTTGAAAGATAAGCTTTTTTAGAAACATAAGCGTTTTTTAACATAGTTAAGCTGGTTTTGAAAGATCAGCTGTTTTATGGAAAGATTAGATTTTGTTTTTTGAAGGATCGGTTTTTTTTTTTTTCTAAGATAAGCTTTTTTGCTAAAAAGATCAGTTTTTGTTGTTCAATACATCAGATTTTGTTTTTTGAAAGACTAGTTTTTTTGGAAATATATGCTTGTCTTGAAATTTAATTTTTCTTTTGATATAAATGCTTGTCTTGAATTTTTTTTTTTTTGAAAGATTGATTTATTTTAAAATAGAAGGGTTTTTTTTTCTTTTTTTTGTTTTTTTTTCTTATCAGTTTTTGTTGTTCAGTACTTCATATTTGTTTTTTGAAATATAAGCTTTGTTTGAAACATAATCCTTTTTTTTGTTTTTTTTTTAAAGATAGGCTTTTTCTGAGCACTAACCTAGGATGAGTTGTATTGGCTTTGTGATATTCCAATTTTTCAAAACTTTTGCGGTCTTGAATTTCAACTTGTGTTTAAAAGTTCTGCTTATTTCAAAATATAATTTTTTTCTTCTTGGACGATCAGCTGTTTTATGGAAACATATTTTTTTGAAAGACCGACTTTTTTTTTTGAAGATCAGTTTTTATTTTTTATTTTTGAAATATATTCTTGTTTTGAAATATAGGTTTTGCTTTCGAAATCTAAGTTTTTTTGTGAGACATAAGATTTTTTTTTGAAACATAAGCTTTTTTTAGAAACATAAGCCTTTTGTTTTAGAAAGTTAAGCTTGTTTTGAAAGATCTGCCGTTTTATGGAATTATTAGATTTTGTTTTTTGAAGGATCAGTGTTTTCTGAAATATATGCTTTTCTTGAAATTTAATTTTTTTTGAAATATAATCTCTTTTTTGAAAGATTTGTTTATCTTAAAATAGAATTTTTTTTTTAGAAGATAAACTTTTTTGCTTGAAAGATCGGTTTTTGTTTTCGATAGATCAGCTTTGATTTTTGAAATACAAGTCTTTTTTTTTTTTTTGAAATATAAGCTTTGTTTGAAACATAATCTTTTTTTTGGAGGATAGGCTTTTTCTGAGCAACAATCTTCTCACATCAACTCTCACGAACATCAACTATTAGAATGGCCATGAATGTTTATTTTTCTCGGACTTCTCGAGCTAACAACCCTTGGCGATCTTGAATTTCCAGAGACTCCTAAATTTAGCCATGGACATTACATCTGACCTGTGAAACACTAACAACAGTCGGTTATTCTTATGATTGATAATCTCAACCATTCTTTTCTCAAATACTCATGATTGAGAAAAATAACCACCAGCGGTCACTTCTCACAAGTCATAAACAACGTCAGCAGACTATGATCATTGATTCAGACTTCTTTCCATAGCCATCGGCGACAAAACCAACTGTTGGTTAAATAGTTTCATGATTAAGCAAATGACAACCATCATTGATCACTTATCAAAAATCATAAATAACGTTTGAAGACTATGATTGATTATTTAGACTTATCACCACAATTATAGGCGACAAAACTATAGCCAATCAAGGGGTGTAAAACCAGCTGAGGATGACATTTTTTTAGTTTTATTCCGTGATGACCAATGATGGGTTGTATTGGCTTTATGATATTCCAATTTTACAAAACTCTTGCCGTGTGGAATTTCAACATGTGCTTAAAAGCTCCTTTTTTTGAAAGATCAGATTTTTTTTAAATATAAATTTTTTTTCTTAGAAGTTCAGCTTGTTTAGAAAGTTCAGCTGTTTTATGTAAAGATCATTTTTTTTTTTTGTGACACAACAACTTTTTCTTTAAAGATCTGGTTTTTTTTTTTTTTTTTTGAAATATATTCTTGTTTTGAAATATAAGTTTTGTTTTCTTAATCTAAGCTTTTTGTGAAAGATATATATATATATATATATTTTGAAGATCGACTTTTCTTGAAAGATAAGCTTTTTCTTAGAAAGTTAAGCTTGTTTTGAAAGATCATCTGTTTTCTGGAAAGATTAGATTTTGTTTTTTGAAGGATCAATATTTTTTGAAATGTAATTTTTTTTGAAAGATTAGTTTATTTTAAAATATTAGTTTTTTTTTTTAAAGATAAGGGTTTTTGGTTGAAAGATTTGTTTTGTTTCTCGATTATCAATGGCATAACTACAAATCTTTGCCTTTCACTTGGCATCAAACCAACCGAGGATGACATACTCATTTTTCAATCCATCCAGCCTTAGTTTTAATTCTTGATGACCTAACATCGGTGATTTGGACTTCTCTGCATAGATAAGTTATGTTTTGAAAGGTTTTTTTTTTAAACAAGTCTTTTTAAATATAAGTTTTTTTTTTAAAGATAAGCTTTCTTTTTGGAAGACTGGAATATTTTTTTTTAAAGATAAGCTTTTTGTTTTTTTTGTTGAAAGATCAACTTTTTTTTTTTTTGGAAATATAGGCTTTGTTTGAAAGATAAGCTTTTTCTGAGCAACAACCTTCTCACATCAGCCATCAAGTATTACGACGACTATAAAATTTTATTTTTCTCAGACTTCTCCAATTGACAACCCTTGACGATCTCGAATTTCCAGAGAGTCCTAAAATAAGACTTGGACACTTACATCCAAATTGTGAAACACTAACAACAGTCGCTTAGTCTCACGATTGAGAAAAATAACCACGAGCGATCACTTCTCATAGGTCATAAACAATTCACTAGACAATGATCGATGATTCAGACTTCTCTCCATAGCCTTCGGCGACTAAACCAAACGTTGGTCAAATAGTTTCATGACTAAGCAAATGACAACCATCATTGATCCCTTATAAAAAATCATAAACAACGTTTGAAGAATATGATCGATTATTCAGACATATCACCACAATTATAGGCAACAAAGCTATACATATTTGCCAATCAAGGGGTGTCAAACCAGCTAAGGATGACATTTTTTTAGTTCTAATCCATGATGACCTATAATGAGTTGTATTGGCTTTGTGATATTCCAATTTTACAAGACTTTTGCCATGTGGAATTTCCACTTGTGTTTAAACGGTCAGTTTTTTTGAAAGATCAGCTTTTTTTTAAATATATATTTTTTTACTTGGAAGATCAGCTTGTTTAGAAAGATCAGCTGTTTTATGGAAAGATCCTTTTTTTTTTTTTTTTTTTTTGTTTTGACAGTACAGCTTTTTTTTTTAAGATCAGTTTTTTATTTTATTTATTTTTTTTTATTTTTTTTTGTGAAATATATGCTTGTAAGTTTTTTTGTAAGATTTGCTTTTGAAATATAATCTTTTATGTGAAAGAAATTTTTTGTTTTGAAAGATCATCTTTTTTTTGAACGATTGACTTTTTTTAAAATAGAAGTTTTTTCAAATATGACCTATGTTGAGTGTTATTGGCTTTGTGATATTCCAATTTTTCAAAACTAATGCCGTGTTTAATTTCAACTTGTGTTTAAAAGTTCTACTTATTTTAAAATTTAATTTTTTTCTTCTTGAATGATCAGCTGTTTTATGGAAACATATTTTTTGGAAAGAATAACTTTTTTTTTTATGATCAGTTTTTTTTTTTTTTTGAAATATAAGTTTTGCTTTTGAAATCTAAGCATTTTTGTGAAAGTCAAATTTTTTTTTTTTTTTTTGAAAGATAAGCTTTTTTTAGAAACATAAACTTTTTATAGAAAGTTGAGCTTGTTTTGAAAGGTCGGCTGTTTTATTGAAAGATTAGATTTTGTTTTTTGAAGGATCGGTTTTTTTTTTTTTTTGAAATATATGCTTGTCTTGAAATTTAATTTTTTTTTGAAATATAAGCTGTTTTTTGAAAGATTAGTATATTTGATAATAGAAGTTTTTTTTTTTTTTTTTTAAACTTGCTTGAAAGATCAGTTTTTGTTTTTCGATAGATCAGCTTTGTTTAAAAAATAATCTTTTTTTTTTTTTTTTTTTGGAAGAAACGCTTTTTCTGAGCATCAACCATTAACTCTCATGAACATCAACTATTACAAATTTACAACGGCTATGAATGTTTATTTTTCTCGGACTTCTCCAGTTAACAACTCTTGACGATCTTGAATTTCCAGAGACTCCTTAAATAAGCCGTGAACACTTATATCCGATCTGTGAAACACTAACAACAATCGCTTATTCTTACGATTGATAATCTTAACCATTGTTCTTTTGTCAAATACTCATGATTGAGAAAAATAACCACCAGCGATCACTTCTCACAAGTCATAAACAACGTCAGCAGACTATGATCGATGATTCAGACTTCTCTTTGTAGCCATCGGTGACAAAACCAACCGTTGGTCAAATGATTTCATGATTAAGCAAATGACAACCATCTTTGAGCACTTATCACAAGTCATAAACAACGTCTGAAGACAATGATCGACTATTCACCACAATTATAAGTGACAAAACTATACATTTTTCCAAATCAAAGGGTCTCAAACCTACGATGGATGACATTTTTTTTTAGTTTTAATCCATGATGACCTATGCTGAGTTGTGTTGGCCTTTTGACATTCCAATTTTACAAAACTATAGTAGTGTTGAATTTTAACTTGTGTTTAAAAGTTTTCCTTATTTCAAAATAGAAATTTTTTCTTTCTGAATGATCAGTTATGGAAACATAAGTTTTTATTTTTTGAAAGAACTGTTTTTTAAAGATCAGTTTTTTTTTTTTTTTTAAATATATGCTTGTTTTGAAATTTTTGTTTTACTTTCGAAATCTAAGATTTTTTGTGAAAGATAATCTTTTGTTAGAAACATAACCTTTTTTAGAGAGTTTAGATTGTTTTGTAACATCAGTTGTTTTATGGAAAGATTAGATGTTTGTTTTTTGAAGGATCAGGTTTTTTTTTTGAAATATATGCTTGTTTTGAAATGTAATTTTTTATGTTTTATGAAAGATCAGTTTATTTTAAAATATAAGTTTTGTTTGAAACTTAATCCCTTTTTTTTTTTTTTTTTTTGAAAGATAGGCTTTTTTTTTAGCAACAACCTTCTCACATCAACCATTAACTCTCACGGACATCAACTATTACAACGATTATGAATGTTCATTTTTTTCTGACTTCTCCAATTAACAACCCCTGATGATCTTGAATTTCGAGGGACTCCTAAAATAACCCATGCATACTTACGTCCAAATTGTGAAACACTAAGAACAGTAGCTTATTCTTAGAATTGATATTCTCAACCATTGATCTTTTGTCAAATACTCTCTTGATCGGGAAAATTAACCACCGGTGATCACTTCTCACAAATCATAAACAATGTCATCAAACTATGATCGATGATTCAGACTTCTCTCCATAGCCATCGGTGACAAAACCAACCGTTGGTCAAATGCTTTCATGATTAACCAAATGACTACCATCATTGATCACTTATCACAAATTATAAGCAACATTTCAAGACTATGATCGTATAAACAACATTTCAAGACTATGATCGATTATTCAGACTTACCGCTACAATTATAGGCGACAAAACTATACATCTTTGCCAATCAAAGGGTCCCAAACCAGCTTAGGATGACATTTTTTTTTTTTTTATAGTTTTAATCCTTTATGACCTATGCTGAGTTGTATTGGCTTTGTGATATTCGAATTTTACAAAACTCTGGCCACGTGGAATTTTTGCTATTTGAAAGATCATTTTTTTGTAGAAAAATAAGATTTTTTTGAAGTGGAAGTTTTTTTTTTTTTTTTTGAAAGTTTAGTTTTTTTTAGAAAGATTAGCTTGTCTTTAAAGATAAGATCTTTTATGGAAAGATCAGTTTTTTTTTTCTTGAAATATATGGTTGTTTGAAATATAAGAAGTTTTGTGAAATATAAGTTATTTTTTGAAATTTTAGTTTTTGTTAAAATATAAGTTTTTTTTTAAAGGTAAGCTTCTTTTTTTTTGAAAGATCAGTGTTTGTTTTTTGAAATCTAAGCTTTGCTTGAAAGACGAGGTTTTTTTTTTTTTTATATATATATATATATAATTTATGAAAACTAAGCTTTTTTCTGAAAATTTTCTCAGACTTCTCCAATTAACAACCCTTGGTGATCTTGAATTTTCAAGGACACCTAAAATTACCCATGCCTACGTACATCAAAATTGTGAAACACTAACAACAGTCGCTTATTCTTAAAGTTGATATTATCAACGATTGATCAATTGACAAATACTCTCATGATTGAGAAAAATAACCACCATCGATCACTTCGCACATCGACTATTCTCTCTCACGACTATCAACGATAACAATAGCGATTCATTGCAAATAGTCCTAGAGGTCTCCAATTAACATTGCTCGATGACCATGACCAAAATAGCTCATGACCACTTAAATCCAAAATGAGAAACACCTACGGTCAGTTATTCCAAGAATCTATATTCTGAACCAACAACCATTGGACAAATACTTTCATGATTTATGCAAATACAACACCCAATGATGGCTTATCACAAATCATAAACATCCATCAAAGAGTATGATGGATTATTCAGTCTTATGACCACTATTATCAACTGTAAAACTTTACTTCTTTGCCTGTCTAAGGGCATCAAATCAACTGTGGACGACATATGCATTTTTCAGTCCATTACAGCTATTGTTTCAATCCTTGATGACCTCACCAGAGTCGTAATGGCCTTTTGATATTCTATTCTGATGAGTTTTGGGCATGCGGAGTTCTTGTGTCTGGATGATAGAAGACCTTGACAGACCCAAAATTACAATACAAGCGATCTCTGCATGCCATCGATGGCTACAAAATTTTATGCTCCGGGCTTCGCACCACAATGTCGTATTTGTAAACTCACCAATAATATCAACCCACGATGACCTTGAATTCCCGAGTCAACCTGGTTAGTCATGATTATTTACTTCATCTATTCAAAACAGTACTTCTTTAGGAATCCAAAGGAATTGTAACCAACGAAGGACGTCCAATAATCACTTCTTACAAATCACGGATGTCCTTTTAGATTGTGTTGAGTTCTTCTGACTTGTCATTACGATTATCGACAGCATAACTATAAATCTTTGCCTATCAGTTGGCATCAAACCAACCAAGGATGACATACTCATCTTTCATTCCATGACAACCATAGGTTTAATTCTTGGCGACCCAACCTCGGTCGAAATGGATTTTTGATATTCGGCTGTGATGAAGTTCTTGCCTTGTGAAGTTCTTGCTTCTGCCTGGATGATTGATGACGTTTATTGACTCAAAAGTAAAATACAAGCGAACTTCCTGTTTCAACAATACCAAGAACATTTTATGCTCGTTAATTTGAAACACAACGATGTATTTTTATAATGGCTTGTAAGAATAACCCAAGTCATCCCGAAATTCCCATGTCAGGCACCATAACTCCCGATCATTTACAATATTAGTTATGGTCAATGCTCTGACGGACATGCTTCTCACGTCAACCATTAACTCTCACGAACATCAACAATTATGACGACTTTTAGGTTTTATTTTTCTCAGACTTCTCCAATTAACAACCCTTGATGATCTTGAATTTCCAAGGACACTTAAAATAACCCATGCCTACTTCCATCCAAATTGTGAAACAATGACAACAGTCTCTTATTCTTAGAATTGAGGATCTCAACCATCGATCATTTGTCAAATACTCTCTTGTTTCAGGAAAATAACCACTAGTGATCACTTCTCATGAATCATAAGCATCAGCAGACTATGGTCGATGATTCAAACTTCTCTCCATTGCCATCAGGTACAAAACTATATATCGTCGCCAATCATGGGCACTAAACCGACGTACCATGCCATACATATTTTCTGTCTCAATTCATAATGACCTATGCCGAGTCATACTTGCTTTGTGATATTCAAGTTTTGTAAATATATCTGCTTTTTTGGCAAAATCATCCTTTTTGGAAATAAAATATTTTTTTGAAATGTGAGTTTTTTTTTTTTATTGATCAGCTTTTTTCGAAAGATCAGCTGCTTTTTTTAAAGATCATGTTTTTTTGAAAGAACAGCCTTTTTTAAAAAAAAATTATAAGCTTTTTTTTTAAAGAAATATTTTATATGAAATGTAGCCTTTTTTTAAAAATTTTTGAAGAAAAGTTTTTTCAAAAGATCAACTTCTTTTGAAAGATCAGCTTTTTTTGAACGACATGTTTTCTTTTTAACATAAATTTTTTTGAAAGATTAGCTTTTTTAGAAATATAGTTTTTTTTAAAATATAATTTTTCTTTTAAATATAAGGTTTTTTTTTTAAGATGTATATATATTTTTTTGGAAAGATAACTTTTTCTGACCATAACTTATTAACTCACAACCATTAACAATTACAACAACGATATATTTCTATTTTTCTCAGAATTCTCCAATTAACTCATGCCTTCGTACGTACAAAATGCGAAAGAGCAACAATGGTCGCTTATTCTTTGAATTTATAATCCCAACCATCGACCATTGGTCAAATACTTTCATGATTAAGCAAACACAATCAGCATGATCATTTCTCACAAATCATCATCAATGTTTGCAGACTATGATTGATTATTCATACTTGTCGCCATAGTTATTGTCGACTAAACTATACATCTTTGCCAAAAACACAATCAACAGTGATCATTTCTCACGAAACATTAACAATGTTTGAAGACTATGATCGATTATTCAGATTTGCCACCTTAGTTATTGTCGACTAAACTATACATCTTTGCGAATCAAGGGGCATCAAACCAACTCCGGAGCCGTACTGGCTTTATGATATTCCAGTTTTATAAAACTCTTGCCAGACAGAATTTCAGCTACTGTCTGAATGATGGATGACCTCGATAGAGGCAGAAAAGAAATTAAAGCTTCGCACATCAATCACAGCTGGAACCTTTTATTCTCATGACTTTGAACCACACTAATGTATTCATAAACTCAAGAACACTAGAAACAATCACTGCTCATGACTTTCAACAACAAGAATGATTCCCTTCGATTTTTGTTCTTAAGATTTCTAAAATGACAACCCTTGCATACCATGAATACCTTAAGTCAACCACAGTAACTTGTCATTAGATACATCCAACATTTGAGAAAAAACAATGGTTTAACCAATGACGATGTGCACATTTTTTTGTTGTTGAACCCTTTTTGTTACAATAAATACTCTAACCAGCATCCTTCTCACATCTCATGACTATCAACAATATGAACAACGATTCATAGCAAAGAGTATCAATTCTTTATTTCAATTCATGATGACCTATGCTGAGTCGTAATTCCAGTTTTTTAAAACACTTGCTGTACGGACTATCAGCTTGTGTCTGGATGGTGGATGACTGCGATCGATCCCAAAAACAAAATAAAAAAATTGCAAGCCTCTTGCATAAACATTAACTAAAACTTTTTATGCTCATCACTTTGAACCACATTGATGTAATTGTAAACTCGCCAATAATAGCAGCCCGCGATGACCCTGAATTCCTGAATCAACCTGATTTCGAAATGTAAGATTTTTTTTAAAATATATGCCTAGATTAGCTTTTTCTGACCAACCACCTTCTCACATCAACCATTAACTCTTACGACCATTAACAATTACAGCAACAATTTATTTCTATTTTTCTCAGCCTTGTCGCTAGTTATCATCGACAAAACTATACATCTTTCCCAATCAAGGGGCATCAAACCAACTTAGGAGTCGTTACGGCTTTATGATATTCCAGTTTTATAAAACTCTTGCCACACAAAATTTCAGGTACTGTCTGGATGATGGATGACCTTGATACAGCCAAAAAAGAAATTAAAACTTTGCATGGGAACCACAACTAGAACTTTTTATTCTCATGACTTTGAACCACAGTAATGTATTCGTAAACTCAAGAACACTAGAAAGAATCAGTGCTCATGACTTTCAACGACAAGAACGATTCCCTTCGATTTTTATTCTTAAGATTTCTAAAATGACTACCCTTGCATACCGTGAATTCCTTGAGTCAACTACAGTAACTTGTCATTAGATACACCCAACATCTGAGAAAAAACAATGGTTTAACCAATGACGACATACAATTTTTTTTTTTACTGTTCAACCATTTTGGTTACAGTAAATACTCTGACCAACAACCTTCTCACATCTCACGACTATCAACAATAAGAGCAATGATTCATAGCAAAGAGTATCAATTCTTTATTTCAATTCATAATGACCTATGCTGAGTCGTAATTCCAGTTTTGTAGAACTCTTGCCGTGCGGACTGTCAGCTTGTGTTTGGATGGTGGATGACCGCAATAAACCCCAAAAACAAATTAAAAAATTTGCAAGCGCCATGTGTCAACATTAACTGAAACTTGATGTATTTGTAAACTCGCCAATAATACCTTGTTACTCACGATTATTTACTTCTGTTATGCAAAACAGTGGGCTGGTTACTTCTCACATATCATAAACATCCTTTCGTGTGATGCATGACGACCTAACCTTGGTCGTAATGGCTTTTAAATATTCCACTGGGATGAAGTTCTAGTTGTGCTGAGTTTTTGCTTGTGTCTGGATGATCGATCAAGAACTTTATAGTCTCAAAAATAAAATACAAGCAAACTTCGCATGCCAACAATTCCAATAACATTTTAGTTACTTTCAACCCCAACAATATATCACCAATTAAAACCGTCCAAGATAACCTTAAATTCCAATGTCAAGTATGATAACTCACGATCATTTAAAAAAAATACATCTTTACGAATCACAGAGAATTTTAACTAACAAAGGACAACATTCAGATTTTTCAATTCTCACCAATCTTAGTCTCAATCAATTCGCCAACATGCAAACTACGCGCCCAACAATGTTTGCAATAATTAGTGCTCATGACTCTCAACAAGAACACGTTTCTCCCACAATTGTTTATTCTTAAAATTCTTTAAATAACAGCCCTTTAAGATCACAAATTCCCAAGTCAACTATAAGGACACATCATTACACACATCCGACATATGTAAAAACAACACTCGTCTAACCATTGATGACATACGTTGTTCTGAAACCACAACATTCTTAGGGTTATTTTATTTTATTTGTGTAAGATAAACTTTTTTTTTGAACGATCAACTTGTTTTGAAAGATAAGCTGTTTCTTGTAAAGATCAGCTGTTTTTGGAGAGGATCGGTATTTTTTTTTTTAACTTATGCTTGTTTTGAAATAGAAAGTTTTTTTTTTTTTTTTTAATATCAGCGTTTTTGTGAAAGAGAAGTTTTTTTTTTTTTAAGATCAGCTTTATTTTAAATATAAGCTTTTTTTTTTTTTATTTACAGATTAGCCTATGTTTTAAAAGATAAGTTTATTTTTTGAAAGATTAGCTTTTTTTGAAAGATAAACTTTTTCTGACCAATCACCTTCTCATATTAATCGTTAACTCTCACAACCATTAACAATTACAAAGATGATTTATTTTATTACAACAGCGATTTATTTTTATTTTTCTCAGACTTCTCCATTTAACAACCTTAGATGAGCATGAATTTCCAGGGACACCCGAAATAACCCATGCCTACGTACATACCAAATGCGAAATAGTTATAGTGGTCGCTTATTCTTAGAATCTATAATCTCAACTATCGACCGTTGGTCAAATACTTTCTTGATTAAGCAAACACAATCAGCAGTGATCACTTCTCCCTGATCATTAACAATGTTTGCAGACTATGATCGATTATTCAGACTTGTCGCCATTTTTATCGTCGACAAAAAAACTATACGTCTTTGCCAATCAAGGGGCATCAAACCAACTCAGGAGTCGTGCTGGCTTTATGATATTCCAGTTTTATAAAACTCTTGCCGCACAGAATTTCAGCTACTGTCTGGATGATGGATGACCTCGATAGAGCCAAAAAAGAAATAAAAACTTCGCACGTCAACCACAGCAAGAACTTTTTATTCTCACGACTTTGAACCGCCCTAATGTATTTGTTAACTCAACAATACTAGAAAGAATCAGTGCTCATGGCTTTCAACAAAAAGAACGATTCACTACGATTTTTATTCTTAAAATTTCTAAAATTAGTACCCTTGAATACCGTGAATTCCTTAAGCAACTACAATAACATGCAAACTACGCACTCCTACAATTGTGTATTCTGAAAATTCTTTAAATAAAAGCCCTTTTATGACCATGAATTCCCTAGTCCGCCAGAATGACTTATCATTACATACATTCGAAATATGTAAAAACAACAGTGGTCTAACCAATGATGACATACATTATTTTTAAACTACAACGATGTTAGTTATCGTTAATACCGTGATGAATTACCTTTTCACATCAACTATTAACTCTCGTGACCATAAAAAATTACAATACCTTTTCACATACGTTTTTAGTGTCTCGATGACTTGTGACCTTTAAAGACTCAAAAATAAAATAAAAGTGAACTTCGCATGTCAACAATACTAAGAACATTTTCTGCTTGTTACTTTGAAACACAACGATGTATTCTTGAATTTGCCAATAAGAATAACCCAAGATAACCCTAAATTCCATGTCAAGCACCATACCGGTGCATTCTTTAATATGCCAACTAAGCATGTGATGTGGATCGAGTGATTGAGTAGGCTTTGACCTTCATGAGTGCATTTGATCGAGCTCATGGGGTCCGAACTGCGAACCCATGTGTAAAGTCCCATCACTCAGAAAAGGAACCCAGAACAGTCCCTAACGTGTGAGAATTGAATGACCAGGGGCTGGGGCTGTTTTATAAAACACAAACTGTGGGGGTGTTTATTCAACTTTGAATAAACTGCCCTTCATAAACAGTGCACAGAAGGTACTCTTGTGAGTGTTGTTTAGAGCAGTTAGTAGAGGGTCCAAATGGGCCCAAACCCAACTGCAACTGGGACGACCCTGTTTTGGAAAAAAATAATCCAATAAATGCAGGATTCTCTTCATTCATGCATAATAGGAGGAGATTTAAAGTATCTGCCAAAATGGAAGGATTTTGAATGCTCTAAATCATAAAAGGGAGAGGTCTGGGTTGTGACTGTCCATGCACAGTCAAGGTCAACAGTTATTGCCGTTGCCACTTTTCTTTATTTGCTTTTTCCAAGGTATATTATAGATTTAATAGCTGATATCAAGGGTGTAATGGGATCAAGGAAATTTTAGAGATTGTCTTTAAAAGGATGTGGATTTAATGTTAGCTGACATCAAGGGTGTAATGGGATCAAGGGGGATTTTAGAAACTGTCTCTTAAAGGATGGAGTAGGGAGGTAGGAGCTCATGTTCTGGTTAAGAAAAAAAATAAACAAAGTCAAGGCATAATTTACGGCTTTTCTTCCATTTTTTTAATTGCTGGTGAATGGTGTTCTGTAATAGAATTGCTAGTCTGAGGCTTGCTGGTTGTCCATTGAAGGTATGACAGTCACACTACACTGTCAGGTTATTGTATAACCAGATCTGTCAGGTTGTTGTTTTGTCAGGTTTGTCAGGTTGTTGTTTAACCTGATCTGGGTTAGTCTTGGGTTGAAGTGACTGTGACTGCATCAGCATGCCATATGTATTTTCTTTGTTTCAGTTCATGATTACCTATGTTGACTTGTATTAGCATAGTGATATTTCAGTTTTGTAAAACTCTTACTGTATAGACTATTAGCTTATGTCTCGATGGTGGATGACAGCGACTGACCCCAAAAATAACATAGAAAGATTGCAAGCTTCGCATGTCAACCATAAGAAACTTTTTTTTATGCTCATGACTTTGAACCACATTTATGTATTTGTTAACTCGCCAATAATTACAGCCCACGATGACCCTGAGTTCCCTAGTCAAGTGAAACATTATGTTTGTATGAATCCAAAGGAATTCTAACCTACGAAGGACGACAACCAATGATCGCTTCTCACAAATCATAAACATCCTTTTGGACACTGATTAATTATTTTGACTTATCAACACGATTATTGTTGACAGACTATATATCTTTACCTATCAATGATGGGCATCAAACCAACCAATGATGACATACGCATATATCAATCCATGACTGGCTTCACGACGACCTAACCTCTAGCTGTGCAGAGTTCTTTCTTGCTTGTGTCAACTGCAACGATCTTAGTTACAGTCAATACTTTGATCAATAACCTTCTCATATTAACCATTTAACTCTCACGACCATAAAAATTACAAGAACAGTTTATTTCTATTTTTCTCAGCTTCTCCAATTAACAGCTCTCAATGACCATGAATTTCCTGCGACACCCGAAATAGGCCATGCCTACCTACATCCAAATGCAAAACACTAACAACGGTCACTTATTCTTAGAATCTATAATATCAACCATCAACCATTGGTCAATTACTTCCATGATTAAGCTAACACAACCATTTAAGATCACTTCTCATGAATCATAAACAATGTTTGCAGATTATGATCGATTATTCAATTTACTGATTATGATGGATTATTCAAACCTGTCACCATAGTTATCAGGTAGCAAACCAACTAAGTATGCCATACATATTTTTCCCTTTTTCTTTTAATCCATGGTGGCCTTTGCTGAATCGTATTGGTGTTGTGATATTCCAGTTTTATAAAATTCTTTCCGTACAAAATTTCAGCTATTGTCTGGATGATGGATGACTTTGATAGACCCAAAAATAAAAATAAAAAAATTGCATACTTCGCACATCAACCATGAGAAAAAACATTTGATGCGCATGACTTTGAACCTCACTGTTATATTCGTAAGCTCGCGAATAATAACAACCCACGATGACCCTGAATTCTCTATTGAACCACCATTACTCACGATTATTTCTGTCATCTTTTCTAAATAGAAAATCTTTACAATTTCAAGAGAATTCTAACCAACAAAGGATGACATTCATATTATTGAATTCGCACTAATCTTACTGTCGACCAATATTCCAAGAAGCAAAATCCGCACTTAACAAAACGAGCATACTCAGTGCTCATGTCTTTCGACAAAAGCGATCACCTTCGATTTTTTAATATTAAAATTCCTTAAATGGAAACCCTGGATTACTATGAATTTCTGAAGTGAACTAGAATAGCTCATCATTACGTACATCTGGCAATACGAGCAATAATTAGTGCTTATAGCTTTCATCTACTGCAACTATTTAGCACGATTGTTTATTCTTAAAATTCCTTATACAAAAACCCCTGATGACCTTGAGTTCCGAAGTCAACTTCTGTAACTCGTCATGTCATACATCCAATATATGATAAAAAACAAGGTCTAACCAATGATGACATACATATTTTTTTATTTTATAACAACCTTTGTTGCAACCAATTACTCTGATCAACAATCTTCTCACATCAACAATTAGCACACATAACTATCAATAGTAACCACCCCGATTTATAACAATCATTCATAGACTTCTCAAATTAACAGTCCTCGATGACCATGAATTCCCAGGGGCAGCCAAAATAATTCATGACCACTTACATCCAAAATGTGACACAACTACTATGGTCATTTATTCCTAGAATCCACAATCTAAACCAACAAACATTAGTGAAATACTTTAATGATTAACGCAGATACAACCAACAATAATCACTTCTCACAAATCATAAACAACCTTTTACTGACTATGATCAATTATTCATATTTTTCAATTTGCACGAATCTTAGTCTCAATTGATTCTCCAACATGCAAACTCTGCGCTCAACAATACTTGCAACAATTAGTGCTTATGACTTTCGACAAGAACACCTTTATCCCACAACTGTTTATTCTTAAAATTCTTTAAATAACGCCCTATTATGACCATGAATTCCCGGCCAGAATGACTCATCAGTATATGGAAAAACAACGGTCTAACCAATGATGACATACGTTGTTTTTAAAATACAACGATCTTAGTCTCAGTCAATACTTTTGCCCAACAACCATCTCACATCAACCATTAACTCTTGAGAACATCAACAATTACAACAACGATTTATTCCCATTGATATTATGGGAATTGTTTGAATCAGTTATTGAGACGTGCATCTCTATCTTATACCCCATGTAAGTGCTACCATTTGCCTCATACATTAAACTAACTTTGTCGCTAATCCTAATTTCAATTGGAGAGAGGAAAGAGAAGAAGAAGATGTGATTCTCTAATGCCAACTGGAATGATTTCCACGATCACATCGATTCCAGAACTCAGGTGGACCCCCCCTCTCTCTTATCCCTCTTTTCTTTCACCTTCACGAGGTTGCGATATTGATGCCATTTACCTTGTGTCCGATACTGATATACTTGTCCGCCATGGTAAATACATCTTTAGTAGATTGTGTATTATAATGTGATGGTGCACATCAAAAGGGTGAATTCATCAATGAGCACCTGGGTGTATCCCATTTTTTAAATCTTAATTTAGTCAGATAGAAAACTAAAGCCTTTCTTTTCAATTGAAATGTATGTATTTTCATAATTTTGAGTGAGCACAAGCATATATGATTTTGGTTCTAAGATCATGGAAGTAAATTTGACCTAATGCAGGATCTCATTAAGAGTAGAGAAGTGGAGTTTCTCAATTGATCTTTAGCAGTTGCCATGACTATAGCTGTGCTGACTCCTGTGGAAAAACTGAGCCTTTTTTCCGCCTCACTTTTTTTGCCCATTTGCATCTTAAATGGGGCGTATTATATGCTTATACTTCTGACTGCGAGAAGTCGAGAGCAGCAACGATAGTTTGACTCGATAGCTTTGTGAAATATCTGAGTTGCTTTCATTATTTTGTGGCGCCTTGGTTGGCCATTATAGCATCAATTGGGTGAATAGCAGGAAAGCTCTAAATGGTCTTGCTGATATTTGATCATATTGATGATTTGGTTCTATTAGTTCCCTCACCATATGCTGCAAGACAGTTATTTGTGGGTTAAGTTCTATAATTTTTATCTTCTAAATAATTAATATTGATCACTAAATCCATAGGAATCTGAGCACGTTTGGGGATACTTGTAGCAATACAGTATTTTCATATAGCACTTTGCCTGTTGGATTAAGCACTTTTCTTATTTCATGTTGACAACCTTCATACTCTTTGCCTGTTGGATTAAGAAAATTTCTTATTTAATGTTTACAGCCTTCATACTCTTATAATCATCCAAGTTTTTTTATCAGCTCTTCTACGTCATGGTATATATGGATGTGGTTGGTCAAGTGTTGATCAGATTGCATTCTAGTTGGCAATCTGAGTTCAGTACAACTTATTCTAGTGATAAAAAAGCTTGTAGATATTGTCATGCTTAATCTCAGTTGTGGTTTGGCATTTTGTGGTGGTGGTTTAGTCGCTCCCACATGTACTGTCAGAACCAAGCCGGTGATTTTATGGTCAAGGATGTATGTTCCCTATTAGGGCATATTTGAATGCATGGAATCTTGGTGTCAATGGAATTTTCAAACTTTGATCTTGACCCTTCAATCTGATTCAAGACATCCACAGTATGATGCTGGTGCTACAATCCCCTTTGCTCATGTCTCTTCCTAGGTGATCGGTTTTACTTCTTACATTGACATTCTATATACTCCATGCATGTGGATGGGACCCCTTACATCAGACCCATTCACCCACGTATAAAACCTGTCCTTCACAAATTTCACCAATTTGTCTCATAGGTGGATAGATTAGTTTGATTTAATGGGTATCATGTGGGTCCATTGTCATTTAGGAGAGCCCACTGTCATTATACTGATTATGTTATCCCACAGTTACTTCTACTTTCAGCCCCCTACTTATTTAACTTTATATATGATTTGACCACGGTGGAAAACTCTCCGAGTTAACTTTTGATTCTTTGAAGTCATTATCTTTTTTACGAAGGTCCGAGTCAAAAATAGAGGAGACTCGGCCGAGTCATCTCATTATAATAAATTCTTTGCATTCTGAACCATTTATTACGCATATTTGATTTTAAACAATTAAAGTTTATTTATAAATAATTATGCATGAGGTTTGGAGTTATTTATAAATAATTATGCATGAGGTTTGGAGTTAGTAATTTAAAAATGATGACTAGAATGCAATTTTAAACTTATATTTTATTTTTTACATTCGATATTTGAACTAACAGATTTTATAATATATAACATTTTTCTTTTTAATTTTTTTATTATAGCGATTTTTTATGTGTATAAATTTATTAATTTGAGTTGATTATCATGGATGCATGTAAATAAATGTATTTTTATATTTTATAAGTGTGAGATTTATTTTTAACTATTTTTAAATTTATTTATAAAAAAAAAACATAACTCTTTAGAGTCTTTGCATTGACTATTTCCAAGTCAAATTTATTGCATTGAACAAGTCGAGTCTGGGTCACGAGTTTTCAAACTTTGGATTTGACCCTACTATTTTATTCCTTTCACGTAAATAAATAGGCCTACTCCTTTAAAAATGCTCACATGCTTTGGGGCTCACTAGATACATGAAAAGTGAGGCGGGCACAGAAATGGTAAGATACGCCCTTCAAAGTTCAATGATTTACATCTTGCATAGTTAAATAAAATGATGTTAATTCTATTTCGAAGGGGGTTAGTGCGTGTAAGGAGTAAATTGATCAAAAGGTGGGGGCCACTTGTGAAAACCCAGCATACAAATGAGGAAAAAAGAAGGGAAATGAAAATCTAGGTTCTCGACAGAATTTACAAAGAAAAAACTCCTTTTTATTCTTAGCTAACCAAAACAAGGGAGGTTGGATTAAATGATTGACCTCCTTTGACTGCACCAGTAAGGGTTAGGTTTCCTAATGGTCTTTCCGATTTATGAATCGACTCCTTTTTTACTCAGGTTTGTCATGGGGTGGGAAACTCAGGTTTGTCTTGGGGTGGGCCACCTTCCCACCCCTGCCCTCTCTCTCTCTCTCTCTCTCGTTTTATATTAAGCTGCGAGGACATGAGTGAAAATAGGATATTATATATATTAAAGTAAAAGGGGCGGAGGGCTATGGAGGGTGCCACGACATCACCTATATGAGTTCTCCTTTCAAATAAATATGGAGAAAAAACACAAAGTGCTTTAAGTTGCCATGTCATTACATGCTATAATTTTTTCTCCAAAAAAATTTATTTATCAATATCCTCTCTTTGTAAGTCTCTCAATAAGTCTCTCCTAAAATTTCTCGATTTTGCTACAGTTATACTCTCTCAACACTATCTCTCTCCCATCTTCTCAAGATTATTATCTTTTTATTTTAATATTTTGGCCCCATCTTTCAACAATTCACACTGATAAATTTTTCATTAAAAATTTCATTTTCCTTTAGTTTACAAATAGAGCTTTACTCTATTCAACGATTGTCACAAGTGAACGAAAATCAGACCCAACCTTCTAGTAGACCACCTCATGGATGGGCTTGTGATAAAAATATTTTTGAGGTTTGAGTGTTTTTTTGTTGAATCTTATATGCATCTTTTTATGATCTGATTATATAGACATAACCCTAGGTTTGGCCCACCATAAATTACACTTCTGTGGACCCTCATGGACTCATAATTAAGAGATATATACATTGATCGAAGGTGGGCCAATTATTATTGCGATCAAATAACATTAGCCTGTGGTTTTAAAGTCTCATAATTTATGGTTTAATTTAAAAGTTAAGATGTTCATACATTTTTTAAAAAAATTTAAAGCTAAAAAACAGTTTGATCAGTTCTAAAATTTTATTGGTACTACTTCAAAGGAGTAGAGAAGAAACTTGTGTGGAGGAATTGAAATGACCATTGGCCTATGTGAAAATAAAAAAATTGTGTATTTATGCAACGAGAGGATTGTACATTTTTATGATTTTCTTTGTTAACAATATTATGTTGCTTAGTGTGATGTATTTTTCTTGCATAGAAGGAAAAAATGAATCATTTTTCCTTAATATATAGAGAGGATTTTGATTTTCTACAAAAATGCAAAATTCCATTCTCATGAGGGAATTTTGCACAAACAAGTCCAAATGGGGTGGCTTTGTTTTATTGGGCTTTGAAATTATCAATGGGTAACAAAAACTTGAATGCATTTCTTATTACTAATATTATATATATTAACAAAATTTGCTTTTCTATATCTTCTTTAGTAATTATTGTTATTATTATTTTTATGTTGTTAAATAGATTTTTTAGCTTTATCTTTGTAATAGTTTATTGTTGATGTAGACTACTTGTATTTGTGATTAAAGATGTGTTGACTGTTTTTATATAAATATGCATGAATATATTTTTATATGTTTAGAATTAATTTTGATATCTTATAAATTCAAAATATAGTATCTTACTTTTTGCTCCGGGCTAGAAATGGGGCGTTGTTGCTAGTTTGAAGTTAAAATGAGAGTTGTAGACTCCAATTCGTACCTTCCAATACAAAATACCATCATGGCCTTGGTCATCATCATCAAAGCCACTCTTAATTACATGGATTCTATTCTTTGACTTTAATCTATCCCGAGCCAAATCTTTTGATAGGTTATTGTTATTAGGGAAGATTTCAAAAAGGAAATTTTACGAAATAACTAAGCTTAAACTCTTATTAAATAGTTTTAAGAAGAAACATAATGAAATGACAGCAGAGGAGTTCATATATTTTGTTAAAGAAAATACTCCAAATGATGATAGTGTCAACCATTATGAAGATGTCGTCATTCTCCTGTAACTTTTCTTCTTCTTCTTCGATTTTTTAAAGTTTTGATCTTCTTTTGGCTCGCTACATGTCTACCTAATGCCTTACAAGAACGAAGAAGACCTTATTGCACGTTCTGCAATAGTATTTATTTCTTTCTCGAGGGCAAAACTTTATCTTTTCTTCTTCCTCCTACCCTTCTTCATGCTCTGTCTCATTCTCCTCACCTAATTCAAATTCCTCAAATGTAGTTTTCCTAAAATCTCATCCAAATGTCTCTAGAAAGCATCATGAGAGAGACAACCACATTCTCTTTTGAAAAACATCAGTATATATTAATTAAAAAAAAACATCCAAATATCATCTATATACAAACAAGGTTCTATCACATAGTATATTATAGATAATAATAATAATACCCATATCTTAAGAAAAAGGAAAAGAAATACCAAACAAATTAGATGAAATCCGCATAAAATGGCAAATTAAAAAAAAAAGGAAAAGCTAATTTGATGACAACTACTCATCAAAGGAAGTCGATTAATGCATGGGTCGACCATTGGTGAAGAAAAGGGGAACAAAAAGTCGTAAAAAGCTGTCGATGATCTCAACCAGTTTGATTATGTTGTCAACTAAGTTGATGATATTTTCAATTTAGGTATTTTCGTCAAAAAGTATGTGAATAATTCTGCAGTCATTTCGATTTTTTCCTTCATAAAATTGTTTATTCATATTTTAAGCTTAATTATTTCATAAAAATTACTTTTTAGAAAGTATACAGTCTTTTGCTCATTTTTATATTAAAAAAAAGTACATGAAAATCTGGATATTGCAGAAAAAGTACATAAGATTTTTTACAATTTTTTCAATCAAGTCTTCTCCATAAAATTCTTTGAGTGATGATAAAATACCCTTTCCTTATAACACGTGTTTTTGTCTTTTCTTGATCTCTTTCCTCTCCAATACTAATTGTTTTGATTTTGATGATCATAACCATTCAATGAAGTTAGTTTTTTTAATCATTTGGAATCTTTTTTCAACCATCTATGCATAAAGGTAGTTGAAGTTGCCATTGCTAGGACATGTGGGTATAATTTCTTTTAATTGATTTATTAAGGAAAAATCTCAAAAAAATCCTTATGGAGATGATTGATTGAAAGAATTGTAGGAGATCTCTATACTTTTTTGAAAATGTACCAAAAATTTTATCCCCTTTTGAAAATTCTCCTTTTGTTAATATTTCCCTTCATGTCCTCTTTTTACTTATGTGGGTTTAAATTGAAGCGTAGATATAAAAAGGAGGGTTGAAGTAAGTTGCCAACTAGCTAAGATTTTGTCCAAATCAAAGACAAAATTTATTTTTTATTTTTTTATTATAAGTTTTAAAATAAAAAAATTATAATATTGAATCTGACCTAAACCGTGGACAGATAGGATCAGATTTAATCCGACCCATACAGAAACCCACGCGTTCCTAAACCTGACAAACTCAAAACATCAGTTCTTTTACAGCGGGCCTTTGGCGCTGGTTCTTTTTCCCTGTGAATTTTGTTCTTCATTCGTACCTCGGTTACTATATGTATTTGTCTGGCTGGAAATGTCAGCCTGTGTGCTATTGTGCTATATACGACATTGCCCAGTGTCCCTCTTGCTGTCATATGTCATACAGATACAGATCCTCCCTCCATCCTCCCTCCAACTAATACTACATAACCTACTGTCCTTCCTCTGCTGTCATATGTCATACAGATACAGATCCTCCCTCCAACTAAAATGACCTCAATTTTCACCTAATATTTCCAATGTGCCCAAGTTCGTCCCAACCTTCTAGTTGCAACACTATGTTAATAAGTATAAGGGCCGAAGAATGGTCTCTAGTCCGTAGCTTAGATGATAATCGATGAGTTCGAATCCTCAATGTATATATCAAAAAAATTGGTTGAAGAATGGGTTGGCGATAAGACTACATGTTGAAGTTCAACCCATATTTGACCCATTTCCAAAATAGTCAGATAATCTCAATTTGCATTCAATGTTGAGCAACTGGACTTGACCAACATCACAAGCATTCAATCTGGGCTGCCCATTTAACCTAATCTGACCCAACCCAACTTATAGAATTATTGCACAAGCCCAATTCACTTCAGTCTTCAAGTATGTATCAGCTAATAGAAACCCCAAAGTATAAAGTTGTTAAAACCAACTATCTATATAAATTTGTTCATATCTATAGGTCAACTTTAATCCAACCCATTTAAACTGGTTTTACAGTCAGTTTTAAACTGGCCCATTTTAATTTGGGTTAATTTATCTCAACCTATGACGGACTCATCTCTGATGGAAGTCAAATATGGGTCGAGTCAAATTTCCCCACCCCTAACTATAAAGGCCCACCTCTGAATCTTGGATAGCTCAATACCTTTCCTCTTTATATTCACATTTCACCACTTGTTATCACATAAGATCAGTTACATATGTAAAAGACTTGGGCCTTGTTTGGAAAATCTTATCTATATGAAATAGATCGGAATGAAACGGATCTATTTCAAATGGCCATGATTGAAATAGATGGTATAGAATTAGTCTGTTTGGCAACACAGAAAATCTTATTAAAATAGACTTTTTAAAAACAATGGTCGATAGTTTTTTGGAAAAGATCTTGAGATCCACAGGGACTTAGGGGCTGAAATTTAACCCCATGGCTGTGTTTAACCTTCCAAAGAGGATCAATGGTTTGGATCTTGATATAGGGGCCCACAAAACTTAGAAATTAGCATCAAGTAATTCACATTTTTCTGTAAATATCTAAAGATTGGTGAAGGGTCAACGGCTGAAATTTTATATGGTAGCCATTTTTAGTCTTCTTAAGAGTTCTTACGGTTTAGATTATATCTTAGGTTCCTACAAATGAAGAAAAACGAGAAAAAAACAGACTGTTTGTACACAGTCCCAAACACTGTCAGTATAATCAACGGGTTATCTTTTTTTGCAAATATCTTGAGATCTAGAAAAAAATCAATCACCAAATTTTGAGGCAGTAGCTGTGTAAGCCCTTCCAAAGAGGATTAACGGTTTAGATCTTGAGTTTGGGGCCCACAAAAGTCAAGAACGGTGATCTAAGCGTCTAAGGTTTACTACAAATATCTCAAAATTTATGTACAATATCCAATGGCTGAAATTTCGACCCGTAGCCATTTATGACCTTATAAACCTATCCAACGGTTTGGATCTCAATTCAGAGGGCTAGAATTTTTAAAAAAAAAACGAAAACCAAAAACTAGATTGTCATGTGTACCGTCACCCATACTGTAGCAACACAATTATATCCGCTTCAGACTTCAATGCCTGTTTGCAATCTGCCCATTTCTGTTACTTTCTGAAAAAGACACTTTATGTATATTTTCTAATTGAGGCAGACATAAAAATGACAATCAAACAGTCTAAAAACTACTTGAAATGATTTTAAGCCAATAAGAGGTAAACAGTAGGGTTCCCAAACACTACCTTTATGATATTAAGACAGAGAAGATTTAAGAGTAGAACTCTTGTGAATTTATCGACGCTTGATAGCGCCATTAGTTGGGGTACTCTATAACCACTCGAAAGTCTTAGTATCGAAACTTGCCAATGCGTTAGGACTCCAAACTATTACATAGGCTCACAAACCCGGTAAGAGGAAACAGGAGAAGGCCACCATTCCGGAGGACTAATCAGGTGTTTAAAGAGGCCTTGGACACCCCCAGTCAGCACTTGTAAGCATGATTAAATAGAAAACAAAAGCAATTGAGAATCATATGATCAATTTAAGTGCAAGATCGTGGTGGGACAATTATTTACCATGTAAATCTTAGAAGTGGGCCACACAGACACTAATGTTGGTGGCGTCTTCGTTATTTCAACCTAAAACGAAGCCTTGAAAACCGAAACTACGCGCTTTCCTTTCCCCGCAGGCGACAAGCAGTTTGATTACTCCCGGGAAAAAAACGGAAACTTTCAGCTCCCGACAGCTCCAGCAACACAAGGAAAACACTAGCAATCCGCGTTTTCGCGAGAATTTCTAGGGTTTCCTTTTCCTCGTTTTTCTCTCTCTCTCTTTCCTTCAATCGCCCCCTCTTCTCTTTTCAAAAAAGCGAAAATCGTTTCTTGCGTGGAGCGAGGGAAATCGGACATTGCCATTCGAATTGATTGGCGGGAATTCAGAACTGATTCGATTTGTCTCTTTTCTTCGAAGATTTGAATTTCTCCAATCAATATCTTAGAAGAAGAAGACATTGATTTGAATTTCTCCAATCACTATCTTAGAAGAAGAAGAGATTTCGATGGTGACGAAGACGAAAGGGATGGAGAAGGTTGGAGTTTCGGATAACATGAGGGGTTTTATCCTCGCAGTTCTGTCGAGCGCTTTCATCGGCGCCAGCTTCATACTCAAGAAGAAGGGGCTAAAGCGCGCTGGAGCAGCCGGTACTCGTGCTGGTAAGGAAATTCCACGATCTGAAGGAAATATTGAATTTTTGTTCTCTATCATTTGTTGGGTTTCTGTTGTTTGTTTGTGTTCATTTTTGTTTCTTTTATGTTGGATCTAATGTGTTCGTTTGATCTGTATCGATGTTGGGAATGATCTGCATGGCTGATTCCTGTATTCGTGACTGGGTAATGGGTATTTGGGGTTGGGCTAATTTGGGTGATTTAGAGTGAAAGATGGCGTGGATTCAAATGGATTATGATCCACTTCAGGGCTTTAGGTTATGTTTGACCTGTGATTAATATTGCATTTTTTTCATTTTTATCTTGTGTACTATTTTTAGTTGGTGGGGTACCAAATGCTTAGGCAGATTGCAGGATTTTGCTGTTAGTGGGGTACAAGTCTTTGTAATGTTTTTGAAAGTCTCATTGGGATGGGTTTAATGTGGATGCAGAGCAGTAGACCAATGACGATTGTCTATTTAGGCAGTCATGATCTAATTTAATTGCCTTTAATCTTAGAATGCATTAATCTGAGGAGTAAACTACTTTATATAGATCTCACTCTCTCTTCTTCACATCCTAATGGGTTTAGAAATCATAGCCTCACTTAAACTAGGCAGCTAAAACTAGCAATCACATTGCTACAATAGCTCTTGTCGCGGTTTACATGGACACATTCCCTACGGACATTTTGATAGCAAAGGGGAATTGTTTGCACATATTGTTGTGGATGTTAATGATCCCAACTCACATCAGGAGGGGATGAATTCATCGAATTCGAACCAGTGGAGCGTCGTGATGAGTGATTAGGTTAGTTCTGTAAGAAAATACAAGGTACGGGGACTACTGATTTGCTGTATGGTAAGGAAGGTGAAAGCCTTCGGTAATAAGTGGGTTTTGAAGATCAAAAGAAAATTTGATGGATCTATCGATAAGTTTAAAGTTTTCTTGCTAGCAGTTAGAAAATTTGGTACAAAAAAATGTTCACTACAATAAAAAGGTGTGGATTACGAGGAAACTTTCTTTCTGATAGTAACGTTTCTACCAATATGCATGTTTTTTTGCCAATTGTCATATTCTTGGTCCTGGTGTTGCACCAAATGGATGTTAAGACTTAAGACTACATTTCTTGATAGAGATCTAGACTCTAGAGACATAAATTTATATGAACAACTAATTAGATTTGTTGAGAAAGGCATAACATGAAAGTCTTCAAGCTCAATAAATCTATTTATGGGCTAAAGCATTCCTCTAGACAATAGTATACCAAATTTCATGATGTTGTGCTAACACCAGGATTTTCTGTGTTATGAGGACCATTGAATCTGCATTAAGTGGTCTATATTAGAAGAGGTATTCAGAGGGATCAATTCCATCCATCTTGATTCTAGTAGTATGGCAGTCCGTCTGAGCCATTGGAGCTTGAGGAGTGAATTACTAGGTCTTGAGAAGTGAATCACTAGGGCTATCTCCAGAAGGTTTTCCCCAACAGATCTTCATGGATCTCTGTTTTTTCCGAAGCATGGGTTTGATATTGTTGGCCATGCTGACAAGATGGTTGTGCAATGCTCCAGTCAATGCGAACTTTGTTTAATTGATACGAGTGTTGTATCGGTCCGACATGGATACATGGGGCATATAGAAGTATCTTGGCATCATAGCTAAAACCCATTGCCACAGCTACTTAAAGGAGACGGATTTTTACATTCTACTCTTCAAGTGGAGTCATCCTGTGGACCAGAACTTATTGCAACATCCAGATAATTAGAACTAAACAAATCCCCACACTTCCTATCTTAATTCTTAGCTCAAAACAGGGTTTCATCTGAGCTATCTACAATTACCCACAGTTGTCAATTCCCTTCCGGTCTGGAATTAGCTTTGGGCGGAACGGAATGGCCCCCTAAAAGTTTCCGGTCCTGATTCTAGTCCGTTTCAGTCCCAATTGTGGCTCCAATTCTGGACTAATTCCTCCCCATTCCGGTCAAGGTTTCATACTTCCATTCATATAACGTGCAAACTAGAAAATGGTCAATTGTAGGGTGTAGTTTAGTTTAAGTGATGTAAGTATGCATTTTTAGTTTCATTTTAGCATTTAACTATTTTTTCAATGTTAAGTTTTCTTTTATATTTATTTTTTCATTTTTCAATCGCGTCTTTTCCTGAATGGAATATCAGAATTGACTGGAATGCCGAAACGTTCCATTACCGGGTCAAAACCGAAACGGCAACTGAAACGGAATTGACGACTATGCAATTACCTTATTTACAGTTATGGTTATTGATGTGGCTTTAGGTTTTTGCCACTACCATTGTGGACTATGATACTCAGATACTGAAGGGACTCTCCATGAATGACAAGGAGTTTGCACATAAAAATGAATGTCATCTGTTTTGGAGTATCTGGGATAGTATATTGCTCTCTGATGATGATGGTGATGGTATCTTAGGTTGTGGACATGGTGGTTTAATGCGGTATTTAGTTAAAGTAATTAGAACCCATTCAAAATCTGGACCTTCTAGCTTTTCTTTGTTCTTTTTTTTCAATAAACTGTTTTGTAGATAATTTACTTACCAATTTATGCTTTATCATTGTGTTTTGTTTTTCTTCATGCTCTAGGAGTTGGCGGGTACAATTACCTGTTAGAGCCACTTTGGTGGGCAGGAATGGTGACAAGTAAGCTCGCATTCTATGCACATGTTTCTTTAAAAAAAAAAAAAAAACATAACCATGTCACATTTATCTTAATGTTGATGTGATAGTTATATGGGTAACTAATTATGGGTTGCAAAGCTTCTTGGTAAACAGTGATTTTTGGAGAGGTTGCAAACTTTGTGGCGTATGTCTTTGCTCCTGCTGTTCTGGTAACTCCCCTCGGTGCTTTGAGTATAATTGTCAGGTACTTTAAAAGAGGTTTTTGTTCTTTGGTTTGAGCTTTGTGCTTTGTTCCTTGGAATTTTTGTTGCCTTCTGAATATAGAGGGGGCTTAATAGCGGTGGACTGACATGTTTGATGAATCTGAAACAGTGCTGTTTTGGCACATTTCATGCTGAAAGAACGACTTCAGAAAATGGGAGTTTTGGGGTGTGTGTCCTGCATAGTGGGTTCGGTGGTAATTGTAATCCACGCACCTCAGGAGCGAACTCCAAGTTCTGTTGAAGAAATTTGGAATCTGGCAACTCAGCCTGGTATTTTCTAAGAGATCCAAACTTGATATTTGTAATTATATATTTAAAAGTTCTTTTACATTTTATCATGCATGATTTCATTTAATGTATAGTTATTGAGGGGTTATAGTTTTTCTTTTCTGATGTTGTGTTTGTCTACAGCATTCCTATTTTATGCAGCAGCTACCATATCAGTTGTATTAGCTTTGATTCTGCACTTTGAACCTCGTTATGGACAAACAAACATATTGGTGTATTTGGGTATCTGTTCTTTAATGGGCTCACTGACGGTAACATTTGTTTTTCCTTAATTAATAGTAATGTTATTCTTTTGGGGCTTAGAAAACATTCTATTGTTCAGTTGCCTACTACTCCAGGTTCTACAATATTTTATCTTGTTGCCTGCAGGTTGTTAGCGTAAAAGCCATTGGAATTGCTATAAAGTTGACAATAGAGGGAATAAGTCAGGTAGCTTATCCTCAGACATGGATATTTGTTACAGCTGCGGTTGTCTGTGTCATCACTCAATTGAATTACCTCAACAAGGTCAGTATTGTGCCATTTATTTTCTTGAAAGCATACTTATCTTAATTTATGATTGATGATCTATCGAGAAATCAGAATGCTTTTATTTTATTTTAGATTGGTCCATTACCTTAGAGTTCCATTCTTCCTTCAGCAATTGTATCTGAGGGTAGTAAGAGAAGAAGAGACCACATCTTATGCAGTCTCAGAAGCTGGAATTATATTTATTACATTGACTTTGAAGGGATGCGCCATAGTGCTTTGTATATGCTTTAGAGCTTTTTGGATTTTCATCTGTTTTACTATAAAATCAAATTTGTTTTAGATGTTTTATCCCCTTGATGCCAAATTTGAATTTTTTTTTTTTCCGCTGCAATGCTTTCTTCACAACTTATGGGCAGGAATTGTGGTAACATTAGACTCACTAAGAGTCAAAATAGTTTATTATTTTTATCTTTATCTATCATTCTGTCAGCGTATACCTTTTCAAGTTATTTACGGGTGCCTGCTAGCGTATTATGTGCAGTAACATGCAATGTCAGCGAAACCTCCAATTAATACTGTAAATTCTTTTAGAGGACTATTGTTTGATAATCAACAATCAAGAGGGTGTAGAGAAGTTATCTAGCCTTTTGATTCAAATTTGGAAGCAACACAGAATTCAAACAATGCAGTCTGGAATGCTGGTACAAAATTGCTATATGGAGACATTGGGGAAGATGTTGAACATAGGAAACGAGTGGGGTGATGGAAGTGGGGACTGGCTTTTGGTGTGCTTTGTGATCGGTGCATACCGACGAGATTGAAGAGAATTTAATGGACAGTATTAGACCATCTATGACCTATTGAGCAAAACGTTGGTCAATCAAGAAGCAACACTTGCACAAAATGAGTGGAGTAGAGATGAGAATATTAAGATGGATGTGTGGTAAAACTAGGAAAGATAGAATTAGAAATGATTGCTTTTGGGAGCAATTAGTAGGGGTGTTCATGGGCCGGGCTGAGCAATATCCAGGCTTTGCCTGGATTTTAAAGCTCGACTCGGGCCATAATTACCTGGCCCAAGTCCAGCCCACCTACAATAAGTTAAGCCCGAGCCCGAGCTTTTATATTTTACAAAGAAAAGGGGAAATATGTACTGACCCAACTTGTAGATCACTTGGTTAGGATGTTTGTTTGTGTGTGAGAGAATGTGCGTTCAATTCCTCCCTTCCACAAAAAAATATTGTTTTTTACTTAAACAGTGCCTCTCACTCAGGCCGGGCCAGGCTTCAGGCTTTCTACCACTTAATCCAAGCCCGAACCATACATTAAACAGGCCCAAAGTTTATATCCAGGCCTAGCCCGAGTACTATAAGCTCAGGCTCAATGGTCGGGCTCAGGCTGGCCCAATCCATGAGCACCCCTAGCATTTAGAAGTAGCATCAATATGTGATAAGTTTTCATATGCATACATTAGGTCTTGGCCATGGGCCTGTTTGTGTTGGGCCTGAACCTGGATCTTGTTCTGTCCTTGTTTGGCTTGGCTTGGGTTGGGATCTGGGCTTGGCTTCATTGAGTTCTTACCTGGATCTAATTCTTGGTTTGTCTGGTCGTATGGCTTGGATAGGACTCAGCAGCTGGGTTATGGATCTCTTTGGACCTGCATCACATTGCTTTATTTAGTAGTTTCATCATGCAACTTTCTTTAGAAGTTACTCTGAGGGTTGGCTTATAACTGTTGCAGGCATTGGATACCTTCAGCACAGCAATTGTGTCTCCAATTTACTATGTAATGTTTACTACACTAACGATAGTTGCAAGTGCTATAATTTTTAAGGTAAATATTTCTTTGCTTTATATGAATGGAAAAGTTCCTATGAATGTGTATTGTGCCTTTCATCACTTGACAGCAATTAATAACCTTGCATCTGATGTCTTTCTAATACCTATATCATGGCTACAGGATTGGTCTGGCCAAAGTGTGAGTAGTATTGCTTCAGAGCTGTGTGGGTTAGTCACTGTTCTTTCTGGAACAATCATATTGCATTCCACAAGAGAACAAGAAGAAGCTCCACCGGCAGGTACATGACAAATACTGGTGCTGATAAAGAGTAGTGGATTTTAAGTGATATCTTTATGTGATCAATACTCTTTGAAAGTACTAGTTTTTAAATAAAAAAACATTTTCTTTGAAGTCAGATCGGTGAAACCAAAAATAAAAAAGAAGTAAAGATCTTGATGCAGGTACAACTTTGGTTTCTGCCCTCAGAAATCTGCAGGGCCTTGAAATGATGACAGCTTACCATGTATTACAATTTACAAGGTTTCCTTGACTTCACTGCTAATGAGGCTGCTTTTAACTAGGGTTGCAAATGGGTCTGGTCTGGGCCAGAACCATGTAGGAACTGGACCTGGATGTGTCTTCTGAAGTGTGGATTGGGTTCTGGATCCAATTCTAGCCACATGCTTCCGGATCCGGCAAGAGGATCTAGGATCCGGTTCCGAACACAGTTCCAACTCTACTTTCAATTTCTTTTCTTTTTTCATGTTTCTTCATTGCATTGACAAAGCATATAGCTGAAACATTGATTATTTGTATTTGTATGAGTTGTAAAAAATCAAGAATACCTCTACTTCAACAGTAAAAGGACTCTGCCATCATCACTGGGAGTGCCTGGGCTCTTCTGAGTTGTGTCAGTTGTGAGTATGATGATGATTAAGCAGGGGAAGGGTAGGGTAGCCGTGGAATTTAGGGATAATGATGATGAAGAAAAGGAAAATCAAAGGTTGCAGCGAAGCTGAGGATGGGCTATGGCTTGTGGGGATGATGATGAGGAAGATGAAGATGGGTCACGGAATGCTGGCTTCTGTGTGTGGAGAGAGTTCTCTGTGGATGGGCTATGGCTTGTGGGGATGTTGATGAGGAAGATGAAGATGGGTCACGGAATGCTGGCTTCTGTGTGTGGAGAGAGTTCTCTGTGGATGGGCTATCACTTGTGGGAATGAAGATGGATCACAGAATGACGGATTCTGTGTGTGTGTAGAGAGAGAGAGAGAGAGAGAGAGAGAGAGAGAGAGAGAGAGAGAGAGAGTCCAGATCCGATTAACAATTGGAACTTAAATCAGGTTCTAGACACCCTTTTTTGGGGATGGGAAATGCTAGGTGATCGGCTACTTGTTTGCATCCCTACTTGTAACTACAACACCATCAGCATGCATGAGCAGGATCCCCTTTTGGGGGGGATGGGAAACCCCAGATAATCGGATATCTCTTTGCATCCCTACTTGTAACTACAACACCATCAGCATGCATGAGCAGTTGAGCACTTCCTTGAAATCACGGGACATCTGTTTTAAGTGTGATTTCTTCTATTGTATTCTATGCAAACTTAGAAACAGGCCATGTGGTTTAGAGATTCTCATTTTGTTATCATCTTGAGAATTAACCTGGAAGTGTTTAGCTTAAGAAGTGTATCTTTAAGAAAGTAATCCTAAGATGCTAGAAATATCTGTATCTATTAATGGTTGATTAGACAAAGTATGTGATGAGTGAGATATATCCAAATTGTCATTTTCCCTGCACCTCTGCCCCCCTTTGCCGATGCTCTTTAGATGATGGTATTGACACAATCCATGAATTAAAGATATTCTGGTTGCCCTCTGCAGTCTATGTGAGAGCCCAACAGATCTGACTCTAAAAATATGCTTTTGGTGTGCAGAAAATGAAGCAATCTCCAATAATGCAGCAGAATATTGCAGTTCGGATACAGTCTGTTGTGACTTGGCAGCACAGGAAAGCCAAAAAAAGAAACCTGATCCTTCTATTATATTCAGAGAACTGCAGTCTAAACAAATACCTAATCATTCATGAATAGGAGTCCAAGCTGAAAAGCTCCAAGAGGATATTTAATAATACTCATTAGTCATAAGTTCATAACATATGAATATGCCCCTGTTATATTCAATCCCTATTACATTCAACCGACTGTGATATAGATCTGAATCCCTTTGTTCAACAAAAATAAATAAGTAAATGAATCCCAGTCATCAATGTTTTAGCGTCAGTGGTTTAATCTGACTATTTTTGTGGTTACCACTATGAGTAGGACTCACTTAAAGCAAAGCAAACAAACAAGAAAATGATGCTATGCTAGTTTACTCAAATGAACATGCTCATTAGTCTTAGGCTTTAATGAGTTTGGTCCTAAGTGAGCTTGTCTTGGCTGGTCTTCAAGAGCTTGGACTTGGCCAGAATAGGGATGGGAACGAGATGGGATGGGTTCAGGGTTAGACCGACCCGAACCTGACTCACATTCCCTGACCTGAACAACCTGTGGTGGGTCTGTTTTTTGCAATACCAAACCTGACCATTTTTTCATCAGGTCTGGTACCGTCAAAATTTTATTATAACTCGAATATGTGACTGATAGTCATAGAGAGTTCTCGGTACCTCTTGTGCTACAGCAACATTGTATAAAAAACCTTGCAAAATAACATATATAGTATATAATTGTGGTTGAATGGGTCAAGTGCACCCAATACCTGAACCTGACTCAGGTCTAAGTCTGAGAATCTATACCCGCTCCAAACCTGACAGACTTGCCACCCAACCCACGCCTAATAGGAGAAGGATTGGGTGAGTCACCTGTTTTAACCCAACCCATTGTCATCCCTAGGGTAGAAGTTTGTTCTAGGGTTGTTTTGGGTCTTATACGGTAGGGGCTTTAATTGGCCGAACTGCATCAAGTATGCTTGTGGCCATAGCTTTTGGCCTCCCTGTTTTTGATATATGAATGAAGTTACTGAACAGATCTGTGAATACTGTTGCATTAAGGCGTGCCTGTGTAGAGGCAAATCTTTAGTTGCACTAAAACTTAACCTACTAAGTTCTAGCAGTTTTTACCGAAAAAAAAAAATTGTTTTAGCAGTTTTTTTTTTTTGGAAAGTTCTCTTAGAGATTAGCCCTGAGAATCCAAACTACTAATGCTTAATATGATAAAGCTGTCACTATTTGATTTGGGTATTTTGGTTTACTTTGGACTTTGATGGCCAATCCATGATCCTTTTTTAATAGAATTTTTATAATGATACTCATGAATGGTCCTTAAAAAGTGCACAAGGTCCCAATGTTTTTTTCTTAATAGTGGAGGCCTTAATTTCCACCTAGAATTGAAAATGGTAATCCTTGATTTAGGTTGTGCGTACCTGTGAGGACCTACTGTCCTTTTCTTTCTCAGCAAAATGTGGCATTCATGTTTTACTATTTCCATGTTTTGTTATCCTGGCTTATAGTTGGCTATGGATATATGTTTGCAGGATCTATATCATGGTATATCTGTTCAGGAAGTGGCGAATCATTAAAAAGCATTGAGGATGACCATTTCATCACCTTGAATGGCTCAGAGTATATTCATTAGTCCTAAAAATCAGATCCCCAGTGAACATAGTGCAGTTATGGGCTCACAGAGTCCGGAGGGCATTTTAGATGCGCATCTAATGTGTTCAGAGTTTAATGGAGTTCCATCTTATACATTTTCCAGGCGTAGTCTGATGGAGCTGGATCCCTTTGAGTATATATGTGCAGTATTCTTTCTATTTGATTGTTATCATGATCAGGACTACTGCTGAAGTGAGGAACAGGGAATATTTATTAAATTGTGACAACTTTGTCATGCTACGGCTGCTCTGTACAAATATCCTTAAATATGTAAAATTTCGTGTTAAATTGAATGACATTTTAGGATTTATTATATCAGTGAAATCATAGCATTGTGTTGCATTTGAGTTGGTTATGTGAGGGGCTTCTTGAAGTATATGCAGTAATAAGACATCTCCTTTTAGACACTTGCAGTGAAAGAACTAAAGAGATTTATTCAATTGAGGCTTTAAGTTAAATTTACGTTGTGGCCGTAATTATTTACTTTATGTTATGATTGTTACCATAAGTTTTCCATTTTCATATTATTACTGGATATCACAACACTGCTGTTGGGGCATTTGGATGTGAAGAAAACAGGCAGGGACAACTTTTCTTTGTGAAAATATGAATTATAGACAGTTTTCTCTGCCTTCTGTCCTCATCCAGAGGACCAGAGCAGGTGGAGAAAACCAGCGTATACTGTCTGCAGTACAAATTTTGGACAGAAGACGGTTTGCCCCGACCATTTTTACCACGTTTTCTCATCCAAACAGACAGAATATCATGGTTCATGCATAACTCAGAGAAACTTACTATGCATGCTTGGCATTTTCTGTGGTTTTTACATAGTGAAGGCAGAGCCTGCTATTTTATAGAAATGGAGCCATGGTTGGATAAAACATGCAAGAGGGTGGTTAATTTCCACAGGAAAAAAGACGCTTCTCCCTGGAAATAATTCAAGCATGTGAGCAAAAATTGGCAGCTGTATATTGCCAACGCTCCTTTTCTAGGAAATTATTTGGAAGATGCCAAACCTGTGCTGAATCTTGTGATATTGATTTTCCTATTTTATTTTACCACATTTAAGTTTTATACCATTTCAATTGAAACTGCTTTGAACTACTAACTTGTCAGGAACGGTTTGTCAAGTTTCTAAAGAAAGTTGATGTGGTTTCTTACGTCAAGGAACATTTTCTGAGATGCTCACACCACACTAAAAGCAAACAAGATAGGTATTGTCATCTTATTCTTACCGCAGAATTAAACAGTTCATGTCATACAAATGGGCTTTCTTGCAGACCACGCGCCCCCATTGAGAGTTCTTCGAAAGTGTATTGCCTCTTTCTGTGTCCTACTCTTTTGTAATTCGTGGTCCACCCCTTGCCAGATAATTCATTCTTTATAGTTTTTTTAAAGCGTTTCAATTTCTTAGGGTACTGTTAATGTTTTTGGAGGGCATACATTATTACTGTGGTATTTTTAAAATAATCGTAATGGGTCTAAAAAAAAAAAATATTGGGGCAAGACAATCCACTGATAGCTCAATGGCGAGGCATCTCCCTCTCTGTAAAAACGAGTAGAGATCAATAGTCAGTTGTAGCTTTGCATGTGAGGGTGCCCACCAGAAGATAAGTTATATATATATATATATATATATATAAAATCCTAAAAGTCGTCATTTTTTTCCGAATTATTCTCAGTTTTTCTTTTTCTCTGACTCTCCACTTCATCTTGGCCGAAAGACCGAGAAAGGTGTCTCTCATTCTCCACTTTATTCCTCCCGTGATTATGATACTTTGCATCTTCCTTTCGGTTTCACATTTTTGCTTCTCCAATCATTTTTGTTCTTTCGCATGTGTATACAAGTATTGCAAACTTTTCTAGGCGATTGCAAGTCTAATTTTCCGAACTTTCATTTGTATGACATCTCTATCTAAATCCAAACCATCCAAATTGTGGGCCACCCAACGGATCATCTGACCTACAAATCAAGCTTCAATGATAATAATCCATACATGGATATCAAATAAATAATGTGCAGCGATGGATCTTTTTTTTTTTTTTTGCTTTTGGAGGGTTCCCAACCCTTTGAGCTGGACTAATCCCTCTGAGCCCAGAGGGAAGCTGGGTAAACTCCCCTGTAGCCCCCCTGTGTGGTAGTGCAGTTTCGAACTTACAACCTCCGGATGCAAATCGTGGTCCTAGGCTAACTGAGCAACCCCTTAGGGTCTGCAGCGATGGATCTAATGAACACAACGTTAGTCGATAGTACACATTCGGCTCCCCATGCCCATGAACTTGATCATGGGCTATGCCTTTTTACAGTGTGACTCACAATCTGAATGGTTTAGATCATGGTTTTACATTTTGTTTATTTTTTAAAATGATGATGATGGGTTTGGAGAGTATATCTCCGCTCTTTATTATTAATCCTTCACCTCTTTATAATCCTTCCGGCAAGCACCACACACACTACACGTTGTCCTTAACAAATCATTTGTAGTATGATGAATGATTACACAAAGTGACACCAGGAAGTTTATTACAAGATCCTTTCAGAAAAAAAGTTTATTTCAAGATAAGGTCTAACTTTAGAGAATCCACCCTCCTTTTATTTTCCACAAAAGTTCTTCCTCTTGCCTTTCAAATCAGACTCATATTCTCAAGAAGAGTTAGCTTTCGAGAACTCCCACAAAACCATTCAAACAGTAAAACTTTGTGGAAGCATATTGGAAAAGGAATTCTAAGGAAATCTAAAAGTCAAATGCTTAATTGTTAAGCAAAGGAAGGACCGCAAATCAAAAGTTTTGGTTTGGACAACAAGTAACACGATTTGTTTTAAAAAATGGTGTGGCCCCACGTACCACGGGTAACATATCAAATCAAACAGATGATAGTTGTCAAGATAAATTTAAACTCCCACTTGGATAAAGACTTTGACCTGTGATGAAAATAGCAATAATCTAAAATTAACGTATCCGGATCTTGTTCGGTCAAAATCCCCACAGTTAAAATAAGAAAAAAATGGAAGGTCCCAAGGACAATGCTAATGCTTGGACGTTGCAACAAAGCTACTTGTGGTTGTGGTGGCTTTTATTCTCCTCTTAACTTATTGAAGTGACCCCACTCGACAGCAGATATCAAGGTGTAGCTTTGCCCCCACGCCACCATTACCTTGGTTTAAACAGAGGAAGCTAAGATGGTTTATGTCAGCATTTGAACAAGATCCTCTGATATTTAAGTATCAGATTCACTGGATGTTACAGCTGTGGCATGGAGATTGGAGGACCTTCAACTTTGTTATGGCAGTTGCTGGGCCCACAAGGGTCCAAGTGGGGTTAGGTCGGATCACATGTTGGCTCATCTGAACATTGGGTGGTGGCATTGTAACAAGATGAACCCGAATGTAGCTGAACACAACCTGGCCCAAATTGTAAAATTCCTACCCATGCATGTTTTGGGCCAAGGTGGGGTTGACTAGGGTTAGGATGGATAACTAGGGTTTTAGTTGGTATGTTTTCAAAGGATACAAAATTTAAGTAGGTTGTATATAATTCGTGTATTGAATAGTATGCCTAGTGCCAGTTGTCTGGTGCACACTGGGCGAAAGGTCCTCGCCCGGCTGTGGGGCCCACTGTTGGCCCATCTGAGTGGACCACACACAGGGAACTCCATTGAATTGCACTTGCCCCATGGGTTCGGTACGCATCCAAAATGGATTGAACTCTCAGATCAATTGTGCATTCTATTGGGATGATGAAAATTTGGAGCCATTGATCAAGGGCCCCACGTGATCATCCAAGCCTAGGTCACCATATACAACACAATTGGGGAGGAGGGGGATGGGCCCCCTTAAATCCTCTTTTTTTTTTTATATATTTGCTAGGTTCACATTCTAGTTAGGAGTGATACTATCAACCTATGGCATCATCCCTTGGCATGTGTGGATATCGGGGTGCCAACATTACTCAACTGTGAGATTGTTGGTGTGTTGGCAAATTTTCATGATTTAGTTATACAGCAAACAAGCCGAAAATGAATAGCATTATACAGTTGTCTTCTCAGATTAATGAATTCGGATTCTCTGCCACACCTTTTAAATGGAACATTATAACACTTTTTTAAAAACTCCATTGCGAGGCTCGAAGACCACATAAGAATAATCCGATTTTGTTTAAGATGAATTTTATCCCCTCCGCTAACACCTTCGGGTTTTAATTCAAATAGAGTGGATCACATCATACGGTTGAACATCATGATAAAAATGTAATTACATGCCTTAAAAGTTGAAACCCATTCTCCTTGGAGAAAAGATACGTCTTCGGAGTGAATGAGATTCATTTTGAACGGTCTAAATTACATTTTTGTAAAATCATAGATGGAGTTCCAAGAAAGTGTTCCAAAGGTTGATTGTAAGGTTGGAAAAATCATAACTTGAACTCGATTCGTCAAATACATAAAAATTGACTAGGATAAAATCAACATGGAGACTCGGAAGAGTCACGTTTTTTTTTAAATATTTCAAAAAAAGAATAATTACTTATAAAATATAAAAACACATGCATTCATCATAATCAAATCAAATTAATAAAGTTATAAGTGCAAGAAAAGTACAACAAAATTGACAATAAAAGAAAAAACATTACATATCACATAATTTGTTAGTCTACATATTGAATATAAACAATCCAATGTAAGTTTCAAATTACATTCAACCACCATGTTTTTTAAGTTAGTGACATCAAACCTCATTCATAATAAATTATAAATAAGCTTTAATTATTTAAAATTAGAATTGCCTATTAGATGATTTGAAATGTAAATAATTTATTAAAATGAGATGATTGGGCCAAGTTTTTATATTCTTGACCCGGTGCTTTATTAAAATAAAATAAAATAAAATAACTGGAGAGAGTCGAGAGTGATCACAAGTATAATTGGCCAATAGCTCCATCAGAGGACTCGGATTCCAATTTATTTCCCTCTTGTATCCCGACTCTACCTTGTAAAAAACACTCTCATCAACAAACTTTCCAAAAACTAAACACACAACTCTCCATAAAAAAAAAAACCCTCCTCTACCCGCTCCTATAAATACTCGCTTTCCCTCCAGCACTCAGAACCAAAACACTGAAGAGATCGAAGGGAGCGAGAGAGAGAGAGAACAGAAGAAGGCAAAAAGAAAGAGAGAGAGACATGGCGGCTACAGTTTCTTCGGTCTGGTCGAAACCCGGAGCTTGGGCTTTGGATTCCGAAGAGCAAGAATCGATGGAATCGCTTCCCTCCCATCCCCAAACAAACACAAACACGGATTCCTTGGAATTCCCCTCCCTCTCCCTCTCCCACTCTGCTTCAACCAAACCCTCCAAAAAGAAGAAACCCCAGAAAACCCTTTCCCTCTCCGAGTTCACCACCGGCAAAGCCGTCTCCCACGGCGCTGCTAAGATCGCGCCGCCCAAGGGCCTCACCACCGACGAGCTCATCGTCCTCCCAACCGGCCCCCGCTCCCGCCCCGCTGACGAGCCCCTCCCCACCTCCTCCTCCCGCTTCGGCGGTGGCCGGATCTCCTACGGGGAAGATTCCGGTGCTGGATCCCGTTGGGGATCTTCTTCTTCTTCTTCTCATAGGGTTTCCGACAACGATGCCCGGCGGAGTCGGGAGCCGTCGGGGCCTTCCCGTGCTGATGAGATCGATGACTGGGGCGCTGCCAAGAAATCAATTGCGCCGGCGCCAAGGTTTGAGCGGAAGGAGAAAGGGGGTTTCTTTGATTCGCAGTCTAGGGCGGATGAATCGGAGAGATGGGTGTCGAATAAGAGCTATGCGCCAGTGGAGAGCCGGAGAATTGGTGGGGGATTTGAGAGTTATAGGGATAAGAAGGGTGGATCTGAAGCCAATGGCGGAGCAGGTTCGGACCCGTGGGGGAAGAAGAAGGAAGAAGGGAGCGGGAGCGGGAGCGGGAGGCCGCGGCTTGCGTTGCAGCCGCGCTCGGTGCCGGTGGTGAGCAACGGCGAGCAGCAGCCGCAACAGCAGCCTGGGTCGGTGACGAAGAGCAAGGGTTCGAACCCGTTTGGAGAGGCGCGGCCAAGGGAAGCGGTGTTGGCGGAGAAGGGGCAGGATTGGAAGAAGATTGACGAGAAGCTTGAGTCGGTGAAGATCAAGGAGAGTGAGGGGCCATCCTTTGGGAAGAAGAGTTTTGGGACAGGCAATGGGCAGGCGAGTGGGCCGGAGGAACGGACGGAGAAGAGCTGGAGAAAGACTGCGGATTCGATTGATGCTACTCCTAGGTCTGTTGCTTTCTCTTCTATTTCCCTGATTTCATGAGTTGTTCTTATTATTCTTCTTCATTTGGGTGATAACAGAGTAGAATTGTATTTTCTTTTGTTAGTTGTATGTGAATTGAATTTTTGCTTTGAATGGTTTTTGGATGAAGGTGTTGTACGCTTTGATGTCTTCTTATGGTTCTCTTTTTTGGAAATGTTATGGGGTTTGTGAATGGTCTGCATGATCTGTTTCTGTTAATTGATGTTGTCTATAGATGGTTAAGTGTTAGATTAAGTCTGTATAACGTTGTTTTCTTGATCAACTAAACTTGCACATTTGCACTTCATATGTTTTATTTTATTAGCTGCTAATTGCCACACTATTTCACTTTAACACTGCTTTCTGAAGTCTCAACTCAACATTTACTTGATTTCTTGTTCAACTTAAAGTACATCATCATTTTGAACAACGTATACCACAAGACATCATCCTGGATATCTGCCGTAAATTTGTTCACAAGGCAAATTTATAAGGCTCAAAGTGGACCCTTGGTACTAACCAACTCCAACATGGAACACAGATGTGGCTGTGTACATAGTTCTCATCATTGTTAACTGCCTGTCATCCATGTCTTATACTATCTCAATATACCCATTTGGTGGATGCCTTTTCCATTTCCTTTCTATTTGCTAACAAAGTGTCTCAACATTGTACTATGTGTGATTTTTTTTTTTCCTGGGGGTTTGGGTTGGGTACAATTTAGGACAAAAAGCACTAACTTTTCAGTGGTCTAATTTTGGTTTAATTCTGGAGTTTAAATTGGTGAACTGAGTTCAAATGCGAGACGAATTTTGGGTTAATTCTTGGGGTTTGGGTTGGGAACAATTTAGGGAAAAAAGCACCAACTTTTTAGTGGTCTAACTTTGGGTTAATTCTGGAGTTTAAATTGGTGAACTGAGTTCAAATGCAAGATGAATTGAAATGATTGTTGGATAAAAGCACAGGTTTGATGCACGAAATAAAAAGTCAGCAGATCTTGCTGCTTTAATACCAAAATTGATGAAGGAAGCAATCACACCTTTGTCTTCTTATATATGAAGAATATTCATGACTTCACACCATCTAGGAGGGGATGACTTCACACATTCTCCAATGTGGAAGAAACCCATAATTTTTACCAAAATTAGCATAAATATTTTCTTGGTTGTCCATTCATGTATAAAAGAAGCTTTGCGGTATCAATTACAAGTAGTAGGTCCCTTGTACAGCCATAACAACCAAGCGGCCAACTTGGATTCTTCCCCAGTTGCAGTATACGATAAAGGGATTCTTTTGGAACCTTGTGACAACTGGACTCTTGGCTTTTTTTAAAAAAAAAATAGAAAGAAAAAAAATCTTACACATTCTAGGATTTTCATTTAAGAAAAAGTCCTGATAGAGCTTCCATATAGGACCTAACTGATAGGATTTTGAGGTGTAAACCCTTACTAATAGGATATCTCACTGATCAAAGAAAAAAAGAGGATATCTCTACAGTTTAGGGGGAAGAAAATAATGGTTCTAAGCTCATGACCAATTGACTCTTGACTGTTAACAAGACAAAAGTTTAAACTAATCGGATTTTGATGGCCACACTTTATCTCATAGGAGATCTACATTTTAGGAAAGAAAACAACAATCTGGACTGGAATATGCTTGTGCAAGGGTTGTGCAAGCAAGATGGAGTCAATATTGGGTTGTGGGCCTCCTTTAGCTCTTCTAAGGCTTTCAGGTATGCATCACAGAATTTGAAAAAGAGTTGACATGGTGACAGCAATCAAATCTCATCAGTGCAAAACTTCTGCTAATGAAGCTTTACTGCGTGTTTCAAGCCCGGATAAAGGAGGTTAAGCTAGGTAGGTTGACAGCTAGCATAAAACTTTTGTTATAGCCCTCGCAACATATTTGGGACAAGGCTTTGATGGTGGTGGTGGTGGTGGTGGTGGTGGTGGTGGTGGTGACAACAATTGAGGGCTGAAGGGAGAGGTTGTGTGGCATCATAGTGGCCCTCCTTTTTTTTGGGAGAAAATGTTGGGTCCAACATGAAAATGGGAGGTTTTTTATTGTATGGTTTTTCCGATCAAATGGAAAATGGGAGAAGGTGGAATTTTAAGGCTGTCACATGGTAAGAAAATTTCTTTCTATGAGAAATCTAATCTAAAAGGGATAGAGTGACTAAGGCCGACACCTTTCTAAAATGGAGACGGTTTTGAATCTATTGAAAAAGGCAATATGGCTAGACAAGAGAAGTTTGATGAAAAGGAGATCCAAAAGTAGTTTTTGCACGGAAGTGAGATCAGAATTTGGGGCCAAATGGATTCACTATCACTTCTAATCAAGATGGTTGGAGCCCATCAAGGGACTATATTCTAGATTTCTAGTTTTCACATTCTATGGAAGAGCCAAAATTAACATAGGTTTAAAGCTGCATTCATCATAATAATTCTGAAGGAGACGATGAAAACATGAAACTTTAGGTCCATTTGCTCGGTATAGTCTATTGAAAACAATTTTTTTTTTAAATGACATCTGACAATGTCTTAAAGTATGTTGTGGATCATGGACAGTTTATCCATTTAAAATCCCAGGGCTTGTTTGTAAGGTTGTTTTGAGGAGATAACCGATGATGGATTGATGCCCAGTGAAAGATGGTTGATGGTAGGTGCTGCCACCTGTACCTAGGACAAAAGAGCTAAATGCAGATGGAAGTTCCATGGCAGAACCATCACCATCAAGAATTGGATGTTTGTAAAAGATGAAAATATACAAATACAGATGCTGGTTTAACAGTAGGACCAATAGAGATCAGGGATTTGAGTAAAGGGGAAATGTGGGTAATAATGGAAGGCAAATGACTTTAGAAATTTCTTTTTTGTTGGCAAGAAAGGAAGGTTCAAGACTTCAGAAATTTCTACAGGGTCTTGAATTTGATTTAAAATAACTAGGGATTTTGAACGCATAGGAGCCCTGGGACTCTGATTTAATTCGCAGGCTATTGGCCCAAAATTTTTTTTTACCTTGGTAGTCGTACCAAGAAAGAGGAAATGCAATACTAAATATACCCTTTTTATGCAATATTTCACTATACGTTTCCTCTGAAAAACACGAAGCTTACCTATCAAGAATCTGTGGGCCCTGATTCTTGTGGATTGCCTGCAATGATGCATCCTGATTACAAGATCTGAGTGGTGAGATGGGCCTTGTGGTGCCATGGTGTGACCAGTTGAAGGTGTTGTGCCATTCTTCTGTTGGCGCCTTCTTGACCCATTGTGGTGGGAACCCCACCATGGAAAGTGTATTTGCAGGTAAAATCATGCTGACTTTTCCTTTAGCAGTAGATCAATCCATCAATAGCAAACTGATTGTGGAAGACTGGAAGATTGGTCTGAAGCTGAAGAATGAGCAAAAGATTGTTGAAAGAGAGGAGATTGCTAGAAATGTGCAGAGATAGATAGAGTTAAAAGGGAATGAAGGCAAAAGGGTGAGGAGGAGCTAGAGAAGTTCAAGAGGCCTGTAAAAGAGCAGTTAAGACGGGCGGATTATCTTATACCAACCTGCATATGTTCTTAAGAAGCATCATATTGAGTTTTTCAACACTGAAATTGGATAGTTGTTGTGGTTTGTTTACTACTGATTTTTAGGAGGTAAGAGTCTCATCTAATGTGTGTCTAGTAAGATCAATGGTCTTGATATTGAGCAATCGGGGGTCACAAAATGATGGTCCATCTGTAAATGTGTGTTGATAGACAGGCTTTGATTTTACCGAGGAGATGCGATATCGCATAAATAGGGTATATTTGAAATTGCATTTTCTCTTTCTTGGTACGACAGCCAAGATGGTAAGATTTTTTGGGTCAACACCCTGCCAATTAAATCAGACTGTTAGGGCTTCTGTAGGTCAAAATCCCAAAAACCTCTGTGGTTTCATAGGCAAGGGGTTTCTTTAAAGTATAAGCTACTGCAGAGTTTTGCACTTTTTTTTAAATAGGAATTAATAAACAAATTACAAACAGAAATGGTGCAAAATGGAAGTGTCTTGTTCTGATGTGTGCAGACGGAAGTCAATGAGACTGAATATTCTTCAAAAGAATTGGGGTTTAAACTCTTGAGAAATGAGTTGTATGTTTGGAAGGTTTAGGCATAATATTGTAAGAGCTCAAATGCTCTAATGGAAATTTGATTATTTCCAGAGTTGCTCTACTAGTCTCTCACGTTCAGCATGCACAGGAAATTTCGTGTTCTTTAATTTTGTCTATTCAGCAGTTTAGTTCTTTGATTCTTACTCCAATGATATATAATCTTACAAACTAACTTTCACTCAAAGTTGTAATTTGCAAATTATACATTGAACGGGCTACTTTATTGCTTTCTGTTTGGATGATGTGGCCAGTGATTTATGTACTTCTGACTATTTTGACTCCATTTTGGTTGAGCGTGTTCAGTTTTGAGGAGTAAGATCTAATTTAAGAGGAGCACATTGGGAATGATTGAGGATAAGTAGCCAAAATTTTCCTTGGTAATGAGCATCTTTGATAGTTAAGGAATTAAGGTTACAAGTGCTAGGAGGGGGCTTGAGCCTCTGGCATTGTGATTGATGGCCACATGCTTTAGTCAACTGCGCCTCCTATGACTGGTTGATCTATCATTTATATCCTTTCTGCCTTACATCAAGGTTATTTTTACAATTCAATCTATTTCTTCTAGTTAAATCGAAAGGAATAGAATTTTTTTTTTGCTCTACAGTGTTCAGGAGTTTAGATACTCAAATAACGTGTGTTTTTCTTTCTCAATATTATCTCCTTTAAATGATCAGTGCACTATTATAATCACTTCCAAATCATCTGTTCTGTTTCTGCCATGAAGTTGTGACCTGTTGTTTGATTGCAGATCTGAGAAAGTTGACAATTCAGAGGCCCAAACCTGAAGTCCGGAAGCCCCTACAAAAATGATAGAACAGCATGCCTTGGAAGAGCTTTCTGCAGAAGTATCGGATTAGATTTGTTATGATTTTCTTTTTTCCTTTCAATTTTGCACTTCTCCCACAGGTCAGCTGTGGAATGCAAGACTGAGACAGTTTTGGTAGCTAAATTGTGGTGTTAACTTAATGAGACTGACTGTATGGACCACATTACATTTGTGTGATTTACTCTCCTGCTTATTTAGCGGAATTTGGATTCTGTTAGATGGTGGGCTTTGGCTGTTATTTTTAGTAAAAGTTAGGAGATATGTGGAAGAGAAATATTTGTTTGTTAATGGTATTTGTTTGAAACATAATGGGTAGTTTGTGATCTTCCTTGGTGGGTTTTTGGCTTGCTATTTTATTTTAGTAAACATTAGGAGACAGATGTGGAAGAGAAATATTTGTTTGTTAATGGTATTTGTGTGAAACATAATGTGCCTAGTTAAATTTTGGGTTTAGAGACCATTTCTAGGAAGCTGGGTTTCAATTTCCATCTTCTAATCGACAAAACTTGGTGATCAGTTTAGAGCCCATTTCTGGTGTACATTGAAATTAGGAGTCCAACCACCAGCAACACAAATATTGTCCAAGAGGGCATTTGGAATATAGTCTGTTCAGTTTGATTTTGGTTTCTTTCCCCGACTGGCTGACCCTTCTGCTTAAAATTCTGGCCTACAATAAAATAAATGAAAATTTGAGAGCTTAAGAGAAGTGTTCTGTTGATCTAAACACGCTGATGTGTGCACGTGGGGCTCTCTCTTGGGTCCCAACCCCCTTGGCTGAGGTATAAACAAAAATAAAAAAACTGTTCTCTGATGGGCAGTCAACAAGTGGTTCTTTGTTTCTTTTGATGCAAGGGAAAATGGGGTAAGTGGGTTGCTCTTGTTGACTGAACATGGGAAAATGGAGGCACTTGAATCCAGTAGTACAAATGACGTGAACGTGCATGCATAGATTGAGACCTCCTGGGCCTTGGTGTTGCCGTAAGATTTGAGTTTTTTCTGCTCAGAAAGCAAATGTGTAGAAATTGACTGATGGAAACATCTTCATTTCTAAATTTTTGTCGACCTTGTGGCTAATTTTGAGATACATTTCTAATACACACTCAGGTCCTAGCAGCAGCTTCTGTCTTGTTTGTGGTGCGGATAACCACGAGCAGGCTAGGGTGTTTATGTGCTGAGTTAAAAGGTCGTAGACCCATTGTATGAAGGCTACAGAGTACCAAAATGAAGGCTTTTGATCCTCTTCACCAGTTTTGGATCAAGAGACGATCGGCCCTACACACTGGATGGGTGGACCGGGTTAGTTTCAAACATTGCGACAAATTCATGATGCATCTGTGTTGCGACTGGTATGACAGTCTTAGTGGTCTCAGGTTTCTGGGATATATGAGGAACTTGCTGCAGCTTAGCCACTCCAGAGATATTTGAGTTCATCAATCACGAAAGGGTTTTAGATTAACCCTTAGAATATGATGAAACAAGGGCAAAGATATTATGTTGGCGCAGTTCTACTTCAAACTTATGCCAGAAATCAGTAATTGTTACATCCAAAACCATTACCTAATGGGTGCGTCACAAGTCAAACCTGTCGAATGAAAGATAAACTTTATTGTTTCTCAGTGGGGCATTGAAATTTCGTAGTGAGGAGGTGGGGACATGAAGGGTGGAAAAATGTTTAGCTATGTAAATTTGTACTGTGTGGGGCAGTTTTGGCCGAAAGTAAAAATGGCTTCTGAGAGAATGTTTCTTCCTTGTTCCATGTAACCGGTTTTTCCTAATTCCAGGCATATGAAGTTTTTGTGGTTTATATTTTCGAGGTAGAAAGTATTCTTTACAATTTTGCAGATGGCGAATCTAGACCAAGAGGTAGAACGTCATTTTCTGTGGTCTTAATCGACAAAAATGTAACTGTAGATGATCTTTTTTTGCACTATCAACAGAAACTGAAACCCATAGTCCTGTTTAGAATGCCTCAGAAACTGTTGCACCAACATGCTCTTAGTTCCCCTTAAATGGGGTTGTGTTCTCAAAGGTTTAGGGCAGAGGGGCTTATGGGCTTTGTATCCAAGCCCAGTTAGTTATTTACTGGGATTAAGTGACGGTTTGGATCCAACCAATAAGCCTTCAATGAGGCCTAAGCCTGCCCTATATTTATATATATATATATATATATATGGGGAACATTCATGTGCATTCATCCCTCACCATAGGGTGAGGAAACTCTCACTTTTTGCACTTGAATATTCCTTTTATGCATATGACCATATATGACTTTCCCTCTTTTGTATATGAAAGTTTTCAATTATGGAAGTGTCCCTCAGTGAGGGATGGATGCACATAAATGTCCTTCATATATAATGTCCTTCATATATATATATATATATACGCGCATACGCGCATATTAGTGTGATGCACGTGTCAGTTTATACTGGCCTTTAAGCATAAAATGGCACAGAACCAGCACATTTTACATCATAGGTTCCAAAACACAACCCGAATCCTGCCCAAGTGAGCTGGGTTCATATAGCATTCAAGCTGGCATGGCCCTTGAAGACCTGTATGACTATTAGGGCCTGTCTGGATGGATATGTGTGACACACCAGTTACATATGCGCTGTGAATGATCTGAAATGTTTGCGCCTGCCTCTCTCTCTCTCTCTCTCTCTCAGAGGCATTTTATTTCTGCAGAAGTTTTAAATGTGGTGGAAATGAAACTTCATTTCTATATGATTTTGGTGTTGGTGGAATAGAAAATCTCCGTTTATGATTTTACTTTAGTGGAATTCATGGAAGCTCTTTTTTACTTGAGCATCCAGAAATTCTACCAAAAAACAAAGAGGCTGGGATTTTAAAATTATGAAGAGGGCATTTGAAACCTTTTAGGTGCCGAGATTTTAAAATTCTTGGAAAGAAATATGGCATTTTCAAATAGGGACAAGCCAATCATATCATGTCCAAAAAAACCCAACACCACAAATTCTTGTAGAAATGCTAGCAAAGAAATGGGTTAGGATTTTAAGAAGATTTAGTCTCATAAATGCTATGATATATTCAGCTGAGGCAGGGGAGTGGGCAGTTCTTTTGAGATTGCTGTTTCTTTTTTCACTTTGAAAGAAGTTGAAAAAGCTCTTCATTTCTTTCGAGGCTATGAAAAATAGGGTATGTGGGTTGCCCTTATTGAATGGATACTGGCAAATGGAGGCACTTGATTTCATCCTTTTTAGTGGTAATATAAATGACTATTAGCAACAACGCCCCATGCTTAGCCTGGGCCAAAAAGTGAGATATTACATTTTGAATTTATGAGATATAAAAATTAATTATAAAGATATAATAATATATTCATGTATATTTATATAAAAATAGTTAACATATCTTCAATCACAAATACAAGTGGTCAATATCAACAATAAATTATTACAAAGATAAAGCTAAAAAATCCATTTAACAATAACATAAAAATAATAATAACAACAATAATTACTAAAGAAGATATAGAAAAGCGAATTTTGTTAATATATATAATATTAGTACTAAGAAATGCATTCAAGTTTTTGTTACCCATTGGTAATTTCAAAGCCCAATAAAACAAAGCCACCCCATTTGGGCTTGTTTGTGCAATATTTCTTCATGAGAATAGAATTTTGTATTTTTGTGAAAAATCAAAGTCCTCTCTATTAAGGAAAAATTATTCATTTTTTTCTTCTATACAAGAAAAATACATCACACTAAACAACATAATATTGTTAATAAAGAAAATCATAAAAATGTGCAATCCTCTCGTTGCACAAATGCACCATTTTTTTATTTTCACATAGGCCAATGGTCATTTTAATCCCTCTGCACAAATTTCTTCTCTATCTCTTTGAATTGTAGCACCAATACCATTTTAAAACTGATCAAACCGTTTTTTAGCTCTAGATTTTTAAAAAATGTATAAACATCTTAACTTTAAAATTAAGCCATAAATTATGAGATTTAAAAACCAAAGGCTAGTGTTATTTGATCCCAGTAATAATTGGCCTACCTTAGATCAATGTATATATCTCTTAATTATGAGTGCATGAGGGCCCACAGAAGTGTAATTTATGGTAGGCCAAACCTAGGGTCATATGTCTATATAATCAAATTAGAAAATGATGCCTATAATATTCAACAAAAAAAACTCCAACCTCAAAACATTTTTATCACAAGCCCATCCATGAGGTGGTCCACCAAAAGATCATATCTGATTTTCGTTCACATGTGACAATCTTTGAATAGAGTAGAACTCTATTTGGAAACTAAAAGAAAATAATATTTTTAATAAAAAATTTATTAGTGTGAATTGTTGAAAGGTGGGCCCTAAATATTAAAATAAAAAAATGAAAATCTTGAGAAGATGAAAGATAGATGGTGTTGAGAGAGATAATAATTGTAGTAAAATAGAGAGATTTTAGGGGATATTGATTAAAAGACTTTAGAAGATAGATGATATGAATAAAGAGATTTTTTTTGAGAAAAAATTATGGCATGAGATGACATGGCACCTTAAAGCACTCTATGTTTTTCTCTAGCAACAAACACCCGGGCCAAAATGAAAATATATTAAAATTTAAGAATTCTTTTAAAATATTATTAAGATAAAATGAATCTAAACTAAAGAAATTTATTATCTTTGAATATTAGAATCTTTTAACATGTAATGAAAATAAATATAAAATGAAATAAACTTACATAACATGACGACCCGTTGAATTTAAAGGCATTGACCATTACACAAGTATGAATGCGTTTCTATATGGGACAGCTCTCCTAAGCTAAAGCTTATAGGAAGGTAAGCTCAAGTGGGTGGTGGGGCTCGTATGGGGGTGGGGATGGGGGAATTTCAAGGACTCCATAGGACCCTTCTCTTTGTAAAAAAAAAAAAAAGTCACAACCGTGGTTTCTACCATCTCCATCTGACCCCAGAAGTGAAATGGTCAACAGTCCATTTGGATTAGTACACAGTCGATCCAACGGTCCAGTAAATCCAGATCTGACTAAAAGCTAGTGGACATGCACAATTTAGGGGGTCGTGTGTTTGGTTCGTTTGGATAGACCAAGGGTGGGCTCCACAAGCGTAAGCTTACAGAGTTAAATGGATAAATATGGTACCTGGGCTCAAAAACTATAATGAAATATGTGATTCTTTTCTGAGGTATTATTGGAAAAGAATAGATTTTATAGAAATAAATAAATAATTTATATTTATTATAGATATAATATAATATATATTTAGTACTTGATTTACTTAATGTGGCATTTTATGCAATAAGTTTACTACCGAAACTAAACCCAGCTCATTACATATTGTGCAGGTGTGTGTAGCCATGACATTCAATGGAAGGTCATGTAGTGGGTGTGAAATTAATGACATGAAACCCACTATAAAATTGCATAGGTTTAGGATGTCAAATAAGGTGGATATAAAATTAGTATGACTAAATCCTGACCCACCTCATTGTCATCCCTATATAAGACCATCCAAGCCATTCATGAAGCTTACCAAACCTTCAAAGAAACATAGAAGGATGACCATCCTCTTAATATCATATAAATTCAGTATGAAAGAGTGCATTTATTTTCCTAAATTGAGTTCTTTAATCATATGAACTCCAACTCCTTCCTAAATTCAGTTCGAAGGAGTATACTTCTTTTATTATTAAACCTAGCGATGCCTCAAAGAAGAAATTAGCATGATCAATAATATGCATTCGCAAATGCATATTGTTTTCTTTTTGGGCCTATTTGTTGCCCCATTGATCATCCAACTCCCTTGGTCCTCCTTGAATAAAGGTTAATTTTTATAGATCAATGGCATGTAGTGGGCTACTTCAAGCCTTTGTGAAGTAAGATCTCTCATGTGGGGCTTATGGATTTCTTATAAGATTTCCATGGGGTAAAAATCTCAGAGCTTCATGCATATCATTGGGTTATAAGTTTTTATGTGATTAATGGCATACGGTGGGCCACTTCAATTAGGCTTCATGCTTTTGTGAAGTAGCAATCTCACATGTGAGGCTTGTAGTGCAAGCCGTGTAGCCAATTAGAAACCAAAAGGCGTGGAAACTAACAGCAATTGCATACCAATAATTATGCGGGGCCCACCTTGTGAATCTCAATCACATGGATAAGATGATTGGTTAGACATATTTTAGGATGGATTAAGATTAGAGAGTGATTTGAGAATTATGATAAGAAGATAAAATAGATAAGTTAGGAAAAGGGAGATTTTATGGGAAATTAGAAGGATTTTAGAAATGTGGGTTTATGAAACAATAATCTTAATTTAAATGGAGAGCTTTAAGGAGTAGTAGTGGCCCACATTAGACCCAAAGTACTGTGTGTTTTTATAAGTAATTTTTCTGCAAAGAGAACTCATGTGGGTAATGACGTGGCATCCCTCATAGCCCTCCTCCTCGTTTGCTTTAATATATATAATGCTACGAAGAATTTTAATAGACACTACTGCTAAAATAAAATCACCTCCCTTTATTAACGGAAAGGGTCGCAATTTATAAAAACAGAAAACAAAAGAAGAAATTTAAAATTAAAATGTCTCTTCTAAAGGTTTGTTTAGTTGCAAGCATTTGAGGATACATTGTTCAAGGCAACATTATGAAACCCAAAATTCTGAGAATTCTGCTGGCCCAAAGTGACTTTTCAACTGGCCATCTCATCAAATTCTAACCATCTATACCCAATCAAACGGAGAATTGAGAACTCTTACGGGCAACCATTGCATTTCTATAAGGAATTCCCAACCTATATGCTCTCAGCCAAATAGACCATTAATATCTCTATCTTCTTTAAACCAATCTCTATCAACATAACAAATAAGCTTAGACTAATGTGAAAAATGAGGTAAACCTTCTAGGCCTTGAGGGTCCACATTTTTATCATCTTAGACCAAACTTTCGAAATGAATGATGAGATCTTTAGAGACTTATATCATCTTCCCTGAATGGTGGTCCAAGGAAGCTCCCTCGTACTTCACACGGTCAGAGTTGGTTTTGGGGTTGGACATAAAGCTTTTGTAGTAATCTTTACTCATGTGTGGTCACATGACTTGCATTTTATGTTGTCCTCGTTTGGGACCATAGACTTGCATGTTCTCTGACGTAACGCAGATGTTTATCACTGTTTATGGAAATGAATGTACTATGGTTTGTAAACTTGGAATGAATCAAGTCGTTTTATACATCCCCATGTGCACCAAGTTTTTGGTCATTGTTAATGCTTATTTTCTACCATTGTTTGGTTCAGAATCCTAAATGTGAACAAGAATTAATGCTGTCAGTGGGGTATATGATTCAATTGACTACCCAAAGTCTTTGATTGGATAAATATCCGATACTGAACTTATTTTTAGATCCAGGAGACACTTGAATTTTGATTTCAAAATTTCAGATCCAAACATGTTTGACTACTTTGTTATTGACCTACTGGTGGCTATCAAATAATAACTTGTTTTTCTTAGAAAATGAATAATATGCAATTACCCTTATAAATCAAATGCTAGGAAAATTAGATAATGACTATATTGGATATATATTATGCTTTCTTAGGATCTGTTTTACTAAGGTGTGTAATCATTTTCTATGAAAGTGAACACCATTTGATGGGTATTTGTAGATCTTCGCCTTTAATTCTTCGATTTAACCCAAATGATTAGAAACTCTAATTAGAATCTCTAAGAACTCAATATCTAGAAAACAAATTGGCTCGAAGGATCTGAGTGTTTTAGGTCAAAATTCAGATTCATGCGTGTTTCAAACTGAGGATCCAAATACAGAAGCAAATATGGTTGTGTATTGATTATTGAAAAGAGAGATGTTATAAAGGTCTGTAGCTTGGATCATAAGGTCATTTTGAATGTTTACAGAGCTTAAATCATCAAGGGATGTCGATCTTACACTCAAATACCAAGTCTTAGTTCTCATCCATTTTGTAGTTGATGTTGGATCCAAATCCAACACACCATGTCCTTCTTGGATCTAGATCCGGAGACAGATCCATATGGAACTTACACATGGTTTCGTTCTCGACCGATCCATTTACATCCCTAAATAAAACTTCATTATTGTCACCTTCTATATTTTATTTTTATTGTTTTATTTCATCAAAAAACTCAAAATGAAAAAGATTTGAAATGAAAAGACTTGAAAATTTTCTTGCTTTAACAATTTTGCAAAATGTTAAAAACCAACTAAAAAAATTGAAATACTATTCTAGGATTGATGTATGGATAAATATGTAAAGGCTTTGGGTTTTCCATGTATTCAACACCGTGTTCTTAAATCATGCCACAGACCGTCGTCAATATATAGGAGATTGATTGACAATGATAAGATGTGTACATCCAAAAAAAGAAGAAGATATCATTAGCGATGGGAAAACAGGAAAAAGGAAGGCAGATGGGAAAACAGGAACCATTGGAGAAGAATCTGAACTTTGGTTCTTAGCCCTGCCCCTGGATCCTAGCCATTGAAATAGACTCTGAAGCTAAACACCATCAATAATCGCCTAGGATGGGATTGCAGGCAATGTCCAGTAAATTTGATTTTCTATAAAAAGTGAATAATATTTTCAATGGAACATAGAAAGCTGTTTTTTTTTTTTTTTTTTTTTTCAATTTGGCATATTCAATGTTCAATGCAAATGAATGAAAGCATGTGGGGCCATAGGCATATGGTCTAGCACACCTCACACCAAACTGCTGTTGGGAGTCCCACTTGTTCATGTTTGTTGTTGGTTTGGTTTTTAAGAGCTCAGGTTCTAAGTTTCTAGACAAAGGGCCGGCCATGTGTAAAAAAATGCATGGAAGATGTATGCAATTTTACAAAGACAAAGTGGGTTTTCAAAGAACAAAATTGGGGTCGAGTTTCCCTAGTTCTCAAGACTTTCGTCAATTACACATTTAGATAGCAGTTTTCTTGTAGTTAATTGACTCCATAATCTAGATGTGGACCAATGATCGTGAAATTCACAGCAAATTTCTAACGTGGGATTATACCAATCTAATCCACTGAATCCCAACACAACAATAAAGCCTCGCCTTGGATACAACTTGGTAAAAAAAAAAAAAACCATTGAGGAAAGTGAACAAATGAGGGGTTAAAACTGTGGTAGTCATGTAATAGGATGACCTTTTCTTCAAACAATTTAAATTTTTAACAGGCAGGCTCCATTTCGTCAAAGTTCAGAGCTAAGAGGATGCAGACTCATGTAGCCACCTCATTGCCTCATCAATATATATTATAACTACAAACTGAAGTCTTTTGAGAATTGAAAGTAAAATAAGTTCATGTCACTACCATCTTACCTTTGATTATAAAATAAAAAAACCCTTTAACCATTCCTTTTGACACTTCAGGTAGGGAAAATCTCTTTGGGCTTTTCCTCTAGAAATACCCAGTACAGAATTTACAATAAAGGCCAACGGGTCCATAGGCTGCTAAAATATTCCCAGGTCAACTTACTCATACAAAAAGTCTTCGTAGGAACCTGCCTCGTAATGAAGGATGAGTACCAAACCATAGTTCTCCTCCCATGGGACTGCTGACTACCTTTTGTTCTAAGCCATTCATTTGACTTCCAACATGGTGGTTGGGTTTGCCAGCAACTCCAGACCCATACATGCCCACCGACTCAGGGTAAATCATCCTGTGCTATTGAGCCCATTTTTCATTATGGCTCAATAGGAACATTTACATCACCTATGCTGATGATATTTACTATTGGATTAAATCATGGAAATTGTGTAGAAATTAATAAAGTATCGTGTTGTGATTCAATCTAACAGTGAATATCACATCTATAGAACTGATGATTAAACCCATCACTTGGATTGCAAATACGGTTTTGTGTTGACTCTTCTTACTTTTAGGTTGAGATTGGGTTGACTGTAGACATTTCTAATCTAATGATTAAATAGGATGGCTATGGTTGAGTTCATTGATGCTATTCAATTTGTGAACCCAACACGTGACTAATTGGATGATAATCCATTAAACGAAGCTGAACCCCTACTTATTAATAAGTGGTGGTTAACCTTAACTTCCTGGTTGGATTTCGTTTGAACAATATATTAGTTGGTTTTAGGTTTTAGCCCTTACATGTTACTTAAGCTCAACCAAACCCGATCCCACACATTGCTACTCCTACTAGAGAAACTCATTGTTTTCCACTTCCAATTCATAGACCCCTTGTAAACAGATTTGACCCAAGTGCATGTAACAATGAGAAATATTTAATCAGAACTTCATGAACAAAATCATTTTTTCATGCAAGATACATAAAGTATATCCAACTTGCAATAGTAAGCAATAATTAACAAAAAGGATGAAGTCAAAGCTCTGCTATGAATACATCATTAGATAATGTTGTGTGAATTGAGTATGTGGTATTTATTGAGCTGCCAGATTGTGTGTTCGGTTTTGAGAACTACTTGATCAAATGGACAAAGAAACAGCATGATAGAGTCAAGCCAAACATGTTCTGAGTCCTTTTTTTTTTATCACCACATCCTAAAAAAATAAAAATATTCTCATCACATCAAACGGTTGGATAACTTCCAGACAATAAGGTGATATGAGTGATATTCCTTGACAGGTTTATGGAAGTACTAGAGTCCATAATGTAATTCATTCTAGAGCATGGTTTTAAAACACCATTGTTAAAAGCCATAATAGTAGATACCAATTTCGAATGGTTTGAAACTCTATTTTTACGATGGTTATATTACAGTTTGTTGTCTTATTTACTTCTGAAACACTTTAAAACCAATTTCAAATGAAGATTCACAATACTTTTAAAATTCTTCAAATAATTTTTTTAATTCCTTTCAAATAAAAAAGTAAAAAACAATTCAAAATACGAGTCCATCCAATATATCGGCTGATATAATGTCTGAAACCATGTCTTAAAACCATGTTCAAGTGTGAATATAATCTATATATGAATGACATTGAATATCATCCATATACTTAGTGATATGCTTATCACTTCCCACTTGAGGAGAACAAGTACAACAATTTGCGACCTTTAGTTATTGTTCCATTATATAGATTTGACTTGACCATGTCCTATTTACGATGAAGGTCCTCTTATTGCGCTCGTCTACATCAATGTCTTGGCCTTTGTTACAACTCAACACATATCGAGGCCTATTTTAACCTTAGCTAGGCATATGGATACAAATGATCTCATGCTCACATTTAAATTCTGTTGACTGTAGCCAAAATCTCATCCTACTTTATTGTGGCTGGCCTTTTGCATTATCTAACTTGCTCTTGAATTTTACGATTCTCTACTATGGGTGGTGGACAAAGTTCCATCCTAATCATTATTTTAATTATATCAAAATTTTTTTTTTTTTTGACAAAAAATCAATTCAACGATATATATATATATATATCACTTTGATTTATCTTATCAGGTGAAGCCCTAGATTAGTTGCAACCAAATCACTCAACATAAACAACCATTAAATTCGGGGGCTGGGGAAAGGGGGTTACATAGGTGGTTTTTGTGGAAATATAAAACAGAAGAGGGGGTTAATCTGCAAAACAAGAGAAAAAGACCAAATGGCGGGCGGACCACTTCTTCCCGTTCACACGCCGTTCAATTCCGTCCGTCAAACGAAGTAATCAACGGAAAAAACCAGGCCCTCACAAATCAAACTCCTCGTCTTGGACCCCTCCTGCCATCCGCTAAAATAAGCCGTGCGCGCATTTCACCTCCCCCGACCTTCACTTACGCCTTCTCTCTTCTTCTCTTTCTCTATCTCTCTCTTCATCCAAGCTGTTCTAATTCCTAAATCTGCTGCTTTTGTATCTCTTGAAGATCTCAACTTCTAGGGTTTTTCTTTTTAAGCTTTGTCTGATAATTGTGATTTGCGCAATGGGAGCGATTTGTTCCAAGGGTTTGAAGGAGGAGCAGAAGAATTTGGGGATTCGGACTAAGGATCAGAGAAACTCCTCTGCTAAGCTCAAGACCATGAACAGCATCGGTAAGCAGGTGGAGGGTATGGATTTCGCGCCTGTTTACGAGGAAGTTCGGGAGAAATATGATTCTGGTGAGCTTAAGATGTCGAAATCGGGTGAATTGAAGGCGCCGACGCATGCCCGGACTGGAGCTGGCAGGGTAAGTTTCTAGTGATATCAGTCAGTAGCTCTGTTTCTTTTGTTAGATTGTATTGCTGATGAATTGTATATGATGTGTTTGATAAAAAAGTATGCTTTTTTTTTTCTTTCTTTTGGAAAGGTTTTGGCTTTTTTTGTAAAGAGAAGTGATTTTGAATGAATTGGCAACTTTATGATGATGTAAAAGGTGATTCTTTAAAGTTTGGAATCTATATTTTGGAATACTGGGTTGGATTTAGATTTAAAATCTTGGTTCTTCTGTTTGGTTTACGTATTGATTTGGTGCACTAGAAAAGATCACGTGAAAAGAGGTGCTTGTTATCTTCTTATTTTCTACCACACCCCACCTTTCCACTATAAGATTTTAAAAGGATCTCTCTTTAAGAAAAAAATTCTCCAAATTTGCTAGCTGCTCAGTTGTTTTACAGAATAGTCTGCACATGCGTATTGCAAAAGTGGGGTGATTTTATTTTACTTTTTTTGTTAGGATAAAGAGCCTTAGCTATGAATAGACTACTAAGAAAAATTTACTGTGATAGGGAAACGGGTTTGGAGAGCTTTTTTTTCAGAAAATAATGGCTGGTCACAGAACCTCATTAACTTTTTCCTTAACCATTTATTTACTTTTCCCCAAAAGTCCACCAATCCATTGGTTAAGATGTCTGCCTACACTTGGTGCAGTGGCTAAGGAGATCAAATCCTCCCATTAGAAGGGTGGGAGCGTTAGTTTCAATAGTTTTTTAGGATAGGTCAAGTGGGTGTGATTTCTATAAAGATGTAATATAGGACCTTCTGGGCGATTAGCTTGGATATAGTAAATGCTTGCAAAGTGATCAAAACTTAGTCATTGGTGTAGAATGTAACAATAATATGGAATACCTTCTGAAAACACTTGCATGTAAGACCATAATCTTTTTTTTTTTTTTTTTGAAAATGTAAGACCATAGTCTCGCCCATTAAAAAAGAAGAGAAAAATGATATATAAAGAGAAACATTGTAGCGTGAGATGCAAAAGTTGTTTAAATTGGTTCGATCCATTTTTTGATTTGCCAATTGTTTTTGTTGAACCCCATGTTGTTTATAGCGGGTACAACTTAAATCCCTTCTTGATGGCCCCACTAGAGGGTCCTTTTTGATGGTTTTATTCCATTCATTTGAACGATGAACTCTCCTTTGATGGTCCCTTCTCCCAGTAGCACAAGGTGAAGATGGGAATGGGCCCTCCTATACCACATTTTTTGATAACTTGTGGTATTATCCCGCTTCGGCTTATTCCTCCACCTTGTGTCATGCCTCTGCATCTGCTAGTCCCAAGCCTAAAAGTGAGGAGGTTTGCAAAAACTGTCTCTTACATTTTGTCTTCCGTATCAAATAGTATGATGTATAACCTATGGCTTCTAGCATCATCCATTCCTTTTATTTTTGTATGGCAGTATGTGCCCCGGCCTGAAAAATGACAGGCCTTCTGTGGTTACTTCTGATCTTGGTAGAGAAATGCAGTATCTTTATCAACTTAGCTCAGACCTTTGCTTTCATTTTTGATTGAATCTTCTTACTTGCCATTGGATAATCTGGTAAAACATTGATCCTTCCTGGGAATGATTATTTTGAGATGTCTCCATCTCGAAATTATTCTAGTTATCTGATTTTCTGTACATACATGCTGTAGTTTGAGTGCTGTTGCTTTGCCGAGAAGTGTACTTATGTAATGTGTTCTTCTTCCTTCTCTTTTGAATTTATTTGTGTTAATTGTAACTGTAATTACTTTTTACAGGTTCCAGAAATTGGCTCATTTTTGGGAAGGGCTGGCATTGTTGGTCTAGAGCGAGCCGTAGATGTCTTAGATACTCTTGGTAGTAGCATGTCAAGTTTGAATCCCAGCAGCGGATTTGCTTCTGGGATGTCGACACGTGGAAATAAAATATGTATCCTGGCATTTGAAGTGGCCAATACAATTGCCAAAGGTGCAAATCTGATGCAGTCTCTTTCGGAGGAGAACATCAAGATCTTGAAGGGAGAGATTCTACATTCAGAGGGAGTACAGCTCCTAGTGTCTACAGACATGAAGGAGCTTCTCAGCATCGCTGCTTCTGACAAAAGGTGGATACATAACTTCTTGATCAGAGCTTTGGATTCTGCTGTACACTTCAAGCCCTAAGTAGTTCATTGCTGATGTTGACAGAAAGTGGCTCCAATGCTATTTTGCAGGGAGGAATTGGACACTTTTTCCAGAGAAGTAGTTAGGTTTGGAGACCGTTGTAAAGATCCTCAATGGCACAACTTGGATCGCTATTTTCAAAAGTAAGGTAGAAAGTTAATGGTAAACTTCGTGAGTTGAGTTCAGTCTTATCATGGATAGTTCTCAAATGCTAAGTCCTAGCATTTACTAACAACATAGGTCCATGTATTTAAAGTACTTATTTGACAGATTGGATTCAGATCATATGGCCCAGAAACTGCTACAAGAAGAGGCAGAAACAGCAATGCAAGAACTGACAAATTTGGCTCAGCAAACTTCTGTATGTATAGTTTTCATGAATACTGCTCTTTCTTTTCACTTTTGGTCACAGGTTTCTTAATGGCTATAGTTGACTGGTTTTAAGTTTGGTATATTTATTTCCTTCTTTTATTAACCAATTAGTTTCTTAAGCTGATGAAAAACCAGTAGCTTTTGTGTTGTTGAGTAGTTGGAGGGTAATGGAAGTATTTTCATTTATCACAAATTGGGAATGTGAGCATCCTATGTGCGAAAATATGGTTAAGGCATGCCAAAATCCCATTCAAAGTTCAGATTGGGAGAGTGGAAGTTGAACTTAAAGTACAGATTGAAGTTACTCACCAAGGAGTCTTAAATTCAAAATAATCACTATATAAAGAGCAATTAAAAAACAACTAAGGAAATAAAATATAAAAAAAATGTGGAGTTCAATGTCTTGACACCATGTGATGAAGGGAAAGTTAGAAGCTTGCTAACGGGTTGCTAATTAGAAATAAATATACAGACCAAATTTACTTACCAAGGTGCCACAAAGGCAAAAACCAGTGCAAAGTTTAGAAGACTAGAGAGAAATTGAGCAATAACTATTAAAAAAAGAAAAAGAAAAAGATAAGGCATGGAGCTTAATGTCCCAATACCACATCATGAAGGATAGTTTTCTTTGGAAGCTGGCCAATATCAAGGAAATGGTAAGAGTGCACTTAGGATGACGGTGTTCCCAGTTTGGTTTTTACTCGTGTTATTATGGAGGCAAATGAAGGTGCACGCACCAAGGAAGCTGACCATTGCAGTAACCACCAGAAACCTAACTCCAAAGGAGTTTCAAATAAGCAAGGGACATAGCACTCAGCCAGCTCGACACATTGACTTGGTTTTGTACAACATTTTACTCATAATCTTCTAAAAGAAATAAAGAAAAAATAAAAAGAATAATAAATAATAAAAGATCCCTTTGCAGTAGCTTCTTTGTCTCCCTTCAATGTGAACCAAGTTCATTTACTTTTGGATATGGCACTGGAGGCTTAAAAGGTGTAGATCGAACACTTCAATCTTCATGTGTTAGAAGCTTAACAATTTATCAAATTAACCCCTTTTCAATCCTGTGGTTTCTTGTCTATGATATTTAAGATTCCTAGCCCATTTGATAATTTTACTTGTCAAGTAAAGTTAAGCATCAAGTCAAAAGCACTTTAATTCAAAACTCCCCCCTCTTTTTTCAAAAAAAGTCAAAAAGCAACCACCTTTATTCACTAAAAGACAAAAAAACTCCATTTCCCCATACAAAAAGTCAAAAAATATTCCATCCCAAACAACTAAAAACAAAATACCATCATGACCCACTTATAGTTTATTCCCTCTTTTTATTTCACTTCACTCCACTTTATTTTAAAAGTAAAATGCCAAACGGCAAAAGGGTGAAAATAAATGAGAAAAAATATGAAGGAACTTGCTCAAGGGAACCATTTAAAGTTCCATTAAATCAGATAGGTGTACATTCCTGAAGTCAAGGGGAGGTAGGTGAATAAGAGGATGAGGATTTTGCGAACAATTTAGAGTCTTTGTGAATGTGTGTGTGTGTTCCAAGTTTTTTATTTTAATTTAATGAATCCACATTTAAAAGAAAAACTAGGGAAAAATAATGGTTCTTTTGCCCTTTCAAACTTATCCACTGAAGTCTTCTGTCATCTCTGTTCAATATGTTTGGACATACTTTGCATTTTCCCATATGGTTTCTTAAAAGGTCTTCTATCAAATTGGTTAAGGGAAGTCTCCATTAAATCTTTTTAACTGATTGTCTACCCTTCACCCTATGAATATGAATTTTGGGTTATGAGAAATTTTACCCTTGACCCTTTACTATAGGAGCTCATTTCCTTTGAAACCATATTTGGAAAAGCCAAATGTCTCCCTTACTGCTGAAGTTGTATATCTAGCAAAAACTGAGTTTCTGAAAAGAGGGTACCAATTGGTTACCTTTGGTATATTATGTGTAATTTTTCCTTATCTTATATGCCTTATCTTTTAATGAAGTGAAATAGATAGTGTAAAATAAAAAAAACAGAGCATAGTTGATTGTAATGAGAAAGGTAACTTTCTTTCGTCACTGCTATTGGTTAAGCTACTCATGTAAGGAGGTCTGACCATGTTAATGTCCAGTGTCTGGTTGTATTTACCCTCAAATTGCTAGTGGTTTGGTTTTATTGATGAAACTTTTCTGCAATGCGATGTATGCAGCTTGAGAAACAAGACCGCGTTATTTGGGATTAATCGTCCCACGGTATCTGCCTTAAATCTCAAGTGCTGTAAGCTGTTCTTATCTCACTAACATTTAGGGGGAACAGCCAAAAGTAGGGTTATTTAAAATTCCCTTAATAGTAATGATGGTAATTACTATAATTGATTGATCATTGGTATTACCTAGTACGCTGTTGATACTTATAACTCCAATCCACTTTGAGTTGTCTAATTACTTGTATTAAGATACTCCTGTAGACTACCATACTTGAGGGCCACTCAATTCAAGACACCTCTTGTACACTAATTATACTTATCTATTAGGATCAATTAGTTAGCAATTACCCCAATTTAGGGGATTCTTAGGGCTGTAAATGATTCTCAGTGATCATATGATGGATATAAATAGGGAAGCGGTCACAACTTTCTTGTTGGAGGGACACCCAAATTCATTTCAATTTTCTATTCTTATAATCTTTTGTGATTAATCTATTACCTTGTTGGTCTGCATCAAATAATTTATTCAAGTGTATATGGTGAATGTAGTAGTTACTATCAGATTCTATTTGGTGCATTGCATGTTGAATGATAATAGCCAATGCTTGTACTAAATTAGTGTTGATTTTACCATCTTCAGAACCTTCCATTTAACAATTTTTCTTCATGGAGAAAACATAATCATTCTACTTGCACAGGAGTTGTACCATGAGTTACACACATTGGACAGATTTGAGCAAGACTACCAGCGTAAACATCAAGAAGAAGTGGCTTTACATGCTGGTCGAAGAGGTGAAATACTTGCATCTTCACTGACTACATTTTTATTGAATATGCTACAACCTTTTTGCTCATCTCTTTGCAATTAATGATTTCTTCAGTCATTTGTTAATTTTCTTCCATGGTTGCATGGTGAATCAATGATCTAAACGATGCCACGCAAATGGCTTAATGAATATTGAAAATTCTTTCCAGGATTTTTGTTATTGTTAGGTTTTTGTTGATGAAGAATTGTTGACAGCTTTTGAAGAAATATCGGTTCTGTAAGATTGGATTTTCTGAGTTGTCCACTGAGTCTGATTATGGGCATGCTTTTAGTTCCCAACTGATTGAAGTTTTGGGTTCAGGCATGCAGCTCCTTACAATGTAGAAAGCGGGGAATTTAATTTTTCTTTAATTTGAATTGTGTAGCACATCAAGCAATTTTTACAGAAGTTTACTGATTCAATGGTGCATATAGGTCATATGAGTGTCAAATTGGAGTGAATACCAATTCATGATGAATATTGAGTGTGATGGGGATGGATTGATCATAGGTGGCCCTTAGAAGGAGTTGTAGATACAATTAGATGCAAGCTGTTTTCCTTTGAAAAATTCTCCCTATTGTCATTGTGATCATCATCATTGAAGCCTCGTCTCATCCCTATGGAATCGGCTTAACTCCATTCAAATCCATGTTCTCAGTAACTCCACGATCTATCATGTATATCTCACTAATCTAGTCAAGGTCTTTCTTTTTTCTTTTTTTTTAAATGGTGACTACATATTACTCAAAAAAGCTATATAGTATAAGAGAACTATACTGATCACAAAGAGCCCCCAACAAAAACATAGGGGAAAGCATCTAAATAAAAAAAGAGCCGGGGCTATAATTTGAATTTGTGATATGTTTTTCACTTTCATGTTCTAATTACTTAAATTGTCTTCATCCATGCAACTTGAGTACTAGCATGTTGGGAATTTTTTTTGCATATCTCCTTTTCTTTTTTTTGGTATAAAACTTATTTGTGTTATTGTCTGCTGATAGTAGAAGCGCCATATCATGATTAACAATCATTACCATTTATTTTTTAGGAGAAAGTCTCATGATTTTACACAGTGAATTGAAGCACCAGAAAAAGCTTGTAAGGAGCTTGAGAAAGAAATCTCTGTGGGCTAAAAATTTGGAAGAGGTATTTGAATACAAACTATTTGCTATTATTATGCAATTATGCATCTTTAGAACAGTTTCCAAAGAAGCTTTTGGAAAAATGTTTTCTCAATCATGCTCGTCATTTTTCGTATGTGGGACCATTTCTGTTCATGGTCAGCCTGCTCTTGTTAAATATTCAGTCAATTTGCAGTCCATGCATAAGAGAACAATGATTAGCATGTGTGTCCATGGGGTGGGGGTGTGGATGGGGCTCACCATTTTCAGATAGGACCATAAAGGGGCTCACCATATCTCAAACCCAAATGATCTAAGATAGTGGAGATATGACCGCCCCAAGATCAGTGACCAAAAGATTTGAAGAACCAAATCCAGCAGTGAGTAAAGTACCGAAGAGTGTCAAACTGGGTATGGTGTCAATTCATGGGGTGCAAAACGGGATGAATGGTGGGCCCTACACGGGTCCATATAGTGTTGCCTAGGTGAATATGTGTACTTGTAGATATATGAATGTATTCTTGTCAATAATATAGATGTATTTCTATCAAGAACAAAAAAAACAACAATTTACGATATGCAAAAGCGTGTACATTTTATATATGGTGTTAACTTTCACTATATTGATTAACGTGAATTCTGAAAAATATTATACATGGAATTTGTTGCGCAGGTTGTAGAGAAGCTTGTTGACATTGTTACCTTCCTACATCTGGAGATTATAAAGGCCTTTGGTAATAAGGGTAAGGGATTAATCTTTCCAGTGGAGAATGTCAAGACACTTGAAAACTCCTCTAAGTTCTTTTTTCTCTAAATATGCTTCATTGTATGCTTATTTACCATAAAAGGTGAACTTATCATTATGCATTTGGATTAGTTATTCTATTAAATACATCCTTGTTTTTATCATTTGCTTGCAATTATTTTATTATTTCATAATTGTATACAGAGCTGTAAATTTTTGTGAACTTTCCTAACTACTGATGTTGACACACAAATTAAGCTTGAAAGTTATTTTGAAAATGCCAGGTAAGGATCAAGTCCAACCAGTTGCCTGCCTATGGTATATGGAAATAACAATTGATATAGACTCTGTCTGGTCTATAGTACCTTCACAAACCCCCATCTATGGGTTAGGCGTGGGGCAAATGATTCTAATCTTTGACATCGCCGCCTCAGGATTTATTGGTTCTACAAGTCCATTGACTTCAATAATTCCATCCAATGGTGGATAATGGTTGAATCTGTGTTGGTTGAATCTGTGTCAAATATGGGTACTAGTGGGGGCAGGTGTTTGAGAGGTTGGATTGATCACATGTGGGTCCATTTTACAAAATAATAATGGTGCACAAAACTTTTGGGGACCCAGTCACCCAGCCCAGCCCAACATATTCAATGCAAATGGGTCTCAATAACGGACTGGTCCTGGGCCTGACTTTAAGGCCCATGGATGGATCCAGGTATGAATATTAGGCCAGATAACTGATGGGCTGAGTTGACTAACTGTCGTCCCACCTGATCCAGCCCATGTCCAACCCCAATATAAACTACTTAATACTATCTGGGTGTACATTACTGTTTTGACACATTGTACTCTTTTCTACCATGCTTTTAAGTATATTACTATGTATACACATTTTAGGAATACACTGCAAGATATGGTGTAGATTGTGGTGCATTTCCCCTAGTTCATAGGTGCACACCCAGAGCAATCTCTGGTCAACTAAAACTTTATTCTGGTGTCATTTCTCTGCAGGTGATAAAGTATCTGACAAGGGGTTGTTTAACAATCCTCAAAGACTTGGTGTTTCTGGACTTGCGTTGCATTATGCCAACATCATCAGTCAGATTGATAACATTGTTAGTAAAAAAATTGTTCTTTCTTTTAGTATGTTTTTGATGGTCAACAATTGATACTTCATATGAACTGCTGATTAGAAGTTCTGAATTTACGAAAACAATGGTAGTCTTGATGATGATGAGATTTGAGTGTTCTCTATAATCGAATGACATATTCTATTCCTATATCTATAGCTTTGGGAAGCTGCCTGGTTTACATCTCTTTAGTTGGGTGGTGAATATGCTTCGCAGATGGCAGCTATTGTTTTTGCTGCCACCTGCTTATAGTAATTCTACCTGGTCTGTGTCAAAAAAAATTCTTCCCTTTAGACTGCATTAGTAAAAATTTCATATTGGTGTTGCACATTTTTAATCAGGTTTCTGCTTGATTGAATAGATGTTGGCAGGATACATGTGCAAAAGTATTGTAAAACAAGTTATCAAACATATTTCTAACTGTGTTAAGACATTATCAGAGAATATATTTTTTCTAGATTGATTGTCCGTGCATATTGGATGGGGGATTTGTAAGTTTCTGGTTTTCCTTGCACTGTTTCTTTCTAATTGCCAAATAAAGATGTTATACTGTCTTTTTAGATGGTGACCCTTCGTTGGCGTGATGTTCTGTAGACTTTGCTGGCATTTAGAATAGCAAGATTGAAAGCATTTGAAGATCCCTTCAGGGTTGTTCATGGGCTGGTTGGGTTGGGCTGAGGCATCTCCAGGCCTGGCCCAACTTTAGAAAAACAGGCCCTTATCTGGGCCAGGCCCGACACAGGCCATTAGTGCCTGGCCCAAGCCCAGCCCACGTTGAACATGTCAATCCCAACCCCACCCATTGAGTCAATCAGGCTGAGCTTTCTATCACTTGTTTGGGCAAATCAATAACTAAACTGCAAGCACTACTTATTCAGGCCAGTCTAGGACGGGCTTTGGGCTTTTATCACTTAATCCAAGATCAGCCCAAATACTAAATGGCCCCATATCTTGGATCCATGCCCGGACCGAGTACTAAAACCCAACGCCTGAACCCAGGCCCAAGCGGACTGGGCAGTGGGCACAGATTGGGCTCAAGCTGGCCCGGTCCATGAGCACCTTCTAGATCCCTTTCAGATAATACTAACTTTTTTATGATGGTCTTGTGGTTTTACATGCTCTATGTTTGTTCTTGTTCAGCTTCCAACTGTGCTATGGGCTCTATGAGTTTTTATGGCTGCATCATTTGTGCCACTTCTCACTTTTCATGGATATCTCATTTCAGTATTTATTTTTTCTTTTTTAGTAAAATTGTTGTTGCTAACAACAATAATAATGCCACAAGACATCATCATCATCATCAAAGTGTTGTCCCAGCTATGTTGAGGGCAGCTACATGAATTCTGTTTCTCCATTCCGATCTATCCTGAGCCAAATCTTCGGTTAGGTTGCCCTTCTTCTGGTCTATTGTCACTACTTCCGTCCATGTCTTGTTTGGCCTACCCTTTTCCCTTGATGGGCCATCAACTTGCGTAGAAAAACATTTCCTCATTGGCACCGTTGGTGTTGGACATGTCCAAATCATCTCAAACGGTTTTCTCTTATTTTTATTATCTATTGATGCTCCCTAAATGCTCTTGAAACTTGAAAGCACTCATTTTTTTTCTTATTTTAGCAGTTAACTGAAACTCATAAGGAATATAAACTGGCAATAATGTTGTCTCTAATACCCATTTAATGTAGCCTGCGATGAATACAATGAAAATCATAGAGGAAGAAATAAGATTCTGACCAAAATCAGACTTAATCTAGGTTAAAGTCCAAATCAACAGCAGTGAACGGTCAAAAGGGAAAATAAGAAGCAACTGTCGCGAACAACCCAAAGAAGGCTGAATCGAGCCTGAACAAAGCAAAGAAGGCTGAAGTCAGTCTTGGGCTGGTTGCTCACAACCAAGCTAGGAAAGACTCCAAATGTCCAAACCCTTCAATAGATGGTAACAACAGTAGAAGATTCAATATCTAGGGCTGGTTAACCCTATTATGAATTTATGATGCTTTTATATGATAGTTCTTAGAATACAGCATTGGAACTAATCTAGATTTCGCATCAAGCAATAAGCTAAGGTTAGATGTTTAGTCCTAACCTCTCATAGTCAGTTAAAAGTAGAAGAATTAACTGTCCCTATTAGTTTCATTTATTTAAGCCATTTTTAGAATCAACAAAGAAAAGGAAAAAAAGTTTTGGAAGTAGATGATGATCTATCCCTGACAGGGTTTGAAAACTCGCCCTCATCCGGGTCTACCTGGTTGGCTCAACTCGTACTCGGCCATGAGGACCCAACTCAGTCGAGTCTTCATCCTCTTCTTCTTCCACAACAATATCCATGAAAACCCCCAACCCACACCCAACTCGGCTGTTATTCTTCTACTTCCAAGTTTCTTTCAAAACCCCAAATCCCACCCATCAAAACCCCCACAACCACACCCACCAAAACCCCCAATGCACACCAATCAAAAGTCCAAAACCCTAATCCCCTCCTTAAATCCACCCGAACTCAAAACCCTACATCCTAATATTACCCACAACCTATTCTTGCAATTAACCATTCCTCCTTGAACCCATTCTTGCAGCTCACACATATCTCCTTCAGCCCAACCCTCCAACCATTCCACAACTAAAAGAGCCTGCATGGGGGAATTGGACTAGTCAAAAGGTCAAAGAACCTAAAGAAGTCATACCGGACCTGATGGGCCAGCACATTACCATAACATGCAGTGGACCCGAATCAGTAAGACCAACCAATTGTGTCCAAGCCTAGTGGGCTGCCCACGGCCTGCGTCCAACCCTCTTTCTCTTTCTAATTTATTTTTTTTAACTTCTTCACCTTCCTATTTTTCTCCTTCAATTATCATATCCTTTCTAAATTCCTACCTTCTTAATTCTTTCTTTCCATTCTCCATTCATTCTAAATTTCACAATTCCTAGTTTCCTTTCTTTCTAAAAATCTCTGCTTTCTAAATTCCCCAATTCCTATTTTCCCTCCTTTTAAAATTTCTTTCTTGTAGGGATTCCATCCAACTCACTCTCTCAGAGAAATAGTTTCCTTCTCCATAACCATTTATTTATTTATTTATTTTCTTGTGGGGAGATTCCTTTCCAATTAATATTTCCCTTTTATGCACTTACAATTTTATTTATGGCTAGGGTTAGAGATTTGATGAATTGTTGGCTTGCATTAAAAGTCTAGCATTATATATGCCTATACAAGGATTGAAGATGGTCGCTTTTGTAATTGAATCATTAATGCATAATAGAATTGGACTTTCCTGCTGAGGTTGATTACTAGTCAAATTTACTTCTTCGAGTTGAGTCTTTTTAATCCCTGCTAAGGTTGATTACAAGTAGTTTCAGGTTGATTTTCCTTAGTTGATGTGGAGATTGTTTAAAAAACATGAGCTATGGAATGGCCTCTTCAGTGTGGGTCCAATGATTTTGGCCTGGCTGGCTCACATGTGGGACCCAGTGCTGCCACGTGTGGTCCACTAGAACCACCATGGACCCAACCAAACATGATAATGGATGGATTTTTCCTTTTTTTCTCAAAAACTTGGGCAAATTATCTCAGCTATTATTGTGGCACAGTCCTTATGCCTGTGGTTGCATCTCTTTTGAAGAAAGATTTTTGAGTTAAATGGAAATTAGAAGAGCAAAGACAAGCGCTGATTTTAGTGGTTCTGAGAGCGTAGAGAAGGATCTGGTGAAACTTGAAAACCACTTAGTACCAGTGTGGTGAGCAAATATGGAACAAAATGGATAATTTATTAAAAACCTTTAAATATGATTAGTATTGGGTGGGCAAAGTGGAGACAAGCATGTGCTAAGATGAATGTGAGTAACAAGAAAAGATGGTAGAAAAAAGTCCATGAGTGGCTTTGTGGAATAGAAATCAGTTAATGTCATCCAAGATGGTTTAGACGTGTGCTTAGAAGACTAAAAATATCCTTACAAGAACTGAAGTGTGGAAGGTGCAAGGTGCTAGAATGGGAGGCCGACAGAGACTTGGAATGGTTGGAACTTTGAAGTGACATGTTTGATTCTGGAGTGATGGTTTAGGGTGTGTTTGGATGTATGGTGAATTGAAGTATGGTGAGGTGAAGCATCAAATCGAGAGAGAATAAAATATAAGGGGTTATTATAGTGTTTTGTTTTTAGTTGTTTGGTATGGAATCTTTTGACTTTTTGTATAGAAAAGTGGAGTTTTTTTGTCTTTTAGTGGAGAAAGGACGTTGCTTTTTTTACTTTTTTTGAAAAATTGGGAGGAAATTTTAAAATTGTGTACTTTTGATATGACCCCTTGTCATTTCTTGTCTTGGATTCACTTTACTTTTAACTTAACTAGTTAATTGCCTAGGCTTCTATGATGATGACGACGACTTGTCTATGTCATGACTTATCAAAATTACTACTCCCACGTGTTTGGATCTCATAAAATTCATTCTAAGTGGTTAATGGCTTTTTACATAATTAAAATAGAAACTAATATCATATCTCAAGTTGATTTGTTGAACATCTATGTGAATGCAGGTGTCTCGACCAAGTTCCGTTCCTCCTAATACAAGGGATGCACTGTATCATGGATTGTCACCTGGTGTTAAGGCAGCTCTACGATCTAATTTGCAAATGTTAGACCCCAAGGAAGAGGTGTGTCTAATCAATAGATAATTCTTTTTCTTTTTCCTTTTTTGAGGTCGTCCTTTACAATTGTGTCCATGTACATGCACCAATACTTAATTTTTTTTCCTTACAATATCAATAGCTTAAATTGATATGCTATTTACATTAAATGCTCTTTCCGATTTGGCCAATCATATTAACATTCAGAATTCTGGTTAAATTCCACTCTAATTCCTTCAGTTGAACACTGTGAAATCAAACATGACATACAAAGACGTTCACAAAGTATCGTTGGTCTTTTGAGAACCATCACACCAAATGAAGCTATTACATAGAGAACCTCACATAGTACAGAAGTATGTATCCATAAGATGAAACAATTTTCTTTCTCCTCAGAGAGTAAATAATATGATTCGTATTATTACATGCATGCCATTTTGAAGTAGTAGTGCATTTAATATTTGCAATTTGCAAAGGGTACGTTTGCTCTTTTGCATGCTACTTTTGTATCCCAGTTTGTTAACAGGGTATACCCTGTTCTAGTGTCTCCTAAACATTGATTTATGTTTATAGATCCCATAATTATGAAGGTACTGCTTTTATTTGAATGTACCATAAATTATTGTATTATTCCATTAGTTCTAAACGAACATGGAACTGAAGAAATGAATCGTCGTCGTCGTCGTCATCATCAATAAAGCCTTGTCCCAACTATGTTGAGGTCGGCTACATGAATTTTGTTTCTCCATTCCATTCTATTCTAAACCAAATAATTAGGTAGGTTGCACCTCTTCTAATCTTTTGTTACTACCTCCATCCACATCTCTTTGGCCTACCCCTTCCCCTTGGTGGGCCATCAACTTGCATAGAAAAACTGTTCCTCTCTGGCGCCATTGTTGGCTTGCATTGGAAATGTCCAAACCATGTCAAATGGGATTCTCTTATTTATCACCTATTGTTGCTACCCCTAAATGCTGCCGAAAATCCTTATTTCCAATTCTACCTTTCCTAGTTTTACCACACATCCACCTCGACATTCTCATCTATGCTACACTCAACCAAAGAAATGAATATCATGGAAAATTGTTTATTTTTGCACTTTAGCAGAATTCTATTCTCTTAACATCCTCAGTCAATCCATGAGGATCATTCACCATTAGATGGATTAGTTTTTTTTTTTACTAAATGGAGTTAATGAGAAGGCAATTTATTTAGGTTGTTTGATTTTATCATCTTAACCATTCCCCTTGTTGTTTGGCTGCAGCTTACTATTGCTGAGATTAAAGATGAGATGGAAAAAACACTTCGGTGGCTTGTTCCTGTAGCTACAAATACAACCAAGTAGGTTTGAGTATACTTTTGGGGCCATTTGTCAGATTAATATTGAATTCCTGGGAGTTCATAGGAAAGGAGTTTTAAAGACGGATGTCAAAGGGATGAGGAGTGAATGGTCTACTGGGGAGATCTAGAGGGGACCATCAATTTCTGACTTTTGAGGATTTGATTTACTTGGGTAAAGAGTTCAAAATCATGTCCTTTCAGAGAGGGATATTTTGATGATCTCATTTACATCTCCTTCCAGTCATTGTCTTCAGAGGGGGGTATTTTAATTGTCCCTTGAACATCTCCTCCTTTAATCCTCGTCTCTTAAGGCCCTTTAATAGAAGCTGATTGTGGACAAAATCCTAGGAGATTCAATAAGTGTTAGGCAAACGAGCCCTTTTAAGTTTTAACAGTCATAACCTCTAGATAACATGATTGCTTGGCCTGTGCTGCTGAAGAGTTCTATGGATCTGTTGTCTATTCAAGTTTCTACTTTTGTGGACTTCCATTTCCTTTTCTGACTATCATTTTTCTTTCTTTATTCTATGGGAATTCAAATCAGATCACATCAAGGCTTTGGATGGGTTGGAGAGTGGGCAAACACTGGGTCAGTGGAGTCCTCCCATATAGTGCTTTTGTTCTTTTATTTTGTGTTTTACCATTGTGTTCATTATATTTTGCATGAAATGCGTATTATTTCCACCATGCATTGTCTGAGAGCACAATTTAAGTGAGGTACTTCTTCACAGAAATGATTTTCACAAGAAGATGGCCACACAGAACAACCTGATCCGCCTCCAAACACTCCATCATGCAGACAAGGAGAAAACAGACAAATACATACTTGAATTGGTGACATGGCTTCACCGTCTAGTCAGCCAAGTAAAATACAGAGATCATGGGCTCAAGTCTATTGTGCCAGTCCGCTCCCCGACCCGGAAGGGCTTCTCATTGTCACTCCTGACATCTAAAGATCCATCACAGGTGCATGATGGTAAAACCAATAGGGTTCAACTCTCTCAAGAAGATGTAGAGATGTTGAAAGAGGTCATGTACAAAAGGTTGGTGCCAGGGATAAGCAAAAGCCAGGAGTTTGGTAGCAGAAAGAAGAAGAGAGGCAGCAGAGATTGGGGGTCGTGCAGGAGTAGTGGAAATTCTCCAACAAGGCAGCTTTTGGCTGCTTCAGACTTGGATTCGGGAAGAACTAATGTATTGGATGTAATGGATGGATTGAGTACACATTAGATCAATACTGCTAGTCTCGTGATGCTGTATTTTCTTAATTTATCATTGTTATTGTTTTTTGTATTGCATATGTATTCAGGGGGAGTGTGTGTAAAGTGAACTGCTATGATTTTTGTACCATATCCTGTGACTTTATTAATGAGGCTATTGAAAATGGTAGAAATTCAGGAACAGAAGTAAACTGGTATTGAGGCTGATGAGTGAACAGGTTAGACTAGAAAAGGTTTATGATGGCATATGTACTATCAGATTTCTTGGATTTATTAGTTGATTGCTTGTCTGCAGCTCGTAGGAGCCATCTAATCAAGATCACATGGTAGCGCTGCAACTTGGGCTAGGTCAAACCCAACGGCTGGCCTGAATAAACGTACAATTGGGTTTGGGCTTGTTTGTGTTTGGGGTTGGCCTGGACTTTTAAAGCTCAAGTTGAGTTCAGGCCTTGGATACCCAAATTTGGCCTTGGCCATGGGGTGCCTAAGTAAAGATGTGCTTGCATGGATATTTGGCTTGGGAGTTGGGATCCCAATTGCCAAGTATATATCTGCATTTTACACCAGGGCGGCCTTTTTGCAAACCACCCCCCCACCCCCCACCCCCCCCCCCCCCCCCAAAAAAAAAAAAAAAAAAATCAAGAGAGAATAAAATATAATGTGTTATGATGGTGTTTTATTTTTAGTTGTTTGGTATAGAATTTTATGGACTTTTGGAGGTTCTTTTTTTTTGAATAAAGAGGTTTTTTTTTTCTTTTTTTGAAAAATTTGAAAGGAATTTTGAAATTATGTACTTTTGATATGACCTTTGTTATTTCTTATCTGAATTCACTTTACTTTAACTTAACTAGTTAATTGTCAAACATGTCCTTAATATATTTATTAGTCTCAGGCTAAAGTAATTAGGGATCTAACTAGGATTTGGTTAGGGTGGCCTTTGGTGTTCGATTATTTCCAAAATAGGGATTAACTTAGAGAGATGCATTAGTGCTCTGCAGGAGATGCATGAGTGCCAGTTTTTTTTTGTAAATTTCAATAAAGCCCCATTTTTGTTCCACATTTTTCGCTTTGGTAGAAGAACCTTTTCCGTCCACACACATCACACTGGCGTTTATACTTCCAGCGAAACGAACAACACGACCGACAGCTCACACTCTCTCTCTCTCTCTCTCTCTCTCAATTCCAGTTTGTTTCGTTCGTCTTCTGGGGGCTGTTTGATTCTTTCAACAACAGTAAGAATCTCTCTCTTTCTCTCACTCTCATTGTAGTGCACATGATGCTTCCTGCACTGTAGCTGTTTGATGAAACTCCTAAAAGTACCCTTCCCTCTACTTTTACGCCTCTTTTCCATTTTTATACAGCAGCCCATCTATGGTCAGTCTATCACTTCATACTCACCTACTCCCATGAAGCAGCTCTATACTCACAATCCGGCACTGATCCAGCTATTTTCCACAAATTGGATTATTCATTTCTGCTTGAAGAGGCCATTAAAACTTTGGCGCTTCAAAAATCAAGGGCTATGATTGTCAAGCCAGACTGGGACATAGATTTTAGAGCAGTTTGAATTTTAGATGTGGGTCCATAGATTTATAGTGTGGACTCAGACAAATTAGGTCGTCTAACTCCAACTCTGAATTAGACGAATGGAAAAGCGAATGAATGAGCCTATCTCATCGAATTTCAAATAAAGTTTAGTCTCACATTATGAATTGTGAGCTCTCATATTAATTGGTTGAACTGCTAACTACATAACCTATGGTCTCAATATATTAGTAGCTATGCATTTATTTTTTTAATTTTAACTTTTTTTTTTTTTATGTTGCCTCTCAAATTGTGCATGTGGTTGTGTTTTCGCCGAGTGCCTGCTAATTGGTGCTTGGGTTAATGTTTAAGGAGATCGAACAAATGTGTCATGACACTTGATCCTAATTCCTCAAAGTTTAATAGGTCTACATTGTTGGATTTTTCTGATTAAATTTAGCAGTAAATGATGTTCAGATCAGTCCCGATTCCCAAATGGTTTTTAGAGTGTTTCGCCTTATCACAAACTGCTTTTGGATAGAATTCTTTCCTTTTCTTTTTTCCTCATATGGTTATAATTCTGCTTCGATTTGGCTCAGGATCGATCAGAATGAAGAAAAAGAATTCATGCAGCGAACCTCAATATAGTTGGAACAAGGTTTTGAAGATGATGATGATGGTGGTGATAATTATGCTTTGTGCATGGACCAACATACCTATCAATAAGCACTCATTATCAGCACCAATTGACTTTTTTTTTTCTTTTTGAGGGAAAACTCAGATAGAAGTATCCCATAAGTGAAGTGTGGCCCTTCTCTAGTGAACTCTCTCAGGTCTAGCCTATCAAGCATCACGTTTGGGCATCATTGTGCACACTTCAGATGGATGGGATAAGGCTAACATAATGATGACGACAACTTGGGCCTCATTGTGTATTATGAACTTGACACAAACCTTAGCAATAAGAAGATAGGATAAATGAAGGACCTAATACCTAGGCACCATCTCCCTGAGTGACTCACATAGCTTTGACAGAAAGGCAAAAAGGGAAGAAAGTAGAAGATTCCCACAAAATTTGTTAGCGTCAATATTAACCTCATTCCTCAAACTCAAATCTTATAAAGGAATTCAAATTCAAATATTTGATGGAAAACAAAGGCCTAATCTCTCCTTAATATTATATTCCTATTTCAACTAACCAAATATAAGGAAATTGATCAATTTCAAATCTTACTTAATTTAAGCATCCAATTAAAAGATTTTAATTTATACATAAAAAAAAAAAAGGAGATTTGCAAGCTTATCAAATCTTAACAGGCCTTGATCCTCTTGGTTGAAACATGGGCCAAACAGGTCCCATCTATATGGACTGCATTGCTCCTCTTCGTTGGGGGAAATCCATCCTTAGTTTTTAAGTGACATCATCTTCCTCTCGAATTGAACACTGAAAGTTTTGTGCACAGATGACAGTTGGATCTTCAACTATTTAGCTAGATCATCCTGTAAATGCTGTTGCAAGGTTAAGTTTGCTGTTTATGCCATTGAAATCGTCAAATCTAATATCATCCTTTTTCTGACTGTTGAAATCAACAGACAAGCGCCTGCTAAACTTTCTTGTAACCATGATTTGACTGTCAAAATGGATGCTAGATTGCCAATGCCAATCAGTAATAATGAAATCAATATCTTCAAGTTCATCAACTATGCCTAAACTGATCTGAATATTGTGATACCCTATTTTTGGTGATTAATATGCTGCCACATGGTTGGCCGCCAATAGTTTGCGGGTCACTGCTTATTTATTATATACATCAGAACTCACATTAGGATTTACTTTTGTAATATCTTTTTCTGCAATAGGATCATCTGGCTCAAGATCAATGATCTGGGCATCAACAGGTGGAGGATGATTAGCCAACACCTTTAAATGTGGCAACAGTTTATTAGCATGATCCTTCACAAATCAAAGCAGTTGTGGATAGGGATAGCAACTTGTTGGGTTGGGGCTGGATCCATAGCTAGACCCAAATAACAGATTTCAAAGGTACCAGGTCCATATTCGGCTCCAATCTGATCTCGATCCTAGGATCCATGCCCAAACCAATGAAAACATTGGGAGCCCAATTTGGGCTCAGAGGGAGAGATAGCATATGACTGTATGAAGTGTGTGAATATGCATATCCATCTTAAGTCTGGACCACCCGGATATCTTCGAGTCCAATTCAGTAAATCCCACTGCAGCCCCAAAAGTTAAATACTTAAATGGGCCCAAAATAAGTACTAGCCTTAATTTCGTGGGTCAGGCTCTGGGTTGAGTTTGGGTCGATGGGTGCCTATTACCACTCCTAGCAGATCCTATTGCCTCTCTTAATCGCAGATCTCTTTCAATGTCGTTTGCTTTGTAGCATAATTCTCTTTTTCACCAATGAAACGGTTAGATCTGTTAATGATCCAACCGATGACTTGATGAACAGATTCTTCTGATCGTCACATGCTTAGAGCAGATCTTTTGTCCAACTTGGCAGTTTGTGAATAGTACTAGGAAGTGTAGTTCCATTTATAATCCTTGTGGTCAGAGCCGTCTCTGCTTCAGCAGGAGTTATAGGCTTATAGCTGCAACTAATTTTGATAGAATTGCAATGATGTTGTCATCTAGCTCTTAGATATCCTTGATCCCCATTATGTGGCTGTCTGGCCCGTGGATTGCTTAACACGATATACAATCTGTCTTGTAGTTGATTCTTGTTTTTTGGCCTTTTCTGGTTAGTTAAACGACACTTACCTACTAGAAAGGATTCAAGGGAAATTCTTTTACAGAGCTATTTTAATTTGATTCATTGTTGGTTATCAACGGGAATTCTCTCTCTCTCTCTCTCTCTCTCTCTCTCTCTCTCTCTCTCTCTCTCTCTCTCTCTCACACACACACACACACACAAACGCGCGCGCACCACACCCCCACCCAGTGCACTTGCCTGCATGATTATAGATTATGGAAAATGAACTCATAATTTTGTCCGAGTATGCAGCTCTTTCGAAATATGGAGGTAGAGTCCCAAGAAAGTTCTATTCCCTCAGCTATTTTCAAGGTACATTTTTATATTACTACATCTTAGGTATTTCCTGCATGAAGAGGATCTTTTGGAGTAGCTTTCGGTTATTGTTGTACCAAGAGGCATGTTTTTTACTATTCAAGTGCCAATATCTGTGAAATATATTCTTTGCGCCTTTTGTTGCCATCACTGATCTACCTTTGTGGTTTCCACACCTGTTTAACTTTTAGGATTCATTTGAGATTGAAGAAGCAACTATCAAAGAAATTCAGACGGCATTTAAGCAAAACAAACTCACATCCAAGCAGTTAGTGGAGTATTATCTAGAGGCCATTGAAAAGTTGAATCCTACTCTTAGTGCAGTCATTGAAGTAAACCCAGATGCCCAAAATCAGGCTGCTGAGGCAGATATAGACTGAAATCTCCCTGGTGGCCATTTGTCTGGCCTTCATGGGATCCCAGTGATGCTGAAGGACAACATTTCCACTAAAGACAAGCTCAACACAACAGCTGGCTCATTTGCGCTACTTAGATCTGTTGTCCCTCGAGATTCTGGAGTTGTTAACCGATTGAGAAAGGCAGGTGCCGTCATCTTGGGGAAAGCTGGCCTTACTGAATGGGCCAATTATCGATCCTCAAATATGAAAAATGGTTGGAGTGCACGAGGTGGTTATGTGAAAGTGAGCTCTTACTTTCGTCCTTTTTGTTTGGCTACTATTTACTAATCCAGATGCAATTTCTTGATTAAGAGTTTGAAAATAAATGGGTATTTATGTTTGTTTTCCTTTCTTTTCTTATTAGTCTATCAGTTTCAGTTTTCACTATGTGAAGATAAAACTGGTTATCTCGATGGTTGGACCTTGTTCTCAATTATCAAGCACCGACAGTTTAATTTAAAAATGAAATTTTTGTGTGATTCTATATTTTTAAAAGAATAAAAAAAAAGGAAACTAGACCCCTATACTGTAATGGGGAGTAGGAGGCTTATAATTTTTAAGGTTTGGAGAATAAGAATGTTGTTTTCTTATTTGAATACTTTGTTGAAGACTTACACTATGGAAGATATTTACTCACATGTTTATATTACAAAAGCCCATTGGGTCATTGTTTCTGCTTGTATCTTTTTGCGAATGCACAAAATGGCAATAGATGCACATGTATGCCTCAGACGAGCTCACATACTGACAAAAACATATACGAAAAACCTTTTCTTCCCTGTGGAAGATTACTTCTGTCTTGTTGAATTAATTAACTCTACTTTTCTCCCTTCTTTCTTTCCAGAAAATATACTGGAAAACCTTTTCTTTTTTATGAACTCCTATTCTCCTGTTGTGCGAATTCTGCTGTTTTTGTGATTCTGTATTGTTGGAAGGAGCCTGTAAGATCTCCATTTTTTGTGATAAGATGAAGATATAGGCACTGTGAACATATTTTAATAAAAATAAGGTCACAATTCCTCTCTCTCTCTCTCTCACATGTATTAGATGGGTGTTTGTGCTATCTGATGTCTGTTGATCTGTACGGTGATGGCCTGAGGTTTTTAATCATGTTCACTCTTTCAATATTGATTGATTAGAACCCATATGTGTTATCAATGGATCCGAGTGGTTCAAGCACGGGATCTGCAGTTTGTGTTGCAGCAAACCTTGTGATGGTTTCTCTAGGCACAGAAACAAGCGGCTCTATCATAGCACCAAGTAGCCTCAGTGGTGTAGTTGGAATCAAGCCAACTCTGTGTCTTACCAGCAGGGCAGGAGTGATCCCCATCACTGTTAGACAGGATACTGTGGGGTAAGCAGCAGCTCTTTCTCCTTCACATGGTGAAATAGGACTGTGTTTCCGTATTTCTTCTTTGTTTTAGTATTTATGGATAGAACAACATTAATAGGAAAAAATTATAATTGAATTTCACACATTGCATATGTTAATCTTCAAGTCCCCCCTCTAGTGTTTTTATACTTGTGGGGATTGTTGTCGCAGCCCCATACCAGATTAGTGCTAAAACGGTTCATGGTCTGGGATTGCAGCTGTACACGCAGGGTAGTGTTGAAAATTTTCGCCCATGCAGGCTTCCATGGTTAAGATTAAACAAATTTCCTCAAAATGCAAGATAGAATAATTCAATGGAAGCTTGTAGCAAATCATCTCATTAACAGACATTAGTAAATAATAAAAGAGAAATATCATTGTAAGATAGAATCACAAGCGGCATCCCCATAAAAACATTTAAAGCTGAATATTTACCCAAAAGAGAAGTTTTATTACAAATCCCAAAAATAAAGGCCAGCAAAGGCTAGTCCAACTGAAAATCCCAAAACACACAAATAACACTCCCCAAAATATATCCGGCAACTCAGGTGCATGACTCGATGTCTAGATGACATCATCAGTGCACCACTCGCTCAGGTCCTGCGGCTCCTCAGCTGCCTCCCTTTGCTCTTCCTCAGTGGTAACGGGGATAATAACTACAACACCAAGGTTAATAAAGAATCAGGCACGATGACTTGGAAGGTGTTTAAAATGAATAATATAATATGTTTGCTGCAATGCGAGTATAAGACAAGAAATTGTAATAGAGTTCCGCATAAAGTACAGAACTAGGTAGTGTAGTGCGTGAATAATAAAACTGAACACTAATGGCATGGATTCAATGCAAGACAAATCTAAATATCACATATCATAACAAATTGACAAAACCACATGTAGCTATACCATCCCATCCATATCTCCCTGTCAACACAAACCTCTTGCTTGTTGAAGATTTATTTAAAAAAAAAAAAACACATCCCATCCATATTTCCCTGTCAACTCACCAAGGATAAAAGGTTGCACAAGGCTGTAACCACGCCACAAGTCTAGTGACATTCTATTTTGCATCCTTAGAAGCTATTTTGTATCCAACATTCTAAAATGATGAGAAAGAAGATAGGAAAGGCTAACTGATACTTGCAAATTGGGACATTATAGTCAAACTTGTCAAGAAATATGGTGCTATTATTTGTTCCGAATAGTGATTATCTTGCCTTCCAGTGTAATTTGTGTAAACATACATTCCTAAGGGCATGTTTCGCATTTAATTTAAGAAAAAGAAACAGTTTCTTTGTAAGGGATCTTTCTGCAATGAGAGTGGAGAATCTTGGTGAGAGAAATTGAGCTAGTGAGGTTTAGAGCATGTAATTTTCTAAATATTGCTTGGTAAATTTTGTTGGGAAATGGTTCTTCTCAGTCTTTGATGACCTGAATCAAACTTATGAGGAATAATTGGGCCATCAAAAATGGTTTTCCTGAAAGGGACTATTGTGCCAACTGCCAAGTACAAGGAACAGTCTCTTCCTAGGAAATCTTTTTTCTTTTTTGTACGGAAAATTTCCAATGTGCCCTAAATATCATCACTCTTCAACGGAATCAAAATTTTCAATGTTAGGAATGCCTGAAGAAGCTGCGAATGTTGTAGTGTATTGAATGAGAATGATATTTTCAAAGCTGTTTACAGGAGTGCTTTTTTAGCTTCTTTGTATTACTCTAAATTGCTAGACTATTGAAACCATATGATGATAGTTGCTGTTTCATAAGTAAAACCATCAAAAGAAAAGATACTGATATTAGAAGGTTGTTTGACAACTAATACTAATAAGCACTTTTCAACAGCCCCATTGGCAGAACAGTCTCTGATGCTGTGTATCTACTGGATGAAATAGTGGGTTATGACCCAAGAGATGAGATCACGATGGAAGCTATGCAATATATCCCTAGAGGTGGGTACAAAAAATGCCTCAAGAAAGATGGGCTCAATGGAAAAAGATTGGGCAGCCTATGGTACTTTTTCAAAGATCGATATAATCATGTTCCTCAAGTAAGAGAAACTTTTGAAGGCCTTTTTGATGTTATGAGGTAAAAGAATAATATGATATTTATGCACTTTTTTTGGCATGAGAGAGAGAGAGAGAGAGAGAGAGAGAGAGAGAGAGAGAGAGAGAGAGAGAGAGCGCTCCAATCTTCTTGTAAGGCCTATTTAGGATCAACTAACACAAGAGGAGGGGGATACGTTGTGCATCTATCTTTGTATGGGAAGGGGAGGGAGGTCTGGGTGTGGATTAGGGATGATCCACAGGTCAGAATGATATAGTCCATTGCTGTGAAGTCACAAAAATACCACTCATGTAAGCGTCAGGAGTTTTAACGAAAGGTATCACCTAGCTGAGGTCAAATTTGTTCATGTACCATTTCATGGAGGCACAGGGTTTAGCTGTGTGTGAAGGAGTTGGAATCACCCCAAGTGAGACCTACATGTCTATGCTTTATGGGCACAAATTCCCGCTTGCTCACCAAAATTCTATCATATGGAATTTAGAGACTCCATTATATCATTCTTATTTCCAACATCTTACTGATTTGCCTAAAAGCTTTTGACTCATTGCAGCCTTCAGGTCTGGTATTTTTTTTTTCCCAGGTTGTCTGTGCAATTTACATTGGCTCCTTTGCGCAGCTTGTGTAAATTGGCATTTGACCTCCAAGAGAGAAAACAAAGGCATTTGACCTGTTGCTCACCTTTTCTAAGTCTTATATTTTGACCTAATTTGGTTAGATAATGTGGCTTCTACTGGAGTATATATAATTATTTAGCATCTGATCATGCTGGATTTCTTGGTGTGGGCTTTTGTAGCCAAAATGGAGCAGTGCTGTTAGATGGTCTTGATTTTCCCAACCTGAAGACAATTATGAATCGTAGTGAGAGCGGTGAGATGGTGGCTTTAAAGTGTGAGTTTAAGTGAGATCTCAATGTGTACTTGTCTGACTTGCTAGAATCTCCAATCAAATCATTAGCAGATGCAATCACTTTTAATGAGAACCATGCTGATCCGGTGATTTTTTTTTTCTTGTATAGGATTGTTTTCCATGTTTTCTTCTTTAGATGAAGTAACAGCGTCAACTAAATAACTGTGTGGAGTGTGGACTACACATTGTGTGGAAGTGGTGGATTTATATGCTAAACCACCGTGATCTTCAAAATGTTCTTGTATCTGGTCACTGGACTTTGAAGAACTTTTTTATTTTTTTTGGTTGAGAAGAAAGGACAATGAAATACTAAGAAGAGAGAAGGAATGAAACTATTCATCAATAAAGCCATCCGTTAAGGAAATAGATTGCTGGTGAATGGAAATTACATCAAATCAACAGTACTGAGGAATCTTCTATCACAATTCTCAAGCTCGGTTCTTGATAACTCTACTTAATTTGTTTGTTTTGGGAAACATCGTGGAAGATATACTGGTTTTGTTCATTATCCTTTCTGAAATCAACTGTTGAAAATGATTCCAATTGTACATGCATAAACAGTATCAACTAATCACTCCAAAATTGATCAACGCAAACCATCATGACACGTGGCACAGGTGCTTGTGGTGTGCTTTGTCCAAGTTGAAACAATTTGTTCAACATTGTTTAACTTTATTTATTTGAAAGAAGCAACTGAACTGAAGCTTAGCTGGCTTTGTTACAGGAAAAGCCATACTGATTCTACATCATTCAAAACTTTACGACATTTGAATTTCGCTGTTAAATTAATTCTCATTAATCATTCACATGAACTCGTGGAAAGCAAGGGATGCAATTTTTTTGGACTTAATACACATTTCTATTCTGATCTTAGAATTCCTGTAAAAACCATAAAACCGTTCTGAGTAAGCGCCTCTATCATCTCTCATCTCTAGTGTCATTTATTTTGCAGGAGAAATTGACTGAGTTTGGGCAGGATCTGTTCATAGAATCCGAGAAAACAGCACTACCAAATAGCGAATACACCAACGCAGTAAATAAGCTTTTGAATGTTTCAGAACAAGGTTTTGAGACATACATGAAGAACAACAATTTGGATGCCATGGTGGCACCTGAAGACTTAGCATCTTCCATTTTGGGAGTTGGAGGGTACCCGGGAATCGTGATTCCTGCTGGATTTGATCCAGATGGTCTTCCCTTTGGTATCATGTTTGGTGGACTTAAAGGATCAGATGCGGCCCTAATTGAAATAGCATATGCATTGGAACAACTAACCAAAGTTAGGAAGCCCCCGAAACTATAAATTCATGGAAAGCGAAAGATGGGTGTGCCTGTATGTGGTTAGAATTTTATTTTTTTAACTCGATGTGTGTGATGCCCTAACATAAATAACTACCCTTTATGATGCTATTATGTTGTAAATGATGGCATATATCAGGGCATGGTATGCTACTGAAATTCAAGTTTTACTTATATTGGAGATTTCTTGTCTTAGCACTTAATTTAACTGAAGATTTGAAAATGGCTACTCTTTTTTTTTGGTTAATCGAAAATGGCTACTGTTATATCACACAGGAGGCAGGACTAATATGATTATGTGGTTTACTCAATTTTCTGTTCTGACTACTGTATTTCATCACAGTTGAGCGCACATAAAACAACCATCCAAGATCAATTATTAAACCTGGGTTTTTCTTAAAACTGCACCTTTTCATTTAAACCATTTTCTTTGTCCCTCTTTATATTCATGTAAAGAGGCCCACTTATGGAAAATCCATATTATTCACTTCCTTTTTCCCCTTTTCTTTTCTTTTTCCCTTTTTTTTTGTGTCAAAATCCGGTAATGAAAAGTGAACCTGGTGTCAAAATTAATGACTACTGAGGGGGAGAGAGAAAGGAACGTGGGGAAGGTTTAAGAAAACCGATTGGGGGGGTCAAAATCCATTGAGCATGGTCATAAAAAAGGGTTACGGGTCGATTAGATGCTGTCAGCTATTCAAAACTATATTGTATCTCCTGGGTCAATGGGCTGAGAGAGAGAGAGAGAGAGAGAGAGAGAGAGAGAGAGAGAGATTCCTGCTAGCCCAGGAGGGGTGTTCATGAGCTAGTCGGGTTGGGCAGAGGCATACCAAGACCGGCCCAACTTGAGAAACACAGGCCCAAGCCTCCTCATTTAGTCAATCAGGCCAGGGCAGGAAGAAACGAGCTTTTTTTAGTTGTACAGGCTTTTAAGCAACTGTTTGGAAAAATTATCACAAAATTACATTCACTCATTATTCAGGCCAGGTTGGACTGGTCTTTGCACTTTCATCACTTAATTCAAGTTTGGCCTGAACAGGCTCGGCCAAGACAGGGCCTGTGCTGGCCTGGTCCATGAACAACCCTAGTCCCACAATATGGGTTGGACTAAATTCTCCTCTTGGTTGGGCTCATCGTTTCTCCATCCTTCTCTATCCTTCCAATATATCTATTTCAAGTTTGAGACTGCTTCCGATTTGAAAGATACCAAACAACAGTTCCCCCGTCCTTCCTCTCTCTGTTTTGCATTCAAAGCTGTTTCTCTCTTCTTCTATCAAATATGGTCACCTGTGAGAAATAGTACACGCAATAGGGCACAAGATTTTCATTTAAGTGGGGCGGACCATAGTTTGTAGAAAAGGTCAATCATTATTCTGTTTAAGATGAATGCCAAAATTTCATACCGTAGAAAATTTAATATGTCAATTTCCAATACATACTTATGTACATACATACATACACTCTCTTTAAATATCTCTAGCAATCTGGAAACCATACTCAATTTGAGAAGCTCTACTTAAGCAAATCATCAAAAATCTAAAGTTAACATATAATTAATTGAAAATCAGAGAAACAAAATAATCCAATGTTCACATAAAATTCTCATCTCAAAATCGAAAGAAAAGAAACTATCAAACTTCCCCATGCATAATTCTAAAATACAGCTTATAATTTGGTGCATTGTAGAGAAAAGCAAAACAAGATTGTGAACGATATGAAGGTGAAATGCTACAGAAATTATCAAACCATCAAACTTTGCTATAGGAATTAATTATTATTTCAAGGTGAAGGTATTGAAAGAAATGCTCATGTAGAGGGAAAAAATTTTCTAGTAACCACAGAAATTTGGTATTCATAGCACCTTCTATGGAATTAGAATGGGCACTCCATTAACAGTGCAGCCACAACGTTAACTCGATGATCTCATATCCAACAAAAGAAACTCCGAAAATTTTAAAAAATAAAATTACAGCACATAGAAATGATCGGTTGGAACTAAACATCAGCCAGGAATTGCCTGATTGGGGATTAGGGATTAGGTTTGGAGATTTTTAGGGATTAGGGATTATGGAAAGGGGATTAGGGTTCGGGTTCATGGATTTAATTATGATCAATCTAAAGCTGGGCCTTGGAGTAGAATCTTAGGATATCGATAGATAATGAGTGCGTGTTCATCTTGAGGTAAGCGGCAAGCCCCATTCCCGATTCCGGATTCCGGACTACGCCTCCGTCAATGCAAAATGATATCATGTCATCCGAAATGGTGTTGGCTTTTCTCGAAAAGGCCAGTATTTTTTGCAAATTTAAAAAAAGCACCATTTTTTGGAAGCCACTATTTGCACATCTCAAGTTGCTTGGTGCACGTCTCTGCTCTGTGCACTTCCTTTAGCCAAAGAGTTGTGCTCGGTGCACTTCTCCTTCTTCCCATTTTGTCCATTTGAGTTACTTGGTGTGCATCCCTCATTCCCTTCTACCATCTCATTCACGGTTTGAAGCAAACCCTTGTCAAGGACTAGAAAACCGACGAAATTGGAGCACAAGCCTTCCCCCTTCCTCCTCCTTCTTCTCCTCGTTCCCTCCCTCCCTCTCATTCCCGGTTTCCAAGTTCGTCAAGGAAAGAAATCGTCTCCTTTGCACAGTTGGGGTAACTCTTCTCTCCACTTATCACCCCTCATTTCATTAGATTTTCAGTTTCGGAGCATTCTTTAAAGGTTAAGATGCTTAAAGGCTCCCTCCTTTGCTCAATCTTTGCATTTTGTATGTTTTTTTTTTCTTTTGTGTTCGCATCTGTTCGAATTTACAGGGCCAAACATTCATGCTGTTGTTCGGACAGAACCCACCGAACGACATGTATTACGTTCGATGGATGATATCCAAACCGGTATCATTATGTTTGGTTAGTGATATCCAAAGATTATGTATGTTGTTCAATAAGTTATATCCGAACAATATGCTTGTAGTTCGGTTGGTCAAGGCCAAACAAAATCAAAATTTTGATTTTTCATACCACATTTATGTAATAATTTATGTGGTTAAATTATTACATGGCTAATTCATACCAAACTACTTTGTTTCAGAATGAACGCGTCCAGTAATTCAAGAGTTAGGACTACATCGATGAGTAGAGTACAGCACAATAGAGCTCCCCGGATCGACCAAGGATACATCCATTCGGCTGACAATGTTGATGCGGTTGTGGATGTCTACAATGAACCTGACAACTTGATGGAACAATGGCAACGCATTGCACTCGCTCAAAGCATACTATGATCAATCCTTCTTAAGGGATATGAATTGAACAACCCTGGTGATATGTAGGAGGCACTTAAGCAGGCTTATAGAGTGTTGCAGGGAGCTCCTCTAGATGACGTCCAGCGGCCCATGACTCATACCCCGATGAGGATAGACACCCTGAGCTGCAGGATGGAGCCATGATATGTGGTTGTGTTAGTTATGTCACCATTGGTGTATCGGTAGTTAACAATTTTGTCAATATAGTCGGGTTGGCTAGACACCATTGTTGTATCGGTTATTATGGGGTAGTCTTCCATGAAATGTGTCCTTTGAAATTAACGAAACTTGTTTAATGGATTTTTATTGGTTGTCACTTGTATGGTTGTGAGTTTGGGTGGATGTATTGATCGCGTAAAATAAGAAATGATTGCAATTTCATTTAAAAAGTAATCATTACAACCACAATGTTAATTGGCACAACATTACAATCAACCCTCAAGTTGCTCCAACAAAATAACTTCTTAATTGTATCAGTCCAACTCGGTCGTCTTGCACGTGGCCACATCCAGCCTGGCTTCATATGCGGACTCCCAACTAGACGCACAATCAATCCGATGGCGACGCCAATTAGTTGCTATTGGCGGGGCGGGGTGGGGTGGCCTTGTACTAAGAATACTTGAAATGCATAGCCAACAATCATTATTATAACTATAATTTCCGAAACATGGAAAAGACTTTAATAACATTACTGATAGTTCACCCAAACAAAGTGATTCCTGTTGACAAAACCCATGGCAATCTCCCTCCGAGCTGGCACAAGAACTGGTAATGATTTGAGAGGTAGGAAAGTCAGGCACTGCTCACTGGATAAGTGGTATAGGACAACATTATATTGAGAAGATATCAAACGTCCCATATTCGGCATCGTCACCCACCTATCATGAAGGGGGCAATCATCCATGTATAAAAGTATGTCACTAAGCTCCTTTATCCTCCAATCGCCCCCATATAACTGCTTGTAATGATCAACATGTACTGGCAGTTCGCTCAAAAGGTCTTCTCGAACCTGGTGCTATGAGTCTTCTCCAAACCCCATAAGTCCAGCAATAGCTCTAAAGTCACAATTGCTGTTAGCTGCAATATCCTTTACATCAGTGATAAAAGGCCGCAATGTAATATGAAATGCGACAATATACATGGATGCCTTCAAATATCTGGTCCGGATAACTCTTAGCTTCTCTACTCACTCCGCCTTGGGCTTCTTCAACAATGTTCTACTGCTAACCAACGTAGCAACAGTCGCTGCAGGGGAATAGCTGTCCTGGGCCGGTTCTACTAACTCAAATGCACTAGGTTCAGTTGAGTAGGAGTGTCAACCTTCAAGGACGGACAACCTCTAGTAATTGTCTTCATTTTAGGTTCTATCAGTGACGTACTCTCTGTATGTGCAATCTGCTTTAGCTTGCTTAGAAACTGCTTTTGAATGCCCGAATCAGACTCTTTGAACCGCTTAACTATAAACTCTATCTCATGTATGCAATCCAAAGACCTGGTACTGCTCTTCATTGTAGATATCTTTGTTGCCAACATATCAAGTTTGCACCAATGTTGATGTACAGAATCCAATGGAATAGGTCGACTGGCAGCGATGTATTCTGCAATCTCATGAGCACACGGCAATCCATGTGTGCCTCGAATGATGCAGCCACATACATCTTTGTCAATATCAATTGAATTGGCTCATTTTGTCTTTACAAATATCATCTCCAATGCGATAACGAAAACGTTACCACGTAGCTCCTTGAATTGATGTTGCACCACCGTTTTACTCTTCTCGAATGATACTTTTATGTAAGTGTGTTGCAGCTCAAGCAAATTATGTATCTTTGCCCACGAATCCTTAAAAGTGCCCTAGGATGATCCAAGCTGTCTCTTTAATTGTGCATATGAACTCTCACAATCAAGTGTGAGCTGGGGTCTTTTATTACTAGGACCGAGGTCGATGTCTTCGTAATAGTAACGAAACCACTTCTTCTGCCGACCTCGCAAGCCCAATTGATTAAGTTTGCTCGACTCTTGAATATCTGGATATGCAAAAAGATTCATTAGATGCTTCACAATTGTTAACGTAAACATTACAAACTAAATGGTAAACAATCAATTACCTCTTATGTGTTAAACTCGCTATTGTAGTCCACCGAATCCTCCAATTTAACCTTGATGCACTTGGTGGATGCGCCACCCTACAACAAGTATGGATTAATCAATGTATTGAACATGGGACTGTTCGGACATGCAGGGCCGAACAATAAGGAATGCGTTCGACCCTAAATGGCAAAACAGTAGCACGTTTGATTGGTTCAAATGATCCGAACAATACCTTAAATGGCTGAACACATTCCTTACTATTTGGCCCTGCGTGTCCGAACATGTCAGGAAGACGAACTCCAGTAAATCCTATAGGCTTGAATAGTGAACAAAAAAATAAAGTCATTGCGTACCCTAGCGTTGCTATAGCAATCTGAAATGATGATTTGCTTGTCCATTGATCAAGAGTGACGAATGAGAAACTCTTTGAAGAGTGTATGTGTGGAGATGAAGAGAGAATGAGATGTGTGCCCAATTGTCTAGCAATCTGAAACTAGTTCCTCCTCACTTTTGATGCTTCAAATGAAGTGCCCAAGGTGTAATGGAGGAGGAGAAGGAGTGTTGAGCAAGAGGAGAGGAAGAAGAAGACAATGTGAAAATGGGAGGGAGGTGGGTTCTTGCTGGGGATGTGTAAAGAGCAAGGTTGAGAGCCTTCAAAGTAGTGTTGGTGTCCATTTTTGTCATTTTACAGATGGATGGATGTAATGATCTTCAAATAATTAATGTGCACCAATTATGGGTGTGTATGCAGCAGCTCCCCATTTTTATTGACCTTTTTGGTTTTGGCAGAAGAACCTTTTCCGTCCACACGGGCGTTAAACTTCCAGCGAAACGAAAGACACGACAGACAGCTCCCACTCTCTCTCTCTCTCATTTCCAGTTTGTTTCGTTCGGCTTCTGGGGCTGGCTGATTCTTTCAACAACGAAAACGGTAAGACTCTCTTTTCACTCTCATTGAAGTGCACATGCACCGGAGGTGTTAGATGAAATTCCTGTAAGTACCCTTCCCTCTACATTTACCCCTCTTTTCCATTTTCATAGAGCTGCCCATCTATGATCAGTCTATCACTTCATAGTCACCTACCCCCATGAAGCAGCTCTATACTCACAATCCGACTCTGATCCAACTATTTTCCACCATTGGATTATGCATGCCATTAAAACTTTGGGGCTTCAAAATCAAGGGCTATGATTGTCAAGCCAGACTGGGATTCAATGTTACCCCTGACCGATACTATGAAACTCTGTTCTTAGGCCCTATCCTCTGCCATTGCCGTTCATGAGAGTTGAGCCACAAGTAAAATGCCTGCATTTTTCTTCCCTTCCCTCCAAAAAATAAAAATAAAAAATCCCATTCTGTGAAGCCCACCTTGATGCTTGACAGCTAAGAGGAAGTGGGTGGATAGATATTGATGTGGATTAACAATGGTCCAAATATCATTCTAATCAAATAATTGTAGAACTTAACTTCAGGATCTTAAAGCTTAATGGCTTTCTATAGTGCAGATTTTTTAGATTAGATTTGATGGATAAATGGTTGGATCAATGTCGATAACGGATCACTGCTAATTCAGGGGTGGGGGGTAGGTATGTTTAAAAGAATTGGATTTATCATATGTTTGCTCCCATATGAAAAGTGAAAACATAAAGAGACCTTAAGTGGGCTCTTGTTTTTTTTTTTTTTTTTTGGAGAAAACTCCTTGGCCCTCTAACTGGCAATTCTATCCAAGAATCATTGCAAAAATTGTTTTACAAATTTCTGTCAGTTTAGTCCTATAAGTCCATCGGTGGGAACCGCCTAAGAAATTCAAGCTGCTCAAAAGTACTCTGCAGCCTTCAGTATTAACTCTAGTCTCTAGTGCATATTTAACTCCATTGTAGTTGGACCCACCTTAATATTGATCACTTTTAAAACATGTTATTTTTACTTCCTAGCCTTTTTATTTTTATGTGTGTTTGATCAGTCCAATAGTGGTCCTGAATCGATTTTGCCCATAGTTAATATAAGGAAGGACAACTGGTTAGAGCAGTTTGAATTTTAGATGTGGGTCCATAGATTTATAGTGTGGACTCAGACATATTAGGTCGTCTAACTCCAACTCTGAATTACGAATGGAAAAGCGAATGAATGAGCCTATCTCATCGAATTTCAAATAAAGTTTAGTCTCAACTTTTTTTTTATTTTTAATGTTGCCTCTCAAATCGTGCATGTGATTGTGTTTTCACCGAGTGCCTGGTAACTGGTGCTTAGGTTAATGTTTAAGGAGACCGGCCACTTGCATCACTCATGACTCTTGAATCTTGATCCTAAATCCTCAAAGTTTAATAGTTCTACATTGTTGGATTTTTTATGATTAAATTTAGCGGTAAATGATGTTCAGATCACTCCCAAATGGTTTTAGAGTGTTTCGCCTTATCACAAACTGCTTTTGGATAGAATTCTTTCCTCGTATGGTGATAATTCTGCTTTGATTTGGCTCAGTATCGATCGGAATGGAGCAATGGAAATCATGTAGCCGACCCCAACATAGCTGGGACAAGGTTTTGAAGATGATGGTGGTGATAATTCTGCTTAGTGCATGGACCGACATACTATCAATAAGCACTCATTATTAGCACCAATTGACATTTTTTTTTGGGAGGGAAAACTCAAATAGAAGCATCCCATAAGTGAAGTGTGGCCCTTCTCTAGTGAACTCTCTCAAGTCTCAGGTCTAGCCTATCAAGCATCACGTTTGGGCATCATTGTGCATACTGCAGATATATGGGATAAGGCTACCATAATGATGACGACGACTTGGGCCTCATTGTGGATTATGAACTTGACGCAATCCTTAGCCATAAGAAGAAAGGATAAAAGAAGGACCTTACACCTAGGCACCATCTCCCTGAGTGACTCACGTAGCTTTAACAGAAACACAGAGAGAAGAAAGAAGAAGATTTCCACAACAATCGTTAGCATCAATATTATCCTCATTCCTCAAACTCAAATCTTATAACGAAATTCAAATTCAAATATTTGATGGAAAATAAAGGCATAATGTCTCCTTAATATCATATTTCCTACTTCAACTAACCAAATATAAGAAAATTGATCAATTTCAAATCTTGCTTAATTTTTTTTAATAAGAAATCTTACTTAATTTAAGTATCCAATTAAAAGATTTTAATTTATACATAAAAAAAAGGAGACTTGCAAGCTTATCAAATCTTAATAGGCCTTGATCCTCTTGGTTGAAACATGGGCCAAACAGGCGTCTATATGGGCTGCATCGTTCCTCTTTGTTGGGGGAAACTCATCCTTAGTTTTTTAAGTGACATCATCTTCCTCTCGAATTGAACACTGAAAAGTTTTGTGCACAGATGACAGTTGGAGCTTCAACTCTTTAGCTAGATCATCCTATAAATGTTGTTGCAAGCTTAAGTTTGCTGTTTATGCCATTGAAATTGCCAAATCTAAAATCTTCCTTTATCTGACTGTTGAAATCAACAGATGTGCGCCTGCTAAACTTTCTTGTGACCATGATATGACTGTCAAAATGGATGCTAGATTGCTGATGCCAATCAGTAATAATGAAATCAATATCTTCAAGTTCATCAACTATGCCTAAACGGATCTGAATATTGTGTTACCCTAGCCTTGGTGGTTGATATGCTTCTACATGGTTCGCCTCCAATGGTTTGCAGGCCACTGCTTGTTTATTATATACATCAGAACTCACATTAAGATTTGCTTTTGTATTATCTTTTTCTGCAATAGGATCATCTGGCTCAAGATCAATGTTTTGGGCATCAACAGTTGGAGGATGATTAGCGAACACCTTTAAACGTGGCAACAGTTTATTAGCATGATCCTTCGCAAATCAAAGCAGTTGTGGATAGGGATAGCACCTTGTTGTGACTGGGCTGGAACCATAACTAGACCCAAATAACATAGATTTCAAACATACCAGGTCCAAAACCGGGTCCAGTCTGGTCTTGATCCTAGGATCCGTGCCAAACCAGTGAAAACATTGGGGGTCCAATTTGGGCTCAGAGAGCATATGACCGTATGAAGTGTGTGAATATGCATATCCATCTCAAGTCTGGACCGCCGGGATATCTTCAAGTCCAATTCAGTAAATTCCACTGCAGCCCCAAAAGTTAAATACTTAAATGGGTCCAAAATAAGTACCAGCCTTATTTTCGTGGGTCAGGCTCTGGGTTGAGTTTTGGTCAATGGATGCCTATTGTCACTCCTAGCAGATCCTATTGCCACTCCTAATTGCAGATATCTTTCGATGTCATTTGCTTTGTGGCGTAATTCTCTTCTCACCAATGAAATGGTTGGATCTGTTAATGATCCAAATGATGACTTGACGAGCAGATTCTTTTGATCATCACATGCTTAGAGCAGATCTTTTGTCCAACTTGGAGCTGACATTCAGTTTCTGAATAGTACTAGGAAGTGTAGTTCCATTTATAATCCTTGTGATCAGAGCTGTCTTTGCTTCAGCAGGAGTTATAGCTGCAACTAATTTTGATAGAATTGAAATGATGTGATCATCTAGCTCTTAAATATCCTTGATCCCCATTATGTAGCTGTCTGGCCTGTGGATTGTTTAACATGATATACAGTCTGTCTTGTAGTTGGTTCTTGTTTTTTGGCCTATTCTGGTTAGTTAGACGACACTTACCTACTAGAAAGAATTCAAGGGACAATTTTTTTACAGAACTATTTTAATTTGATTCTTTGTTGGTTATCAATGGGAATTTACCGTCTCTCTCTCTCTCTCTCTCTCTCTCTCACACACACACACACACACACACACACAGCGCTCATGTCTGCATGATTATAGATTATGGAGAAAGAACTCATAATTTTGTCAGAGTATGCAGCTCTTTCGAAATATGGAGGTAAAGTCCCAAGAAAGTTCTATTTCCTCAGCTATTTTAAAGGTACATTTTTATACTACTATTTCCAGTAGGAAGACGTTCTTTAGGAGTAGCTTTCAACTATTGTTGTACCAACTACCAATAGACATGTTTTTGACTACTCAAGTGCCAATATCTGTAAAATGTATTCTGTTCACCTTTTGTTGCCACCACTGATGTTCTCTACCTATGTGGTTTCCACACCTGTTTAACTTTTAGGATTCATTTGAGATTGAAGAAGCAACTATCAAAGAAATTCAAACGGCATTTAAGCAAAACAAACTCACATCCAAGCAGTTAGTGGAGTATTATCTAGACGCCATTGAAAAGTTAAATCCTACTCTTAGTGCAGTCATTGAAGTAAATCCAGATGCCCAAAATCAGGCTGCTGAGGCGGATAGAGACCGAAATCTCCCTGGTGGCTGTTCGTGTGGCCTTCATGGGATCCCAGTGATGCTTAAGGACAACATTTCCACTAAAGACAAGCTCAACACAACAGCTGGCTCATTTGCACTACTTGGATCTGTTGTCCCTCGAGATTCTGGAGTTGTTAACCTATTGAGAAAGGCAGGTGCCATTATCTTGGGGAAAGCTGGCCTTACTCAATGGGCCAAGTATCGATCCTTATGCATGCCGGATGGTTGGAGTGCACGTGGTGGTTATGTGAAAGTGAGCTCTTACTTTCGTCTTTATGTTCTGAATATTTTTATCCTTTTTGTTTGGCTACTATTTACTAATCCATATGCAATTTCTTGATTAAGAGTTTGAAAATAAATGGGTATGTATGTTTGTTTTCCTTTCTTTTCTTATTAGTCTATCAGTTTCAGTTTTCATTAAGCTAAGATAAAACTGATTATCCCGATGGTTTGACCCTTGTTCTCAATTATCAAGTACAGACAGTTTAATTTAAAATTTCAATTTTTGTGTGATTCTATATTTTTAAAGGAATTAAAATATGATTCTAGACACCTATACTGTAATGGGGAGTAGGAGGTTCATAATTTTTATGGTTTGGAGAATAAGAAGGTTTCTTATTTGAATACTTTCTTAAAGACTTACACTGGTGGAAAATTTTTACTCACATGTTTATGTTACAAAAGCCCATTTGGTCATTGTTTCTGCTTTTATCTTTGCAAAAGCACAAAATGGCAATAGATGCACATGTATGCCTCAGACTCTGCAAAGGATAATGAGGCAGATTACTTTTGTCTTGTTGAATGAATTAACTCTGCTTTTCTCCCTTCTTTCTTTGCAGAAAATATATGAAAAACCTTTTCTTTTTTATGAAATATGAACTCCCTTCCCCTGTTGTGCGAATTCTGCTGTAACTTGTTTTTGTGATTCTCTATTGTTGGAAGGAGCCTGTATGATCTCCATTTTTTATAATAATATGAAGCTATAGGTATTATTGACAAGTTGCTAGCGAGTAATCCCAAAACCAATTGATGATAGGAAACTGCACAAACAACCACTTAACACCCCCTCTCGGGCGGGACCGCCCAGATCCGAAGCACACACCAGCACAAGACTACAACGCGGCATGAGGCCTTCTTACCAAGCGCACTTGCGCTCATGAGGCCTTCTTACCAAGCGCACTTGCGCTCGCACAAACACACAACACAGTATGGGGCATATTTGCCCTGCGTGGTTTCGAACCCGGGACATGTTGGCTCTGATACCATGACAAGTTGCTAGCCAGTAATCTCAAAACCAATTGGTAATAAGAAACTGCACAAACAACCCCTTAACATTATGAATATATTTTAATAAATTAAGATCACAATATCTCTCTCTCTCTCTCTCTCACGCATTATGTGGGTGTTTGTGCTATTTGATATTTGTTGATATGTATTGTGTTGGCCTGAGGTTTTGAATTGTGTTCCCTATTTCGATATTGATTGATTAGAATCCATATGGGTTATCAATGGATCCGGGTGGTTCAAGCACGGGATCTGCAGTTTGTGTTGCAGCAAACCTTGTGACGGTCTCTCTAGGCACAGAAACAAGCGGCTCTATCATAGTACCATGCAACCTCAATGGTGTAGTTGGAATCAAGCCAACTCTGGGTCTTACTAGCAGGGCAGGAGTGATCCCCATCACTGTTAGACAGGATACCGTGGGGTAAGCAGCAACTCTTTCTCCTTCACATGGTGAAATAGGACTGTGCTTCCGTATTTCTTCTCTATTTTAGTTTTTATGGATAGAACAACATTATGCATTAAAATAAAATAATTATAATGGAATTTCACACATCGCATATCTAAATCTTCAAGTCCCCCCTCTAATGCATTTTTACTTGTGGGGATTGTTGTCGCGACCCCGGACCAGATTAGTGCTAAAACGGTCTATGCTCTAGGATCGCGGTTGTGTATGCAGGGTAGTGCTGGTAAATTTCACCCGCACGCACGATTTCCCACAGGCTTTCGCGGTGAAGACAACAAATTTCCTCATAATGCAAGATATAATAATTCAGTGGATGCTTGTAGCAAATTTTCGCATTCATAGACATTAGTAAATAATAAAAGAGAAATATCAGCGTAAGATAGAATCATAAGTGGCATGCCCATAAAACATTTAAAGCTGAATATTTGCACAAAAGAGAAGTTTAATTACAATGTCCCTAAAATAAAGGCCAACAAAGGCTTGTACAACTGAAAATCCTAAAATACCCACATAACACTCCCCAAAAGATATTCGGCAACTCAGGCACACGGCTCAATGTCTAGATTACATCATTGGTGCACTACTCGCATAGGTCCTGTGGCTCCTCTGTTCCCTTCGCTGGCTCCTTCTCAATGGTACTGGGGCAGTCCCTACAACACCAAGGTTAATAAAGAATCAGGCACGACAACTTGGTAAGTGTTTAAAATGAATAATATAACATGTTCGCTACAGTGTGAGTGTCACGTCCCCAAACCGGATTACTGTAGCTATCCACGTTTCGGGTCATGAGCTTAGGATTTGTGGGGTAATTGCGTTTCTTTCCTAGGGTCCGCGTGTGTGAGGATATAAAAATTTTCTTCACTTGCATGATACATTTCCTAGAAGCTTACGTGGTATTTTAACCCGAAGTCCGTGGCCATCGGTTCCGTGTCACTACCCAGACGTTTAATCATAAGTTGCCATTTACACATTGCATCATCAGATTAGCATGTTTCATTCAGTGCATAGCAGCACCAGGTTATTTATTCCCCAAAACATGTTTAAGTTATAATTAGAAAAGATACATTAGTTACAACTCAAAGAGGTAAATGACCAACAAGGCCAAATCTAAAATCCAACTAATGCTGGACAGTCCCTTGTGACAAGCTCTTGCGCAATACAAGCACATATAAGATGTCATTGAAATCACTCATCTACCCCCGGGGCATCACATAGAACACTAGCACCGTTAGATACGACGATCTAGCAAGATGAACAACTATAATTGACATAGCATGTAGCATCAATTGAGTATAAATGACAGATGATCATACGAGGGCAATATAGAATCATGTGACATAATTATGCATGAATAAGCATGTGACATGATCAATCATACATGACAATCTTTAACAGTGTAACCTAGCAAGTTGGCAAAACCACATTGGCTATATTCTCCCAAATTGGTTGCAATGCATGGCCTAGAGGAGAGTAAGAAACATAACAAGGCAAGACATGATGGTGCCACTAGGAGGCAGAAGGCCGCAAGACTCCATCGTGGACCTGGAGCACCAGTAAGCTCCCAAGAACATAATCTAGATTGTAGCTAGTCCTTAAGCATGATACTAAACCCACCCTAAGCCGGGCCTACTGGGGTAGGGTCGAGTGGTGCCAAGACAAGGAGTAACATAAACAGAACAAGTGTCATGAACATAAACATGTGCATAAAGGGTTTACTCCAACATGCATAACATATCATGAGCATAAGTGTAATCATAAATATTGATCCCGACAAATGTATGTAAAAATGTTACGTACAGTTGGACATAGTCTAGTAAAGTCCACGCATGAGCATAAGCATAATGTACAGGTATCTCAACATGACGCACTCATAAACATGGTGAACATAAGTAGGGCATAAGAACAAAATGCATAATCAAGGCATAAAATGGGATAACTAGACCAGTATAAAAGCATGAAACAAGTCATACGGATATTTGGAAAATGTAGGACAAGATGCATGCAAATAGATTAATCATGTATCAAGGAATAAACCACAATCAATCCTAAAGTCCGGAATACCCATTGGCATCACTATCCAATTATGTGTAGTACTAAGGTCTCCAATGTCCCCCGGCTACATTAATCTTGGCATTACTTGGGATTATGGGCACCGAATGCCTTAGGCCAACACCTTTGGCTTAGTACGATTGATTACCAAGGATCGGGCATCCTTGTAGGTGTATGACAGCTCAACCATCACCTACATAGCTTTAAATATTCATTGGGCCTTACTTAAGGTCTATGGGTTCTAATGCTAGCGCCGAAGACTAGGTTCAAAAATCCCTAAAAGTCCTATATCTCTATGGTTAGCTTCCCACTTAGCTTAGGCCTTAATAAGTCACATTCTTTCATTAAAATAGGCATATTTAAGCTTGCTAAAAAATATATTAAATAAACATTAAAATAATTACAAGTTTCAAATCCACAAAACTTCCTAGAATACACTAGTGAGGTTGGAAATGGGTATTCTAGCATGTATGACATGAAGAATCAAACAAACAAGCAACAAGCATGTTATTATAAGTGTTCACTTGCCTTATCCTTGGTGTGCCAAGCTCAAATCCCACTAATTCCAAGCCTTTCCCTCCATTGCTAAGCCTCAAAAAACCAAAATCCCCAATTCTAGTGCTCAACAAAACCCTACACAGCAAGAGGAATGAAATGGAGGTTCAAAAGGGCTAGCATTATTAGATTTGGGCTACTAGGAAGTGATTCCAATCAAAAGAAAGAGTTAGGGAGTAAAGTCTTACCAAATAGAACTTCGTAGAAGCTCATGGGTGTTGTTGGAAGCTTGGAGAAGATGAGCTTGGGGAAGAAGATGGAGTTGGAGCCAAGAAATCCCTCTTTCAAGTTCTCATTTGGTGTTTGGTGGCAAGGAAATGGAAGGGAAATTGGAGAGGAGATGAGCTCTTGCAATGGAGGTGAGGCAAAATGGGAAGAGATGAGTTCTACGGCTCTAGAAGAGGGTTTTAAACATGAAAGCTCTGTTAATTGAAAGAAAGTCCAGTGTTTTATAAGAATTGACAGTTTAGGGCTTTTGGGGTTGGAAATTGGTCAAAAAGAGGTCAATTGAGTTGGGTCAAAACACAAAAGTTCTTCGGGTCGGAAAACTCTACTCAACGATCCCTGTCTTGCTCTAAGCCCAAAACCACACGCAATGCTACCGGAAACCCAAAACCACTAAAAGCTCCTCAAACTACCTAGTTTGGTTCAAAACTCATCTAATCTACCTAATTACCATCACTAATCAGCAAATCAACACAGTAGGCGCCCTAATCATCGTTAATTAGGTGCTAATCGAGATTTGGAAGGGTCGGGGACTTACAGTGAGTATAAGACAGGAATTGTAACAGAGTCCCAAATAAAGTATACAACTAGGGAGTGTAGTGCATGAATATTACAACTGAACACTAATGGCATAGATTCAATGCAAGACACTAGGACAAATCTAAATAGCACACATATCCTAACAAGTTGACAAAGCCACGTGTAGCTATACCCTCTTCATAACTCATGGTGATGGGAGCACACGAGTAATGTAATCGTGCAAACATGGATAATTATAGTAAGCCATACCCCACGAGGGGGCTTATTAGTTGGCCACACATGAGACGCTGACCATGGTTTTGGGTAAATATAAACACCTAAGAACTAATCTGCAGATAGTGATAAATAATTAAGGACTCCAAAGCAGCTGGATCTTGACTGAAATGGAAGTCCAAGCCTAGTGTTGCCAACTCACAAATCCAAGGAAAACTGGTTAACTGAACACTACCTCGAAAAACAGTAGCTAAGAGTAGGAGATAATCCCCAAAACAGGCTAACGCACAAATGAGCACGCATACTGAAATGAATAGCCTTCACAAGTCCAAAACGGGCTAAATCAAACATGCAAATGGGCAAAACTAGCAAACTAGCTCGATAATGGGGGATTTGGACAAAGCTGACTAAAACAAGACTAAAATGTGGACCGGGCAAGGCCTAAGATTTCTAAACAGTCGGACAGCATTTGGCTTGAAATGGTCTAATCTGAAATGGTAGAAAAGTGGTATAAGTTGGATATGGGTGACTGGGAAAGCAGCAGGGCAAAGAATGCGCGCATGGCAACCCAGTACACCACAGCGCAATACCAAAATACTATGCTAAGGTTGGGTTCGACGTAGGGTGACGAGAAAGATTACGCCGGACTCATGGGGAATGCATTCAGCGTGCATGCGAATAGATGGGCATTATGGACGTTGGATGATGTCAATTATAATGATACAATCAAGGGTCCATTACAAACTGCTAATCTAAGTTTCGTGTTGTTATTGACATGCTGGGGTAGTGAGATTCAACCTTACACGCATTTAAGGTCAGGATGTCGAGGAATATGGTTCCATAGTGCTGGGGGTGATGTTCAGCACCTAGAACCCTAACTACACGCATCTTTTTCAACTTCAAGTTACTCCAACATGCCTCCGAAAACCCCTCGAAGGTGATTGTCTGCTCAAACATCACCGCACAAGGTCTCGAGTCCAATTATTGCTTAACTCATGGTCATTGGTCCACATTCTAAGTCCTATGGTCTATGGTTCCAAACCAAAAGAACCGGGCTTTATAGATGCATTAATTGCCCAATTAGGGTGGCAAACAATGATCTAAAGGTGGTTAGGCATGTGGGCCAAACTAGAAAGGAAGAAAAGAGGGAAATCCGTGCCATTTGGAGCAAAACAGGGCAAACTGCCGAGTGGGTGACTGACATATACAATGGGATTTCATGAGAAACATGGAAAGTAATCATGCATTGATGAAATCCAAAATAAACACTCGCCTCAGGTCTAAATGCTTCCAAAAAAAAAGAAACCTCCTATACCCTCCAAAACAGCTGGGAGACCCTAAAACAAAAAACCCCAAAAAATTAACCACTAAAATCACCCGAAATTAGAAAACTAGGAATGATAAGGAAATGGGATTTGCATGTAGAGATTTGGGGTCACAAGTGCATGCTAATTCGAAATCTAGAAAATGAGGGAGATGGCTTACGTGCAAGACCTTTGATTTGACTGATTTCAATAGTGGGTGGGGCGACCAAGCTTGGATTTGCACAAAAATGGTGTCTATGGGGAGAGGAAGAGATTGAGGGGAATGCGAAGGTAGTCTTCGTTTCAAAGCAGCAATCATTTTAGTGTGCTTCCAAGGGAGAAAGGAGGAAGAGAAGAGAAAAGAGGGTGGAGCTGCTGCACGTCTGGATCAGGAGTGGGAGTGAGGTGAGAGGGAAAGAAGAGGAGAAGACTCATGAAGGTGGGTCTTGGTGGGGCCCACTGTTTAAAATGTGAATTTTTGCTAAAATGAGGGCTTTCTAGGCCAGATCAAAAAAGCCCAAGAACGAAAGTTTCTCGGAATTAAATCTACTTTCCAACGAGCCCAAGAATGACATGTTTCGAGGTTTCGGGAGAAACTCAACTTTTACAAAAATGATAATTATGTCCGACTCACGAAGGAATTACGAAACAAAGGATTTCTGGGCTTCAAATGTCTGCAAGTTGAACAAGAAAGTTGTTCGGGATGATTTCAACTATTTGCTTTTCAGAAGTTGCGAATAACCACCCCCCCCCCCCCCCCCCCCCCCCCCCCCCCCCCCACACACACAACAACAAAAAAAAAAAAAACACTTATCCTGAAATTACAAATAGGTCCTTAAAGGCACCATACTAGGTTCAAAGGCTCTCAAAACTTCCCAAAGCTATTCAAATGCTATTCTAACCCTCAAGCTAAATTAATTAGCCTCTAAACCCGCTTAGTGAATTAACCACACAATTAATTAACATGAATTACGTGATTAAAGGTCTTACAATTGCTTAAATCTATTGTTGGAGTTTTGCACTGAAATTTTTTTCATTCAAGTCAAATAGAGTCAACTCAAACCTCTTGCTTGTTGAAGATTTATTTTCTTTTAAAAAAAAACATCCCGTCCAAATCCCCTTGTAAACTCACCCAGGATAAAAGGTTGCACAAGGCTGTAACCACGCCACGAGTCTAATGCAATTCTATTTTGCATCTTTAGAAGCTATTTTGTATCCAACATTCTAAAATGAAGAGAAAAAAGATAGAAAAGGGTAACTGGTACTTGAAAATTGGGATATTGTTGTCGAACTGGTCAAGAAATATGGTGCCATTATTTGTTCGGAATAATTATGATCTTGCCTTCCAGTGAAATTTGTGTAGACATACATTCCAAAGGGCATGTTTCGCATTTAATTTAAGAAATGGTTTCTTTGGAAGGGATCTTTCCGCAATTGGAGTGGAGAATCTTGGTGAGAGAAATTGAGCTAGTGAGGTTTAGAGCATGCAATTTTCTAAATATTGCTGGGTAAATTTTGTTGGCAAAATGATTCTCCTCACATGACATGAATTCAAACTTATGAGAAATAATTGGGCCATCGAAAATGGTTTTCCTAAAAGGGACTATTTTGCCAACTGCCAAGTACAAGGAAAAGTCTCTTCCTAGGAAATCTGTTTCTTTTTCTTAAGGAAAGTTTCCAATGTGCCCTAAATATCATCACTCTTCAACAAAATCAAAATTTTCAGTGTTAGGAATGCCTGAAGAAGCTGCGAATGTCGTAGTGTATTGAATGAGTGATATTTTCAAAGCTTTTTACAGGAGTGTTTTTTTTTAACTTCTTTGTATTACTCTAAATTGCTAGAGTATTGAAACTATATGATAGTTGCTGTTTCATAAGTAAAACCATCAAAAGAAAAGATACTGATATTAGAAAGTTGTTTAATAACTAGATATTAATAAGCACTTTTCAACAGCCCCATTGGCAGAACAGTCTCTGATGCTGTGTATCTACTGGATGAAATAGTGGGTTATGACCCAAGAGATGAGATCACGAAGGAAGCAACGCAATATATCCCTAGAGGTGGGTACAAAAAATGCCTCAAGAAAGATGGGCTCAATGGAAAAAGATTGGGCAGCCTATGGTACTTTTTCAAAGATCGATGTAATTATGCTCCTCAAGTAAGAGAAACTTTTGAAGGCCTTTTTTCTGTTATGAGGTAAAAGAATAATATGATATTCATGCACTTTTTTTTTTTTTGTTGTTGTTTTGGCGGGAGGGAGGGACGCTTCTTGTAATGCCTATTTAGGATCAACCAACAAAACAGGAGGGGGATACTCTGTGCATCTTTGTATGGGGAGGGGAGGGAGGTCTGGGTGTGGATTAGGGATGATCCACAGTTCAGACTGATCTAGTCAATAGCTGTGAAGCCACAAAAATACCACTCATGTTAGCTTCGGGAGTTTTAATCAAAGGTATCACCTAGCTGAGGTCAAATTTGTGCATGTACCAATTCATGGAGGCACAGGGTTTAACTGTGTGAAGGAGTTGGAATCACCCCAGGTGGGACCTACATGTCTATGCTTTATGGGCGCAAGCTCCCCCTGGCTCACCAAAATTCTATCGTATGAAATTTTTTGACTCCATTGTATTATTCTTATTTCCAACATTTAACTGCTTTGACCTAAAAGCTTTTGACTCATTGCAGCCTTGAGGTCAGGTTCTTTTTCCCCCCAGGTTATCTGTGCAATTTCATTGGCTTCTTTGTGCTGTTTGACCTTCAAGAGAGAAGGGGGGAAAAGGCATTTGACCTGTTGCTTACCTTTTCCGAGTCTTATATTTTGACCAAATTTGGTTAAAAATAATATGGCTTCTGCTGTAGCGTATATAATTAGGATCTGATCATGCTGGATTTCTTGGTGTGGGCTTTTGTAGCCAAAATGGAGCAGTGCTGTTAGATGGTCTTGATTTTCCCAACCTGGAGACAATTATGAATCCTAAAGAGAGTGGTGAGTTGCTGGCTTTTAAGTACGAGTTTAAGCGAGATCTCAATGTGTACTTGTCCAACTTGCTAGAATCTCCAATCCAATCATTAGCAGATGCAATCACTTTTAATGAGAAGCACGCTGTTCAGGTGAATTATTTGCTTGTGCTGGATTGTTAGCCATGTTTTCTTCTTAGATGAAGTAACAGCATCAACTATTTAACTGTGTGGAGTGCACATTGTGTGGAAGTGGTGGATTTATATGCCAAACCATCATGATCTTCAAAATATTCTTGTTGTATTCGGTCACTGGACTTTGAAGAACTTATTTTTTTTATTTTTTGGGTCGAGAAGAAAGGACGACAAAATATTAAGAAGAGCAAAGGAATGAGAGTATGCATCGCTGAAGCCATCAGTTAAGGAAATAGATTGCTGGTGAAAGGAAATTACATCAAAACCAACAGTACTGAGGAATCTCCTATCAAAATTTAGAAACTCAGATCTTGATAACTCTACCTAAATTGTTTGTCTTGGAAAACATGGTGGAAGATATACTGGTTTTGTTATTTATCCTTTCTGAAATGAACTGTTGAAAACGATTCCATATGTACATGCATAAACAGCAGCAACTTTTCATTCCAAAATTGATCAATGCAAACCATCATGACATGTGGCACAGGTTCTTATGGTGTGCTTTGTCCAAGTTGAAACAATTTGTTCAACATTGTTTAACTTTATTTATTTGAAAGAAGCAAGTGAACTTCCAAGTTTAGCTGGCTTTGTTACTGGAAAAGCCATACTAATTCTACATTATTCAAAACTTTACCACATTTGAGTTTCTCTGTTTAACTAATTCTCATTAATCAATCATATGAAGTCGTGGAAAGCAAGGGATGCAATTTTATTATTTTGGATTTATACCTATTTCTATTCTGAGCTTAGAATTCCTGTAAAAACCTTATAACCGTTCCGAGTAAGCTCCTCTATCATCTCTTGTCTCTGATGTAATTTATTTTGCAGGAGAAATTGACAGAGTTTGGGCAGGATCTGTTCATAGAATCCGAGAGAACTTCACTACCAAATAGCGAATACACCAATGCCGTAAATAAGCTTGTGAATCTTTCAGAACAAGGTTTTGAGACATACATGAAGAACAACAATTTGGATGCCATGGTGGCTCCTGAAGACTCAGCAACTTCCATTTTGGGAGTTGGAGGGTACCCCGGAATCGTTATTCCTGCTGGATTTAAGCCAGATGGTCTTCCCTTTGGTATCATGTTTGGTGGACTTAAAGGATCAGACGCGGCCTTAATTGAAATAGCATATGCATTGGAACAACTAACCAAAGCTAGGAAGCCCCCAAAACTCTAAATTCGTGGAAAGCAAAAGATGGGTGTGCCCGTGTATGGTTAGAATTTTATGTTTTTTTAACTCTATGTATGTGAAACCCTAACTTAAATAACTACCCTTTGCGATGCTAATATGTTGTAAATGATGGCATATATCATGGAATGGTATGCTGCTGAAATTCAAGTTTTACTTATATTGAAGATTTCTTGTCTTAGCACCTAATCGATTGGTTAATTTAAGTGAAGATCTGAAAATGGCTACTTTTTTTTTTTTTGGTTAATCGAAAATGGCTACTGTTAAACCACACAGGAAGCAGGACTAATATGATTATGTGGCCTAGTAAATTTTCTGTTCTGGCTACTGTAATTCATCACGGTGGAGCGCACATAAAACAACCATCCAAAATCAATTATTAAACCTGGGTTTTTCTTAAGTCTGCACCTTTTCATTTAAACCTTTTCTTTGTACCTCTCTGTATTCATGTAGTGGGGCCCACTTATGGAAAATCCATATTATTCACTTTCTTTTTTCTTATTCTTTTTCTTTTTTTTTTTTTTCCTTTTTTGGGGTGGTGTGGGGGCGGCGGGCGCAAAATCAATGGAGAGTGAACCTGGAGGCGTCAAAATTAATGACTAATGACGGGAAATGGGGAAGTTTAAGAAAGCCGATTGGGAGGGGTCAAAATCCATTGAGCACGGTCAAACTAAAGGGTTAGAGATCGATTTGATGTTGTCAGTTATTCAATTAATATATAGAAAATTTGCTCACCATCCTTTTTATAGCCTTACATCAAATCCTAGACTGTATTGCATCTCCTGGGTCAATGGGCTCAGAGAGAGAGAGAGAGAGATTCCTGCTAGCCCAGGAGGGGTGTTCATGAGCTCCCCCGTCCTTCCTCTCTCTCTTGCATTCAAAGCTGGTTCTCTCTTCTTCTATTAAATTTGGTCACCTGTAAGAAATAGTACACACCAAGACACAGGATTTTCATCTAGTAAAAAAGGTCAATTGAAAGATTCCGCTCAAGATGAATCCCAAAATTTCATACCACATAAAGTTTAATATGTCAATTCCCAATACGTAGTTATGAATGTACATACATACACACTCAATTTTTACAGGTAGCGAATCTGGAAACCATACTCAATTTGAGAAGCTCTACATTAAGCAAACCATTTAAAATCTAAAGTTTACATATAATTAATTGAAAATCAGAAAAACAAAATAATCCAATGTTCACATAAAATTCTCATTTAAAAATCAAAAGAGAAGAAACTATCAAACTTCTTGATGCATAATTAAATACTACTTATAATTTGGTGCATTGTAGAGAAAAGCAAAACAATATTGTGAATGATATGAAGGTCAAATGCTACAGAAATTATCAAACCATCAAACTTTGCTATAGGAATTAATTATTATGTCTAGGTGAAGGTATTCAAAGAAATGCTCTAGTAGAAGGAAAAAAAAGTTGTAGTAACCATAGAAATCTCGTATTCAAAGCACCTTCTACGCTGAAACCTCATGGCCCTTCTACAGTACAGCCACAACGTTAACTCGATGGTCTCACATCCAACAAAAGAAACTACCAAAATTTTAAAAAATAAAAATTACAGTACATAGAAATGATAGGTTGGATAAACATCAGCCAGGAATTGCCTGATTGGGGATTAGTAGGGTTATAAACAGGTCGGCTCCAGTCCGGGTCTACCAAACTATTAAAGGAGAAGGTAGAACCCGATCCAGACCCAAAACCGTTTCGGAACTGGTTTTTTGGCCCCAGAACCGGAACTGGAACCATATATGGGACGGGTCTGGATCCAAGTCCTGATCTAGGTAGAGAATGATATTAAAAAATATGGTTTTTATGAGAGATTTTTTAAAATTGAAGTAATATGTCGGGTCTTGGGTCCATAAGTTCAACTAAGGTGGAACCGGACCCAGACCCATTTACTTTTCGGGGTCTAAATAAGGACCTAGGCCCGGTTTTTAAAGGGTCGAAACCTCCGGGTAATCGGAGAATCGGGGACCCATTTACATCCCTAGGGATTAGGGATTGGGTTTGGAGATTTTTAGGGATTGGGGATTATGGAAAGGGGATTAGGGTTCGGGTTCATGGATTTAGGCTTTAAGGATTATGGATTGGGGGTTTTCGGATATAGAAGTATATGGGTTTAAGGGTTTTGAATTTAGGGATTTTCTTTTCTAGATACATTGAATCATTCTTCGGCTTGTTTCATACTCAGTCATTCAATTCGGGCAAATAAGCTCTCTATTATAAAATAAATTGCTACAGAGAAGGGCAAAATAAGTTCATTTTCGTAGGGAACATGACTCGAGACTTGAGAGATAAGCCTACGGATGTAAATGGGCCACCGATTCTCTAATTACCCGAAGTTTTCGACCCGTTAAAAACCGGGTCTGGGTCCTTATTTAGGTCCAGATAAGTAAATGGGTCCAGGACCAGCTCCACCTTGGTTCGAACCCGTGGACCTGAGATCCAACATATTACCACAATTTTCAAAAATCTCTCCAAAAAACTATATTTTTCTAATATTATTCTCTACCTAGACCCGGACCGAAACCAACCCGTTTACAACCCTAGATAAGCTTGAGGAAAGTGGGGTGGGCCAGTTGGGTCAAATATGCTGAAGCCTCATGGCCCTTTCCAAACCCAACGGTTGCGGATGGCCCCACGTGTCAATACGTATGTGTGCCCGTCTCTAAGTTTAGAATATTACTGTTAGTCTCATGATACTGTATTTTCTTCTTAATTTATCATGAGGATTTGAAAAAAAAAAATCACCTTAAATCCGCAGTTGCGAATTATACCAAAATAGCCCTTTTAGTTGAGGTTGCATGGAATCATTTTTTTAATGTGAAATGAGGTGTGGCATTTTCTCTTCATTTGATCTTCCCCATTGGGTCGGGTTTGGATTTGGAGAGGATCGATGGGTCGGGTTTGGATTTGGAAAGGGTCGACATTGACCCACATCTCAAGAGCCTGTGACTTTATTAATGAAGCTATTGAAGATGGTAATCATAGTATGATGAAGTAAAGATTGAAAAGAGAATAAAATATTGGGAGGTTGAATCATAGTGTGATGAAAATTTGATTTTAATGACTTTTTTTTTTTTGGATATAAAGTAGATGAATTTTTATCTTTTAGTGGCCTGAGAATATTCTTTTTTTTTTTTCAATAGAAGAGGAAATTTTGAAATTTTATATTTTAATATGACTCTAGTCTTTTCTTGTTTACTTCACTCCACCTTACTTAGTGAAGTGGCCAAACACAGATTTTTAATAATTAGGCTTTTCTTGTTTACTTCACTCCACCTTACTTATTTTTTATTTTTGCGCTGTCCGAGAGTACTCAACTCCTTGAGTTGGACTAATCTCTCTAATTCAATGTGTAGTACACATTTTAACCTATAGCCTTGTTGTGCAAAGCATGGCCAACTCACCTACCCCTCGTGTGGCACTAGCCGCGCTACACTGAGAGAATGACGTCAGTTGGAATGTTATCTGCTTTTTATAGAATAGGCCAGTACTTTTTGCAAATTTCAATGAAGCCGCTTTCTGTTTTCCGTTAACACGGGCGTTATCCTTCCAATCGAAACGACCGACACGACAGCTCCCATCTTATCTCTCACGTTCAATTCCGTTTGTTTCGTTCATCGTCTGTCTGATTCTCTCAACAACTGTAAGACTCTCTCTATCTGTATCTCCATCTCTATCTCTATCTCGCTGTAGTGCATATGATGATGCTTTCTGCACTGTAGCTGTTTGATGAGATTCCTGAAAGTACCCTTCCCACTACTTTTAGGCCTCTTTTCCATATTCATAGTGCGGCCCGTCTATGATCAATCTATCACTTCACACTCATCCATGACCCTAACCCATGAAGCAGCTCTATACTCCCAATCCGATGCTGACCCAACTTTTCCCAGCATTGGGTTATGCATTTCTTCAAATCTGCGCTTGAAAAAAGTCGTGAAACTTTTGAGGCTTCAAAATCATGGGCTATGATTGAGAACTACGAGACACCCCAGTGGCAAGGGTGTCTCATCTCACACGACTGCGCAGGGATGGTAGGTTGTCTCACACGCTCAGTACCATTCACCCATCTAGCAGAAAATGCCTGCATTTTTCTTCATTCCCCCCCAAAAAATCCAATTATGTGAAGCCCATCTGAGTGCTTGGCAGCAAAAGGAAACGGGTGGATAGATTTTGATGTGGATTTAGGGTGGTCCAAATATCAGTCTAATTAAATAATTATAGACCTTAACTTCAAGATCTTAAAGCTTAATGGCTTTATGTAATGCAGATGTTTGTGATTCGATTTGCTAGATACATGGTTGGACCAATGTTGAGTTCAGATCAGTGCCAGTTGTGTGTGTGTGTGTGTGGTGTGTGTGTGTGTGTGTGTTTGGGGGGGGGGGGGGGGGGGGGGGGGGGGGTGGTTTGTGTGATTCACAGGCAAATCTGTGAATCATTGCCAAATTGTTTTACAAATTTCTGTTAGTTGAGTCCTATAAATCCATCAGTGGTACCACGTAAGAAATCCAAGCTGTGCAAAAGCACTGCAGCCCTTAGTATTCACTTTAGTGCATATTTAACTCCATTGTAGTCGGCCCCTCCTTAATATTGAACACTTGTAAAACATTTTATTTTACTTCCTAGCCTTTTATTTTTATGCATGTAAAACACGTGATCAGTCCAATAGCAGTCCTGAATGTGATTCAAGGGAAAGTTTGCCCTTACTTAATATAAGGAAGGACAACTGGTTAGAGCAGTTTGAATTTTAGATTTGGGTCCATGGATTTCTAGCGTGGATTCGGAATAATCCATTCATCTTACTTAAACTCTGAATTAGACGAATGGAAAGGCGAATGAATGAACCTATCTCATTGAATTTCTGATAAAATTCAGTCTCAAATTATGAATCGTGATCTCTCATGTTAATTGTAAACTGCTAACTACATAACTATGGTCTCTTTATATTAGTAGCTATGTAGTTTTTATTTTTACTTTTTTTTTTAATGTTGTCTATCGACTTGTGCATGTGATTGTGTTTTTGCTGAGAGCATGGTAATTGGTACTTGGGTTAATGTTTAAGGAGATTGACCACATGAGCCATGACTCTTGATCCTAAATCCTTAAAGTTTAATAGCTCTACATTTTTTGTTTTTATGTTTAAATTCATCAGTAAATGATGTTCAGACCCGTCCCAAATGGTTTAGGAGTGTTTGGCCTTATCACATTTGTGGGGGGTGGAGGGAGGGATAACATATGAATGTATGAAGTGTATGTATAGAATGGTGATGAATAATAAATATACAATATACATATCCATCTCAAGTATGGACCCAAACCCGTACCCAGATATCTTCAAGTCCAATTCATTGAATCCCACTGCAGCCCCAAAAGTTAAATAGATCTAAAATAAGTACCATCCCTATTTTCATTGGTGGGGGCGTCGGTTCAGTTTGGGTCAATGGGTGCCATTTGCCACTCCTGATCACAGATCTCTTTCAGTGTTTTTTGCTCTGTAGCATAATTCTTTTCTCACCAATGAAACCACTGGATCTGTTAATGATCCAAATGATGACTTGATAAACAGTTTCTTCTGATTGTCACATGCTTAGAGCAGATCTTTTGTCCAACTTGGAACTTGGAAGTGCCATTCAGTTTCTGAATAGTACTAGGAAGTGTATTTCCATTTATGATTCTTGTGATCGGGGCTTCTTTGCTTCAGCATGAGTTATAGCTGCTGCTAATTTTGATAGAATTGCAATGATGTGATCATCTAGCTCTTAGCTATCCTTGATCGCCATTATGTGGTTGTTTGGCTTATGGGATTGTTTAACACAATGTACAGTATTTGTCTTGTAGTTGGTTCTCATTCTTTTGTTGGCCTATTCTGGTTAGTTAAACTACAAAAATAATTCAAGGGTTGTTTTTTTACAGAACGATTTAAATTTGATTCAGTGTTGGTTATCAACGAATGTCCCTACAGAACTATTTTAATTTGATTCCTGTTGGTTATCATCAAGAACTCTCTCTCTCTCTCTCTCTCTCTCTCTCTCTCTCTCTCTCTCTCTCTCTCTCTCTCTCTCTCTCTCTCTCTCTCTCTCTCTCTCACACACACACACATGCGCGCGCATGAGCACACACCCACCCCAGCGCACTTGCTCGCTCAATTTTACAAATACTGCTATATCGATATTTATCCAGTTTCATTGCAGCCTTTTTCCAACAGTAGCATTCTAGTCATGACAATGGAGTATTCGTATCTTAATCCTGATGTTTCTTACTTTTACCTAGTGCAATTCGGGATATCTATTAATCTGCTTGAATGATATTCCCTTCTATTTCAGTCGAATTTGATAACATGATTATAGATTATGGAGAAAGAACTGACAATTTTGTCAGAGTATGCAGTTTTTTCAAAATATGGAGGTAGAGTTCCAAGAAAGTTTTATTCCCTCGGCTATTTTCAAGGTACATTTTTATAGTACTACATCTTAGGTATTTCCAGCAGGAAGAGGATCTTTAGGAGTAGCTTTCGGTTATTGTTGTACCAATAGGCATGTTTTTGACTATTCAAGTGCCAATATCTGTAAAATATATTCTTTGCGCCTTTTGTTGCCACCACTGATCTACCTTTGTGGTTTCCACACCTGTTTAACTTTTAGGATTCATTTGACATTGAAGAAGCAACTATCAAAGAAATTCAAACGGCATTTAAGCAAAACAAACTCACATCCAAGCAGTTAGTGGATTATTATCTAGTGGCCATTGAAAAGTTAAATCCTACTCTCAGTGCAGTCATTGAAGTAAACCCAGATGCCCAAAATCAGGCTGCTGAGGCAGATAGAGACCGAAATCTCCCGGGTGGCTGTTCGTGTGGCCTCCATGGGATCCCAGTGATGCTTAAGGACAATATTTCCACTAAAGACAAGCTCAACACAACAGCTGGCTCATTTGCACTACTCGGATCTGTTGTGCCTCGAGATTCTGAAGTTGTAAACCGGTTGAGAAAGGCAGGTGCCATCATCTTGGGGAAAGCTGGCCTTACTGAATGGGCCAATTATCGATCCTCAAATATGAAAAATGGTTGGAGTGCACGAGGTGGTTATGTGAAAGTGAGCTCTTTTCTCTTTCTATTTTGAGTATTTCATCCTCTCTCTCTCTCTCTCTCTCTCTCTCTCTCTCTCCTGCAACTATATACTAATCAAGATGCAACTTATTGCTTAAGAGCTTGAAAATAAATGGGTATGTATGTTTGTTTTCCTTTCTTTTCTTATTAGGCTATCAGTTTCAGTTTTCATTAAGCTAAGATAATACTGATTATCTCGATGGTTGGACCTTTTTTCTCAATCATCAAGTACAAACAGTTTAATTTAAAAATGCAACTTGTATGTGTAAAAAGATTTTAAAAAATTTTGATACCCTGAACCTATACAGTAATGAGGAGTAGAAGGCTCATAATTCCTAAGATTTAGAGAATAAGGATGTCGTTTTCTTATTTGAATACTTTGTTAAAGACTTACACTGGTGGAAGATTTTACTCCCATGTTGATGTTACAAAAGCCCGTTTGATCATTGTTTTTGCATTTATCTTTGCTAAAGCACAAAATGGCAACAGATGCAGGTGTATGCCTCTGACTCTGCAAAGGATAATGAGGCAGATTACTTCTGTCTTGTTGAATGAACTAAGTCTTCTTTTTCTCCCTTCTTTCTTTGCAGAAAATATATGAAAACCCTTTTTTCTTCTCTTCTTTTTGATGACTCCCATTCTCCATTGTTTGTGATAATACGAAGATATAGGTAGTATTGAACATATTTTAATAAATTAAGATCTCTCTCTCTCTCTCTCTCTCTCTCTCTCTCTCTCTCTCTCTCTCTCTCTCTCACACACACACGCGCGCGCGCATTATGTGGATGTTTGTGCTATCTGATGTCTGTTGATCTGTGCTGTGATGACCTTGAGGTTTTGCATGATGTTTCATCTTTCAATCTTGATTGATTAGAACCCATATGTGTTATCAACGGATCCCGGTGGTTCAAGCACAGGATCTGCAGTTTGTGTTGCAGCAAACCTTGTGACGGTTTCTCTAGGCACTGAAACAAGCGGCTCTATCATAGAACCATGTAGCCTCAGTGGTGTAGTTGGAATCAAGCCAACTCTGGGTCTTATCAGCAGGGCAGGAGTGATCCCTCTCACTGTTAGGCAGGATACTGTGGGGTAAGCAGCAGCTCTTTCTCCTTCTCATGGTGAAATAGGACTGTTCTTCCGTCTTCTCTGTTTTAGTTTTTATGTATAGAATAACATTACGCATTAATGTAAAAAACTTATTACAGAATTCCACACATTGCATATGTAAATCTTCAAGTTCCCCCTCTAGTGCTTTTTACTTGTGGGGATTGCTTAAATCTATTGTTTTAGTTTTGCATTGAAATTTCTTCACTCTAAGTCAAAATAGAGTCAACACAAACCTCTTACCTGTTGAAGAGTTATTTTCTTTAAGAAAAAACATCCCATCCATACTTCCTCGTTGACTCACCAAGGATAAGAGGTTCCACAGTGCTGGAACCAAGCCACAAGTCTAATGACATTCTATTCTGCATCCTCAGAAGCTATTTTGTATCCCACATTTTAAAATGATGAGAAAGAAGATAGAAGAAGGTAACTGATACTTGCAGCCATAATTTGTTCAGAATAGTGATTATCTTGCCCTGCAGTGTCATTTGTGTAGACATATATTCCAGACATATATTCCCAAGGGCATGTTTCGCATGTACTTAAAGAAAAGGAAATGTTTTCTTTGGAAGGGATCTTTCCACAATGAGGGTGGAGAATCTTGATGAGAGGAATTCAAATTTATAAGGAATAATTGGGCCATCGAAAATGGTTTTCCTAACAGTGTGTAATGTGCCAAGTTCAAGGAAAAGTCTCTTCCTAGAAAACCTGCTTCTTTTTCTTAAAGGAAAATTTCCAACGTGCCCTAAAGAATTTCATTGTATTTCTACAAAATCAAAATTTTCAATGTTAGGAATGTCTGAAGAAGCCGTGAATGTTATAATGTATTGAATGAGAACGATATTTTCAAAGCTTTTTACAGGAGTGTTTTTTTTTTTTTTTTTTTTTTTTTTTTAACTTCTTTGTATTACTCTAAATTGCTGGAGTATTGAAACTATATGGTAGTTGCTGTTTCATAAGTAAAACCATCAAAAGAAAAGATACTGATATTAGAAAGTTGTTTAATAACTAGATATTAATAAGCACTTTTCAACAGCCCCATTGGCAGAACAGTCTCTGATGCTGTGTATCTACTGGATGAAATAGTGGGTTATGACCCAAGAGATGAGATCACGAAGGAAGCTATGCAATATATCCCTAGAGGTGGGTACAAAAAATGCCTCAAGAAAGATGGGCTCAATGGAAAAAAATTGGGCAGCCTATGGTATGTTTTCAAAGATGAATATAATGATGTTCCTGAAATAAGAGACACTTTTGAAGACCTTTTCAATGTTATGAGGTAACAGAACGTTATGATATTCAAGCATTTTTCTTTTCTTTTCTTTTCTTTTCTTTTCTTTTCATGCGTGTGTGAGTGTGAGTGTGTGTGTGTGTGTGTGTGAGAGAGAGAGAGAGAGAGAGAGAGAGAGAGACCCTACGTGCAATTCTCTTGTAACAAGGCGTACGTGGGACTGACCACCAACACCAAGCAGTTTTCTTGTAATAAGGCCTACGTAGGACCAACCACCAAAGTTGGGGGTTGGGGGATAGGAAAATCACAGTGACTGACCAAATCTTCTTTTAAGGCCTTTTTAGGATCAACCAACATGAGAGGCGGGGGATATGTTGTGCATCTGTCTTTGTATAGGGAGGGGGAGGGAGGTCTCGGTGTGGATTAGGGATGATCCACAGTTCAGGCTGATCTAGTCCATTGTGAAGTCACAAAAATCCCACTCATGTAAGCTTCGGGAGTTTTACCCAAAGTTATCACCTAGCCAAGGTCAAATGTGTGCATGTGCCAGTTCTTGCAGGCACAGGGTTTAGCTGTGTGTGAAGGAGTTGGATTGACCCCAGGTGGGACCTTCATGTCTATGCTTTTTGGCACAAGTTCCCACCAGCTTACCAAAATTCAATCATATGAAATTTAGAGACTCCATTATATTATTCTTATTTCCAACATTTAAACTGCTTTGGCCTAAGCTTTTGACTCATTTGCAGCCTTGGGGTCAGGGTAACCACGCCCCACCCCACCCTGTTTATCTGTGCAAATTTCATTGGCTTCTTTGTGCTGCTTGTGTAAATTGGCATTTGACCTCCAAGAGAGAAGGGGGGAAAAGGCATTTGACCTGTTGCTTACCTTTTCCGAGTCTTGTATTTTGACCAAATTTGGTTCAAAATAATATGGCTTCTGGTGTAGCATATATAATTAGGATCTGATTGTGCTGGATTTCTTGGTGTGGGCTTTTGTAGCCAAAATGGAGCAGTGCTGTTAGATGGTCTTGATTTTCCCAACCTGAAGACAATTATGAACCCTGAAGAGAGTGGTGAGTTGCTGGCTTTTAAGTACGAGTTTAAGCGAGATCTCAATGTGTACTTGTCCAACTTGCTAGAATCTCCAATCAAATCATTAGCAGATGCAATCACTTTTAATGAGAACCATGCTGATGAGGTGAGTTTTTTCTTGTGTAGGATTGTTGGTTTTGTTTTCTTCTTAGATGAAGTAACAGCATCAACTAAATAACTGTGTGGACTGCACATTGTGCGGAAGCGGTGGATTTATATGCTAAACCATCATGATCTTCAAAATAGTCTTGTATCTGGTCACTGGACTATGAAGAACTTCTTTTTCATTTTTTTGGTCGAGAAGAAAGGACAATGAAATATTAAGAAGAGCAAAGGAATGAAAGTATGCATCAATAAAGCCATCAGTTAAGGAAATAGATTGCTGGTGAAAGGAAATTACATCAAAACCAACAGTACTGAGGAATCTTCTATCACAAGTTACAAGCTCAGATCTTGCTAACTCTACCTAATTTGAGTGTCTTGGAAAACATGGTGGCAGATATACTGGTTTTGTTATTTATCCTTTCTGAAATGAACTGTTGAAACGATTCCAATTGTACATGCATAAACAGCGTCAACCAATCATTCCAAAATTGATCAATGCAAATCATCATGAGTTCATGACACGTGGCACAGGTGCTTATGGTGTACATTGTTAAACTTTATTTATTTGAAAGACGCAAGTGAACTTCAAGTTTAGCTGGCTTTGTTACAGGAAAGCCATACTGATTCAATGTCAGTCACAACTTTACGACATTTGAATTTCACTGTTAAATTAACTCTCATTAATCAGTCACATCAGGGATGCAATTTTTATTATTTTGGACTTACATCTATTTCTATTCTGAGCTTAGAATTCCTGAAAAAACTTAATAACCGATCTGAGTAGGCTTCTCTATCATCTCGTCTCTAATGTCATTTATTTTGCAGGAGAAATTGGCAGAGTTTGGGCAGGATCTATTCATAGAATCCGAGAAAACAGCACTACCAAATAGCGAATACACCAATGCAGTAAATAAGCTTGTAAATCTTTCAGAACAAGGTTTTGAGACATACATGAAGAACAACAATTTGGATGCCGTGGTGGCTCCTGAATATTTTGCAAATCGCTTTTTGGGAGTCGGAGGATACCCCGGAATCGTGATTCCTGCTGGCTTTGATCCAGATGGTGTGCCCTTTGGTATCATGTTTGGTGGACTTAAAGGATCAGACACAGCCTTAATTGAAATAGCATATGCATTGGAACAACTAACCAAAGCTAGGAAGCCCCCAAAACTCTAAATTCATGGAAAGCAAAAGATGGTTGTGCCCGTGTATGGTTAGATTTTCTCTTTTTTTTTTTAAGTCAATGTACGTGATACCCAAACTTAAAACAACTACCCTTTGTGATGCTAATATGTCGTAAGTGATGGCATTCTGACCACTGATACACAAGAAGTGTCCCATAAAAGGACTGTTAGGATCCTCCTTTACCGTTTAGTGAGAGTTGTTTTGTTCTTTGTCATGACCAACTACAGGTAAAGAAAGTTTCAGGTAAACTGAGTGTAGGGAAACTGAGTTTTTTGGATGCAAAAGGGCCAAAGGGTGCGTATATCTTGGAATAGTATGCTACTGAAATTCAAGTTTTACTTGTATTGAAGAATTCTTGTGCTAGCACTTAATCGATTGGTTGTTTTAATTGAAGATTTGAAAATGTTTGCTGTTAAACCACACAGGAAGCAGGACTAATGGGATTGTGTGATTTACTCAAAAAATATATATATATAAATAAATATATATATATATATATATATTCTGACTACTGTAATTCATCACTGGGGAGAATATTATGAGTGACAATGTCTTTTGTAATGATCATGGCGATGGCTCCTTCTCATGTTATATTTGTAAGGATTATAATTCTATTATAATTAATATTGGCAAATTCATTGGGGATTGGACAAAACCTGGGACTTAATTTACAATTGTATTTATAAAAGGACTACCCAGAAGAAGTGTTGAATGAAGAAATCTATCCAAACTCGAAGTGACTGGGCGCTCGAGCGGCCCGACATGCACCCTAGGCAAAGATATCATGTGCAAGAGCACACTTCATCTCGCAATAGCGGACTCGGATAGAACCTACATGCACTCGAGAGTGCCCATCTATGCTCGAGCGCCTGGGTCGTGGAAAGTCTGACTCTTTCAGGATTCTATTTCCTAATTTTTCTGAGAATATTAATTGGAGTCTTACTTGCTCTATAAGTATTGAGGCACGAATTAAAGCCTATATATTGTCTCCCTCTCTCAACTCTAGTGCACTACTCTCCCATCCAAAAACCTAAAGATCTATTGAGAGATTGTTTTCCTCTCCAAAGCTTCAACTTGCTGCGCCAAAGTTCAAGTCTTTAGGGGTTCTTTCTGCTACTATTCTGAAATAAATTCATCTTGAAGAGGCATTCAAGGTAATTGGGTCGGCCACGGTAAAGGTGTACCGCGAGCAATTGGCAAAGTGCTTGGTTGTCTGTTAATTTAGACGGTAAGGCCAGTAGTTTTTTTCTCGGGTAGAGTTTTCCAGGTATATATCGTGTATCCTTCTCATTGTGTGGTTACTTGCTCTTAATCTAGATTATGATTAATTACTAGATTAATCACTTGTTTTTAAAATCTAATAGAAATCTTGTTATTTGGACCTAAGCATGTGTTAAGGCCGATTTTTTCAATATTTATCTTTTATGTAGTTTTATTATGGTGGTAATCATCCTCGCCTAGTACCTTGTAATCTCACCTATCCTTTCGGGGTTATGCCCATCCAAGAGAGGTGGAGGAGATGGGAAGGTCTCAATAAGACCTAAAGGGCTTCCCAAATATTAACCCCATAAATTGTCCTAACCTATTGATTTATATTTCCCGTGCACCATTTTTATAATGTCAATCCAATAATAAGTAACTAGCATAATAACCCATGCTCAGCACAGGTATGGCCAGTAGTGCAACTTAAATATTCATGCATTAAAAAATATATATCTATAAGTTTTAGAAAGAATACAAAAGAAGAAAAGATTACGAGAATACCTTTTAGGAGAAGATCATCCTCCAGAAGTCCCCACCGAAGAAACGGGCCAAAGGCTCTAATCATGACTTCATATCCAAGCCCACTTGTCGGAAACGATATATGCAATGTAACCATGAGGGTCTACATCTTGTACGACCTCTACCCCTTTAGTGGGAAATTGTCGATTGGGCCCACAGCCTTTGGGTAAATGTTTAGGGGTGAACAATTGTCAAGAAGGCCCACAGTCTTGGGCAGCAATCCTTCCCCTACAATATTTTATTCATTTTACACTACACTGCTACTGCTGTCCAAGAGGACAAAATCCTCTCTCCTCTTACGAGTAGGGATGGAAATAGCAAGAGGTTGGGTAAATCAGGCTTTTCTTATTTCTCAACATTGACTAGATATAGGTGCAAAGTTAAGTTATGGTCGATTCATGGTTTATAGTTTGGCTTACACTAACTTAAAGAGGATCAGATTGAGTAGAAGATTCAATCCTAGTCTTTTATGAATTGTTATGTAGTTTAAAATATCAGCTGATATACTTTTTATGTATCTAACCAACGAGTAGTAACTCGGATGGTCTAAGGACTCTGCGTCTTAAGAAACAGAGATATTTTGTGTTCAACACCTCCTATAATTTTACCCAGTGCATGTGGATAGGAGGGTTTGCATGTGCTCTTAAAAATTAGTTCTCAGCTGTCCAAAATTGAGCGTCCCTCGGGCTCAAGGCCAAAGGCTCCTGAGCTGGGTTAGGTTGGGCGGGGCCGGGGCGGGAGATACCCTGAGTTATAAAATAAATAAATAAAATATCTATGTATACATTTTATATGCTAAAAAAAAAAAAGGGAGTGCATGGAGATGGACATTAGTAGGAGTTTTATAGTACTGAACGCTCAGAATTCTGGATTCTGATAATAAGTAATCATATAATCATAAACAAACGTTTTATGCCTCCAGAATGTCCATAGATAACTGCCTACCAGAACTTCACCTCTCATTCAAGAGACCAATATAGGGTTCCTTGCCTCTATCCTTTTGAACTATGATCAAACTCTTACATGGTTCAAGCACAACAGCAGTTCAACCAGCTAGTGGGGCCCACTGCAGGCTAGCCATTGTTCAGATGGGTGGACTCAAATCCAAGCACAAAGGTGTGGTCCCTTGCCTAGGCTCCTCAATTGTAGATGAGCTCTTGGACGAATCGGACAAAAGTGATTCAGGCCTAAGTCTGACCCTTCACACCCTAAAGAGGTTCTAACCATCCGGAAGAAATTGGATCCATTGAATGCTGGTCGTGAAATGGAAGACCTAAAGAGCAAAGTCTCTATTTCAAAGGTCTAATCAGACGGTCATAACACTGTTAAACCAGCCTTTGAACTTTGAAATCTATCCTCCCACCCCCACATCAGGCAAGACAAGGACTCCCAAACTTTGGCTTTCAAATTTATGGAAACTATGAGAAGATCCTAAAATATTCAAAATAATAGGAGTGAAGGACCATCTTTCCCTTCCTTTTACGGCATTGACTGCGTGAGGGCATTGGGCAAAATATAGATTCTTGAAAAACCTTTGACATTGACCCATCTCTTCCATGCAATGATCGATCACTATCGCTCTCGCTTCAGCTTTTCTAAAAGAGAAATGCTCCTTTACCAACCAAGGAGCTATTAGAATCATAGCAAAGCCAACGCGGAATTTTCCAGTAGATGCATCAGACACTAACATCCACATAGATATAATTAAAGAGAATCATTATTCTTCTTCATTCTAGAGCAGTTGTCGACAAAATACATATTTTGGACGTCATTTCCATCAGAGGTTTTAGGAGATGACAGTAAATAAACTGCCCAAATTATATTTCTTTGAGAATCAATTTTGCCTGCCTTTAAATACAAAATCATTCCTAACACTCTTAGATGGCCCACCATAGGCCAAAATCCATGCTTTAGAACAATAATTAATAATAGGAGAGACACCAGGGCCGATGTGATACAATTAACCCAACAATCTATAATGCCTTCATGTGGGATTTTAGGAGACATTAAACCAAGGTGTTGAACTAAATGGCTCTGGCTTAGTGACAATGATCAAATGCATGTTTCATCCACTTCTCATTAATCAATATTACATCCATCTTGTATTTACTGTTGAAAAGTGTTTCCGCTGCTTTTACCAACGCTTTGAGATTTTTGTTAAGATTGGTTAGTGGAGGAAAATTGATATAGTATCGGAGCAAACCAGTTGCGAGTCCGAATCGTACGAGGAATGACTCAATGTTGAAATGTGTGTGTCACCAAAAGTGCATCAACTAGATCCATCTAAGGGGGAATGTTGAGAATTATTTCCACTACCTCTATTAATGCTGGGTTTTAGTAGAATCAAGATTGGTTAGTGGAAGAAATTTAATACATAGAGTTACGCTTTTGAAGGCAGCATACATAAATTTTAACACGCACTCACACCCCTGAACTTTTTGACAGAGGCTGCTGCTATCGTGATTAAGAAACTGTATTATATCCAACTTGCATACATACTTTCTTGCTTCTAATGACAGTATACATACATACAATACAATAGAAAGGCACCAAAGCCATCGATGAAACCCACTAATGTCGTAATCTTCCATAGCTCATATATGTTTCTTCATTCTGCTCTCATCTATTGACGTTTTGTGTAGAAGGAAGGTTACATTCCTACTCCCTCAGATCTGCAAGGACCAAGGTAGTAGAAAGTCAATAACTAATACACTATTCCTACCACATATCCAGCAGAGTAGGAATCTTTTATTGTCTCTGTCAATGACCCCTGGCTGCTTCTAAGCTCTAAAAAGAAACTCTTCTTCATTTTTAATGATCTGTGGATGGCATACACCATTAAAATCTACAAGTGGTTGGAATGTATTTTGCGACACATTGCATCCATGGTTTGTCTGGATTTGTTGCCATTCCACCCATTAGGGATAGTGGGGCCCAAATGACTAGAAAGGATCCATAATGCCAATCACCATATATGAAGTTCTGGAATCATGCCAAGTTATTTTCTCCACATTAAAAATAAAACTTTGCCAAAAAAGACTATATAAAAAAACTTACCTAGGGTGAAATTATGTCTTACCTGTTTGAATTTGAATTGGGAAGATCTATCATGTGCTAAGATGGTTAAGGGAAGGGTCTCAGTGGGATTTATCATAAAAGCGAAGGAAATTTGTAAGTAAATCATGTAAAGAAACATTCCCACTTTTTTTTTTTGGCATAAAAAACATTCCCACTTGATGATGCCAAACGGACCCTAAGTTTACATAAGTAACTCCTCCCACCTCTTCACTACATCCCAACCGCGCCCATTTAAAACCATTATTCCTATGACTTTCAAAAATAGGAGGAAAAGAGAAAAAGGGCTTCAACGGATTGAATCCAATTAACCCAGTGGCCAGATTCTACCACTATCACAATGGCCGTTTAAGGTTAGTCTAAATTAATGTATTGCAGTGTCATAATAATGTGTTTGTGGGGCATTTTGTTGTCGAGATATGTAGTGTTAAGTGATTTCTCTTATATCCTTAATATTTACATCCAACTTTGCTTATGTAATTATGTTGAATAGAAGTCTAGAAATTAGAAAACAAAGAAAGGCTCCATGGGCTGTAGCCATCGATGACTGCCTCTCAACATTTGACTTAATCTAATGTTTTACCAGTAGTGGATGCACTTTTCTTTCCTTTGATTTTCCTATTGACTGCATTGTGTGGAAGAAAGGTTACGTTCCCTAGTTACTATCAAGGAAGCTGAGGATACCATTTAATTAGGGAAGACCAAGTTTTAGAAAGTCCAACAAATTATTCACTGATGGGTCTTGTTGCAACAAACTGCACGGTATATAGTCATTAAACTCTCGAAACTTAAAAACTAAGGAATAGGATTATTTAACCCCATAACATCTCATTTTCTACTCATGACTTTTGAATTCAGCACTACTCAGATTTGACACTTCTAGTTTTATAAGCCTTTGGATTGATCATACCAATTTTGCTCATGCAAACTTTATCTAACAGTTGGAATTCAAACAACTTGAGGTGCTGAAAAATGTACCTGCCAGATTGGTAAGTCATGGGAGAGACCTTTTAAACCCCTATTTCTCATGATTGTCATGTTTTCACATGGGCCTCACATGCCAGGGCTGGACAGATTTTGGCCATTCCTGAAAATGTCCAGGAATCTGCATGATGACTCTTGGGTGCCTCACTGCCTCTAATCTATAAAGCCATGGAACTTCCACTCGTTTTCCGGTTTTTATGATCTGTGGTGTGGCTGAAACCATTAGGACCCACTAGTAGAAAATAATGCAGGAACTTGAAAGAGATGGATGATAATGCATCAAATGACAAGTTTGCTCTCCACCACCAACTATTCTACTAGCAATAGCATGGTGGCCTTATGGTTGGCCTTTTCAAAAACCAATGGAGACAAGGTTGGTCAATGGCTAGAAATGGACGTTATCCACCCATCAAGATTAGGAAAGGAAATCTCAAATGAGAGAAGTTCAAAAAGGTGCTAACTTAACTAGAGTTTTAGAACATAAAAATAAAAATAAAAGGTCCAGAAGCCAGATCCGCTGGTTAATAGGGCAGCAATGGGTGGGATCGGGTTTGGGTCGGGTAACATGTGTGGGTTCGATGGAGACTTAGCCCATTATTAATTAAGTTGACAGTGCCAACTGAATCCAAAGCAGTCGACCTGAACACTAATTGCTTCAGGTTAAAGTTGGGTTGGGTTTGCAGATATAATACAATGCTAAGTTTTTTGTGTTTTTTTTTTTTTTAACCCCAGCCAAGAGGATTGGGACCCAAGGAAGCCCACAAATGTGGGAAGAGTGGGATATCGCTCAATTGGCTAGGTGAAATCCAGTTGGCAACCTCATTGTCAATACAATACTAAGTTAGGACAGACTTAGGTCTGTTGGCGCCCAAACCCAATCCATTCATTAATCAGGTCAGAAATGTCAACATATCTAACCTAAAAATGATTCCTAAATTACTGAATTGGGTTTATGGGTGGGGCCAAGACTTTCCACATCTACTTGTTAGTAGCTGAGACAGAAACTACTAACTAGGATATCATACCATCAGTTTCCAAGTTATTGCTGAGAGTATAAACAAAGGAAAAGGAGTTAAAACTTTTGTCAGCTCAATTTTTCCGGTCCAACTTAATCAACTAAACAGGCCCTTAAAATTATATTAAACAAATGGGTTCATAAGTAAACAAAGAAATAATTGAGTGTCAATAAAGTTATTTAAAGTGATGTAGCTCTTATAATCTATATATAAATGTAATATTTAAAGAAATGGAACATAGAAACAAACATAAATAGACACAAACTTGAATCTATTCAGTCGCATTTGCCGGGCTTCTTGTCATGTTTTTTTTTTTTAATATTCTCCCATGTTTGTGACTTGTGCCCTCAAAACATGGAACAAGGAAAGTGAGGTCTGCCGGCTATTCAAAGGTAAGGAACTGTGGCCATTGAGATGCCCTTCCAGAAGAGTTGCCTTCATTACTGTGAACATATACTATACTATACATCAACACTTCTTCTTCTTCTTCTTCCTTATTATATTTCTTCTTTACTGCCCTAGGCAATTGTAACATATTTCATAGAAAAGGGGGTGGTACCAGATAGCTTCCAAGGTCACTTTTGGTTATCAAACAATCAAGTGGAATGAAAGCTGCAAAGGCTTAAGCATGGACATGGAATAGCCTAGGAAAAAAAAATCAACTTAGCTTGATGTCAGTAGATATAGATTCTAAGATCGCAAAGATCAAAAGTGAAAGAGGTGTTAAATGTTAGAGAAATGTCTAGATTGAGATGCAGCCCAAGTCGTAGATCAAGCGGTATTTAAGAAAGTAAATGTCCTGCTCTAATTAACTGTTTGCAATGGGTTGTTGATAAGTCTGCCTTTGAGCTAAATAAAGCAAACTATAAGAAGCTCCGTGAATAGACCATAAACAATCAAATAAGAAATCAAAAGAAGAAGAAGAGTCAACAATGTTAATTCATTCATTTACGTCACTAATTAGCTTACTACGTAGAGAATTACATCAATCTTGGTTTCATCAAGGGAATATTGGAGTAAGGGTGCTTAGGTAAATGACCTGTGCATCCACCTCACTTTCAGAGCTCCTTGTCAAAGTAGCATGTGGGGCCCACTTGGCGACCGATCGGAATGACCCGGTTTGCACCAATCCACAGGGACTAGACCATTGGCTCATCCTAGGCTGCTCTGCATTATTGCTCCACGCTTCTACTACAGTGTAATGCTACCAGAGTCATTGAGGGTCTATCTTACGCACTTAGGTGAGAATGAGACACCCTTGCCACTGGGTTGTCTTGTGATCCTCGAAACAAGCATTTTATTATTATCATGTTTGAGAAAATGATCTTACACAATGTAAGCAACTATCCAATAATCCCAACTATCAATATAATTAGGCACATAGCAGATGGTCTATCTGGAGTAAATATTCAATATGGAAGAATCTCAAGCCTTCAGTAAATGGCCAAAAATCTAAATTAAAAGAAAAAATAGTGATGGTCCATCTTCAGGGCTGAAAAGAGGTAAATTTTGGATTGCTTGAATATTCATCAGGAGGGCTTCTAAAAACACTAGGGTCTTTACCTTCCACACAATTTGTCAGAAGATTTTTGGACATTTGTAATCCATAGAAGGGTCATCATATCAACAATTTTGAACTCTGTTATATCAATGGAGGATAATATTTTATTTTCAAAGCAAAATATTTATAGTAAGAGTCCAGATTTTGTAATGTCAAGATTCCGATATTCTGCGCATATTGTTGTAAATCCATCAATAGGGTCCATAATCATAAAATATCTTAAGAAGAATCTTTCCTAGAAAGTAAAATCACGTCCAAATTCAGAGTGATGTGGAGAAATGTATAGCAAAAAGAATCCAATTAACAAGCTCAAGAAGAAGGTTATTACTAGATTTATGTAGTTTCACCACTAAATTGTGCCCTGCAAAGATGAATCCAATATGTTAAGGAGGAAGAAAATACAATGCGACAAAGAATCGTGACAGAGCCTAGTGGTTAGGGTGTCTCATTCTCATGGAAAGAGCACATTCCGGAGCACATTGTGGCATAACACTACCGTGGGAGTATTAATGCGAAGCATCCAAGGATGAACCCAAGATTGTATATTAGTCTAGTCTAGGATTAACACAATTTATGTTCTTCCCATGGAAAAGTAATTAAGGAAATAGGGAGTTTTATGATTTAATCCCGCTTAAACCTTCTACGAGATACTGACAAAAGACCCCATAATGACAACAAAGTCACTCAACTCTAGTCAAAAATGTTTTTTCTTTACTATCGTGCATAAAACACATGATATCGTGATCAATTTTTGAAAAATACAGTAACTAAAACCAACAAGGAAAATGCGGTTTTATCTTTCACCGTATATTGACTTTTGAAAACCAAAATCTACATTTGGTATTCAGTCAATGAGAGCTAGAAACCTGTGAAATTTATTTTTATAAGTTTTGCAAAAAAAAAAAAAAATCCATGATAGCCTGGGATTTTGGGGAAAATAGTCAAAAGAAGAAGAAAAAACCGACTAGAGTCAAGCAATGTTTCTTTCTTTTTGAGGTCTTTTATCATTATCTCGTGGAATCTAAGTTTAGGTGGGATTAAACCATAAAGTCCCCGAATATACACACACAATATGGTAAAGATAATTTAAGAGAATGCAATATAATGTGCCTTGGACCACTAGACAAAACAAAAAAATCTCTGATCCACACTCATTATGGAGAAGCCCTTTTAGCTTTCATTAACTAAAAATGTCTCTTCTTCACAAAGGAAACCCAAAATCCAAACGTCTCAAAAACATCCATTTTGCACAAAGGAAATCACATCGCCAGGCCTTTACTTAGGAATCCATTACTTTCTACATGCTAAAAGACCTTTCTCTAACAAGAAAAAAAAAACGTGAGGATCTCAAAATGGGGAATTTTTTTTAAAAGTTTTGAAAGTACTCTTTCTGAAAGAGTTCATTGAGTGCTAAAATAATTCACTATTTTCAGGAACCATGTTCCTCATGAGACAAATACATTAGGAGGTCTAGGATGAGCATGAAGTCATAAACTAAAGGAGATAATTAAAAAAAAAAACCCTCCCTTTTCACCCTTTTGCCAAAAAGGACCTTTATGAATTGATAATTCTAAATAAAGAAATTGTATTTTTTATTACTCATTTCAATTGGATCTGCACTATTAAATTAGAGGAAATCGTGTTAAATTTATTTCTTAATTTCGAAAAGGATTAAAGTACCCAACGTCCATTTTCTTCTTTCCAATAGAGATGTCTTCTCTGTTTTTCAAAGAAACATCTCATAGTGCAGAGAATCATCCCCTGTATTTTGTTCTCAACTTTCCCCCTTTTAAGGATTCTGTGATTCAGACCATACCATGCTTTTTGGCAGAAAGCATTTCTCAACGGATAAGACTTTTTTTTCAAAAAGCTTTATTCCCAAACCATCCTACATGTGATACTGCTTATAGGTTCCACTTAAAACAGTATCCCTCAAAACATGCCCACTTCCTCTAGTGCTCACCTGGATACATCAAAGTCAAAGAAGGCAGGAAGATATTAAGGTTATTTTCCTTCTTTTTTTTTGGTATCCCAGGTAAAGAGATAAGACCGTACGAGACTTGCACATGCAAAGTGATGGAAATACAACTAACTAAGGTAATAACAACTCACGTACGCATAGAGGGGGGAGGCCAAGTTCAAAGCCTGGACCTCCAATGAGAACTGGCACTCCTTGCCACTTGGTAAGGAGCCGTTCTCAAGAAGACATTGGTTTGGATGTGAGTTAGGAGTAAACAAAATATTTGACAGATCATACGACCAAACATTGTGCAAACTTATCATGATAAATTCTAATCGTGACAAATGTCTATATTAGTGCCAAATTAGCACTATTGTCAATTCAAGGGAGTAAATTTATATTTGGAGGATCCAATTGATCATAAGCAGGCCTTCTATATAAGGGGAAAAAAGAGCCAAAAAAAAGGGTCATCCTGGAGAATTAGCCTAATGTCTATAATTCAACTAAACAGTGCCCTAGTTTTCTCCATAGAAAATGGTCATGCTATAATGGAACCCACCTAGATGCTTGACAACCAAATGCACAAAATATTTAATTTTAGAGATGACTAAGGGTGACTATTATATAACTATAATCAAATGATCTTAACCCTTCATTTTAGCTTTCCAAGGTTTAATGGCTATATATTGTACAAATTTATCATGATAATTAAATTCAATAGAGACTGATGTCAATATCCTTGTAAACTTGAGACCGTGTCGATCCAAAGTGAGTAGGTGTTTGCAAAGGGATCCGATTAATCATAGATAGGTCCATTATATGAGGAAAAGAAAAAAAAAAAGAATAATAAAAGAGACTTTATTTGCATGATCCGAGACTTTTAAATTTCCTAAAATCTCAATCTCTTTATTTTTTGCTAGAACTTCTGAATGTTCGAGTACAGAGGAGGATTCATAAATTCCACATATGAAAAAAATTATAAATTCTCCAAACAAGTTTTCTTTGAATTACAGCAAAAGCTCGAAAAAAGTCCAGCTTTTTCAACAACCAAATGGGGCTTTCTGTGGTATTAAAGAATAGAATGTTACACATAGTAGCAACGAATGTTCAAACTTTCGACAAAAAAGTTAAAAAAAAAAAAAAAAAAAAAGAGTGGACACAAGTTCTTCATCTTTTGCTAAAGTATGTAATAAAGGTGAAGTAATATAACCAGGCGATTATAACAAATAGTAAAACTGTCACTGTCCTTGCATGACTCAAGGTCGATCTAGACAACCCACTTCTTTGAATCCAGTCTCAATAGGGCTATATTCCTTGCTTGTACTATTTTTCTATCTTGTTTCATATGAACCCAAAAAAAAAAAAAAAAAAAATTAAACTTACTCAACTGGACCACTAAGCACGTGTGATTGTACTCAAGACTCACTGGTAGTAAACAAACAAAAATGACATCAGATTCTCAATGAATTCTGTGAGGCCAAATCCATCAGTGGGCCTGCTTTTGGAATCAAAATCACTTAAAAATCAACTTTACCCTTCTGTACTGCCACTTAGCCGAACTTTGACAAACTATATGTTTTACCAGGTTCAAGGTGAGCAGCTCTTACAATAAACCATGAATAATCAAGCGTACGATTAAGTAGGGAGAGAACCTCTAATACCAAGGTTCTATCCTTAATATAGATAACCACACAAATATTATTTTGGAGGGTTTAGATCTTTAATAAGTAAAGTCTAAAGCCTTGTTTGATATCTCTATTCTTATTTGGATGGAACAATCAAAAGAAGAGCCATAAAAAAGTCTAAAATTAGAAAGAAATAAAGTGTATTTCATCTTTCTTTTTTAAGAAAAACACACTGCCAAACATTTCTTTTTAGACCCTACGGCTGTTACTTTCAAAAGCCCATAAATGGGGGTTCTCATTTTAAAAATGATTTACCTCGACTTTTTTAATGTGGGTAGAGGGCAGAAACAACACGTATCAATTCTATACCATTTAATTTTCTCTTCTCGGTAATCACTGTAACACTCCTATTTTCTCTCTCAATTTGGCTTCATGTACATAGCCTCACACGTCTTTTATTTCATCTCACATTATTACATCTTACATATCCTTTCATGGTTTGATGGATTTAAAGCTAGCTCATCACAATGCATAATAAAATAGAAATATTAGGAAAGACTCCCATCTTTTAATTCCATTTGTATTATTTTAAGCAAGCCCCACTGCTCCCAAGTTTTACTTATTTAAAAAAAAAAAAGTCTTTTTTATTTATTTATCAATCTTACATATGTCATGGATCTTTTTCACTCATAAAAAAAAAAAAAAAAAAAGGTCTTTAACACTCCTCTTGCAGTTCTTTTGTAAGAGTAGTTTTGTATGGTTTGTTTATATTTTGAAGTCTTTAATATTTAATCAAAATTAATTATCATTGGCAAAAATTGCCCTTTTACTCTTTTCATAAATGTTTATTTGTTTTCATCATCATCATCATCATGTCATAGCCTTAAATTGATGAGAATTTATATTTTTCATTGATTATAATTTAACATTGCTCCTTTTTTTAATTATCTTGAATGTGTTAAACTAAATGGCTTGAGGTTGGTTTTTCAATACCTTAACAATGTGCCCAAAAAAAATTCCTGATTTCGCCTGTGTGAATGTTCTTATTTTTCAAACCTCCGCATTTAGAGGGGTAAAGAGGTAGAGATTGAAAATAGAGATGTGAGACATCATGCACCAAGTTAAAAATAGATTGAAAGATTTCACCGCTGCCGACGGGGACGTTAGCCATTGGTGTTATCCCCGACAGGGGAGAGAGAGGGAGAACGACATGTACCTGCGCCCCATTTAAACCCCTCTCCCCACGAATCTATCAATATGTGGGACCCACCTTACACGTAAACCACTATTCCAATGGTCCCTATTTCTTTCGGGTCCTCTTCTGTGCTTCCACAAACAAAATTTCCGGTCTTGGTGTGAGACCAAGACCTAACGGCCCACAGTCAGAAATCAGAACCCATGATCTGCTGACTCCCCAAGGACGCAGCAAATGAAAATGGATAAGCATTTCCAACACACAATATCCAATACTAACTCAACCCACCTCTAACCCTGGTTAACCTAAACCCAACTCCTCCTCTTCTCTATAAATAAACTCCTCCCGACCCTAAACCAGACCAAACGCATACCAATTTGCGAATTGCAGCAATAGATACTATTACTACGTACTATTCAGTTGCCATGGCTTGTGCATCGTCTCCGCCTTCCTTCAGCCCCTTCCTTCGCTCGCCCTCCGGCGTGCGCGTCAGATCCCTGTCCGTGCGCGTCTCCGCGACCTGCACCTCCGCCGAGCCGGCGGCCACCAGCTCTCTCTACCAAGTGCTTGGCGTACCGAGGGGAGCCACGTGTCAGGAGATCAAGGCCGCGTACAGGAGATTGGCGCGGATCTGGCATCCGGATGCGGTGGCGAGCGATCAGAGGGACACGTCAGCGGACGAGTTCATGAAGCTGCACGCGGCTTACTCGACGCTGTCCGACCCGGAGAAGCGGGCGGACTACGACCGGAAGCTTCTGCAGCGGCCGCGGCCGCGGCCGTTCCCGTCCACCGCTTCTTCTTATTATTCTTCTTCCTCCTCTTCCTCTTTCAAGAGGGCCTCTTCGTTTGGGGGTTACGGGCGTAGGACGTGGGAGACTGATCAGTGCTGGTAGATTAGAATCTATCAAAATAGGACACGTGGCATACTACATGGGCCCACGAACACCGTCCGGGGGTGATTTCTTCTGGATCCAGAACTTTGTCTGGTTCGCTTGGTGGGGTCACCATTGGATGGTTTGTGCAGATGAAGCAGGGGCCACGAGTAGGACGGTCCGGAGTGTCCGGGCCTTGATCGATGGCCTGATTTATACATAGAGAAATGGCTTCGGTTTTTAGATTCGGAAATTTGTACATATATGTATATGAAAGAATATGCATTTTAAAAGTCAAATTCTCTGTAAAGGCTGCTTTTGTGGCTTTTTAAGGGTCGACTCTATTATACTTATATTAAAGAGAAGGATTTTTCCATTAATTTTGAGCATCCATTAATTTCGACCATCGGTTGAGAGATCGAGATTTTCACAGTTGGTTATTCATTTTTTAAATCTTCTCACTTATGCAAGTAGTACCTACATTATAGAAACCACCCGTAATCATTTCCCGCTTCTCTTCTTATGCGAAACCTCTCTTTCTGTTCAAACTCTTCAATTACCTGTATACTTCTTTCTTTCTATGCCACTGACTAGTTTTTGGATTACAAAAACAAGCGATCTCACTTAGAATATTTTTATTCTTTTGTCCTCTTCTAAAATTTGTGAATTTATTTAACATATGAATATTTTTAAATTGCAATGTTGGTCATATCCGTGCTCAACAGAGGTTACTATACTAATGTATGATTAATCTAGTCCTTTGAAACTGTAAGATGGCGGGGATTGGTCGTTTTTGTTGTTGGAAAACTCGCAGAATTGATTTTTGACTCTCCCGAGTCATTCTATTTCTACGAAGGACTAGTTTTTTTGCATTCTGCACCATATAATAGGTAGATGTAGTGTCAAACCATTAGTATTTATTAAGAAGTGAATATCCATAAAGTTTAAAGCCATCAATTTAAAAATGATGACCGAAATGAAATTTGAAAACTTATGTTTGATTTTTTATATGCGGTATTTGGATTAGCTAATTATATAATATGCAATATATATTTTTTTTCTTATTGTAGTACTTTCTTTGTACATATAAATTTATCAATTTGAATTTCTTATTAAGAATGCAGGTAAGAAATGAATATTTATATTTTTAAGTAATTGACTTATTTTTTAATATTTTTTAAAACTATTTTAAGAAAATATGACACTTGCGAGTCTCCGTTACTATCCGAGTCAATTTTTTTTAAATTGGACAAGTGGAGCCCGGCTGAGTTGCATGTTTTTCAACCTTGGTTGCTTCATGGTGTGAGAGGAGGGGATCTTTAATTTTCATAGATTCGTTGGTAGGGCAGGTGGAAAGGTGCTTTCCATGCTATAGGCCTTCCCAAACTGATGCCACAAAGAAGTTTTGAATTGAATTGAGATGGCTAAAGAGCGTTGAATGTTGCCTGTAAGCTATAATATGTTGTGATTAGCTAACTTGGATGACAAGAAAAGCAACGTTACAGTATGAACTTGAGGGGGATGATGGGTTTGGGACGTTGTGATTAGCTAACTTGGATGACAAGAAAAGCAACGTTACAGTATGAACTTGAGGGGGATGATGGGTTTGGGACGTTCAGCAGTATGATAAGAAAAATATCCACTCCAAAGAGAGATTCTCTTTTTGAGAATGGTTAGGAAACATCCATATAGGCTATGATTTATTCATTCACGACTGTGCCTCTCTCTTCTTTTGTCCAAGGCCCCACAAGAAGAAATGGAGAGGTTATTAGGTACCAAGTAGCTTTATTCCTTTGGATGAGTATCACTCCTCATGCCAGGCAATGCCCACTAATAATGTCTATCTGAAAAAATTAAAGAAGGATAAGATTGGGCTCATGTTTACGATGACTTTAAGAATCTCTTCCATGGTCCCCACTCCTTGCATGTGGGAGTCTCACTTTCCGTTTGTGCTAATTCTCTCCTCACATGTGCGAGTCCCTTGAGATCATGGGCCCTCCCTGACTGCACTTCGAATTGTTCAACAGTTTTTTCCGTTTTAAAGTTAGTGGCATCATCTTTCCAAAACAAAAGGACCCATTTTCATCATCGAGGCCTAGTCCCAATCATGCTACACGAAATCTATTTCTCGGTTCAATGAGGCCCAGATGGCCTTCCTATGAAAAATCTAAATTGCTACTAAATTTTACTCAAATAAAAGTTGAGCCTACCACCCAGTGGTAAGATATGTTTGTATGTTGAACTTTATTGGGCTGATATTGAGAATAATCTTACATGTGAATGATGGGCATCATTGGCTAATGGGGTGGGTATTGGTCACCTGACAACATGTGGCAAGTTGGTGGAGCCCAAAGCAATGACAATAAAAATCAAGCAACCTGCATTCAAAATAAATAATTTGAGAGCAAACACAACAAAAGACCAAGAAGAACCCGTATAAGACCTATTGAAGGGTCACAAAAAGGGGAGAGAACAATACAGACCTCTAAATGAAGTAACAAGGAAAAATATATGAAATTGTGAAGTTGTTTAAAACATGATTGTAAGTGAGTTTTTGTGGAGAAGTAAAACTTACAAAGTCAATCGAAGTAAATAGGATAAGGCTTTGATGATGGTGGTGGTGGTGTGATTAATGATGATTATGACAATAATTGGGAGTTTGGAGAAGGCTAGATGGGGATCCGCATTGTTGATGCCAGGCATGGTTGGGGCTATCTGTCTATCTCTGAGCAATGGAGAAGTGGTTTTAGCGCAGGAGAGAGAGAGAGAGTTAGGCAACAATCATGTGAAGTCAGTGGAGGAGGATTGTGCCTTGGGTTAGGGTTTCCGAGTTGAAGTTGGGAAAAGGAAGGGCCAAAGTAAGTTTATCTTTGACAGCGGATGGATCAATGGCTGGTGTTGTGATTTTGGTGTCTTTCAGGAGGCATAGCAGAGAAGGAAGGGATCAAGAACAAAGCCTTCGAGGCTTTGGCAGGAGAGCGTTAATAATATTGTGAGGGATCCCTCTTATTTCACTGGGATTCATCAGCTGATCAATTTCTTATTTCATCCAATCATTCACATAGATAGTGTTTTTACTTTTTTTCTTTTTTGGTAGATCACATAGAAAGATAAATGCTTGCATGGACAACTAAGATAAATGATTGTCGATCGGTCGAGTGACAATTTTGAAATGGCCTAATCATGTTTTGGTCAAGATATTTCGGCAGCCCTTCAATTAGTTGTCTATAATAGCACCCATATATAAGGGAGACAAGAATATGCTTAACATCCTAATCAAAAGATTAAGGACATCTATATACCACCGATGTTCAAGGAAACATAAAAGGTTATATTTCTCTAACCTACACTCATGGTAATTATGATGACAACAACGACAACAATGATGATAACAGATGATAGTAAGGCAGCCAATGCACATGGCTGACCTGGGTTTGATCCGGTGGTGCTCCAATGCCGGTGAAGCAAAATGTATATATATGGGAGATGTTCATATGAGAGATATCTCGCACTTTATATGAGAGACGGTCACATTTAAATTTTTAGCATTGGATATGGATGTGAGGGCCCACACTCAATCTCTCATATGAGGTGAGAGATATCTCTCATAGAAGCATCTCCATATATAAATGAAAAAAAAAAAAGATACATGGTAACATGGTAGGCTCGGTGTAACTGGCATACATGAAATAGCTTCTATTTAAATCATTGTTCAACAATGAACACTCTTTCTTTGCTTTGAACAATTACTGTCCAATCGCCAACGGAACTAACCAAATTCAGCAGAGTTGAGATGCCAAAACCCAAGGAAGAAACTAGAGATTACTCAAAGATAATGTAAAATCAATGCAAATACATGTTCAGTTCCTCGGCCTTTACCACAGCACGACTGGCATAGATTAGCCAAACCAAAGAGCTCAAAGCAACAAAATTCCTTTTTTTTTTTAATCATGTTTTCATTGTGAGCCATATGATTGTAATGGTCCCAGGTTTCTATCACAGATTCCATCATGTTTGGACATAAATAAATGAGAATCAAATTTGCTGAACTTACTCTTTATTCTCTTCCACCTCATTCCTCTTCATCATCATCCTCCTCATCTTTCACACCATAAAAGCCGCTTCCAGAAAGTTTTCTCAACTCACCCTTCCCATCATCGTCCGGAGGCCATTGCCGTCCATATTCTGTGTCTCGGTGCTTAACTAGAAGCCAACGCAGCAGCCGGTCTTCCTTATTAAGGTAATGCAGTTCCTTGTTGAAATTTGGTGTAACCAACACTGTCATCTGCGTAAGTTGACCCTGTACGATGCCCACCATATTTGTATCCATGCATCACACACAAGCATATGAACGTGTATGCATAAATGCAATGGACAATTCATAGATGCCCACCTGATGTGAACAATATCAATCATAAAATACCGTAAATGCACGGGTGTTTAGATGAGACAGTGGCAAGAACAGGTCGAACCCACATGGAGTTAATTTAAGAAACTTTTAAATTAAGAAAACTAATTAACTAACAATTAAGAAGAATTTTGAGTATTTAGAAATAAAAGAAAGAAACTAATTTAGAAATTCGAAATCTACCGATTAATGAAAGTGATTAGAGCATAGGAATCCAATAAACATCCGCAAATTATTTATCAAGTAACCCTTACTTGTTCCAATTTTTACTTCAAATCAAAGACACATCAATATTTTTAATTTGGAAAATCTTACTTTTAAAATTCCTTTTCAATCATAAAAATTCAAAATTCAAGACTTCTTTCACCTCATGAAAGAATAAAAATAATCTAAGCACTACCCATCAAAAGTAAGCATAAACCATCAAAAGATCTAAATCCTAAGCATGGCCTATCAAATCTAAGCATGAATAGTTAAAAATTAATTTTTATTTTCAGAAATTAAGAATGAAAGTTTGCCTATAGCACGAAGACAAGTCTACTAATAATTAAGAACACAACATATGGAATTAAATTAAAATAACTAAATAAATAAAAAAACAATCACTTATCTTCATCCATCGCTCTAATCAAAATTAGCCCACCATTGCAAAGAAGACTTCTTGATTTTTCATTAAAGATTGTATATTTACAACTTCTCCTTCAAGTACTTGTTTGGACAAGACCTAAAGCTACCCAAAATATAAAAAAAAATAAAATATGGAGAACTAGAACTAAAACTAGAAGAGGGAAAAGAATAAGAAGAGAGAGGATGGAGAGAGAGAATGGCTCAGCGACTTTTTGAAGGAGAATAGGCTTTTTTTTTCCTACACTAGTGGCCTCCTTTTATAGTTTTGCACTCCTCTTTTGGTTAAGAATTGTTTCCTTTTAAATATGATTCTTGGCTTAGCTTTCAACCAAAGTTTCTCACTTAGGCAACAATTTGAATTGGAGAGGATTTGTTACTAAGTATGGTCTCTTGGGCTCCAAGTTTTGGAAAATTGAACTCCTCAAAGATCTTAATGTTGCAAATTTTGAAACCTTTTGCAATTCCCCCATAGAATTATAACAGGTAATTTCCCGATGTCATATCTCCCTCAATATAGCTCCAATTGACATAATCTTAGGCTCCACGAATATCTACTCGAAAAGACCTTTCCAACGGTACGTAGATTGCACCAATCCGACACTCAGGTTGAAAGTTATGATAATTTCAATTGACTGCCCGTAAAAAATCCGGGAATAATTTGCACACATAGAAGCTTCTATATTTGGTATGCTATAGGATGTGTGGGACCCATGTTGGACATCCAAGGCATGCTTGGACTCTTTATTTGCTTTCTTATTTGATTCGCTTCCCATAGTTGGCCCGCTTCCTCACTTGCGACTTTGACTAGCCGACTTCCTCACTTACAAAGATTAAAAGCTTTTGAGAAAATGAGAGATCAAGCTATCATGAAAATATGAATGCATTCAATCAAATTGCAACAAATGAAAACCCTAACAGTTTACATGATCTAATATCTAACACATAAATATCGAATTAGCTTATTGGTTTGTATATTATTAACTAAACATTTCAAATAGCTAAGCCCAAACAGATGGATTAGTCTCAAAACATGTAAAGAATGACTTTCTTTCTCTCCCTTGTCGAGTCGGTCCGGGTTAGCCAATTAGATATGGGTCCGGGTTAGCCAATTTACGGTTCATTAGAAAAGAATATAAAACCATTTCGATCTCCCCTCTCTCTCTCTCTCTCTCTGCTTCTCTGCACCATCTCTTTCAGGTTCAAAGCTTTTACGGCGAAAGGTAACAGATTTCAGTCGATTTGTTTATTCTCCTCATCTTTTTCTAATTTTTCTTAGGAGTTGTGATTGAGGAGATGAATATAGGTCAAATTTAGAGGGGATGGGTTGTGTTTGAATAGAAATTGAATGAATTTTTAGGTGGAGTGAATTTTTTTAACCCAATCATTTGGGTTTGATGCATTTTTCAGGAAAAATTGGAAACCCCATGGTGTTTGGGGTTTTGGATTTTCACAGAAAATGGGTATAGGGGATGAATGGTGGAATATTCAGTGTCCTATTTTCAAGGTGTATTTGATGGTTGGACTGAGAATAACTACAGAAGTTTTGTTTGTAAAATGAAAACCCAGTATTTTGTAGTTTGATCTTTTGTGTGAAATAGTAAAGTATTACTAGACTATGGCTAAGGTGATGGTGCTTGTGTTGCTAGGAAGAGAAAGAAGGAGAAGCGGATGTAAAATTAAATTCAAAGTTTAAGAACTGTTCTCATAATTTTTCTAATAAAAGTAAGAAACTGAGGACCCATTTGAATGTACAGGACACTAAACTAGGGAGGAGAACCTTTTTTTTTTTTTTCTTTTTTGTTCCTTCTTAGTAAATCACTTTTTTTTTTACCCATTTGGATATACTTTTGGGAAAAAATTATTATCTTCCTAAACTTTTAGAAAGTGTAAGGACAACGTTTTCTGTGCTCAAGCTTTACCCAGTTTTATTTACCCAAAAAAAAAAAAAAGAGCCTGGGGCAGGGGAGAAACCCTTTCTTGAGGTGTTCATATTGGAACCAATTTTTTTTCGCATCCGCAGCGGACTTCTGTGGAGAGTGGAATTATAATGTTATACAAATAATGCCAAAAAAGTTGGATAAAAGATAACCCACCCTCTCTCTAATTTTGTTAATACCACTGACATTTACCTGTCTAATAATTAGTTTATAGAAGATTTTTTTAAAACGATTTTCTATGGCATAGTTTTTCCATTCAAATCTATGCAAATCGCTACGAATGAAAAGCCGCGATTCTCCACCCTGAGTTTTCTCCTATATCTCCACCAAGTGGTAATTCTTGACTTGTCAGGCGTTTGAGTTTTATTTTACGTTTATGTCTATAAACAATAGACTGGCACAAAATCCCATGTTTATCATGGGTATGCATGAAGAGATATGATTTTATATATGTTAGAAAGGGGGAAGGTGGGAGTCCATAAGTAGGGGAAGTATATTAGTGGGAAGTGGAGGGAGAGTATGTGAGCAGTTGTAGAAACCGAAAATAACTTCTGGTCAAAATTAAAAAGTGAAGTCAAAATTAGATCCAAAACCTTCTAGCTTAATATATTATAATTGGTCTCTTTGAAAGATTCTTTTCATTTTTCTCCGGCAGACCACTCTTTCATTTTCTTGTAAAGCCAAAGCTTGGAATAAGGTTCACCAATGAAGGAATTTCATGTTGATGGCTCCACCACTCTATCCCTAGCCCTCTTCACTGACGTATCCAACAGCAAGTAATTGTTTTTCTTGTTCTTCTCTCTCTCTCTCTCTCTCTCTCTCTCTCTCTCTCATCCTACGTACAGAATAAGATCTCAATCCCCGTTGAAATCCTTTCAGGGAACTCCTCAATTCCATGCAGGCCGGAACTCTGGAACCAGAAGCTGCATTTCTCAATGCTTCACTAGTAATCTCTCTCTCTCTCTCTCTCTCAATGCTTCAGTAGGTGTTGGGACACAGCTTTGATGATGATAATGATGTGTGTAGGGCCCCCTTCTGCTGCGCTCATCCACTCTATGTAAAAACACATGTGGGGTCCACATGGGGATGGGCCGGGCGGCCAGAGGATCAAAAGATTATTATTATTATTATTATTATTATTATTATTATTATTATTAATGCTTTAATATTAGCCATTTCCATCTGAATGCACTGCATAGATTATTACTATTATCATATGACATGGTGGTTTGGAGCCTGTTAAACAATAAGTGTTGCTTAGAATTTCTAAGAGTTCAATACAATTCAAATGGTACCAATTGATTATTCATTTTTCACACCATTAAAAGTTAGATTGGAGCCTATTAAGACACACTAAATTTTCAAGCCGGTGAGTCCAATAAAGAAAAAAAGCGATTGATGCTCCTCAACCAAAAGTGTTCTCTTATATATCACAGGACATAGGAGTTATTAGGGAGGACTGTAATGCTTCTCCCATCTTCTTATGCTAGTCCGGCTTATTTTGGCTCGGTAAATAAGGTGGAGCTTCTAGCTTTAAGGACAGGTGTCCAAAAGGCCTATCGTCTTAACCTTCATGGCCTATTGATGGAGGGTGATTTGTCTTGCACCATTCACTGGGCTTCAAGGAGGTGCAAGCCTCCATGGCATCTGGCGATTATGGTGGATGAAGTGCTAGATCTGGCTAGACTTTTAAATGCTTGCTTCAATCATATTAAGCCATTGCCAAATGTGCTAAGGTGGGAGTTTCAATGATAGAGTTTGCATTTCTCCCATGAATCTTTTCTTTATCCAGACTTTTCTCTTTTAACTTGTTTTTGCTGGGGCGCTTGGTTTTTGTTTTTCGTGTTTTGCTTGTCAGTATATATTTCTTGTATTGCCAACTTGGTTTAATGAAAGCTATCATTCAAAAAAAAAAAAAAAAAACACTAGACTACCAGGAGAATCCTCATCCAAGCCAAAAGCCAATAAATGGCAAATTGACAATAGAAAGGCGTTATGTCTGATCCACCACAATGACATAAACATAAGTCTATAATTTTCCCCAAGTGTGGTAGAAATGGACATTATGCAATTGGCTGTCCTAATGGATCAGGTTGGCTCATATGTGGTGGAAATAGACATTGCATGGTCGAATGCCCTACTAAATCAACATGCAAGAAACTCATCGGGTTAATATAGTGTTTGATAAAGTGTAACTGCAGAATGAGTGACAAAAGACATGAACTAGGAAAATAAAGAAGAGTCAAATCAAGAAAAGATAGCTTCAAATCATTTGATGAATCAAGTGATACCGGTCATTTCAAAAACACCCATAGAAGCATTAAATGGTGATCTTTGGTTTTGAGCAACCTTGAAGCTTATTCAACCATTCAGATTGCCTACATCGACTTTCCATTTGGTGATTGATGGTGGATGCCTGCATAAGAAAAATTGACAGATGGATTGTACTTTCTAAACAAATTTGGCGGTAAGACGTGACCTGTTAGATGATCCAATTATTCCAAGGCCCTACAAAGCACCTCAAGGCTGTCAGCAGAAGCCACACCTCCATTCTACTATCATGTGGAGAACTTGATAGCATGCCCTTCCTATTAGTGACCGATGAAAGAAGTACAACCGTTAGATGGTGAATTTGTATGGTTGATATTTTTTATCCAGTAGGATGCTATTTGAACTCGTCGGAGTTGAGTTCTCTCAAGCTGAGAGAACTGATGCAGCCCAAGTGAATCGTAGGCCCAAGGGCTACAAGAGGAGTCCCCAAAAGATAGACCCACAACCAGCCAACCCATTGACCCTAACCATAGTGTGTCAAGCCCATAGATGAATGATCCATTGGACCAAGCCCAAATTCAACCAACCCAATAGCCCAAGTATGCTTACTTCCTTTGTATGTTCCTTTTCAATAAAGTTTCCTACATCTAGGTTAGATAGCTTATAGCTAGTATGATGATTGATTGACACGTAATCAATGAAGGAAAGGATATTAAGAAACAAGAGATTTGCATGTAATCGATTTCATGGAAGAAGGGAATGGGAAATCATTTTTGGGTTCCTTATAGGCATGATTGTCCTTCTCCTCTGTTCCTTGTAATCTCTTATCTGTGAATCAAAGGAAAAAAAAAAAAAAAAACTCTTTCACTATTGCAAGTGCTCTGGGCAATTGTTTTTCATGTGTGAAGGGTGAAGACTTCTTGGGTTGTAAATGGCAATGACTCCTAAGGCCAGGCATGCACGGTGAATGCACGAAGACTCTATCCATCATTGGATCCTATTAGTTTAGCTTTCTTTTCAAATTTGCAATTACCATTAAAAAACGTACAACCTAAATGAAATATCACTCACCGACATAGTTGTTTAAAGACATTAAGTCCTTCCCAAGGTGAGTTTCAGGTTGAAGCCCTTATGGTTAAGTGGAGATATTGGCTACTTGCACTTTGTAATTTGTATAGTTTAAGGTCCCAAAACAATAAGGGGAAATAATAAAAAAGTTGAAGAACTAGAAACTAAAAAGGAAAGGAAGAAAGAAATATCACTTACTTTTGTACTTGTGTAAGCTGTTAACAACTGTTTGGACAGGTCCCAGATGTTTTCCCTGTACTAGCAGCAGCTCATAAAACTCTTTTATCCAAATCAAGGGAATCACTGACCACGCGCACCCTTCACTCTGAGCTTGTTTATAACTACTCAGGCTCTAAACATGTATGTGCCCATCTTAACAAATTCTACTCACCCATGAATTTTTTTTTATTTTTTTATTTTTTTCTAATTGTCATGCAATCAGTAATTGGCATTTTCTCTGGCTGTTTTACTAGATAACTGAATCATTGAAGAGATGTGGAATCTCTGATAACACTACCTATGTTCTTGCTGCCCGTTTTGGGGCTTCTGCTGATGAGGTGAGAATGGAGTCAGATGTTTTGAATGAATTTCTTACTTTTAATTTCAATGATGTGAGCATTTCAGTAGATCAATTTTATATCTGTTCATTTGTACAATTTGATTTCTATATATGGTCAGAGACTTGTTTATCTCTAGGGCTGGTTTGTAAGATGCATCTCTTTTCCTTCATACTCACGCTCATTTAAGTGAACTGATGGATACTCGTTTAATTTATTTCTGAAAATGCGGAAGAAGGCAAATAAGCAACCTGCCTTATCCCTGGTCATCACACACACCAAACAAACTGAGCTGGTATTAAGTATGGGTGGAACTGCCATAACCCAATGCTTAATGTGCATCTCCATCTTCTTTACTCTTAGATCTACTAAGTTTGCACTCCATATATTTTGTCATTGATCGGTTATAGCAATTTATAACCCATTGGCAATTTATAACCTAATATGTCTGACCTCAATGTCATTGGCAATTTATAACCTACTATGTCTGATCTCAATTTAAGTGTCTTAAATTAGGGATTTGCTGTAGATTCTCCACATGATGATCATAGCCAAATCTTTTGGTCCTTGATTCCATCAATTTGTACACCCCTTAATTTAGTTTGTAAATTTCCATATTGCTCAATCGTGCTGTTATCCGAGCCTGGGAAATCTAAAGTGGGAAGTACCCACCCGCAACTTCTCTCGAGAAAGAGGGAAAAAAGCCAAAAGTTTTTCCATAAAGCATTCATTCTTGTTAGAATCTTCACCAATGCATATCCAGGAGGGATCAATTTTTACTGTAATTATGTTCAACCACCAATGCTTCTTCTTCTTTTTTATTTTTATTTTGTTATCTTTCCATTATATGATGCGAAATTTGTGCAAGCTCCATCATCTCCTCAAAGGAAGTCTGCTTTTCTTTTTATTGTTTTGTTATCAACATAGGTATTTTGGAAGTTAACAGACTTGGGCTCTCTTTTGAATGCTTATGGTGTTTCTTGACACTTAAATCCATGTTGGTATTGACATAGTATTAAGTTTATCAGATGAAAATGGTAGAGAAGCTTATCATTGGGAAAGAGATTGATTTGGAAGAGTTGGAAAGCAGAGCAAACAAAGCTCAGATACAAAAGGTTTGACAAGATTGTTAGTATAAAGTTCCTGTTTCTGCTTCCTTTTTGTTGATTTTTATTTTTTTGAAAACTGACGGATGGTTCTACTTTCCAGCATTATAAAATATCAGGCCTGGAATTAGCAATTTCCTCGCTGGCTGATTCCATCACATGCCGGATTGCTACTCGAGATGCCTTGTGAGGAATTATGTAATTTGCTTTACGAAGTTTTTCTGTCTTTAGTTTAAAGAATCATTATCCTTGGACAAATCTTATTATGATATGGCTCTTTATTTTTTAAGATGTGGAAACAAGTCGCAGCTCCTAGTACAATTGATCCCTTCATCTCCTACAGTGCCACTTTCTATGACTACATGTTTACTCACGAGTCATATACTAGGAAATACCATTGCATTTTCTACAGCCAATGCGAAATTCTCTTTTCCTTCTGCATCATGTTTCGGTAAATCACATTATATAACAAATTCAGACAAGAGTGAACCTATACATAAGTTATCATGGATTCAATCCAGGCAAGAGTGAACCTATACATAAGTTATCATGGATTCAATCCAGGGACCTAACCTAACTCCCCTAGTTAACCACTGTTTTAGTTGCGCTGAGGGTGGCATTAGGGATTTAGGTATTGGAGAACAGGATCCTTTTTTACTAGGGCAGTACCAGAAGTTTTCTTTCAGGGGGCCTAAACAAAGCTTTAGTTAAAAGGCAATGTAGATGTGTAGCTAGATATTCAACTGTTCACCACAGCTACAGGTATAAATGCACAGCACAACACAGCCCACGGATAACACTGTTAAGTGGAGATCACAAAAATCTGAAAGGATCTAGTTTTGTGAAACTATTCAAATCTAGTTCGAAAGCATATTACCTAAAAATTGCTTATGAGAATAGGAGTGGAGATAACTGTAGTTAATAAAATCTAAAGCAGAAAAGTCAATTTGATTGTAGGAAAAAGTGATAAGACCAATATAGGAAATCAAGAATATGTTCAGATTTCTGTAAGAACTGTCCATCTGTAGTCCTACCAATAAATTGTAAGCACTGTTGGGCTTTGAAGAATAGAAACTTTTTCTTATTTTATTTATATTGTTAACTAAAAACCTTTGTTAAGAAAGAAGAGAAGTACAGCAAGGCATTGCAATAGGCTTATACTCGCAAGACCCGTGAAACACCAAACTCCCAATGATTACATCAAAAGACCTACAAAAGGCTCATCTCTATCTACCCCTTGCTTTGCCAATGAGTTTGCAAGTTTATTTGCGGAATGAAGAACATCATGAAACCTCATTTGGACGGACGAATCTAAAAGATGAAGCTTCCAAGGACATTTTGACTGTAATTGCCATCTAAGAATAGCATTGTAAGAGTTGCTTTCGGTAACAAGTGCCTCATGAAAAGAGTAGTAAATCCTCAAGGCCTCACAATGGCCAAAATTCCCACCCTGTTGGAATCTTCAACTCCTATTATACCCAGTGAAAATTATTCCCACACTTTGTTGAGTACTGAAGTTCCAAGTATTGCAAATTCGTTAAAAAAAACATGCAGTTGATTTTTCTGCTCAAACTAAATGCAGATTGTACAAATTGGTGCACTAACAGTTACAGATAATGAATCTACTATCAGCTCATTTGTAATCTGAAGCAAGCACATAGTCCATGAGTTGAGCATAATTGGACAAAGAAACATGAGTATGGAGTGAGAGGATCCGCCCTTCAAAGCACAGAAATGTCCACCACTGGCTGAAAAAGTCCCACTAAATCATTATATAAGCAAAATCGTGACAAGTTATAATCTTGAACAATATACCAACAAATGATCTCCATAACACATTGATTTTCTAGAAGCTAACACTGAATCCTATCAATTGTTATTGGTCATTACTCATTTACTCTTACCATGTTCATAAATCAGCCACAACTCTAAGAATTAACGTTATAGCTCCGTCATAACCTTAGTTCTTCAGTGGTTAATATTAAAAGCATGCTCAAATACAAAGTTGTGGGTAATTCCCTCATTGCATATATAGATTAGAATAGAACATCATTAAAAGCACATATGAAAAGATGTTCACACACGAATTTCATAGCCCATCTTAGCATTAAAAACATTGAAATTTTTAGATTGATAAGGATGGTACAACTCTTCTATGAATGAATGAATGAATGCTCAAAGGAAATAGGATTGGTAAAAGAGAAGTTGAGGTATCTTGAGATGTTAAAGATTTTCTATTTCATTTGGGGTCTTGTCCAATATTTTGTGAGAGATGTGAGTTTAGGACTAGCTATATTTTGGAGAACTACCACTCAGTCCTGAAAAAGTGAAAAATCGAATATTCAAAACTAGCAGGACTGCAGAATTTGGACTACGTTATGAACCTACCTTGTTCCTTTTATGCTTGTAAGCTGGTGAATCTTTAAAAAATTTATTTGATAGTAGAATCTGTTTATATGTGTACATATCATTCTCTAATAAAAACAGGTGGTGAAAATGTGACCAGTTCTGTATGTATCAAATACTTTCTTTGAGCATAGAAACTAAAATGAATTCAGCAACACATAATGAGATGTGCTGCTGTGAAAATTTTAAACTATAATTTCCAGCCTTTGAGTTTTTGCCTAAGACCTGTTTTTTTGGCAAATTCCCCAAATTGTTCTTATGCTTTACTAGGTATGGAATCCAAATTTGGAGTTTGAGAGACTAAAAATGCTGTTTTACACACTACTACTATTTGAAAATCTCTCTATCATTGGAATTTTGAGATTTTTTACGGTACAATGATCAGACCATATAATGCTTTTGGTATTACCAACAAGAAAACAGTTTTAGAAATGCTTGTAACAGAAAAAAAAAAAAAAAGGGGCATGTGGAGTCCATGTGAAGTACTTTTTGTATAAAACATAAATGCCAACCAAAGGGAATTAATGCTCTGTAATAATTCATTGGTAGTCATTCAATGATAACTTTCTTGCTCCACACCCAACTCATTTGATTCAATACTACATTTTGGTCATGTATGCAATTAAAGCAAGAGTGACACAATCAATAAAAGAAACATGAAAAATCCAAGAGGAAAAGATGAAATGAAGAGTTTGATCATGCTGCTTTCCCTAATGATGGCCATTCCCACTTTGATGTAATTTGACTTTCCAATCTTGTATGATCAATCCCGCTCAAATATATAGGAACCGGCTCAAATGTCACTTCAAACGAAGTGTCAAATATCGGATTGATCTTGTGTAGGAAAAAATAACTAATATTTGGCACAATAATTCCAATTGTGTATATCACTATGGTTGAAGCAAAATCTGGACCATTATTTGGCAACTGTTGCAGTAAAAGAGAGGATGGGACTTGGGAGATGAAGAATCTGATCTTGAGTGGGGCCCATAACTTTAGCTAGTCCCTTGCTGGCATTTTCTAGAGGAAATACTCTATACAGCCATTTATACATGTGAATATGGGCATTGCAGTTTGCAGTAGCCCATATGGGCGTATACCATTCAGTGATGTCGTCATGTGAATTCCAATTATTGTTTGCATTTGCATTTTTGTAGTAAGCATCTGTTCATGGCACAAGTTTGTCAGATTTCCATCCCACCAATTGCTTTGAGACCACTGTAACATGTGGGACCCAAAGAATCAAGCTAGGTCACCTACACTTTTACTGTCACGTGAACCTTGAATAGGGTATGTTCCTTGTACTGTACATTGAGGTAGAGTGGGCCTGGCCGAAAGTATTCAGCCCAGGTCATCAAAATCATCAGGCCTAATATTCAGGTTTTAGTTTACCCTGCATGTTTGAGAGTTGAGCTAGGCCTGCCAATTTGATAAAAAAAAATATGGAAGGCGGCCTGAGGCCCCCATGTATGGACTTAGATCCATCCCATTAGAAATTGCACCAGAAAAGGACCCCAAGCCAAGCATATATGCCTTAAAACACAGCACAGCAAGTCTGGCCCTGCCCACGCCTAGGTGTTGATTATGACTTGATACCATTTTGCACATGGGTTCGACATGCAGGCTGGGACTGGTCTGGGCCTACCTACAGCTCGACTGTGTTCATGATTTGAGCCCATTTTATCCATAGGTCAAACCTGAGACCAATCATGATAAATAATTTTACTTTATAAATCTATTAAACTTGAGGCTGTAAAGTAAATGTGAAAGCGATCTCATTATAGCGATAATTGGCAAAATTCGGAACAACATCATATCTAACCCATTTTCCCTTCCTCATATGATTAGCATGCATATAAGTGAACCCTACAAAACCTGTGGTTATTTTTAGAAGCAAACCTGGTTTTGCGTTAAGCCTAAGAGATAAGTAGATTCATTAGTGTGGCTCACTTGTAAAATCCAAGTCCCTCAAAATTAATCTCATCCTATCATTAGGCTGTTCACATGTAAATCTACTTGATTAAATTATAAAGAAAAAGAATCAATTGTGAGAATGATCATCTGTAAATTAAAACAAATGATTTCAACATAGAATCCTAATCTAAAACTCCCTAGTAGAGTGAAAGTGGAAACCATTAATCTTTGAGCATACATTGGCCCCCTCTAGGCTGGATTTTATGATGCCATTCCACATCACCCCCGTGATTCAATGCCCACTTCAGAAATAGGGAGGAGAGAGAGGATGGGACAGACTCACAGAGACACGAAAAATAAACCCACAATAACTGAAAGACAGGAAAAGAAAAACTGCCACCGCTCAATCATTTCTCTCCTTCCGATTCCCATTTCCCTCTCTCTCTCTCTGGAATTGAAAAAAATGAAAAAACAGAACAACCCCATTTGAGATTTCAAGCATATGAGAAAAACCCATCACCAAAATTCCATAATCTGTTCTCAATTGCCGGTTTGATCGATCCCAACTCGGTCTCCGGCCCTTGAGAAACAACCAGAAAAAGAAGAAGAATAAGAAGAAAACAAGAAGTTGTTGTTGTTGTTATCAATCAAGCATTGATAATTCATTCATTGGATATCTTTTGCAATGGCTGAAATCGTGAAACAAATACTGGCAAAGCCAATTCAAATGGCAGACCATGTGGTAAAGACGGCAGACGACGCTCGAACCTTCAAACAGGAATGTGCAGAGCTGAAAGCCAAAACAGAAAAGCTCGCCTCCCTTCTCCGCCAGGCGGCTCGCGCCAGCTCCGACCTGTATGAACGCCCCACCCGCCGCATCATCGACGACACCGAGCAGGCCCTCGACAAAGCCCTCCTCATCGTCACCAAATGCCGCGCCAACGGACTCATGAAGCGCGTCTTCACCATCATCCCCACAGCACAATTCAAACGTACCTCCTCCCAGCTCGACAACTCTATAGGCGACGTCTCCTGGCTCCTCCGCGTCTCTGCCCCTGCTGACCGTGACGCTGAAGACGACGATATTGGGTACCTCGGCCTCCCCCCCATCGCCTCCAATGAGCCCATCCTCTGCCTCATCTGGGAGCAAATTGCCACCCTCCACACTGGCTCCCTCGACGACCGCTCAGACGCCGCCGCCTCCCTCGTCTCCCTCGCCCGCGACAATGATCGATATGGAAAACTCATAATTGAGGAAGGTGGGGTGCCCCCATTACTCAAGTTGATCAAGGAGGGCCGGGGCGAAGGTCAGGAAAATGCTGCAAGGGCCATTGGGTTGCTTGCGCGCGACCCAGAATCCGTCGAACACATGATACACGCAGGCGTCTGCAACCTGTTTGCAAAAATCCTCAAAGAAGGGTGCATGAAGATTCAGACTGTTGTGGCCTGGGCTGTGTCTGAATTGGCTGCCAATCACCCCAAGTGCCAGGACCATTTCGCGCAGAACAATATAATTCGCCTTCTGGTGAGTCATCTCGCATTTGAGACGATTCAAGAACACAGCAAGTACGCGGTTGCTTCCAATAAGGGCTTGTCGATTCACTCTGTTGTCATGGCGAATAATGACAATACCGACAATAGTAGCAGCAATGGGAATAAGGGTCCTGAGGATGATGATACGCCGATTAAGAGTCAGGTTAAGCGGCCCCCTGTGCCGAATAGCAATCAGAATGAGATGCAGATGCATTCTCTTGTGAAATCGACGATAGCAGGTAAATCACAGCCTTCACAGTCACAATCCCAACAGCCCCAACAGCAAAAGGGAAGCAATGCTAACAACCAGAGTGGTGGGAATAAGAAGGCGAAGTCGGTCTCCGTCTCTGGTCCTAGCATTAAAGGGAGGGAATCGGAGGACCCCGCAACAAAGGCAGCCATGAAGGCCATGGCTGCCAAAGCGCTATGGCATCTTGCTGAAGGGAATGCAGCCATTTGTCAAAGCATAACCGAGTCCAGGGCACTCCTCTGCTTCTCTGTTCTATTGGACAAAGGCGCAGAGGAGGTGCAATTCAACTCTGCAATGGCATTGATGGAGATTGCCGCTGTTGCTGAGCAGGACTCTGATTTGAGACGGTCGGCTTTCAAGCCCACCTCCCCGGCTGCCAAGGCAGTCGTGGATCAGCTGTTGAAGATAGTCGAGAAGGCTGATTCGGATCTCCTCATCCCCTGTGTTAAGGCAATTGGGTGTTTGGCGCGAACCTTTCGGGCTACTGAGAAGAGGATTATTGGTCCTCTTGTGAGATTGCTTGATGAGAGGGAAGGGGAGATCTCTCGCGAGGCTGCCATTGCCCTTACCAAGTTCGCTTGCACTGAGAATTATCTTCATGTGGATCACTCCAAGGCTATTATAAACGCTGGTGGGGCGAAACACCTGATCCAGTTGGTGTACTTTGGTGAACAGATTGTTCAGATTTCATCCCTGATTCTGTTGTGCTACATTGCAATGCATGTTCCTGATAGCGAAGAGCTCGCGCAGGCTGAGGTGCTTACTGCGCTTGAATGGTCATCAAAACAGGGTTACATGGTGCAACATGAGACCATCGAAACACTGCTGCCAGAGGCTAAAGGTAGGTTGGAGCTATACCAGTCCAGAGGATCTAGAGGATTTCATTGACTCAATTCAAACAATCTTCCAGCCGAAATTAAAAGAAAGAAACATGTTGTGAGTTTCAATTGTAATTTCAATTTTTCTTTTTTCCTTTTTTTTTATATTTGATAACAGATGGTGTCTTAGCCCTGTAGGCTGGAATAATCCCTACGGGTCCAAGGGGAGTCGAGAAAATCCCCTGTGGCCCTAGTGTAGTAGTGCAGATTTTTTTTTTCCTTTTTCCTTCACAAAAACATGTATATATATACAGTTAGTTTCTGATTATTACAGCAGAGAGTGAGAATGAGAGTGGCATCCATACATTCCAGATGTCTTGTTGAATATATCTTGGCTCTCGTTAAAATCGTGTTTTTCTTTTCTTTTTTTCTTTTTTATGGAATTCCATTTTTTAGGTGCTGGTGGCTTATTTTCTTTTCTAGCGGATCACCTCATGTGTGGACACAACTTGTGTCATTTATGTTGCCACTAGATTGCATGGGTACTGTAATCTATGAAATAGGTTGAAAGGGTCTTGAGACTTATTGGATATGGAAGTCGCTTTCTTGGGTTGGACTTTTCCTTTGGTGGGTGGTTTTGCTTTTTCTTTAGGGGTTGTTTGTTTATTGTAAAAGTGATTCACGTGTAAATGACTCACATGTGAAACAGATTCCACTATTTGTTACTAGCATAACATTTCATATGTGAATCTATGAATAGGTTGTATATTGTTTGATGATATCTCAACATCCAAGCAACATCAATGGTTGAAAATTGGATACATGGCCATGTTTGAGCTTCTGAAGAATATGAACGATCCTGATTTTACAGGTGGGGCTCAAAACATTAAATAAATCATAAAAGGCGGACTGGGTATGTTAAGTTACAATAGATTAATCCAACGGCTGTAATTATGTTGATGATATCTCAACCTCATGCATCATCAACGGTTAAAAATTGGATACATGACCGTGTTTAAGCTTCTTAAGGAAATGAACAGACCGGATGTTACAAGTGGGGCCCATAAAAATAAAAAATAATAAAAGGCGGACTGTTCATAATAGCACTGTAGCAGTCCGCCCAGTAGCAGTACCTTGTGAAAGTGATTCACAGCTCTTGAGGAGTGAAAATCTTAGACACAAAAAGGGCTAGTTTTCACACCATTTACATATCTATTTTACACGTGCGAATTGAAATCACACCAAACAAAGATTATTTATGTGTATTCGTTATGCACGTGATTTCATTACATATGTAAATGAAAAAAAAAAAACAAACGACCCCTTAGTGGGTGTTTTTTCTAAGATGAGAATAGACAGCTTTTGTCCCGCTATTTAATAGGGGGATGGATAGTCTGAAATTGGATTAGAGCTGGCCAAATGGCAAGCTGATCATAGTTTTGTAGGTCTTCATGTTCAGTTATGAGCATTTGGAGAATTCCAAATGTTGTCTCTCATAATAGAATTTAGAATTCCAAAATGCTTGTGCCTGCTCAGCAAATTCTCACCATTCAAATTGTGGCAAATAAGAAATTCGGAATTCCCAAAGACAACCCTGAATTTCTGTTAGAAATTCCTGACAAGGGAGGTTCTCGTCAGAAATGCTCAACCAAACTGGCCCTAAAAGGCTTCTAAGCTTAATGGTTTTGTAAAAACGTTATTTTGAGTATTTCAATCCTTAGAATTTTGATCGGTGCAAAATTGAAGTGCCAATTCCTGGAGGTGAAGACCGTGATTGGATTAAGTTCATCAATAGTTAGGAGTTGGGACCCACCAGCCAAAATTATCTTTTTGCAAGGCTCATTTGAGAATTTGCCAGTTAAATTGAGGCAATCAAAGTCGATATTACAATTCTTTAGAGATGCATGCTCCAATTCATTATTGGTGGAAGTAAATTAATTAAGGACCTATTTGTTTTATATAATTGAAGTACTGGATTATAAGGCTTGTATTTTTAGAAGGGCTTAAAAGTGAAGAAAAAAATGGATAAATACCCGAAATTGGCCATCAAATACTCTCCTCATGATAGAAAATGAATACCTAGCCATCACCTGGGAATTGAAACCCCTCCGTCGCCCTTTACCCCTTCAATAATCCTTTGTTGGAGCCCATTTAACCGTAAATTTCTATGAATTCAACTGCATGCAAACAAAGGGTGTTCCTAAATGTCACTAGGTAGAATCGTTTCAAATTATCTTCCTCGAAAATATCCACAATCAGTTATGGGGCCCACTTGGACTAATGTCAATCACTTGGGTAAGGGCAATGTGTGAACTAGGGTTTGCTAGATATAACCCTAATCATATCATCCTGACTCTCAATTTAGGGTTTTAGAGTATAATGGGCTAATAACTGTATCTCCTTTTTTACTCTATTCAACGGTAGATGGTTGGATCAATTATCTTTTACTCAAATGCAGCATTTTTTACTCCATTCAACGGTAGATGATTGCATCAATATCAAATGGAGATGAGTGCCACTGGTTTGAGTTGAACATGGATTGGCCTAACTATTTGGGGTGGCCCCATGGTGTGGTAGCTAACCGAAATGTGCCTGTTCCTGACACTATCCACACCTCTCTCTGATTCAACAAGTAGGTTTGGGCACCTTGGGTCTCTAGAGTGCCACCATTGTATTTTGAATTGGTGAAGATAATTGAAAAGGCTAGATGTGTACTGGATCTATCCAGCGTCGAGTTCACATAGATTCCTTGTGCTCGCCCGACCTGAGCAGAGTTCTTCTTGGAGCCTTCAGTCACTGCATCATCGATGACCATTGTGCCAAAGTCAATTACAGTTGCTTCTTCGCTTCGCTTGGCCAGAGGGGCCGCAGTCGCGTTCTTACCGATGAAGAGGTCATGGAGGTAAAACACCATGTTGGTCTCCGTCATTGTTACAAATTTATTTTATGTTTTTTGAAATCCATTTGTGTTTCTGAATTATATTTATGTCTTTTAAAATTTATTATTTGCACTTTTTGAAATAAATTTAACTGAGTTTTGGCAGAAATACTTGAGTTTTTGGCAAAAAAATTTTGAAAATTGGAAAATTGGTTTATCTTACTTTTGGAATATGTATTTACGTTTTTTAATTTTATTTACGTCTTTTGAGATTTATTTGCGTCCTTTGAAATTTAATTACATATTTTGAAATTTATTGTAGAATCCATTCAGAACAAAATGGAAGAAGAAACCCTGTTGCGTCGATTCTTAGGCTCCAATTCAGTTTCAGGTCAGTCTTGACCCGACCCAATTCAGAAGCCCAACAGTAGAACCCAGGGCTGACGTCGGCCAACATCAGCAATACAGTCAAATTTTTTTCAAATTTATTTTATTTCTTGTCAAATTTATTAGAGTTGATTAGAAAATCTATTTGAGTTTTGGTGATTTATCTAAGTTTTTGATAAATTTAATTGAGTTTTTGAAAAAACTATTTGAGTTTTTGATAAATCTATCTGAGTTTTTAGAAAATTTTCTGAGTTTTTAGCATATATATATCTGAGTTTCAGATAAATTTATCACCATTCTGTGAAATTTAATTGAGTTTTTTAACAAATCTTTCTTTGTTTTTAGCAAATTTATATAAGTTTTTTTTAAATTTATCTGAGTCTTTGGAGAATCTATTTAAATTTTTAGGCAAATTTATTTGCATTTTTTGAAATCTATTTGTGTTTTTTAATTTTATTTGTGTCTTTTAAAATTTATTTGCATCTTTTCAGATTTATTTGCATTTTTTGAAATAAATTTAACTGAGTACTGAAAAAAAATACTTGAGTTTTTGGAAAAAATTTCTGAAATTTAAAATTTTGGTTTATCTTAGTTTTGGAAAAATGTATTTGCATTTTTTGAATTTTATTTGTATTTTTTAATTTTATTTACATCTTTTGAAATTTATTTGCTTATTTTTGGAATTTATTTATATTTTTTGAAATTTATTTGAATCTTTTGAGATTTATTTGCGTTTTTTAAATTTATCTGCATTCTTTTGAAATTTATTTGCTTCTTTTGAAGTTTATTTGCGTTCTTTTGAGTTTTATTTCCGTTTTTTGGATTTTATTTGCATTTTTTTTAATTTATTTGAAAATCTCATTAATGGGGTTTTCATTAATCTTGGCCAATTAAATGGTAGTTGACCATTATTAATGGCATATCACACTAATCATGTAATATAATTTATCTTTAAATAAATAATAACTTTTAAAGAAATGGTAACTCGGATATTTTAGACCTTCAAATTTGGAAAAATGACCTACTATACTATAAAAAAAGATTGTGGATCTAAGGCTAGAAAGTGAAATGTTCAGGATCTATCGCCAAATGCCCAAAGAAAGAAAGCCTTCTATTGTGTGCAAGGGTAAAAAACCACGTTCTTCTGTTGTTTGTATTTTTTTTGCTGGGTTTGCTGTGTGATGGGTTTTTTTTTTTTTTTTTTGGATTCTCCCTCCCTCTCTCTCTCTCTCTCTCTCTCTCTCTCTCCGCTATGCTCTTTTCCGCCTTCTGTCTCTTGGCTGTAATCAGCCAAAAAAAAAAAAGAAGGTCCATCTTGGATATCAAACACAACCCCTTGGGCTCTTACCAGAGTGAATGATTAAGGTTGGAGCTGCATGAGGGAATTTGATTACCACGCTTCTTGTGTCAAATTAAAACCTCAAAGATTGTGCACCAATTTTTCATGCATTTGTGGAAAACCCACAACTAGTAATGGTAAATGCCCGATATTTGGGCAAGTGGAAATCCTCATTTTTTAGAATTGTCAAGTCGATCCTCCCATAGGATTTGGGAATTCTTATTTTTGTTGATTTACTTACCAATACTAACTTTTCTCGATTATACGCATCAATAATGATATAAAATCCTTAATTGCACAAATCCTCAGTAGGGAATCCATGTTCTAGGGGCAATAAGGAATCCTCACATCTCTATATTGCTCATGGATTCCTCGCCAATTGCCACGCCGCCCCTGGGTTGTGAGGAGTTTGATCCTCACCCTTGATCTTTCTCTCTTAGCCCTCTTTTTATATAGAAGCCACTTCCTTTGGGGGTGGGGGGGATCGTGTTCTGTTTGATACCTGGAATTCACCCTATTGGGGAATTCTCAATTTTGTCAAAGTTTGTCGACCCAATGTTTTTCACCCTTTAAAATTATTGAGCTTCAAGAAGCATACAATTTCCTAATGGCCTGCTTTTAACATGTGGGGCCCAATAGTACATGATCAGAGACGAGGGTGTTCATGGACGGATCAGGCCAATCCCCAATCCCCAAGGTAATGAACCCAATATTCGGCCTGAACCCAATCCTGACCCGGGTCATTTATTTATTTATTTTAAAAGATAAGCATGTCTTTCAATTTCAATAAAGAATAGTTTACAGAGTGAGGAGTCATCTATGACTCCAAATGGGGCATACCCCATAAAGAACCCAAATGCAAGGGGATCACAAATTACAAAAAGTCCAGACCCCTAGCAGAAAAAAACACTAGCCCACAATCAGGGCAAAGGAAAACTATAGTGTAGAAATAGTATGTGAATCCAACGCTATCAGATAGGCAGATACCACGCTATATCGCTTTAGTTTCTGACCTAAGATGACAACATGAGTGGAATACCCACCGAAGTGAACTATATTGAATTTTTAAGTTTCAACTCCACCTTCCTAACTTCATATCTTTTTGTCTAAGGAGATAACGAAGCATTGCTAAATTCTTTGCGAAGAACCCAGTCAAGTTCAAGATGAAAGGTATGAATATGAAATGGAATCCTATCCATCATAGAGCAAAAAACTGAATACACTTCCTCGTCTCTCTCCAAAATAGTCATTTCTGGTCTTTGATCAAACCATAATATTCCAATCAATGTTGGAGGAGAGTGGTAGGAAGAAAACTGCCACCCCTCACAAATATCTCTAAGAACAAGATTTCTATATGAGATCAAAATGGGAAGGTTACATGAAGCAGCAAAAGAGGGAGGAATGTCAACATTAAAAAAAATAAAATAAAAATAAATAAAAAAACAATCCTGTTATATATTTGGTGAAGTATCTGATATAAGTCCCGATGAGGCCTCTTACAAATTTGTGAGAAAATACGGGCACTGCGCTCCCTCCATATATGCCAAGCAAAAGTGGAGAAAACCAACTTAGCTAAAATCTGCAACCCATTATTTGAAGGTATACGAGTAGTAATAGATGTAATCATCTCCATTGGAGAATAGTAAAGTAAAGCACCGGCTGCAAAGAGAATTTTCGAGGAAGATCTTGCCAAATCAAGTTTGCATAAGGGCAATGTAATACCAAATGTTTTGTTGTCTCCCAAGTACAATCACACAACACACAACATGTGTCACAATCCACGTTCCTCTTTAGAAGAAAATCCTTTGTTTTAAGACCCCCCCTAAATATCATCCAAGCACATAGTAAATGCTTTCGAATACAACCCTTGAATTAAATTAACTCCACCCAGTCTGGTTGCACATAGGCCTGAAAATTAGAAATAACTAAATATGCAGATTTTAACGAATAGCCTCCATTTTCCTTAGGGGTCCAACAACCTCGCCTTCAAACAAGGGCTCTATTTTAATTTCTTTAGCAATTTGATTCCAAGCTGTAATCAAATCCCCAAAAGTAGCGGGAGGCAGATTCTAACATCCATCACCAACAAACTGCCTCACACGAATATCTGGACCCATGTCAAGTTCATGAATTCCTCGGTCACTAATTTGGTCCCTTAGACGTCCATCCCTTAGCCAAGGATCAAACCAAAATTAATTATTGACTCCATATCCAATCAAATGGCGAACATAGGGTAAAACCATATGTCTTGCCGAAAGGATATTCTTCCACCCACCACGAAGCACCTAGGAATCTTAGCATCCCAAATAGTAGTCTTTTTTAAATATTTAACTTTGACCCATAGATTCCAACAAGTAGGTTTAATTACCACAACATTCCACACTTGCCCGTCACAAGGACTCCTGGCCCCACACAACCCAAGTGGGAAAACTGGGCCGTTAACTCTAAACACTGTTTTTCCCTTACTGGGCTTGCCAGGCCTGGGCAGCCCACCCAAATTTTCATCTCCAGTGTAAACTGATAATGTCTGCTAGTCATTCATTCTTGCAAGAGGGTGAAGATGGATGATCTAAAGGTACTTATTTGACAATGTACATACACATAGTGCCCAGTTTTGTAACAAAAACACTGTACCATTTGGCTAAAAAGGCTTGGACTGAATTTTGAGATCACAAATCCCTAGTCCCCCAAAAGCTTGTGGGCCGGTAATCCGCTCCATGCAATGGGTCTGAGTGAGTGTCGGTCTAGAGATTTGCTGGCCTATAAGATTGTAGGCGAGAATGTTGCTTGCATGGCAATTTCTTATGTGATAGCTATTACATTACATTGATGGGCACACTAATTGAATCAAGACTTTGCGTGGAGTGTGGGAAATATGGTTTAAAATTGCGGTATCGGTCGCGATCTCAGCCGGGCCGAAAAACTGATATGATATCGATATCGGTCGCGGATATAGGTCCGTCGCGGCCGTCGCGGTGTGAATTTTTTTTTTTAATAAAAAAAATCTCAAAAATATCCAAAAAATCTAGAATATTAGAAAATGGTGGAAAACAATATTTTTTTCCATTAGTAACAATAATAAATAGAATCTCGGCCACCTTAAGTTATGAGTCATGTCTGTATCGCATTTCACTGTCTTCTCTAGTATTTCATATAATGCAACCATTATTGATGCTCATAATCAATTTATTAGTATAAAATATAAGAAAACAAAGATAATATAAAAATTATCTATACACTATTAATAAGCTATTAGTATTTACTATTTAATAGCATAAATACTCCAACAATTTTTATTTTTTTTAAGTAGAAGATTTAAAAAGCACCATTTTTCTATACCCAAAATCATATTTATAAGTAGATCTAGCATAAAAGTGTGTAGATCTAAGTGAAGAACACACCACAAACCAAAAAATGACATGCAAATGATTTTTTCATTCATTTTTATGCTTTATCTAAAAATAAAAAATAAAAAACACATAATAGTAAAAATAAGGTAGTTAAGTACTTGATTGTCTCTTACTAAATAAATTGATTTCTTCAAAAAATAGTTTTGGAATTTGGAAAACATGAGAGAATGAGTTATGGAGACATGGTTCCTCTAAGGAGATGAGGGGAGAGGAGAAGAAAATTGGAGAATAGGGAAAAAGTTAAAAAAAATTACTTTTTTTTACCATTATTCCATCGCAGTCTATCTCGGCCGATATTTTGAAAATATCGCCCGAGATATCGGTGAGATATCGGTAAAATCGATATTTTGACCATATCGGCCGAGATGAACCGATATTTTGGAGATATTTTGACCATATCGGCCTAAATCGGTATCGAGGGCAAAATATCGTAGCGGTATCGGCCGAGATTTTAAACCATGGTGGGAAAGCATTGGACCATTCACTAGTACACTATTAATTTTATATATTAATAGACAACGGGTCGGGCCTCCTCGGGCAGGGCTAAGTCAAACCCTATCTTGGCTCTCAAGATTGTTGGCTTTTCAAAATTGGTACCTACCCTAACCCTGGGCTTAATTCAAGAGTTGAGGCATCCAACGGGGAGCAAACCAACAAAATAAAGATACGAATAGGCCATGTACATTAACCAATGGAAAAGCCCACAGCCATGCCAGCAAAAATAGGAACCCACAAGGGTCAGCCAATAAAAAGGAACACCCATAAGCTAGGCTAACCAAGTGGAGGACTAAAACGGTCAAAACAAAAAAGAAAAATAAAACACCTAAGATGGGAAACCCCTCTATATGTTTTCATTGATGGATGAAAAGAAAACATTTTCCACAGGCTAGGGTTGTAGTAAAAATAGTATTTGTTTTAAATAAGAATTTTAAAGGAGTAAAAAGTAGGCTGATTTGAGGGAAAAGGTGAGTCCGGATCCCCTGTTTCGTCCAAACAGGGGAGCCCTGTTTGGACGAATCAGGGGATGACACCTGCGGGGGCGAAGGGGGGCGGAGGAAAGAGGAAAAGCACTTTTTCTTTCCTCCGCCCCCGCACGTGTCCTCCCCTGATTCATCCAAACAGGGCTCCCCTGTTTGGACGAAACAGGGGATTCGGTTCCGGGAAAGGTGATTATGTGCAATATCCTACTGACAGGGCAATTTTATTGGTTTTTGTAGCCTTCTCTGTCGTACGAACCGTCGTGTAAGGATTTTTTAAAATGTCAACATTAATTTAATTAGGCAAAACTCAGCACTAGAGCATCTACATGTTTAAAATTCCTAAAAATAATAGTCCAAACTTAACTATCACTTAGAGCGTCTATAACAGATATGTCAAATAGAACATAACAATTACAACGGTAAAAAAAAAATGGCTACTGTGGTCTCTCCACTCGAAATGCTATATCTAATGTGGCATTTGGCATGGGATGTTGGGATGTCAAAATAGCAGATGAAGAAGCAACATGCCATTTATTATTTTTGAATATTTTACAATGTGGATCCCACGAGAATGCAAACTTAGTGCACCTCTCTGTATTTTTCAGAAGATTTTGCATTCTCAGGAGGGCCACATCTTAAGATATTCTCAAATAATAAATGCAATCTGGCCTTTTCATCTGTCAAATCTACCAGCCCCATCTTGCATTTCGGGTGGAGAGTCCTCTCATGTCTTTTTTCACTATTGCCAATATCAGGTGGCATTTGGTATGGGCGTTAAAGATGCTATGAGCCTTCAAATGGAATTTGATATAACATATCTGTTGCATATGCTCTAACACAACCTTTTGAATGCACATTAACCAGCGAAGGACAGGCTGCTACTTCTAAAAGTGACCAATTTATTATTCATATAAAAAATGACAGATAAAACCAGTAACATTCTTCTTTTTTTTTCGATTATGATTACCTATGTAGCCATGCACATGTTATTCCTTTTTCTTAATGTGGAGGTCTCACTCATGATCACTAATCCAATATACATGTACATGTACACTTATTTTCTCTGAACTGACATTGATTTTAACCATGGGTGGAGCTACATATATGCTTTTGGGGAAAGTCGCCCTCATCAAGGCTGGATCCGCTTCCAAAATTCATATTAAATTTTGGATCTACTTCTACAATTCTCATGAAAAGGTTGGATCTCCCTCCAAAATCCATAAAAATTCTTAGTTTACCCTCAAAATCCAACTATTTATATGGGTTTGCCTCTCTCAAAAGAAAACTTGAGTCTGCGACTAATATTTTTGGCTAAATATTGGGTTAAAGATTAGTCACTACTAAGTTTCTAGTAATAAAGTCTTCATGATAGATAATGTTAAAGTTTAAGAACACAAAATTAATAAAAGCTAGAATGACTATATAGAGACGACATTTCACCAACTCCTATTTTACCTCTTGCTTATCTCTTTTATTATCGTGCATTTGGGTGCACCCAAGAAGATGTAGCCCATTAGCATTGTTCTTATGATGATGGGCAAATGATGAAAACCACTTCATTTAGCTATTCAGAATGTCATGAGGTCTCTCGGACTATAGTTACATGCAAACCGAAAGTACCCATTATGCATCACATCCTCTCTAACTTTAATTATTTGCAAACAGAAAGTGCCAATTATGCATCGCATGTGTAGACAGCAGACGTGAAAATCATACTCTACTCTCTGTATGAAAAGGTCATGCATGGTTGCTACTTGCTAATTCAATTACCAATGAAGTGGGGGCTTCAGAGATGTTTTACTACATAAATTAAGTGCCCCTGTCTGCCATTTAAACGACCTAGCTAGTGTTTCACTAAGTAGTAGGTACAAAAGGCAGGCTAAAGAAAGACCACACACAAGAAAAGCCATCTCACCTTCTATGGTTCATGGCTCCTGCACAAGAAAAGAATCATAGGAACCGACAAGTCCCATCGTACATCACAACTCCTTTTGACTTGACTGTACTGTTGACTACTTTTGTTGACTGTTTTCCTCGACTTTTCACCTTCTCGCTTGCTGTGCAGACGACAACGCCCGAACCTCTCTGGAATGGAAAAGTGAACCTGATCCACGGCTACATTAATCCACTTAGGTGACTTGCCTGCATTAATGTATTTTATTTTGTTTTTCCTTCAGTGTATTGTGTAAATACTCACACTCACACCTAATCAGACCCCTAAACCATCTGGGCTACAATCATAGATTGATCTGTTTCTGTGGCATTTCATAATAATTTCTCTGAATTCAGCTTGAGGAAAGATCCAATTGAACACAGTATTTGGGAGTTTTGGGTACGCCCCAATAGTAATTTTAGATACCCTGCAATCAATTAGATAACAAAGGGTCTATTTGTTTGTTGAAATTCTAAGAGTAGCTGTAGGGTTTTTTTTTTTTTTTTTTACACCTCAAATGTTGTCCCTATCTCATCTCATGCCACATTAGGTGTTTGTTTGTCTTTTTTTTTTTTCCTTCTTCTTTTGATTTGCCTGTCACTGTAATAACTATGGTATAAAAAATCGGCTGATACCGGTTCATATCGGCCGATATGAACCGGTATCGGCCGGGTACCGACATGATATATTGCCTGCGATACTAGTTTCGGTATCATAGGCAATATGTCGCCAAAATATCGGCAATATCGGCCGATATTTTGCAAAATATCGGCCGAGATGATATATAATGGAAAAAACCCGACTTTTTTGTTAAAAAATTCCCATCCCTCCTCTTCTTCTCCTCTCCTCTCATCTCCTTACTCTTTAGAGGCTGCAACTACTCTCCATCTTACATCTTTTCAAATCTCAAATTTATTTCTTAAAGAAATATTATTCAAGCCTCAAGGTAAGAGAAAATCAATTTATACCATTTTATTATGTATTTTTTGTTTTTTATTTTTAGATGAAGCATACAAAACATTTGGTTTGTTACTTTGGTTGTGTTCTCCACTTAGAAGTTAGATCTACATACTTTCATGCTAAATCTACTCATACACATGATTTTTAGATTTTTATTTTAATTATTTTATTTTCGGATTTTTCAATATTTGAATTATAATATATCATTTTTTAGGGATTTCATCATAAATATGTTGTTTTAATGATTCATGATCATTGTGTGGTTTATAAATGATTGATTTACACACTTTTATGCTAGATCTATATATTTAGTATTTTGAAAATGATTTTATTAAATTTTGATCTTTCTAAAAATAATTATTTTTACTTGCTAGAGCATTTATGATACCAAATGCTTATTAATAGTGTGTAAATGATAGATCTACATCTACTCATAGTCATAAACATTATTTAGATTTTTATTTTAATTATTTTATTTTCGGATTTTTCAATATTTGAATTATAATATATCATTTTTTAGGGATTTCATCATAAATATGTTGTTTTAATGATTCATGATCATTGTGTGGTTTATAAATGATTGATTTACACACTTTTATGCTAGATCTATATATTAAGTATTTTGAAAATGATTTTATTAAATTTTGATTTTTCTAAAAATAATTGTTTTTACTTGTTAGAGCATTTATGATACCAAAGGCTTATTACTAGTGTGTAGATGATAGATCTACATCTACTCATAGTCATAAACATGATTTAGATTTTTATTTTAATTATTTTATTTTCAGATTTTTCAATATTTGAATTATAATATATCATTTTTTGGGAATTTCATCATAAATATGTTGATTTAATGATTCATGATCATTGTGTGGTTTATAAATGATTGATTTACTTACTTTTATGATAGATCTATATATTTAGTATTTTGAAAATAATTTTTATTAAATCTTAATTTTTCTAAAAATAATTGTTGTTACTTGTTAGAGTATTTATGATACTAGTGTGTAGATGATAAATCTACATCTACTCATAGTCATAGACATGATTTAGATTTTTACTCTAATTATTTTATTTTTGGATTTTTCAATATTTGAATTATAATATATCATTTTTTGGGGATTTCATCATAAATATATTATTTTAATGATTCATGATCATTGTGTGGGATTCATGATCATTGTGTGGTGTATAAATGATTAATTTACATACTTTTATGCTAAATCTATATATTTAGAAATTTTAAAATGATTTTATTAAATCTTCTACTTTTTCTAAAAATAATTGTTGTTAGAGTATTACTATTACATGAATTTCTTATTTTATAAGAAGTTAGGAACAATGGTGCGTGACTTAGATCCAGCTTGGAGCCATGGTGAAGCAGTCGAAAGCAAAAACAAAGTAAAATGTAATTATTATGGACGAGTGCTCAATGGGGGGATTACCCGATTGAAACAACATTTGGCACATGTATCAGGACAGGTGACAAAATGTCATAAAGTGCCACCAAATGCGAGGGCTGAAATGCATGAGCTCCTTGATGCATCTGCAAAAAAAAAAAAAAAAAAAAAAAAATACAAGCAAGAAGGGGAACTTGATGCATGTAGAGAAGAAATATTTGGCTCCTCCGATGATGACGATGAAGACCCATAAATGAGGAGGGCTAGGAGAGAAAGTGTGAGGTCACTTCAAGAAGAGGAAGAGAGGAGAAGAATGCAATATGAAGCAACCGCTAAAGGTAACCAATATGAGCATGGTGGTGGGTCATCTGGACTAGGAGCAGCGAGTTTGCGTCGGGCAGTTAGTCAAAAACAACCCCGTATCCGTGAAGATCCAGACATTGAGGAGGTTGAACCTCCTACACATTCACCTCATAGGCCAGATGGGGTGGGGCCAACAGACCCATTTGCTTATAGAAAATCAACTTTAAAGCAGCCCGGCATTATGAAAGCTCTAAAGGGCAAGTTTGGTAAAGCAAGAGAACATCTAGTAAGGGCTACTGGGAAGTTTTTTTTGCATGGAGGCATCCCACCCAACAAGGCATCTTCTCCTTGTTTCACCACCATGTTAGATGCGGCTGCAAAACATGGTACAGGTATAAAGGCACCCACCCCTTATGAGAATGGGCATGTCTGTGTTGAGAAAGAGTATGAGGAATTGCAGGCTTCGGTGCAAACTTTCAAATGGGCATGGAGGGAAAGAGGTTGCACACTAATGTGCGATGGGTGGACGACCATCACACATCGTCATCTCTTGAATTTTCTAGTCTATTCATCTATGGGCACAGTGTTTATCAAATCAGTTGATGCAACTGATTACATCCAAGATGCAAAATATATTAATAGGTTATTGAATGAGGTGATTGAAGAAATTGGGGCAGATTGTGTAGTTCAGGTTGTTACTGACAATGCTGCAAACATGAAGGCTGCAAGAATGCTGCTTATGAAACAAAGGCCAAGGATTTTCTGGTCTCCATGTGCAGCACATTGCCTGGATTTAATGCTTGAAGATATTGCAAAAGGAAAAGTCATGGTGCAAGTGATTGGTAAGATAAAGAAGATCACAAATTTTTTTTATCAGTCATATAGACTCATTTCTATCATGAAAACGTATACAGACAACCATGAACTACTGCGGCCTGGCATCACTAGATTTGCCACGCACTTCATTGCCATCGAATGTGTTTACAAGTATAGAGATGGACTTCTCCAATTGATAAAATCACAAGAGTTCATGAATTCAAAATTGGGAAAGAGGCCAAGTCCCATTACAAAAGAAGTATGTAAAACAATTGAGTCCAACAAATTTTGGCCTCGGGTGAAGGGTGTTTTGAATGTTTTTGATCCCCTAATAAAGGTTCTTCGATTGGTTGATGGCGATGATAAGCCAACAATGGGCTTCTTACATGAGGCCATGGAGAGATCAAAGTTGGCTATTCAAGCAGATTGTAGATATTATAAAAAGTATTGGAAGATCATTGACGATCGATGGGGATGACAATTGAAACATGATTTACACTCTGCTGGTAAATAAAGGCTATTTCCTTTAATACTTGAATTATTGTGTTCAATTCTTCTCATTATATTAATTTATCATTGACTAAAATTCATTGGTTTTACACTTTTATAGGATACTTCTTTAATCCACAATTTACGAATGGGTACATATCTGATGAAATCCGTTTGGGACTAAAAAATGTGATTGAAAAACTAGCAGAGAATATAGATGAAGTAATTTGGGCTACAAATCAGGTAGGCAGTAGGCTTATTAAAGGAAAAATCGAAAAAGTATAACATTGTATGAATGTAAGTTCTCTAATTTATTTCTCTACTTCAACGTCTTCAGATTGACATATACAATATACGTGCTGGAAGCTTTGGAACAACGACTGCACGAAGAGCCATCACACAGACCAATCCCAGTATTGATTGTAAATTGTAATGTCATCTCTATATTATTCAAGGACTCTAATTATTATTTTATTGACTCTAATATCATTTCTATTTTTATTTTCAGCTGAATGGTGGTTGAATTATGGAGAGAGTGCTCCTGCACTAAGGACGATTGCTATTAAAGTCCTTACTCAAACTACATCGTCTTCTAATTGTGAAAGAAATTGGAGCACCTTCTTATTTATCCACACAAGACCAAAAAATAGATTAACAATGCAGAAGCTAAATAAATTGGTCTACATCCACTACAACCTCAAGCTCCGGAGTAGAAATAGAAAGAGAAGATAGTTTGAGGATCAACGGGATTATTTTTGTCCAATTAATTTGGACTACATATTTTCAAAATAGGATACAGTGTTAGGTGAATGGTTGGAGGAACAAGAAGAACCAATGTTAGATAAAGACCCAGAGTTTAAGGAGTTGATGGAGGAATTGACTGGGGGTAGGCCTGAGCCAGTAAGGGCATCAGAAAGGATGGAAGAAATAAACTTGACAATGCAACAGGGGTGCGCACCTGATACAAGTCAACCAAGCGGAAAGGAGGTGGACGAGGAGTGTGAGTCAAGTATTTCTACTTCATCATCATCAGCAGGAATTCCACCTGACTCTCCTGAGGATAAGAGTCATTATAGAGATGACAAGCCTCTCACTTATGAGACAGTTGAGCATTTTCCTTGTGCTACTGAATTAGATCCTCGTCGTGGCTATGTCAGGCATGTTGGAGGGACCGAGGCAGGGAGTAGTAGTGGGACGGTCCCTGCTGGACAAGGAGTGGGGGAAGGTACTCATGGTCATTATGGGGGTTATGTTGGTCAACAAGGTGCTATGTATGGATAGTATGGGGATTATTCATATGACCCTAATTGGGTACCCCCTTCACAAACACCGATACTTTCTATCGAACAGATATTAATTGAGCAAGGAATGCTTCCCCCACGACTTTCCCAACGACCTATTCATGCCCCTCATTTTTATTTCATGCCATTGGATTACAACCAGCCATCTCAATCTACAAGGGATCAACATAGTTCATCATCTTATCAGAAACAATCTGAATATGATCATGGGTATGATAGTGCTGCACAACAGTATAGAGCATATCTTTTCAACCAATACCGGAGAAATGATGATGATGATGATGATATCGAGTCTGGGCGACACTCCACTTGGAATTAGGCTATCAATCTGTCAATCTGTCATACACTCATGGTATTGAATTTCTTAACTTATTTGTTGATTGAGTTAGTATTAAATGATGATTGGTATGTTATCTTTATTTTCTTATATTTTACACTAATAAATTGATCATGAGCATCAATAATGGTTGCATTATATGAAATACTGGAGAAGACAGCGAACTGCGATACAGAGAGGACTCATAACTTAAGGTGACAGAGATTTTGATTTATTGTTGTTACCAATGGAAAAAAAAATATTGTTTTCCAGCATTTTCTAATATTATGGATCTTTTAGATATTTTTTCGAATTTTTTTGGATTAAAAAAATTCATACCTCGACCACTGCAACAGACAGATATAAGCGATTAATACCAATATTATATCGGTTTTTCGGTCCGACTAAGATCACGACCGAAACTGAGATTTTAAACTATGATGATAACCTAAGAATCACCATGTCTGTCTGTATAATGCGACAAACCAGAGGAGCGCCAAAAGCCAAAACATACATATCCACATCCAGTATGCCCTATCCACAATCCACACTATGCATGCAGCTCACACAGCCACTGCCGGCGTTGCTATTGGCAATAACCAGTCAACCGAAATAATGAGATGGCCAGCGAGACTGAATGACTCTTGCAGTCTCGAACAACAACAGCAGCAGCAGCAGACTTTCAATCCGACGGTTCCACGTTCCTCTTCCCAAGGAACCCCAACCGTCCAATTGTCGCGTTCAATTCAAGCTTTCTTCCACCCAGTACGGTAAAAGATTCCGCTAACTTGATTTTTATTTTTTCTTCAGTGACCCGCAGGACCATTGAAGTGTTCAAATATTCCCTCCAGTACCCTGCATTTCTCTTCGTCGTGGCCCCACACCCATTTACTTAAGATTGATTTTTTTTTTTTTTTTTTGGTATGTGAGGAGAGCTGTAAATCTAGCGGCGGCCCAAGCCCAGCAAGGGCCCGGCTGCCTAAGCCATTGACTTGGTCAATGGGATGGCTCGGCATTCCCACTTGGGCCAGGTCTGTCAGGCCCATCGCACGGCACGGCACGGCCCGCCCGTGAACAAGTCTAAAAAAAGAAGAGCCCAAGTCCGAGTCCAAGTGGGGCATTGGGCCAACTAATTTCCAATGTGCATCTCAACTCCACCAGGGTCATTTTCCATTGTCAAAGGCAAGAAGGAATAAGAGCCCAAGTCCAAGTAGAGCATTAGAAAAAAAAAAAATGGGCTCAAACTAAACTCAACTGCATTGTTTTCACAAGGAAAAAAAAAATATACTTGAACTAAACTTGATTGTATTGGGGTAGAGGTTTTTTCTTAGTGTACATTATCTCCTGGGGATAGGGTTTGGCAAAGAGCCCGAGCCCAAATCCAAATCCAAGTAAACTCCAACTTAAAAAAAAAGAAGAAGAAGAAGAAGAAGTGGGCCGCCCACGGGCGGTACGGCATGACTAAGGCCATGCCAGGCTGACCCTCATGGGAATGGGATGGGCACGGCACGGCCTGTCAAAATTTGATGGGCCATGCCGGTCCGATCCGGTCTAGATTTACATGCTTAGAGGAGGGTGTCCCAATCCTTTGAGTCAAACTAATTCCTTTAGACTCAAGAAAAGTTGGGCAAATCCCTTGTAGTTCGAGTGTGGTAGTATAATTTTAAACTCTCAACCTTCATGAGCAAACCGTGGTCTTGAGCCAACTAAGTTACCCGTTGAGGTTTGCTGAAGATTTAATTAGGGCTTAGATATTGAAATTTAAACTTTCTAGAAATAAGCCACCTTTATACGTTGTTGCGGTGTTTTTTTTTTTTTTTCTTTTTCTAAGATAAGGATGGAAATTAGTCAAGTTTGGGGTGAAACTTTTTTTATTTATTTTTCTAAGGAAAGGATGCAAATTAGTCAAGTTTGGGGTGAAACTCGGTGGACCCAGACACCAATCCATCCTTATAGAACTAACATAAACCTTATGTATTGAATCCAAATCCAATATTAACTTTGTTTGGAAAAATATGGGTGTAGTACATTGGTTTAATTTAATAAATGCCCTTACATGGTTGTTGTTGTTGTTTTCTTTTACGTAAGGATGCAAATGGATCGAGTTTGGAGTGAAACCCGTTGGGCCCAGACTCAAATCCATTTTATGGATTTGGTTTTGGAGTAAAACTAATATAAACTTTATGTATTGTATCCAAATTCAATGTTAACTTTATCTGAAAAAATATGAGCATTGGTATAATTTAATAAATCGATTTCAAAAACAAATTATTAATTATTAAATAACACATAATTAAGGTCAAATTGTCTTCAAATATCAATACAATACAACCCAAGCTATTTGGACTTTTACAACCTAAGTATATATACTTTTCATATATAATTTATAAGTAGGAGATTTTGGACTGGCAGCCCTAGAAATTTTATTGTCAATTTGAGTTTGAATGGTTTCAATTTCAATTTGAAAAAGAAGGCCGACATGGTATACCACTCCTTTTAGGTCAGGAGATTTCTAGGTTCAAGCCTCAGAGGATCCGGACTGTTCAACATCAGCAGTGATGCATATTGAACGGCTGAGATCCACTCTCCTCTCCTTAACCTACATAACAACACGTATAAAAGTCCAACACTGGGTAGAAAACAGAATAAGTGCGCGTGAGAGAGAGAGGGAATATAGGGTTTTGGGTTTCCTCTTTCTCTCTTTGATTAGGGTTTTAGGGTTTCAACAACACGGCCTCCATGGCGCAGACAAGATCAACCGGTACCGTGAAGTGGTTCAACGGCCAGAAGGGCTTCGGATTCATCACTCCAGACGACGGATCTGAAGATCTGTTCGTCCATCAATCCTCCATCAGAACCGACGGCTACCGCAGCCTAGCCGAAGGCGAAGCCGTCGAGTACGTCGTCGAGCAAGGAGGAGATGGTCGCACCAAGGCCGTCGACGTTACCGGCCCCGAAGGATCTTCCGTCCAAGGCGACCGCCGCGGCGGTGGCGGCGGTGGAGGAGGCTACGGTGGTGGCGGTGGTCGCGGTGGCGGCGGTCGCAGCAGCTACGGTGGCGGCGGATACGGGTTTAACGAAGGCGGCAGAGGTGGCGGTGGCAGAGGTGGAAGGGGCGGCCGGAATGGAGGCGGTGGCGGAGGCTACGGTGGTGGTGGCTACGGCGGTGGCGGTGGTGGCTACGGAGGCGGAGGCGGAGGTGGCGGCGGGTCTTGTTATAGTTGCGGCGAGCCGGGGCATATGGCGAGGGACTGTTACCAGGGTGGAGGTGGAAGTGGCGGGAGGAATGGTGGTGGTGGTGGTGGTGGAGGAGGAGGAGGTAATTGCTACAACTGCGGAGAGCAGGGGCATTTTGCTAGGGAATGCCCTTCGATGAAGTGAAAGGGTACGTAGGTTTCTTTGTGGCCCATCTGGTGTTTTGGATCGGGTTTCGATGGGTCGATTCGGATATGCATTTTCTTACGTTGGTGCTTAGTTCTTTGTTTTTGGGGTTTCTACAGTTGGAGATTTTATATGTCTATGTTTTTAATCTGAATATGTTTGGTTTGTGGTAAATGGATTTTTTAGGGTTTGTTCTGTTTTTAATGTTTTAGGATATATTACATGATGATTTTTTATCATTATATATGGTTTTTTGGGTTATGATTTTATGATGATGGATTGCTACTAATGATTTTTGCAGATGGTTTTTAAGTTTTGATGATGTTGTTTTTGTAGATCTGGTTATTGTAGTTTAAGATGTGGTGTTGGTGAGATTTGGTAGACATGTTTTACCAGATTTTTATTGGGATGGAGATCTGGGTGTCCAAATGTACACTGAATATTGTTATAAAGGTATATGCCTCTCAGTCTCTCTGTCTGAATGATCTCATGATATTGATCTGTGATTTTGTGTTTTGTTCTGATTCCTACATGCAGCCTTGTTTGTTTTTGACCTTTGTGGGGGCAGAAATCCTTTCTCCATTGGAATTCTTGGGCAGGGTTTGTGATCCTTTTATTTTTTATTCAATCTCATCAACACTGTTTTTAGTAGGTCTTTTAGCACCTTGTATTGGCTTTATACTCTGATTTCTCATACTATCGTTCATTACTTTTCTCTGTGTGGTGCTTTTCAAATGGGATGATGTCTAATGAGATTGTTGAATGTGGTCTCTTGTTCAATGAATGTAAGACCTGCAAATTAAGTGGAAGAAATTGTCTAACCTATCTTCGTTGGTTTCATGTGACTGTTTCTTGCCTCTCGTTGTTGCAACCGAATTTTTTTTCAGTTAACTTCGTAGTAACCATGGTGCTATTTCCTTCCTTAGATCCTATATCTACTGTGCCTTAATGATGGTTGAAAATTATCCCTATGCGTGCAGTTGTACCAGAGTGGGGCTGCTGAAAATAGTGAGGAGTGGATGGTTGTGGTGGGTCTTCTAAGGTGTATTGATACTGAGGAAATGGTGGAATTCTTCTAGTTTGAAACGTAGTATGTCGGTTCAATGTCCATGAAGGATTATACTGGGAAGGATTATTTGGTTATCCAACTTGGTAGCCTTAACTTTGTTCCTTTACCGAAAATTTTATCCTTACTCCTTCCTTCGTTTTAACTTGTCACAGTGTTTCAGTTGTCGGCTTTACTAATTTAAGATCTTAGATTGACATCTTGAATGTCTCTTTTAATGGAGAAGTTTCGAACCCTTCTGAAAATGTTGCTGTCTCTAAATTTTCAATTAACATCAAATTCCAGTGTTTGGGAGAAGCTTTCCACCAACATCTAAAACCAATATTCTTCTTTCTTATTCATGACTCCTTTGGGCAATTTGGTCATTCTAACTTGCCCAACTTTATACGAAGAGAAGCATAGAAGGCAAATGGGCATTTGTTGCTTTTAGGTTGATTTCTGTTTAATCATGATGCCTACTAAGAAGCAATTTATTATCCTGCATCTATCTTCTAATTTTCATCAAATTGTACTTCCCAAAGAACTGATCATTCGAAGTTCAGCTGATTTTATATTTGACTGTCAATGTGTATACTTAGCTGACTCTTAGTGGCAATTCTGAACCCCTGAAAGAAGTCATAAGCAGTATGTAATGCAGTAGAGACCTTGAAGAGCACTGGAAAATTCTATAAAAAAAAAAAGGAAGAGAAGGGGAAGGGGGGTGGGGGTGGGGGTTGATCCACATGCCAAATTTACTGAATTTGAACGCCCCCTTTTAAGTCTCATTAAAATAGTTGAACACTAGTTGGACTTGTGATGAGGCATGCAGATAGATGTTATCATTCAATTTTTCTCCACCAGACCATTGTATCTGTCTGATTTGATTTCTCCTTAGTGGAGCATGACTTTGTCTGCTCTCAATAGATTACACCTAAATATTGGCCTTTCAGCCCCTAGCTTTGTTGCCAACAACCCGTCAACACACTATTATTCTATTCTCAATAGTAATATCCTATTCTCTCCTCAATAGCAATCACACCATTATTCTCTTTGCTCAGGATGGACTGGTATGAAAAAAAATTGGATTCATGTGTTATTGTGTTTGACCTCGACATGGTTGTGCTGTATCAACAGTTCCAATCGAGGTAGTGCTGTGCTGTGTCAACAGTTCCACAAAGATCCCGACCCTGGATCCAGATTGGCATGCTGGGCATTGGTTTCACCTGGTTAAAGTTTTAGTAGAGAAGGAAATATGGACTTCATAAAAAAAATGACTAAGAGACCTAACATGATAGTTATGTTGTTGATTCGGACCCCTTTCCACCGCTTCTCGTGAAATCTTCTGGGGTGGACTCATCTTGAACTTTTAGGTTTTGATCTTTTTCGAACCCAGGCTTAAATTGCTTCTTGATAAGCTCAAAATGCACTTCAGTTTGGACATTTATGCCCAAAACTTTTATGCTTGGTTTTTTTTTTTTTTACTACTATTTAATGTTTTGTTAGATAAATATGATGCCTTGTATTGTATGCAAAGTGCTTTCAACATTACGTATGTAACTCAGATTCTTGTTCCTAATTTAGGTACCTGAGGCCCAGGCTGGACATTGATCTAATTTATTCTTAGGATTCAGAATTTGTCATGGTCAGGTTTCACCTGACTTCAGGCCCCTGCGTATGTGTTACATGGTTATAAGAAACTATATTGTTTTGATCATTTTCGGAAACTCTCCTTCTGTTGGTGCTGCTCCTCATCATAATCAATTGTCATTAAAAATTGCTATAGGGATATGTCAGGCAGGCCTTCTGTTTTCAGGTTGGAGTTGCATTCTTACTTTTTCACGCATCTGAACTGAATCCCAACCTCACAAATTGCCGCGTAAACTTGACCTGGTAATAAATAGGGGCTTGGTTTTGGTTTTAAATTTCGGTATAGGTCCCATTTAATATTTTCAACCCAATTAACAAAGTCTTGAGCATGCACATGTTTTTAAAGGTTTCCTAATGACTTCCTCCTGCGTTGCTAGCTAAGTTGGGTTAATGGTCTAAGCGTCGATTTCTGAAGTACGTTATGCAAAATATGCAAAGCTCGATCTGAAATGCATAACATAGATACTGTTGTGGCCTGTCCGACCCAAATGCACGCCCATGCCCCATAAAAATGGACCCTAATACCGGCTAGACTGCCATCTGAGTTTAGTCCCGCTGTGAGCCTTATATTACATGAAGAGAGCCTTTGGATTTGAGCTACCGTTCGCTTGTTTTTCATGATACCTTTTGCGGCACATTCTTGTGAACCTCTTTCTTGGCTTGGCTAACTGGTTCTGTCAACTCTGAATTCTGGATTTACTTGGCTATTTCAACTGGGTTTAGCTGTCTACTAAATAAGCGGAGTCAAGTTTCTGATTTTTGAGATATGGTCCTTTTTCTATTTGCTATTTAAAGTGCATCAAATTGTGGGCTTGCAAATGGAAATCATTAAAAAATTTCTCTAGTAGTTATTCTCCTCAATACTTGTGTTTTAAAGGAAAACCCATGCCACAGAAAATTTCGAAGCTTCATTTGAGTGATAAACAATTTTTAAAACTTGTGAGCAGTTTCTCCCAACTGCTCAAGGATTGATTCCAGCTTTTTTAGCTCGTGTGTGTGAGCTACTCTTTTTATATTTGTGTGCTTTCTTTTTCACTTGTATGGGTTTTTCTTTTCATCTGTTTTGGTGGCTTCTATTCCCATGTGTTTGGAAAAAAAAAAAAAAAAGTTCTCTCTCTGTCCAGTTTGCTCGAAATAGAGTTACATATGTTTCCTATGGTATGATATGATAGTGCCTACTGCCTACAGACACAACTGCAATTGCAGCTAGATACTGATAAATGTAGTGGCGATTTCAGCCTGTGTACAGCCTTGATTGAAATGTTCCGTAGTAAATGAGGCCCCCACAAACCATCGCGGGTGGTGGATTCCATATGAGAATCTATCAGTCATTCGGTTCAATCCTTGTCAACACATGGGACTTTGCTGGATCATCACAGTCATTAGTGGGGCCCACTCGGCGGTCCCATGCAGGACCGTTACACTTTTTTTTTTCAATTATATTTTACTTAAATTACACGCTAGCCTTCACCAGTTTAATGGCTGGTCCCTGCAATTTGTACAAAACCGTCTCACCCTACATGCCAGTGTAAATCTCCAAGCCATGGATGCAAATGGGTCCACAAATCATAGTTGTAAAATTTGGAACTAGACACCGTTTTGGTTTGAGGCTTTAAAAATCAAAGGCTTATTAAAATAAGCCGTACAAAGGCGGGATATATGGATTATAATTTTAGTGGGTATACAGAAATGGCTGAAACTAGTGTGAGAATTGAAGACCATGAGATACCACACAAAGTAATTCTTTCCGCTATCTTAGCTCTATAATTAGTAAGGAATGAGAGATTGATGAAGATGTTGAGCATAGGATAAAAGCGGGATTGTTTAAATGGAGATTTGCATTTAGAGATTGCGGCCCCAAATAAAGGGACTTGGACACGGACCCAATTAACGCTTAAACACATAATATACTTATCCCAGGGCCCAAACAGATGAACCTGGACCTGAATTGAAAACGGGTCGAAAGGTTGGACCCATTTCAGAATTTCTTAGCTCGGTGTTTGTTTTAATTCTTTTTGCCTGATTTGTTCAACACCCTGGCAACTGGCCCGTTTACAGACTCGGTTGCCCTTGCTTGGCTGAGTCAACTCGGTTCCACACTCTGGCACAGGAGCTCGGTGGCCATTCCCTGAGACTTCCAAGTTCCTCATGTGAAGGCCATGTTGGGTTCCTACCTAAGTCCACATGTGTGAGTGTAAAGATAGTCAGTGAGAGAGTTGTGTTGAAAGAAGAAGAGAATTCATTGTTTGCTAAGGTGAGTTTCCTTTTATTGAGAGTGAGAAAGATAGTGTTTTATTATTTTTTTTTTTTCCTTTTCCAACAAGATAGTGAAGGGGGATTTGTACATGATAAGGTGTTCCTCAAGTTATGTGGTTTTTCCCTCTTATTTTAGAGGGTTTTTCAATGCAATTGCAATGCAGTGGCAATTTCAACCTATAACTAACTAAACTGTACAGCCCTAATTGAAATGTTCCCTACTAAATGAGGGCCCCACAAACCAGAGAAAGTGGACCCCATAGGAGAATCTATCACAGTCATTCAGTTCAATCTTTATCAACCCATGTGACTTTGCTGGATCATCACTCAAAAGAAACGCATCTTACTTACCTTTCAGAGAGGGAAAAAAAGGTTATGTATCCTATCCCTAAAAAATTATCACCAGACACAAATAATAATAGTACTTTGAAATCATGTGGAAGGAAAGGCTACGTTGCGAGGCCAAAATCAAAGCCCGACAAACGTTAGCACAAAATCTTATTCAAATCCCTGTTGCTGCCTCTCCACCTTAAGAAAGGATAAGAATGGGCCAGCTCTGAAACAGTTTTTTATGTGGCTCTTTATGTTTACGGTTGAAAAATTAAAGCGAAATTACCATCAATACTGGTATCAAATCCTTTAATAAGACCGGTGCATGTATCAAAGCTTACGGTTCATTTGGAAAGTTTCATAGACTTGAAATAGAGTTGATTCGATTAGATCTATTTGAGGTAAAGCTCCTTCAGTTAGAATATTTTGCAAATATAGTGTTTGACAAGATGTATAGTACATTGAAATCAATTGAAAATGCAAACTTGCTTATCTGGTAAAAAGTTATATGGGCATTACTATACAGTAAAACAAGTACATACAAACTTGTTTTTAAAAAAATTTAATCCAAAAGTCACGTTAGATATTGATGTCTAAGTCTAACTGCTGCTCTTACTTCTAACTGATGCTCTTACTTCTCTTATTTATTTATTTTTTTCAGAAGAGATAAGTGATCTTAATGTTGATTTATTTGAAGATGGAAATAGACCTTTTTCAAACAGTCTTTTGCTTACAATATTTGTTTGGATCAGTTTTAAGCTAAATAGACACCATTTTATAGGGACGAACGAACACCTTGATACATATATCCAAACCTATGCACATATTCATACCATATCTTTGTAGTGAAGGAATAATCCTATGATGTATATTAGAAGCATACAAAATGTGCATCTGATATCTCATTTAATGTAACAACTTATTCAGGTACTCCAGTCCATGGGTTTGAACTCCATATACACCAACGACCCAACCTGAACCTGAATTTTATCTGTGGAATACAACCTGGACCGGAATCCAAAACAAGTGACCCATCAATTTTTTTTTCGGGTTGGGTCTAAGGGTTTCTAGGGATCCATTTTCACCCCTAATCTCAGGTGAAACCTTCCAAGTCATTTCTTGCATGCCCATGTGAGGCGTTGGTTAGAGCCTTTTCTTTTTCCTCCCGAAGCCTGAGCCCTTCTCTTGAGATGGTGTTTGATCACCTTTGGAATCTCTTTTGACCCTTTTTCAACAAAGAGGAAGTTAAGAGACTATAAGTGGGGTTGATTAGAAATGAATAAATGAAATGAAAAGACTCATCTTTTGCTGTGGAGTCTTGCATGACATGTGCAGGTGACTCTACAAACAAATTAACGTGACTTGCTATCAAAGTTAAAAGGAGACAAAGGGAAAAGGATAGCGTTCAGAGGCAAGGGAAAGATGTTATCCACACAACTTTACATGGCAGAAATTGATGGGGTCCAATGAAATATAGTTAGCAAGATTATCTTAGTTTATTGCAGCTCATGCATGACATGGAAGATTCCTGCCTGTTGTAGGATGAAGCAACTTCTTTGAAAGTGTCAGACATCAAAAGTTTTACCTAAATTGGGTCAGTTGAGGCCAGCTTGGATTGACTCAGATCAATTAGACCATCAGACCCAATCTTAAAAATACACCGAGGTTGTTGTCGTTGTTTCTTGCAAGGTAAGTTTGACTCGAACCCACAATATTTAAGTTGCAACAATGAGCACCTTGGGGCTGGGCTTATTGGTAGGGGTCGTTGGTTGCCAGTAATGAGCACCAACATTGGCTGGGTTACCACCTGATAGCCCTATCCCTGCCCCATGTTGGGTTGTATTCATGTTCTAAGATCTGTTGATAAGTAAGCTTAAAAGTCCTACTGCAGCCATGGGTCCACCCTCTATTATTGGCAAAAAAGGAGATAAAATGTTGCAAGAAGGACCCATCCACGACTTTAAGACTTGCATGATGGATCTCTGCCTCTTTATTCAGCCCAATAAATAACCGCGATGAGGCTGGTTAAAGCTACAGCCTGGCCCACTCAGCCCATGACAAGCGCTAGATGTAGAGATTTACTAATTACTGTGGACTGGGATATTTAGAATATGGCCTTGGGCTGGGTTCAAAACCACAGTTATTAAGAAGGTGCTACCCCAAATGCCCAACAGTGAGAAACTGAAGGATCATGTACCATAACTTTACAGTGATGGAGTTGATAGGTCTCCAATGTTGATTTCATGGGTTAAAAGCTCAAATGCTTGGCATCATTCACTCTTGGAATTGGGATCTGTCCCATAGAAGTTTCTTTGTCCTTGCATTTTGCAGGGAGACCTTAAGTCTGAGTTTTTTTCCTACTTGGTGGAGAAAAAGAAAGGGCAGAAAAAAGAAAGAAAGAAAGATAAGATCTTATGCTGCCATAAGCATGAAGGCAGAAGCTTTAACAAGGGTACCACTTTTGTGGACAGTGTGATTGGAAAACCCACATCTTCCTTGTGCAGGAGTCCATATTGCAATACTTCATGATTCAAGTCCGCCCACTCAAAGCCTCTTACGATTTGAGCCCGGATTCAAGCTTGACAACCATGCCAAAATTCATGATAAAATTTGAAAAAAAAATAATCATTATACTATTTTATTTGGTATAAATCACAGTATATAATAATAATGTCTAATAATAGTCCAGCAGTTACTGATCCGGCCTATTGAGGGTTATTTCCTTGAATATGACCCGAACACATCCCCAAGCCAACGGACCTGTACAAGGGCAGATTCTGGCCTATTTGGGAGAGCCTTACTGACCAAGGTTCTCAAGTGTGGATGATTAGAAAAAAATGTAGTTTCTATAGTAGTGGTTTCAGTAAAGTGTATCTTGGGCAGCAAGGCCCACTAGATGGGAGTATCCAAATCAAACACCACCACATATACACTTGTACCGCACAATAGAATCAATACATTTACAAATACAATCCACCTTTTTCTTTAGAAAAATACGATCCACTTTACACCTTCATCCATCATCCTTTTTGGTCTTTATAAATGGCTATGCAGAGCAGATAAGATTCCCCCCACCCCCCCCATTCTATCATCAGTCTGAAAAACACGACTCTTCTCCTTTCCAGTTAGTTAAACAGTTTCCTGTGACAGAAATAGCAAAAAACCACTCTCCACACATACTACTAATTTCCCTCCCAAAAGAGGAAAAAAAAGAAAATCTCTTCCACTCAAAGAAACAACAGAGGCTAACAAGGCCATGAGGCTTCACTTGTCTCCACAAATGTTTATCATGGTTTCCCTTTTCATAGTTCGAGGTAAGAGAAACTCTCCTCATTCCTATTCATTCATTCATTGATGATTCATTTATTCATTTTCATTCATTCATGATTCATTCATTCTTCGCTTCCAGCTTGTCATGGTGCGTTTTTTATGTACCCCAAATCACATTACATGAGCTATTGTTTTTACTTTTTGGTGACTTGTACTGCTTCGCATTCATTGCCATTACTCATTATCTTCATCCTCCAAATTGAACTGCAGCTTAAAAGTACGAAGGAAACACTGTCATCATCGTCGTCGTGGAAACCTTATTCCATCAATCTGGATCAGCTTAAACGATTGTGCCTCTTCTGTGAACATAAGCTATGACCATAAGTTTTTAACTATCTACAAAGGAAAAGTTATTCTTTGTCTAATAATTGCAATGCAAACAATTACCTTACCTCTATTTTTGGTTTGTGACACATATACTCCCCTGATAATATTGGTCAACTACCTTGACTACTGGTCAAAGGCTGATGGGATTTAATCGAGAAACAGGGAGGATAAGAATGCCATTTAACCGTAGTGAGCCCCAACAGATAATTACTTTTTGGCTAACTTTATCCTTGAATAGTTTAAACTATGGTGAGAATAGCATGAAAACTGCAGTTAGTTTTAGGGATATGTTGGTAACTCGGTTTTGGTTGAGTTACTCTAACCTTAGTTAAAAGTTTACCACAGACTAAGTTATTCATTTTTTTTTTCTTTTGAAAAAATATTATCTGGGTTTGATCTACAAGACGAGTAGATTTGACCGCTGGCCGAGGAAGGCACTTGATCAATATTGGTAGGGGAGCATCAGTGGTTGAGTGTAAAAAATTAGAAATAGAGGTGGCTGTTGGTGACGATCACAAAAGGCAGTTGGTTAATTGTAAATTCCCCATATGGTGCAACTGCAAGCAATTGACTCTCTCTCTCTCTCTCTCTCTCTCTCTCTCTCTCTCTCTCTCTCTCTCTCAGTGTGTGTGTTCTTGTGTCTGCATCTAAAGCTGATTTTAATTTTTGATATTTTGAAGCTGATTTGGATTTGGGATACCTGCAAATACATCCTTTGTCCTAAATAAATTTTCTCAGGCATTGTCTACATATATTTTTAGGCGTTTCGGGGGCTACATTCACCTTCAAAAACAACTGCCAGTACACAGTCTGGCCAGGAATTCTCTCAAGTGCAGGCCATCCAAATCTAGATTCTACTGGATTTAAACTCCCCAAATCATCATCTCGATCTTTCGAGGCCCCCCCAGGCTGGTCCGGCAGGTTTTGGGGCCGAACTGGGTGCAATTTCGACGCCAACGGCCAAGGTAGCTGCACCACTGGCGACTGTGGCTCAGGCCAAGTTGAGTGCAATGGCGCCGGAGCCACCCCACCAGCAACACTCGCAGAATTCACCCTCGGCTCAGACAGTACTACCCAGGATTTTTATGATGTTAGCCTCGTCGACGGCTACAATCTCCCTATGGTGGTCATCGCCAGGCAAAGTGGTTCAGGCAAATGCCCTGCAACCGGCTGCGTTGTTGATATTAATCTGCGATGCCCAACAGAATTGAGAGCTGAAAACGGCGATGCGTGCAGGAGCGCATGTGAGGCCTTTGGGAAGCCAGAATTCTGCTGCAGTGGGGACTATGCCACCCCCAATACTTGCCGGCCATCTGAGTATTCAGAGATGTTCAAGACGGCATGTCCCAGGTCCTATAGCTATGCATATGATGATGCAACCAGTACATTTACATGTACAGGGGCAGATTATGAGATTACCTTCTGCCCTACCTTAGCAAGGTAAGAGCTTAAGAAGGAGAGTATGATATGTTCATGAACTTTGTATATTTAAAATTTTCTGGTTTTTTTTTTTTTTGTTTATTTATGTTCATAGTAGGAATGGGATTTTATTACTGGAAGAAATATTGGCATGCCTTGGAACTTTTTTACATTTGAATTTTCTGGTTTATGTTTATGTTTATTTATGTATCTAATTGGGATCTTTACTGAAGTAAATTTTGATGCTTTGTTTGTCGATATTAGATCATTCAACTGATTTTATGTCTACTGCTTTGTTTGTTTATTTATGTATCTAAGATTGATTTATGTTATAAAAGTTATCATGTTTATAGCCTTTTTCTTTTGTAGGCGACAAGAATTTCTATTATTGTATTTTTAGGTGATTTTTTTTCACCTGGTTGGTGCTTGTCTTGATTATTATTCATGAACGGCAATGCATTTTCCTATTTTCTTCCTTTAGTTTTTCCTTCTAATCTCTCTTTGTTCATTTTCTAAAGCATTATTTGGAGTATTAATAATCTCTTTTGATCATGAAGTGTTTGGCCTCAGAACTGAATATAGAGTTGATGAGTGCTGATATCAAAATTCTAAAAGTGGTTTCTAGCTAGGATTGATAGTGGAAAAGTCAACCTTAAATCGGCAGTTCCTTACATTCAAATCTGACTAGGAAGGTGAATTTTTTGCAGTCAGGAGAATAGTCCTCCACTTGGCAGGAATCACTGTTTGTTTATCTCTTGTTGAAATATATCATTTCAATTGAGTAGACCATCCAAATTCAGCTTTCTTAATGGAGGAAGTCTCAAATTGGAGAATTCCTTAATCTGATATTTTCCTCTGATTTCCAAAGTGGATCAATTAGCGAAGTGGTGTATTTTCTATTCAGCTCTATATGCAAAGATGCAGCTCTCTTTTATCTAAATGAAAGTGGGTTCCCTTTCTTTTGATATATATTTTCCTGTGAATCCATTGCAACAGAAAGGAGTAGAAAAGAGAAAAATCCTCTATTCCATGTTCTAACATCAATTTTCTTCTCTTTTTTACAGTCAGAAATCATCGAAAGGTTCTCCAAGAACAGGACCTTCAGGTGTGACGTTGGCAGATGACTTATACTTGGAGGACTTGGCCGCAGCAGATGCAGGGAGGGTCTCCCTTAGTCATAAAATAGCATGTACTGTTGGTATAATCTTGATGGCCTTCTTTCTATTGTAGTCTCTCTCTTTCAATTCATTCCAAGGGAAGGAGAACGACTAGCTTGAGGAGAATTCTAATGCCTTTCACTTTGATGGGCACTTGAGTTTTAGCATTAGCAATTTGTATTAAAGTGGCATATGTAAGTATGTATTGTCATCTAATTAGTGTTGCACATAAATTACTGGATTAATGAAGCATTGTGATAGCATTGGTGGCTTATTGTGCGCGAAAAAAGCAAGAAAGAAAAAAATACTTCAAAATATTATAAAAAAATTAAATTATATGCTTTCTCTTGCATTTAGGAAGATCTAAACTTGCAAGTTGCAACATGTGACTTTAGTTCTTTACACATGAGCTTATTAAAAAAAAAAAAAATGTAAGATAGGTATAGATTGAATGGGGCAAATTCAGTAAACCTACCGCAATCCAACTTAGGTCAAAATCTATAAATCAAAATTCACCCCGAACCGAAAAATAATCATTACCGAACTCATCCCTATTAGGAAGGGTCAGGGTAGGTCAACTGGAGATTTAAATCAAGCCGAACAGGACCCGTTTAAGAACACGAAAAAATAACTTGGAGCCAGGTCACTGAGCTGAGTAACTCTGGCAAAGTACTAGGTTAGGCTCATTCAACTTTCCCAACTCAGTGAGCTACTGAGGAGGGTCGGCTCAGGTGAGTTAGAACGCTGTTGTAAACTAGAAGCAGGCCCAGTTACAAAAAACAAGAATTGTCCTACTCCCAACGCAAAGAAATTAAGGGAGAAGATGAAAAGGCAAAGGAAACCAGGTGGCATGTTCATATTTTGGCTGAAAAATGCAAGTCCATATCCATTCTAACCTAATAATGCAGTCGGTTGGACAAGACAATTGCAACTTACGGTAGAAAATTGTGAAAATGTTGGTTTGAAAAAGGAAAACAGGGTACAATATGACAAATATGTTTTAGCAGTATTTATATTTATCTGTTATTTTTTATTATTTAAATTTTATTTTATTTTATTTAGGGCGAAACTTTGATGATGATGATGAAGAAGAAGATGAACTATTTAAAATTTAATTTGTTTTCTACAACATCTTTCCAACCATGGAGCCAGAAATGTTTCCTCAAGCGCATTACATTAAAAAAACCAAAACAACTTGTGTGAAGGGCCTTACCTTATCAAATGACTAAAAGGAGATAAATAGGTGCTTCGGATCCAGCTCTACATATTCTCTAAATATTTGAAAGAATGCCGCAAGGACAATAAAAAAAATGCCTAATGAGAGAGCAGGTGTCCTGCATTGGCTCCTTCGAATTTACAATGATCCTAATTTCACGGGTGGGAGCCCTTACATAAATATCCACTCTCACCAACTTAAATGCAAAGACCCCAAATATTCATGTAAGGGCACCCACCTATCTTTCACCAACTTGATAAAAGTGTCTCTCATATGAGCATTTCCCCATATATTTTGCCTAGTGTACAGCTATTAAAATTTGAGGATTGAACTAAGGGATTTCTTAACCTATTGTTAGATTAATTTTGAGGCACATACTCAATGTCTGATTGAATGTCAAAAAATCTATGAATTAAACACCATTCTTTAGTTTTTTAAGATTGCATACTACTACCAGACACCAGACGTTCTTACTCAAGTGGACGATACTCTACTGAATTCCAGCGATTGGTGTCATCAGCTCAGCAGGTCCTGGTGAAATTAGATAAAAAACTTTATAAAAAAAAAAAAAAAACCCTGTGCGGATCGGTTTAGGGAGACCATCCCTGCCATATTGACACTATCTACTCTTCATCCTCCGATGTTGTTACTTATCTTCTCGAGGACTCGCCCGCATATTCATGAATATTCCTTTGCATCAGTCCATGCAATTTTAGGCATGTTAGGACCAGCGCAGATTTATTCTTGACTACTGAAATTTAATGATTTCATTAGCCCCGGCTTCAGTCAGTGATTATAACTCGCATTTGCCTAAAAAAAGTGAAAAAGAAAATGAGAGAAATGTCTACATATTGGTTTGCATGCACTAAATGCTATAATTAAACCTACATATTATCAGGGGAAAATTCCCGTAGACTAGATTAGAGTTACAAGATCTGTTCAGAGTAAGATAAAAAGCATGAAGAACAGCATCCTTTCGGATCTCCTGATAAGGGGAAATTATCAAAATTGAGATTGCAACTACAACTCGTCCTTAACTTCAGATTCTGAAACTATGTCCTCTTTAATGTCTCCAGCAACATCTCCTTTGGAATCAACCTCTGCATCTTCCTCTACATCATCCTCGTCTTCCACCACTGCATCTGGGCTGATTTTCAAACTCGCCTTCACTGTGTCATAAATGCCCGAAGCAAAATCTTTAGGGTCGTTGAGCATAAAACCGCTCTCCATCAGGGCTGTTTGGTAAATTAGTCTGGCTGTCTGCTTCACAGACTCCTCCTGCAGTCCAGAAATTTGCAGTTATTGAACAGAAGAAAATGACAAGCCTTAGAAGAAAAAAGATGCATATCACCTAAATTAACAAACTATTGATATTCATAATATGCAAAGCATGCATTCACGTAAGAAATGAACAGGTCATTCTGTTTTGAATGCATAGGTAGTGTGTCAACTAGCAATACAAGGATTACTATGGTCCAACATAGCAGAATGATCAACATTATCCTTGGAAGGGACAATGCTTGTAAAGAAAAACCAAAATTTCAAGAATCAAGAATCAAAGCTAAACTATGCCAATAGAGATTCAATTAGTTCAAGCATTTTGGTGGGTATACAAAGAATGAGACACATACCTGTGGGTCTTTAACTACTCTTTCACGGAGCTCCTTGATGATTGGATGCCTCGGGTTTATCTCAAGCACCCTCTTGCCACGCATGTATGCCTGCTTATTGGCATCGGAAAGAGTTTGGGACTGCATAATCCTCTCCATGTTTGCACTCCATCCATATTTTGATGTCACAACCACACAGGGTGTATTATCTAGACGGTTGCTTATTTTCACAGAATCCACATTTTCGCTTGTAAGCACATCTTTCCACCAGTTCGTTAGCTCCTTGTAGGACTCCTTGAGGTCCTTGAACTTTGATTCCTTTCCAAGTTTCAGGCCCTCCTTGGACACATTCTGGAATTTCTTGTCTTCATAGTCCATCAAGTATTGCATTAGGTATTCATCCACAGGATCAGTGAAGAAGATGACCTGCAGACAGCATAAGATTTAAAGATACCATCTTTCAGCAGCCACTGGAAAGAAGCTCATCAACCACTGAAATAACTTTAAAAATAAGATATCACCAGTTAAAGCACCATAAAATTAAGATTTATCAATCCAGTTTAGCAGAAACAAGTGTTCATAATTTCTTCAGGCCAAACATTTATATCATTATTTTTTTGTTTTTCTATTTTAAGACACGACTTAATTTGGATATGGAGACCCTCACAATGAAGGGAATAAGAGGGATGCATTTTTGCACCCTTTGTAATATTTAGAAGTCATTTGCACCAAGAAGAAATGAAGAACACCATTTGCGCTACTCTGGGCATGGTTTTAAAAATTGCAAACCTGCCACCACTAAGTTACCCCACCTACTATGATACACATATGGGTGAGTCCTATATAGATGTAGCAGTCCCCTTTCTTTCAAGAGGGCAAGGGATGTCTCTAACAAAGTCTTAGGGTGAGCTTTGAAGATCAAAACTTCTTTCTTTGCAAGATTGAAGAATACAAAGATCAAGGTACTATTCAAAAAACAAGAACTACTTACCATCAAAATTAAATGCAGCCACAACTTTGATGTAGAGAAAAAAAGGTACAAAAGCTTTCTACAGTACGAATTTGAACTGAGAACCGTAGGCTTTTCTCCACCTCCTTTTTTCTCTACATCCAACTATTCCCAGTGTGTCCTAGAATTCTATAGTTATAGGATTTTATTTTTTTGGAAAGTAACAGTAAATTTTATTGAAAAACCACTAGAATACAATAACACGAGTATAAGAGACTTATGCCCAAGACAAAATTACACAAGAATAACCTCCCAGGGCGACCACCTTTGTAACCCTTGTTTGGCTAAGGAGTCCACCAAAAATTAACCTTTGATGATCATAATATAACTTTATGGGTTCTGGGTGAGACTAGGTTCTACTGGGCTGAATGTCAGGTGACTCCATCGAATGGAGTCAACTCAACGTAAACGCATGAGTCTGAGTTTTAGAACCTGGCACCAAGGTGGCTTTTAGTACTAGTAGTGGTTTGGTTATGGCAATATTCTTTTCTGCATAGGAACCAATAGCAACTTAATTCTGTTCTTTGCTGGAACAACAGTAGGGACAAAAGCCTACTCACACTACTGCTGCTCCACAGTGTAAATTAATTGATGGTCGCCTAATTATGAATCGATTTTGATACATCTAAAGGCACATCTAAGGTCCTTCTAAAACTCTAAAACTTTAGAACAGTTACAAAGTCGCACCAAGCTTTAGAATCTGCATAAAAGTGCCCTTAGAGTGGGGCGTTGCATGGCAATATTCTTGTCCACCTAAAACCAATAACAAGTTTGTTCAAGTCTTTCTGGAAAAACAACAGCAGAACCAAAACAAACTCCTGTTTTACCTGCTGCCCCACCACACTAAATTAACCAATAGTACCCTAGCCATGAATCAATTGTGATACACTAACAAAAACATTCATTCTAAAATTTTAGAAATGTAATATTAACAAGAAGGTGCACTATATATTAGCAATTTGTGCAGTTGTATCCTTAGTTCAGAAATTTATGTATGGTGGGGTTCCTTCATAACCAAAATCTGGTTTCAGAAGTTTTCATGCAGGTCTCTTATATAGATTTGGAAATTAACCCACCCCGCTCTTCTTAGATGGGCTGGGGAACTGTGTTAGCAACGCAACTGATCAATTATGCCATGCAACACTCTAAAGCAATAAACTTTCCTTTCATAAACCAAGTTCGAAAATGAAAGTTCCAAAACTGAAACATAATAAATATCAGCTCATACCTCATAGCCTTTCTTCGTTAGCCTTTCAAGGAATGGGGATTTCTCCAATTGTTCTTTGTTGGGTCCTGTTATGTAAAAAATGTCCTTCTGCCCAGGTTTCATTCTTGAGATGTACTGCTCGAGCGAAGCTAATTTACCACCAGACTTGGTACTGAAAGAAATTTCAAGTAATGTACATATGAATTGCTGTACTAGAAAAGACTAAAGGCACTGAAAGAAATTTCAAATAATGTCTGTATGAACTGCTGTACTGGAAAAGACTAAACGCACCTCATAGGATAAGAGAAACAGAAAAACATGTTACCTTTCAAATCTGAGAAGTTTTGCAAGACGGTTTCTGTTGGCGGCATCCTCAATGATACCAAGTTTTATGGACTTCCCAAACTCATTCCAAAACTTAGCATATTGCCCCTTCTTCTCATCATTCTCATCGGCTTTCTCAGTATCTATTTCCCATCAAAAGACAGGAGACTAAGTAACACATGAGGACAACCATACATGAAAAGTGAATAAGAGTTACATAAATAATATATACGATTAAAAATGCTACCTGTCTTAGCTTTCTCATCTGATTCATCAGGATCCTCATCAGCAATCCGGCGAATCATGTCAAGTGCCTTACGGATGAGCTTTTTCTTTATTGTCTTGAGACTGCCATGCTGTTGAAGCATTTCTCGTGACACGTTAAGTGGTAATGTATCAGAATCAACAAGCCCCTGCAAGAACCAAATAAGACAATATGATTTAAGTCTAGATACTCATTGGTCATAACACAGATTGTGCCTTTTTTTTTTTCCCCCAAATAGTAACTCATTAATTCAGGAGCTTAGCGGTACAAGAGAGCTATACTGACAAGCTTACAGAAAAATAGGAAATACAGGAAAGTCCAATTACCTTCAAAAAGCTGAGGTATTTTGGCAGAAGCTCATCAAATTCATCTGAGATGAAAACCCTTCTAACATATAACTTTAAGTTTGACTTTTGAGTGTTGTAGTAACTTTCATACAGATCATGGGGAGCTTTAGGAGGCACAAACAGAACAGCCTTGAACTCTACATCACCTTCAGCAGTGAAGTGACTCCAAGCTAATGGCTTTTCATCACTAAAATCCTAGTGAACCAAGGAGAATAAATTTAGTGAAGAAACTATGATGAACAAGATTCTTTTTAATGTAGTTGTAAAGTTTAAAGACACGTGGATTCTTCGTCAAACACGAGATAGAAAAATTCACCTTTGCAAGTGTGTGGTAGAATTTTGTGTATTCTTCATCAGTCACCTCCTTTGGACTGCGTAGCCAAATGGCTTTCACATCATTCAAAACCTCCCATTCATAAGTTGTTTCCTTAACTTTCTTCGTCTTGGGTTTTTTCTCTGTATCTTCCTCTGCTGATTCTTCCTCCTCTGAACTGCTGCTATCAGCTGACAACAATAAATAACATAACTAAGTCTCAAAACAATCAAGTAGCTGTTCGGAAGTACCAAAAGATATAATTTAGTGCACAGGATGAATGACATGCAACAAATATGGTTGCAAACATGAGGAACTTTGAAAGAACTGGAAATGACCATACATGTTTCCTCTTCCTCTGCAGATTCATCTTCATCTGCAGGAACTTCTACATCCACCTCTTTGCTTGCCCAGAGATGTATGGGGAAGTTGATAAATTCAGAATATTTCTTCACCAACTCCTGCAAATAGAGATCATTTACAAAATAAAACAACAAAATTTGGAGAACTGCAATGATCCTGATGCTCTGAGCAAATTCAAAGGGCCGTGCATACCAAAAAAAAAAAAAATTGAATAAAAATACCATGAATTTAATATACAAAATAAATAAAATAAAAACTATGACACAGTTCATTTCCTGGCGTTGCATGTGATAGTGATTAAATTAATTACTGTACTGCAGCAATATATCTTTGCAATGAGATTTAGAAAAATCATGTGTTGTTCCTCATGAGCACGTTCATGTGACACCATTTCTACAGAAAAGCCACACAATGACAGAAAGGAACCGCTTTTCTGTTCTAGTCAATTTTCCGCAGTTTATTGGAGCGGGTTTTCCTAAAGGAAAAATGATAGAAGCATCTAATTTTCCACAAGGAAAACCCTTTCATATGAGAAGGGTTATTTTTTATTTTTTATTTTTTTCAGAAGGGGAAAAGCAAAAGTAGATAGAATCGCTATTCCACAGATGTTATACAAACATGCCCTAAATGCTCTTTTCAATGTAGTCACATGAGGAACAACATCTAAGCCATGCCACCATGTGGGACAGGAGCACGCTGTTCACTTGGCACCGAAATCAGGTCCATATAACAAGTCACATGTATAAATTGAATATGGACTATCAGAGGATTTCTCTCAACTGCCTATTTGGTTTCGTATAATGCAGCTGTTCTGATGAGTCTACCATATTTTTGCGCCAAGGTGATCCCAATAATTGCAAAAGTATATTACGCACATATGCCATCATGACACATGAAACTGCACACTTATTATCAGCAATTTTCTGTAATTTTAATACCATAATTAGCAACAAAACCGAAGAAGTGGAAAATGATATGATATAGTATGAAAATGATATAATTTTAATGCCATAATTTTCTTAATGGTATGATATAGTATGAAAATGATAATAAGTTGAAAGAGAAAATTCATTCAGACAAACAAGCCAAATTGCCAATTATACCATAATTTTCTGCAATGGTATGATATAGTGTGAAAATGATAATAAGTTGAAAGAGAAAATTCATTCAGATTAACAAATTGAATTGCAAATTTTGTAAGAAAATTAATAACATCATAACATGTACTATTTATTAGAGTGCACTGCCGCAAATTAGATTACTGATCGCATAATCACCAAATCATGGTTCTCCAGTCCATATCCCTCCTTTCTAAACTGCAGCTAGCCTATAAGAAAGTACAATGCAGGAGTCAAAGCTGAATATATAATAGCATTCGTGTTAGCATTGGAAAATGGAAACCATGAAAAAGATCTAAAACCAAGTATAATGAGCAAAAAGGGCAGCCATGCTGCAGTAACTTAGACTATAAATGCATACCTAGGTCTATAAGAAGTAAAGTTCACTCTCAAGTGCTGGATCTAAACAAGTAATAGTTCCTGGCTACCCAGATATACCAGAGAAAAGTAAGATCCAGGAAAAGAAAATTTCACACGTCTCATTTCATAAACGATGATATGATTCCTAAAGAGTTAAACCAACCAAGTTTTTCACCAGGATATATCTAACCATCAGACCATTATCAACATATTCTGAAATAAATGGCTTACTTTTAATTTGTCTTCTTGCAAATATTCCCCAGCTTCCTCTCTGAGATGCAACCTGATCTCAGTTCCACGTCCAAGTGGTTCATGCCATATATCTTCTGATACTGCAAAGGCTCCATCAGCCTTCGACTCCCATATGTACCTGAAAAGACAGAAATCGAAAAATCATAATTATAAGTAACCACCAGAGACAACAATATGTAATTCTCAAATCTGTCAACCAGCTTCAAAGACTTACTGCTTGTCATCATTGTGTTTGCTAATGACTTCAACATAATCAGCAACCAAATAAACAGAGTAGAACCCAACTCCAAACTGACCGATGAGATTTAGATCACCCCCTGTCTGCATTTTCTCCACAAAAGCTGCATAAAAATTCAGTAAAACAAAATGATCAAATCCCATGCTCAAGATTTAAATTTAAAAAGCAAGAAAGAAAGAAAAAGAACAATATTGATGTGAAGAATGTGCTTCAAGCAGTCTTGTGTGTAAATTCATAATACGGTTTGTGATAGCAAATCAAACCAATGAAACTAGACTTATGCATACAACAAATAATTAATCGCAGTTGGATGACATACCTTCCACCATGATCGGCAAGATTAATGGACTGCATTTGACCTCTTGGTGTATACCACCATCAATCAATGGTCTTAATCATCTAGGGATTGACACAACTCTCTCTTCCCTCACTCTTATACACGTGATTTAGGATAAGAGATTTTTTTCCTTTCACGCATGCAATAGGAAAATGGGTTTTACAAATGTAATTGTTATATATGCAAATGTTACATATGTGAACTGGTTTATCAACAGGGTTAAAAGTCTCATCAAAATCTAGACAGGGTATTTGATTTAAGTCATTTACAACATGTTGGGCCTTACATCGCTCTAATGAACCATCCGCCTTACATGAAAGCAAAAAAGGTAAGAAAATACACGCTACCATATCAGTCAAAATCACCATTTTCACATGAATAAAAGATAAGATCAAAAGTTTAAGATTTTATTTATTTATTTATTTTCACAAATTTCTAAAGATCTATGAAGGTTTAATATATGAAACTAAATATCTTAAACTTATCAGTACTATGAAAATATTAAGCCATTCAAATCATGAATTGGGGGCCCACAAAAGTGCACAAAATTAGATTTATAGGTTGGGATTTTTTGGACAATTTTCACGAAGTACACAATCTATGAAGATTCAAGATGATAAACCTAAAGATCTTGGGGTTTACTATTTCAATAAACAAATAAAATGGTTTGGAGTACAAATATGGGGCCCACATGAATTAAAAAATAAAAGTGGTCAATGGGATTTGATCCTCTCACCAATTGCATAACCAAATGTAATTGTGTGAAGCATGTACTGGTTCATTATTGCAAGTGGGAGATGAGAAACAGCTTCACACCTATTTAGGTATGAAAATTACAGTGTGCGCCAAAACCATGGTGTAAAAATGGTCTCATTTACAGGCCTCATTTAAGCTTTACAAATGCGTAAATGAGCACAAGCAAATGTGATGATTAGCCCAAACAAGCGACCCCTAGAGGGGATTGTGTGTTTGGTCGTTAGTCTGAGTAGAGAGAGGGACCAAAATCCTCTTATTCCATCGGGCCCACTTATTAGACGTGTGGTCATGCAAGACCGCTCAGGGCCATCAAGCCATTCAGTCTTGCACGATCACACGTCTATATGTGGGCCCACATGATTTGATCAACTAAGCAAATCCATTATTCCTATTGTTTCAAAATTTGTGATTGTGCTTGGACTCACTTTTAGAAAGTCAATCTCTTCCCTCGCTCTTATATGAAGTGATAAGTTCGTGGACGGAGGGACCAAAATGCTCTTATTTATAGAACCCTAAATGGTACCCATCTTAATTCTCATCATGAAATCTTAAATATATTAGGTTTCTTCCTATCTTGTTAGCTAAATAAGGGTTCTTCATTAAGTGAATCTCTAGTAGATAGTTCAAAACACAATAAAAAACTAGGCAAGCTGGGTGGGGCCCACAAATCATACTGTGGTCAACCAAGCCACTCACATCTTACATCCCCGCTGAAGTATTGACAACATCTAGACCTTCCATTTGTACACGTGCAGTGAAAAAAAGACCTAAGGTCCAGTGAACACTCTGCCAATTAATCAAATCCTTAAAATCAAGCAACCTAGGGAGTATAGTAGCCACCCGACTAACTAACAGCAAATGGTTGGTTGAGATCCGTTCACAGTCAACAACAAGATCACATGGCAATTAGATAATTAGTATTGCCCTGTCCACTTAATTATCCGTTAATTCCCAGTTTGCCATCCACAGTGTCCCACTAGATCAACAATCCTAATTAGCATTGCCCATTCATCTCAATCATTCCACTAACGCAGTTCATATAACTTCTATGTAAAACAAACGCGTCTCAAAAAGATATACTTCTTAATTCTTTCCAGTATCATCTTATACATTACTCTGAAGCAGAATGAGTCCTGTGATCTGGTGGGGACATCGTGCCCGTGATTCTACTATAAACCTATAGCAAAACTGTGCTTTATACTGTATACTCTAACATGTATGCATCAGTAGTAATAAAGACAAATACCTGAAGTTCCAGACTTTGCAATGGTTCCCAAGTTCTTGATCAGATCCTCCTTTGTCATTCCAATTCCCCGGTCACGAATTGAAAGAACTTTATTCTCTTTGTCCAACTTAATCTACATTGAGTCACAAACATTACAAAAACCAAACTTTAAGAAATAAAAATCTCCTTTGCTGAAATCTACTTTCTACACAATTAAAATAATAATAATAATCCAGTCTTTGTACTGAAAAGCGCACAACTAACCAAGATATCAAGCTTTGAGTTATCTCCTTCGCCCAAAACCTCTTTATCCGTCAACGAAAGGAATCTGATCTTATCCAACGCCTACATAAATCAAAACAAACACCAACAAATTCAACACAATCACATCAAATCTGATAAAAGCAGTAGCAAGAGATCCACTCACATCCGAAGCATTAGATATCAATTCTCTCAAGAAGATGTCTTTATTGCTATAGAGCGAATTGATGAGTATATCCATCAGCCGCGACACCTCCGCCTGGAACTCGAACTTCTCCGCGCTGCTTCTCAGCGATCGTTTCGACATCGATTCCGCCTCTCTAAAATCCATACCACAAAATCAAAACAACAACAAAATAAAAAAAAAAAATCAGATTAGGAACATCCAAACGGGATCGATCTGAAATCAAACCTCTTAACAACATCCGAATCAGTGGATAGTCCATTGGGAACAGCACCACCGATCTTCTCCTCGACCTTTGGCGGATCTGTAACTTCTCCAGAATCTTCACTTTCCTCTGCATTTGCATGCAGTTTCCGACCTAGAAAAACCAAAAGAGTTCGAGATCAAGATCAGATCGGGCCAGAACAGTAGAAAAATGCCTAAAAATGGGAACAGATCATGATCAGATCAGAAACAGCAGATAAAGAAGGAAATGTGGGAGGATTTGAGATCGGAACCTTGATCTGGAAGTAGAGAGAGGAGGATCAAGAGCAGCAGAGCTGCAGGAAGCGTCCACTTCCTCATTTTTTTTTTTTTTTCTCTCACTACTGAGCTCTTGCTTCTTCTTCTTCTCCTCTCCTGGAGGGATTTCTGCAAGTTCTTTTACTTCTCTCGAGGAAGGATGGGGTTTAAGTATGCGAGAGAAGGTTCTGGACACTCTCTCAATGGGTCTAGCTTGACTCGGAGTCTTTGATCTGACCTTGACTTGTGCCGAGTCGCTTGGTATGCCAGCGTGGAGGATCAAATGGGCTTCCTCGTCACTTGGGCCAGGTGGCGCGTTTCTATTGGATTGGGAGTGAAGTGGAGAAATACAGTTTACAGGTGGCGTGTTGGCATTGGGTTGTGTGCAGGCTGTGACGTGGAAAAAATGTACCGGGTTCGGTGAGTTTGGGTCGTGCTACACCACCGTAAGTTTTACGCATGTGGGGTCCACCTGGATGGATGGGTAGTTTTGGAAGGGGATTCGGTTGTGAGATCGTTATTGATAAAATCAAGCGATCTTATCCATCCATTAAATTTATGGCCTCACATTTTAGTGACTGTTCATCAGGAAATTTTATTATGATCAAATCCAACTCTGGAGAGATGTGTGAGTGTGTGAAGGGAGAGGTGCTATAGAGCCCGATTTACTTGGCTCGAATGGTGGACCGATCCCAGCTGGAGGTGTTTAGAGACGTTCAGCTGGAGTCCAGTGCTTTCTCTGACTTTTTTCATTTCTTAAACCATGACATCCAGCTAGGATCGGTCCACCATTCAGGCCAAGTAAATTGGGCTCCGTAGACTTTTTCGCATGAAGGTGGGCCTCGTATACAAAAATAAGAGAAATATAATTATTTTTGGCAAATCCTTCAAACTAAATAAATAGGAATGACAATGAGTCGGTTTAAAAGGGTAACTCATTCGAACACACTCAATTTTGGAGTGGGTTTGATAATAATTTTTTCCAAGTTCAGGGAAGATATAGATTTATAGATTTTGACCCGAGTCGTGTCTGGAATTAGTATGAATTTTGGCATCGCGGTCTCGCCCCATATTATCTCTTCATAACTAGTCCATGTAGTTTTTATGGGCTATTATATGAATTTCTTGTGTAGTGTGAGTATATATTTGGAAAAAGCTAAGTGTCGGGTTGTGTGTTAGCTTGCCCCCAAATTAATGAACTGTCCCAATTTGACATTGATCCAAAGATTACTCATGAATGAATTTAACCATGGTGTTGATCCATTAAACTTTGAAGCCTTTTTAAAGAGGTATGGAGGTATAAAAATACTAATAATATATCAGAGCTTATATTTTGCTAAGAATTGCCCGTTTGTCACTTTACTAGATTAGTAAAAGTCAAATAAGATCTCTATTTTTCAGACCAAGGGTCACATCAATTGCACTTTAATTCAAAATTCCTTTCATCTTTTAAAAAAAAAAATTAAAAATCAACCTCATTTCTTCTCCACTAAAAGACAAAAAAAAATCCCACTTTCCCATAAAAAAAAAAGAAAAAAAATTCCATCCAAACAAATAAAAATAAAATATCATCATAACCCCAATATATTTTATTTTCTCTTAATTTTGATGCTTTACTACACTTTATTTTACATGTAAAATTACCAAACGGGCCCAATGAATTCTAACCAAAAACCCAATGCAAGATACATATATAAACTTTTTTGGAGTAATTATAGATTTTCATTGACAAAATTGCTCAAACCCACAACTTCAAGGTTTGGTATTGTTTCTATGTTTTTCTCAATTTTCTATTGCATGGATATCTACTCTCTACTGAGGCAACATGAATAGTGAAAACTTTTAGCTATGCCATTGGCTCTTACAATATATATAAACATATATAACTAATTCATGTGGTTAATACTATTAGATTAGATGTCATAAAATATAATATTATTAAAATAATATAGGTAGACTCTGAGTTAGGTTTTGACTCGGCCTTATATGATATAAACTAACCCTGAGTTGAAAGCGTGGATCCCAACCCTTAAATTAATGAACAACTTTCATTTAGGTTGGATTGGGAAATCAAAGTGCAATTTGCAAACTTGGATTAAGTTCAAGCAAGAAAATGGTAAGACTCTCATACAGAGAGCCGTGACAGGGACTATAAAGCTGTCGGTGGGGCCCATTTAAAAAATCTAAATCTAAACTATTGAAGACAAATATCATTCCATTAGTGGAAAACATTCATTGCACACCGTGCATCCAAACAGACCTAGATAGGAGCCAACTCTGAATATGCATAATATTTGGGCAGATGCATAGTGCACTGGTGAATATTTTTTTTTCATTTAGTTAGTCAAACTCCAATCCCGTCTTGATTAAATTAACCATATATATAATAAGGAGATAAAATAAATAAATAAAAACGAGTGAAACCATGAGTCATTCATTCATGTGCCCGCATTGTTATTTGGTCTGGGCATTGGTGTTGTTTTTAGGGGCTAACCAATAAATTGATCTTTGGCCCCATCATGGGTGATACACATGAATAAAATGCACAAAACAAGATAAGCCTGTAACAAATGCATTATTTGCATCTGCATGTAAATTCAAATTGCTCAAACTAAAAGTTAGGGGTGCAACAGTTCGATTAACCGTTACTTTTGGAAAAATCGTTAATTGAACCGTAATTTATAGTTTTCGGTTTTTAAAAATTGTAACCATAACCTTATCCTAAAAAACAGTTAAAAACCGAACAACGGTTAACTATATTAGACGGTTCAACTACGGTTAATTGTCACTTAAAAAAAATTCTATCTTTACCCTTTGACTCTACATGCAGAACAATACTATCATTTTTCACAAAAATAAATACATCTAAAAGTGTAAAATGATACTACAAAACATCTATCATACAATACAATTTTATGAAACATCAGATAAGTATAATCTAATTCACAAAATAATTGTATTCTCAGAGGGGAGAATGGAAAAAGGGGGCTCCACTTAAGTCATTCTATTTCATTTAGGCCCTTTAGTTTTTCTTATTAGTGTAACGGTTCAGTTAATAACCGTGAGTCAATATTGAAAATCGTAATCCAACCATGAAACACGATTAGTAACTATCGGTTTGATTCAGTTGGTTAGATGGGTTTTTTTTTTTTTTTTTTTACACCCCTACTAAAAGTCCTCCGTGTATCAACCCTGGGCTAATTTATACTCCAATTAATAGTTGAGCCCACCTTTAGATTAATTAAAAGTGAAAATAAGCAAATAAGATGAACCAAGATAAGGAAGTGAAACAAAGGATGTCTGGCATAGAGATGTTCATGTAGACCAAGGTTTTTTCTCTCATGCACCAAACCATCCCCAAAGGCGGAACCCCTGAATTTCACCAAGTCCTGCCATAATGATGACACCCATCCAATGGAGTGCAAAGGGCAGGAGAAAACCACCCCATATAAACCACACATAAAAAGGGCTACCAGAAGTTTCAGAACAATTCACAAAATCTACAGGCCCTTTTGATAACAAGGCATTGTTTATAATCCTTCAAAATCCAATCTCTCCAACAAACAAAGCACCTCAAGAAAAATTTTATGACTTCAGAAAACTAATGACTTATAACATCTAATCACTTCAAAGATTTCACCTACAATTCAAAATATTAATGAAAAGATAGAATAAATGATGGCTAAAGGAAAGTACATTTCCCAACTTTCCTTTGGACAAAGGCATCCCAAAAAAGCAAGAAGGACAAGAGGAGACATTTTAATTCAAAGCCATTTGAAGACATAAATCTTAAATTAAGTGTGGATGTATAAAAGAACTATTTAAGCCCTAATGACATTTATATAACCTTATTAGCAGTAAGGCCCTTGTTGTATATGCAATTTGGGAGATGATTTTGAATTGAGCCGGCCATTTGACTTGGACACATTGCTTGCCTCTGCTATCTTGTATCCTACAAAGAAGTAATTCAAAATTAATCGAATGTATCGGCCGACATTAATTTAATATGTATCAGTTACATCTAGCTGATGGCTTGGATAATGGATACCACCTTTGAGATGATGATATCTTTATTGGCAAACATTGGCAGTACTAAATATTTGTAGAGCACTAGGGGTGCTGATGAGTCAGGCCAGTCCAAGCCTGGTTTGGGCCCGGCCTACATCAAGCTGGTTTTGGGATCTGTTAGAAGACCATGGACTGTACCATCACCATGTCTGATTTTCTGCCCAATCATTAAATGGCCTGAGCCGAGCCTATGTAATTCTCAAGTCCCAGCCTGGACCTAACATATTTACTAGATGGGGTGTGTGTATTTGAAAATAGGCTGGGCCTGGCCTGGCCTGACTTACAAGGATGCAGTTGTACACGAAACTGAGGTGAAATAACTAAATTAAATATAAATAAAATCCTTTTTCAGAAAAATAAACACTTGGTCCTATATATATGTAGAATAATGATTATGAATTATTAAATTTTGGGCTTTGATAATTGATGACCTAAACTTCTGTCATGTCTCAAAATTTATACTTCTGTCATGTCTCAAAATTTATCTTTCATTTTTAAATGATCTTGTAGCTATTTTAAATATTTTTAGTTTAAGAAATTTAGCTTGACTCTCCAAGTCTTTGAGGTGACTCCACTTGTTCTTCAAGTGTGGAGTCTGGTCAGAATTGCTAGTTGGGAAGCTATGGATTTAATATAGTGGCTAAAAGTCCAACATGAGATAACAATATCAAGTTCTTAAAATTCTAAGATGATTTTGGCCTCCCTATGCTAGGAATTGTTCGTACGGTGATGTCATCCTATTAAATTAAACCTAACCTCTTATTAATAGGCAACCTTCGAAATATCACTTTGCCTCCGAGTCATATTCACCATTGATTGACCATGAGTGTAATCATAATTAAATAATGATGGGCTTGATAACAACCGCCTCTTATCCCAGCGGCAAGAGATGTAAGTTCCTTACCTACCTGTCCTAGGATCGAAACTAGGCAATAGCACTTTACCTCACTTGAGGGCCATGCTACTTCACCCAAGGTATTCTTCCCTCACCAAAGGGCTCCCTCACAAGAGGGGATCCCCACAGGAATAAAAAAACTAAGTTGTGTTGGTACCAAAATTCCTAAATTAATCATATTAGAAAACAAAGTGTTGATTTGATATACTGTGTTGGTACCAAAATTCCTAAACCAATCATATTAGAAAACAAAGTGTTAATTTGATGGTTTTGATTCATAAATTAGCAAAGAAAAGACAAGGTTTGATTCAATCGAATAAAAGATCTTAGGGTACGAGTTCACTCTATCCTCGTAGAATGGCGATTATAGACCTAGGGTTTCACTATCAACGCTTTAAGAACTTGTTCTGATTGCAAACCTTCATAAAGTCAACAATAAGGGATGTAGGTTTAGATTGGGGCATAACTTATCTTTATGGCATAGATTATCTTATATCTAACAATACATTCATTCAAGCATCATTATATGACTAGTATTCGAATCTACAATATTAAAATACTAAAAATAAATATTGCATTAATAAAGAAAATACATTCAATGGATAACATTCATGTCATATAACCAAAAGCATTCAAAGTAAAACCTTATAACCCGTACATTACCAAAATACAAGATTAGGGCTTCATCGCAACCCTAAGATAGAGAATTAGTTATTCATGGAGAGGGATTGACGAAGAATCTTTGACGAAATCCACATTGTCGCTCTTCCCAATTATCCAAAAGCAGCCTTCAGTTATTCTCACAAGATGTGAATGAATTAAAAATGAGTTTGGCATCCTTTTATAGCTTTTCCTCCAAAAAATCTTTTCTAAATGCGCTATGAGATGGACTCTACCTGGGTTTGGCGTCTTGATGCCAAGAGGCAGAAGCTTGGACAACTTTCGAATGGGCTGGCATCCAGGCGCCCAGTGTCTGCCGTCCAAACGCCCGAAGATAATAGCTCCGGTTCGTCTGTGGTCCAGCCATTTTCCTCTAATTAGCTCTGAATTTTACTCATTTTATTTGTAGTACCTACAAACAAGAAATTATTACAATTAATGTTATATAATAGCATTTGAATGTGTAACAAGGTCATCATTGAGGAGTTTAAATGGTACATTTAAGCCCTCATCAGTGACCCACTGGTGAAAGCCATTGGATTGGCCCCTTCTATCTCTCACCATATAAACTTGTCAATGACCTTCGTCCACTGGATTTGTTATCTAGCTATGGTTAGAAATGTCCAATAAAATTGTTAGTCTCATACCAATAGCTAATTTATCAAGTCCTCTTTCACAAACTAAAACCAATATCTCTATCAATATGTTGCATTCCTATATAAAACATGTTGATCACATCATTTCAAAATGCTTGGGTTGCTGATTCCATGTTATGTGTCGATGGCTTCATGGTAACAGGAGACAAAAGGATTGATCTCCTCAGGTCGTGTGTTTTTTATGTCATCTGTGCGAGCTGTTAATTTGATCTATTCATCCTCTCACAGTCTTAACAATCCAGTTGGCATCATCTAATGGGTTTTTTTAGGTCAACCATTAAATGAATTCCTTCTTTTGCCATAAATAATCTTGAAAGTTCTGAATATGAGATCTCTATGTTGGTTAACTCAACAAAACAATTCATTAGTGTGCAAAATAAATAACTATGCAGCGGAAATAAAATCACAAGCAAGCACCACAAGGATACCGGATATAACGTGCAAAACCTTAACCAGGTGAAAAACCATGGATCCGAACTGGATCAACAATCAAGCACTATGAATATTGCAATTACAAGAAACTTAAATTTCCTCTCCAGATATCCCCTACATAAGGATTGAAGTTCCCTTGTGTTGCTTCGTGCTTCAACGACTTTACACCGCTGATTACAATAGACTCAATCATGCACTTGACTCATCAAATCTTTTATGCAAGAAGATGATCTTCTATAAAAGATGTAGAAGAAAGTGGCTCTCTAGAGAACTTGTCAGTACAACTTTTTAATAAATGTCTAGATAAATAATTCTCTCAATTAAATATCTAATTCAGAATTTTGAGAGGTGAGGTCTAACTTTAGCATAACCATCGAGACCTTTAAATAGCTTTTAGGAAGTGCTTAAGGTTGCCTAACTTGAACAGGACTAAAACAAGCAATTTGGGCACAATTGAAATTAAGTTTTTAATTTTCGTAGGACTTTTTCACCTTGTCCGCTCTTACAGATCTTCCATCAGCTCGAGTAGATGAGGTTCTTTCTCAAAGACTTCTGTCAGGTGTCTGGCTATTATGACTCATGTCCACTCGAGCGGATGAAGTTGGTCGCTCGAGTGGACCCCATTTTAGATGATCCGGAAATTCAACACTTTTTTTTCACTGCTTTATTCTTTGAGTCATTCCAGTCCTCTATCTTCAAAGCTATTTTCTAAAAATAAAAGTTACAACTTAATAGATCCAGAATTTTATCCAACCCATAAATTAGCTAACAAAAAATTCAAAGTCTTACAAAAGTTTTGCCTGTATGGGAGGACTAATAGGCTCCACCACGAGAATAAAGGGGATAAGCAAGGGGTTGGGAGCCCAATTCCCATCCAATTGTCTAGTGTTTGATAGCAGGTCCTCTCTCTTTGTGCTATCAATTCTCTCTCCAACGTGTACTTGGGTTCACTCACTCCAACATATAAGTCTGGCTACGTGCTCTATCTCATTAATATCATAAGCTTCTACAAGATTGTGCTTGGTTGAGCTAACAGAGAAATTTATCAAATGGTATTTGACACGTAAAGATGATTGCAGTTTAGGCTTTATCCGAAAGGTACCTTTCCACCTATATATTGCTAAGGTACAAAAGGCACATTCGTTGCCCGTGCAAGACGACAATTCCACATTTAAGTTCCCGATGACTATGGGATACATATCCTCTCACCGACACATGTTTCGCTTTTATTGCGGTTGACTATTCATTCACGTATCTCAATGGCCAAACCCCAAAACCTAAAACTCTTATCTTCCCAACTAGATCTTTAACAATTCCTTCTGCAACTCCACAAACCCATCTTGCTACTCAAGATGACCATTTACCAAAAAAAAAAAAAAAACCAAAGAAAAGATGACCGCTTAGGCACTTACCAAATACCCTTGGATCCAAGGTATGCCGACTTGTTGATAGACCACAAGACCAATTTAAGGCTTGTTTGAATCATGTAAAATCAAGTGCAGGTAACTGGTTCATATGTAATATGGGTTGCATGCATTTGAATAACCTGATATACTTGTAAGCTGCAATTGTTTTGTTCAGTCTCCTCATGGCTTTCAAGTACAGTGGTTGAGTAGGAACTCGGCGAGTTGACTCAACCTGATAGCATACTGGATGTCTCAGCCAGGTTTAATTTGGCTTAGATAGTCTTTCTGATACTTGACTGATCCACCTGGTTGATTCAACCACTTGATTCCTCTTCGTCTATTTGAGTCAGCCAGATTACCCTCGGGTCATTTATCCTTAAAAATTTAAAATAAAAACAACATAGTAGATGAATATTAGATTAGTAAAAATAGGAGTTGGAACACACTTAAATATCTTGGCCCATTTGAGGCAGTCAGACCAACTTAAGTCATTTATTTTTATGTATTTTAATAAAAGCATACACAGTCACGTTTAAATATAACGTTAGTAGGTAGACATTAGAACATATTAAATGTGAAGTGGGGATTAAAAATAAAATTCATGTGAGATTTTTCATAGGTTTTTCAGAATTATAAGTATTTCTATATTTTTACATATTCTTTGTACTTTTAAGTTAAGATAAATGTATACATTTGTGTTGAGATCTAGAAGATAGAGTTGTACAAAACAAAAAAAAAAAAAACAAAAAAAAGAGTATCAAAGAGGGTCAATGAATCTAAAATGGCCTTTTAAAAACATCAAGGTCTGTTTCTTTCAAGTAATTGAATTTCTAAGATTGTATTTATATGCATGGTTAAAAAGTGAAAAATTAAAGATAAATATAAAAAACACCATCAAATAACCTTTCATTTAGTTAAAACTGAATCAAGTAAAGATAAGAAAATGAATACTGCGCCATCACCATAGTAATTAAATGTCTAAAATAAATTAAAATCTCATCTATATTTCCACATCGTATCATTTATTACTCATCTTTTAATAATCATTTATGTTCAATTCTTATATACTCAATGCAGAAAAAAAAAAAAAAAAAACCTTTATTGTGGTGTGGTTTGGTCATGACCTTTTGAACTTGGGTGTGTTTACAATCATGGATTCTGGCCCAAATAAAGTTTGGGGCTTTTGTTGCCCTAATCATCTCTTATTACCAATTCACATGTTTACAAATACAATATGCATTAGATTCAAAACAGTTTTTATTAAAAAACATTAAATGTGACAAGCAAGCCTGTGGCCAACCAATTTCTTGTGGGATTGGGTTTGACATGAGTCATGGATTTGTTATATGCCCCTGCAATTCCCCAACGTAAGATGGCCCTCTGGCCTTTCTAAATCTCTCATTTTCAACCGTACACGTGGAGGATTGAATTGAATTACAAATCAGATTTCATAACTGTTCATGCAGTGGGCCATGCATGGGTTGGATGCCAACCATTTGAAATTGGTACAAATCTTAAAAAATCGACGGTCAAGGACAGTTCTTCGGAAACGTCACGCATAGCTGCTATCGCAGTAACTTGTCGTGTGCGAATCCAAACCGCGCCAAAAATACAAACAGATCCGTCTAAGAAACCGTTGGGATCCGAACCACAAGACTGCTCCCTGGACTACAGTGTGCGTCTATCACACTCACACCTCTCATATTTGTGCCGGTGGTAAGGACATTGAAGTTATGGGCTCAATAAGGTGAGCAATTCTTGCAGGGTCTACCCTGAGATGGGATTGATGGAATTGAAAGATCTCTCTCCTACACTAAACCCAATGATGTAGGCATCGGAGGCTAGAATTATTATTCCAACCACATGATTAATGGCCGAGACATTTTCACCGTCTAACATGAGTACATATTCAACCAAACATGATAGTCTATTTGGAAGAGTGTCAAATCCAAAATTGATGTCTATCAAGGAGAGTCCCAACTAGGTATGACGGCAAGCAATGCACACATGAGGTTTTTGCTTAAGTTATAGCCCACATTAGAGATACGAATTTAATCAAATCATCTTACGGTTCATCTTTGAATGACGGGTCTATATTTGAACAATTTATTTTTAGAGAAAAAGATAAAAATTTATACAGTAAAAACTAGGATAAAATAATTTATGCAAGATAAACCTTCTTAAAAATATCAGTGCTCATACTAAGGCGAGGTTAGCACCACATGCATGAATACCCAGTGGGGCCAACCTTATGATCCATCATTCATCTAAGTGGATCACAAAACATAGACACCCTTGATGGCCACTCATTCCGGATTTGGCACACATCTAAACGGCATTTCTTAAAAGTAAAACCTATGCGGTAAAAAAAATGATTCATGATGTCATTCTTATATTGACCGTGCTGATCAAGTGATAATGGCTTTTTAGTTTTATACCGTAAGATGATACGTATTGTTGTCCATTCACATAACACCACAACTAAAGATGAAATGAGTTGTGTTGGATTTAATTCCATGGTATAGATGAATCCATCAACCTGTTCAACGAACAAGATCTCTACCAGGCTCAAATAAGACACAGATTACAAATGTTGGATTACGATAATGAAAAAAGCCTTGAAAGTGAATTCAAATTATAATCTTGCAATTCCTCACCTTGAGTAATGAATGACTAGTAGTTGGATACCATCTTAATAGTAGTTTGACTAGTTGAAGACAGGTGATCAATCAAGCTAAAGCTCAATTTGGTTTTGGCTGCCCGCTGCTCCAACCTTTCTTACCCTTTGATTACTATTTACATATTAATTAATGAAAAATTAACCATCAAAAGACACCCTTTTTCTAAAATGTTAAACATTTCTTTGAAAAGAATGGAATAATACTCATCAATTACAGCCCTAATTGCAAACTTTGACCCGACTCAACCCATACCCACCAAGAAATTGACATGGAATCATAAATCCTATTCCAACAAGAGATGAGTGTTAGTAACCTAAACAAAAACCTGACCCGTTGCCATCACCAACCAGAGTTTTAAGTTGTGAAAGACTCACAGTGCAGTCACGTCTAGAAAATTTTGGTCTCTGGTACAGTTTCATCTTTAACAGCTGGTGAAAGGACCAGATGCAAAGCATATGCTTTTTATATCTCTTTGTTCTCCCTATGCAAATACCTTTTCCTCTCTCTCCTCCCTAAAACCCCTGCCTTTTCTCTTCTCCCTCTCATTCCAAAAGAGGAGGAAGGAAGAAGAAGAGGAAGAAGATGATGGAGTTTTTTCAAGAACTACTTTTAACAGTTTGTATCTCTCTTATCTCTGCTTTCTTGCTTGCAAAGCTCATCACCTTGGCATCCCCTTCCGGTCTCAACCAAGAGGTTGCAAAAGACCTCATGTCAACTGCTGATCTTTCTCAATACCCTGTTACTGGCAGAGCAACAGGAGTACAGGAGCTGAAATTGGAGGAAGTACCCCAGAAGAGAGGGTCGGAAGAAGCTGAAGTGGAGCTGAAATCGGATGGACGGGATGATGCGATTGTCGGTGAGATTGATAGGAACCCCATGAAGGGGGGAGTGGAGATTGTGAAGGATTGGGGGAAAGAAGGTTTGGATGAAGGAGACCGCGTTGAATTGGAAGAGAAATCGGGTCTGATGGTGCTGCAAGAGGGTTTTGGTGAAGGGAATGGTGTTGGGGTCGTGGAAATGTTGGAGGAGGAGGTGAACGTGGTTGATGGAGATGTGAAAGAGGGGAAGGAAGAAGAGAAACGTGGAAAAGATGGCGAATTTGATGTGGGGTTGGTGAAGGAAGCGGCAGAATTGAATAAGGATGGTTTTGGTATGGTGCAAGCTCATGATCTCAATCTAAAAGTGGCGGGGGAAGAACAGAAAGCTCAAGAACATGGTGAATTTGATTCGGGGCTGGTGAGGGAAGAGACCAAATCGATCCAGGGTCATATCGATCTGAAAGAGGCAAATGAAGAAATGAAATCTCAAAAAGATGGTGAATATGATGTGGGGTTGGTAGAGGAAGAGGCAAAATCAAATAAAGATGGATCTGGTTTGGTGAATTTTGCTAAGGAAGGCGAGCAGGAGGTAGGGGTTGCAGAAATTGGAGTAGAGAAGGGCAGCTTCTTGAATGATGAAGAGGAGTGGGAGGGGATTGAGAGAAGTGAATTGGAGAAGCGTTTTGGTGCTCTGGCATCGATGGTTGCATCTGGAAGTGGCGATGTATTGGAAAGGATTGGCAGTGATGTGCAGATGCAATTGTATGGGCTTCACAAGGTTGCAACTGAAGGGCCTTGTCACCAGCCACAGCCCTCAGTGCTGAAGGTTTCTGCTCGGGCCAAGTGGTATTCAATCTTCTCGCATTGCTTTTCTTTCATTGTGCTTGCTAGGAATTGTATAGTTAGTAGTTACTGTTCTGATATTCTTGTTGAATGCTTGTGAGTGTTCTGAACTGTGGGGAGTTGTTTGTCTAGCTTATAGGATAGTATTGCAGTAAATCCGCCAATCCACTGGTAGCCCAGTGGTGAGGGTTTGTCTAGCATATAGGACAGTATTGCAGTAAATCCGCCAATCCACTGGTAGCCCACTGGTGAGGCATCCCTCTATCCACAGCTGGAACCAGGGATCGGTCTGTTGGATAGGGATTTGGGTTGTGTGAGTGTGTAGGTGTGTGTAAGCATGTACCAGATCCAAAGAAAAAAAAGAGAGAAGGTATTGCAGTGTATCCAAAGAGTTAAAAAAAACCTACATTCCACATTAACTTCTATAAAAAAAACGCTATTGCAATAAATCCAAAGTAAACTCATAAAATCTACAATCGACGTTAACTTTAGTTTTAGAAAAAAAAAAAACTAAAGTAAAACAACTAATGATCGCCATGTTAATGTGAGTACAAGTATACTCAGGTCCATAACTGCCATGGTTCTGGACCCATGAGACTTAAGTTAAAAAGAAATAAAAATACAGTATACGTATATATAGAAGGTTGTTTACATATTGATACGAGACCATGTTTTTGTATTTTGTCAAGTATATTAGGAGGACAGAAAAGGAGGAGTTGAAAATTAGGGTATCTCTTAAGAGTCAAGAGAGCAGAGCAGAGCATCCTTACTCATTCACAATGGTTGTAATTGTTATCAACTATTGAAACATGGAGACACAAGTGTATGAGTTCCTCAAGATAGTATGAGATTGGTTTATGGTGAAAAATGGCATCAAATAGTGAAATTATATTTTCTCTATGTAATGCAATTCAAGGAACGCATTGCACTCTTTCGTAATTTTATGATGGATTTTCTCTGATTTTTCGTGTGGTTTTCCCTTCTTTTACACTTAAATCTTGTATTGTGGTTTCATATTTTGATATGTTGGAAATCGTGTGGTCTGCATGCCACAAGTCCCACGTCAGATCAAGCATGGTGGTGGCCATAAGAGAAATTAGTATCGCACTGTAATCCAAAGACTTGATTTGTACCCACTGGATAAGTCTCCCAACCGGATTAGCATGGATGTGGGTTTTTGGCGAAGAAGTCTTCAAAAAGTGTGACCCTTTGGGACTGACCTATATAAGAGATATGGGAGCCAAGGGTTGGTGCTCGAGCAATATACACCTCCCCTAGGTTAAGGCAGAGAGGCGAAGAGATCCGTGAAGCTTCTCAATTGTCGGAACGCATATAGATTTTCGGCTGCTTGTTGGAATCTCACACATCTAGATCCATTAATTGGTATCAAAGTTTGACATGGTGCATTCCATCGGTTCGGATCTTGGAGAAGGAACGTGGATCACAATAAACCTGGGTTTCATTCCGAGGCCCTGGTTCTCTCCAACTACTTGCTATAGAGGGAGAGGAGATCTCGATTTTCTCTTGTTGAGTACAAAAATCGAGGTTGACAAGTGTGGGTTGTTCTTTTCTACTGGAGATATAAAGAAAGGAGGGGAGGAAACCTACTTTGGTTGGTGCACGTTTACCGAGTATAAAAAAGGAGGCTTGTCTTTTTCTGCAAGGCAAAACAGAGAAAGAGGAGCATCAATTTTGTTGCACTCACAAGTCACAATGGACAAAAGAGAGAGTCGGTTTGCACACTTGCAAAAGGCAGGAGTCAAAACAGGGCAGGGGCATTGCGGCGCTTGGGGACTTGGGCCAGTCAGAGGAAAATGCCTGCTCCTCCCTCTTACTCTTGGGTTTTCCAGCAGGTTGGATTAGACCCAACCCGACCCGAACTGACCTAATAGAGGGCGTTGCAAAGTGTTGACGCAGGAGGACGTCGTCAGCGTTGATAAGTGCTAACGCAGGAGGACGTCGTCAGCGTTGATGTAGTAGTGGCGCTGTTGGATTGTCTTTTCCTTGCTGCTACTGTGTATATCTCCTTGCAATGATTCTGTAGGTGCAATCGGATCGTCGATTGGGCCCTGGATCATAGAGATATCGTGATTTAAAGATTGGACTGCTCGAAATCTCTGCCTGTATCAACCTTTTTTGTCATTTTCTGTGCTGCTGACGTCACCAGGGTTGACGACATTCTCCTACTTCGGCACTTTGCAACAACTTTTGTTGGGTAGGGTTGGGTTGGGTTTGACCCAACTTGTTGGAAAACCCGAGAGTAAAAGGGTGGGGCGAATGTTTTTTCTCTTTGATTGGAATGAGTCCCGAGGCTTTGTAATGCCCCTGCCCTGTTTTGACTTCTGCCTTTGTCAAGTGCGTAGACCGAGGCAAAACAGAGGAAAGTGAAACTCTCTCTTTTTTTCGTTGTGACTTGTGAGTGCAACAAAATTGATGCCTCCTTTCTTTGTTTGCTTTGCAGAAAAAGACAAGCCTCCCTTTTTATACTTGATCAACGTGCACCAAAAGTAGGTTTCCTCACTCCTTTCTTTATATCTCTTGCAGAAAAGGACAAGCAACACTTTTCAACTTTGGTTTTAGTTCTCAACAAGAAAAAACCGAAATCTCCTCTTCCTCCACAGCAAGTAGTTGGACAGAACCAGGGCCTTGGAATGAAACCCAGATTTACTGCGATCCACATTCTTTCTCCTAGATCTAAACCGATGGAACGCATCCTGCGGGACTCTTATACCAATTAATGGATTTGGATGCGTGAGACTCTAACACATTACCAGAGATTTGTATGTGTTCCGGCGATTGGAAAGCTTCGTGGGTCTCTTCGCCTTTCTTAACCTAGGGGAAGGTGTATGTTGCTTGGATACCAACCCTAGGCTCCCAAATCTATTATATAGGTTAGTCCCAAAGGGTCACACTTTCTGAAGACTTCTTCACCAAAAACCCACATCCATACTAATCCGGTTGGGAGACTTATCCAGTGGGTATAGATCAAGTCTTTGGATTAGAGTGGGATACGGATTTCTCTTATGGCCACAACCATACTTCATCTGACATGGGACCCGTGGTATGCGGGCCACACGATTTCCAACATGTTAGTTTCTCTAATTTTGTTGTGGGTTCATATCTTGTTGTTCCTCTAATATTCTGTTTGACTTTTTTATTCTTGTAGATTTCTACTTGTGGGTTTATTTCTCAATTTACTTCACACATAGATGGGAAAGCTTCATTTCCCAAAGGCCAAACCCCTACGCTTAGTTTAATGGTAAGGCACCGAAGTGGCTAGGAGGAAATATGTGAAAACCCAGAAACAAAAAAAAAAAAAAACTACTAATGGTCTAGTGATGCAAATGGACCTCAGGCCACATGTGTAGGGTCCGAGTATATTTAGGATTTTTTCTAATTTATTTAATTATAATTAGTTACTAGTTTTATTTAATGATTTGTATTTAAGATTATGTTTTCAATATTATTTAGTTTCCTAGTTAATTTAGGTTTCTTAGGGCTTAAGTCCTCTTTTACTATTTATATGGCATTGTACAAGATTATTTTTAGAGTTGATTAATAGATTTTGGGTTTTCCCATTGAGGTGCATCCTCGCTTATCGTCTCCTCGGAGACTTGTTGAAGTGTCTGCGGACACGCGCTTCGGCGTCTATTGTTCTCCGGCACTTCATGCAAGGCCTAACCTTAGGGTTTGCATCATCTAGTTGTTTCCTGAAACCAGTAAAAATTATCAATCGAAGCTCCAAAAACACATTCACAAAGACTTCATCAAAATAGCAAAAATGAAAACAATGAGCAGAAACTGAATGCAGAAAGGTTACACAGCAGAAAGTGGTGGTTGCAGTTTATTGTTTATGCATGTAAATTGCTGGAATAAATGGGGAAATGGTGAATAGGCATGAAAGGAAGTGATCTCATGCGGCTGGCATAGTAGCCTGACAAGGTGGAATTTTCAATTTTCACATCCTGTGATGCTATTAAGCTCCTCAATCATTGTGCTCACAAAAGAAGAATTGTTTAATGATTAGTTTGAGCTAGTGTCCTCAGCATTGCCATTGCTTCCTCTACTTGTCGGTCAATCATCGTCATCATTATTCTTATCATTACCATTATCATCATTTCATCTTGAAGATGTTGTCTAGGTGCCAAGCTTCATGTTTTAGGAGGTCTTGCCATCTTGAACCCTGTCTACTGAATGGGAAAGCTGCTACATTAAGGAATTTTCAAGGGTCACTTTCTAGAAGCCAGATTCACAGGCATGTCCATTAAAATATTGAGAAATGCTAATTTAATGGTATATCTGATTACTTATAGGTCAAAAGATTTGAAATATAATAAAAAATGGTAATCCCAAAAGCTTAGATGATTTTCTATTTATTATTATTTTAGTTGAAGTTCACCCGGATGCACATTGTGACACACATCAATACTTAAGTTAACACATCAGAAAAGCCGAGAAAGAGCTGTGTGCCACTAATCTTGTCTTATGGCTTGTAATAGTGTAAGTGATAGCAATACCATTCAAATTAGATCTTCACAAGAAAGTTAAACAAAAATTAGATGCATTTTAGGATCTGCAATTACTATGCCGAACACCTAAAGAGTGGGAACGTATCTGAACCAGTTTGGGGGTGTAGTTTGATTGCTAGTTATAATAACAGGGTAGAGGGCTGCTATGTGTGAGTGATGGAGAGCAATGGTTACGTTGTGCAAGGCATGCTTGGCAACAATTGGGGAACATGAACCCGGAGGTGGCAATGGAGCAGTATATCAATCTTCTTTCTGACAGCATTCCTGGATGGACTGCAGAAAGCCCTGAAGTAAGTTATTTGCTTAAATGACAAAAATGTCATTCTTTTAGGTGGTTCTTTCAGATATTGTTGGGTGTAATCTGACGTTCTTTTCCATGTTAATCTCATCGCAGGACGAAAAGAAACAGGTGGGAGCCAATGATTCTCTCGAAGAACCAGGATGTGGATCAAATGATCCTGATTTAAGCTCATCTATGCACCAGAGTTCAGGAAATAAAAGGTGTTTGTCATGCTGTTTAATAGAACTTCTGAAAATACTGATATCTTTCTTCATTTATTCCCACATAATTTCTCTTGTAGCATTTTTTTTTTATATTATTTCTGTAGCAGTTTTTCATAGGTTAACAAATTATTCTGCAGGAAAATGGAAGTAGTTCATCCTTGCATGACAAAGGATGATGCTATTGGTGGTCCAGATTTCACCGAACCAGGTATGCATGTGAATTCAATCATTAATATGTTCTTTCATTATGACATCGTCTTCCCTTTATTACTAAAGAGGAGCGGAATGAGAAACTAATTTTTGGAAATTAAAGTGATTGCACTGAGCATACCCAAATGTTACCATCTAGTAAATTTTTGAGTTGTCAACAGTGGCCAATTTGACATTCCCCAATCGTTTACTAGCCTTATTATCCATATACACCAATCACTGACATATTCCCTTTTGACAATCCATTTCCAAGGTGACTATGAGAGAAATTGGCTATACACCTCTTGGCTCCTCACCTGTTTCTTCAACATTGGACAATTTTGGCTGTCCCTATATTTTCCATATCTTAATGTCTTCAACCTCTTTGTGCAAATTTTCTTGACATTTTTTCTTCAAATCATATAACCATTTGTGGGTTGGAATTAAGGGCCAGCTTAGCGCATTTTCATGTTTTATTAAGTGTGTCTATAAAAGCACAAATGAGATGCAACAAGGGTTGATAAAGATGTTATGGTATTATATATGTATATAAAAGTACAATCTAGGACCTGTTGGATAGCTAATTGAATTACCCACCAATCACACCTTATCATTTACCATGGTGGCGGACCTAGGTTGTACCGATCGGGGTCACCCCAGGTCAGGATTGAAATCCCCATGAACTTTGAAAGGGGCCTTGGAGCAGGGGAAGACCAGCGTTAGAGCGATCCTCAAGATTGCCCAGGTCGGAATTGAAATCACCATAGAATTGAATCCCTTCAAAGTTCATGGGGATTTCAATCCCGACCTGGGGCGACCACCCAGGTCGGTATGACCTGGGTCCGCCACTGCCCACATGTCTAAACTTGTCACTCCACATATTTCTAAAGATAGCCCCACATATGTAAAGAAGTTCCCTTGGTAAAAAAATAAGAAACGAAAATAAAAACATTGCGGCAACACATCGCTCTGTCTTCTTCGACCTCTTCTTTTGAAACCCCTTCGCGTCAATTGTCGATCGAGCTTCTCGTCACTAGTCGCTTTGTGCTGTGTAGACTACTTCGTCTTCATCTGCCAAACATATCTAGTATAGTTCTACCTAATCACTCTATACCTAAATCTGAGCTCTTAATTTCTAAATCCTAATTTCAAGCCTTGAATCCCCAATTCCCAATCCAAACCCCAAGGCCCAAACCACCAAATCTGAGCATATCTTCAAATCCTAAGATGACTAAATCCATTCCCGTTTTCATGTCTTCTTAACCCCACTATGATTCAAAGACAAAATTCAATTCCCATTAGCCAAAGGTTGGAGGCTTTGAGAAAGAGAAAAGGGAAAGGACGGGTGTCCTCAAAACGTTCTTGTATTTAGTTTTTTCTCACACACCCACTCACCTTGAATTTGCTCCATTGGGCATTGATTTTGACATAAATTTTGTGAAACATGATAATGTGAGTTTGAGTATCTAAAATCAAGGTTAGAATAGTTTTTTATCCATCTAATGCCTTTTGGTATTTCTAATTGACACCCAAATTCCTAATCCCAATGTTCAATAACTGTCATGAAACTAGTTGAGTTCCACGAGTTGGACATTTTCTAAAGAAAAACATGTAGGTGCTATTTGATAATGTGAAAAAATCTAGCAAAAAAGAATTCAAATGTTAAGTTTAGCATAATTTTAGCCCCACCCAAATGAAAATTTTGGGTCCGCCACTGATTTACCATTTCAACATTGTTTGACACATCAAATATGTTCATCTAAAGAAATATAACAATTTTAGTTTAATTAGTCCATCGACTTATTTGGAGGTTTAAGTTCGGAAAGACTCCTTATTGAAAAGTATTTACGCTACTTCTACTAATGCCTCGAGGTTTTGGTAGAATGGTTAGTGGAGGAAACTTAATATGGTATCAGAGTAAACCGGTTGCGAGTTCAAATCTTGGGAGGAATGACTCAGCGTTCAAATGTGCGTGTCGAAAAATGTGCACCGACCGGGTTCCAGCTGAGGGGAAGTGTAAAAAAATTGGGTTCCACCTGAGGGGGAGAATTGAAAAGTATTTCCGCTACCTCTCACTTGGATTTTCACCCAACTAATAATCTAAAAAACCCACGTCTGAAAAAAAGGGGGGAAAAAAGAGAAGAAAACCCTCAAATGGTATTAGCTTTGGGAAAAAACCCTCAATTGTATTTGGGGGGTGGGGGGCAGGCTAAATTGGTGTTGCACTTGGATTTTCATCCAACTAATAATCTAAAAAAGCCACGTCTGAAACAGAGGGGGAAAAAAGAGAGAAGAAAACCCTCAAATGGTATTAACTTTGGATCATGAATAAAAAGTTGTTGAAACAGGAAGGTAATCAAAGTCCAAGTAAAGGGATGATTTTGGTTGATCAATGGGGTGGAAGATTATGAAGTTAGAGAGAGAGAGAGAGAGAGAGAGAGAGAGATTACTAATGTCCTTTGTGTTCGGGTTTGGTGCCGAAAGTCATCCCGTGAAACATGGTAATGGGCTATGTTCTTGTGGGTGATGGAACCGCTGGGCTTGTATTTCGTCTCAGCCCCTAAGTTGGATGGTGACAAATTGGGTGTCTTCAATACTTTTGAGAGTGCAAGATTTTGCAGCCAGGTTTATACAAATGGATAAGTGACAAGTCAACCATGGCCGGAGGCTCTTATATATTTGAGGTTTTAATGAGAAAAATGAAAAAAAATAAAATTATCCATACCTCAATCTGTCCATTGGAGATCTAGTTCATAGTCTTAGGTATACTTGAGAGTTGTTGACGAAGATCCTAAAAGCTACTGTCAAAGATAGCACTTTGCACCTAAATAATGAACTTTTAGGTACTCATATAAGGGTTGTTTCTAATTTAGTTCTCCACAGTTTTTTGTAGCAGGGTTTCTCACTTTCGTTCCTTTTTTTGTTTTTTTTTTTTAAATTGTTGTTCCTTATTTCTGATTTTTGATGCTTCTCATCTCATTTATGTAGAAATTTTCTTGAGAGTCATTTTTGGTAGTTCCATCTACTCATGCCTATCCCACTAGTAACTTGATTCTCTGTCGATTCTTTCAGGTCATTCAATGAAAAATGCTGCCTGATCGTGCTGCTTCATCCAACTACGGGGACAGTATCTTTCAGGAAATCTGCCTGGTCTTTCTGCAAAAGAGGGAGCTAGAGATTCTAATCTCGGTGACCTGTGCCCTGCAGGTTGCTGCATCCTTCATGGTCAATAAGACTCTACAGATATGTATAAAGACTTCCTATTTACTGTGTGATGACCACTATAGCTATTGTTTGTGTATATAATTGTTCCTCAAATGGGTTTGTATCAATAATCTGGAATGCATAATATTTCTCCCACCACAATTGCAGAGAATGTTCCATCCTTGATCTTTGGCTTCTCAAAAAAATTCCACAATAGAAAATAGAAAACAAAGTTCCACGTGCACACCAATTTGATCTGTTCAACAGAGGGTCACCCAGAGGGCCCCCTTGTGGGCACGCACGCACACTACCCCATTTGAATTGTCACAAGATTCAAATTACACAGTGCCCAGATTCCAGTGCATGTTAACTGTTGCCCTTAATATTATTACCGATAATGCATGAGATTGATTGTTTTTTTTTTTTTTTTTTCTTAATGGTAACGCATAAGATTGCATTAATCATGTTATTTATCATATGGTCAATCTTACTTTGGTTTGGGGTGGGGTGGGGCAGTGAGTTGTAACCTTAGAAAGGGGCCCGCCATGGATGATCTCCCCAGATTCTGATGGACATCATGGATCTCTTTACTCTTCAAATACAGCCACAAAGCTCTAGTGAGGTCCTGCAGAAAAGTGTAAACCAGTGTATGCTCAATGCCTGTAGATAAGAAATTGGAGGAGAGAGAAGAGTTAGCCCACGCTCAAATGCCTAATTTTGTGAGTGTTATTCACATGTCCTGTGGGCCCTATCTATGACCAGTTCATATCTCTTATGCACAGAGATCGGGGAGCATTGGTGTGTTCCCAGTTGCCATGACCAATGGGACCCGCAAAAAGTTGATGGATTATCATCACTCCTTAGATGAGGATACTGACTATGATGATGGTATTTAACCCTTCTACTTAATCCCCATTCAAGGAGTAATAATATTTATTAACAAATAACCGTATGGGAACTTTTTTGAAGTAAAAAACCTGATCCTATGCGATCATCCTTTTAATGGTTCCTTATTTGATGGTCTCTTTCTTAGAGCAAGTATTATGTGATCATTGTGTTGGAATCTTCTTTTGTTGCCCAGGACTTAAGTTTTGATAGCCTACCCAATGGTGCAGTCTGATTGAATGTTCCATCTGTTGGTTTTAGAAATAAGAGAGAAAGACGAGGCATTATATGGTCGATAGGCTATACAAATCTGCCTACAAGTTTTTAAGTTTATTTTTCCTGAAAGTATCACTCAACCTAATCTACATTGCTAGGATAAAGCAATTGTCGATTATAATAATTAATTAAGAAATGAGTAGCCTCATTATATAATAAATAGAGGACTAAATGGTCAAAGACTATTACGGAAGAAGACAAGGGTGGAGATTTCATGCCTCTTGCTTGCAAGAGCATTAAAACAGAAACTCAATGTAATTAATGGCGTTTGCCTCGGAAGCATCAATGAATCGAGAACGAGAGTTGCTTTGTGGGCAAGCAACCGTCCTCTTAGCTGACTTTTTAGGTCACGTCTCGCCACCAAATTAGTAGGGCACATATGTTCGATTTTTCTAAAGTTGTGAAAAATTCATATTTAATAACTGTAAATTTTTGAAGATTTAGACAAATGAAAATCTTTATTTGTTATGATTTCTAAATCCAATTACCCTCCATAAAATTTGAAAATTCTCACTTAAAGTAGATTTGCACACCAAATCCTATTTTTTTTAGCTATATACATCGATACACACCAATACCAATATGAGATACTCAACTATACAAATATTCAGCAATGAATCTTTGTTTTAGTGGTAGTAAAGAATCATTAAATCTATGGATTTCTCGCCTGTTACCAAACATGCCTTTAGAGTTGGATCCTTGGGTACCAAAAAAACATCAATGGAAGAGGAACTACTCCATTTTTCTTTTTCTTTTTTTTTTAATTGGCGGGATTGCTTGATTTCTTTTGTGATTTCATCTTGACCCATTGATCTGATGGGCCCAACTTGAGATAAGTGGGGTAACGATAATGCCAAGGTTGGATACGTTACCTCTTTAGATAGTTGTGCTACATTGGCTGAAAATCTAGACGAACATGTGCATCTAGTCTCTTAATTCTTGACGAGCTTCCCAAATTCAAATCCAATGCAGGAAGGGAAACAAAATCAACATTTACGAATGAGAATCATAGATTCAAGGTGCGAAGTAGGCCGGGCGCCTTCACCTCACTTAATGGGATAAGGGGCATTGACCCACAATGACGGATAACTCGATAATAAAGGCTTTTAAACCGGAGAGGGGAGTGGTAAAGGATATGTGGCAGAGATGCTAAGGTGATCACTTTGTATTCATTTCTCATGTCGCCTTGATTTAATTTTGTTTTTTTTTTAGTAAGGAGAGATTATTTGATGGTCGTTTTGAATATTTATTTATTTGATTTAACCACTTCTAGAAATTCAAGCCTTAAAATTTCTAAAATCCCAATTACATGAAACAAATGGCATAACTTGCCACCTTATAAAATATGTGACATTAGTAACTCAAAAGGTGTGGATTAGCGGAGTACATGCAATGGGCATCACTTAAACGTACTCAACAATAGGATCTAAGACTTCAAACCTGAGCATTCGAGTGCTTGATTTGCCTGTTAGAAGTAGGTAATCCATTCTGTCTGTCTCTTTGAATTCTATTTTGTTACACAATAAATTTATTTGGCGATATTTGGGTATCACCATCAATACCTTGGTGTAAATTCTGGATAATCCTTTGTTAGATGGCCTTGGAGCTACTAACAGCTAGCCAATTAATAATTATCAGATATAATACTAAGAATGCACCAATCGATTCTCCCAAGATGCCACAATTACCATGAGCAAACATATTAAAGCAAGAAGCATTCTTTTGCTCTGCTACTAATACATGTTTATTGTTTTTAATTTTGCCATTGATGGCTAATCAAACACCTATAAGATTTCTTTTACATGGGCACTATTAGCAACTTGGCTACCCTTTCTCCTTAGATTTGGTGGCACAAGCTTGCAAAAGGGAGCATCTTGCATCTCTTGGGAACTATTCTCAAACATGATGATAATAATGTCCTCAACCATTTTACTCTCAAAATATGTTAGCGCAAAATGGTCCTTTCAGTTATATTATGAGAAATCTTCTCATCATTCAACTAGTAAAAAGGCGGGTGTGCCCGTCAAAATATCACAAACCCCTAAACCAAAAGCACTCACCGACTGAATGAGAATGTTCACATGCAAAGATACTCCCCCACAGGAGGAAATTCCCCGAGCCATCAAATCATTAGAATGAAAATTGATGGTAGGTGGTGAAGCACTGATAGGTTCAAAAAAATTGCCTTTGACCGCCCATGTTTACAAGAACATCATAACATTCATTAACCATCCTCTTGACGGCATAAAAACAAAAGAGTGGCTTGAAATTTTAACAATGCTCTGCCTTTTCTTTCTCTAAGCAAATCCCTAAAAGGCATGTTCCTTTACTAGAGTTTATGGAATTTCTATTTAGGAAATTTCTGAATTCCCAAATGAGGTTGAATTCATGGATCCTCATTTGGCTTGAGTATTTAGGAATTCCACCAAAATGCAAAGAGGGTGGAATTCCTAAATTCTTTAACCCTCTGTTTGGGAAGGAGGGAAAGAGGGGGGAGGGAACAAAAGGGAGGAAAATGGAGGGAAAGTGGAAGTTGATGGTGTTTGGGAAGGAGGGAGGGAAAGTGGGGGGAAGGAAAATGGGGGTAAAATGCTTGTGGGGCCTACCTTAAAATTTTCCCCTAAAAAATAGAGGGAAAGTGGGGGGAAAGTGTGAGGGAAAGAGGGGAGGGGAGGGAATTTTACTAAAATGCCCTTATTACCTTTTTACTTTTTCACAAAGTAAGGGTAAATTGGTAATTTTCTCTCCACCTCACAAACAAACAAAACCCTACTTTTTCACTTTTCTTTCCCCTCCTTTTTTACTATCCAAACAAGAGGAGGAAAAATTAATTTTACCTCCCCTCCCCTCCCCCCTTCCCAAACGTAGGGTAAAACTAATTCAGACTTTTTATGTGTTGGAATTCATAAATTCTTATCAAGATACAATAGATTTTGAAATGCCAAGGGTCCCAAAAACCTCAACAACTAGAATTCTTATCAGAAATTTTAGTAAAGAAATGAGCCCTAATTCACACCGAGTCGTTGTGAGACTAGTAAATCAAAACACACATGAGCTAAATATTCATGGAATAAGGATAGCATGGAGATTGTTCACGAGGAGGAATGTTCGGCTCTAAATGGTCCAGCAACTTCGAAGTTGACAACACTGATGTAACTTGTATGCCTGGCTCTGTTTCATCATCACGTCAGTGCAGTGGGGGTCGGGAGAGCACATAAACAATTGCTACCACATGTAAAGGGCCCCAAAAGTCAATGATTTTAGAAAGAAAATCATGTGGAACTTACTTGACAAATCAAAATCCCAAGTCCTTAGACATATGATCATGATCATCTGATAGTGTCCATATTGTAGCCCCACCATCTAAATTATAATGGACCTTTCAATTCTTCCAAACTCACTTACCAACATCAAGCAAGGAATGTTTTGCAGAGGATCCAGATAGGGATAAGATGAGGGCCGCTTGATTCCACCCAAGTGGTAAGCCCCCAACTTGTGCAAGTGGGCCCCATGTTTCATCACTGTTACAATAAGTATCTGAAAACTAGATCCACTGCATTGTTAATATGTGCTAGTTGGGACCCACACTTCTATTGTATAGGCTTTTAATATGCGATCTTAGCTGGCATCCAAGTTGAATTATTGTTGGGTTAAATCAACCATGTTGCTTATGTAATATCAAAATCGAAAGCACTCAACTTGTAGGCCCCATTATGGATGTGGAATTGCCTCTTCCAACACCACTTTTTTAGGCATCGTACTTGGCCCAACTTTAACCAACCTAATGCAACCAGCACCGTTGAATTGGCACTAATTCCAATTTATCACTGTTGTTATTAGATTTGTCACAAGAAATTTGCACAGCTCAACATTCATTAAACTTGGAAGATTTAAAATTAAGAGAAAGTTTCAAATAGGTCCTTAATTTTTCTAAATTTCAAAGAAAAAGAATATCATAAGGTCCTTATTTCAAAATAGTGCAGAGATTTTCCATATACTTCTTTCAAATTTCAACAGCAATGGTTTTTCTATGGTTGACGACTCCATCAAGATAACCTATTTTTCAAACCTTTTTAATGATATAAATTCCCTAGTTACGGTTATTTCGTCTCATTTATTCTCATCACTGTTCTTTCGTCTTCCTCCCTTTATTTACTACCAAGCACCTGTTTTGATTGTAGCGATTAGCTCTCTGTAAAGGCGGTTGCTTGGTTACTTCTTGTTGTTGGTGGCTGCTAGCTTGACTCGAATAAGCAGATATTGAGGGCAAGAAAAGGACCACCCTTGCCCCGATCTGACTTGAGTTGATAGTCATGCGTGTGATTTAGAAAAATAGAGGAAAAGTCAGCGGCAACTAAATCAATTGTCGGAAAGGACTCATTGAAAAGAAGTACGGAAACTAAAGTCTTAAACACTATTTTTAAGTAAGCCCACTTATATATATATATATATATTTTGAAAATCCAAAAAAGTTAAAAATCTATCTGAGACCTTTCCTAAACTAAAATAATTTGATCAACTTAAACATCTCACACATCCAAAGTCCAAAACCATTCTTTGCCTTGTTTTTCAAGGACTAAAACATCTAATTTACGAGGTCTGAACTTATGACAACCTAATCATTGAATCATACAATACTTTAAAGAAAATATAGAGAATTAAAAAATGTCAAAGTAGTTAGATGGAGTGGAACCCTAGCCACACACCCCATACTTAGTACGGATTATTATGCTAATTAATCCAAAATGTGGAGTGGTAAGTTCGACAAGAAGCATTTGCTCATGAAGGGACTTCTGGCTAATTAATACAAAATGCAGGTACTAATAAAAAAAAACATCCTCTACAAAATTACATGTTATACCCGCCTTTAGAAAAATCCACTGTAGATTGAATGTTGCTAGTACAATCAGACGACACTTGAGAGATGAGATGAGATGAAGAAGGGTTTCACTCCAATCACCACCACCGCTTCCAAAACCCTAATTTTCTTCTTCTACTTCTCCTTCTGCAACATCATCATCATCTTCCCAACCTCATCTTTTGCATTCGTCCATTTCAAAACAGATTATATCTCCCTCTCCTTCTTCGATGCTCCTGCCCCTTTCGGTACGTATGCTCTCTCTCTCTCTTTCTGTTTCTAGGGTTTCGTTTCTTCGACTCTTAAATCGAATTGGGGGCTTGTAATCGGAGTTTCTGATGCTTCAATTCTCGTTTTGCAGCAATTCCAGTGAATAGATCTGGAATCTGTGGACCTCTCCACTTGGCCGATCCCCTCGACGCTTGTTCTTCGCTTCGAAAGAGTTTCGGATTCGAAGCAGAGGCTGATCAGCCGCGATTCGCTTTGATCGAGAGGGGAAATTGCCCTTTTGAGGTCAAAGTCAAGCATGCTCAAGCCGCCGGATTTCAAGCCGCCATCGTCTATGATGATGCAGATCATCGTAATCTGGTATCAAGTAAGTCGCTACAGTTCCAATCACGCCTTCTTTTGATTGCTATTTGTTATTTGAGTGTCTGATGGTTGATTTGCGTTATCGTTTGGTAAAAAAGGGGTTAATTTGTATGGTTATTGATTGGAAGCTGTTTGATTGTGAAACAAAAGCTAAAGTTGGTGTTTTGGTTAAATATTATGTGGCTCTCTATTTTGGTAGCTGCTTCTGTCTTTGCATTTGAACACAGATGAAGGTGTTTGCATGTATGAAATCATTTGGGACTGTCAATAATCTGTGATGAATGATATACAAGGGCTCAATCTGAGAAATCGTTTGTGGGGGGCTTAGGTATATTGGCTACTTTGTGCATAAGATATTTTCTTCAATACCTATTGCATTAATTCAGTTAGTCCGTTGGATGTAGTGATAGGCAGCCCTGAGGGCATACAGGTGCATGCAGTTTTCATTTCCAAGAGAGCAGGTGAGATCCTCAGCAAGTTTGCTCAAGGTGAGAAAGGTGAATGCTGTATCACCCCTTCATCAGGGGGAAGAGCTTGGACTGTGCTGGTTATTTCTATTTTCTCGCTCGTCATCATATTATCCGCTTTTGGGATGCTTCTTGTTGCTCGGAATCATAGGACACGCCAACAACAATTCACTCACCACCACTCTCCACATGTAAACCGCCGGGTAGTGAAAGGCCTCCCAACTGTTACATTTACCACTGCTTGCCGAAATGACAATCGCACTGCCACAACTTGTGCCATTTGCCTTGAGGATTACAGAGATGGAGAAAGTCTAAGAGTGCTCCCTTGCCAGCATGGTAAGCTGCTTCATGACCTTTTGGATCAATTGCTCATTTCGAAATGTTAATTTGTAGGGGCCATTTCAGAAGGTTCTCATAGTCGCCACCACATGGTTGTAGGTTCAAGTGAAGCTTATACATACACACACAATTTTGCTCCTGATTAAGTACACAATTTTGTTTTGATTGAATGTGGTGCAGTGCACTCTTTCTTATGTTAAACAACCAAACTGCCATTGAAAACAAAGATTTGCACATGCATTGCAAGTAAAATGTTATAGAAAAAGATCTCACCCCTCTACAGCCTTTCTATTGTGGAGTGAATTTTAACGTACCCCACCTAGATTCATGCCTATCAGTGGGGGTAGATGGGATGGAAGGGCCAAATCGTGGATAAGATAGATCAGCCCCATTATATTTTCCTAAACCCTTGACTTAACAACTTTAGAATTTAACGATCTTTTAACTATAAATTTTATTTTTCTCCCTAATTCAATCTAGTGTTGAGTCACACGCACTACCAAATACAAGAGGTCTTTGCGATCTAGCATTTTGAGAACAAAAAATTAGGAATATTGGGCATTGCAATTGTCTAGTTTAAGGTCATGAAATAGATGGTTAAAATATAAACTTTGCCTTTTATTTGTTAACCATCTATTTCATAGCCTTAGATTGGACACTTGGAAATATCTAATGCACTTGATTTTTGTAGATGGTGTGATTCAAAAGCCCTCTTGTATTAGATAGGTCAGTGGTTCCCACAAAATTCTCCCCCATAACCATCAAACACGCCCAATTGTTCTAGATTGTCTTCTGGTTAAAAAGAGAAAGACAAAATGTGTCAAATCATGTGTATATGACATGATTGATCCGACAGTTGGCATAGCTCAAATTCTAGTGAAATTTTCTAAGGGAGCACTATACCATTTGCTAAATAAACAAAAATAACAAATTACAGCTGTAAAAAGCGTAGCCCTTTCCACCCCTTGCTGGGCAAAGGAGTCCGCCATCCTGTTAACCTTCCTTCCCAAATGTTGGAAGAACTCTTGAAAAGATGACGAGAGCAACTTGATTTCCTAAAAATGACAAAAGAATTTCCAAGGGTGTTCATTTGCACCTTCTTTTTGGAAAATGGTTAGATCCCCAAGTTCTTTTTGTATTTGGATCGGTTAGTGGGTCACAAATTATGTCGTATGTTGCATATTTGTAGTGGAGACGTGTAGAACTACATCGACAGTACTCTTCCTCCATGAAGCTGAATCCTTAATCGCTAGTCATGCAACACTTTCTCCTCCTCTATGAAGTCAAGACCTTACTCTCTAGTCATGCGACACTTGCAAGCTGTGTACATTATTGTATTTTGAAATATTAGTAAGTTGAGTGGACTGTGTCATTTAATCAAAATTGGGATGTGCACTAATTAGGAGGGTAGTGATCTCCTGAGCGAGTGATGTCCACTTGGGAGGATGAGGGCGATGGGATTGGAAAGGGCTTGGCTTGGATAGTGGACTACCAAAAATTTTAGAACAGTGGGTTCAGAATGTTGCATATCAAATCCAATGTTTAAGCGCAATCCTAATAGGTGTCAAATTGAGTTTGGTGGCAATTCAAAAGAGGAAAAAGAGGAAGATGTGGGGGGGGGGCCTGTTTGTGTTTGTGCATGTTGGAGAGAGCGAGAGGGGAGGGGCGTTGGTGGTGTTAGTGTGGGCTGGATCAAGTGGGTCCCTGGAGTAGTCACTCCACAATGGTTATTGTTGCATGGATGATGTTGTCTAAGGAATCATCCCTATTATGTGTATCAACATCTTTGGCCAACAAGCTGTCCCTAATCATGGAACCGGCTTGGCCTCAGGGGTGATGTTCAACATGAACCTTGCACTCATTAACCCCCATGAATTAGCACTCACAAAAATTTCGATACATTCAAGTTTTATAGGCCTTTGGATTGATGATCCAATTTTGTAACCCATTTGACTTATCTTGTCTGACAGATAGGACCAGACAACTTTAAGGCCCTCAAAAGTGTGTCAGATGGCTACCAATTTTTGCACGAAGGTAGGTAATGGGTAGACCTTTAGAACCCCTGCACTGCTATGAATCTCATACTTTGAGGTGGGCTCCATAGGCCAAGGCTTTCCTTGTGATGGGATTGCCTGTAAGTTCCTGGAAATGACCATACAGGCGCGCACATTTTACTTTTCAAGACTGGACGGATCGTTCCTTGCTTAGGAATGATCCAACCTATGGGGCTGCATACCTCTCTAGTCAAAACCCTTCACACTCTTACAATCCCATGTGCTAGCATCGACTCGACACTCATCCAAGTTATGTAGGTGCTCCAATTAATCATACAACATTTGGAATTCATCCACTTCATCTAACAACCAGGACTCTTTGGAGCTATCAAGACGATGCCTTTCTTGATTGGATGGTTACCATTTTCACACATGTAGGTCATGTGGAGATCTTTTAGACCCCTAAACCGCCAATGATTGTCATGCTTCCAAGTGGGCCCAACATGTTGGACCATTCCTAAGCTAGGAATGGGCATTCATGAATATATATATATATGTATGTATGTATTCAGCTAAGAGAGGCACCTCTCACGCATGGCATGAGAGATAAAAATCTTAGCCCTTTATGGGACCCACTTGGATGCATGCCAATCATGGGGTGATAGTGTGATTGAAAGGTCTTATTATGGATATGATTTTGGATAAAAATCATCTCAATCAGATCATCACAATTGGGCCGTAAAGTTTTACTGTTTCTTCAAGTTGTGGAGAGTGCGAATTCATGGAGGGTTAGTGAGTTTGAGGAGTTTGGATTGATCATAGAGGTTCTAAAGTGTGGCAAAAGAGCGGCCTCTCATGCAAGATGGACACACACACACACACACACACACATATATATAATAGGATCCTCACCTCAACTCAAGCGGACGGGAGGGAATCCGGCTGCTTGCATGTGTGGAGCCCACCTTTGGTCCATCTAAGTGGACCAAAACCCCCACCCCCTGTAGTTCAAGGGTCCCAATGACTTTGACCCATTCAAATGGATTGTGCACTGTTGGATTGACTGCACATCCATGCGAATGGATTCTACACGTGGGCCTGGATGAAGATATGATGATAAGATGGGGCTAATTTTTTGTACATAAGATGGGCCCAGACATATCTTTAAATCCCGTCATCCCCATCCCCATGTGGGCCTCACAAGCGTGAGCGGATTGTTTACCCGTCAACTTGAGTGTAGGGGAGGAGCATTACACGCACATGCACACACACGGGAAACCCCCCACCCCGAATTACACTGGGGCCCATGGGTTTGCACCCATTTGAATCGACTGGACCGTTGGATCGAGAGTCAAATTTTTTTTCTTTAATATAAGCCGGTAAACTTGTGGGCTACTGATCAAGGGGTTAGAGGAATGAGATTGAACCCAAACTTGTAGGCCCATCATGGTCTCTCTCACCATAAGATGGTGAGTTGCTCTCACTATATATATCGGGCTTTTCTCTTGCCCTCATGCGCTCACAACTTCAAACAATTGTGGGGCCCATGTGGGACACCATATTGGGATGGGAACCCCACCTATTTGTGTATGGTGACGGAGGCTTGGATGATAATTCTAACCCCTTAATCAATGGCAGGCAAGTTTCCACCTTCCAACATAAGTGCACAGTCGATCCAATGGTCTAGTGGATGGGTGCCAAACCCTGGGATCGGTGATTTTCAAGGGCCCTGTTTTATGGTCCATTCGGATGGATCAGGTGGGCCCCACTCGGTTTTTATTTTTTATTTTTTATGTCGTTTGTGCATTTATATCGATTTCTTTCTTCTAAGAGGTACCTCTGACTGCATGTGTGAGAGGTTTCAATTTTAGCCATGCCAGAGAGAGCTTTTAGCGACATAAAATCTCCATCTACCAATGTGGATAAGCTTCTCGTGCAAATTCACTCCTTCAATCCTGGCTTTAACAAGGCTAATTGGTTGGGCTTATGGCTAAAGCAAACATCCAGAGTGTTTGCAAGTCCTTGATTTCATTGACTGCGAATTGGTTTTTTTTTGTTTTTTTTAGGGCCACTAGTCTCTCTTTGGCCCAAGCCAATGCATCCATTGAATTAGCTTCTATAAACAAATTGGAAGAGATGGATTTATGAATGAGCTTGAATCCCTCAACGGCCAAAATATCCACTATAGAGTTGCTAAAACCCGCTGGTAAAAGCAATGGCTCCTTAATTGCCCCTAATGGTTTTTACCCATCCTGGATAGCCTTGTCTTGCCAATAGAGCTACCTTTCATGGTAATATTTTAAATGTTCATTGACTGGCAACTCGACGCTTCTGGACATTTACAACATGCTTCTTTATCTGAACCAGTTTTAAACTTATGACTTGCAGATTTTCATGTAACTTGCGTGGATGCATGGCTGACAAAGTGGGGGACATTCTGCCCGGTTTGTAAGCTTGATATGAGTAAGGTGCAAGTATCTTTCTTGTGCTGTTGAATGTTGAAAATTTCAAGTGGCGCTTCTGCAAGCACTGACTGTAATCCTTCACGCCTTACCTTACCATGGTTGTTTCATGCAGTTAAAAAATAAAGAACAAAAAAAAAAGAAAAAGAAAAAGAAAAAACAATTGTTTTCATGCTGCTCTCTTTCACCTTTTTCTTGAATTATTTATGAGTGAAAATTTGGTGAATGTACATATTCAGAACTGTTCTTAATAAAAAAAATTGAGGCGATTTACAAGAGAAAGCATATGCTAGAAGGACGTATGAATTTGGTAACTATCCCTAGGTCTACCATGCTGCTTTGAATGACTTTTACTCTTGAAGCATTCAGTGCCGTCTTGTGCAATGGATGGGAGATTGAAGCTGCCTCAATAAGCACTCTTTTTCCTGCTCATTTCAATGGCGGAATCATGTGCATTATCATGTTGTCATCTGCCATGCAAATTCTTTACCTAGTAGAATTGTGGACTTCACCATGTGGGATCTGTATTTTTTTCACATCCCATATCATTAGAGGGGAAAAACTGCTGTCCTCAATAGATGGTATTAGCTTTGATGACTGTGATGTTCGTTTTGAAAACTATGGTGCTAGGTGACCTTTATTACTGTCAATGACTATTCTTATACAGGTGGCAGGGTTGTATGAGATATGAACAACGTTGGATCTGCTGTCTATTTCCGATAATTTTCTTAGATCCTCCACTTGAATCGATAGGACGTTAATGTGATCTGGGAAAGAGTCGGTTATTGTCCTCCTTATTGCTCACTTACAGTTGATATCAAACCATGGTGCTTTCACCACATGCTGAATAATATCCTGGTATGGGGTAATGTAATTTGCGAGATCCTTTGCAAATTACAATGTGGCTTATCTGAAACCAGAGTGTACTGGTGTGGACGATGGAGTGTACTTGGACCTCTAGCTGCTCATGCAAAGGGTTTGAAGGTCTTGATCTTTTGACATTAGTATGTTGGGTGGGAGATCTGTGACGAGTTGAAGCAGATGCAGGCCGCTGAAGCCACGTGTGTTGTCAAAACAGGACCATGCTGAAAACGTTTACATCTTGTTTTAATCATCTTCTAGAGTAATTCAGAAATCAATGCAAGTTCATCTCAAGATTTCATCAAATGAACTCATGTGAACCCAGTTGAAAGAGAAAATAAAAATACACAGATTTTTGGAAGTAACTAGAGCATGTCCAAGAGCTTGGTACGAATCTAGGCAAACGGAAGGAAGAGTGTCTCATTCAACTATATGAAATGGTGGTTCCTTTTTTTTTTTTTCATTCTTTTTCCTCGGTCCTAAATTTCTTGGTGGTGATCTACTGATCCAACTGTTGTAGTTTGCACATTTAGCTTGATTGATGCTAGTCTACTGTGGTCTTATATAGAAGCCAAAGTGAAACTAGAAGACCAAGTGCATATGGCCGAGATATAGATGATGGAAGGATATTGGATGTGCAAAGTACAATTTAGGGTTTAGTAACTAAGGGAAAATAAGGTTTAATAATAAATAACTAGTAGAGAAGCCCATGTTTGCAGCAAGGTATGATCAATCTAATAATGGGCCCCAATTTTTACGGGAGGCTTGGAATAAAATTCAAACTCAGTGCTAATACAGAGGATCCCGTGATCTTGAGTAGTTTGAACTCGATAAGGTGGGCCCCTTTTTAATTATAAGAAAGAATTAAAAAGGGAGAATCAATAAATAAATAATTAAGTCTCTCGCTAGAAGTCTGATATGAAGAGAACGTAGCAGCCCAAAATTCTGCCGATGCACCCCATTTTCCAATTCCCTCTCTTCTTTTTCTCTCTCTTCCATCCTGCTTTTACTATATATATTATTTCATATGTAAAAAAGGAAAGTTATTACATAAGGCCGCTGTCAACTTTGGTGAAATTAAATCTGTGCATGTGCGACCTACAAGATAACCTTCACAGCAGGAGTTCCTAAAAAGGGTCCACATTCGAAATTCAAAGCACCAGTGCATGTTTGGCATCTCTATATCCAACCTCCTACTGAAACTATATAAATCATATAAATGTGTAATCTATTATAAATAGAGAAAAACAGCTCTCCACAGGGGCCGTAAAATTGCACTATTCAATTCTATCATACATATTTTTTTCCTTCTTTCCTACTATTTTCTGTAGGGCATGACAGAATTCCCTCCACCACAGGGTGCTTCCAAAATATAGTGGGTTTGAGGTTGTCAAGAAACCAGAACAAAATACAAAATCTCCAAAAGCAGACTGAGAATTTGATTCTGTCTAGATTTCACTTACTACCAAAGAAAATGAAGACCAGAAGATACAAAAGGAGGAGTAAAGAGGGTGATCTAATTCATGGCAGCAATGTTCTTCATCCCAGCAACAAGCCACAAGATATCTTGTAAACACAGAATTGCAACAGAAGACGTAAAAAACCAATTTTTTGCCCGAGTAGAGAGGGTGATCTAATTCATGGCAGCAATGTTCTTCATCCCAGCAACAAGCCACAAGATATCTTGTAAACACAGAATTGCAACACAAGACGTAAAAAACCAATTTTTTGCCCTTCTTTTATGGTGTTAGAAGTATTTATGCGAGAGATATACAAAGTACATGATCCCCTTCCCCAGCTATCTCTTGGCTGCAAATGGCCTCTTTGACACAATAAAAAAGAAGATTAAGCCTACATTTTTCTGGCAATCAATCTCATCATATATATATATATATATATATATCTATCTATCTATCTATCCAGCCTTATTAGAACTGGTTTACCTAACTTCAACAATGCTTGTGCAGGCCAAACTTCTCCTGGGCCTATTGCCAATTAAGCATCAATCTTTTCTTTGATTCCTTAAATGCCTCAGGAGCCCACCAGCCCTGGAGGGCGGGCTAAACTCTAATATTAATTCCACGATGCCTCTTGTTTGTAGCCAACCACGTTTGGTTCCCACCCACATTCTGGTTCCTTCCGCTTCAATGTCACTCCCATGCCTGCTGGCTGCAATGAAGGCCTCATTTGCTCCTCCACTGGACCGCCACCATGGCCATGAACGAAGAGCTGCCTCAACCTGCCACCATCCTTACTCTCACCATCCATTGTTGCAACACCTGAATTTAAATCAAGGCCAGATCCCCCAACTGCTGGCGAACCTGTTGGAGCAGCCGTTATACCCATGAGAAAGGGCGGTCTGGAGAATGATGGTGTTGGAATAGTTGCTGCAGTGCCCAATATCTGTGGTATAACAGTAGCTCCTCTGGAACCTACCATGTAAGGGACAGAACTCGTGGGTCCATACATTTGGAGAGGGAAGGGCAATGATGACCCCGCTGGGAGGTCATTGTAGCCAAATGCCTGAGGTGGTGGATGTGCATACCCCAATGACGGTTGTGTACCTGAAGCACCACCTAGTCTTGCCAAACTATAACTAAAGGAAGCATCCGCACCCTGTCCATTAGCGAGAAAGGGGTGGGTTTGGTTATAGAATTCTTTCCTGTTGACGTCCACTCTTGAACCCATGATTGACACCACGGGATCATCCAGTTTAAAACTCCCATAATCTTTGACCTCTTGCAATGATGATTTACCGAGTTTCTGCCAATGGTCATGAGAACCACGGGTTTCAAGAACCAATGGGTTGTCATTCAAATCAAAGTCTATCATTGGGGGCTTCCTTGATGATGATGAGGAAGCAGTAGATTGGCCTTGTTGACCATTTTGATGGAATTGTCTGTCCACCCTACAATCTGATGACGGAAATGCGCAACCATCATCACCGTCGCCGAGGCGGTTAAGATCCAACTTAAGCCTCTCTGCTGTTCTCGAACTGACCTCTACAGATGATTCCCTGGAAAGAAGACCAGATGATATGTGTACATGTTTTGCTGATGCAAGATCAGCTGCAGCATCATTTTCATCGCCAGCAACATTCAGATCAATCTTGAGGAAGCTTTGTTTTTGTTTTGAACCATTGTTGCTTACATCTAAGGAAGATATCTTGTCACCACCTTCCAGAGTTCTTCGAGGGGATGCAGGACGAAAGGCACTTGTCGATGCAGACCCCTTCCAGCCCAGCTCCCCTTCGAAATGCAGGGGTGTAGAAGGCAACCCTGGAGTTCCTTTGGAAGAAGCAACAACAGGGATGGGTGCTGGCAATTTAAAGGGCTGATTAGTGACAGGAACCACCAAACATTCAACTTCCTCCGTGAAAACCTCCTCGTTCAGATCAAAATCACATTTGCCCTTTTCAGTGTCACCAACCACCTCTTGTGCCACTGCAGTTGATGAAGGTGATTCTAACTCAACACTAGGATCCTCTGATTCAGCATCAGTTTTGCCTGACATTCTCGAGCGCTTTGCCACCGGAGAAGAGGCATCACTGCAAAGATGTTTTTCAGTTGGTGGTTTGCCCTTGACTTCATTTAGCTTTTCCATCACGGGTTCATCCTGCTCGACTTCTATAGCATCAGGGCTGTCTGACTGCATAATTTCACCTTCTGACTTCCTCTCTGGAGAACTACAGAATGGCCCTCTATAATCGACAACTTCCCGCTCAACTTCTTTTGCGACCTGACGGGCAACTTCCAATGCATCATCAACCCCATAATCAAGTTCCATGTCAGAGTTTCTTTTCTCCAACTCATTCAAGCCATTGGGATCACTGAGGCTAATAGAGTTCTCTCCTTCACTAGCTTCTGAATTCGACTCACTAACGAGCTCTTTGACATCATCATCAACTGTTTCAAAAGCCGCATTTCCATGCAATGAGTTCTCTCGACTGTCTATTGTTCTTGAAGCACTCCCATTACAAGAAAGATCTGGCACAGATTCAGCATGGCATTCACCATCCTCCCCTACAGGTTTGAGATCTATAATGTGCCTTGAGCACGTCGGAATACCACAATGGAGTCCAGCATTCTCCAGTTTGCACTCCAGTATATTATCGTCACTCCCTAGATCAGAAGACAGTTTCTTCCTTGGAGAAGATTCACTCTCTTTCGCATCATTATGACGTGATATAGAACCTTCCATCACAGATTTCTGACTATTTCTGGGAGAAGCTGGCAGGGTAACAGGTTCTTTAAGTTTACAAGACTCAGAATCTTCGCATGTTTCCCCCTCACTAGCTTCACTTGGGCTACCTTCTTTCACATTCATATTAATTCCGACCTCTTTCATACCATCGGTGACATCTTTGAACCCTGTAGCATTAGAAGACTTGCCATTGACATCTCCAAGACATGGAGAGGATTCTTTGAACCCCGATGAATTTGCATCTGAAGGAAAACCATCTGCATCTGCTTGGTTCAAATTGGTCAGAGATATATCTTGACCAGAAGGGCGCAGTTTCACATCATTAGTGATCGCCAACTGAGAATCATCAGAGCCTTTTGTGGTCTTTGAATTTGAATGCTGGATTTCTCTATCAGCGGGCTCTCCAACACAGCTTCCTTCAGCACTTTCTTTGAAGGGAGATACATTGAAAACAGGTGAATTTGGGCACCCAGCTGCAGTTAATTTCACATTGGGTAAGGATTCTGGTTCATCATTGAGAGAAGCTTCATCTTTAACTAAATCCTGGCCATTTTTGTTTTCATCGTTCACCTGATTCCAACTTCCAAACAAAGCTCTTGCCCTTTCCTGGACTTTGATGCTCTTGTGACCGAGGAGATTCCTGACAGTCACCTCAATACCAGACGCAGTTGACTGCTCATTGTCTATAGGTAGCTTCTCAAGTGCCCTAAGTAGTGCATAGATTGATTCTTCTAAAAAGCAATCACTTGTGTCACCATCACACTTTTGGGCTTCTTGAAGCCATTGAGCGAGAAACATGAGTCCATCTAACTCAACAAAATGGTTAAGACAGTCCTTGTTCTCTGTAGCTGCTAATATACTAGCAACAGTTGACCATTGCCTGGCCGCATCACCTGCATTCTTTATGATATTTTCTTTCTCTTTCATGACACCAACCAGTTCTTCCACTCTCGCACGAGTTGCGAGCCCATCTTTCATCTCAGTCAACGTAAAGAAGTCTTCTAGTGGCATACTGCCTTCATACACCAGATGAACACTTCCAATTTTCAATCAACCAGCTATTGCAACATGGGAACACCCCCATCCTATATACCCTTTCTGCAACCTGTAGCACCGAACTTGATGAGTTGCCTAAACATTATAGTGTTCAGATAACCAAAACCAACTAAAGTAGCCAAAAAAAAGAAAAAAGAAGAGAGAGAGCTTAACAAGACACCATCATGTACTCGATATAGTATGTTTCCTGATTCCCAGGAGTAACCACGCCCTGAATAAGCAGAAATTAATTTATATTGTGAATTATACCCTCCCCCACTCCTAAAGCTGGAAGGAATTGATTTATCCCTGCGTTTTCTCTTGTTTTGTAGAGGGAAAGGAGGTCTGAGACAGAAGTTCGGTACAGGAGAGGTGAGACTTGGGGATGAGGACGATCCAACAATGTGGATAGGGGGAAAGGGGTATAATCAATATGATCCAGCTCTCCAATGTTGAATCTTAATCTGGCCAAATCCCACTCTGGAAATTTCATTCTTCTCAAATGAATATCCTCCTCTGAAGAGTTCGATTGAGAGGCAACCGAAATCAGCCATGGTTGCCTGACAAATCATGTATTTCAGTCAGGCTGGGCAGCCTTTTTGTTGTTCCTTCAAAACAATAAAATAACACAATTGGAAGCATATGGAAGGAAGGGAAACATGGACAACAATCTCTGTGCATGAGTGGATGCACACACAAGAAACTAGTTTTAGGCAGTGAGGAAAGGAAAGTGCTCAAAGAAGACATAAAGGAAACACCCAACCAATTTCCTACAACATGCAAACCCATTAGAAGCACGTCATAATATAGGTATTCTCTCCAAGTACTGTTTGTTAACGACTAGTTAAGCTAACTTCAGACTAGCCACTTCTCCAAAAAGGGATAACTAACTTCACCACCAACGCCTCATCCCATCTATTTACAATTACCATCATTCTGCTTCTCCACTAGACCCTATTCAAAGCCACATCTCTATAACTCTACACTCTAAGCATGTCTTTCCTTGCTGCTTCATTCAAGGTCTTTGCTAGTTTCAAACAATGAATATTCCATAATAAATGGCAAAAAATTGCAACCCATATGCACAACAGCACAAGTGTAAAGCCATCCTGCGAAAAATCTTGGGCTAGTTTATCCAAAACTAGCTTTTTTGTCCCCTTCCATTGAGTTGAAATTATAAATATCTCATAAAGAGATCAGCCAAACTTAATTTGTTATATAATCTAATAAAGCAGACAAATCCAATTGGATAAGAGTTGCATGAGCACCAGGTACACCGTACAGGCGTATTGCCCATTTAACTAGAACATTACAACCATATATCCTAAACAATAAACAATTGTTTATAGAATTCAAGGAGAAACCAAGAAGAAAAAGGGAGAAAAGAAAAACCAAAGAAAGGGAGACAGAGAAAAAAAAGAAAAACCAAAGAAAGGGAGACAGAGAAAAAAAAGAAAAATTAGAATTTGTTTGGAAAATTCTTGCTGGAGACCAGCATTACTTACAAAAAGTTGAAAATATACCCTATTTACATAAACTCCTTAAAGTTCAAAAAATCATGAAACAGTCCTCGTAAAATTACAAAACAGTTATTGAGTAAAAATAAATCACTATCAGGTACTGTATAAATCTCAACATTCCCCCTCAAGCTAGTGCACGAATGTCTGCTATGCACAACTTTTGAGAAAACACCAAATAAATTCCTTCTAGAAACACCTTGAGTAAAAAAATCAGCAATGATCTTCAGACAGTGCATACTCTTAACTGTATAACCTTCCTCGCCACCTTCCCACAAATAAACTCAAACTGACAATCAACTTTCATGTGTTCCGTATGCTTGTAATACACTGAATTTGAATCAATATGAATAGCATCTATGTGATCACCACAGATCAAAATATCAGATGATACACTGTATCAGATGATACAAACCACTAATTGGTCAGTACTGGTAAGCATTTTTTATGCAGTACCATCATTGGTCCATATGACAATGTATTGGCTGATAAATTGAAAATATAAGACAGGATGAATGTTTTGGTCACTCAAGAAATTTTTTTTCAAGTTTTTGGCCAATGGAATTATATATTGCTCTCTTTCTCCCTTCTTTGCCCTTTTGAAGGTTTTCCTTGTGAGAGAAACATCTGTAAGCTTCTTCCCACCAAAAAATACCAAAACAGTTTCGTTTCAGCAAGATCAAATGTGATATGTGGACTTGGGCTTAAGCAAGCTTCACAAAGGTATGTTTGTAGTCTCTTGTTTTCTAATAGTTTCTTCAAGGACTTGGTTTAAACAGGTTAGTATTTTTATTGTTTTAATGAATGCATGAAATATTTAGAGAGATTTGTTTTTTTTTTTTTCTTTTAAGAGTTATTGGTTTTAAGATATTTACATTTCCTTGTATAATATATGATTTCCTATATTAATATTTCTACAACTTTTAGCAATCATATTTCACTCAGTCATTAAATTTGACCATATTATCATTCAAGCAAAATAAATTTAAGCACATTAAGGTCATTACCTGATGCAGGTTCAGCCGAAGCAGGGTCTTGGGAACATTGAATAGTTAAACATAAAATTTTCTGACAAACTACTCTTCACTGACTCAAATGAATAAGCAAGTGTTATGAATAAGCAAGTGTTATGATTAGGCCAGCCTACTAAATCCCAACAGATCTCTTGGGCATGCTGATAACTCCAACAATGTGTGCAATTTGCCAACTACGCTTGTCAAGGTCCACACAACTGAACCCACGTCCACTATGACCACCACAGCCTAGTCCACGCGCTCCAAAATCAACTGTACTAGCCAATGCTAAAAGCAAGCAGTTCAGGAACAACAGACGTAGACTGAAGAACCAACATCACTTTCCATTCGCTTTCTTCACTGAGAAAAAGTATAAATACACTCCTGAAAGGTGGAAGTGGATCCTGACTCAAACTCTGCGTTCAAACCGGTTCATGGTATGATGGCCGGAGATGGCATGTATACGCCATGGTTACGAGACACAGATTCCACATTAAAAGTGAAGTATAGGATACGATAGGACATGATATATTGGCTATTTTGAAGTATCCGGGTATCATTCACTCAAGATACACTAAACACACAGCGCACACGCAAAAAAAAAAAGGAAAATGTGTTCAACTTGCAACACAACACGCACATACAAACATAGATACTCAACTTTCATCACATCCTCTGGCATTCAGCACAGTAGTCTCCGAGAGGCTAATCGATGTACTTAAATTGTGCAATATCTAAAGATCAACTGGTAAACTTAGACATTACTTTTCTTATATGAATATGCAGCAAAATCAAATCCTACTATTCCTTCACCGTTTTATGGTATTGGTGGCTAGCAGCTAATTACATCACCCATGGGGTTGAAATCCAATTCATCACTAGCATGGTTTCTACTTCTCAATCATCATAATTAGGATTATCCATAGATAGTCTTTTAATTCTCCCATCCATTGATCCAGGTCTCCTTGTTCAGCCAATGATCATCTTTAACAGAATATGACCATTCAGTATAATTTTTTACCATTGAAAAACTTCACAGAAATAAGATTTTATTCGTATTAACAGCTATAGGCACCTGAGATGCTACAATGGTACTCTCTTGCCCTGACTTAAACTCCATAGGGACCTGAGTAAACTTCTGCAAACTCTACCACTCTCTCAAATCTAACTAAGGTTACCAATATGCATAAATAACATAAAGAATTCCTCCACATAAAGCGTGACCCCAAATGCAAACCCTAGTCTTAAAATAACATCACCTACCTGACCCGGAAGATAGAACCAGAACAATACAGGGTCCATCTTCACAAACTTTGCCCTGTTGTAAATTAGGGGGTGGCCAATGTCAGCAAGACCTAGGTTGATGTCAACCCTAGATTATGAAATGCAGTGTACAGCCCTCTAAAGTCTTCTCTTTAGCCTCCTTTTTATTCCCTCATAATCAGAGGATGGCTCTGATACCAAGCTGTTTATAAAAATCAAAGAGAAACTAAGAAGAAAAAGAAACGGAGAAAAAAAAAAGATTAGAATAAGAGAAATAAAAAAAAAAGTTTCAGAGAAGAATTAGGGTTAGTTGAACAGTTCTTGCTGGACGACCATCCCTACTTCTTCATATTAGAAAATATTCATTAGGTACACTGTACAGATCAGTCCCTGAGGTTTCATAAACAAGACACTCCCCATGGCATTACGAAAGTCATTATCCACTAAAACTAAATGACAGATCGGTACTTGTCTAATTCCGAATGAGCATAATGGGCCACGTTGATTAACATGGTATACCACTTTCAGAAAGAAGGAAATAACCAAGAAATGAAGTTGATGATTGATGACAGGAAAGCATTGGTTGACCATAATGACAATTGAACTTGAATTAGTCAGCTTCCACAGAAAAAAGTCAGCCATGAAGCACACACTAAAATCGTTTACTTTTCTGCAAAATTAAAAGGAAGAAATAGGAGTAGAGAGGGGATTTATTTGTAGGGCTGCACTTCAATGCACGCACAAGGTCATGGGTTTCTTTGCAACTTATCTATTATAATTTAGAAGGACAAAAATGTCCCATGGAAAATACTACACACTGTCCAACAACAATAAAAAGATGCCATAGAGGGGGCAAACCTATAGTACATCACAATGGAAGTTACAACCCTTTTTTTTGCTCCGGTAACACTCTTGCACCCTCATACACGCTACCCAACTCCCTATCCAACATAGATACAATCAAGCGATGATCCCTGGTTGTTTTTGTGAAGAGGGATATGCATCACCACTGAGCTATCAGTGGATTTACCTTAAAAAGTAAATAATATTTTTCAGTAGTAGCTTTATGGTGAGTTTGAAGAATTGAGTAATCTTTGTTTAAATGAGCATTAACAACAACACATTAGTTATGACATTTAACACAAATTAGCTATCACATGCATTAAGATGCAAATACGAGCAGACAGAACCTGATTAGCATGGAAATGCAATCCAGAAGCTCAAGGGTCCATTTCCAAGCAGAGGAAAATAAATCTAAGACTTGTTATAGAAGTGAAGCCATTTTAGGCTTGAATCATTTGATTTGGAGAAAATGAATCCTTATGTACTTCTCTGAGAAAAAAAGGAACTGCAAAGGGTCGCTTCTGTCTTTCCCAGAATTCAGCTGATTTTCAGGCTCCCATCCTACTTCAATAGGCTCTGCTGATTTCTCAACCCAAGGGGTCCACACAAAAGAGGAAATCCAAGATTTTCCAAGGAAACAGCTATAAGTGATGATGAAGATAATGAGAATACTTTCAGTCTCTGCAACTAAATATAATATATAAAGTAGACATCACTTTCTACATACGCTCCATTTAAAAACTGGTAAATAATAACCAAAGACTTGTGGAAATTAAGGTGACCCGAATAACACAGTGAACACGATTTATTCAAGAGGCATAGCAATAATGCCTGTTGACATACACTTGACATATCTCTCACCACGGCTAAAACAAAAGCTTGCTTATCTTACCATACCACAGATGGTAACCTTCATTCAATTAACATAAAATCTTTTAGCTTAGCACAGAAACACCAAACTGTTGCCAAATTGTTGATACATTTTCTGACTAAAAATGGGACTTCCCAAGGAAGCATGAGGATGACTTATTTTGAACCCGTGCCTTCAGATCCGAAGGGAGGTAAGTCTTTATGACTGTACCAACGCAGGAAAGACCTCTTCTGAAAAAAATTATACAAGCCCGAGTAATCTTATAGCTTCACAGATCAATATCTTGGTATTAACAAGTACAATTTTTGGAGTTCACTACAATGCTAAGGATTGGATGAGTGTCAATTTAGAGCGAAGGCCAATTCATACATGCAAGGGATGAGGCAAGGGGAAGTGATGCAGGCCCTAGGGCAAGGGCTTGCATGGAAGTGCCGAAGCACAATCTACTCCGAAGCGTGTGTCCGAAGCATGGTTTAAAATATCGGCCGATATGAACTGGTATCAGTCAATACCGGTCCGATATTTTGGTGCGATATCGGTCTCGGTATCGCCGACCAAAATATCCCCAAAATATCGGTCCATCTCGGCCGATATTTTGAAAATATCGGTTTAACCGATATATCAACCGATATTTTGAAAATAACTGTCAAAATATCAGCTGAAATGGAATAATGGTAAAAAAAAACCCTAAATTTTTCACTTTTTCCCTCATTCTCCCCCCACCTTCTTCCTCTCCCCTCATCTCCTTAGAGCAACTCCTCCGTAGCTCATTCTCTTGCATATTTCCAATACTATTTCTTGAAGAAATCATTTTATTTTGGTAAGAAAATCAACATAACTCCCTTATTTTAACTATTATGTATTTTTTAACAATCCATACTGAATAAATGATGATGATGATATCCAGCATGGGTGACACTCCACTTGGAATTAGGCTGTCATGCTCATCAATCTCTCTTTCTCTCTAGTTTCCCCTAATTTCAGGTAAATCATAAACCTTTTGTTGTCCAACTACTTTTTGATTCATCTATCTCACTATCATGTTTCAAATTTTAATATGTTATCTTCATGGTCTTGAATTTCACAACTTATTTGATGATTGAGTTAGTATTAAATGATAATTGATATGTTATCTTTATTTTCTTATATTTTACACTAATAAATTGATCATGAGCCAAAATAATGGTTGCATTATATAAAATACAGGAGAAGACAGTGAGTGAGCAACACAGACAAGACTTATGACTTATGGTGACCGATATTTTGATTTATTTTTATTACTAAAGGGAAAAAACAATGTTTTCCAGTATTTGCTAATATTCTGAATTTTTTGGATATTTTTGCGAATTTTTTTGGATTAAAAAATTTTTTCACACCGCGATAACCGCGACAGACCGATAACCACGACCGATACCAATATGATATCGGTTTTTGGCCCCGGCCGATATCGCGATTTTGAACCATGGTCTGAAGACATCTCAAAAGTCTCCGCAGAGACAATAACGAGGACGCACCTCTCTAAGGGATAACCCATGATTCTATTCAATAATCAAGTCTAAGATTTTCATCTCTACAATGCACTATTAATAGGAAAAGCAAGCTTAGGGCCTAATCAAACTTAATCTAATAATGGAAACTACCCTAATTACAATTAGAAACATACTAACTAGTAACTAAGGAAAATAAAAGGAAATAAAGATATATTCCCAATCTATTTTTGGCTGGACCACTTGAGGGCCCATTCTGCATCATGGAGGGAGTGAAAGGATATTGGATTGATTGAAGGTGTGCCCCAATAGGTAAGCCTCTTCTAACCACCCAATCAAATAGACGATGCTTTTCTTTTTTTCAAATCCCATCTTACCATTCAAAAAAGAAAAGAAAAAAATCTTACCCTACCATGGAGTCCCCTTCTTAGGGTCCAAACTATCCAAGATAGGCACTGTAGTGCTCCCTATGATCATCTGAGGTTTTACTCCATTCAGACAGATATTCACTGTTGGATTGGGTGGACAAGATAAACTGTGTAAGCGAGTGTGTCCAATCTGACAGTTGATAATGCTCTGCACAAAACAATTTTTGGGGTTCTCTAACAATTCATGGATGGTAATACGAATAGACACTTATTTATCTATGAAGAGGGTGGGGCCACTGAACAAACAAAATATATGGAAACCAAGCCTTTTTATGATCCTCCCACCCTGAAGATGACTATGGATGCCCAGCTCAATCACATTTTGGCAAACACAACCAGACGTGTCTTGTCAAAGGTCCAAAGCTCTGTAACATGGATCCCACATCTACAGGTTTCAGTTGACAAACCTTGTACCGGTCAGAACAACACAATTCACTAGTCATATACATGTAGATACACTAGGTGATGATTGAAGTCCAGATCAGTCTTATTAGGGGTAAACATAGACACATAATGGGCTCATGTTAGGAAGATCTAACACCTGAAGTGACTCAACCAGGTGGAGAATTGAGGGACATGATGGTGCAGAATATATTTAATACCTAAAGTTACTCAACCAGGTGGAGAATTTAGGTACATGATGGTGGACAGGTGGAGAATTTAGGTACATGATTGTGGAGAATTTATCTAGCACCTAAAGTCATACAACCAGGTTTCTGATGAATATTTTTGAAAATATATATATATAATCAAAATAACACCTGAGGTTACTTAACCAGGTTTGGACAATTTATCTAAAACAAAGATTTAAAAATTAATCCTGGATACCCTAGTGAAAGAAAATCAATATTATCTCCCAGGCTAAAATAACACGACACTCTAATTAATATGTCCTGATACAGGCTAAAATACTTACACATGATCATACAGCAAAACATAAGGAGTTAGGGCTGTTGGTACTAGTGAATGAATCCACCAATACCAGCTCACAAATTTGTTAAACAAGAAAAGTATTAACATGGGGCTAAGTGGCTAACACTGACACATCATTAGTAAGCCCAACCATGTTGAAATACCACCATGGACTTCCTCTACGCAGGATGGGAACACTGGTAATCCAGTATCAATAGCATGTTCGTGTTTTTTTTTTTCTCTTTAATAGTAACATGACTTGAACCCACAACCTTGTCTTTCTAACCGTGATTCAGGCTCCTATCATCGCCACGTTCACGCAAATAACATCCTTCTTTACGGGCTGACCACATCTAGAATTTCAGGCTAAAGAAGTGCGAGAAATGCATATAGCAATAAATAATAATATCATCCCACAATTATAATCAACTACCAACTTTGAGCTAAATATATCCTCTACTGCTGCAACACACATGCATATATATAACAAATTTGCTAATTATTGATGAATTCGAGTCAGTTCGCATCTCACAATATTGTTCTAGCAAAGATATCTTTTTTCTAGCAGATAACAGTAAAAAAACCACAAAATCAGTCAAAATTACATCATCAAAACACCCAAACAGGCTGCTTTTGTTATTCCAAAAGAACAAAAGCAGATAATAATGCATGATTGGTATCCATCAAACAACTAAAAAAAGGTGCAAAAGCACTAAAACCCTAAAAAAATAGGTTCCTTATTGAAAAAAAAAAAAAAAAAAACCGAACAAAGACCAGAAACTTACAGAACTCGCATATAAATCCAAATCCAAATCCAAAACAAACCCTAAAAAAATCGGTTCTTAGTTGAAAAAGACCGAACAAAGACCAAAAACTTACAGAACTCGCATGCAAATCCAAAACAAGAGAATCGAAGAAAGAAAACTCCATAAAACAAATCAAAACCCGCACATTGAGATAAAAAAAATTGCGAATCGAAGCCGACCGAGGTGTATTAAAGGAAGTAAAAGCAAATCTCTAAGAATTGTAAAAATCAAAACCCTATCTCCATTCCCCCCCAAAAACCTCTCAAAATCTACATACAATAGAACAAGAACTCATACAGATTAGAATGAGAAGAAGAAGAACAAGAAGCTTAGAAAGAGCGAAGAAGAGGAACAACGAAATAAATCCGAGAAATTGAAGGGCGCGCAGGAGGCGTACGTTAGCAAGCCGCGATTGCGAAACCCTAGGCGGTTGTTGTTGATGCACAGGACATGACCTTAAACTTCACCCTCTCCAGCCCTTATCCTGCACGCCATCTCTCTCTCTCTCTCTCTCTTCACAAAACACACGCCTTTTTTTTTTCTTCTACTCTTCTGTCGCCAGCCAGTTTCAAAACAGAAACCCAACCTCTTTCTCTTTCTATCTCTTCTTTCTCTCTCCTCCTCACTGTCACTTTTCTAACTCTCTCTTTCTTCTTCTTTTTCCTCTTTTGAACTTGGTAGGGATGTAAGTGGGTGGGCTTCGGATATTATCACGGTGGACCCGAGCCAAAGGATCTAAATCTAAAGTTACTCTTGGCCGGTCGACAAACTTAGTAACAACGAAAAAACGTTAATAATAAGGGTTCAGCTAGACTCGAGTAGAACGAGATTATAAACCCAATTTTAGATTTGAAGAGGTGAGAGTGGATTCTGATTCCTCTTAAATAAGATCAAGATATAAAAAGGGTTGATAAAGTTACTCTTCGCCGGTAGACAAACCTAATAAAAACTTGAAAATGAAACAAAATAAGGCTTTAGCTGGACTCGAGCAGAACAAGATTCTAAACCTAATTTTGGATTTGAGGAGGCGAGAGTTGATACTAATTCCTTTGAAGCGTGATTAGGACATAAAGGGAATATGGTTGAGTTAGGACCTGTTTGACAAGTCTCGTCTATTAGAAATAGAGCTTATTTTGATTTCATTTTATTTTTGGTAAAAGAGCTTATTTGCTTTAGAGTTCGGATCGGCTTTTGTTTTAAGTTGTGAGTTGGGTTTGGGTTAATGATTTTCAACCTATAATCAATGAGTTGAGTTTTGTTTTAGGTTGTGCTTGTTATTGGACTCACCAAATGGAGGCATGGTTAAACCAACCCGCATATTGGAATCCAACCAGGCGATTCTGCCTCAACAGGGGCTGGTTAGTCAGGGTTGGGTTGATGGGTTTCGGCTGGATATATACATGTTATATATATATATATATATATGTATATATAGTGGTCAACCCAGCCTGAGCTTGACCGAACGTGACCTATGGACACCCTTACGTAATTGGATTGGAGAGGATCTACTGAGTCCTCACATCCAGACAAGTAATAAGGATATGAAAATGATCAGAACAATATCTTAAATCTGGATTCAAATCCACACTTCTATCGGATCCAAAAATAGGTTTTATATGTCTTGTTGACATCAGATTTGACCTGTTCTTGCATATTTTCAATACACAAACTACATTCAAATCTGACTACAGGCCCAAATTAGTCAACATCCCATTTCTCTGTGGGTCCTGTAGTTAGATGAAACAGGCTCATTGTTATGTAATTGGGCTGAAACCCAAATACACACGCAAAAAATGAAAAAAATATCTGGTACTTGATCATTCAGGCATGGACTCAATTGGGTCTGAATCAGGACTCGTACCTGAAAAGTTTATCACAATAGATCGAAACCCAACATGATTGTGAATTAGAACAACAACCCAATTGTCTTCTTTTAGAGACAAACCATGAGAGATAACTTTGTGGGGCCCACTTAAAGCTATGGCAATCATGGGGGATGTAGGGGTTGGAAAGGTCTCAATGAGACCTAGTGTATGCAAAATATCAGCCCTAATAAGAATTATCATAGCCCCTTCGTCTATGGCCCTCAAATTTAATGCTTTTAAAAGACATCATTCTTTCATTGCGGAATAAAAATTCGATGAGCATCAAATTTGGATTTATATCAATTCATAGGAGCATGTGAGTGTGGAGGGGGTTGGTTGGTTTGATCACGAGGATCCCAAATGGCTAGGAAAAGGGAGGGATCCCCAAAATGTCTCTAATGAGAGACATCCTCATAGGAGCATTTGCCCCTTTTTTGGCCTTTTAGATGGTGAGAACAAGTATCAAATTGACATCCTTATCATAGACAGCAACTTCGGATGGTGGGGGTGGGGTTCACCCTTTGGATAGAATGGACCGCTCGAAAGCGACTTTGGCTTGGGCCATCGCTTTCGCCCACCGAGCCCAGACATAAACACTCAAAAAAGGATACAAATAGTGACATCAGTTTGCCCCCTCTCCATTCATTCATGTCCCTTGTTTTTGTTATAAAGACAATGCATCTCTCATTTCAGTTCTCCCTTTTCTTATCATCACTGTTTCTCTCTGTTTTCCTTCTTCCATTTCAAACTTCTAAGTTCCTTCTTCAAACTTCATGACACAAGGAAATGATTAGATATAATGTTCTTGTACTGTTTGTTGTTTGCTCAGCTGCAGCTGCAGATCTCTCTCCATCAATCACATGTCTCGCACGCGTGTTATTGAAAATAGAGTTCGGTTTAGTTAGCTTAATTTTGTATGGAAGATCATGGAATTTAATTATGCAACATGCAGTCTTAACAAGCTATTAACAACCCCAATTTTAAAAAGAGAGAAGAGTACCTATAGGTGGGGATATCTTAATTCAAAGATGATGATTCGCATATCTTAAAAAGGAGGAATGATGACTTTGAAATTTGGTCCTACATGTGTATATAATAATCACTCAATTGTTTAATACAATACACTAATACATTTCAAAGCACATATAGTAGCATACTACTATTTTTCATTTGCAGTCAAGCACCAGTAGGATCCACCTAAAAGCATGCTAATCATTTATGGTAATGTTATTACTAAGGGAGAATCGTTCCCTTAGTTGCAGTCTAACCCTAACGGCCCACTTGGACCCACCTTTGATCCCCTCTCACGCTCTCATCCCTCCCATGATCTAGCACTAGGAGTAAATTTAACGCTCGTCAAACACTTACCCACAGTTTGATTGAATCTCAAAGAAATATATGGTTAAAAATATTTCTCAACTTTGTGGCTATTAAATCAAGGGCTAGAATGAATTCGCAAGGCTGATTTTACTTTTTATTATTTGTTGACCATTATCCACAACTTTTCATGTGCCCCGGCACCCCTAATAGGTAGGCATATAAGTGGGCCCCACAACTGGAATGCATATGACAACATGTAGTCTACTTATAGGAGAACATTTGTATGTTTATTTTATTTTAGACAAAAACTTTAAAAAAATTAATATCAAATCAACGAAAAAGATAAAATTAGTATCGAATAAAGTAAAATTTGTATTTATTTTGCATGAGGTCAAGTAATTTGAGAGAGAAAGTGGTAAAGTAACTACTCATCTTTTATGAGGTAAATTCTTTTGGTTGCCGGTAAAGTAAAATAAAAATTTTGACTGTTGAAACTTTACTTTTCCACTCGTTGTGACCAACAAAACATCAATCAAGATAGATTTTTGGCTGATGGAATTGTTTTATCATTGATTTTACTTTAGCACATGAAAAACAAGCATGTGTTTTAGTGGCCTTTTTTTACAACTATCCATATGATTTTTTGAGATTCAACCAATCAATGGTGGGTCCAAGTGGATCCCATATAGTTGTACTGCATACAAAAGGTATGCAGTCCCCTCTTAGGTTCTGTAAGTGTAAAAATATATTATTATTATTATTTTTTGTATTCCACCTAAGGGCCTAGGTAATAGGAACTCGTAGATGCAAGGGGTAGACAACTCACACATGTGAGGTAATAGAAACTCACAAATGCAAGAAGGACTCACTAGCACAACAAGGTAATAGGGACTCACCCATGGGGGTGTTCATGGGCCAGGCTAAGGTATATCCAAGCCTGGCCCGACTTTAGAAACACTGCCCCAAACTAGGCACGGGCCATAAAAGTTAGGCCCGAGCCCACCCATTTAATTAATCGGGCCGAGCCGAACCGGGCTTTTTATTGATTTTGTGGGCATTCAAGCAATTGTTTGGACTAATTAAATTAAATCACATGCGTTCATTAGACAGGCAGAGCGCTGGGCTTTCTATCACTTAATCCAAGCCCAACATGCAGCATCTTACCACTAGGGTAAGGTGTCGCCTCAAGAATATTTCATGGTGTTAAACAGGTATTCGGTCACAAAAACCCATTGCAAGTTGGTCACATTGGGCCAGGTTTTAGGCCCAATAAAGCTTAAACCAAGTCCATGTCCGACATGGCCGGTCCTATAACAATTATGGGAGGCCTAATCCTAGATCCTACAAGCCTAGATCCCGGATCCAGTCCAGCCAATAAGATTTTTGAACTGAATTGAGGTTAGGACTTATGATCCACCCCCTTGGTCCCCCCACCCCGCATCAAAGAGTCCTAATCCTGTCTTATCAGATTTGAAGCTAATCTCGTCTGTTGTCTTTACAAAAGTAATGTTTATGCACAAGTGGGCCATTGCTCCAGTGATCTAAGCTAGATCAAGTGGTCCCTAGTGACAAAAACTTTATGAGGTTTTACTTTCTGTCATGTTTCAAAAGGGGGTCAATAGTTCATTATTTAGACTTGAGTGGGACATCTTTGAACATGTAACAAAGTTTAGGATTTGCTGGTGTTAGATTACCAAACTCTAAAGTTGACACAACAAAAGATAGGATAGTCAAACTCTCTTAATCTTTGTAGGGTTATGAATAATTAATTACCAGAAATGGTTCTACATGGCAAGAGGTGGCAATGGGTTGGGCCGGTCACACGGGATTAAATTGTGTCCATGCGTGTGGGTAACATTCATAGGCTCAACCAGGACCCAACTCATCTATTACTAATCAGGTTTAAAATGTCTACTTGAACCAATCTTGAATTTAAAGGGGCCAATGAACCCTAAATTAAGGTCCGGTTCGGGTTGGATTGCTAGGTTATAGTGCAATTAGAGAGGTTATGTAAGGTTCAAATTAGATTGGCAAGACAGTTGAGTAGAAGGAATATACTCAACCTGAACCCAACCCAAAAAATGGCAACCCTAGCACAACCTAGCAGTTAAACTAGGGTCAACCAGAATCTTGAAGCACTTGATCAAGTTCAGGTTGGATTGGTGGGTTAGATCAGAATTGCCTCCTATCTTTGCCTGCTAATAGATCCTACTTGCCATTTCATTTGACTACGTTGGCAAAAGCAGTGGCGGACTCAGGATCTTTATTTGGGTGGAGCTAAACTTTTGCTAGCATAATCATAAACATTGGTTCAAGAAATGAATTTTCAAAAAAAAAAAAGAAAAGGAAGAAGAAATAAATAGTTAAAACTTAATTTCTATAATTTTGTTACTACCTACTTTCCTTTAGAAGAAAAAAGAAGGGCAAACTCTTATGTCAGAGAATTTGAAGGAATGGGAATGACAATAACATGACACAATGCTATGGATTATGGAATTGAAGAAAACTCTAGTTCATTCAAAATGCTCACCCAATCTCATGAAATCAAGGAAACCTAATCTTACACTTAACACATATAAAGCAAATGAGAATTCCATATGTTAATGGCATTTTAATAATCTACAAATCATTCTTCTATAAAATAAACACACCATTCCCCCTTTAAATATTCATCTCTCCTTTTTCAATCCCCCAATTCCTATCTCTTTCTATATTATCCATTCTCTTTATAAAATAACCTCTTTTTTTACAACACCCACTTCCCATTTAATCTATATTTATATATTTCCTTTTCAACTTCTCCAATAAAATAAAGTCTAACCCAGATTCTCTCTATGTGACTTGTATTCTTTATATTGATCTTGCAAGGCTGCACTACAAGACTACTCAGCCATACAAGACTCCAATACATGGCAATACTACAATATAAGACTACTCAAATCAATACTCAAATATGCGGCAAGTGACAAGATTGCAATGCAATACTATCTCCAATAGTTGTTTTGCTGGACAACCATACAAGACTGAACTAGGTGGGGCAGACTTGTTGAAATATGTGGGGCATGGCCAGGGGCCCGTTGAAGGTATAAGGGATTTTTTTATTCCATCTTGAGCGACCACCTTAGAAGGTTATCACCTGGGTACGCCCCTGGGCACAAGCAATTTTTGTGGTGCCTACCTTTGATTAATTTGATTTGCTCATTTCACATGCCATTGCCTGTGGCAACTTGTTGGTTTGTGCGGGTCCTAGTGGACTCGAACCTGCCCTAACTCACCGGCCCTATCCTCATATCCAACCCACCCCATTGTCCTTTTTATGGTATGTGGTGCACATTCCAAACCCGTCTCGTAACGGCACGGGTTGAGTCAAGTCTAGTATCAGTTAATTCTTTAATTAAAAAATATAAGCTAAGTTTTAAAAAATATATTATATTATATATAACAAACCAAATAGGGCTTGAGCCTATGTCGAATACCAATTATGTGAGAGAGGCTTCATATATAAGAACATCCAAACTGGTGATAATTGCAGGGTGAGTGCTCAAAGGCAAACAAAACCTTACCATCTCTGGAATCTAATTTGGGTCAAAATTTATGTACTCATACTACCCCGATTCTAATAAAACCACTTCCAACTCTGATTGTATTAGCATAGGGTCGCAGTGGTCACGTGTTTAACCCAATCCATTGCCATCTCTTATATGCTTTGAACCTATTTTTTTATTTTTTTTACTGGAATTCAAGGAGTTCCTGTCACAAAGAAGTGGAATTTTTGAACCCTCCTTTCGTACTTGAGCATTTAAAAGTTCCACGAGAAAAAAAAAGAAAAAAAGGTAGAGGGGTTGTAATTCTAGAAATTCTAAAGATCGTTTGAGACCTTTTAGGTACTTGTATTTTTGGAATTCTCATGAATAATTATAGAATTTGCACAATATAATGTGTCAAGCCATCACATCATGTCGATAAATTCCAAACACCTTGTAATTATATAAAGGGCCTTGGCCACAACCTTCTTTAGATAAAAGCAGTCTTATCCTCTACAACCGTATAAAAGGGTTGTAATGCCCTTCATAGCAGCATTATAATTTGTGGGGCAAAGGCGTGCCACAATGCCACTCCCTCCGATCACTCTAAAAACAGGCTCGTGGGCGCAATGTCAAATGATGTATAAAACATTGAGTTGTGCCTCTTCCATCACCAATTGGTTTTGAAAGAAATGGTAGTTCAGTGTGTGCATAAGATTCTATAAGGGGTATCAAAGCTCCAAGTCACTGGTTGAAGTCGCGGAAGCGCTATCATGAGGGGGGAATTGTTGGGCAGAGGTGTGCCACGATGCCACTCCTTGCAACCGCTCTAAATAGAGGCCATCAGCTGCCATGTCGAATGCTATATAAAGCATTGAGTTGTGCCTCTTGGGTGCATAAGAACCTACATAATTACAATCACATCTTTCAATAGGAGAGTGATAACATAAAATTAAGCAAATCGTTTAGGTCAAGGACTCAAAGTAAATTTGTGTTATCCTTTGATGCAGTGGCACAAAAGAACCAACTAACCATGTGGGTCACTTTGAAAAATATGGTTGTGGCTCAATGGCCTCATCATAAAAGGGAAGGTTAGGCAAATTAGCTGCCTACAAAAACTTATTCTCATGGCTAGTAACTAGCCATTGAGTCAAATGAAATCAAAATGGATAATATATGAAATAATAAATATGTCGAAATCATTACCTTCAATTGAATGACCAAAATGTTCAATAAAAAAATCTTATATACACTATTAATGCACCAATCGTTTTTATATGGTTCCATCTGCATCCCACTAGGGCTTTCAGAAGTGTGGGTGAGGGTCCGCCCTTCCTCTCCCCTTACACCATGCTCACTCATGCAAACGGTCCCTAGCCCTAGTCAAGCCCTCAAAGGATGATATCTAGCTAGTGGGCAATGATGGTTGAAACAAGAGAAAACTCATTTTTATTTTATTTTCCCTTTTTTACACCACAATTAGCTGACACCCCTACATTACCTTTGATTTGACGAATAAAGTGAAAATTAAATGTCCTAATTGAGAAATCTCATGATTTTGGATAAGGTGGGATGGCCATATTACAATATTTGATTGAAAATCTTAATGATCATGAAGATTTTCTTGGTTGACTAAAGCTGCACTCACAACACCGCAACACATTGCACTAGAGAATTAATTTGGGGGCGTGAAACACATGAAATGGGGAGTAAACCCGCGTCTTATGCAAACTAACCAACATCCACTTTAGGACAATTCATGCTTGAAATCCTACTTAAATACGGTGGGACAATAATATTGGAGAGATAAAGAACGTAAAAAAAAAAAATCAAAATTGGACTGAACAGTGATAATCAAGAATAAATTGAAATCTGGGGCTACAGAGAAGGATAGTGCATCACATGGATGATAAATGTATAATTAACAACAAATCTTTGTTCCACTGATTGCATAATTACCAACAAGGGTTGCAACTTCACTCATGTTTTGTGGCCATCCCTCATGAAACAGTGATGTTACCATAGCAAAATGAGTTTGTTAAGGGTGATTCATTCTTCATGCTCTTGTTTCTGCTTGTCTCAATGGTGAGTTCAGACTGGGTCTCAGCTTACTTTCTTCTTCTTGTAGTTTCTTTGTTGGGGAATGAAAAAGCATGTCCATTTGACAGTTGCAAGTCAAGATTCAAAAATCATTAGCCCACAAGTTCAAAATATGCTTTTATTTCTATGTTTTCTTTTTCCCTCTTTTGATGCAACAATATTGTCCAAGTCCTGTGTCCGTCTATAAATATTTGAGCAGCCTACATGGGCCCTGAGCTTGGCCTTGGATATAGTCCATCTATTTGAAAAATGGGCATCTGATAGAGTCCACTCATTTGAAGCCTATTAGTACAATTTCATCCAAATTCTAGCTTTAGAACCAAAGTATGGATTTAAGAAAAAAAAAAACATCAACAAATCATAAAGTCCCTTTTGCACATGGTGTATGTAGGTTTATGTTAATATTATTCTACAACCTATCTATTATACAAATAAAATATAAGCAGGGCCATTAGAGTCCAATATCCTTATGACCCTAGGCCCAGATATGGCCTATTAAGGATCTCATAGCCCAAACACGTGTCCATGTCCAGCCCGTTAGAACCAGACGCATGTCCATGCCAGAATCATAGGCCTATCACACACGCAAAGTAGGGATGTCATGGGTCGGGCCATCCCGAGTCTGACTCAAGCCATCTCACATTAACTAGGTGAGCTATACATGGGCCTAATTAACTGGCCCAACCAGCAAAATGGTCAGAACTGGGCCAGATATCTTTAAGGATTCAGCCCAGACCAATTTGACTCCCCCTCGGCGGAGCACCAACACTCACCTTATGCTAACTATCGGTCCTTGTAGGGCCCAATTGTGGATTGGACCGAGGGATCAAAAGATCTCCCCTCACCTACTTTTTTATGGTGATGGAGGTTCAGATCATCATCCTAACCACTTGATCAATAGCAAATAAGGTTTCACCATCCAAATGAGTGCACAGTTAATTTAACGATCTAATAGATTCAGATGAACAGCAAACTTAAATTTGGTCACTGTGGGGTGGGGGGACTTTCTTATTTTATGATCTAATCAAATGGATCATAAGGTAGGTGTATTAGGGTGCGGTGCTCATGATAACGTGAGCACGGGTGCTTGAGGGAAGGCTGACCCATCATATTTACCTCAAAAGGATCATATATTTTGCAAATGGGCTGGGTCTACATATCATCAGTTTTAGGCCCATCGTTTCAGGACGGAGGCTATTTGCCTTGTTGCCCAAGTTCTCGTTCCTTTTATTTCTCTCCCTCTCTCGTACATGAGAGAGCATAGCAGACGAAGAACTGAAGAAGAGATCGAAAAGCAGAGAGAAGACGAAGAGAAAAGAAAAACCCTAACCCTAGATAGATCGAATTAGCAGAGCATGGCTCGATATGACCGCGCGATCACTGTCTTCTCTCCCGACGGCCATCTGTTTCAGGTGGAGTACGCTCTCGAAGCCGTCCGCAAGGGCAACGCCGCCGTCGGCGTCCGAGGCACCGACACCATCGTCCTCGGCGTCGAGAAGAAATCCACCGCTAAGCTCCAAGACTCAAGGTCTCTCTTTTTTCCCTCTCCATCTGAATAAAACCCTAGATCTTGATATTCATTGCTTGTTAATAAAAAGTTGTGATCTGATGCTGCTTTTGTTAGAAGTTGGGTTAGGGATCTGATTTGTATGAGTGTGAGAATGAGAGCAGTTTGACGGGGGAATGGGCCGTTTGATGCTGCCAATCCTTGAAAAATGAGCGGATGGTGTTGGTCAGGTTATGATCTCACTGTCAGATTTGGTGTTGAACTTGTAGGGATTTAGAGTTTATGGGGGTTTTAAATAAAGGGGAGATGTAGATGGGACTGTCACTTTTTATAGGTTCTAATTTGATAGGGTGATGGGTGGTTAAACATTTACTGTGAAGGGGGAGATTGTTTGCCTACCTTTGTGTTTTGTCCGTCACCTTTAATTCTTCAGTTTTAGCCCCTTTGATCACAAGGCACTGCTTAGAAATCCTAGGAATTTGAAGCTTTTTAAACAAACAGGCCCTTAAGATTCTTCACTCCTGCTAAACTAATTCCTGATTGATAATTAACAAACCCCCGCCCCACCACCAAAAAGAAAAAAAAAAAAAAAAAAACTCTTGATAGATACTTGAACATTATTAAATTAGGAAGGAAATGTGAGAACTCCTAATTCAGCCAACATATTTGCTGAAAGGGTATTTCTGTTGGAAGAAACTAGGTTGATATAGGCTACTAATTTTAACTTTTCCACTCAAATGTCGTTCCTTGTGGGTTTGCCCACTTGTTCGAATTTGGAGAAACCCATTGAGTGAAAAGCTTGCAAAGAATAAATACCAAGAAACATATGATTCATGTTATGAGAAGAGCTCTTGACTTACCTTCTGTTGAGTGTATTGACCTGATCAAACCGGCTAGCATATCCAACGTCCATGTTATGTCCGCCCTCTCTCCCATATGCCAGCCTTTCTTTCCTGCGACATGAGTTTGTATTCAAGGGTGCTGGTTGGAGGAGCAATGCGATTATGCACCACCTTTTCCCTTTAAATTTAAATGCTGATAGCATGGATTCCCTAGTTACCATTGTACCAAAGGTTATAAAATATGTTGCAGATCAGGCATATATTGCATCAAATGCAAACGTATGCGCTGAGGAACGTCATTGTCACAAATTAGGCATGTTTTTAGTGTATGTGGAAATGGTGCTCTCTAAGAGTGTGACTGCCAACAAGATTTTAACTCTAAAATCGAAATCTCATATAGAATTAAGAATTTTAGTTTGCAAGCATTTGTCTCGTTGCAGATTGGAGGAGAATGTGATGATTTAAATGAAACGACACTTTTAAGTCTTGTGAGTAGAGAGAAAATAAAGCAGTCCAAGCGCTTTATTCTTTATATGAGCTCCTTAACCGTCATTTCTGATCGACACTTTGCTGTCACCTTTCGCCCTATTCTATGCAGGCTGAAGCTTAGATATTTTATACATCCAAACTATCACCATTCACCCATATTATGTTTTGACTTTGTTGTTTGGTTCTATGCTAGGAGTTTTCTGATTAATTTATTTATCCTGAAGTCATCGGATGGATTGCATGAGTTGATTTTTATTTCATAATAATCTGTCAGTGATGGATTGGTAATAAACTCATCTTCTACCTTCCAAAGAATTTCAACAAGCTTTTGTGGTACTATTCTTTTTTTTTCAATGACAAATAGTGTGCCTTTCTTTCTTTTTTTTTTATTATTTTTTTTTGAATAATGAGTGTGCCTTTCTGTTGATCACCATCATCATCAATATCACCATCATTTTTAATATAGCAGTAAATTTATTGAAAAAAAGGCACAGAATATGAAAAAAAGGGATACAGCGGTGGCGCTTAAGATGGTTGTGCTACCTACCTTATGGTGACCTGATTCCCTAGAATCGAAGGGAACATATATATAATCATCAGTGTCTTACTATTGCCCACCTTCTCGACCAGATAATCCTTTTCCTGATTGGTTTTGTTTGTTGCAGTCACAGAAGAAAATTATTAACTTTTAGCCTAATCATGGATCATCATATTCCATCTTTTTGGTTTTGGCTTTGTGAGTTTTAGTTTTTCATCCAACCTTACTTAAAAGCCATGTTCACATTAACTCTTCAATCCATGCTGACTTTCCCTTCCTTCTTTCAAGGTCTTTACTGCCCTCCCTCTTCTCCTTGAATTTGTAACCTTTCAACACATTGTACAAGGTTTGTTTCTGATCTTTGTACGTGCCCAGACCTTCTTAAACTACATCTTACCCATAAGTTTTCCTTACATGCTCATTCCTAATTATTTTTTTCCTGTAACTGACTTCACAGACCATCTTACTATGTGCATTAGAGTAACATGCAGTACAATTGCTTATTCTTATTTTTTTGCTGCACAGAATTTAGTTCCATACAACAAAGCAAGTCTAAGTCTTAAATGCTATCTTATGAAAATGCCCTTTTAATTGAGGTGACACTTGAAAATATAATAATATGCAGGTTGATCTTTTTAACACGTGCTGTCTTATCTTGCCTTATGTTCCCTGACTTGTTTTAGCTGCTTTTATTATGCAGAACAGTTAGAAAGATTGTAAGTCTGGATGATCACATTGCATTGGCTTGTGCTGGGTTAAAAGCGGATGCAAGGGTTTTGATAAACAGGGCACGCATTGAATGCCAGAGTCACAGACTTACTGTTGAGGATCCTGTAACCGTTGAATATATCACACGTTACATTGCTGGCCTTCAACAAAAGTATACACAGAGTGGTGGTGTAAGACCTTTTGGTCTTTCAACATTGATTGTTGGCTTTGACCCATACACAGGTGTACCTTCACTTTATCAGACAGATCCATCTGGGACATTTTCAGCCTGGAAAGCAAATGCAACGGGAAGAAACTCAAATTCCATGAGAGAGTACCTGGAGAAAAACTATAAAGAAACTTCTGGGCAAGAAACTATAAAGCTGGCCATTCGCGCATTGCTTGAAGTAAGTTTCCTTACTCCTTTATCCCATTTCGAGACTCTTTTTCTCTTGTATAAATCATTCTTGTTGGATTTCTTTCTTCATTTTAGAAGGAATATTGATGCAGCAGAATGGATGTGAGAGGATCATCCGAGTAAGGCACCTTCATGCTAGCTTTAACATCACTAAATCTATAGGGTTACTGTGGGATCAAAGCAAATCCTTCATAGAGAGCAAAGAGACTTTTATTAAATATGAGATAAAACTCAATTTACACATTTGAGCCCTCTAAGTAGACCATGTAGGTCTGTTATAAAAAAAAAAAAGACCATCAAGGTCATACAATTCTAATTATTCCTCCCCAAAAGCACATGTTTCTCTTTTCTAATTTTTTGGAATTAAAATGAAGGCTCCTAATTCTACTTTATGAGGTACAGTGAATTTACACTTGTTCGCAACTAAAATGAAAGAGATGAAACAGGAAGAAAAGATTGGGAGAGGATCTAAAGCGGTCAGCCCCCCTTTCCTCTCTCTCTCTCTCTCTATATATATATATATATATATATAGGGAGATGCTCCTATGAGAGATATCTCTCACCTTAAATGAGAGATTGGGTGGGGGCCTCACATCCATATCCAATGCCAACAACTTAAATGTGAGGGCCCCCACCCCTATCTCTCATATAAGGTGAGAGATATCTCTCATAGGAGCATCTCCCATATATATATATATATATATTCACCAAGTGGTGCCCCACTTGTAATTAATGTGCAAATATTGGTGGGTGGGTTAGTGGGAGTTAAAATTAAACTGATATTATTTTATAGTGCACGACCAGGGGCCTTATGCCTCCTAGCGTACAATTTGGACCCAAATGAATCTAGTCTTGTGCCCAATGGACCTATGGCCTGGGGCTGGCTCATGGGCATTGGGCCGAGTTTGGTGGGCGTAGCCTGCATACTCACTACCCCTTTGATATTTCATACAATATTGTTGTAAATGTATGTAGCTTTGTAATTTTACTACTACTAATTGGTAAGGAGTCGTATTATTTATTCTTCCTACTTGTGTTTAAACATCACGATCTCATTCTTGTTCTCTTCAGCATTTCTGGTGGCTTTGATACTCTGTTGGTTGATTTGCTAAAGACTTCATGGAGATTGAAGAAATTACACTTGTAGATAGTCATATAATTACTAGGCTAAAACTGTAGAACAATCTTTCTGGATTAGGAAAGCAGATTGCAGTTCAAAATTTATTGACTGTTGAATAATGGAGATGTTGTATTAGCACTGGTCTCTGAAATTAGTAATACACTGCAGTTACCATTACTTCGTGAAATTGTAATCATTGTTATCTTTGGTGCTTCAAATGGAATCTAGCCAGACAGAATCTAAAAAGTGTAACACAGTTTTTCACCAGACACGGACCAGATGCTGGAATTGTTGGTTATTTCTCAGATGTTACTGGTGCTGGTGGTCAATTGCTGTTGTATCTAGATTTTTTCTCAAGTTTGATTCGTAACTCCTAGTGAATAGATTGGTTACTCATTTCCTATGACTAGAGATTTGAATATTGTCGCTAGCCATTACAGCCCAAGACCATTTAAAAAAAAAACCCAGTCCAAGTAATATAGAAATCAATAGAGTGGGCGTTGATGATTGACAGTAGAGTTGCGGAGGCATGGAGTGTTAATTGAAACTCTCAATCATCTTTAAGTACTTCCTTTGCTTAAACATGTTGAGAGCAATCTTAAAAATCTAGATGGAAGGGTCTCATAATGCTTCTTAAGAATGCCATGTTTTACTGAACTACTCTATTATGCCCAAGTTCTTGTTCACTACTTCACTTTATATGAGATGCCTTTCAAGAGTGGGGAACATCTTCTTGATTATTGCATCCAGATTCCGGCCAAGTTCTTTGGAATGTGACTACAACAAAAGAAATTGGCATCTGTTGCATTTGGTAGAAGTATAGACCCCGAATTCCTGCTGGATTTGTACTTCATATGTCTCATGGACAACATAGGCATACAAGGATGAAGTGATCCAATCAGGCTCCTTTCATTTTCATTGCTGAACCTATTGGATTGGAAAACAAACAAGCCCAAGCTCTAGCCCCTCTATCCTCCTGTAGATTAGTGTTTTGGAGATATAGTTGCTATCCTCCTATAGCGACGCCTGGGAGAGAGAGAGACGAGAGAGGGAGAGTTGCTTTGGCCGACTAGGTTTAGAAAGGCAGAAAGGGGGAAATGTGAAAAACAGAAGCAGGACTTGAAAGTCATTCTCAGCCTGGGCCACATGTGGCTATCGCACGATCCAGCTTATGCTCCCCTAAGCTGGCTCCCATAAATATATATATAGATATATATATATATATATATGAAACCATGGTTCAAGATACGTAGCGGCCGCATTATCAGCCTTAGCAGTTGAGGTCGCTGCACCATTTTGAAAAAAGCAGCGCAACGGTCTAAAACCTATTAGAGCCAATCATTTTTAATTTAAAAAAGTATTTTTCCTATTTACTTTTAAAAAAAATATTATTTTTCCTATTTGTTCTTCTCAATAGCCTTTCCGAAAGTTGTCTTTACCCATATATGGTTCCAAATCACTAAAAAAAATATAAGATTGGTTGCTACACAAGATTTGAATTCTTTTAATCACTTAAAAAATTCACACCGCTACACTGTCACGTATCGCCGCAACCGCTGCTTATCGCCCACTACATAGCGTTTTGGCTACCGGCTGCTACACCCACTGCAACCGCTATTTTGATCCTTGTATGAAACATTGGGAATATATCAATGCTGAGTTTGGTTTCTTTAGACATAATGATCACTTTGATAGGTAAATTCCTGCCCCTTTCTCTGTTGTTACACTTAAATTTTTTACAGCCTAATATTACAATGTTTGCTGTTGCATTTATTTATTCAAATGGCTCCTCCCATCGCAGGGTTCACTTCTCATGTTCATTGTACTGTTAATTTCTGATTTGTTTAAACACCTCTTGGTTATTCTTCTGTTAATTGCTGATTTGATCAAACACTTATTATGGTCATTCTGCTGACTTTCATGGTTAAAGTTTGAGGTGTACGTGGTCTAACTTTCTGCATAACATGCATTCCCTTTTCTTCTGTGAGCATGAAGCAACATCTCGACCATGTCAGTGTTTAGGGTTTGGCACAAGTCCTAGAGCAAGGATGGGGCAGTGTGTGCATGTGACATGCTTCTATGTTTAGATGTCTATAATACATAAACTGCTTGATTACAAAAAATTTCATTTCACCTGACAAATACAAGATGATATTCATAGGTTGTTGAGAGCGGGGGGAAGAACATAGAAATTGCTGTGATGACAAAAGATGGGCTGCGTCAGCTTGAAGAATCAGAAATCGATGCCATTGTTGCGGAGATAGAAGCTGAAAAGGCAGCAGCTGAAGCAGCGAAGAAGGGCCCTGCTAGAGAGACCTGATCTTAATCATTCTTAGATGAACCAACTTGCATTTACCTTATTAAAGAAATCCTTTCCTCTGGGATGTTGGTTATTTACAATGATGTTGGGATTTCATTTCTTTAGCGTGCTGGTCCTTGTGTACCAATGATGCATTCAGGATATAATCGTATGTTGGCATTTTGTTTGGGCTTTCTTTTTCCTGTTAACAAGTTAGATTTGAAGCATATGCTGAAAGTCTCTGGTTTTATCTTATCCATTATATACAGATCTACTTTCACCAGTCTATGGATTGTTGCTATGGACTGATCTTTTAATCAAAATAGCAACATTTAATCTTTAAATTTTTTTCTGAAATGTGCATAATAACTCTTAGCTATATACCTGTTGAAGATAATGAGTATTTTCCTTAGCCACAAGAAGAAGAATTCTTACATTTATTTGATTTTCTTGCCCATATTCTTCTGCAGGAAAGTTGTCCAATGGACATGATTAGGACTATCTACTGGTGTGGCCTTTTTGTGGGATGTAGCCCAGTCCTAAGCATGCCATGCCAGATGATATCAGTCAATTTATTGTTCATGCACGCCATGTCTGAAAATAGTTGTAATGCTAACAATTTAAGTGACCGCCACCACCTGAGATGATTTCAGGTGGTAGAAGACTGATTTGAACTAACACAGGTCATCATCATCATTATTAGTCTTATTGATCAAGTTGTGCCTACATGCTAAATGGAGAGTTATGATGTAACTCTGAATTTGGTGGGAAGCTATAAACTAGTGATAAAAGAATACATGAGGAGGCTGTGAAAAGGGGTCTGATTTTCCTCGAGTATCATTTTTTCGTGCAGAAATTTTTAACTGATGTTTCCGTGGAAAATTGCTTCCACTGGTGGACATGAATCAGAGGTTTGTGGTCAGAGCTGCCTTTAATCTGTACTGTGAAAATGAAAACCCAACATGACATGGAATTCTAGTGTTGCACATATATATCTAATGAGTGACATGAGTGGTCTCTCTCTCTCTCTCTCTCTCCACTGGCCCCAAGGCATGTTTTGTGGGATTTGTATTTCTGTTTTTGGTGTGGCAGCAAATTTGCCGACAGTGAAAGAAGGTGTCTGTGGTCTTGTTAGGAAGTCGTTTTCTTCCCCTTCGTTCTTGGGTCTGATTTTCTTTTTGTAAAAGATTGTAGAAAATTCTCTCATTTTGGAAAATGAAAACCGCTGGAAACCATTTCCAGTTTTCTGAAGAAATTGAAATAAACGAATGCGGGCAGTTCCTCTTTGTGACAATCTTTCTGGTATTGCATATTCAAAATTCATGTCCAACCTGATAGAAGCAAACATATTCCTATATGGTGTCATCTACCGAACTGGCTTGCCGTAAAAAGTTCCAATCCATGTTGTTCTGGTGGGTATGTGTTTTCTCCACAAAGAAATACACCAAACAGCAGGAAGTGAAAGTTGTGATCAAATCTTTCCCTTCATCAGATCCAGATTAAAGAAAGTGGTTTCCAACCTGTGCAAGCACTGGCTCTCTGTATATGGTCGGGATTCGTGAAAGATTTACTGAAAAGACCCCAAATTTGGAGTCTATTGATGATGTGACTTACTGAGTACTGACACATTCAGTAATGCAGGCTTTCTGTGCAATAGGCTACATGGTTATGCTGTGTAAATATAATTCTTTTGATTATAGAAATCCTATCTCCGATCATTTGCTGTGATCTGGAATCTTATTAGTAAAATAAAGGTAATATGCAGGGCTTGCAATGGTTCGATCTGGACGGGTAACGTGTAGTTCCAATCTAAACTAGATCCGTTTACTTAATCTAATTAAGATTTTAACCCAAACCTCACTCAAGAGACATTGAGAAGCCTTAATTAACATCTACGGTTTGACTAGTTTTGGTGGATCATGGTTCAGTTGGATGAGTTGGGTCCAGTTGGCAATGGAATTAACCCGAATCTAAACCATTTTATTGATTGAATCAGTAATGTTCAATTAAACCCTAACTAATCAATTAGTTTGGGTTGAAATTAGATTCCGCCGGGTGAGGTCAAGAATTGCCAACCTAGGTACAATAGAGGTGGTGTAGAAGTGATTTCTGGAATACCCAATATTAGCAAAATGAACTTTTTTAAACCTATGCAGCCAGACAGGCCTATTACAGGAATCAACCCATTAAAAATCTGCAGGCATTTTTGTCTATACCATTCCTTATCATGTGAACCAGTGCTGCTTTGCATGTGCCCTTCACCAATAAGAAACAGTATCTTTCCTTCTGCTACTTTGTCTGTGACCGCTGCCAACAACCAACACCTCTCTCTCTCGCTCTCGCTCTCGCTCTCTCTCTCTCACTTAACATACATGTCCCGACTCATCCAAAAGTGAAATTAAGGTTAAGCTTGTAATTTGGGCTTCAGCCAGGATGTTGATGTTAAAAAGTATTTATGCCTCTTGCCCCCTAACGTGGCACTAATCCTAATTTGTCACTAGTCTAGGCATTAGTCATCCTCAGATCATCAACGTATTCACTATTTTCACAAATATCCACACCCATTGTTGCAGATATCCTACTCAAAAAGTTATCATCTTGTAAAAATCATGGGATATTTAAAATTCTAGTTTTTTTTTCCGAGATATTATCGAGAAATATAATAATGAATATAAAATAAAATCAGAAATCATTTTAGAGGGTTTTTTTTTTTCCAAATCTTCCACTTTATGTTGATATTGTCTCAATTTTCTGATCATATCTCCCATATATATATATATCACTTCATAAAAATAATTTTATTAATCAAGTAAATATCACCATATTATTAAATCAGTTCTTAGCCATAAATTTAATTACCTATAGCTCTCACTATGCATGAACCTTATTTATGCATTCACACAATTATCTTTATAGGCTCTTTCAAAGATGGGATCATGGGAACAAGGCCTAAGAGAGCCTGCTTACTTGAACTGTTGCATTTGCTACACAACCAGCAGAACCTGGGCCCAGTATATACAAAAGGGTCACCATCAATGAAGCCCAAAACAAGGAAAAAGAGTACACGGTGGGGCCCAGAATATTGATGCTCACTTTTCATATGGTTCTACTTGTCATATATAGCTTGCTCTGACTCACCAGTTGACTCAACTCGGCAAGGTGACGAGTCGAGTCAGCTGTACAGCTCGGGAACGAGTGATGACAAAACCAGGCCCGACTAACTTTGGCGACGCTTGAAACTAGCCAGACCCAGCTACTTACAAGCTGATTCATTTCACTCGGCCAAGTTGGAAAACAGTGTTTCAGTTTGGAAAATGCTTCAAACCTGACTATTGAGAAATTAGATTTGAATGGATTTGAATTCTTAGGAGATTCTAAGAAATACATTCTTATGAGTATAGCTAAAATCCAAGAAAAGAAAGGCAAAGATTTACAGATGCCCATAGAATAATCGGCACTTCTGATGAAAAAGAATTGAATTAAGCGAGATGAAAAATAAATGTACAAGCATTACTAGAAAATAAATCCTAAGAATTGTTGAACACATTTATATCCTTCCTCTCTCACCTCTTTAATAGTATTTTTTTTTTTTATCAACCCCATTGCCCAAGTGGAATTCCAAAGGGCACACTAATAACTTTACATTCATACTTCCATTCTCTTCGTAATAAATCCCAGTGAACTGAAAATGATCTTCTATGAGCAACTGTGAATGTAGTCCAACATTGTGAGACACAAGATACTATTTTCATTCTATGATTTGGCATTAGGCCTAATTTACACTTGCTGAACTTTCACTCGTTAATAGATTAAATCTCAATAAAATATATAGTTAAGATGCCATTGATTTAAAAGTTGATAATTTGGTGGTGTTAATTTTTTGAATTCAAACCCTTACTAAATGCCCACATAAGAACCGCTCTTTACCCCATTGGTAAGGAGTTGGGTTCTTATTGAGGAGGTCAAGGGTTCAACCCCTCACCTTTTCCTTATATAATCCTGTATGTGTATATACGAGCTTTCTTTCCACCTAGGTGAGCTTTCTTCCCGGACGTGCCGGGTATTTTTCCTACTTTGGTGGACTTCCTTTCCAAGTGTATCGACTCTATATAATAATAATAATAATAATAATAAAAGAGTCCCAGCAACTTACGCTGGTTACCCAAAACGCCCATACAACAGCATTGCAAAAGGCTTTAAACAGCGTGCATATGAAAAATAGCTGACACAGATTTTCACACAGATGTCACTTCTGCGACCCTCTCTAAGTTGTGGACTCCCACTCCCCTGGGACTTAGTGAAGCTCCATTTGTATGATATGGTCAACCCAAATTCCTGGAATGCTGGAATCCGAGGTGTCGTTTGAAATGAAACGACAAGCCCAGGAGACCTTTGTCCATGCCAACAGGACATTCTCCAATAAATCTCTTGATAACCAACTGTACACGCTAGTAAAGGGAGCATTTGTTTGCTCCTATTGTATTTATAGTAGCATTAAGCAATGCCTTCTTATGTAGAGGGTTACATTAGCAGTAGTAAAGGTACAAAATCTATAAAATGACCATCAAATAGTATATCCTTTGATAGAAAAATAATTATTTTGTCATTACCTTGGTAAATCAAATCTTAAAAAAGCAAGGGTCCAATAAGGCTCTCCACGTAATATTTTTTGCCCATCACTCTTTCTCTCGTTAGACCTCAATTTACAAAAGATTCCTCGTAATTCATCAAAAGAAAACAACCTAAAGGCATAAAGTTATGTATTAACTCTTGATTTCAAGGCTTTAAAGTTCAATGATGGGAAAGGCATTAAGGGTTAGCCGTCATCTTAATTCTAGATTTCAAGGCTTGAAAGTCTAATGATTATATAGTTTCATCTTTTTTTTTTCTTTTTTCTTTTTTTTGCTGAAATATAGTTTCGTCTTTTACTATGCCCTGATTCTATTATTGGGATGCACTTGCAAGCTGAGAGAAATCTTTGGTAGAGGAAAATTGTAGTGATTTTTCATGTAGCATGAGACTGATAATGAATGATGCATAAGGTAGTGGTAAGCATTATAGTTTAAGTTAGAAAGATTGAAATCTGACATTTTAAGCTTCTAATATGAAACTGTGAAAAATCTTATATTCCAGATTGAGTTTGTACATCTCGTTTCTCAATACTAATTGGCTTGATCTTAAAAAATCTTACAAATAGTTTGATGGTCGAACCACATGGTTCATATCTCATTTAAGAAAAGGTGGTTTTGATGGAGCCGAGCTGTATCATCTACTATTTTTGACTCATCCACATTAGATTGGCCGACCAGTCTATTTTACAAAATACGTGAATGTTTTTTTTTTTTTTTTGCTATCGGAGGGTTTTCGACCCTTTAGGCTGAACTAATTTCTTCAAGCCTAGAAGGAAGCCAGGTAAACACCCTTGTGGCCCCAAAGTAGTAACACCAGTGGACTCAAACATCAATTCCTGAAGAATGGTGAATCGGGGGTCGATACCAAGACATCTAGCTCCAGAGAAGGGAAGAACCGTGGTCCTGACCACTTGGCCAACCTATTGGGGTTAAAGAAGAAGTAGGCAGCAGTTTCACAAGTTACAGAATACACCGTGGTTTCAAAACTTGCCCTAAGTGACAATCCTCAAAGAAATATTTGAAGTCTAGATTGTAAATTTATCAATTGGGTCTATCTCTAAAATTCAAATTGCTCAAAATTACTTATCATCTTATTTTACTTCCAGGCTAAATTTCCACTTGAATCGAAATTGATCACTGTCACTTTAATTACTTAAAAATCACAATTAAAAAAAGGTGGCAACGAATAATGCATAAGATTGTGGTAAAACACTATGGTTCAATTTAGAATGACTAAAATCTTACATTTTAAGTTTTTTAAATGAAAACATGAACAGTTTCAAATTCTAGATTGAGTTGGTACATAACCTTTCTCGATAACTAATTGGCTTGTTCTTAAGAAACCCAACAAATAGTTTCATGGTCGAACCACATGGTTCATACAACTCATTTAAGAAAGATGACTTTTGAATGAGCTGAGCTGTTGCATCTACCATTTCTGATTCATCCATGTTAGACTGACCTGCTAGTCAGTCTATTTCACAAAGCACATGAATGTTCTCAACTTGCAGTATTCACACTTGAAATGCTCACTAAAAAAATACACAACAGTTTTGCAAGCCACATAATACAAAGTGGTTTCCAAACATGACCTAAAGGGACAAGCCTCATCAAACCTTTTGAAGTCTAGACTGTCAATTCATCAATTGAGTCTATCTCTAATATCCAAATTGCTCAAAATTACCATCTCTTCTTGTTTTTACCTCCAAGCCAACTTTCGCCCAACTAGAATTTGATCATTGTGACACTAATTACTCGAACGGATTCATTCAAGTGGAAACTAGTTCTCACCTATTATGTGAGAATTTTCAGTGGGGCCCAACTGTGGGTTTCATTTGGGGTGGGACCAGGGGGTGGAAAGATCTATGTGAGACCACTCCAAGTATCAAGTTTGACCCCAACCCCATGCCCCTATCCCCTTCATCTGTGGCCCACAAGTTTAATGACTTCGTATTAAAAAAAAAAAAGATTCAACCATCGATCAAACAGTTCACTCTATTCGAATGTGTGCCAATCCTTGGAATCAATGAGTATCAGAAGGGGTCTCTATTTGCGCATGGTTTGGATGAGTTGCTTGGTGGGCCCCACCAATACTTCTCATGGAAGCATGTTCTCACCTGAATTTTTCCGTTACTTAAATATCACATTAAAAAAAGGTGATAATGAATACTGTATAAGATTGTGGTAAACATTATGGTTCAATTTAGAAAGCATGAAATTTTACATTTTAAGTTTTTTTTAAATGAAAATATTTACAATTTTCAATTCTAGAATGGCTTTGTACATATCCTTTCTCAATCTCTTGGTGTTTCTGGTTTTAACATGGTATCACAGTTAGAAGTGACGAATTTGGAACCTTTGAAAGGCATGTTACCTTCACATATCTCCGTTCAGCATCAGCTCGATCTTTTAGTGTTACTTGTTATTAACATTTGTTGGCATGTACTTAAAATTCGTGGAACCACATGGTTCATACAACTCAGTTTAAGAGTAAGCGGTTTTCGATTGAGCTGTGTTGCCGCACCTATTTCTATCTCATCCAGGTCATACCTGCCAGTTAGCCAGTCCATTTCTCACAAAAACACGTGAATGCTCTCAATTTGCCATATTACATTTGAAATGCCAACAGAAAACGCATGCTTTCACAAGCCGCAGAATACAAAGGTCAAGCCTCAAAAGAAAATTTTGAAGCTCAGACTCTTAATTCATCAATTGGGTTTACCTCTAACATCCAATATGCTGAAAATTGCTATCTCATCTTGTTTCACCTCTTGGCCAAATTTCACTTAATCCAACTTGATAACTGTCACATTAATTACTTAAAATCATGTGGTTTTACTTTTTTTGTTCTTTTATCTTAATCATGTGTCTAAGGTGGGAGTGGGACACATGTTAAAGTGGAAATGACCCTGAATTGGTGTAAACTTTGTCCTTGACCAAACACAGAAAGAGACAATGAGCCCCAACATTGAACAGGCTGAATAAAGAGTGAGTGACAGGCCCCACCTGTGAATTTACTGAGGTGGATTCAGAGAATCCTCCAAGCAGTTCTCACTCAGTGGCTACAGATTGAAAAACCTCCCATATATGTAGATATATATCTTTTGAAGATGACCAAAGTACCCTTCTCCCCTTCCATAAACTAATTTTAAGCATTCACAACTCACAAGGCAGCTGTAAATTGTAATCATACAATGACAGGACTGGGCCCCCTTCATTTTCTGATTTCTCCCATGAAAAGCCACTGTCATCGTTGGCGAGATTACAAGGGGTGTTCAAGATAATTGGGACAGAGAAAAGGGTTAGTTTAGGCATCAGGATTATGAATAAACAATCTCATGCACAGCACTCTGCCCAACCTCAGCTGTCTGGATGCATCTTAAAACTGGCGTCTCTGCTGCCCTGCTCTGTTACTCTCCTCTTTTAGTACCCCAAATTGCGTTCTCCCTTTGCCATTTGCAATGAGAGAGAGACAGCGGAGTTTTAAAGGGGGCCATTGTTAAAGAACAAGGCTCCCAAACTCAGGAGATTTAGAAAGAAGAAGCGAAGGAATTTATAGCAGAAGAAGAGCTTACAGAGGAGAGTCAGATCAGCAAGCAAGAAAGCAACAACAGAAGAAGAAGAAGCTCACGACTTCCAGCAGCAAAAGATCTACCTTTTCCAGCAATGTAAGAAGAAGCAAAAGATCTCGCCTTTTACAGCAACGTAACAAGGAGAAAGAAGAAGAAACAACAAAAGATCTCAACTTTCCTGCAAGTGATGTAGAAACAACAGCAAGAAGAAAAACCCATTTGAAGTTTCAGTGGTAGATATCAGAAATCTCAAAAACAAGAGACCCCAAGTGATATTTCTGCAAAAAGGATACATCTTTACCCGAAGAAGAAGAGATGGGTTGCTGTTATTCAAGGATAGAGAAGGAAGAAGCTGTTGCCCGCTGCAAATCCCGCCGGAGATACATGAAGCAGCTCGTCGCTGCCCGCCACGCCTTCTCCGCATCCCACACCTTCTACCTCCGCTCCCTTCGCTCCACGGGCTCGGCCCTCCTCCAGTTCTCCTCCGCCGAGACCCACCTCCACCACCACCACCACTACAACCACCAACACCACCTCCCCCCTTCCCCGCCGTCGACCCCACCCCTGCCACCCCCACCCCCACCTCGGACGACCCCCCGTCCGCCACCCCTCAGCCCCCTCTCCGACAACTGGACCTCTGTCACCGCCTCCCCCGCCCTCCCTCCTCCTCCCCCACCTCCCCCTTCCAGCTGGGATTTCTGGGACCCTTTTGCTCCTTCTTCCAGGTCCGTCACAGAAGAGGAATGGGAAGCTACCACCTCTGTTACAGCATCAGAAGCCGCCACCTCCGCCGTTGAGGTCAACGCCGCCAAGGCGGTGGCGCCGGTCACGCCGTCGGTGGTTAGTGGTTACTCGAAGGAGAACGAGAGCGAGCTCGCTGTGGTTGTTTCAAGGAACAGTAAAGATCTGGGTGAGATTGTGAAGGAGCTTGATGAGTACTTCCTCAGGGCTGCTGATGCAGGAAGCCATGTTTCTCTGCTTCTGGAGGCTCCAAGTTCTTCTCTTTCCAATCAAAGAACAACAAGCAAGTGGCATTTTTTTTTTTTTTTTTTGCCTCTGGGTCTTTCTGGGTTTCTTCTCATCCTCTTTTAAGTGAGTTTTTTCTTAATTTTTTATTTGGTTTTATCTTTGTTGATTTGATCTTGCATTTGCAGGTAAGGTTTATAGCTATGGAAGGAGTTTGAGTCCATTGCTTTGGTCAAGGAGTCCGAATTGGAGATCAAATGGTTTTCATGGGAGATTTGGTGAGGAGACGACTGGGGGAGTTGTTAGCACGGGTGGTCGTGGTGGTTTTGGTACAAGCCACTGTGGAACAGTAGAGAGGCTTTATGCTTGGGAGAAGAAGCTGTACCAGGAAGTTAAGGTATTGGATTTTCCTTCTTTGGGTCTGTTTAGAAAATGGATGTGGGGATGTAGAAGTTATTTGGGTCTCTGTTTGGATGAGAAAAGAAATGGAGGTGGAAGTTTTCTCCTCGTTTTAAACTCATCCTAGCAGGCCCTTTTTGTTATTAACTTTGAGAACGAAACGCATATTTTTTAACTTCTATTAGATCTTTGAATTTTTCAAGAAGAGAAAAAAAAGGGATCAACATTTAATTTTTTGTCATGTTTTGTTAGAATTCTGAGAGTTTGAAGATGGAGCATGAGAAGAGGTTGACATTACTAAGGAAGCAGGAATTGAAGGGAGCTGATTATATGAAGATTGAGAAGAACAGGAAGGAAATTGAGAAATTGGAGTCTAGAATAACTGTGGCTTCTCAGGCAATTGAAACCACCTCCTCTGAAATAGTGAGGTCGAGGGAGGCAGAGCTCTATCCGCAGCTCCTTGAACTAGTCAGAGGGTCAGTTCTCTTATATACCATGTTTCTTGGGTTTCCATTGTTAAATCCGTTGCCTTTTCTCCTTGCTATGGTTTGATGATTTGGATTAGAGATTATCTCTTTGTTAAAGCCTTGCTTTGTAGGCGATACATGCTGTAGGAATAAGGATATTAGAAATTTCTTTTTGAGTGTTACCTTTATGCACTTTTTTCCTTAAATTTTAAATAATTTATATTTTGAGAGAGAGAGAGAGAGAGAGAGAGAGAGAGAGAGAGAGAGAGAGAGAGTTTACTTTCATGCATCAGGGATGGATGGATAGTTGAACGGTAGTGGTGATAATGATTGTGTGAGAGAGATTTCATTTTCATGCTAGTGCTTAAATTAAAAGTCACCACCAAGATAGATGGATAGTTGAATGAGGTGGTGGTGGTGATGACAATGATCGTTAAGTAAGAAATGCTTTTTGATTGATTAATGGAATTGGGAGATACCCATGCTCCTCATGGTCATAGATCCATTAACATCCATGGTCATTGTTTTGAAAATCAGAATCTTATCACAAGTCATCCATGCCCATGAATTGAATCGAATTATGGATTGTATTGCAAATAAAATATTTTTTTTTAATTTTTCTAATAAAAAAATTAAAATTAAAAAAGAAAAAGAAATGAGTAGTTATTCATGATCCATCAATTTTCCCAGTCACAACAGTATAAATACAAGACAAACAAATCTATCATATGATCATTTCAAGCACATCACGGCATATATTAATATATAATAAATGATGTATAAAAAGTTAAATAAAATCAAAACCAACAATCTTAAACAGTAGGATATCTTTTCAGGTTAAAAAAGTGTTAATGAAGAAAAAAATTTAAAAAGATTTTTAAAAAGAAAATATAAACAAGCCCCATACATACAGTCAAACACTTTAATCAAATGCATGTTATTTATTCATCTCTAATACCTCTTCAAAGCCGCAAAAACTCTTAAGAGGTTTCGTTAACAACAAAATAACATTTTAATAGTAAAAAAGCTAAAAGAAAGAAAGAAAAACGATTGTTGATATTAACTTATTGGTTATAGCTATTTTTGCTCAGCCAAATTGCTTGAATTGTAATATTCGATAAAACGATTATCGAGTCATAAGATTCACATTTGAATCCTAAGATTCATCTGTAAATAGGATTCGTTGCATAGATACGAAGGATACGATTAGTAGGAATTCGATAACAATGTCCATGGTTGGTGGCATGAATTGCAAGCTGATAAGGTTGACCAGTCAACTTTTTAGAAACTTGGTCAAAACAGATAGAATACTGTGGAGAAAAGAACTTGCTTTCACTTTTTTGTCCCTTTGATTAGTTGTATTTCAACTTGCTTTGACTTCTGCCTCTCTGATTCGGTCTTGATATGGTTGAATAAGTACGAGCTACAGTAACTGTATAGTTGTACTAGATAATCATGCATGCATGTGTACACATACACTATAGATGGACCACTCAGTTGATACTCTCAAATAGTATGCATAAATGATACCCATGTATGTTAATCCAGAGTGTTCAAATTACAGACCCGCAATTCACTTTGGATAAATTATTCTAACATTTTAGTAGCTGGTCATGAAATTGACTGTTCAATCTGAAGTATTCAATCCTTCAAGGTCAAAGGTAAAAAGGTATGGTATTCAGACCTTAGAATAGTACAACCATTTTAGCCATGCCTATGGACATCAATTGGCATACCCTGGCAGAGTTTTTTTTTTTTTTTTTAAATGCTGCTAGCTTTTATCATAGTGAAGGCGAGATTAAGTCCTCGCTATGAATTCTGCTTCGAAGAAAACAAACAAGTCATCTATATCTAATCTTTGTGCGTGACATGATCTCTCTCTCTCAAAACTTGATGATTGACGAATGGCCCATTCAAATTTAATTTTAGATTTTAATTTCATTTAAAATGTCATATATTTTTTGTATTTGTTGTATGTTGGTTATGATACACGATGGGAACAGAATGTATTGAGTTTTTTGGATGATCCATTTGTTACCCGTCCTTTAATTCTAATGAAAATCTCTATTTTGCTGGAGTTGTCTACAGCTTGATGTGCATGTGGAGAGGCATGTATGAGTGTCATCAGGTTCAGACCCACATAGTTCAGCAGCTCAAATTCCTCAACAACATCATCTCAGGGACAGAACCAACTTCCGAAATCCACCGCCAGTCCACTCTCCAGCTCGAGCTAGAGGTCCAGCAATGGCACATGTCCTTCTGCAACCTCATCAAGGCACAGAGAGACTACATCCATTCCCTCACTGGCTGGCTCCGGCTCAGCCTCTTCCAATTCAATTGCCATCCACTAACCAAAACCCAACGCAACCCCTCAATCTACTCCATCTCCGAAGAATGGCAGGTCGCTCTCGACAGAATTCCAGACAAGGTTGCCTCCGAAGGGATCAAGAGCCTCCTGACGGTAATCCATGCAGTGGTTCTTCAGCAGGCTGAAGAAAAGAAGCAAAAGAAAAGATCAGATGCCGCATTTAAAGAGCTTGAGAAGAAGGTGGCGTCACTAAGATCTTTGGAAAGTAAGTATGGCCCATATTCGGTCCCTGAGAATTCGGGATCCCAGACACATCAGAACCCAGTTGCAGACAAGCGTGCAAAGGTGGAGATCTTGAGGGCCAAGGCAGAGGAGGAGAAGACAAAGTATGACAAGTGTGCAGCAGTAACAAGAGCAATGACTCTCAACAATCTGCAGACAGGGTTCCCGAATGTGTTCCAGGCCGTGACAGGCTTCTCTAGTGTTTGCATGCACGCATTCGAGTCAGTTTTCAACCAAATTAAGAGCGGCAATCAGGGTCATGAGATAAAAGGGTTACTAACATCATGAGAAAGGAAGTAGGACTATTAACACTCTGAGAGTCATGTATATATATGGGTGAAGGCTCAAAGACTTCTTGAGCCCTGTTGGGGAATATGTGACTCTGTCTACCGAGTTACTAGTAGTCTGATTACCTGAAGAGTTCCTACATTCGGAGTGTATAAATGAGTTACAAGGTTTTTGCTGCTAACTGGGTACCATGGTAACTTCATTTACATGAGAGCAAGCGTGTACAAATGCTTGAACTCATTTACACATTAGCCATGAGCCCTAGTTAGTTGCACTCGGTTGACATAGATCCAAACAGGCCCTTATGGACAAATGATTGTAGAAAACTTATAGATGTCCATGATGGTTATAATTATCAGAATGCTGGTTCATACTGTGAGGAGATTTTACTACACAAGGAGATCTCAATTTTGTTGGTGTGTGTGTGAATTGAAAGGCCTGTCCAAGTATTGTACCACCGCCAGAGGGGTGTACTTTGGTACAATAGAAGATGCTGAATGATTGGATTGATTGCTTTTGGGGATGCTTTTTGAGTGTATGGTGGGGAGCTTGGGCTGTCTGCTTGTTGGCTTGTAACAGAGGAGCTTCCTAGGGCCCCTTGCCTTTTCTTGGTCTTGATTTTCAGTGAAAGAAAAAAGATGATTTCATGAAGCTATTCATGTTTAGTTACTCTTGGTTTTGGTTTTTGTTTCCATTGTTAGTTTACAGAAAGGCTTCCAAGGGCCTCATTCTCTTCTTTTAGCTTGATTTTCAGATGAAAGATGATTTCATGAATATATTACATGCCATGTACCCTTTGTGCCTTTTGGATTGCTTCCATTGTTAGTTTAAATTGCCATTAATACCTATGGTTCCATGTAGGCTTTGGTAATCTGAAGGGATAAAAAGATGTGTTTTTCATTTCATATTACCTTTGGCTGACCTTCACATTCTCCCAAACGGCCACCAGCATTCCCCATCTTTTGTTGGTCTTTTCCCATAAAGGGGTAGAACGCTTGGTTCTGACCGGATAGTTCCTTTGATTCCTAGAACCCCAAAGTTGGCACAAAAGGAACCAACAGAATTGATTTAAGATGTCCTTAGGTTTCTCAAAGTGCATGCCTTTCAGATTTCACCAGTCAAAGGTTGGTATTCAAGTTCGAAACTCCCAAGCCTTTGTTCCACAAGAAAGAAAAGCTGCAGAAGATCAAACTCCTTTTTTGACCAACCTGTTTCAAAAGTGTGGTACTCAAAAACCTACTGTGCTTTACAAAAACCTTTAGCTGTAGAAGCCATGGTGGCCTTACCTTGAACCTCCATCAAAGAGGAGATGGGTATTAAGGCCCACCTTTGATTGGGAATGAAAGAAAAGAAATCTGAGCTGTTGGCAAGAATGTTGGAAAGTCTGATCAGAGTGGCGGCCAACTCTGTGACCTGAGCTGAATTATGCTTTGACAGAAAGGATGGTAAAATGATCCTACAAGGATTGGCGGCACGGGTTCTATAGATTCGCTTGTAGAGAAAATCCAAGATCCCTCAAAACAAGGACACCATGTTAGAATGCTTGATTGCAAGTGGTCCAAAGGTCACCAGGCATGCAAGGTTCCATAGTAAACTTGAGCTCAATACAGTTGGAGCTAAAAACATTGCCTTTACATCTTTCCAATGGATAATTTCAAAACGACAGGATTCAGCACACTCCACTAACGAGGCCTCGACAGTTGTGACATACAAAACCAACTATACTACATGAAACAGTTTCTGGAAAAGTTTACAGTATCATAAGCAGAAAGAATATAAAGAAGTTTAAAGGAACTGCTGAAGTATATTTTACATGGATTCAATTTCTAATTATTATCATGAACAAGTAATTTGAAATTAAAACCAGAAACAACTAATGAATGTTTCTTTTGCCGCCTACAGTTAGTTTGCAAATGCAGTAAATGACAAACCCTGTCCAAACAGAAGAAACGGTTTCAACATTATTTTCTTTTATGTTTTCCACTGTAGCTCAACTTGTTCTCCATTGTAGCTCAACATGCAACTTTCCGTTCTTTGAGTCAATGAGATGGAATTTCTCATTGATCCGCTTGTTACGGACAACATCCTCGAGGTTGATATCAACATACCCTAGAAATTCCTGTTTCATAGAGAACGCGTGTAAGACAAAAAAATTAAGAACGGCAACCTATCTACAAATAGTTGTCCGAAAGAAGAATGCCTTTTTCTACTCTCAAAATCAACAAGAAGAAGATTGATGCTAATATTATTCTCACCATTGTACCAAAAAGAAAATTTATTATCATTGTTGTCATCATCATCATTGTCATTATCATTATTTTCATTATTTTCAATTTGAGAGAAATAATTTGTTTGTTAATTGTTTCACTCTATTAATTCTTTGATTCCATGTTTTCGTTCATATATATATGGAATGCTTAGAATCCCTATGAGTGAATGTAAAAGAACTTGTGACTCATACATCATTTATAATAATAATTTTTTATGTTGGTTGTTTAAAATACATTATTTTCATTCCTTTATATGAAATAAATTGACACCTTATTTCAGACGGGGGATTTGGAGTTACTCGTACCTCGAATTATTAGTAAATAGTGGACCCGGGATTTATTTGATTATTGTTATTCAGTTTGCTTGCTTTCAATTGGTTGTTCTAATCATAGTTTCCAAAATCAAAATTGTATCGCAAATCATTTGTACCGATGAATTGAATCGAATCGCGAATCATGAATCCTAGGATTTTTTTATTTTACTAATTAAAAAAAAAAATTATTCATAACCATCCATTTTCCCATTTATAGAAGTATAAATACAATAAGAAGTAAGTCTATCATACAATTATATCAAGAACATCATGACATATATAAATATATATATATGAAATAAATGATGTGTAAATAGTTAAATAAGTTTAAAGTATCAATCTATATTTTATTATCTTTAAATCAAAATATAAAAATAAAAATAAGATTCAAACCATCAATGTTACATAGTAGGATATCTCTTGAAGTTAAGAAACTGTTCATGAAGAATAAAAAACCAAAATAGATTAAAAGAAGAAGAAGAAGGTATGGACAAACACCATACGTACAATCGAATGCTTTTTTTAAATGCATGTTCTTTATTCATTTTTAAAACCTTATCAAAGCCACAAAAAATTCTTAGGAGGTTTCCTTTTTTAAAAATAAAAGTATTAAAAGAAAGAAAGAATAAAGAAAAAAAGGCAAAAGATTATTAATATTAACTTATTGGTTGTAGCTATTCACACTTAGCCAAATCACTTGAATTGTAAGATTCGATGAAATAAGTATCAAATCATAGAATTCACACTTGAATCCTTCAATTCATTTGTAAATGGGATCCGTTGCATAGATATGAATCGTTTTCCTTAAGATAAAGGATACCAATCGGGATTTAGAATACGAATCGTAGGATTCTGATAACTATTATTTTAATTTATTTTCTTCTTTTTTTTTATGACAGAGTTGCATCACTTTGATTTTAAGTAGTTTGATTTAAGATTATTTTTAGTTTTGGATTTTTATTCAATTTTATGGGTTGTAATTGATGTATAATTTTTATTCAAAAACTATTAGTTGTATAGGTTTTTCAAAAATAAAAGCGTTAAAAGAAAGAAAAAGAAAAAAAGGAAAAAGATTATTAATATTAGCTTATTGGTTGTAACTATTCTCGCTTAACCGAATCACTTGAATCGTAAAATTCAATGAAATGAGTATCAAATCATATAATTCACACTTGAATCCTTGGATTCATTTGTAAATGGGATTCGTTGCATAGATATGAACCGTTTTCCTTAAGATAAATGATACAAATCGGGATTCAGAATACAAATCGTAGGATTCTAATAACTATTGTTTTAATTTATTTTCTTTCTTTTTTTTTTTTTTACATAACAAAGCTGCATCACTTTGATCTTAAGTTGTTTGATTTATGATTATTTTTAGTTTTTGATTCTTATTCAATTTTATGGGTTGTAATTGATGTATAATTTTTATTTAAAGATTATCAGTTGTATAGGTTTTTATTAGGCTAGTTTTAGAGTTTGTTTATGTTAGGAAAGCACGTTTCTACTCTCTCATTCCCTGTGGATCGACCTCGGATTCCCAAGTTTATTACTTCGCAACAAGCCTTGCTCTTGGGGTTTTTTTCTACAATATCAAATTGTCAACAACTATCAAAGGGATTTGTTCTCAAACTTAAGGAGAAAGAGAAACAAATCAGTGACCAAGCATACGGAGGAATTTTTCCTAGGACAAGTAAGGTGTGACTCAGATGAATTAGAAGATGTTGCAGACTGAAAGTATTATCATAGACTTAGATTGGATATACATGGCCTTAGCTTGGATATACGTCATCTCTTGGCCTTCCAGCAATTGAGACAGTAGATGATGTGGTGCAACATGCGTTAAAAGCGAAAGAAATAGCCAACCATCAAGCTCACATCTTTTAAGGGGATTGATCAATTGCTTATCATCTCATGCAAGCATACAAGTCAAATCAAACCAAGATACAAGACCAAGCTTTAGATCTAATAATGAGCCGAGGAAGGACAACCACAAATCGCTTGTCTTATCACTGCCAAAAGTGGTCATATGCCTTGCTCCAAGAAAGCAGTCATACAGGTACCAAATCGCAATGACTTCCGAAGGCTTCCATACATATGACAATAAAGCAAGAGACTGAAAAACTAGGTGAGCAAGAATATGAGTAGTTGACTATAGAAACAAAAGAAAAGGAACAGTTAAGAGCAAGTTGATGTCTATGGGGACACGAAGGTGGAGTCCTGATGAATCATGGGGTAATACTAAAGAAACCCATGCCAATTGCTAAGAAGAGATGGTATGGAATAACATTTTTCATTCAAAGGGTATTGTAAATGAGCAATTTTACACTGGTATGATTGACTAGAGAAAGCTCTAACAACATCGTATCACAAGCTCTTGTGGATCACCTAAGGTAAGGGTACTCAAACACCATTGACCCTATTTTTTTCATTGGTTTATGACAAGTGATGAGGTGTAAGTACGACATACGTGTCAAGTTATTGATGAAGACTATAATAACACAGTGTAGAATGATGTAGTACCAATGGATATCAAGGATATTTTACTTAGAATACCGGGGATGCGCAACAAGAATGGAATTAGGTCCTCTAGTTGCCAAGACAATTTGGGAAGGGATTTTTAGGCCACTCACAATAAACTCAGGAAACAAGAAACTCACTTCTGATACAAAGCTAATATTAAACCTCCCCCTAAATCTAGTTCTGATGCCTAATTGGATTTTTAGAGCTACATTTTAACTGAATTCTTTGATCTGTATTATTGAGACTAGCCAAAGGCTATTTATAGAGTACAATAAAAACTGTTAACTCGAACAGGGTAACCAGATCCTAAACATAATAGGAAACCTAATCACAACCAGACTAGGGAATCATGATAGGAGATCCTATTCACACTATAACTCTAACCTAAAATAACTCAACTTTAATCTAATTCCAATTTAGGAAACTTACTCTCAAAACTACATATAAACCCCTTGACCCAAAACTACAAATAAACCCTTGTTTCTCTACACTAAGAACGTAAAATTTTAAGACTCATCATGTATAAATTATTAAGGATGAATTTAAGTGCAACTTAAATTCATCCACACTTGTTTCTCAATCAATTAAATAAAATGTGTATCTGATCTTTGAATGCTGATCTCTTCCACAAATTCTGGTTTTAGTTTTTAAAAATCAGTGTAAAAGGTCTTAAAAGCATTGGAAAGCTTCTTCCAATATTTAAACAAGATATAAAAATTATGCATTCAGGTCTTCTTTAATAGGACTCAGTTAGAGACGAAAACATATAGAGAAACCATGAAGCATAAATGGCGAATAGGTAGGTTGAACCAGTATGTTCAATGAGAGGTCCTTGCATCAGGTTAGCAAGTCGACTTGACCACAAATGCTGGATGGTCTAGAAAGACCAGACCGACCATTTTAAGATCCTTTCCTCTTGTTAATGCTCCAGTGATATAGAATTTGGGAAGTTAGAGAAGAGCCAGCAAACTGGGACCTTGTTTGGTAATAGTAGCAGTGGATGGACTTCAGGATTGTAAGCTCAAACAAGAGTGGTCACAACAAAAACAGAATGAAATAAGCGTGAAAGGCACCAAACTAGCATGGCATCAGAAATAAACTTCCCTCCAGTCTGTCTCCAAGGTAAATGTTTATCTGCCTCTGGCCCTCTAGGCAAGCCAAGCAAAGAGGAGTCACTAGCTAGTGGATTTGAAACTCAATCCTCTAGCAACTCAGGAAAGCAATACAGGTAAGATCAAGCAGCTGCATGGGTGGATCCAAGTGGTCATACACGGGTGCGACTGCACCGACGTACTTCGAGAAACTCCTTCAACAGTATATTTAAATTTTATTTTATTATGAGACTTGTTCACTTGATCATTGCCTGCACCACCCAGATAAAAATCCTGGGTCGCTGTTGAGCGGATGTATGAATGGCAGCTACAGTTCAGCAACCGAAATGTAGTAGTATGAGAAAAGTGAGAGCAACTAGAGTTCTCTTCGGGAAAAGTTCTGTAGATTTCTGACTTTCCAAGAGCCTTAAGCATTCAGGTGGAATAGTGCAGTAAAAAACACAGTAGATTTCTAACTTTCCAATTAAGATCAGTTTTTTATTTTATTTTATTTATTTTTGGAAAGAGAATTGAAATCAGTATAAGCAACCACTGTTATCAGATGAACAAAGAAAACATAGAGAAAAGTGAAAAAGAATGAATATGCAATACATGCAAACCAACAAAAATTATGTTATATGCATCCTAAATCATTAAAAATACTAATAATAAAAATAAAATAGAAGAACGCACAAAATGATGCCCTTTTTACCAGGTCATTAAATTAACAGAGTTGTGTTGCATGGCTGGATTATACTTGATGAAGAATGATTTAATGCATACCTTCGAATGCAGGCCAATAGTTGATGGTTTACTCATGACCTCTATATGCATCCTATCATTAATAGGTGGTTCCTCCAGCACAAACTGAAACTCGTCTTCCCATCTTGGATCTCTGTTTTTCTTTATATGCTGCACCCATGCAAGTCAAGATCCTTAATGCATAATATTAATGTATTAATCACCAAAACTATGCAACAATTCCACAATTTAGGGTGCATGTGGATGCATCACAGGCACAACCTGTTAGAACAAATTGGCAAAATAGCTAGTTGCCCAGATCTGTAGGGGTTCAAAGCAGTGACAGAAATGGAAACTGCACAAGTTTTGTCATTGCTTTTCTGCATTTTCTACGTCAAATCATCATCAGCAAAGTGCTGCAATTTAGTATGGAGAAGACAGACAAGAGAAGTGTCCTGCCTAACATGGTTTTTGAACCCTACACCACTCCCAACCCATAAGCTGAGCAAATAACAATCCAGTGTTTTAAGTATTCAAATCAGTTGCATTATGGGTTACACCCATATGAACCCTTGGACAATGCCTACTTCCCCAAGTAAGTGATACCTTGGTTTTCTTCTCCTCGCCTCTAAAAAGTACCCGCACATACGGATTTGTGTGGTGCTTTCCCTCGAGATCCTCAGCCTGATGAACTAGAACAACTAGTACCCCCGCCACCCTTAGGAGCATCTGGGGGAGCCTTTTGTACTATATCTCCATCATCAGTTAAATCGTTTGCTAATTCCTCCTCTTTAAAAGGCTTGTATGTCACCTCCAAAGTAATCTGCCCACGCGACTTCTCATTTTGAGGGTCATTCGGATCCATATTTTTAAGCAGTTCAAGTGTCAGTGTCTTCATCTCATCAGGGGTAAGTTCTTTCAGAGGAATGACATTCATACCCATCTTGTCATGTCTACCAACCTAGGGATAAAGAAATAAAACTGAATAAGAATAACTAGAAGCCCAAAAATGTTTAACATATCATATGTTTTTTCCTTATTAAATGTGCACGCTGGTTTCTTTTCTCTATTCGGCCACCAATCTAGATACCTAGGACCATTGCATTAAGGAGATATTAGGCTAAGGCACATCCCATGATGAGCTCATTAGGTGAAAATCTTAGACAACTGAAATGGAGGCGACAGTTTTCTGTTACAACTTACAATTGCTATTTCCATGAATCAACCATCATATCTAATAAGGAAAAGCCCAATTTTTTTTGTAGAAGGAAAATTTCAATTATTTAAGCCATTTTGTGATGATCATAGCTATCTGATTGGTGTATCATACAGGGGTTACCTCCACCATAAAAGGTCTCAACATATATCAATGGTTTGGATCACAGAACAGCACACAAACAAACAAAACTCTCATTTCAATTAAGGATCCTCATTTCCATGAGATACCAAGCACGACATCTTAAGTTGCAAACAGAGGGCCACAATGTGTCAAGTTCAGTACAGCCAAGGATTCTCAATTGTCAGATGAGCTGAATGTTCAAAGTACACCTAGGCAACTGTTTCTTCGCCTTATATAACTCTCTCATATTTAGTTTAGAAATCCTCAGATATGACTATGGGGTGACTATGTTGGAGTAATAGCAGTAGTCCTTCTGCCTGCCACTGCTGAACTTCTTGATCCCCGGCTTTGCCCAGATGTAGGATCTGGCCGATTCTTTTGGTATCATTTTTTTATTGACCAAGACTGTGGGTTTGCTATTTTATTGCTTTCCATTTGGCCAGTATGTGGGCTGCTTTGTATTTGCGTGTCTTGTTTTTTTTTGTTTTTTCCCTATGATATGGGCTTTTTGTTACTTGTGCCCAGGATGTGGGCTTTTGCCACTTGGGCCTCCTTTTCCACTCAGATGATTAGCATGCTGTGGGTAGCCGATATAATTGGTCTCTTTATCAGCATTGAGTACGTTTGTGGGAGGGTTTTGGATCTGGATTATCTTGTATTTTATGACGTTTTGTAGCCCTCTAGTACTTAATAGAAATTAATTTCCAAAAATGGAAGAAAAATATCGAAATGTTAGGGAAAAGGAAAAAGTACAAGCCTGTTCCCAATCATAAACAGCAACTTCCAATGCTTGAGATTCTGGACCTCTGACAACCCAAGTAAACTCCTCATTCCATTCAGGGTTCAGATTACTGTGCTTCACGGTCGTCTTCTTTGAGGGAAGCTTATCTTCAGTAAGCTTTAGTTTTACATATGGATCTGACTTGCCCATCAGATCCTTCTTCTTCAGTTTAGATGCCCTAACAACCTTAACATGGAGAGTTCCAACAGGCCGTCTCTCAGCTCTACAGAGACAGCATAGATCACTTAGCCATTTGCAGTTACCAAATTAAAAGAGAATATTTGGAAAGTTTAGAAAGAAGTAAATGAATTTACTTTGCAGGGTCCATGATTGGTACTTCAAGCGTTCGAGGCCACAGATATAAGTTTGCAACCTGTTCTTTGATAGTCTCCTGCATGACCAAGATGTCTAAGGAACCAAACCAAGGAGCAACAATTCATACATGTCTATAAATACATGCAATATAACTATGAGAGAGAGAGAGAACAGTGTGTGCATGCAAAAGCAGAGATACAAGTATTGAAAAGCAGCAACGACAAACTTCTGAGAAATGAGATAATAGTACTTCTACAGCCAATAACTGATAATAGAATGATCGGCTTTTCCATATTATCTCATGGCAAACTAATTGAATGCAAGACCATTACATAAATACAGTGTTTCAACTTTCAAGAATGAAAGGTATTACAGGTCATCTAGATATGTTGAGAAAACAGATTGAGTATATTGGACTGGTTCAAAACATTTGTTTTGAAGCACACAACCAAAGTAAGCAACACAAAGGGAATGAATAATGAAAGACCTGAACATAGAGAGAGGTATCAGAAGTCGAGTCTGAACAACTAAAAGGTGACCACACCGATGTTGAATCACTTCGAAAGTATTACTAAAGCCGCAAAGGAGAACTCAAGGAGTCAATCACTTACCAAACACACATGCAATCAGAACTTCATGAAGTTCGCATGGAACAAAGTAGGTTTTTATCACAACATGAGGCAGGAATAGGGTCTAGTCAGGAACTACTTAACAATGCAACGCATGGTATACTACGTCTACAACCCCCAATGAGCACGGCATTTGAAAAACAAAACATGCACCTCTCACTTAATAGTAACAAGAAATCCTTGTATTCAATAAGTTCCCCCATTAAGTAATAACAATGAGGTAAGATAACAAAATCATGCTTCATAAAGCACGCTTCTCAACCCTACCAAATGGTTTCTTCTTGGGGGTCCCTCAGCTGTAGCTCGGCTGGCTACGGACATGGGTGTGTAAATAGTGTGTCAGTTTGAATCCATGGTGTATCGAGAAAAAATGGTTTCTTCTTGCAATGGGCCTTTTTTTGGCAAACACAACTTTTTAGCATGCAATGAGTATTGACCTGGGAGCATGACAAGAACCCTTTGTGCAGTTGGAAGATGCTCGTTTTTGCAACTAAGAGGTAGCAGGTTTGAGTCATGTTACCTATAAAAAAAAAAATGACTTAGTAGGGATGTCCATAACATTTATCGATTGATATGGATTAATGATCATCCCTTGATGATCACTTCTCAATGGTTGCAATCCATTTTTATGAGCAAACAATGGTTGAGCATCACATTGGAAGTCCCATGCTGTTTTCTATGACATGTTAGCTTGTCCCGATTCAACTACAACTTCACAATGTGTTGTGCCCCAGCATACACCAGTCCCATGCCCCAGAAAAGGCAAGTCAGAGTCAACCAAATCAAGATAGCCATAAAATACTCACCAAACAATATTATAAATTTTACTTCGAGAAAAGTACCACTTGGCCAGCCCTAATTAAATGGCATATGGCTACAGAAAATGGTCCATAATGTTTATTAAACTGAGGCTAGAAAGACAAGGTTAAAAAATAAGATCCCATGAAATGTAGTTTTGAATGTAAATGGTTTATTTGAGGGATAGCAATTAACCCATTATTAATAGGAAACCAAGACAACAAGTTTCTTGCTTCCTATTCTTTGCATTCATTTAACGCTTTCCACAAATATCACAAGATGTCGCAAAATGAGATGTTGAACGTATCCGTTTCTCAGTCTAGTAACCACGAGCCTGCCTTCCTAATTTTCAGCAATTTATCTTCTAAACAGGCCCTTAAATGCTTCTGCATAAATTTATCAGTCTTAGAATAATAGAAAAACATTAAATTAAGAACCACAAACGAACAGTTTTAGCATAATGCCAAACACAGAATGTTATCAACCATTACCCAACATGGGTAGTTAAAATTCAGTAAAAACAAACATAGAGACTAGTTCAGAGCAGGTAAAAATAGAAGAGAAAGTGTCATGCCTGCACAAGTCTGTAGAGACCAGGAATTGACATAACATCTGCTCCGAGAAGTTTTAATCCAAAATCAACATGTGGCTGAGAAAAAAGAAACCAACTTAAGAGAAGGAGCAACTGAAAGAAGAAACCATTGTTGTAGCCAAAGAAGAAGAAGAAACCAACGGTAAAAGAATTAAATAAGTTATATTCATCAATTCCTACACACCTTCTCCATGAGTGATACAAATATGTTTGCAAAGCAAGGAAAACTCGGGACTAAAGGCTTCAGGGTTATACGTGGGAGAGCAAACACTTGCAAATCCACAACCTGATCAATAGCAAAAAATTAATCACATGCCCATACAAGCACAGCAATATAATTCATTAACAAGAAAGAGACACCCTAGCCATTCAAGCTGACAATACCAAATGCCATTTAGAAAAGAGGTACTCTAGTAACCTAGGAAGCACGGATACCTCTCCGGGACGGCGTGTCTGTGTCCGACACGGACACGTGTCCAACACGCCAAAAATGGTGTCCTGCTTTTTTTTTATATTTTTTATTTGCTGGACATGCTGGGGACACGCTGGCTGTTTTAGTTGGAGAAGAGTAATAAAATTATAATAAACAAAAGAGAACGGGGCCGTATGTAAAAAAATCTCTTTTAGTTGGAAGAAAAAGAAGATAAGGGATTGGCTGGGGCTTTAAATTAGAAAAAGAAAAAAGGAAAGGGCCTAAATGCAATTTTGTTAACTTAAGTAAAAGATAAGGCAGAGGCTAGGCCATAAAAGATAATTTGATATGTTTGTTACTTGGTACAATGGTAAATTGGTACTTGAATTTTTTTTTATTTGATTGCTAAATTGATTACAAAGTTAAAATGATATTATTTTTTAGTTTATGATTAGATATATTATTATTATTAAATATTAACGTGTCCCCGACGTGTCCGTGTCCTACTTTTTTGAGAAATGCCGTGTCGTGTCGTGTCCGTGTCCCGTGTCCGTGGTTCTTTGCTAGTAAAATAAGACCTCAAGTTTCTTAACACCTAGGTTACAAAATGAAAGTAACCTAACAAACCATAAACAAGTCAATAACCTGAACAGTTGCTTTCAGACCAAATGCTTTAACTGCAACAATAACATTTGGATTCCCAGCCCATTTAAAAGATGGTTCCATAATTAACTCCTTTTCATCAGTCATGTAGACTTTCATTCCTGCCAAAAATTTAATCACAGCCATGCGTTTAAGCTTTGTATAAGATGCTATTCTAAAAAAATCACAAGAGAAAATATGTACAAATACAACAATAAATGTAGCACACTGACGAAGAGCACACAAATAAAGATGTGTAGAAAATAAACTGTCAATCAGATATAAGGGGAAGAAGAAACAAACCGCACCTCACCATTCTGAAATCATTGACCAAAAGAAAATCATCATCTGTGCCAATTTTATGTGTTTGATGCATGAATTAACACATCAAATTTGATGCTTTTTGATGGGGAGGTGATGGGTATATTCATTTTACGCTTGATTGGTAAATACCTATCTTTAGTACTCAAAAAGTACATTTTTTGTTTAATTGTATTTGATTCTAAACTAATTAAATATCTGTGTTTCCTATGTTTGCTACATGAATTAACATATTAAATTGGATGTTCTTTGAGTTGATAAGGTCCTTATGAATTATTTATATTTTCTGCTTGAGTGGTATAAGTTTTTTCAGAATTTGAAAAGCACTTGGTTTTAGTTTTGTTGTATTTGGATTTTAAACTAATTAAATACAGTGCTTTCTCTGTTTGATGTGTGAATTAAAAGATTAAATTGGATGTTCTTTGATACAGTACTGATGGATCTAATATTTTCTGTCAAAGCTTGCTACTTTGGGGTATGGGCAGAATCAGCTCATTCCAAATATTGCTCGTTTTTCGGGTCTGAAAGGGATTTGGGGTATGGATAGAATCAGTTCATTTCAAAACTTATATGTTTACAAGTCTGAAAGGGATTATCCTCAATCTGCTCGAAGCTGGTTTGGCTTGATTTGGACCTAATGGTATTGATATTGATATTCTATAAATCCTTGAATTGCGAAAACAAATTAATAGACTACAATGTAGGATTCACATGAGAATGAGCAAGTAATAAGAACTCATGCTCATTTCTCTTTGAGCATGTTGTTTGATTCACTTACAAAATCCAACATTATCTCATGACAGACTGTTACATTTATTTTATTTTCATTTATTTTATTTCTCTGCGCATGAATTATTGGCCCTTTTTTTGTTCCTTTCAGTATCTTGCTAGTCTTGTTGTCACAATGGATCTTGTAACTAAGTGTTGTCTGTTCTCTGATTATTTCTTTAAATTAAATACTCCTTTAATTTGCTAATAGTGAGCACATGTTATAATTTACTAATTTATACTTGACAGTGATTTCAGTTTTCTTTTTCTTTCGGCACCAGTTCAAAAGACACCTTGATTCATGTTATTGCACAAAATTTCTAGCCAGATTCCACTCCTGTGGAGAAGGTACGTGTTATGCCTCATCAACTGACATTACTCATTACACAAATTCTGCTTTTGTTTCAATGAAACTAAGCCTATGTCTTCGGCTATGGAGGTGGAGTTAAGGCACATTCCTCGTTCTGCAAATGAGGAGGCAGATTCGATGGCAAAAAAAGGGGCGTTGGAGTAACTATTTTTTTGTGCTTTTGTTGTATTTTTGTTTTCTATTTTGATTGGAGGGTTGATAGATATAGTGCTTTTATACCTTCTGCCACCCTTCTTGTGTTGTAATCATGCTTCTGATCTTTTGTTTACTAAATTCTCCTGTTACCTAACAAAATACCCATTACACAAATATTATATACCTGGTGCCACTTTGTGCTTGCATTTACCATTTTATTTTATTTACATTAAGGTTGATATTATATGTATGAGAATGTGGGTGTTAAGAATATCCCGGTGCCACATTATAATTTCATTTTGTTGGCTTGCATACAGGTCATGACCCCGATCCTGAATGTGCAACAGTAGAGACACCAATTGCAGATGCTCTTCATAATAAGCATGATGGAAAACTTCTAAATCTTCCTGTTATGGATAGAGGTAGTTGAAGGAAATAAGAACAAGTGGCAGAACTTCAGCCACGCAAGGAAAACCAAGTGACATGGATTTGCTGATACTTACCGGGCCACGTAACAGTGGAAAATACAAGTGACACTGACAGAACTTCAGTTTTCAGTATTTCTTTCATTCTTCAGATCTGTACATAGATCTAAAAAACAACAAAATAAATGATAAATGGAAAATCTTTGCACAAATCATGTTTTTCATGTACTTAATTTTTTATTTTTCACTCTATTCATTCTTTACATTACAAAAGCTAGGCATGATGTCTTTTTTTCCTTTTTTCTTAAAAGGTGTTTCGGTGATTACATCACACCTTCATTTTATTAATTTAAAAGCTTTATATATGTGTGCGCATGTCCGTTTATGTGCAGATAGACAATGGAACTGACAATTGGAGCTATGAGTAGGACTATGCATCTAAGAGTCTGACAGCCCAAATAAGTACTGATCTTGATACTCCAAATTTGCAATTTGTAATGGCCATAGTCAACCATTAAGTCGCCTATCTACGACTTGATTTTGGCTTAACATGAATTATAATCACATATTCAACTATACTATTCACATTTTGTTGCACTGTGTGTAACTCCGTAATTCATGATTCGCATCAAAGGAAAGCAACCAATGAAATTAACTCTCTTTCAGCACAATCTGTTGAGTTAGTTGTAGCGTAACTTATTCTGTATAACTTCAGACATATAGAGAGCGAATGGGCTGAAACTCAACAGATTCAGCAATTATTTATAATGCAACTTAGTCAGTATAACTTCAGGCCGATATAGAGTGAATGGGCTGAAACTTGACAGATTCAGCAGCTTCTTCAAACTACTTTACAGGAGCCGGATAAGATATAAAGGTATGATACCTGCCTGTACTAAATATGCTGGGTCTTTCAGATACTCCTAAAAGATTTTACTCTGGCAAATAGAATTAAGAATGTTACACAACTATTCATCAGTAAATATCAATTTTTTCGACCAGATGTAGCCATTACATCAACCAGTTCTTTGAAATTGAGTTGCCTCCCACTCACAAACTGTGATATGGCTATTTGTGCAAAGTAGAATTCTTAGAGAAGCTTCTAACTGGCAAAAATAGAGGAATCCAATTCTTTACACGCGCGCGTGCAGAGAGAGAGAGAGAGATAGATTAAAAAAATATTGACACAGAAAGCTAACAATCATTCATGGACTAGCTAACAATCATTCATGTCTTACCGACTAAGTCCACAAATTAGATGAAGATAATAGAATACCTGAGAAGTTTAATGGCCAACTAACCTTGAAAAGTTGGTGGTAGGGAACCCAAGGTAAGAGCTTCAAATTCAACTGAGTCAATTTTATACTTCCCAATATGCTGAGCTATAATTGGCTTCGAGATTTCCTTAGCAGTCTTGCAAATCGCCTTAAGGTAACAATACACATAATAAGAAAAATGAAATTAAGAATCAACTGAATATTCATGTATCATTAAATAACTTTTATAAACAAGCTCAAATATTCACACCTTGTCCAGGTAAGGCCACATGCATTCTAGAAATTTGTTAAGCCAATCAACCTTCAAAGAAAAAGCAAACAATATAAAAGCAGTTGCATCAGAAACTACTTGGATAACGTGGAATGAAAGTTTCCAAACATCAACCTTTAAAAGGCAGTGTTAATTCAAGAATCAGCACAAACACCAACACATACTCTGTCAAAGTCTGGACTTTTAACCCATAGAGGTATTTCAGGAAGCATGCGCTGCAAGGACTTTGAGTCTTGTTCAACAAGTGGCCGAATCGTGGGATCCTGACAAAGTAAACAGTGAAAACCTCTTAGTGCTGCACAATTAAATAGTTTTTGAGGCTGGTGCCACAATCAGTCAATCAACATCATGTCTAAAAGTCCATATAAAATATAAGGGGATCAACAATTTTGCTCGTGGAGGTGAGAACAAGAGCATCCCCATATTCAACACTACTTTGAACGGATATGGAACACATCCCACAAATAGCTTCTAATATTCTGTTAAGAAAAACTGGACATAATTGATTGCAAAAATATCACAGGCCAAGAGATCAGTTCTTGCAAAAATATCACATAATTGATTGCAAAAACTGAACTTTGCGCCTCAGGAAGCGGAGAGGTCTTATGTTCGACACCAACCTCCGTTGGCCGCCTCCCATGGTTTTACCCAGTGCATGTGGATAGGAGGGTTTGCATGTGCCCCTAAGGATTAGCTCTCGGCTGTCTAGAATCGAGTGTCCCTCAGGCTTAGGGCCAAAGGCTCCTAGGCTGGGCTGGACGGGAGATATCCTGGATTTATATATATCTCATAGGCCAAGAGATGCCTATTATTGACTCCATACAGGCCCATTTTAATATAAGATGCACTGGCCTTATTAAATTAGTCCACATCAGTTAGGACTTAGGAGACATGTGGGGAGCTGATGGGGCCACTAACAGTACATGTTTAAAGATGATGTAAATTGAAAATCTTTAATACCAAATCTGACAAAAACTTGACAACCAAGAGGCCTTTATCCTCCAAACCGCTTTCTCCTCAAACCTCTTAATCATTAAGCCTTAAAGTGAATGAGAGAATACAAAGGTTTTGTCAATAGAAAAGGAGTGAATTCAAATTAGGAAGAAGAGAAAAGAGGCCTAAAAGGAAAGAGGAGAAAGGAGGCCTCAAATAACAAAATCAATGAAAGTGGCAAGAATAAGTTGAATCACAATCTAGATACTTCAAAAAAGTCAAAGTCGTATGCTTGGATGGAAGAAAGAGAACGATAATCAATTCTTGAATCAAGATCTTCAACCAACCAGCAATTAACTCATACATGAGAGACAAAAAGGGTCAACAATTTTTATATAAAAAATCTGTGACTGAAATTGCTAAGGGTGGCGAGTCGGCCTTCGTATAATTTTTTATCCTTAATGGGCGATCCTATTCAAAGACAACTAAAATAATGAAAGAAACTACCCAAGACACTAGGCTAATTAGACCTAGGATTCAAATGCTTGCTCAGCAATAGTATCTAAAGCCTGGATTGCACGACAGGGCCTCAAATTTTCTCAATTGGCCCAACTGGGTTGGGTGCATCAAAAGAGGATCTGTGGATTAGACATAAAACGGAGGGGTACTCATATACTTCAAAACAGACAATGGATCCTTGCCATATAATATAATACTTCATTTCTATGTGTAAAATACATCTCCCAGCCATTGCCATGGGTGTGTCTTTGTCTTGGGCATGACAACCCATTCCACCTCTATGATATATCTGGTTAAAACAGACAACTTCTTGCTTTTCCATGAGACAAGATCCCCCTTCTGCAAAGTACAATATATAGATTAGCATTGCCAATCAGTGGTTATATGACCCAATGACAATCATCAAAGAACGCCTAAATATATAAGTGGGGGTTCTAGAGAATACCCAGACCAAGGTTTGTCTTGAGTGTCAAAGAATCCGGAGAACACTTTCTTGTGCCCAATGCGGAGGGGGGTTGTGGAGTACTAACATAAGTTAGATCTAGTCCCAAACTCTAACACTGTCCAGGATGTAGTAAGAGATCATTATCTAAAGATGATTTTATTCCAGTGGAGTGTCGATTGGCTTTGACCTGAGGCTCCCAGTCTCCAATAAGAATATCCAATGTTACCACCTCTAATAAAGGTAAATGCCTTATTTTGACAGGGCCAACTCAATTCCCAACAAATACTTCAAAGGGACCTAAATCCCCAATCTCAAGTTATTCCTTCAAAAAGCGTTTTTATTCTTTAACACTCTAATGATCATTCCCTATGCAATAATGATGCAGGCCAGACACAAGGTCGGCCAGCCCAATCCAGCCCGCAAGCCCAAAAGTTTCAACAAACAAAAAAATTCAGATCATGCCTGATTTCTAGCGATTTTCCTAGCCTATTTTTAGTAGTACCTAAAATATAGAGATTTACGCAAGAATTTAGCAAGCTTTCTTTATTTGCAGACTTTTCTTTGCTTTAGAGTTTTATTATATTTAGAATTTGGCTTTTATTAGAATTGTTTCCATAATAGTATTATTGTATGAGTTTATATCAAGAATTTTAATCCCTCCTTAGGGACAACTTCAATGATTAATAAAATTTCTTCTTGAGTTTTTCTTTGTGTCTATGGTGTGAAACCAAGACAATTTCAATCCTTATGGATCCCCTATCCCTAAGCCTTTGGCTTGGAGAGTAGCCCGTTGGCTATTCTCCATGGTTCAAAATCGCAGATCGCGGTTCGCGGTCCATCACAGAGCGAATCTTTATTTGACCCCAAAACAATCCAAAAAAAAAATCCAAAAAATCCAGAATAATATAAAATGATAGAAAACAATGTTTTTTTTTTTCATTAGTGCACACTTTAACGCAAAATAACGGTCCCCTCAAGTTATAACAACCAGTATCATGGCTGTATTGATGTATATAGTAAAATAAGCTGAAATTTAATAAATTACACATAATGCAACCATAATTTTGGGCAAACTAACAGTGTTAAACATTTTGATATCAAGAAAAGCCCCAAATTTTGAAAATAAAAAAAAATCTAGATCTACACTTTAAAACAGTAAATCTAGGGAAAAATAAGTGAGTAACATCAAATCTAACTCATTATAAAGCCTTTGGTTCATGTATTATACAATCTTTTCAAAAAAAAAAAAAAAAAAAAAAACACTAAAATAATTCAGATTGAAATAATGAAAAAATAAAAAATATTACAAAAAGTGCTAAAATTTGTAATTTTTGCTACAAATGTATAGATCTAACACACCTCAAACATCTCTAAGTCATTTTGCTGTTGAATCTTGAAAAGAACTCCAAAAAACAAAAATGTAAGCTTACCAAAGAGGTCTCTTGAGTTTCATTTGATTTTCCCACGAACAAATCTACCCAAAAGCAGCTTAGATCCAACCTTTTAGGTGCTCCTCTAAGCCATAGAAGCTGTAGCAGTCCTTAGGAAGCTCTCAGAGAAGAAAGACAGTGAACGAAGTAAAAGAGAAGACCAAAAGGGAAGTTTCAAAAGAAAATCCCGTCAGGCAATATAACGGCCGTTATTTCCTGTTATAATGGTACGACCGTTATATTAAAAAAAAAAAAAAAAGGGTAAATATCGGTCGTTATTTTGGCGATAGTTGTCGTGGTATTGTAACACGGCCATTATATACCATTTAACGTAACGGTAATCACCGTTACCGTTACGTAACGGCCATTATTTTGAACTATGCTATTCTCCCCTTCCCACGCTGTGTCAAACAATGTCATCGCATGGATCAAGACCATAATAATGTTCTCCTTCTTCCTCAAGACAAACATGAAGTGGTCAGAATAACACCATTTTATCATAGCTCTCCATGCAGGAAGCATTCTTTACTTCAAGTTGATGAAAATCCCACCTATAAATAACTACAATAGTGATAAGAAGCTGGAGGAAATCACCTTGAAGATTCGAGCAAAAGTCTACATATAGACGCTTCCATACAACTACATGAGGCCTCGAGCAACAGCAGATAAGAAATGCCTTATATTGATCAATTGAACCATGTGCGTTGAACTTAAGGGAGTAAGCCCTCTAACAATTGACTGTCCTTCTACCTTGAAGCTAAGGGCATACTCTCCTAGGTTTTGTTTTTTCAAAAGCATGAGTTCTTCAATAGCATGCCTTCACTTGGACGAGCAAAAAATTCCTTAAAAATTTTTGGAGCCTTGTATTAGAAAGAGAATTAGGGGGAAAAAAAGGAATGACCTGTAAGACTTATACGAAACTTGATATCAAACAAATGATTAATTGGATGAAGGGTACTAGTTCCCTATCTTTCCGATAGGCAATAAGAAGATCAGGATCTGAAGATGTTGAAATTCTAAGGTGGCAATCCAAGCAATGTGCTGACTACAGGTAAAATTTCTAAACGAGATCACTGCAAAGTCACTTCAACAGAGCCTTAAAATGACACTAATGAATCCAGATAAACCTAATAAATGATTATCATTTCGATCTCCCTTGTGGACGATTTTTTATGTTGGCATAGTAAACATCGGCCCCAGTTATCAAGCAACAGAAACACCTGGGGAAGGATTGGATCTTCTTTAATACCAAGAGAAGACATGATTATTACAAGATGTATTGAAAAGGAGAAAAATAAAATATGAAAGAGAGAGAGAGAGAGAGAGAGAGAGAGAGAGAGAGAGAGAGAGAGAGAGAGAGAGAGAGAGAGAGAGAGTCTTTCATTGAATTGAATGTATTAGATCTATAGCTGTAATGTAAGTAAGGTCAAGTGGGGAAGTAGTAATTTTGAAAATTGAGAAAAAATAATGGGGTCCTCTAGAAAAATGAAAATTTGAAATTATTCCAAACCTATCATTCAAAACATAAAAAAATGCTCCAAATCTCTTATCCGCACCTATACATCAGAAATCATTTTGGAAATGAGATTTCCAATAGCAAGTCAAAAAAATCAGTATGCTACCAATACATCAAATAAAATGAATGTAGAAAGATATCTTCGCCCAATAAAACAGTATGTTACCACACACTCCATCAAAGAAACCCCCTACCCATTTACACACTAAGTTTTCTCACACTCTTCAGAGATACCCATTACAAGAGCAAGTCTGCTAATATGTAGCTAATTTCAGCCCGTGAACCAAATTTTAATGATTTTTTATTGGCCCCTATGCCAACAATTCTTTTTAATGATAACCAACAAAATTGTATTACCCAATTGTAAAATATTTGATAAAATGACAGATTCAACTACAGTGAAATCCTTGGTAACTTAAATTAGACATGTATCTAAGCTATCTATCAATCACTAGAGCATAGTAATTTAGAATATCATCATTTAGAAAGTATACCACATTACGTAGGCCTCCTTTGCAAATATATTCCCAAATGCCACATTTGCAGCTACATTATACATGAAACTAAGTAACATGTTATAAGAGCATAGTAACCTTAGATATCATCTTTTATGAAGTATACTAAGTAGGAGACCCAAAAAATGGGGCAGTTCATAGAGAATCCCAAATAACAAGAACAAGAAGGAAATGTTTGCAAATTAATAATTCAACACTAATTCTCACTCATAAGATTTTGAAATGAAACATAAAATAGTATCAATTGTATATATTCCCATTGGTTTCACCAATTCTTGATGTGGGAAAGCTCAGGAAAAAAGGAAAAAAGAAAACAACGCAGGCTTTATCTGATTGTTCATATATCAATTACTCTGTCAAATCCAATTTCTAAAGCAGAGACTTATTTTCCGATTTCGTCAGAAACAAGGACATGAACGAGCAACTGCAAACAACAGGTAACTAAGGATGCTGTCAGTAAGTCCACAGTAATTTGAGCCTAAGGTATTGAAAAAAATATAGATATGTGACTTCCATAGTCCACGAAATCTACAAAACCTCCAAACTCCAGCTCCTCTTAAAACCCACCCACCTTGCCAGGCCAACATTTCCACAATAATGAAATCCTAAGATAACTGAAGAAAGACTTAAAAACAACCAAATCAAGATAAAGAGACACTCACCTTCACATCAGTGGGTTGAAAGTAGATGAAGAGAAAATACCCAACAACAGTCCCAACAGAGATCCCTACTCCAAACCCACAAAGACCCAACAAAGTACTCACAAAACCCATCTCCAAATCTCAAACACCTCTTTCTTACAAATCAGAAAACCAAACCAACACTCCCTAGAAGAGAAAATCCTTCTTCCTCCTTTGAAATAGTCCTCAGCACTAATTCACCAAAGAACTCAAAGAAAACTCTACTCTCTCCTCCAAAATCACCCAAATGTCAGCTCCTGCTTCAAAAACAAACAAACCCAGCTACCAAATCACAAAGAAAACAAGATCTTATCCTTCTCCAAAATCACCTTTCCTCCAAACCCATTACAGAACTCAAGCCAACCCCAACTTTTCTTACGTCTCTCTCTCAAACTGCAGCTCCTTTTGCTTCAAAATTAAAAACCCAGATGGAAAAATCACATTAGAACAAAACCCTTATCTTCCTTTCATCCCGGAGGGAACCAAGCCAACTTTTTCAGAAACCCCATATCAGGAGCACTAACTCTGCAATCTTTTCTCAAAAGCAAAGAATTGAACCTCTGGGGGGATAGCGACTGTCGGCAAGGGATAGTGTGGTGGGGTTGGAAGTTGGATTGGTTACTATATCATTTAACGAGCGAAATGTTACCGATAAAGCAAAGCAGATGAAAACTTTGAGTGTTTGTATCTTTTTCACTGTAAAACTAAAACCTGGCGTGTCTCTGAATTCAATTTGTACAAGTATGGGTCGGTGAGCATCATCAAATGCCTCTTGTTTCCTGAGCTGTCAACAAACTTGGCTCTGCTCGGCTTGGGCCCAGATAGACTGCCTCCAAAGCCTAGCTCAAGCTGATCAGTGTTCAGCTTATCTTGGCTAGGGCTTACCTGCCATGGGCTCAACTTGAGCTCGAGCTTGTACTTGTTAATGGCCTTGAACAGAAGTGGATATGGATGAGGCCATTTTATTATTGGGCATGTTGATGAACTTGTTAATGGTAGTTCTCAAATATTTTTACTTTGTTGTGCTTGCACAGTTGAGCTTTGGCTTGATTTACTCGGCTAAAGGTGAAAATAATTAAGCTGGCACACTAACCTTACTCATGTCCTACATGAAATTGACCTGCTAAACCAAATCCATAATATATAAGAGCCAATCATGGTTAGCAGCATTTTGCCATAATTTAAAAGGTCATAATAGGATTGACCCACATAATCCGTTTAAACTTACAGTTATTCAATTTTAATAGAATTGTCAGGTTTAATATTAACTTGAAATAACTCAAAATTTGTTGGAGTTTACTTTACCTATAACCAAACTCAATTACAACCTTAATACTTGAAACTGATCGACTTTGAGCCACATGGCCCATGCCTCTATATGTTGGATCGCACTAAAAGATTGGCCCATATTGGATCAGTGTTATGCATTGCATGGGTTGGCTTCACAAACACCATTGATCAACTCAGACCCATTTTTGCTCAATCCAACCTATTTTGCCATCCCTAAAAACTTCCTAGATATTGGGCTAGGCTTGAACTTTACTAAGCCAGCTCAGTTTGAGTGAGCGCCGAAGCCTGGCTAAGCTCGGCCTGTCTGCTGTCTGCACTGCATGAATCTGCTGTCCTTATGCTTACCTGTCTTGTCTTGATTAATTAGTCCCTGCTTTTAAGGAAATTACAATGTAGTGTGATAACTACGCCATATTTTCCACTGATAGGTCTATTTAAAACGGTATCTGCATGTAAGATTGTCTTAATCTCAACCCTAGGGAATACCCCTTTTTAAAAAAAAAAACATTCTCCTACATGGCATGTAGATCAATAAGTTTATCCGCCCACTAAATATGATCTGACAAAGCTGAGTCTTTAACCACCCATCTAATAGAATTTATATATATTAAAGCCCATTAGAGACCGGGGGAGTGACTTGGCCTCCTCTAACTTCCCAAAAAAAAAAAAGAAAAAAAGAAAAAACAGAACACACTATTTTTTGCATATGTGGGTAGGAAGGAATCTCTAAATCCCGGCTTTCAAAATATAGGATTCTACCATAGCAGTTTTGGAGAGGGTAGAAATTGCATGTACCCATGAGCAGTTTAACATCTTTTACAAATTAGTAGACAAGAGGCCAACCAGGGTTACCTAAATCACTATACCACCCCCTGGACCACAATACGTCCACACCGATACAGACCATGGGTCAAATCTCTTTGGTTTCTCAGTATCAATCATTCTACAGTATTTTGGTTTAGAATTCAAAATCTGAATCCATTTAAAATCAGACCCACAATTTCGTCATCCAATTTCTAAATTGCAAATGCTATAAAAAATTTAAACCAGTGCTCATCATATCAAAGCTTGAAATTTAGATTTAAAATCCGACCCATTTGTAAATTATAAAAGTTGTTCAGCAATCCATAAATATAAATTATCTCATCCTACCACCAAAGATCATTGACATGAAGTAGACGACCCCACCAAGATCCCACATTTCACTTAATAATTCCTCAACCCTAAACACACGGCTCTTCTCTCTCCTGCACTTTCTAACTTTTTTTTTTTTCTAATCATATAAAAATTGACATGATATGCAGACACTAACTAATGTCGCCAAAGCCTTCTTTAATTTCCTTGTTATTGTGGTTGTTAGAGCTAAAGACAACACTGTTGCATCTGCTGCTTTTGAGGTCTGCATGTTTCATCCACATTTGCATTAACTTGTCGTGGAATAAGATATACTGATGTCCCACTCCCCCACCCATATTATCTTCTTCTTCTTCTAGGTTAAAGATAAGGGGCAATTTTTCTACTACAAGCTGATTGCATATTTTTAAAGTGTGATCCAGCCAGTGGGTCCCATCTGCCTTATCACATGCTGGTTGGTTCCATCATTTGGACGCTTTCGATTGAGATGCATGTGCAATGCTGTCTTGTCAAAATTGAGGCGCCCTAGATGGAGTAGCTTGTGGGTAGTTTTGAATTTTATTATACAAGAGTCCTGGCCCCTGGGTCATCTTCTGATGAGAGAAAGGGGTGGAAATTTAAGCTCCCAAGACCAACTTGGATGGATACCAATAATAATGGAAAGAGTGTGATGAAAAGGTTTTATTGTGCAAAGGTTTCATTGTGCAGGTGATTTTAGACAGAAAGAAAATTAACTCAACCAAATCTTCACAACCATTACTTGAGGGGCCTTTCAAGTTTAGAGGTCTCTTATTTTATATATGATAGAGGAGATAGATATGGAAGGTTTGATATATTTTAGGAAAAAGATGATGCCAGTAAAAAAAGAAAAAGAAAAATGGGAGTGAGAGAAGTAACATAACAATATCATGTAGAAAACAATAAGAGACCACACCACAAAAACGACTCCTTACCTCGGTAGTAAAAAGTGACAATTCTTATTGGAAGGTCCTCAATCACACTAATTCTATCGAAAATTTTATGTCCTATTTATAGGATACAATGAAATAAATAAGGAAATAATATCAATATATCCTAATCATTTACCAAAAAAAAACAATCTATCCTAATCATATTAATGATAGATCATCTTTTAATTATCCTAATCAAACTAATCATGTCATTAAGAATAATATTTTAGAAGATACTATTTTCTCTATCAATATTTTTATGAGATTCAACCCAAATTATAAATGTAATTAGGATTAGTGCCAAATTAAGGTGACTACCAATCCATAGAGTTACATCTTAATAGAAGGAAACCATATAAATAGACAAAAAAAGGATGGGGACTAGTTTCACCTCCCAACCCAATCCAAATCTAAACCTTGCAAACTCCAGTTGACTGATCCATTGTGCTTCAACCTGCAAACTGGGTTCCATTAGACAGTCCCAAAGTGTGGGTCAACCAAATTTTCTCTTTCCTAACAGTCAATCTTATCTAAACCAGACCTGACCCGACCAATTGCCTGTGGAAGTGGGGCTGCTTTTCGTTTGTAACTGTTTCTGAGATGGTGAAGTATGGAGAGATTTTCTCCACATACTGAAAAGATAATTTAAAGACAGTGCAGTTAGAGACAACTCCGGTGGAAGTTATAAAGCTGTCATTATCACCATTATAACAACCTGTCTTCCAAGGGATATCCATATCCTCCTACCTCCTTTATTATATACGGAGAGGAGCTATTGCTACAGCAAATTACCTGTTGATTTGAATTTCAGGTTTAAACCATCAGGCCAGGCTACAGCTTGGCATCTGTAATTGTTCTTAGTGATTACTAGAAAAGGCATGATTTCACCACATTGGGATTTACCCCTTTTTTCCCTAAATTATATAAGCCGCTAAAGTTTGTTGACCTTTTAAATGTTCTCTGCAAAGAAATGATGACAAACAGAACCTAGTTGGTGAAAGGTTTGAATGTATAAAACACACACCACTTTTGAGTATTAGATTTCAGAGATGGTGCATTAGTCTCTATCATGGCATATATAATGAGTAAATGTAATAAATTATTTTTTATCTCTTTCCCCATCTGCAAGCATTTTGGGGTCGCTTGCCTTTTACGAATGGGATTGAAAAATGGATTTTACATTTATAAATGCTATGAATATAAATGTTACATATTTGGAAGAGCTCTACCATGTTTGTCAAAATCACTATTTTGAAATAAATGTGTTTGGTTTTTTTTTTGGACATTTTTACAAATTTTTATCAGTATGTGTAATGATCTAAGATTTAACCTAAATGTCTGAAAACTTACCATTTAGATGAGAATATTGAAGGCTTTGGATCATGAATTGGGTGCCCCAAAGAAAGCAAAAATTAGTTTTATAGATTTAGATTCTTTGGATGTTTTTTTACAAATTTCTCTATACTTATAAGGATTTAAAATATGATACTAAATGTCCTAGGGTTTATTAGATCAATAAAGGGCCACAAAAATGCAAAAAAAAAAAATGGTCGAAAGTGTTCACGCCCACAACATGTCCAGGTGTTACTGCTTATATCACTTAGTTACAATTACAAATGTAACAGTTACCACCTCCTTCAGTAAATGAGAGGCCGAAAATGATTTCATTTATACACCATTTTTAAAAATGAGTACAAACAAATATGATGATGCCTAATAATTAGGCATAAACATCGTTTGCATATGTTAGTGAGTTCAAAGAACTGTCCCTAAATTCTAGCTCAATTGGCAAGCGATGTCAATGTGTGAGTTAGAAAGAGTATGTTGGTTGGATTCCCTGATGTAGTAAAAAGAAAAAATAAAGGATGGTAAAATAAATAAATAAATAAATAAAACCCGACCCTAAGACTAGAAATGCAACCATTTTGTACAAGATGGCAAAGTCCGAGAGGGGTATTCATGGTGGGGTCCGGAGCTTGTTGCCCATTTAGTTGCTGGGCCTAACATGAAGGATTCAATGCAGCCAATGTGTATGCATCTCATGCCTGGTCAGCCCATAGTGGAGTGAAAACGGCTCTCAAATTCGAGAAGTACCCAAGCTGAAGTATCAGGTATCAGCCCAACGTTTGGACCCGTCTATGATTTGGCACTGGGTTCTATAAGTAATTGGACCTAACATATGATAATAGGGATGTAAATGGATCCCCAATTCTCCGATTACCCAGAGCTATCAACCTGTTAAAAACCGGATTTGATTCCTTATTTAGGGCCTCATAAGTAAAGGGGTCTAGATTTGGGTCCTTTTTTGGACCCTTGACCTAAACAAGTCCGGATCCGATTCCACATTAGTTCCGACCAGTGGACCTAGGGCCCAACATATTACCTCAATTTTTTAGAATCTCTCCTAAACACTAGATTTTTTTTCATGTCATTCTCTACGTACATCCGGTATTGGACGCGGAACCAGGCTGGTCCCATATACAGTTCCAGTTCCGGGTCTACCATGGACCAGATCGGAACTGACCCGTTTACATCCCTATACAATAATGGATGCTTCTTATGGGCTTAAAGCTCAACCCAAGCCCTAGCCCAACCCATTTGGAAAAATATGTATTTCCAGGGATGAAAGCAGGTCTGGAATAGCAAACCACTAGACATGAATTTCAGTGTAAATGTAAAATATTTTGAGCTGTCCTTACTTGAGTTTGGGTTCGTAATTGTAATTGGGTTGGTCAATTGCGGAACCCATGGACCTGAATAACTAAAACCACGACTGTATACCTTGTATTTTTATAGGTGCTTTAAGTGTTGAACAGAAGTAGATGGATTTTGAATTTTTAAAGGTGTATTAAGTCTTGAACAGATGTAAATGGATTGGACTCGGTTAAGGAAGGGTTCAGCCATGGCTTCAAAATTAAAACACGGCATCCACCAATGCCCAAACTTTTACATATCGGCCCATATATTGGTAAGTAACCGATATTTAGTTTCTCTCAATCGGTCAATCCCATCTCTCTAAAATAAATGAGTAAATATTCAGAAGATTAAAAACTTGTAAATCTTCCTTCATAATTTATTTTAGAGTGCTTTCAGATTTGAATAAAGTAAAAGTTGCATTACGAAGGAGGCGAGGATACAGTTCTAGTACATCTTTTTTAAGACTGGATCCATAAAAAATGGGTATTGTCCACGGCCGGGACATTTTCACATACGCATATTGTGCAATGCGGCTTCATTTCAGCTGAGTTCTGCAATCATGGGTCCAGACCCTCTAGTTGAGTTCGGTTCAAGATTCGAGTATCTAAATTTAGGTTTGTGAGACCTTTCCTCCTTAGCCAAAAAGAATCAGCCTTTTTTCCCAAACTTGATTGTGATTATGGATTTTAATTAAAAGCGACCTTAAAGCATAATTATAAAAAGCATGAAAAGTGAAGTAGGTGAGTTTCACATTTAGTACAGTAGCTTTTCTACAAGGACTTTTCATTACGAAAACGAGAGAAAAAAATGAACCAAGCTTTCCGTGATTCTGCACAAAACTGTTTATGATGGAGTGGGGTGACTTGGTTTCTAACCAAACACAGAAAAAGTTGCACAAAGTGGCCCTTAAGTGCAATGATAGTGTAGAAGGATGATAGATATAGATATTTTTTCGCTAATATATTTCATAGCCTGGGGCTGATTGCTATGAAGTTGAATTTTGGCAAATGACTAATCCACGACCCGTCTTGCCATGTGAGTCTGCCTCTCTTTCTTTCGTTTTTAGCTTATGCAGCAGTCTCAACTAAAACTCCTTTAAGCCCTTCTATTTTTACCTTTATATTATATTATGTTTTAAGATATTGCTCAGTTTCTCTTAAAAAAACTACAAAAAGACCACTAAAATATGCAGTTTTCCATTATATTTGAAGCCATGATGCCAACAGAACTTCACTGTAGTAGTTCCCAAAACAAAAAAAGGTGACACCGTTGCAACTTCTATGCTTGGGTGTAAATCGTAATGCATTTTATCAGTTACCCTTTTTTATTTTCCAATCTTTATGACGAAGCATTGGTTACTGAAAAAATGAAACAAACGATCAAGAAGAACAAGCAAAAGACAAGGAACTGTCACATTTGCTACTGAGCAATCAAGAAATTGAAACAGGATTCCTCGAGATCTGTTGCAGTTCATCTTCTTAATTTATAGATGGAGAACCGACAAACAAATGTAATATTATTAAAGAAATAAACAGCGTATGAAAACCATAACAATTGGTAAGGCTTTTTAACTGAGCATTGTCAACACTCACTATTCAAGCCATCCAAAATACAAGGTTGGCAACGTACCTATATTCAGGCCCAGTGCACATGTTTTATGATGATGCAGTGCATCAGCACTTACAGAAGGCATGAAGAGTTTCATCCAGGGCCTTTCGATCATAGTCACCTGTGAAAACACAGTTACCAAGAGGACCTTTTAGAAGGATGAGCCTTAGCAGGCCATCAGCCACCTTCTTGTCAACCTACAGTACCATATTACTTGGTTAAGAGCATGAACAAGTTGGGTTTAAAAAAAAGAGAGACAAGAATTAAACATGAAAATGTCCCTATCTCTTACAGCCATAGATGCCTTGAACTTCTCCACTGTCATAACATCGGGCGGGGCAGTTGGGAGCTTGGCCTGCTGTAAAATACTTAAAACGCGCTTCACGATTGAATCATCTATCCAGCCGAGACGGTATGACATGTCAACAGCCATAACCTGCCAGTGCCATCATTCATTAGAGCTTTTAACAAGCAGATGAATGGAAGAAATGGAGTTACCAAGGTGAGACAAAAAGACAGTAGACAGTACCATGCCAGCTCCAACAGCTTCTCCATGGAGCCACTGACCATAGCCAAAACCAGTTTCGATAGCCTGAAAACATGCATGTTGGAAGATGAGAACTGTGCAACTGCTAGACAATATAGTTGGAAACCAGAGATTCCAGTCGCAACAAAGAAACATTGACAAATGAATGATATTTAGTTTCAAGAACACATTTACAATTATGAATTATTCAGAGAAGATAGATATGGAAACTAAAATAAGGGTTTAAATTGTATAAGCCCTACAACTAAAACATGGGACATCACTATATAACTTGGAAATAAAAAATGCAAATCCACGAGGAACTTAATTAATTGCTAGTGATTTCGAAATAGGCAAAGAATGGGTCCAATTGCCATACGATTGGCCTGATTTCAGAATAAGAGCCTTGCAGGCTATTTATGTCAGAAGTCTGATGATTCCTCTCCGGACATGTTTGATTTACATTGCACAGATGAGCTGGTTGTTCGGTAAGATTGTATGAAATAATCAAACTCTTGAGCAAAGAGAACTCCCTTCCATTATAGCATTTAAGGGAGGGTTGCATCAAAATAAACAGGAATGTTTTTGCAAATGGAACAAAATAGGCCCTAATTATAGATTCAACTAAAACCTGAACCACACAGGCCCAAAGATCATTGAATTAGTTGAAACTTGACAATGAATAATGAATAATCACATCGAATTCGTGTTAGCTAACCTTTTTTTAAAATAAAAATAAAAAAGGAAAAAGGGTCAAACAACAAACTTCTATGCGCTTAAGCTTGTTCCACACTTCCATCCAAGTTTATATCCAACCAAAGGGAGGAATACTTGTATCTTTTTTTTTTTTTTTGAATGGTACTGACAGACTGACACCTAGGAAACAATGACACTAGAACAATATGCATATACAACCCCAAAAAATAAAAGACTCTAGAAACATATATAAATGAAAAAAAAAAACTATTGTTTAGTATTCTTCACAATTTGCACCCTATATAATGAGGAAAGCCTGCAAAGAAAGTCCAAACCTCATCTTGTGTACTACAATTAATTTTAAAGTCAGATGGCAAGTAGCAGTATAAAGGGCGAACATGGAGAAAAGCGACAAATTTGATATAAACACCCTTCTTGTTGTTTCCATCAATCAATGCAATGTTCTTTCTCTGTCCTAGTCACCTTGTCTGGAGTAAATAAGACTGAATTGCGATCTAGTTCTTTATGTAATTCATAGCTTCATTTCATCACTTGCTAAAAAAATTCAATAAGATATCACAAATAAACTGCCTACACAAAGTGGATCTGGTGCTCAGAACTAAGCCTTTACTGTGGGCTTCCTCTTGGTCTGTAATTAACCCCTTGCACCTACATCACAGCTCTAGTATTCAAAAACTTGCATCCTTTCTAAATGAATTTGATATCAAGGACTCACGAGGTATTTTCTCGACATCAGGGTTGCGTATTTTACATGCATTTAGCTATTCTCAGTTCTCACAGTTGAAGTCCCTCAATAATAATCAAGCCTTTCAAATAAGCGATAAAGTTATTGAGCCCGAGATAACTCTAAAGCTCATTGCAAAATTAAGTGGTTCCCATGAAGTTCCTCACTTTGATCCTACTCATAATACCACAAAGTTAGTGGAAGCCTCACCCATCTAACATCTGCTTAGATAACCTTTGTTGTCCACATGGTCACCATATTTCTCTCAGCTCGTATTTCTAATCATTGGGCTGCTGTAGTATGTTGTCTCAGATATCTTGTAGAACTTTCCTCCATTAAGCAACTCATCTCACATTGTACCCACACTTGATCAATGATGTTAGTGATCCTCTCCCTACTACAGGATTTTGTGCTTTTTATCAGCTACTATCTAATCTCTGGAACAGTGAGAAAAGATCTATTGTATCTCAATCTTCTGGAGAAGCTGAATATAGGGCACTGGCACACACCACTTCAGAAATTGTAAGGCAGTGTTGACTATTGTAGGATATTGGAGTCCTTCAAAAGCAACATCCATATATTGTAACAATTTTAGTAGCATTCATGTTACTCATGATGACAACTTTCACAAGCAAATACACACACATGATACATGCATATATATCAAACACCGAAACCAAATACACTTAGGCCCTTTTTGCTTGCATTAAAATACATAGGAATTGAATACATAGGGTGGTTAAAACTGAAGATCAAAGGTGAGTTTCCAAAAATAAGCATCAAATAGCATCTTGCTTTAATTCGATTTCTCCAAAAGAAAATGTTATTTGAAGTTCATTTTTTAATTTCACCTTTAATCTTCATCTTTAACCGCCCTATGTATTCAATTCTTATGTATTCTAATGCAAACAAACAGGGCATTAGTGTATCACTTCATCATAGGCTCCATTTCGTCTAAACATAAGTTACCTAATTCTTCACAAGACTCACTCAGCAATCTGATCATTATAACAGATTGGCATTCTCTCAATTCTTTCATTTCACATATCTGAGCTTGAAGGGGTGCTAAATTGAGAGAGAGAGAGAGAGAGAGAGAGAGAGAGAGAGAGATCAGTTTTTCGCTTCCTAGACTACCATGTGACGCCGCACGGGGGAAAAGGAGATTAGCCAATGGGCTAAACTCCAAGCCAAAGGGCCTAGGGTAGGATGTCTTGGTCTCACACCAAAGACAAGAAGCAAACTGGCGATAGAAAAAACTCAATCTTTTCTTCAATTCAATGTAATGTGTCCCAAAGATAGAGAAGTACATCCTTATATAATTGTAGGCTGAGCACTAACTTAACAATCAAACAATAATAAAATTAGAAACTGCCTAATTATTGTTAAATCACAGCAATTACTAGAATCTAGGAAATCTACTAAATCTAGGAAATCCACTAGAAGATATAAATTAGAAACTGCCGATGGAGAGAATCTTGGGGAATCCCTCATTGCTGGATCTTGTGGGCCTTGGGCCTTCTGGTATAAAACTTCAGACGGGGTCCAATAATCTGGCCTGCATCACCATGTGGTGGAAAAGGAAACATGCCTCTTTGCTCCCTCAAACTACTACAATGTAGTGTTATTCCACTTCCACGCATACTACACTAATCCTTTGTTATGATATGTAAAAAGAGGACTATTTTTTTTGTGTGTAAATTGTAAATCTCTAATATGATAGGACTGTTGTAAATAGGTGCCTTGTCCTACAATTTGAGACACATGGTTCCACCAAAATCTCTTACTACATTCCTTCATTTTTAATATTCATTTGGAAATTCAAGTCTCAATATAAGGTTTTCCATGTCTATCGCCAACCACCTCTCTCCTATCAGCATCAATGCAGTTCCCTTCTATCAGAAAAGTACTGAACACATGCATCATACAAAGTAATACACCACACCTAACCACATAATTATTCCATTTAACAAAATAAATTCTTTCTCATGTGTAAAAACTAAGGTGTACACCACCAACCAAATTATGTTATAGAATTCCTAATCAAATAGCATCTTGCTTTAATTCGATTTCTCCAAAAGAAAATGTTATTTGAAGTTCATTTTTTAATTTCACCTTTAATCTTCATCTTTAACCGCCCTATGTATTCAATTCTTATGTATTCTAATGCAAACAAACAGGGCATTAGTGTATCACTTCATCATAGGCTCCATTTCGTCTAAACATAAGTTACCTAATTCTTCACAAGACTCACTCAGCAATCTGATCATTATAACAGATTGGCATTCTCTCAATTCTTTCATTTCACATATCTGAGCTTGAAGGGGTGCTAAATTGAGAGAGAGAGAGAGAGAGAGAGAGAGAGAGAGAGAGAGAGATCAGTTTTTCGCTTCCTAGACTACCATGTGACGCCGCACGGGGGAAAAGGAGATTAGCCAATGGGCTAAACTCCAAGCCAAAGGGCCTAGGGTAGGATGTCGTGGTCTCACACCAAAGACAAGAAGCAAACTGGCGATAGAAAAAACTCAATCTTTTCTTCAATTCAATGTAATGTGTCCCAAAGATAGAGAAGTACATCCTTATATAATTGTAGGCTGAGCACTAACTTAACAATCAAACAATAATAAAATTAGAAACTGCCTAATTATTGTTAAATCACAGCAATTACTAGAATCTAGGAAATCTACTAAATCTAGGAAATCCACTAGAAGATATAAATTAGAAACTGCCGATGGAGAGAATCTTGGGGAATCCCTCATTGCTGGATCTTGTGGGCCTTGGGCCTTCTGGTATAAAACTTCAGACGGGGTCCAATAATCTGGCCTGCATCACCATGTGGTGGAAAAGGAAACATGCCTCTTTGCTCCCTCAAACTACTACAATGTAGTGTTATTCCACTTCCACGCATACTACACTAATCCTTTGTTATGATATGTAAAAAGAGGACTATTTTTTTTGTGTGTAAATTGTAAATCTCTAATATGATAGGACTGTTGTAAATAGGTGCCTTGTCCTACAATTTGAGACACATGGTTCCACCAAAATCTCTTACTACATTCCTTCATTTTTAATATTCATTTGGAAATTCAAGTCTCAATATAAGGTTTTCCATGTCTATCGCCAACCACCTCTCTCCTATCAGCATCAATGCAGTTCCCTTCTATCAGAAAAGTACTGAACACATGCATCATACAAAGTAATACACCACACCTAACCACATAATTATTCCATTTAACAAAATAAATTCTTTCTCATGTGTAAAAACTAAGGTGTACACCACCAACCAAATTATGTTATAGAATTCCTAATCAACATATGAACAATCAAACAGATGCAGGAATTTATTAGCACCAAAAACGCACCCAAAGAAAGAGCACATCGCAGTCAGAACTCAAAACTTACATGGCCAAATGTATGACCCAAGTTCAATGTTGCCCTGAGTCCACTCTCCTTCTCATCCAAGGAGACAACCTCAGCTTTGTTCTCACATGACCGCTTGATAGCATAAACCAATGCACTTGGGTCCCTGCACCAAATTTTAGCAGGGGATGCCAAAAACCTTAAAATCCTTCAAAAATAATGGATAGGATTATGATACAAATGTACATCATAAATAAACAGATAGCGTCACCAACCAATATCCACTGGAGTAAGAACTTAGAGCCATCACATATAAGGAGATAACATAACAATAAATCTCAATGTAAAAGCTTTTGCAACAACATACAAAAAGAAAAAGAAAAAAAACTGTATCAACTTTCTGATACCTTGCTAATAGGGCATGCATATTCTTCTCTAGCCACTCAAAAAACTCCGCATCCCTAATGAGTCCATACTTAACCACCTCACCAATCCCAGAAGCTAATTCCCGATCAGGCAATGTATTTAATGTGTCTGTGTCTATCAATACACATTGTGGTTGGTAAAAGGCACCAATTAAGTTTTTCCCTAGTGGGTGATTTATCCCTGTTTTCCCCCCAACAGAAGAATCCACCTGCAGAAACATTTGACGCATTTAGCACATATAATTATATATACTTTGTTTAGATGTATAATTCAAAAACACCAAACAAGATAGAAGACCTGGGCCATGAGAGTTGTTGGAATCTGGATGAAGTTGACACCGCGAAGAAAAGCAGCAGCAGCAAAGCCACACATGTCACCAATGACTCCGCCTCCAAGGGCAACAAATGTACTACGGCGATCCAACCTAGTCTCAATAGCCTTATCGAAGACCTTCATGAGAGTACCCTGTCGTAGTATGCATAGAAATAAATATTCAGGACTACAATCCTACACAATAAGAAAGCATAATACAAAATTGCAATGTCAATTACCCACCATCTCCTTATACTTCTCCCCATCAGGTAGAATCACAGTTTCAACTGATATATTCGGGTTCCCATAAGTCAATGCATGAATAACTTTATCCAGATACAGCGGTGCTATTGTTGTGTTAGTCACTATGAGAACTCTCTTCCCATGGACATGCCTGAGAAAAAGGATTATTATAAAGAACTCAAATTCAGATCAGAACTTTCATCTATGATATGCACAAAATTTAAATATGCAAATCAGAAAGTAAAATCTGGTGCAAACTTCAAATCCAAAATTGGAGATGCAAAATCATTGTGTGTATTATATAAAACAAATGATTTTATGCTGGCGTCAATCAATATCATGCAGATGGAAGCCAATTGCCCGATTCAACTGTGAGGCCTGCCTTTGCCTTTGCTTGATCAAATCTGCACATCTAAGGCCACCCTTTGCATGGGAATTGGACTAAATTTCATTCCAAACAGAGTAAGATGCACTGTTGGACAAATCAGGACTAGAAAAATATAACTTTGTATTTCACACATAGTCAACCAATGGTGCATCTCACTCATTTTAGAGTGAAATTTGCGTCATCGTCCCCAAACAAAGGGAGACATGTGATAAGAGTGAAATCAATCAAACAAAGGCAGACTCCCACAAAAGCTAAATCAGGCGTAAGACAGCATGTTATCATCTCTCTTGGATAGTGTAGCTACCTCTTATAATTTTCCTTATGTCTGAGCAAGTATTTTTACTAGTCAAGGTCGATTAAACTGAAAATTACGAACTCATGTATAATGATCAGACCGGCCATCTGATTTAATAAGTCCCAACACCACTCTATCAGCTCATGGAGCATACTGATTTGGGTTATGCTAATTAACTGTCTAATAGATAGACTTTTGCAGTTTTGCTCTTCTTAACCATCATTTCTGCATGCTTTCAATTGGTTAGGTAGCATCATCAGATCAGTACAATTTAAAGGCCAACACCAACACCAACAACTGTCCCTAATAACAGTTTTTTTAGCAAATCAACCTACATTATGCCATCATAAGCTAAGGCCCCATTTGATTAAAAAAAAAGACTCGTAATAGGATTTCCCGACAGATTTAGAGACGAACTCCCCGAAGTTCCCTTTGATTTGAGAGGATTCCAGAAGGCATACAATTCTGTCAGCTCTGAATCGGCCCTTTTAGCCCTCTAAACTCTCGAATGTCCATAATTCCAAATGCTAGAATTTGGAGGAAACAGAATTGCTAGACTCTGGAATCCTCACAATTCCCAACACGAATTGCCTCAAATTCTCTCAATCAAAACCAAAAAATTAAACAACAACAACAACAACAACAAAGTTGCAATCTTTCTTCAATTGGAATCGAAACGACGAGATTTTTAAATTCAATACCTCTGAAGAAGATCCGGTTCTTCCAGCAGACCAGATCCAATATAGATCGGATAGCTCCGATCCTTCAAATCGACATCCACGACGGTCGAAACCCTCTCGCTCGTCTCCCGCGACATGGTCGGCTCCATCACCTGAGCCGATTTGACAGAGATTCTCGACCGGTGCCGGTCGGATCTCGTGATCGGTCCTTCGATCCGGCTCGAATTCTGCAGTCCGTCAGCCGATCGGAGAGAAGGGATGCAGGTCCGGCGAAAAAGGCGGGAGGTCTGGGAAGGGAAGAGGGAGAGATCGGAGGATGGTTTTGAAGCGAAACGGAGAGGAGGAGTTCGAATTGCAGAGTAAGAAGAAGAAGAAGAAGCCATGAATTAGGGTTGGGATTGGGGTTTGGTGTGGGTTTTCGGCTTCTGAGAAATCTGGTTTTGATTCTTTCTTGTGATTTGGGAACTCTACCACCTACTCCAATCGAGAACGGACGAGTGCGAGCGACCTGCGAGAGCTTTTGGAGGGAGAGGAGGAGATGGGGGTAGGTGGAATTATCGACGCATGCGGATGTCGCACGTGCAGGATCGCAGTCCGAACTATGTATAACCAAATGAGACATTCAGGGGGATTTTGGTAGTTGCAAATTGGAATTTCCCACGAGAAATGCATGTCACGGGCGTTGCTGACGGCCATTGTTGGTATTTTTAGGGATTTTTTTGTTTGATTAATAGAATTTTAGAAGTAGTTGAACACGTTTTTTTAGTAAAAAAAAGTAGAATTAATTAAAATTTAGAGGATTTTATAAAAAAAATATATTTATGTAACCACTATACCAAAAAAATGGTCACTTTAGCTAAATCCATATCAAACCAGCCTTCTCGCCTAAAATCCTATTGTTTTGGTCTTATTTTTTTAGGGTTGACGTCGACCCTCATTTTCCGTGTTGAGGGTCAACGTCAACCTTGGTATTCACATTTTGCCAAGACAAAATGTTAATACATACGTCATCGACTTTGGCAATATCAAAAAAATTGTAATAAACCTCATCAACCTGAGAAGTCCAAGTACTTCTCTCTTTTTAAAAAGCTCGATCTCTTCTTTCTTCCACTGCAAAGATAACAAAAATGATAGTGTCTGTGATGCTGCTAATGGTTTGGGCAAGAGAATCACTGCAGCGGTGATAGAAGTCTTCAATGAGTTTGTGAAGAAAGTGAAGCCTCTTTGTAAGAAGTTCTCTCTGAAGCAGAAAGCAATGATGCCTCGGAATGCTTTGTTTTCTATCTATTAATGTAGGGAGAGCATTTCAATAGAAAAATCCGAGGTTACCAATGACCCGACCCACATGTGAAAAAGAAAAGGAAATAAGAAGGAAAAACTAGATTTCAACCTTGCCGTTGCATGAATCAACGGCATAATAAAAAATGCAAGTTTTCCTCCTCTAAGAGAAGAGGAAAAGTTGCAAAATGCTATATATGCGTCCATACATCAAAGGAGTAACGCTACTTGCAAGATTTCCTTCTCTCAGAGTGAAGAAAAAGTTGTAAACTTGATTGCACCTTTCCTTTTCCAAATGCCCACTCAGGTATATGGAATTGGAGCTGATTTAAAAGGAGATTATTATTATTCGTGTGAGAGGCTCGTGTTGGAAAAAAAAAACTACATATTCCAATATAAAAGCAATGTTAGTGCATATCAATAACCAAACATTGAAAAATAAATAAATAAATCTGTAGATGAAGCAAGATGGGGGAAGGACCAAAGGAAAGATAAAAGATTTGGTCTAATTAGGTAGGCTTGTAATGATATAGTGCTCTAACCCAAGGTATAGTAATAATAATAATTGTACTCACATCTATATGTCTAATTTAATAAATGGGTATGGTCAATGGTCAAATGTGTGGGGTTTATTATGCTTTTTAATTCTTTATTATTCATTTAAATCCTTTTAACCGCCCAACCTTAATTATGCTTGATTAAGGGTTAATCATGTATGATCTAGGGTTGAAAGCATAGTATCGCGCCACCCATTGTCGTATTACGTATCATAATTATTAACTAACTCACGTGATTTACTAATTAAGTTTATTATTACATTAACTGAAATTCGCATGGAGTATAATTTGTAGTTATGCACAGTACTATTTTAAGTCTCTATTAGGATCACTTACCTTCATTGTAAGGACCCTACTCTCGATTACCAATGAACTTAACATTTTCATGTATTATCGCCGAAATTATCATTTTGATAATAATTAGCCTAAAATTATCGAGATTATCGGAAAAGGATAATTAGCCCGCACGCAATGTGATAATGAACAAAATTTTGAAGTAAATACATAAAAATGGTGTAAATGGATGGATTGGGCATGTGAAATTCAAGGTGGAAAAGGATTTATATGAAGATTAGATGTGCATGTAAAAATTTTCGCTAAAAAGCATGTAAGAATTAGAAGTAATTAGAAACGTGATGATAGATTGGATAATATTAGTTGACATTTGGTACTTAGTTAGGTAATACATTTAATACTGACCCACATATTGTGCAATTAAAGTAGGGCCTACATCTTGTGCAATTACAGTTGGCCACACATCTTGATCAAAATTGTTTGGAAATTGTAAATGGTATAATGAATAGGATGCCGCATATTGAGGAAAGAGGAAAATGCGTATAATGAAAAAGTGAAAATTATTGGAATAGTGTAACATAAATTTCAAAAAGATAAGATGATTCATCACATCAGTTTGCATTTATTATGGGTAGAGATTGAAAGAAAATGGAACAATCTACGTATTGGTCCTTCATTGTTGGTAGCAAAAGTGGGCCCATGCTGAACATAGACCATACAATTTTATTTTAAAAAAATATTAAATGAATTGTAAGAATTTAATAACAAAGTTTGATAAGGATGAAATTTGTCACAAAATTCCAATTTGTTGGCAATCTCTTATAATCAAATCACAAATATATAGAAAGTTCCATTAAATAGGGTCCACTTGTAATCAATTAGAGGTCCAGACCTTCTCACGCACATATCTGTCTTTATGAATTTGCAATGATCTCAGTTTGGTAGTGAGTGACCAATGTGCATCATTGCATTGTATATAAGGTTTCAAATGGGACGGTTCCGGATCAGAACCACAGTGGACTCAGACCCATTTCTAAATAACGGTTCCGGACCCAGTTTTTTACTTGAAACTTGTTTTGTTAGTTCTAGACCCTGTTTCGATAGGAAAATCCGAATTTGGTTCCGGAATCGGGTCCATCTAGAGGACTGTAATCTAGTTCCAAAATCGATTTTAATTTATCTTTATTCTTCATTTTTCTTAAAATAAGTATATCATTCAACTTATAACCGTGCATCAAGTCTATTACCTCCAACATTATACATAAAAATGTAAAAAAAAAGAAGTTAATTTTGAGGTACGATTTGCAACATCAAAGGCTCATATTCCGAGTCTCGGGTCTGCAGGTCGGAACCTATATGAACCCGAAACCGGACCCGTTTATGAATCAGAACCTAAAATAGGTTCCGAACCCGGTTTTTTGCAGGTCGGAACGTCCAGGTAATCGGAGAATCGGATACCCATTTGCAACCCTAATCATATATAATGACGGGCCATGGGGACAACACACAGATTTAAAATGGAAGTTTCTTAATGAGATAAACTTAGAAGAGTCGAGAAATTTCAAGAAATTTAAGGGAGATATTATAGGGATGAGAGAGATGTTATATTTTGACTAGTGAGAGAGGGCCATGGCAAAAAAAAAAAAGGAAAATATTATAATATAAGAGAAATATCTGTGCCTATCCAAGAAAACATAAAGAAAAAATTATTGAAATATGAAGAAAAAAAAATATCTATACAGCAAACAAGATGGGAGAAGGAATAAGGGAAAGATAAAGATTTGGAATGATTAGGTGGGCACATAATAATATAGTAGCGGCCTAATGGCCAGGAATAAAAAAAATTAACACTACTAAGTTTTACAAATTTAGGTTAAAATTTGAAGTTAAATTAAGGATAGAGAACATACTAATCATTACCAAAATTATTGTATATACAAATCTAAGATAGGAACACCAAATTATTGTATTTGAGTGGGCCAACTTTTATGGAGTGATATTTAATTTGGACTCATAAAAAACTATGACTCTCATGAGGATATGTAGAAGATGGTTCCATTCGGGAGTATCATGAATTTGTCATTGATCCACTGAGTGCTAGGTTATGAAAATCTTAAGCGGGCCAAACTTTTATTGAGTGGAATTTGATTGGACCCATAAAATATGGGGCCATTTATTTTTATTGGATCAAATTTTTTAATGGGCCCGATGAGGAGTGTCTTGGAACACAAAACTTTTTTGAGATATTTTTAATTTTAAGAAGTAAAGTATTGGGTATGAATATATTTTTTTTTCTGAATAACATTTATGATTATTGGGCCAGATGAATATGTATGGTCCTTTGATCATGCCATACCAGCTAATATGAATATTCATATAATATATTTACCATGTTTCACGTATCATGACGATACAAATATTTCCAATTCAATGATTAAAATTGGATTCCCATTTGAATTATAATATAATAATCCAAAATGGTCGACTAAAGTCAGTATGATAAAAAGCGATTTTAGGGATAATCAAATATCTCAAAAAATTTCGAATGATCTAATGAGATAGGTGAGATAGGTGTGCCATATGTCACTGCAAAACCCCAAGAGGGAGTGCTACGTGTCGCTGGCTGAGCCTAGCCCACTTGGGCACGATCAAGCACAAGACCAACCTATGATAGTCTAATAGAACAAAAAGAAAAAAAATAAAAGAGTTGCTTACCCAGTCCTAGGCCAGCTCAAATTGGTCTTATCATATTACCTTTTGTGAGAGGGCATGGGTTTGAGTCCCCCTATTACTACTCCCTCACCTATAATTATTTGTATATTTGGACTGGATGGGGATTCTGGCTCTCCGCCATCGAGTCCAAATAAGTAAAATATGAGTACGACCCATTTATTATAATCTAAACCCTATGTCCAACCCAAAGTGGGCCGGGCCAGATCAATGAGCACCCTTACAAAAAATACTTTTCTTTTTAAAAGATAAATTAAAAAAGCTACTCTTTCACCTTTTAATTTCACCAAACCTTTATTTTTGTTGTCTCTTGTATTAACCTTTCACTTTATTTTATTGGTAAAGCGAATTTACCAAATTAGCGATTTATTACTTGTTGTGATTTGGTGTTACTGCATTTAAACGTTAATAATTCATTTTCATCCCCAAATCCCGACCAGTGGCCCTACCCACATGTAAAAAAAAAGAAAGAAGGAAAACCGGATTGCAAACCTATTGTTGGGTGAATTAGAATGCAAGTTTTCCTCCTCTAAGAGAGAAGGAAAACTTGCAAAATTCTCCTCAGTACTGCTTGCAAATTTTCCTCCTTTAATGGGGAGGAAAAGTTGTAAACTCAATTGGAATTTTCTGCATCCTCTATCGCATGCCTCTCTCTTATTTGGAAAATAGCCTCGAATCAATATTCAATACATTATCAATCAACTCGCTGGCAAGAAAAAAATTCCAAAATGGAAGGAAGAGATTAGGTCTCAAAAGAATCCGAAGATTGATTCATTCCATTTTCAGATTTCAAACCTTCCAAAGACTTCTAAACCTTCTAAAGCCATTACATTTCCATTATTTGTTCGTTTTCCAGTGTTAAAAAAAAAAATTTCTAGTGGTGAATGATTCACATTTTTGAAAACCCCATGCAAGTTTGTCCCCGTTGTTCAACTGATGATTAGGAACATGCTTAGTATGTGTGGGTTGTATCTTTATTTTTAAAAGAATACGTTGGTGACACCAAGGCCTACCTACATGCGGGGCAATCAGTGGTAAAACTCCAGCTTTAAAATGAATATGATGAAACGATCCCCGTTCATTCAATCCGGTCAAAAGGAGACAGTCAATCCCCAACTGAATTCAACCCTTTCTTGTTCAGAGCTTCCCATTCACCACACCTTATTCCAAGGAAAAATTTGTGTTTTGTGTATATGAGAGAGAGAGAGAGAGCGAGAGAGCTGTTGAACATAACGTCTTAACCACCTTTCATTCCCCATGAAGAACAGCAACAGATTAAAGCCCACCTCCCTTTCCGGGTCATCTAAATGCTTTCTCCACCAAAGAACCGATCTTTCCTCTCTCTCTCACAGACACCCATTTTCCTCACTTTAAGGCCAACTAGACCACCTTCCTGAAAACCACACACCCGGGTCTCCTCACCCCAAGAGGATTCCCCCTGGTGCAACTACACGTTAGAACAAAAGGCCCCCCTCTGACTTTTCCTTTTCCTCTCTCTCTCTCTCTCAATCAAGCTGCACCGCTCCATCACCTGCACAATACAAGATTCTAAGACTGTAGGCCAAGAAGAAGAAAAAACAAGACTACCCCATTCCAGAACAAGTGTAAAATATGTGGTCTTCGCACATCATGTTTCTTCTGAAGCTTGTTTGTTTGTTCGCCCTGGCCGCAACTGTTCCAGCGAAGGGGAAGGGTAGGCCAGGTGTGACTTATGACGCGAAGTCTTTGATCATTAATGGAAAGAGGGAGCTCATCTTCTCAGGCTCCATCCATTATGCACGAAGTACTCCGCAGGTATTTGATGCCATAGGATTGGTATTTTTTGGTTAGGATATATATAACGGACCCAACATAGTTTGGACAAGGTTTTAATGATGATAATGAAGAAGATATATATTTATATAGTGGTATATTTCTTTTATTGATTATTGAGGATATGGGTTTGGGATTTTGTTAGATGTGGCCGGACTTGATTGCGCAAGCAAAGGCAGGAGGTCTGAATTGCATCCAGACTTACACCTTTTGGAATGGGCATGAGCCCGTCGAAGGTCAGGTATGTAAACACATCAGTTCCATTTGAGATGGGAGTGAGTGAGGTACTTTTTGTGTTAATGTTTTCAACAGCAGGTATCATTTTATGAGACTGTAGAATATGAAATTTGTGAAACTTGCTGGGGATTGAAAGGACTCATTGTGAATTACAGGGTGGTAGGCCAAATATCAATATGATTTCTATTTGAAGGCCCAAAAATTTAATAAACCTTGGAGCACTTACAATTTTGTGGTTGTGATCAATAGATAGTATTGATATTTGGCCTACCTCCAGAGTCCAATCGACATTGAAACTGGCAGAATTGCACGCTAACATATGATTCATGAGCAACAAGGTGGCCTCAAAGAAAGTTCCATAAATTTAGTTTTTTGTGGCTGGTCTTTGGCAGAATTTTCCTCCATGTTGATGCTTTCTATGATTAAATTGATGTGATATTGGGAAATTAGGTAATTGGGTTAATGTAGATTTTTTTGAATTGTAGTACAATTTCGAAGGAAGGTATGATCTGGTAAAATTCATCAAGGAGGTAGACAAGCAAGGTCTGTATGTGACCCTGAGGATTGGGCCCTTCATCCAAGCTGAATGGAATCATGGGTACATGCATTTATCTTTAATTTTCTTATTTTATACTTTCTAATCTTTAGAGAGTCTAACTCATGTTGAAAATACTATGGTTAATTTTCATTTCTGATGTCTGTGGGTGCTTCTCAGAGGATTACCATTTTGGCTAAGAGAGGTCGAGAACATGACTTTCCGTACCGATAACGAGCCATTCAAGGTTTTCATCTCCCCTATCATTCCTTATTTTCTTCCTGATGAAGACCCTTCTTGGCTTGCTCGTAAGGTTTACAGTGAATGTGGAATTAGGACCTTACAAACGCAAATTAAGCTTATATGAATCAAATGGTTCTTAAAACATCGTTTAAGGAACCTAAATTATTTTCTTACACTTCAATTCTTAATTTTTGTTCGTAATTAAGTCTCTATCTCTCTCAACATGTGCTGAACCAGTGTCACAGAAGAGTTTAATCTCATCTGTGTAAGAATTGGACACATGGTTTATGCAAGGATTGTCCACGGTCAAAGGTGGTACAGAGTTCCTTGCACACTGAAGAGGAAAACTCCAATGCCTATCATAATATTTGGACATGATCCTAACATGTTATATGGTTCACAGGTCATTCGAAAATGATTCTGTTTACAAATTGCAATACGCCCTTGTTTGTGCGTCAACAATATACAATTAGGAAGATGAAATGCATAAGCTTGTAGTTTGTAATGAATTCTTCTCCACTGAGCATTTTTCTTTCTGCAGTATCATATGAAGAGGTACACTAAAAAGATTGTATCAATGATGCAAAGAGAGAATCTTTATGCATCTCAAGGAGGACCAATCATTTTAACGCAGGTCCGGTTCTGTTAGAACTCCCATTATCCGAGCTCATGTTCATCTGGGTTTTGCCTACTACAGTAATTCTGAACTTAATTTTTTATGAGCGCAGATTGAAAATGAATATGACACCATCATGAGAGCATTTAAGAACAAGGGAACTTCGTATATTCACTGGGCGGGAAAAATGGCTGTCAGTTTGAAGACAGGAGTCCCATGGATTATGTGCAAGCAGAAGAATGCACCTGATCAAGTGGTAAGCATTTCTTTCTTTATCTTATTACAAGGTACAACCAATCTACTTCAGAGGTTTTTCAAGACTCAGATTAAACACCCTGGAAGATGTTATAAAAATTATAAAAAAAAAAAAAACACTTGTATCTTTCAGTTTTTGTTTTTTTTTTTTTTGACGAAAAGGACAATGCTTGCTTCTAGCATCCAACTTAGTTGGTTAAGCAAGCAAAGAGGAAATCCAGTCTACAAATTATTCTGGTGCCAGTTTGTTTTTTTTTTTTTTTTTCGACGAAAAGGACACTGCTTGCTTCTAGCATCCAACTTAGTTGGTTAAGCAAGCAAAGAGGAAATCCAGTCTACAAATTATTCTGGTGCCAGTTAGTGGAAGAGGAACAAGGAAATTGATGGAAATGGATATTTTTTTTTATATGGGCAGTCTTCTTTCTTTGATGCTTGTTTACATGGGTTTTTCGCGCTACACTTGCATTTCTACATACACTAGTCTATTTATAGATGATGATCAAGTAACATGGTACTTGGTCAACAAGTCACTAGGAGTTATAGAATCTGCTTTCTTAAAGACTAAGAAACTCAACATTTTTCATGACTTTTTTATTTTTGAAATTATCTCCTTTAACAATGCCTCTTTGAAAGAGGTGTTGAGTTTCAAAAGATACTTCCCCACAAGTTCTCCGAGGTGAAATGCTGCAGTGAGTGCCATCTTGATACCATATTTTGAATTTAGATATTCTTCTGCTAACTTCTATTTATGTGGAATTAATCCATAGGCCATTTAAGAGGTGCCACGCTTCCCCATTGATTTGCCAAACTACTGAGATTTGTCATATATTTGAAATGAGTTCCAAACAATTCATCAATATATGTAGATTTGGATTTAATTTTATGAAAGCGAGTACTGTTTTCTTATAATTGCCCCTCTTCCCATTGGTGATGGAATATTTGAAATGAGTTCCAAGCAATGCATCAGTATATGTAGATATGGATTTAATGTTATGAAAGTGAGTACTGTTTTATTGTAATTGTCCCTCTTCCCATCAGTGACGGAAATGTTTGTTTGGTTTGCAGATCAGTGCATGCAACGGGAGGCACTGTGCTGATACTTTCTCTGGACCAAATGGACCCAATAAACCCACCTTATGGACTGAGAACTGGACACAACAGTAAGTATACTTCTTAGTGAGCCATAGACTGTAAATTCTTTTTCTTATTTTTAGAAACTGAAACTGAAGAAGGAAATAAATATAGGACTTTTCATCTTTTACGTTTCACTATTTTCTAATCTCAGCTTTGGCCTCACAGCAAAGATTACAATAGGATTGATTATGCAAATATGGTTCTCGTCTAAAATAGTGAATTGCTAGGATTTGGACCACCTTGAGGCCCTTAAAATAGTATCTCTATAGATGTTTTCCATTTCTTACACATAGGTAGGTCATGGAAATACAATTTAATGCTTAAACCCCCTGTGACCCCCACCCTGCCCCGCCCCCACCCAATAATCTGTGTTCTTCTAGAATGGACATTTAGGGAAAAAACATAGTATAATAATTTAAATTACAAAGTAAAAGTTTCAAAATATCAAAATTAATGGTTGATTAACGTAATTCATGGTCTAGTTTTTTTCTTCAATAGGGCCTCCTCATTGTTAAGCAGATTATTCATTTAATTGAACTATAAAGTTCTTTCATAATTAGAACAAGACTGATAGTCTACATGACTCTTACAGATAAAAAAAAAGGTCTACAGGACTGTTAATGTGATGGTAAAAATCCGCTCAATTGAAGTCATTTGATTTTGTAATTGAAAAAAATAATCCTTTTTGGCTGAAGAAATGATTGATGTAAAAGAAAGAGAGAGTATGAGGATATTAATCAAATAGTTTACCAGGTAAATTCAAAATTGATGATGTGATTACTTTTAAAATTCTAAAAGATGTTTGAAATATGGTCTGTTTCTGAAAGAGACTGATTTTGGGTGCAATTGATTGCTTTGATGACTCCAGGTTTACAATATTTGGTGATCCACTATCCATAAGATCATCTGAAGATATTGCATACGCAGTTACTCGTTTCTTCTCTAAAAATGGCTCACATGTAAACTATTACATGGTATGTTTTGATCCTCTAACATATTATCAAATCACCAATTACTGAATGAAATGAAAAAAAAAAAACATCTTTCCTTCATGTTTTTTTTTTCACTTGTATTTGCAGTATCATGGGGGAACAAATTTCGGGCGAACAGCCGCAGCATTTGTAACAACTGTCTACTATGATGATGCTCCGCTTGATGAATTTGGTTAGATAAGTGAAATATCATTTCCATTTGGTTACAGTAAAATACACAATTCTGGACCAGAGAGAAATATGCTTTTCATTTACATGTGGGGCCCCCCTCAAAGCAATCCAGTCTGTTCAGCTTGTGGGTCACACTCTGTGTATGTGCAATGCTTCACCACCAAACAATCCTCTCCATATGAAAATTGGCATGGAAATGTATGGTTAGAAAGAAGATATAGCCAGCAGTCCTCATTTTTGGACAACTTGGTTTATCAATAGAGGAAAACATTCTATATAAACTATCCACAGTGTGTCTCACCAGGTGAATCATCTAGACCATTCAACCCCACTTATACGTATAAATGGATTGAAGGAAAAAGGTTAACAATAATAAGAGAACTTACAGAAATTATTTGCAAGTTGCTAACTATTGAGCTTGGTTGGAATGATTTAATCATACAAACTAAAACCATCAGTGATCAACTCACAAATTTATTTTCAATTTATGACACCTTGATGAATATGTTCAAGTGCCTTGTTCTCCATTACACATTTTTTAGTACAGATGCAGATGTTCCTGTTCTCATTTCCCATTTTTTAAAACTTTTTCTTTCTTTCTTTAGGCTTTCCAAAGGAGCCCAAATATAGCCACCTCCGTGATGTGCACCAGGCTTTGAATCTATGTAAAAAGGCCTTGCTTTCGGGCACGTCCTCTATCCAGAACTTGGGGAAAAACCTAGAGGTAGTACTACAGTTCCTTCTATAATAAACTTAAATATTAAGTATCTGGATGTGGCTAAAAGCTGAGTCCATTTTAATATATACAGAAGATGGTTGTCCTTTTATTGTCCTCTTAGGGGTTTGTAACATCAGGAGCCACTTAAGCAGGATAGTTTTTCCAACCAATTGTCATTATCAGTGTTAGTTGCCGGTAATTAGCATGGTAAGGAAAAAGAAGAGGAAAACAATATCCTTCCTGCTGTTAACTTGGAATTTCTGCATCGCCTCAAAATGTATGAAGGAAACAGCTAAGTATTGTTTTGATTAAAATATTCAAACCAATTGTGACTTGTGCTGCATAGGAACTCACTGAAATTATTTAAGAAGTTCAGTGGCCTGCAATATTACAAATTTAATTCATGATACATGATGTAGAGGTGTATTGTTCTTCAGAGATAGGCCTCCTGCTATGATTAGGCCATGCGCTGTCCTCTTTCTTCCCTATAGTGGTCAAAAAACTTACTCGGATGTATACCATAGGCCATTTTTTACAGGTATAAATGTACTATCATCAGAAAGCTAGGGACATTTTCAGAGATAGATAATGGACTGACCTATGCATGTTGAGTGGTTACAAATTACAATTAATCACACACATTTCCTAACTTGCTAAAAACCAAATTTTGGCTTCATCGAATGTCACTAGTATCGTCGTTGGAACTTAGAAGTAATATTAGAGGATATGATGCGAGGTTTTTTTATGCATGCAGGCCATAATCTATGGGAAGCCTGGAAGTGATGTCTGCGTCGCTTTTCTTGAAAACATCGATAAAAGAATACCTGCGACAGTAACCTTCAAAGGCACTAAATACTATCTGCCTGCTCGTTCCGTCAGCATTCTGGGCGACTGCAAGACACTGTTCTTTAACACCCATCAGGTAACTTCCAATCTCTACTAGTATCACAGAAATGTAAGTAAGAGAACAAAATCTTGAGAGGAAAATGAAGCCCACCATTTGTAGGTGTTTACTATGTAATGATAACAAAATAATATATGGGCTTGGTTCTAATGGCCCCTATAGTTCATTCTCAAACAATAGCCTCTTCCGCTCCAACTTCATGGACAGGCAAATCAGGTGCATAGGATAACCTTTTCATTTGTATGGAACAGGTATCTGCACAACACAATTTAAGAAGGTATCAACCTGCAGAAGAAACTAACAAGAATTGGGAATGGCAAATGTATCAAGAGAAGGTTCCAACGGTTGAGGACTCTACTATTAATAAGGACTCTCCCATAGAGCACAATGTTTTGGCAAAGGACACAACAGATTACGTCTGGTTTCTTACAACGTAAGATTATTTCTAATCCTCGTAAATGAGTGATATAAAAACTCCTCTCTCTGGTATATGAATTGTGTTATTTACTAGATGTAACTCATAGGTCAGGTGCATGATTTGCATCAGGAGAATTTTCCTCAGGAAGTAGATATGACTTCCACAGTGTTGTAAGTTGGTCAGCTAAGCACCAAAAGCTACAATAGATTTTAATATTTTGTCAGACATGGTGTTTCTCCTATCATCTATGCACATGGGTGACACGAAATTTGAAAACCATGGCAATTTCCCACTTGGCATGATTTTTTGTTTTTGCAATTTGCACTGTCCCAAACATACTGTGAAACAAATGACCATCACCCTACCAGTTTCTTGGTACATCCAAAAATGAATTTAATATTAATAATTTTGATACTGTGTTGAAGTTTTTGTAATTCGGTGCTACTTATTTCTTTTCTTTTTTCTTCTTCTTCTTTTTGCCTTTTTTTCTCATAGTTTGGAATTGGATGATGATGACTTGCCTTGGAGGTCAGACGTTTCTCCAGTACTTGAGGTCCAATCACTTGGACATGGCGTGGTTGTCTTCGTCAACAATGCTTTTGTAGGTAAGCTCTCCTGCATTTTTTAACTTTCATTTATTCTAGGACTGGCTAAGACCTTTTGTGAGCAGAGTCATCTAAAATCAAACTCGATTAATCTTTGAACCCAAATGAGCTAAAAGAGAACAGAATTAACATCACATGAGTACTTTCCGTGGTGTTTATGGACTTCTATATGAGGAGAGGTGATATAAATGCAAATGCTTCTCTCAGTTGTCTTCTACATGTAAAGGAGTTCCACAATAAAGCTTCACACCGTGTCATGGTGTGAAGCCCTTTTCATCACTGTAAGCCCCTCCTTTCTAATTATAAGTCATAAGGTAGACATGGCTCACACTAGATCAAGAACCCACAAATTATATGGTAGGTTATGATTGTTAAGTATGTTGGTCTTCTGCTTCCTAATAGCGTCCATTCCAGGGAAGTCCAAACTCTTAAAACAGATCATTCCTTTTGAGCTTGAACACCATTACTCATCTAATAATATTGCGTAAGTTGTTTGTAATCATGTTATGCCATTACTTTGTTTCTGCATCTCAGGGTCTGTATATGGAAAAAAGGATAAACAAAGTTGCTACTTCAAGGACGAAGTTCCTTTGAAGACTGGGAAAAATGATATTGCACTGCTAGGCATGACAATTGGACTACCGGTAGAGAATTCTAACAAACCCTGTTGTTCTTTTGTATTCTGAAGTCCAACCCTTGGCTGCATTTGGGTGTAACCGAAGGAAATGCTGTTCTAATAGTTTATTTTTTAAAGAACAAGATCAATTCTTTACAAATTCGGGCCATCTTCAAAATAAGAAATCATGTTAAGTAGGATACCATGCAATATGTATATTTCCACTGGAACTAGTATCATAACAGTCGCTGATATTAATTTGATTCAGAGAAGTAATAGAAACACCATATTCTACTTACATGTGATTTCCCATTTCGATGCTGCCCGGAAAAACTCAATGAGACACTTCACACTGTCAAAAAATTCTGATGCTTCTCTCTACACAATAAAGGATAGTGGAGTATACCTGGAGAAAAGATTTGCTGGTGTTCGCTACTTATCAGTCAAAGGTTTGAACACTGGGACACTCGATATGTCGGAAAATTTGTGGGGCCACAAGGTAATAATAACCTGAACCCAAAAGAAAGAACCAATATTTGTTCTTAAATCCTTTCTTATCAAATCAATCAACCCTAATGTTTACTCTGCAGGTTGGCTTGGAAGGAGAAAGCCTCCGCATTTTCACTGAGAAAGGAGCAAAAAAAGTGAAGTGGTCAAGGGCCCAGGCATCTCAACCCCTTACATGGTATAAGGTATCAACAAACATTCTTCTTTCTATTGCTTCTTTAAGGATACAGGGTACTATTGCTTCTTTCTATTGTATCTTCTCTTTTTTGGAATTACATTTACTAATCTTGAGAGAGAGAGAGAGAGAGAGAGAGAGAGAGAGAGAGAGAGAGGACTTTCAAGCTGCGTGTTCTAGAATAAATGTTAGCCATCCAATCATATTGGCCCTTTTCCAAAATCTGCATTGTTTGCTGTAGTTTCTTTCTAATTACCCACTGCTACAAGATCACTGGGATTACTCAGTAAGCATTGACCATACCCACTGGGGATGCATTTTATAAAGAGGATGGGACATCAAGGGCTGGTCCCACCTAAAGAGAGTCCTTTTCCCTTATCAAAAACTTGAGACAGTAGTTGGCAATTCTGTAGTTGCAACTTTCTCTCCTGTCTTTCTTTGAATGCTCCACTGTGTGATTCCTACTTGATCAATGTTTTTTCTGTTTCAGACATACTTCGATGCTCCTCATGGAGACAGACCCATCGCAGTAGACCTACGCGGGATGTCAAAAGGACAGCTCTGGGTTAATGGTGAAAGCATTGGTCGTTACTGGTCCTCCAATTTCCATGCTTCCCATAAACCTACTCAGGCAATGTATGTCATTAATGCCTCTTCCAATAATAACCTATGATACTCGGGTACTTCAAAATAGACAATATATCATGTCGTATCGTATTTGATGCTTCACTTTTCATTTATAAAATTTGTTTCCCTGCTATATTCTTAGTGTGTCCTTGTCATATCAGGGCATCATAAACTATAACAATTTATGGTCGGTTTTCTATATCTCTGCTTCTGAAGATAGTTTCACCTCGCTTCAGGTATCACGTTCCACGCTCCTTCCTAAAGCCAACCAACAACCTTCTTGTCATCTTTGAGGAAACTGGAGGCAAACCGGAAAAGATTCGTTTTACAAATGTAGACAGGGATACCATCTGCAGCTACGTCACTGAATTCCACCCCCCACCTATAGATTCTTGGGAAATAAAGGATGATAAGATTCAAGCTGTTGCAGAAGTAATGAAACCACATTCTCAGTTGAAGTGTCCTGAGGACAAAGTGATCACATTAGTAGAATTCGCAAGCTTTGGCGACCCAGAAGGCGTATGTGGCCATTACACACCAGGAAAATGCGACTATCAAAACAGCAAGAGCGTCGTCGAAAAGGTCTCCCTCTCTCTCTTCTTGCTCCTCATTTTCCTTCTTCATAATGAATTCCTATAAATTTGCAGAAAGGCAGGTTCAATTGAGTGAGTGTTGTTCATGAGATGAGGAATGAAGGGCCTATGGTGGAGATTTAGATGGTGTTGGGAAGTCCCGCACCCCACATTGCCTAAGTCCTAACTTGGGCGTGGCTTCATGTGCCTGTTTGAACCTTACACCTATACGCTTAAGCTGTGTAGCCCACGTGGTATGCCCGTCCATGAAATCTGTTGGGCCCGCACGTGAGCGGGAGTGTTGGGAAGTCCCACATCCCACATCGCCTTAAGAGACCATCACTTTGCCATGAAAGTTGCTACACCGAATGAGAGATTATTTACCACCTTTAACTCTTCACTCTTAGCTTCTTTGATGGAAAACCACTAAAATCCCGTGAAAATAAAAAACAATAATTAGCCGAACCAGCCCTTTCTGCTTGGATATAGCCCAAAATGGCAATCTTGATGGATATGTTGGCCTCATATTAATTCTATTTGAGTAATTATGGTGGCCCAGAAATCAGAACAGCATTTGATGGAATGCAGTTTTTAACCAATAGGTTCACCCAAAATCAGTATCAAACAGCAAACAACGTGAAATTTAACTCGGTCATCACTTTATATGGCCCAAAACGCGTATTCAATCACACATTAACAGTTTGATTGGTAGCTTCCTCATTGATAGAAAACGATTGCATGACTAACGTCTAACGCATTGTTGTTTTGTGGAATGTGGCCAGTTCTGCCTTGGCAAGAACACCTGCAAAATACCAATTCAGATTGAGACATTCGGCGGAGAAAAATGTAAGGGAACTGGAAAGGGTCTGGCAATTCAAGCAAAGTGCGGTGAACAACAAAAGAGTCAAAAAGCTTAACCAGCGGTTTAGATTTACAGAAACTGTTTCATTCTTTCTTTTCAGTGTTTAGAAGGCGGTTCAAAGTGATGAAATGTAACAGTGAGTCTGTTCAGACTATGAGCAATATCTCTTAATAACTATTAGTACTTCAGTTGAAACTCATGAATTATTTATGGAATGAGATAAATTGTTGGTGATGCAATCATGAAATCCATCAAAAGACATGGAATGCACAACTAATGGTTTAGATTTGTGGCAACTGTTTGTTTCGATTCTATATTTAGAAGGTGAATGAAAGTGATGAATTGTAATAATGAATTTGTTGAGACTATAGTATTTAAGTTAAAAATTCTTGGATTTCTTATGGTGTGTTTTTAAGGTATTATAACCATTAGTAGATGATTGCTTATTTGCCATTTGACTAATACACTTCCGCACTGCTGATTTTGAAGTCTGCAATAGTAAGAAAGAAAGACAAATTCTACAGTAGTAATTTCTGTTTCAAATTTCTCTTTGCATCTTTGAAGTTACAATCAGGTGGGGCCCATCAGAAAATGAAGAGTAGAGTTTAGCATTAGCAGTATCCACAGAGGATGTGATTATATGAAATTACTTTAAAATTGCAACACTCTAGAGCCGTCGTCACTACCCTTTCACTCATACCTGATTACTTTCATTTGGTGAAGTCATGCATGTTCCAAAGACCAGTTTTTAAGAATATAAATGGGTTCGACTCCCTGATGGGCCTGACTGGACCTGACTTCACTTTGAAACAACTCAAATATATAACGGCAAATGTTCATGTATATCCTTATAATGCATCCTTACTGTGAGAATTTCTACCAAGCCTACTTTATAATCCATTCAAATTGTTTACACATAGAGGGCCCTCCCTGGTGTGTGTGTGTGTATATATTTTAAATGGAGGGTGTCGCAGTTAATTGGGCCAAAATAATCCATACGGGCTCAAGGGAGAGCAAAGTAAATCCCCTGTGGCGCAGTGTGGTAGTACAGTTTCGAACTCTCATCCTCTAGATGCAAACCGTAATCCTAAGCCAACTGAACTACCCCTCGGGGTTAGAGGACCCTCCTTGATTGCCACTTGACGTTGAGTTTGTACCGATAGATTTGAATGGACTATTGAAAAGATGGTCATTTTTTTTTTTTTTTTTTATAAAAAGCCGTCAAACTTGTAGGGCATCACAAATGGATCTTTCCAAAACCCAACCCCTACCCCTTTCCAAATGTCCTATGATCTGCAGGGAACCCTGCACCCGAATTTACTCATATATAATATCAATATATTATATATTTTTATATGTTATAATGTCGGGTCTACCAGTATTTTGGGAATGTACTTGGCTGGACCAGGTCCCTATTATTTGAATGAGCTGAAATAGTGGATCCAAACCTAAATATCAGATCAGCCGAAAAGTGGTCCATAGCCAAATTTTTAGGTCGGGTCCGGTAACTATTCAGTTCGGGTTCCAGTGACATCCCTTAGTAGTACTTAGTTTCTAAATATTTAAGGGATGTCAATGGAACCCGAACTAAAGAACTGCCTCTTATCTCAGTAGTTTCATTGTTTTTTTTTTTTTCTTTAAGATATAAATATATATATATATATATATGGGATTTATTCAGGTGAGAAGTATTCGTATGGATTATGTGAGAAGTCCACTGAGGGCCGTTCGATCGGCAAAACGGATCCAACGGATGGAATCAAAGCTTTATATTTAAGGGTGCTTTTCACATTGGGCGCCATCCATTTTCGTTTCCCTCTTTCAACCGCTCAAGACACTCCATCTCCCTTTCCTCTTCCCTCTTTCAGCTGAAAGATCCATCGATCGACAGTCTCCTCTTCCACTCCAGGAGAAGTGCGGATCTATCCTCTTCATCTTCATCGCCTCGCTTTCGTCTTCGTCTCCATCGCGTCTCCATCGCTTCCGAAGAAAACGCCACTGAAACCTGAATAGGAGTCCAACAGCTTCCGATCGCCTCTCTGTTCCTCTTCCACTCTAGGACGGGTGCTGATCTATCCTCTCCATCTCCATCGCCTCGCTTTCGTCTTCGTCTCCATCGCCGTCTCCATCTCCTCATTTCTGTCTATATCGCAGAGAAGAGCATTTCCCCTCCAACCGATTGCAAAGACTTGTTTCTAGGGTTTCCTTTTTCTCCTCCGAAGAAGGTACTCTCTCTCTCTCTCTCTCTCTCTCTCTCTTCTTTCTTCTATTCTTTTCATCTACTGATCTCCTCTTTCTTCCCATCTCTCATCAAAAGAATCCCATAAAAGAGGCTTTTCATTCATCTGTTGCAATTTGATTCTGTGTAGATTATCATTCTAGTCAAATGAAAAGGAAGCATGGGGATTTTTAGATTGAAAGAGAAAGCCCTTGGATGCCAGTTTTCTGTGGCATCTCGTTTCTTCTACTGTGATTTTCTTTTCCATAGAAAATGGAAATCTAAAGACTTGGCTGTTATGCAGTCTTAGTTTCCATTGGTTGTGTAGGATCGATTAGAATGATAATCTACCTTTTGGGGGTTCAAATATGCATTCTAAGAAATTTTTGAAAAATCTTTGGTTGCTTGGCACCCTTATGGTTTCAAATCCACCTCTTCCTTGCTCTCTGTTTAATGCTTGAGACCGTTTACTTTTCTTTCATTTTTGTTTACTATCCTAGTGTTTGATGGGTTTAATACGGAGAAATCTAAAAGTGTGTTTGTCACAATGGGTTCATATGGTTCGTCTCGATTTTATGTAGGATCTTTAGTGGGTGTATTTTACTTTGCCCTTGTCGATATGATGATCCCTAGCTATGTTCTATGATGTATGGGGTTTTTTCTTAGTGTAGAACAGTCTAATGAACTAATCAGAAACTGGAGAACCTGATGAGAATGCGGCCAATGGTCTGGGCAATGAATGCAAGGCAGGACAAGTCATTGCAATTATTTCCTCCTGCGTTTCTTCTTATCTGGAGTCTCATGCACTTGTGCTTTGATTCCATACATTTTTAACTGAAAATTTTCAAAGGCCTTGGAAACTGCCTCAACCTGTAATAACACCCGTAAAGTTAATAAGCCACTACAAATGAGCGCAAGATAAATCAGATAGAGGAAGAAGATACAAAAGAAAACAACATTTTCACGAAGACTAAAATATATGTGCTACATGTTCGAAAACTCAAACTGTTGATAGACTATGGCCGAAAACTCAAACTGTTTTATGTTGATCTGTTTAAGAATGTTCTTCCTCCCACATAATAATTATGGTTAGAACTTTGGTTGACTTTTTCCAAACCTCCACTTACTTTCTATTGGAAATCCTCCAAAATGGTCAGAACAAGGTTGGTTTATTGTTTGCAATGTGGTTTGTCTATTGGAAATCCTCGGTTGCAATGTGGTCTGTGATCCACATGTTGGAAATTCTCTCCTATAAACTGGAATGGAGAGAATTTTGGAAATCGAAGATACTTATTTATTTGATGTAAGCTTAATAGTTCTATGAATGATACTTAGTGTACTGTACAGTGTTAGCAACCAACACAGTGAAACCTATATGTCCCCTCATTATGGTAATACCCATTAGTGAGTTGAGTAGGTATGATCTGAATCATCAAGTTATTGCAGTTGCTTGATACAATAAGTGTTGAATATGAGAAACTTAGTGATTGATTACAATCTTCCAAATATGCCTCTGATGTCATTTCTCATTTAATGTTTGATAATGCTATCATTTTTGCGAGAAAACAGGAGTGGGTTCCGATCCGTCAAGAGATAGTTCCTAATGGATGACACAGGTCCATCTCATGATGCTGATCTCGATTTGCAGCTTTGGCTTCCGATCCATTCACAGTCTCCAATAGCATCTGAAGTCGCTGGCAGCCAAGTAGGTTACCATCTCTGTTTTTGTATATCTTTCCCGTCTCAGCGTCTCTATCCATAGAAAAATAATATTTGATTAATTACTTTATTTTTTTATTCCGTTTTGCATGTATTGTCATGATGTGCTTAACGTATAAAAGATTGACGAAGTAGCATCTTTACCAATTAAAACATTTGTGCCACAAGTTGATGAGGAGAAATTACCAAAAGTAGGTCAAGTTTTTGAAAATATAGAGGATGCTTACAATGCTTACAACACTTATGCGAAAGCGGCGGGTTTTAGCATTAGAAGAAGCTCGGAGACGAGGTTAAATAACCAAGTAGTGAGAAAAAAATTTGTGTGCTCTAAAGAAGGTTGTAAGAAAAAAAGACTTGGTGGTGAAAGACGGACCTCAGATACACGAGAGAATTGCGGTTCATATCTTCAGTTAAAAAAAATGAAAGGGGGGTATTGGACTGTATTTAAAATTGTTGTGGAACATTCTCACCTATTAAGTACCCCTAGAAAGACCCACATGCTACGGTCACACCGTCGGATTGACGCCCCAAAAAAAAAACTGATAGATACTTATGGGGCTGCTAATATTAGACCAAATAAACAAATGGGGATTTTAGTGTTGCAGTCAGGTGGGAGAGATAAAGTTGGTTTCACAGAAACAGACTTTCGAAATCATATTAGAGACAGAAATGAAGAAACAAAGGACAATGATGGTGACATGTTTTACGAACATTTTAGACAATGGAAGGAGAGAGATCCAAGGAATGCCTTTTCCATTGAGAAAGATGATGAGGACCACATAAAACATGTGTTTTGGGCTGATTATTATTTTCAAAAGTCATATGAGGAGTTTGGTGATGTTGTCTCATTCGATACAACGTACAATACAAACAGATATGGTCTAATTTTTGGCGCATTCACTGGAATCAATCATCATGATCAGTCCATACTATTTGGATGCTGCCTAATCTCAAATGAGACTTTTGATACATTTGTTTGGGTTTTCAATAAGTGGCTTGAAGCAATGCCGGGAGACCCACCAAAGTCCTTCTTGACAGATCAAGACCCCGCAATGACAAAAGCCATTGGATTTGTTCTTCCAACTACGAACCACCGTTACTGTTTATGGCACATCATGGAAAATCTACAAAAGAATTTAGGTGGAGTTGCGATACATAAGAATGACTTGATCCCAAGTATTAAAAAAATCACATTCAACTCCTTGACAACCGAGGAATTTGATTCAGGTTGGAAGAATATGTTGATGGAAGAGGACGTTGCAAACAATGATTGGCTAAATGGGATGTACGATATCCGTCATATGTGGGTGCCTATATATATGAGACACCTTTTTTTTGGAGGAATGTCTACAACTGGAAGGAGTGAAAGTATCAATGCCTTTTTAAAGCAATACGTGACACAAAAGAATGGTCTGTGTGGCTTTATGTTTCGATTTAACCAAGGGATTGCAACTCAAAAGTACCGTCAATTGAAGGCAATTCACGACACATCTAATGGAAGGCCAAAATTGATGACAGACTTGCCAATGGAGAGGCAAATGTCACAAATATACACAAACAAGTTGTTTTATAAGTTCCAAGATCAATTCATGTACATAACATCTGGCATTGCCGAGATTATAAACGATGATATGGAACAAAGAATTTATAATGTTTCATCATTCAAAGATAACAATGAAATTGAAAGGGTCGTCATTTTCAAAAAGGATGAAAAATATGCAAAATGTTCTTGTCAACTATTTGAATTCAAAGGCATTCCATGTGGACACATCATCTGCGTTTTGAAACAAGAGAAAATATACACACTGCCTAAACAATACATTTTGAAAAGATGGACAAGGTTTGCGAGGGTAGATGATGATTCTGACAAAAGTATGTGCTCTGTGTTTGACGCGTCATTGCTAGCACGACACGGGGATTTATCATATGATGCTGCAAATATCATTGATGAAGCGTCATTGTCTAAGGAAGCATATCACCATGCAAAATTAGTTCTTCAAGACCTTAAAAAAAGCATTCGCGAGATAAATGAAAAGACAGTTATGGCAGAAGATGATCCTAAGAGAAAAAAGAAAAGTGCAAGCCCTGCAGAGAGATATCTTCCACCGAAGCAAGCAATTACAAAGGGTCGTCCAAAGAGATTGAAGTCCTCTAAGGAAAATGCCAAGAAGAAAGATCGACTTTGCCGTGGATGTGGCAAGCGTGGGGTTGCACATGACAGACGCAACTGCCCTGGGCTTGACAAAAGGTACCATTCCATCGAATTTTCCCTACTAATGCATTTTCTTAATTTAATATACATTCACATGCTCCTTTTAATCTGTTATGCACGTACTTATTTTAGTAGTATAGAGAACAAGAATGAGCCACTCAATGAAAATGAGGCATTAGAGAGATCTTCGGAGGACGAGGCATTAACACAATTAGTAGGTATAGAATTTTCCCTTCTTATTAATCAGTCTTCCCTTCTTATTAATCAGTCCATGTTTTTAAAATTTTATTATCATAATAATGGTTTCTTTACATTACTATTATCATACTAATCAGTTCATGTTTGGTGGCAGGATGTATTGATGTTCATGTTGGATCATCTGATATCTGAAGGTGTTTTGGGATTATATATTTTTGGTGACTTTTGGGATGTTTTGGGAAAGTTGGATTAGGCATATTTTGGGATGGAACATTTTGGGAAAGTTGGATTAGGCATATTTTGGGATGGATCATTTGACACCTGAAGCTACATTTTGGATTATCTAGGAGAGTGTGATGATTTCCATTGATGAGAATTTGCAGGTATGGCTTCACCTTATTTTCCAGTGTTATGCATATCATCAGTAGGTGATACTGAATGCCGTGGCCTCACCATGGAGCCATACAGTGCCTTGTTTGGAGATGATATGAATCCATGTTAAGGTGGTAGCATTTGCTCTGAAAAAAGAATTGAATTCAAGTGCATTCTATCTCTAGATTTACAAGTGTAGGATAACAATTAAAATATTATGTTCATGGTCATGGTTCTTTCCTGTGGTATGCCAACTCTGTGATGTAGGATAATTTTTGTTGAAAAAAAAGATCAAAGAAACAGTTTGCTTGTGCTCGGTCATTTTATGTTACTAATTGTCAATTCTGGTGTTTTGCAGGGAAGCCAATTGAATATGATAGGCTACAGAGATCTCTGAATTTGTATGTGGCAGATCAGAAAACAAATGGGTTCATGTTCCATTTTCATTTTTTTTGGGCTTTTTAATGGGCTACACAGATTTCTGAATTTGTATGTGAAGATCTTTAAATCATCATGTGTAATTACCATTTTGAGTTTGTGAAGATTTGGGAAGAAGTCAGGTGAAATGAAATATGTGTATTGTTGTGTTGTTTCTAATTCAATAAGAATCTGTGTATTCACTTTCTTCATGAGCTCCTTGGATGTAATGTATGAATTCTCTTCTGAATTTGTATGGCTGTGTGACTTCAGGAATGTCTCACTGCATGGGATGGGTGGGTGTATGCCTTTATTCTGAAAAGGCTGGAAAGTTGTCTTCAAAAGGATGTTGAAAGTCCACTAGCTGGAAAGTTGGAAAGTATGCTTGTTCTGACCATTACATGTGTATAAAATTCTCCAACTTTCTCTACTGAAAATGAGAAAGGTAGAAGATCATGTGTTTCTGGTAAGATTAGAAGTGCTAAACAAATCACAATCACTTTTCACCACACGTGGTTTACGTGTCATTGTAGTTAATTTATTGGAAGTCCTTCATACATATTTGTAGTTAGACGGAATCCCATTAAGGATCTCCATGCAATTAAGATGTCTACTATTGGACACCTGATAGCCCTGAGCATCGAGACCAGATAAATATACGCCCTTCCTTTGGAAATAATTGGACACTGCAATGGCTCCTCTCAGAATCTACACAATGGATACTAGGACATACACTTTGAGATAAGTAATCTCACCTGTGAGGAGTGCAAACCTCCATCGCACACTTGTTGCCCACCCGATTCATAATATTCTTCTAGCCCCCCATATAAGTTTTAGCCCCTCAAAGTTTTCATCTCAGCCTACTGGCATCACAAGCAGAAATAACACCAGAGTAATCTGTGGGAATGTTGCCACCCTCATTATCAACATGACGCATAGCCCACCCAGACCCAGGTTCTAAAAAAAGATGCTGAAAAACATAATCTAGCACAGCTTTTGGTGGAAGCTTCTAATGATGATAATTTGATGCAAAGTTAGAAAGATGTGCGGCCATTGGTGATAGTAGCTTCTTCATGCACTGCCAAGTGCCAATCAAACACTCTTGGATAAAGATCAAACACAAAATAGTAGAACATCCATGCAAGCTACTGAACAAAAGAAGATTTCTTGAAGATAAACTATACAAGGAAAGGTACAATTGATATAATGATTTTAGGCCACCCATGAGATCAAGATGATTGTAACGTTAGGGAAGAAGCCTAACTCTTGAATCAAACTGAAGGATTTTGCTGAGGGAATAGAGATAGATGATGCGAAAGAGGAAATAAGGGTGGGAACCCTATATCCGCATTAAATAGATTCACTGGTAAACAAATTTAAAGATAGTCACATTCCTTTCCTGACAGCTTAGTACAAGTGCAAAATGTGAACTTCAGTAAAGAAAGCAAGAACTCTACAAGAAATATACAGCAGTATGATCCACAGGTGTAACAAAAGATGCATTCAAGCTTGATTAACATTAGAGCAAAGTATTCAAGCTTGATTAGAATATAACATTAAAGCCCACTGCCATTAAAATCACCCCAAAAAACACACATGCTGGTTCAAAATATACATCAAACATTTTTCATCATGCATATCACAATTACAAGACAACTAACAAACACCAATACAGAAAGAAACTTGTTTATTTTTTTCCTTTCTTCAGCCACTTGTCTCATCTCTTCAACTGCAACACATATGTTCTCACTCAGTTTGTCCATTGTCTTCTTCATATCATCCATAAACGATGCTACATTCTTGTCATATTCAACTTCATCTTTCCATATGAATCTACCACAACCCTTTTTATCCTACAAAAAGAGAAGACATTAACCCAACATTAACCAATATTATGTTCTTGATCGGCACATTATAATATTGTCATTAAATTAAAAATTAAAAAATATATACCTTCCAATTAGGACATCTCCAAAACTTCCTATTTGGATTAGAGTTTGTATGAGAGGTCAGGCAAATCATGTCTCCACATGAGCATTTTGGCACGTAATCACTGGAAATAGAATACGACGATGCCATGCTTTCAACCTATGAAAATGAGCATTTGATGAGACTACAACATGTTTGTCATTCCTTGGAATTAATGGCCTGGTTAGGCAATGCAATAGCACAATGGTTTCCATTTTTCCATATGAAATAATTTTTCACAAATCCATCAGCCCACTGATCGCATATTCATTTTCCATCAACCCGCTGGCCTGATTAGGCAATGCAACAACACAATGGTTCCACACTTCATAACATATAAATCATTAAAAAAAACTTAGTAGAAGAATGGTAAAGACACACCCACACAGCTGAAAAAGATGGAGAAACGAAGTAGATTAGGCAATGCCATAGTCTATCAATAGTTGTAACTCCCTCAGGATAAACAGTTTAGATTATAAACACATGCCATGTGTACCATGATAGAAAATGTAGATTCGTTAAGAAAAAGAACATGTAGCACATATATTTTAGTCTTCGTGAAAATGTTGTTTTCTTTTGTATCTTCTTCCTCTATCTGATTTATCTTGCGCTCATTTGTAGTGGCTTATTAACTTTACGGGTGTTATTACAGGTTGAGGCAGTTTCCAAGGCCTTTGAAAATTTTCAGTTAAAAATGTATGGAATCAAAGCACAAGTGCATGAGACTCCAGATAAGAAGAAACGCAGGAGGAAATAATTGCAATGACTTGTCCTGCCTTGCATTCATTGCCCAGACCATTGGCCGCATTCTCATCAGGTTCTCCAGTTTCTGATTAGTTCATTAGACTGTTCTACACTAAGAAAAAACCCCATACATCATAGAACATAGCTAGGGATCATCATATCGACAAGGGCAAAGTAAAATACACCCACTAAAGATCCTACATAAAATCGAGACGAACCATATGAACCCATTGTGACAAACACACTTTTAGATTTCTCCGTATTAAACCCATCAAACACTAGGATAGTAAACAAAAATGAAAGAAAAGTAAACGGTCTCAAGCATTAAACAGAGAGCAAGGAAGAGGTGGATTTGAAACCATAAGGGTGCCAAGCAACCAAAGATTTTTCAAAAATTTCTTAGAATGCATATTTGAACCCCCAAAAGGTAGATTATCATTCTAATCGATCCTACACAACCAATGGAAACTAAGACTGCATAACAGCCAAGTCTTTAGATTTCCATTTTCTATGGAAAAGAAAATCACAGTAGAAGAAACGAGATGCCACAGAAAACTGGCATCCAAGGGCTTTCTCTTTCAATCTAAAAATCCCCATGCTTCCTTTTCATTTGACTAGAATGATAATCTACACAGAATCAAATTGCAATAGATGAATGAAAAGCCTCTTTTATGGGATTCTTTTGATGAGAGATGGGAAGAAAGAGGAGATCAGTAGATGAAAAGAATAGAAGAAAGAAGAGAGAGAGAGAGAGAGAGAGAGAGAGAGAGAGAGAGAGTACCTTCTTCGGAGGAGAAAAAGGAAACCCTAGAAACAAGTCTTTGCAATCGGTTGGAGGGGAAATGCTCTTCTCTGCGATATAGACATTAATGAGGAGATGGAGACGGCGATGGAGACGAAGACGAAAGCGAGGCGATGGAGATGGAGAGGATAGATCAGCACCCGTCCTAGAGTGGAAGAGGAACAGAGAGGCGATCGGAAGCTGTTGGACTCCTATTCAGGTTTCAGTGGCGTTTTCTTCGGAAGCGATGGAGACGCGATGGAGACGAAGACGAAAGCGAGGCGATGAAGATGAAGAGGATAGATCCGCACTTCTCCTGGAGTGGAAGAGGAGACTGTCGATCGATGGATCTTTCAGCTGAAAGAGGGAAGAGGAAAGGGAGATGGAGTGTCTTGAGCGGTTGAAAGAGGGAAACGAATATGGATGGCGCCCAATGTGAAAAGCACCCTTAAATATAAAGCTTTGATTCCATCCGTTGGATCCGTTTTGCCGATCGAACGGCCCTCAGTGGACTTCTCACATAATCCATACGAATACTTCTCACCTGAATAAATCCCTATATATATATATGAGGCCCCCTATCCTCAGCTCAAGCTGAGGATAAGGGCGTCAGCTCAATGGCATGGAGCCCACCTGGGGACCCACATGGGGATGGGGATTAGGGGGATTTGGGGGCTCTCCTCGGACCCTCTTATCTACAAAAAATCAGCCATAAAGATAATTTCTATTATCTCCATTTGGGACACAAAATTTTTACGGTGTAAAATGCATTTGGATGGGTGTCACTCGATCCAACGGTCCAGTTTAATCGAATGGGGCCAAAATTTTTTGGACATATGCAATTTAGGGGGGCCTTGAGTGTGGTCCATTTGGATGGACCAAATAGTGGGCCCCAGCCTAGGCAGCGGACAGCCCTCTCCCGTCCGCTTGAGCTGAAGAGAGGGTGGGGCTATTTGTGTATATATATTTGGAAGGTATTATTATTATTTTTTTTTTTGAAGGTTACATCTCCCATAGATAGTCACAATAAAGATGCACCTACAAACAAGTAAATTTCGAGCACTAAAAATTAATGGTCAGAATGATCTAATTCAGGTGATCATTACCAACCACTAATGTGTGCCATTGTAGAAATTTCAACCTCCGAGGATGTTGGGATATTATAAATTCTTGGTTTTTTTCTAGATACTATCAGGAAAATGCCATTGAAAACAAAATTAATCTTTGAAGTAATAAGAATCATTTTTATATGTGTTCCCAAGTCTTACCAGCTTTATTTCGTTGTTATCATGATTTTATCTCTATAATTTCTGTCTGAAGATGTTTTGAGAACATTATAATACTATTGAGGAAAATTATCATTTCCAAACCGGATATAGACTTGGCCTCATTTGCAGCCCTTATTACCTATGGTGAAATGATTTCTTGGAAGATTAAAGAGGCCATATTTAGGCTGCAACATATCAAGTAATGTTAAAATCCATTTGCCCATCAAATAATAACATTATGGGCTGGTTTTTTAATAAAAACTTCTCTTGCTAAGAGTTTGAGAAATTTCTGACTGTGATAAGATGATATTTGAAATGCCCAAAACGAGAAATAAACCCCATATTAGATAGATATGATATGAGAACAACTATTATATTAATGTAAAAAATCTCCCACAAAAAGAATTTTTGTGTCGAGAATTCTTTTAAAAAAATGAGACCATCTACTCGAATTTACTAAGTTCAATGATGAAATTATAGTAGTCTAAATTCACTATTTTGGTTGGCCCCACCGTATATATTTGTGAGCTCACCTTGCAACCTTAAACCAAAGCAAGGAATCACCGTTCATCTGAGTGGGCCACAAATTATCCCAAGTGCAAATCACCAAATTATGGGGCCACATTTCATTTCCCTCCAAATTCAAATCTCCCTCCAAAGAGCAAAACCTCATCTCGAAATCCATATATCAAGAACTCTTCAAAAACCTAACGCCTCTTTCTCTTTCCTCAGTATTCTTAGCTTGCATTCATTCGTTACAGAGAAGAAGTGGAATCGAAGGAGCATGTCGATGACACACAAAGATGATCTTGATCTCCTCCTTTCCCTCCAAGATAGAATTCCAGAAACCCCACCTGCTTCTCCTCATTCCCAAACACCAGGTTCTTCTCTTTTGCCCCTCTCTCTTCCCCTTGTTTTTTCTTCATTTCCTCTTCTTTCTCTCCAAAATCTGATATGGGTGTCTGGAAATCTTCCTCCAAAATAACACCCATAGCTCATTGATGCAAACCCTTGAACTGATGAAAAGGTAATATTCTCAGACAGAGCCAAGACCCAACCCTTGAATATGTGGTCTGTAAATACTTGATTGAGCGCAGTGAGACCCAATGATTTACTGCTCTGGTTCACCAATAAATGTTTTTTTTTTTTCAATATCGAAACCCCCAATTTCCCCCACTGTTCTTTTTTGGTGGACTGGAATTCAGTGAGTAGAAGTGGGCTGTCTTAATTTTCTTTTAGTTGCAGGTTACAATTCCGACGATGGATCGCCCAATCGGGTGCGAAAGGCTGACATGTCCCAGTTTAGAGATGCCGTCAAGGACTACCTTGCCAATGAGGAGCCCAGTACTGTCATGCCCATGCCCAGATTGAACCCATCAACACTCTCAAAAGACATTGATGTTGAGAAATTTTCGGGCTTGAGGATAAAGTGAGTTTAGAGCAATTGCCATAGATTTGGTTCAGTTTATTGTAAAGTGCACTAGCTTCATGTGAGTCATTTACTAATTTACAGGAATCTCTTGCTTTCCAACACTGAGCTGAATAACTGCCTCTCTGACATCCGGTTTATTCGGTTGCCTGCAATAAGGTATCATATAATGTCTTAAAGAGCTTATTTCTAAACAATTTCTTCTCATTTTGTGGGATTGCTATGTAGTTGTGATTTGTATACGCCATGTCTTGTTAGGAATTCGCTTGTGGGTGATACTATCTCTGGCTGTTGGGCAACTGTTGGCGTGTTAACAGAAAAGGGGACTCAAAAAACAAGCTCTACTGGGAAGAATTTCTGCATATGGAAATTTGGGTGTTTGGATGAGGCAACCATTTCAGTTTTTTTGTTTGGGGATGCTTACACAAAGCATTGGAAAGAGTCTGCTGGGACTGTCTTTGCACTTTTCAATTCGAATGTTCGCAAGGATGCTCAGGTATGGTTTTGGGGAAAAAATAACAGTTTTTATTTTGAACTGCTTTTGTTTCAACTCTTTGAAGATTCCAACTCCAGTTGTCTTTTATAGGGTAAAGGGTTTACATTGAGTGTATATTCAGCTGATCAAATTGTAAAGATGGGGACTTCTGTTGATTATGGTGTCTGCAAGGGGAAAAGAAAGGATGGGATGTCCTGTACCATGGTCATAAATAAGTATATTCTATAACTCCTGTTCAATAAAGTATTTGTTTGTTACAGCAATCTAAAGTACTCTCAAGTTAGTGGTTCAATTGTTGTTGTTTGTAGTTGTTGTTGTTGCTGTTATTGTTATTCTTATTTATTACTTTTCATGGGTTTCATCTCATGCACCCACACACACATTTCACGTCCCTAACCAGCTGATCAACTGCCCAGGACAATTATTGTTATTTTTATAACTACAATATTCATTCCTTATTTGTATTTTTGAGTTCAATCCTTGGTTGTTTCTGTGAGAGGGAGATACCTAACCATTGAGTTATCTGTGGATTGGCAATTGGTCATCTCATTAGGTTATGTTTTGTAGAATATGTATCAATGATAGAGATTTTGTTTTAAGAACACCATATTTTGAATCTGTACTTCAATTCTAGCACTATTGCAGTGTTGCTCATATAAGAAGAATCTGCATGGACTACAATGAGACTTAAACATCCATTTTGCTTGATTCTAACAAGATGTTGGCCCTTAATGACCCCTTTTGATTTATGTTATTGCATATAGGTTATATTTAGGAAGGTTTTAGAAGGTTTTTGGGTTGGTGCTATTATCCTAGAACACAATCTAATGTGTAACATTAAGCTAAGTCTTCAAAGTATATTAGAAACAGTTACCAGGTCTAGCATTTGATGCCTTACTGTTACACCCCGTCCCGAGTTAATCAAGATTAACTCTAATTGATTGAGATTAATGCTAACTAATTGTGTTTAGTTGAGCTAATTGTGGTTAATGACCAAAATGAGATGGCAGAGTCTCAAATGATTGAATTCAACTTAATAAAGTGAATTAGAATGAAACTAAGTTGATTAAGTTGAGTTTTGACTCAAACAAGGAAGAACGAGGACTTTTCCGTAAATACGGATTTTCGCGTATTTTGTCGAATACGGTAACTCTTGATACCAATGCGTGTATTTCAAAGAGTGTATTAACTTTCATAACAGGCTTGAGTCCATTTGACTTGAAGTGGATCAAATGACCTTTCATTTGACTTAAAGTGTAAATAAAGGGAAGGAGGACTTGTGTGCAAAGTGGGGCTTATATAGGTTTAAAATAAACTCAAGTAAGTTCATTCACTCATTTTCACAGCCCAAGTGTTGGAGAGAACGCTAGACTCCTTGCCTTCTTTCTTTCCTCCATTATTCTTCATCAAGTGTAGAGATTTGGAGAGATTCAAGTGTTTGGGAAGGAGTTGAACCACTTCATCTTCCCCATCAAGGTCTTTCATTTTTGGAGTGTTTAGAGTTGGTGAAAAGCCTCAAAGTTCTTTCCTTTAAGCTACAAGTAAGTAGTTAGTTGCTTTTGTAGAACTTTCAAGTTTCAAGTTCTATTGAATGGTTTGGAGAGATTTCTAGCATAAATAGCTTATGGAACTCTCTTTTTAATGTTTTCATGGAATTAGGGTTTGAAATTGGGTGATTTGTATCAAATTGAGCTAGCAAAGAGGGATTTTTGTTAATTAACTTCAAGAGAGACAGGTCTAACAGTTTACTTTTGATTATATGCTAATTGATATAGATTTGCTTTAATCTTATTGTTAAGTATGGTTTCAGATTATTCATATAATTGATTTATGTGTGTTGTTGATTGAATGAAGAAAAAGTTTGTGTATGTGAATGGTATTTTAGAAGGGAACAGGAGGTTCCATGCATTGCGTAGGTTGAGAATGAATGGGAATGAAAATGGCTTCAAAAAATAGCACCAGGCTGCTGTTTCGGAGGCCAAACAGCAAGGTGTCTCGCTATAGCGAGCTTTGGGCTCGCTATAGCCTAGTGGGCTCAGCAATGGTAATTTCAAATTGCCATAACTTTTGATCCGTAGGTCAGTTTTTGGACTTCCACATATCGTTGGAAAGCTCTTGGAATGTAGAATCTAATGGTTCACATATCCTCGTGATCAGAAGACTCAAAGTTGAGTCCAAACAAAGGTGATTCTATTTGAATCAAAAACTCTTTCCGTGCATGTTAATAGGTCTATAACTTAGTATTGAGGCTAATTATAGTGTAATTGAAGATTAAAGAAGAACTATCAATGACTTTGAACATTGTTCCAATGGTGTGTATTAATTGTTCAATTGTATGTAAACCTTTATAGGTGCTAACTAAGGGAATCCTAATGTACAAAATCATCTAATGTGATGTCCATCGAGAATAGCACGTACATTAGATAACCAATGATTACACTTGAATGGTTGGCCGGAATTAGGAAAGAAATGAGTGGAATTGTTAATTATCCTAATTCCCTTATGGATTGTGTTTGTATTGTTTAACTCAAGTCAAATGTGATTGGTGTAATATTTATTCCTTTCAATTTTTTTGAATGGACTTATGGAATTGAATTGAATCCAAAAATGGATTAAATGTTGGACTGTATTGACTTTTGAGTCTGGCACTACATAGTTGAATTGTTAAAGCTCATTATAGGGCTGAAATGAATTAATAAATGAATGAATAATTATTCCTACTGCAGTAGATGGACTAGGGGTGTTCCGGAGCTCTATGGAGATGCCAGTTGTCTCTGGCCCGGGCACTGGTAAATCCCACTCTACACTGAATGATATCAATGATATTTAGCGATTCCTTCCTTTTGGAAGATAGTAATTTAAATGATATAAAATGAAATAAAATCAAATGAAATGAATGCTATGGTAGTTGCCAATTTCTATATGTTCATTATTTGACTCCAACTGCATATTTTATTGTCATTGTACAAGTTGTCTTGAATGGGATATTGATTGTAGAATTGTTAATTGATAGATTATACAGATTTAGTTTGTGTATTAGCATGCGATATCACAAATCTGTATATACATTGCTGGACAGTCGTGTTCACTAGTGTTATTGATGTCATTACAAGCCCGATTGCCAATGCTGGTCCTGCAGCAGCCACAACGACAGCGAACGAAGCCGTTCCGATTCCTCCAGGAGGATTAGCTGAATGGAATGGACATAATATCATTTGAATTGATATCCGAGTGCGAGAATTGTAATAGAACTTTTGAAAGGAATTGTTTTGGAATGTTTATAGATGTCAACTTGCATTGTATTTTGAATATGCAAGTATATGACAAGAATATAGAAATAGCAGGTTATACTTGTATCATTGAATGAACTTTACGTTTTGTGTACAGACCATGTACCATTGTAAATTGATGTCGTTTAATATATTTTTCCGTGTGTATATTTGACCGATAAGCAAGTATGTTTATCCCTTGTGGATTTCGTTTTAACTTCTGTTAATTCGGAGTTTACGGGAGTAAGTATGTTCGCGACTCGGGATTAGCTAGGAGGTAATCAGATCTAGGGCCCGGGTCGTGACACTTAATAGGTATGTTCTGTTGGCAGGTATTGTGTTGGTTAGAGTTGCAATGTCTGATCAACATTATAAGCTTGAATGGTTGGATATTGCATGATAATTAGCATGGTTGATATAATTGTTTTAGATTTACTCTTGGAGGGGTCTGTTGTTACAGTTCCATGATGCACTCCCAATAACATTAAGTTTATGCCTTTATGGTCATTTAGTTGTCACAAACTTAATGCCAATGTAACAAACTGATCCCCAAAAAAGAAAATGTAATGAAGTAACACTAACAATCCAGTAAATTTGCCACTGGAGAGGATTCTAGTAAGTTTGGGACTTAGACCACTTACAATTATCATATATTGTCTTTTGTCTGACACCAGGCAGAAAAATGTCCCTGCTTGGGAAAACCTTCCAGCCTTAGACCCGTTTCTGATCCTTGGGAGATTGCTCTGCACGCAGGTTACTGAAACTTTGTTTACCTGTATTGGTTATGACTATGAACTAAACAACTGTGAACACTTGAACCTTCATAAAGTAATGAACATCCAAAAGTAACTTTAGGACAACCCCAACCAATTTCTAGCATGAGAAAATGTGTAATGTATCTTCCAATAACAGTTCAAAATAGTCAGTTGGTACCATTATGTTATGCAGAACATGTGCACAGTATAAAATTGTTGGTATCCTTGTCTGCAAACTGAAACTCAAGCTTTAGCCTATCTTGTGGATTTCTTCATTCTGAATTTAGATGGAGGTATTATCGCATTCTCAAACTAGTACAATCATACAATTACAGTCCTTTCTCTTTTAAGTGCATTTCTCTATCTAATCCACCACCTTTGTATTGCACTCTGTAGATGAATTTGACTATAAATGTGAGAGAAAGTTTAAATTGATGTCATTGTTTGAGGCTTTGAGCATACCAGAACCCAAATAAAACTACCACTATGAAATACCAATGCTAGTAATAATAGGGAATTTTCTTGTTCATAACATAAATGTGGCCATATTGATAGTTACACATCTCAAATCGATGAATCAAAGTGCATGAATAACAAAGAACGTGATTATTTATGTCTATAGCTTTCATGAACAATAAATATTTTTACCTTGAGCTTGTCAGAAGGAAAAAGACCCAACAGAAAGTTTATGGAGAGAATGCTAACTTATGCCAACTAGACTTGATTCCAAAGTTTCTGCCCTTCCCTCGTGTTTTTCGTTCTGACTCTATAGCTTGGTAGAAGAGGCTCTAGATTTATGCCCTCATGTCCCATATTTGTGTTCCCAATAGTAAATTTGCCTTTATCTTGTCATGCTATAAATTCCATTGAGCCTATGTGCCAAGTAGCAGTTCTTTGGCATTATGCATGTCTTTCACTATTTGTATTCCTAAAATGTTCTGCTTTCATATCCAGAGTCCTTCAATGGATTTGATACATCCCATTTCCAAAGCTTGTTTTGCTAGTATGTATTGGACCTATTATTTAACTTACTACTTTTTTTTTTCCTCACTAAGTTTTGGTGTCATTTCAGACGTCGTGGAATATACTGCAAATACCACAAATCAGTAAGCATGAATGTTTTTCATGTTTGATCCATTGTGCAGTTTATAGTGGTTGCTCAACTGAATCGATTTGCTTTATCTAATGGCAGAATGCGTCCCAGAAATATTCAACGGTGCGTGCTGAGCTTAAGGGTGGGTAAGTGGATCTTTTCTTGATCTTGTCCAATGTATTTTACGTTGCCCCATCCTTGTGTCCAACTCTAATGCAAGCTTGAACTGGCCCCAGGTCACCTCGAATGAGGGGGTGGTGTCATTAACCAACTCACCTAGTGAGTTGAAGACTATCTGCAGTTTTATTATATCTCAAACAAAACAAGTTAACCAAATTGTGCTTTCTATTCAAACTTCTCATCAGCTGAAATCACAATGTTTGATGTTCTTTCAGGAACTTAAGAACAGCATTCAGGGACCCCCTCAGAGCTGAGGGAATTTACTTGGTTGACCCACTATCGGATCGAACAAATTTGAGTAAGCCTGTCCAGCCTGTGAAAGTCTTGTCTGTGGAAGGGCTGAAGAAAGCCTTAAGGTTTGCCCCAGATTCTTAGACAATTTTTGTTGTACATGCGACAATTTATTAATGCTAATAGCGTGCGCACGTGTACACACACACACACACACACACAGAGAGAGAGAGAGAGAGAGAGAGAGAGAGAGAGAGAGAGAGAGAGAGAGAGAGAGAGAGAGAGAGAGAGAGAGAGAGAGAGAGAGAGAGAGAGAGAGAGAGAGAAGCAAACTGATAGTGTATTTTTTATGAAGTGAAAGTGATCGGCATTTTTAATAAACAAGATGTATTAAGTTTTCCATGTCAAATCTACATAGGTGGGTCCTGTTTTTAATAAACAGGTAGATCCACTCACCTGGTAGGGCAGACACTCTACACAGGGGTTGCCTGTGTTGGCTTGGATATGCTTGCCATATTGCCGAGTCAGCACATACAGCTGTTGAATGCCATGCGTTGAAATAGCAAAATCTCTCTTAAGAAAACTAAATCAATGATAAAACAAATACCTCATTTTGTAGTAAGTTATTGTATTGGTCTTCTAGTAATCTCTCTCCCTCTCATTTACACACGTGATGGAGGCTTTGACACTAGTTAGTACTTGACACTGATGGTGTTGTTAAAAAATGAACAGCAATGCAGGTAAGGTGACGACTAATAGCCGATCACAGGGAATAAGATTCCTTGCTGAAGTTACAGGTACAAATCTCTCTCTCTCTCTCTCTCTCGCTCTCTCTCTCTCTCTCTCTCCAAGCTGTCTGTTCTGCTACTCACTTGTTTGAGCTTTGTTCTTTCAATCACAGAGAAAAGGCACCCTAAAGATCCAAGCAAAGGATCTGCAAAGGTGAACCAACAAGCGGGTAGCTCAGAGAAAAGGTAATCCATGTCATATTAATTTGGAAATTTCAATTTCCAAATGGTCAAGGCGAATTTGGCAAAATCTTATTGAAGATGATGGATGTTTTATCAAAGTGGTTATAGACTGAGAATCAGGCTACAGTTGTTTAACAACAAGGACCATCAATATTTTCAACCTTTAAAGGAAATCCTCACTATTCATCTAATAAAGTGAATCCTGGGATTTTGATGGTCCATTGTGAATCTTGATCCTCACCTTCTGCTTTTCATCTCTTTGATAAAAGCCCATTGCCAGTAGCTAAGCAGAAGCAAGGCAAATGTGCCTTTATGATTTCATTTAAGTTCTGTCTATATTGAATTTGGCTTTATAATATTTATTCTTCAGGTTATCTACAGCAATGAAAGTTGCTTCCAGAATAGTTGTAGCAAACCAACCTCAGGCAAAGAGAAAGAAATGTGAAGAGGCTTCAGAAAACTTGATTGAATTAGAAATTGTTAGTTCGGATGAAGATGTATAAAATAGCAATGCAATTTTTCAACCCAAGTTACTTGTGGGTTAGGTTAAGGCAAGGAGTGGGTGTGGGTACATCAACTCTAAATCACAAATTAAGGTGATTATGACAAGGATTGTTCACAAGCATAATGGTGCTAAATTATTTTCCCTGAATGTATCACAAAAGTTGGGCTCATACACTAATTTTCAGAACTTCAAATTCTAATAACTACTAGAGTTCAAACCTTTATTCATTTAAAGTTCAAGTCTCAAGCTAATTAGTTCGAGTGTTATCTTGAAGGATATGAGTATCATTTTCAAGAATGGAAAAATGTTATATGTTTGGACTTCTGCAGATAAAAAAAAAAGTTCGAATTGAATAATCAGCAAACGCTGTCATATCACTGCAGTCTTTTCCCGTTTGGATCAACTAATTTCCACTTGAGATGCATAGACACTAATGGCCTGTTTGGCATCCTTTTGGGAATGTTTTCTTCTGAGAATGAAGGAAGAAATTGTTTGGCAAGCATTTTGTGAGAGAAAATCAAGAGATAGAGGGACAGATTTTATACATGTGCAGTGAGGGGGAAAATGCCTGCCAAAAATGTTTTTCTTCATTCCTTCTCAGAATGAAGCATTCCCAGAATGATGCCAAACAGCCTCTAAGTTTGCTGTCATAAATTTAAGCTGATCTGGGTACAAATTCTTGAAGTGGTTTGGACAATGCTGGTAAGGTACCCTTTTTTTTTTCCTCTCATTTTTAAGGAGAATGAAACTGCATCCGTGTTTGACATCCCATTCCAATGTTCAACTTGTATGATTGGTCTCTCTCTAGCAAAAGTATGCCACTTGGAAAGTTTTCTGACCTTCTCTAACCCTTCTTTTAGGACCTTCAATAGATATTTTGCTTTAGGGAATGAGAAATGCTGAAATATGAATTCCAGGCATTGTTTGCAATGCATGGAAGTGAGCCTATGGGTTAACTTCTATTCTTAAAGATTTGCTCTCCCCAAAATAACTTTTCTATTAAGTTGACCATGTTTGCACTCGTTTAAATTTCATTTCAGATAGAATGATACAATTGGTCTTCAGCTTGCTAAATTAAAGAAACCCTAGAACATGAGGGGAAGGGGGAGTCCTTTATTTAATTTCGACAATTAATTCTAAGAAACTTCTATATTCAAGTGAAATAAAAAAAAGAGGTGACATCCCATGTGAAGACCAAAAAAAGAAAAAAAAAAAAAAAAAAGCACACACACACACTAGCAATGCATATGCTACAACAGCTCATTAGGGTTTGTCCTTCTCCTGCTTAATTATAAATTATCACTGTTTTTGTTGGTAATCTTGGGCACATTCCTTTAAATTAGTGTTTCTGTCATGGTTCCAAATTTCTAGGAAATGGGAGCTGAAAAAGTGCCTTCTGCAATTCCTTGTGGAAAAGGGCCTTTTGTAGGTGGGGTCCCTTTTCCTGAGATTTCCATTTCCTATACCACCCCAAAGAGAATGACAAGCCAAGGGAAATGAGGAAAAACTCAAGTTGAGGAAATGGCAATTCATATAAAAACTATTTCACTGAACCAAAGCATGTAATATCTTAATTTCTATAGGGATCTGAAAGGGGCATTGATCAAAGGAGTGAAGTGTCATGGACTATTAAAGATGGAGCTTACGAGTGACCATCAAGTTTCTGTGATGAGGATGGCTGGGGAAGCATTTCCCTAGAAAATTGATCATCCACTTTGTAACATTGTTCTAAACTTGTTTTGACTAGCCCGAGTCAGACTCACAGTGAGTTTGTTCTTCCCAATAGGCTACTGAATTGGGTGAGTCAAAGGGCTGACTCGAGTAAGACAATGACTTTCAAGTCCAAGTTTGTTTCTGAGTTACTAGATAATGCTTTGCATGATCTTTATTTTATATAGGGGGAATGTCCACCTACTTCGGATTTCACTTAAACCAGTAGAATGCCAAATGTATTCCAAGGGTATGTTTGACAAATTCCTAGTGAATTGCAAGAACCCCTCTTCTAGAATTCATGTTCTGGGACTTTATTTTATTATTATTTTTTAACCTAGAGAACGGGCTGCGACCTTGATATTCATGACACAAATCACACATGTGAGGTGATGGCATGTTCGAATCTAAGACCTCCCAATGAGAACTGCCACTCCTTACCACTAAGGTAACGAGCACTCGTATAATAATTACAAAATTGCTTACTACCTATCAAAATCTAAGCACATCTTTAAAATTTAAATCGTAATTTTAACTATCCCACTTGTTCTATTACCAAGAAAATCTCTCTGTTATTAAAGAAATGCCCACTATAATATCAATCAGATCATAAGTATATGATTTAATTTTTTTTTCTCCTCTCTCGTTTTAGTCACATAAATTAGACATGATCATTCATATGGTGAAAGATAGAATAAACAAGGTTTGTGGCTTCCATTGACCCTAATAGATGCAAGAGAATCTTTTGTTCTTATAATTAAAAAAAAAAATTTGGGTCCAAAAAGAACTCAGTGTTAATAGACTTGATTGAACTAAAGCTCTCATTCACTTCTTCTATATTCTCCTCATCTTCATTAGTAGTGTCCTCACTGTGATTAATAACAACCAGTCCTCACGGTGATCGGCTGTTATGGGAACCATGTCATGGCTTTAAATAAGGGGTAATCTTGACATTTAAAAAAAATATAAAAAAAAATCGCAAGAAACATCTTAAATAGCTGGATGTCCTTAATTAAAAACTTACTAAAAAACTTATGGATTAACTTGAAAAGTTTTGAAAGTTATTTTTTTTTTTTTAATAAGTATGATGTAATCTTAAGTCCTTACTTAAAAAAATTTCTTTTGTTTTTTCAGCTCAAGAAATTTCCTGACCATGTGACTGATGCATTGATCCATGTCAATAACAGCTTTTTTTTTGTTAGGCCTATACAGGGCCAATGCTGACATTTGAACACATATCAATTATGCTTCCAAGGCCATGTGCTTCCAACTAATGAGAATGATTATAACAGAGACAATCTCATGCATATGACCAATTAAACAATTATGATATAGGGCGGTGGTTCTTTAATACCTTGCCAACTAGAAATCTTTGTTGTTGCCTACCCAATCATTCCTGTTGGAACTTCAAGGCTATGTGACTCATGAGTAATGGCCCGTGACCTTATCTTTTCTCTGCTTTTCTGGTGATATTGACACTAATAAGACAAACGATTACCAGTGGGAGTGGGGCACGGGCCCAGATTTACCTGACCTGCAGTAAAATGGTTCTGATTTGACTTGACTCACTGACCAACACAAGTACACAACCTATTTAAATGTGTTAGTGTCAACCTGTATATCCATACCAATGGTAAAGGATAGTGGACCACATGGTTTTATAAATTTAGATGGTCCAATGATGTTTTAGTGTTAAGGTTTACGTGCACAGATAAGATGTAGCTCTCACGGATTTATATAAAAGATAATGCGTATAATATTCTATAATATATCTGACCCCTCGCACTTATTAATCCCATTTGAATTAGCACTTACAATAAATTAGTACTAATCTAAATAATAATCACTCTCGTATTAAAACCCCCCTTGAATTAGCCAAAAACTTCAAAAAAAAAAGACTAGCAATGGTATATATTCACAGCCCAAAACAGCTTATACCCAGACTGTCCACACTTGACCATCCAATGAGCAAAACCATTAGAAGTCCTACAAATGTACTTAGGATTGAAGAAAAAAAAAAAAAAAAAAAAAAAAACCCATCTACGAGCAGCTTAAACATCCACAACTAATGATTGAATGCTCCAATCTGTCACCCCATTAATAGCATTAATAGCATTAATATCCTCTAAAGCATCAGAAAACTTGTGGATCCTGGTGAATCTGCAAACTCTTCCTGAGTTTAGGTTTTTTGTAAAACCACCTATTAAAGCAACAAACCCATTCAGAAAAATTTCAATAACAAAGACGGATTCACCCAAAGATGCATTAAAGGCTGTGTCATAGCAAACCAAGTTGACAGGCTCACAATCGTTGCTCCAGAAACAAAGAGGATTAGGAAACACCTTGGAGGAAATCAACATGTTGTTAGCCAAAGCTGACTTAATGCTTTTATCTTGATGGAGTTTTCATTTTCTACGCTCCAAATTGCCCACCCTAAAGGCTAAAAACCGCACTTCTTTCATTTTTCTACGCTCTAAATTGCCCACGAATAAAGGCTAAAAACCGCACTTAGGAGATGGGGCTTGAAAGAGAGGAGTGGCTCCGAAGCTATCCATTTAACTAATTGTTCCACAAATCAAAATATTGTCCCTATCTATATTATGAATCAATAACAAACAGGGGCGGAATTAGAAAATTTATCTTGGGTTTTTTTGGATACATACTTTTAACTAAGAAAATATGTTCATCGTGCCCTTCATGTATCTAAAATCAAGAGTTTTCTTTTTTCGACCTCACCTTATTTTTCACAAGTTAAAAAGAAGAAGTTAAACTATTTTTCTCGGAAGTCAAAAAAATTAATCTCTTTGTGGAGGGAGGGGGGAACTATAAAAATAAAATCTGCAAAAACACAAAATTCAAGCATTACACAAACATGACCTTTTGACAGGGTATTTCATGAAAAACAGGAAAAGTGAAAACAGAAACAAAAACCCACTTATACCTAATGAAAGACAACAAGAAAAGAGAAAGGATTAGTGGGATGTGAAAGCATGTTATGATGATTAGTTAATATAATAAATACTACTAGTACTAGCAGCAGTGCAGGGGTTGTGATTTGGGCGAGATTTCAATTCTTTAGCTGCCTGTCAAGTCGAGACCTCTTCCAACTCCTCTTCTCCCGTCAATGTATGTATCTTTCTATCAATCTATTAACAATCTGCTAAAGAATTAGGTCATTTTCATCTTAGATATCCTGAAATTCATCTCTCTGTGTCACACTCTGGGGTTAGGGTTTTGTCTTTCTCTACAAGTCATTGTTGTTTTCTTCAGTTGCTTTGTTGGGTTCACATAATCTAGGGTTTGAAATTCTGGGGTTCTTTTTGTTTGATGAAAAATGGGGTTTTGCTTGGGGGTTTTCTTGTTGGGCAGATGTATAGTTGAAGAAGGAGGAGGAGAAGAAGAAAAGGAGGGTCTTTGATCTGCTGACGGAAATGAATGGGTCGAGGTTTATAAAGTGCGTTACGGTCGGAGACGGAGCTGTTGGCAAGACTTGCATGCTGATCTCGTATACCAGCAATACTTTCCCTACTGTAAGTGCCAATTTCACTTCTTTTTGCTTGATGTTCCAGATTTGGTTCAGTTCAGGGAATTGCTGTGGAAGAAGAGGAAAAAGCTTGTTTCTTTTTTAATCTTTTGCAGCTCTATTTACTGATTTGGTGATGGTTTTGAAATAGATATTGCTTTTTTTTTTTTTCATGGGTTTTGGGTTGTGGATTTGATTTTGGAAGTGATCATGCCAACAAAAGAGAAAGATAGATAGAGAGACAAATGTATTTTGGGTTTAAATGTATTTTGGGTTTAGTGTAGTTTCGGGAAATGGGTCTGGAAGAAGTTTCCATTTCCTTCTTATTATTTTGGGTTTTGAATTGTGGCTGTTGGGTTTATGGCCGTGTAAATGTGGGAATGAGTTGGGGGAATGATTGTGTGGTTTCAAGGTTTTTATTTGATTTGGAAGAGAGAGAGAGAGAGCCTATTTGATCTTGTGGCTTTTGAATTTATGAAGATGTGTATGATTCTAAGAGATTAATTGAACGTGGGAAGTGGGTTGGAGGAATGATTCTGTTTTCAAGGTTTTTATTTGATTGGGGAACTGGTGGTGGAGGAAAAGCGCTATTTAAAGGTTTCATTTGATTTGGGTGATGGGGTATGGTACCAGGATACATCAAAATAGTAACATATCATTGTGTATCATATCTGATACTTTTTTGGGCTATGTGTGTGTGTTTCATATCGCTTGTGTGTGTGTGTGTTTCATATCCACGGCATGCTCTTGTCGTATCCATGCAGCATCTGGGCATCATAGGTGATGGGCGATTCCCACTGAGGTTTTCATCAAGTTTGAAGAAGTCTTTTTCGGAAAGTATCTATTTTTAAGTTTTCAATAGATTTGGGCTATGGGTCAAGAGAAAATCATGGTTTCCCCCTTTTTGTCTACTATAGTGAAATGTGTATTGATTGTGGAAGGAAGATCCCACTATTAAGCTTTTATGAGGCTTATGGAAACAAGCGAGGAGGAAGAATTCTGCTTCAAGTGTTTCAACAGATTTTGGAGAATGTGTTAGACAAAAAAGGATTTTTACCAAAAATTATACGGAATCATTAATTGCTTATTAATGATAAAGATTTGATGTTTTGCCAAAAAGGAATAATCAATAGTCAGATTTTCCCTCCGAAGTACCCATATGTTGCGATATTGTGACCTATGTTATCCTTTTAGCCAAGTTTTCTTTAGAATTTTCAAATTTGGCTGTCTTTCTGTAGATGTTATTTTGTACTCTATTCCAAATTTGCTTCTCTTGGTAAACTTGATATCTTCTTCTTCATCTTACCCTTTTCTGCTCTAATTTCCTCATATCTCTCTCTCTCTCTCTCTCTCTCTCTCTCTCTCTCTCTCTCTCTCTCTCTCTCTCAATACAATAATACAACTTATCGAAGACTTGTATTAGTTGTCCGAGCACACATAACAGAATGAACAGAGCAACATAATGAACATGTGGATTGCTGTGGAACTAGCAGAGAAGCGGTTGATGAAGAAGCAATCAATGAAAAATAATGGGTTGTAGTTATTTCAACATGCCGTGCATATTGTTGTATATAATATTAGAGTCGAAGAGAGAATTATTATAATAAATGAGGTATTAGGAGTGTATACTGTCAGGCTAGTCGATTACTCCTGTTCGTCTGCTGCTACCCAAATGAATGGTCAATGCTCATCGTGTCATCAGCCATGTGATAAGACTTGACAGAGGGAATTCAAAGATGAATGGGTAAAATGAAGGAAGTAGGGATAATGCATGCCAAAGTTGTATTAAATTCATCCACACCCTTCCCAGACCTAATAAGCGGCTGCATTAAACACTTGGAACCAACAGATTAATTACAGATGAGAGCATCTATCGTAGTAGTCGCAGCAGTTGCTCTTTTCATTTATTCATGTGTGCATATCTATCTTCTGCACTCAGCTCTCACACTCATAAATCTTCGCATTTGGATGGCCCCAACTCGAAGACCCTTATCAACTGCGATCGAAGCCATATCTAATGGAAAGGAGATGTGGGGCAGGCAAGGATAGAAGATGGAGAGAAAGGGGAATAGATTAGGAGAACCTGAAAAGCTAGGCTTTCACCAAACTCTGATTCGGAGGCGTTACTGACTTGGGTTCTCACAAAACTCCAAACTAGGAGGTGTTAGAGAGCTTGAGGAGAACTCGAAGAAAACTTGGGGAAGAATCCCAAAAGCTTCACCATTCATTATCATAATCTTATTGGTGTACCCATCAAAAGAGGCATTACAATGGTTTAAATAGGGGAAAACTAAACCTAGATTTAATCTGGACCATCCAAACACATTGATGGCCGGGATTACGATATCTAACTAAAAATAACTTAAAACACAAATAAAACTCTAAATAATAGAAAAATGACAAAATAAATGGGCTGGGCCCAAAGGCTTGGTAGAGAGATGGACTGGGCCTTTTGGCTGGTAGACCCATGGGGACCATGGGTCTGTCTAGCATCAATGTCAATGTCTAGGACCAGCAGAGTAAGGTGATTTTGGTCGGGTCTGGGAATGTGATGGAGATTCTGTCTTCATCTTCTTCAAGTGGATATGTTTGATTGTCCTCCATCAACTGTGTGTATCTTGCGTTACCTTCAGATGAGTATTGGTTTGGGTTTCTTAATGCGAGTGGGTTTGATCCTAAATTTTTGAATGAAGAAAGAGGAGCTGGAAAAGTCTAGGGTACTTTGGTAAGGAAACAAAAAAAAAAAAAAAAAAGAAAAAAAAAAAAAGAAAAAGAAAACTGATTATTGATTATCCCTTTTTGACAAAAAAAAAAAAATCAAATCCTTGTCATTAATAAGCTATTAGTGGATGAAGTAGGATCCCTTATCCCCTTTCCTCTTTGTTATAGTGGATGAAGATCTTAGTCGTATGATCGTAGCTGCCACGAATATGAATATAATTAAAGGGTTTCATATAGCTAGAAGTGCTCCGTTAGTGAGTCACCTGCAAATTGTGGATGACACTTCGGTTTTCTGTGATGCTGAAGAGGATCAGGTGATGAATTTGAAGGCTATCCTTCTTTGTTTTGATGCAGTCTCAGGTCCGACGGTGAGCCTCCAAGAGTGAGATTCTAGGTGTGCGCCTATTGTCGGAGTTGGCTTATGTTATGGGGTGTAAAGTAGGACCGCTTCCCTCTTCATATTAAGGGCTTCTGCTGTGTTTAGGTGGAGCCTCTAAAGGCTTGTGGAACCTAGTCATTGAGAGAGTTGGTGGTAAACTTGCACTTTGGAAGGCTCACTACTTATCCTTGGGAGGTCGTATCACTCTTGTTAAGTTGGAGCTTTCAAACTTGCCTATTATTTTATGTCGCTTTTCAGATACCTAGTGATGGTTGCTAAACGCTTGGAAAGACTTCAACGTGATTTCCTTTGGAGGGGGAGGGTTGATAGAAAAAGATATCTTCTTTGCTGGAGTAAGGTTTTGTAGACCAAAACTGGAGGGAAGCCTCGGCATCAGACCGATGAGGATGCTTCCTTCTGGGCAAAATGGTCGTGGCAGCTTGGAGATGAGAATGAGGGTTTGTGGGAGCAGATTTTGTTGGCAAAATATAGTGTTTGCAGCGATGGGTGGGACCCAAAGAGAATTAGTACTTGCCAATCGAGCTTGTGGAGATGGTTTCTGTATGTTAGGGATGCTTTGAGTCTGATTCGATTCTGGGTTGGCAATTGCGAGAGGATCAGATTTTGGCTTGATACTTGGGTGAGGGATGGTCCTTTGGCCTCTCATTTCCCCAATCTCTTTTGTTGTGCTTGAGATGGCTCGGCTTTGGTTAGGGACTGTTTCATTAGAAATGGAGATCATGTTATTTGGGGCCCTACTTTTAGAAGAAACTTGGTGGATGTCTTTCTGTTTGGAAAGTGTTTTTCATCCCAGAAGTGGGGGTTGATAAGAGACTATGGATGGGTGCTGTAGATGGTTCTTTCTCTGTTCCTTCCTTTTTCTTGATCCTGCTGGGTGACTCCTTCACCCATATTTCCTTTAATAATGCTTGAAAGGCTAAGGCCCCTCCTAGAGTTTCATCTTTTGCTTGGTTGGCCATTTCGGGAGCGATTCTTATGATAGATAAACTGCGTACGCGTAATGTCACAATAGTAAATGGTTGTCCTATGTGCCTTCAGAACGTGGAATATGTCGACCCTCTTCTTCTTCATTGTGAGGTGGCTGAATGCTTATGGAGATCAATTCTTTCTTGGTTTGACTATTCTTGGGTTTCGCAGAATTCAACGGGAGCTTTTTATCAGGCCTGGATGATGGGGGTGGGATCGGCTAGACGAAGAATAATGTGGAAAGCTTCATTTTCATTTTCATTTTTTTTTTGGCAGTCTTTTGGATTATTTGGAAAGAAAGAAACTCTAGGTACTTCAAAGGTAACTCTTCCTCCAAGAAGGTTTTAGCGCATAAAGTAAAGTTTCTTGTTGCATTTTGGGTTTCTATTCTTCATGCTTTCAGAGGAATCTCGATTGATATGCTGTTGAGCTGTTGGAGAGAGGTGGCCTTTTCTTCCTCTTTTAGTGCCCAGATTCTTTCTTCTTATTAGACGCCGCTGCAGCTGGGAGTGGCTAAACTTAACTTTGATGGGGGACGGGAGTTCTTTGGGTAATCCAGGGCCGTCAGGAATTGGCGGTCTTATAAGAGATAATTTGGGAGCCCATCTTCTTTCATTCTTGGATCCTTCCAGCTTTCGTTTGGTGAATGAGACTGATTTGCTTGCTTTTCGGACTGGTCTTCGAGAAGCTTAATTGCGGAAGGAGATTCATATTGTGTGATTAGATGGGCTTCTCGTTCTGCTGCTTTCCCATGCGTATGGCAGATATCAGTGAGGAGGTGTTGGAGATGGCTCCGAAGCTTGATCTCTCTTTTTCCCTTGTGAAGTGCTTAGCTAATGAAGCAGCGGACGGTTTGGCTAACAGGGGTGTTGGGAGTGATCGTCTTTCAATCGAGATATGTCCTTTTTAGTTTGTTGCTTTGTTGGCTGTTTGCTCTTTTTTGTTTGGTTTCTTGTTGTAGCATCTCATTATATGTCTCTTATGCTGGTTGGCTTCTAATAAAATTGCATTACCATTCAAATAATAAATAAATAAGCGATTATTGTGGTTCTTAAAAAGTCCCCAAAATTTTTTCTTGTCACTTAGTTTTTTTATTTTTATTTTAAACTTCCTTGGGGAAATGGGTGTAAGGAACATGTTTCTTAAATTTCATTAGATTTTGGAAAATTGGCGTGGAGGGAAATGCATATTTTAAGCCTTAAGTAATTTCGTTTAAGGGTTTTGCTTTCTTCCCATTGGATTTGCGGGATGCTGTATTCTGTCATTTTATTTCTCGTATTATGATGGCAATCAGGATTATGTGCCTACTGTTTTCGACAATTTTAGTGCAAATGTGGTGGTTGATGGGAACACTGTGAACTTGGGTTTGTGGGATACAGCAGGTAAATTTGTTACATACATCATCACATTCTTTCCTTTTCTTCTTCTTTTTAATTTAAAGTACATGTGGTGGTTCTTAATTTCTTTTCTGATGGATGAGCAGGGCAGGAGGATTATAATAGATTAAGACCTTTGAGCTATCGTGGGGCGGATGTTTTTCTGCTGGCTTTCTCTCTCATCAGTAACGCCAGTTATGAAAATGTTGCCAAGAAGGTAAGACTCAAATTCTTTTTTCTAAAATGAGATTTGCTACTGTTTAGCTTCCAGCCTATTCTTAATTGGGCAAATGGTATTTGCCCAAATTATAAAATGTTAAAGGCAGTTTCCTCTTCTTATTGCTGATTTTCCATATCTCTTTTCTTTGTTGGTTTTCCAGTGGATTCCTGAACTGAGGCATTATGCGCCTGGTGTTCCCATAATTCTTGTTGGAACAAAACTTGGTTAGATCTCATCCTATCCTTTTTTATTCATGTCCTGTCATCACATTATCTCCTTTTCTTTTCTTGCACTCATCCGTTTTATGTTAACTTTCCAGTAATTATTGATGCTATATATTAACTTACTTAGATATGTTCATCTCTTTTTTATTCATGTGATGTCAGCACATTCTCTGTTTTTGTTTTTTGTTAACTTTCTGGTAATTTTTGCTGTAATATGACTCTGGAAACAAGTTCATCAACGTTGTTGGGATTTGTTGATGTGAGGGCCTGCCCAGGGGTACTCAAATAGTCTGTGAGCTTGTAACTTTAGGGTTGCAATTGTAAAACTGGTATTTGGGCAGTTGGGAAAAAGGGGAACTCTCTGTCTCTCTCTCTAAAGAAAAGAAGAAGAAGACGAAGAAGAAGAAAGAAAGAAAAGAAAATTTGTTTTGTGCTTTGATTCCCAGTTCCTACTACAGCTCTCAAATCACTAATGATGTCTGCTAAGCAAAAGGTGATGTTAGTCATAACTAAGTTTGGTCTCTATATGGTAAGCAAAATGTAACATTTTCATTCCCATTTACCTATTAAAGAGAACTGCTGAAGAAATTAATATAGAAAAACAAAATTAGTTTGTACATCCATGCTAATTGAACTGCATGAGATAAGTCTTTTCCTTCTCCTTCTCCTTCTCCTTCTCCTTCCTCTCTTTTTAAAAAAAAAAAAAAAAAAAATTTAAGATAGATGCATTTAGTTGAATGCTTCAGAAGCTTCTTGGCCTTTATACGTGACAATCTCTCTATCCAGTTTTTAGATTCTAAGTTTGGTTACTTAAGCTACGCTATTGTGTTTCATGTGCATATGTTTGTTTTGAAAGAATACTTTTTATTTTTTATTTTTGCTGGAGTTACTTTTGAAAGAACACTAATACATGAACATGTGCAACCATGGAGTTCACCACGTCTTGACATCTTTTTTCGCATTCTTTTCTCTCCTGTGATTGATATGTAGTTCTTAACCATTCTTTCACCTTTTGTTGACCAATGGAATTTTCCCGGTGTTGTATGCAGATCTTCGGGATGATAAACAGTTCTTTGTAGATCACCCAGGTGCAGTGCCCATTACCACTGCTCAGGTAAGGCTTCCAATTGTGCAGCAACTAGTTTACTATCTCTGCAAATGGGTTGGACTTACGTCAATCTAGATCCAGACCAGATTATTGATTTATCTAGGTCCTGGGTATATCCAACATCATTTGGTTGGGTTTATCTCCGTATCTGTTTGCTACTACTTTTGACTGTATTTTTGGCTTATTTTAAAGGGAGAAGAGCTGAAGAAGCTGATAGGTGCTCCTGCCTATATTGAATGTAGTTCAAAGACACAGCAGGTAAGATGTATCCGTTTGGAGTTTTACAATTTCATCATTGATGAAGACTTGATTTATTTATTAAAATTGTCCTGCACAGAATGTCAAAGCAGTCTTTGATGCAGCAATTAAAGTGGTGCTCCAGCCACCTAAGCAAAAGAAGAAGAAGAGGAAGGCACAAAGGAGCTGCTCTATTTTGTAATCAAAGAATAGAGTAAGGTGACCCACCAACCATCTGGTCTTTCCTCCTTTCATGAAGCGGATCTTGGTGTATAGTCAACTGACAATACTAGAGTTCTTGACGCATTGGTGATTATTTTTCTTCCCTGCTCTTGTAGTGAATTGTAATGTGGACTTTTATTACATGGTGACGTGCACCCTTGTATTGTATCAGCTAGATTCTCATTTGTGGATGTGAAGATACTGTCTGAAACTGTTTCCTGCATTGACATGGTTATATTCATATTCTGTATTTTTACTCAAATACTTAGATGTTTGTATTTGTTGCTACATAGGCATTTAACGGCTTCCATAAGGTACACTATCCATCTCCACTGAAATCCTTTACCAGAAAATCTGATGGCAACCTTATTCACATGAACTTGCTAATGTACTTTTGCATTTGGAGCCATAACCAAAATGGAAAGAAGAGATATAACTTTCATATCATGGTATTATGAATTATTTATATCAATATAATTATATTGTGTATGTAAAGAGTGATAGCAGTTGGATTTGACCACCAGTTTGCTTTGAGCCAAGGAAACAATTGGATTCCTGATAGGAGTTGGATTTGACCAACAGTTTGCTTTGAGCCTCTATTTAATTGCTCTGGCTATAAATAACTTGATTTCAGGTATGCAGCATTACATTCATCTTTTTCCCCCTTTATTTTTTTATTTTTTGCCTATGAATCGTGATCTGGTTTTTAGTACTCGGATGATCAAGTAAATTACAAGTTAAAAAACTGTAGAAGCCTTTTGGTCCATTTCCCTCCCCTTCCCTGGTTAGGTGTGGAGTGGCTATAGTCCAATTGTTTGATTTAGCCTCATGCTTTTGGATGATGTTGCAAGATGTTTTAGTGTTGTACCTCCCCCTTGGAAGAGGTAAAGTCCTTTGGAAATTGTGTTCACGGTTGTTTTTGGACTCTCGGGTGGGAAAAATTGAGAGGATATTTCAACAAAAAGAAAAAAAAGGAAAGAAGAGACTGACACGGGGAAGAGAAATTAAGAGGATATTTCAAGACAAGGAGACAGTCCTGGTGGGGAGAGAATTGAGATGATATCTCCAGGGAAAGCGATTGTTGTAGGGGAGAGAATTGAGATGATATCTCAAGGAAAGCGATTGTTGTAGGGGAGAGAAATGAGAGGATATCTCAAGGGAAAGAGAGACCATGGATATGTTTACTTCATCTAATTAAAGTAAGATAACTTGGTGGATTCATACAAAGAATTTATCATTGCTAGAAAATGATGTGGGTGTCTTCATTGGGTACTTTGAGAGAGTTCTCAAGAAGGATGTGAGATATATAGATGTCTTCATTCAGACGTCAGAACTTGATGTTGATAGAGCTGAAAAGAGAAACCAGAACCAGCTGTAATAGGGCACTGTTACATGATGAGAAAGGATCCATTTTGCCATTGCACTCAGGTTGGAGTTGTTAGAAAGAGTGATTCCACCAATCCTATCAATTTGGATGTTATGGTGTTGAAGAAGTTGCTGGAGAATGGAATTTCATTCTTGATGGGATATGACTGTTAGTTGTTAGCGAAATGATGAGTGACTTGTACGTCATGCTCATGAAGTTTTTTTTATTTTTTTCCTGTTCTTTACTTTTACTTCTTTGGTTCTCTCCTTTTTTTTTCAACTCTTGCTTAGGGATGAGAATTGAGTCCCCAGATACTTGAATTTCTAAGTATCTGGGCTCTGTCTCTGCACAGACTTCTTTTCTTCTTCCACATTAGATTTCCTTATTTTTGACTTCAGTTTCTAATCCCCATTTAAGAATTGCCAAATTTCAAAAAGATCTTCCCTTGATGGATATTTGTATCAGTTAATACACAATCAGATTTTTGTTTCCTTTTCAGAGTTCCTGCCACAAGGCCCATTTTACAATTTATTAGTTACTTTTTAAAAAAAAATCTTGGTGGGCAGATATTTCCCTGTGTCAGCAAAAGTCTGGTGAAGAAACTGATGCCTATTCCCAGTACCAGCTTATTCCAAATTTCCAATGCCATCTATACTACCTTGATTTCTTACATGGCTCGATGCAGTGTGTAAGGTGTACTAATTTTACTCCCCCTCTGCAAGCACTTTGCAGGCAGTCTCTTTTAGAAAATTATATTTACTTTCCAGTTTTTTACAGATCTTTTTTGTATCACTTGTCCAAAAGATCAGCTACAGTAAAATGCCTTAAACGCCCTTCAAATGTTTTAAATTATGGAACTCAAATAATCTAGAGCCCGTTTGTTTGCATTAAAATACATACAAATTCAATATATATGACTTTTTTAAGCGGTTTAAAAGAAGATCAAAGGTGAATTTCCAGTAGACGAGCATCAAATCACTATTCCTTTTATAAAAATAAAATGAAGAGAAGATGAGAACATGAGAAATGAATACCTAGCCTTTGGTCTTCATTTTTAACTGCTTCAAAAAATTCCTATATATTTTAATGCGACTGGGCTGGTTGTTTGCTGGAATTTAATTCCTACGCATTTTAAGAAAATCCCCCTTCTTTAACTGGTATATGGAAAAAATCTCACCCGCAAAGTGTACGTTTCTTTTCTCCACCAAGATGCAATGAACAGAGTCCTGCAAAATCCATCCTAGTATGCTACCAACTAATGCTTGTTAGTTTACCGAAAAAAAAAAGAAGCTAATGCATGTTAATTAAACAGTCAAAATAGAGGGATGGCTTGACCAGTAGAAAAAGGTTCAATAATTGATTGACTGGTCTAAGTTCTTTGTATCCAGTGGGTCAAATTCATCAGCAAATCTGAGTCTACCAAATGGTAGGCTGAGTAGTTGACCCATAAATGCATGTCGTTCTTGGAAAGAATGTTGAAATAGTCAGCATTGAGTGAAAAAAGAGAAAGAATGTTGAAATGGTCAGCATTGAGTGATAAAAAAAATAAGGTTTTAGGATTGCCTATCAGTTTGAATTTTTTGGGGCGATTGATCCATATGTGATGAGTGTGGGGATCTGTTTGACCATGGGCTCTCGGAATCCACTGAGGAGGGAATGAACAAGAAATTTCTGAGGCTATTTTCTTAAAATCTAAATCAATTAAAATAAATGTGTACGAGCCCTTGCTGAACCTTCGCTCATTTCGAAAAACATGTAAAATATTCTAAAAAGGAACTAAAAAAATTCAAGTGTTTCATACCGATTGATCTGATGATAGGGCCATCTCCTCAAGGAGGGCATTTATTTTGAAATTAAGTCAAGAGCCCTTCAGAGGTGAACCCTCGTATCATATCATATCCATCCTTTATCTAGGCATCACAACTCCTTCATCCATCAAATCATCGATATACACTTTTGGAGCCCATCGCCCACAATCAATGGCCAAGATTGAATGATGTGTGCCCCACCAGCTGATCAGTACACCCTGGGCTTTGCCAATCCTGTTTCGCAGACGGCAGTGGGCCATGTGAATCCACACACAGGCAGACTGAGAAGGACATAATTCCAGAGTCCACCAGCCAACAAATAATTAAGAATAAAAAAAGGAGTTCTTCACAAATAAGCCCTTTTATTCTTCCTGGTGTCCATTTATAATGCTCGGATACTGTAATTAGGCTTTCAAACCTCATGTGGTCAACTGCTAAAATGGGTCTGGTTTTAGAGGAATCTTGAGGTAAAGAGTGAGATTCCACCTTGCGCCCGACCTATTGAAAGTATCAGCCGCTAAGAATAAATGCCTTCTCATTTTATGGCATTTCCCAAGACTTTGCCCGAATAGGAGTTTGTCCCTCACAACAAGATTGTCTATTTGATTAGGAGCAAAATTAATGCAATCTATGAATATTCATTAATCGTGTCTATTTTTTGTATTTTTTATTTATAAATTGTTGATTTACGGTGGAACCAACTCCTATTTTAATAAAGATTTGGGATGCAACATAAAATGGAAAGTCCTTTATTTTGAATGGCTCACATTTTCTAAAGGTAAAACCTTTTTATGAAATTTCACTCTTTTTACTCAAAATCCCTCTAATTCAAGGCCTCAAAAGAATCCAGACTCAATAATACACATGACCATATCTTGGGGTTCACTGCTTCTATCACATGCAAGAAGAATATGATGATTGCTTCTCTTCATTTTTTTAAACTAAAGTGTCTAATCTAAGATGACCAAATGAATTGTCTAATCTTAGATTACCAAATGAATTATAAAAATAGCAGATGGATGGAGTCCCATGAACGACCTTGACATACTCCTTGATGGAGTCCCATGAACGAACTTCAACTGTCTCCTAAAATGAGAAAAAACACAATGGGGCATTGGACAAAAAGAAAAAAAGAAGAAGAAGAAGAAGAGAAGGTAAAAAGAGAGGGAGAAACTACTAAAACAGAAAATCTTTTATGATACCCGCAATAGCCGGTTTTAAATCAAATAGCCGTTATGGTGACCGGTAATCGTGGGTTTCCCGCGAAAGCCGGCAGGTATAATCCAATGGAAGGCAGTGAAAAAAACTTCCCGTTTCTGTTCTCCTCCTTCTTCGACCATTTTGCTAATATGCTGTTTGTCCACATTTCCCGGGAATTCTTCTTCAGCATATGGTTTTCCGTTTCATTTTCATCAACCTTCTCCTTTCTTTGTATTGCGTAATCTTCTTCCTTATTGGAGCTTCTGTTATAACTCAAGCCCCGTCGTAATCAAGCCATAGCCACCCACCTTTTTTTATTCATCTGTTGTTTGTTTAATCTCATTTAGTAGGTGGGTTGAAGAACTTTGGCGGCAATTCGATTTGGGTGCTCCGATGGGATAGTTAAAAACAGGATATTGGGTGGATTTCTGTAGATGGGTTTTGTTATTTTGTCTGTTTCTTTCAAGATATGGGACCATGGAACTATAAGTTAGATGGGTTTGTGGGCTTTTATTGATTGATTTATAGATTGTGGTGGCAAGTTTGAGATTCTCTTCTGCTTCTTTTTGCTTCTTTATTTTGTTATTTGACATGGGTCTCTCTCTTTCTCCTTCTTTTTATTTGAACTGATCAAAGTGGAAGAGTTTCTGGGTGGATTGGATTGTGGAGACTGGGAACTTTCCATATGTTGATATGGGATATTGGGTCTTTCTCTGAATACAGGGAATGAAGAAGGAAGAATGTTTGTTGGGGCCTTATTATAGAAGATTTTACGATTGGGGGAGTTTCTCATTTGTTTTTGCAGGTTTTGAGGTCTTGATGTTGTAGTATACCAAATTCATGAGCGATTTCGAATGCAGAATTTGAAAGTTTTCTTTATTTCCTTCCTTCTTTTAATGTGATATGTATAGATGTATTGCAGAAGTGAATTGATAGTCTTGTGTCATGGAGCTTAAATGATGTTTTCTGAGGTTCAGAGTTTAATTTAGATATGTTCTTGAGAAACTCTGGGTAGGTTTCAGTTGAAAAATTGAGAATGACGGTTGAGGGAGTTGTGGAGAATAAAAATGACCAAAAGAGTGTGTTGGTCGGGATCAAAATGAACGGCAGTAGCCAAGAGTTGCTCAACTGGGTGATTGCTAAATTTTCTGAACCAGGAGATCGCATAGTTGCTGTTCACGTTTGCCGAGCTTCAGGTAGAAGTACCATTGTTCACAATTTTCTTTTGTAGAACTCATCAATTAATTGAAATTTGTTTGAAGAAGCAAATAGTCTTTCTTTCAGATCCACATGAGAACGAGAATTCCTCTGCTTTCATTTCTGGTTATTTAACAGACTATGAAGGCCTTTATAATGCGAAAAAGGTATGTAATTTTTCAATGTTTGATGCAATTTTCCACATGATTACTCTTTAATTTCCTTAATTAGATGTGTAAAACTGGCTCAAGTTTCATAATACCTCATAACCATTATAGATTTAGATCTTTGGTGGGATAATTCTCTATTTCACTGTGTATTTGGACCATGGAAATGGAAAATGTATCAGATGGGGTTACCATTTTTTACAGCCTTGTCAACCTTGAAACACTTTTGAGCCGTTGACTAATGATATTGGGCATTAAGGGTGGGAAAACAATAACCAACTTCCACTGCCCAAAGTGGATAGCAGAATCAATGACCATATGTTTTGCCAAAACGATTGCTACCAATTGTGATCTGGGGTACATCCAAATGCACTGTTAAAAGTATTTTTTTTTTCTATCCAGTCTTGCAAAATTTGTTTGTCAAGAAACACCTCTTCAGAACACATTGATAATACACCAATCACACAGAAGAAGCTTAATTAATCAATTTATTGCTCATGAATTCCAGTGGTGGTTCACAAAAATCAGGCTTCTGTGGTCCTAATACTACACAGACTACTTGTTATTGGAATTCAGATCAAACTTGAGGGACAGATCTCATGGGGCAATTCAATTCGAAAAGTTCTTGTGAGAGAGGCAAAGCTCTGTGCTGCCAAAGCTTTAATTGTAGGAATGGGCAAATTCAATGCTTTTGGGTAGGTATCACAACACTCTGATTTATGTATCATCATTCTGCGGTTTTGATTTTTCTTTAACAGTATTACCTTTCAGGGGCTCGCTCTCATTGGCTAGATATTGTGCCAAGAAGTTACCTTCAACCACTTCTATACTGGCAGTTCACAAAGGAAAGCTTGTTTTTCAGAAGGAAGCCACAAAACAGTCTTCAGGTTTGGATCAATGGATCAAACTTTAGGATAAGCTTAGTTGAATTTCATTTTATTTTTCTTTTATTGGTCTTTGCAAATGTTGATATCCTACATTTAAGATAATGTAAGTGTAAATAATTCTGCTTCCTTTGCAGAATTCCGAATTCTTCACTAACTATACTGCTAGATTTCAAAATTAGTCTTGAACTAAATTATTGAATTTGTTTTGACGGGTAGATCTGAACAGAAATCGCTGGCCAAGTATTCGTAGTTTATTAGGTCTGAGCATTGGGGACGATACCAAGGTTCTGAATCCCAGTAACAAAGAAAATTCTGATGTTGAATCTCTGAAGGTATTAAAGGTTGGGAATCTTGCACCCCAAACAGACTCCAAAGACAGAGGTAGAGACTTGAAGGAAATTGCAACAGAGCAGGGATTGCTGCTCTCAGATAAGGAGGATGTAACAAAATCTGATGGGACTGAAACAGGAAGTTTTTCTTCATCTGTGGTTCAGAGCTCCATTGAGATAGAATCAGTGGAAGAAGTTGAGGATGAACGTAATCACCTTGCTCAAGAACAGACAGATGAAATTTCTTGTTTGATTTCTATGAGAAAGCATCCAGAGCATACACCGGGTTGGCCACTTCTCCGAAGAACAGTATCACCAAATTCAGAAGTTTTAAGCGAAGCCCGGAACATGTCTGTCGTCCAATGGGTAATGAGCCTACCGAACAGATCTTTGTTGCTCACTCCCCTATCTCAGATTGGTTCAGAACCTTGCAGAAGAGAAGTTTACCATAGCCGTAGGGGGAGTACAGCAAGCAGTTTGTCTACATGGCTTGAGCTACCTAAGGAGTTGGAAACACTGATCGTATCTAGTTCAACTAGCTGCAGAGTTTTCAGCCGTGAGGAGCTTGAGAGTTCAATTACTCATTTCTCACCAGGTTAATTATTTCTTTTTATTTTTATTTTTATTTTTATGCACCCAACAGCTCAGTTTGAATTTATTGGTGGACCCATGTGGCTTCATGGAAATTGAATTGTGTTTGGTGACCCCATTTGTATGACTGCTGCCCAAATCTATTTTGGATATCTCACTGTTAACCATTTCGTGTTTTAAATATGAGGAGATGAAATGACTACCCAGCTGGATGTTCTACAATTTCCACGAAGCCTCCAAAACTCATTTAGGAATAAATTACTCTGTTCTACGACATATTCAAATGCTTACGGTATGACTATGAGTCATATCAATACACACCCCACCGTTCTTGTTTCTGATGTTTAACTCTTTCCTTTAATCTGGATACTGAGATTCAGGTTCATTATTTTCAAACAGAAAACTTGATTGGTAAGGGAGGTTGCAGCAAGGTCTACAAGGGGTGTCTTCCCGACGGCCAGCAAGTGGCAGTAAAGGTTGCAAAATCATCCAAAAAAGCATGGGAATATTTCCTTTTAGAAGTCGAAATCCTGACTAGTTTGCAGCATAAACACATTACTCCTCTGCTTGGCATTTGTGTTGAAGACAATGATCTGATCTCCATTTTCAAGTTCTTTCCCAAAGGAAGTCTAGAAGAACACCTCTGTGGTAAGCTGCTGCTATCATAAGCCATTCCGTTTCTATTCAACTTTTCCTTTTTCGGGTACTTCAGAATATTTTAATATGCAACCAGGTAAGGGAGATAAATCTGTGCTTCCATGGGAGGTAAGGTTTAAGGTGGCTGTTGGAGTAGCGGAGGCACTGGCTTACCTGCATGGTGACTGTTCTAGGCCCATTATTCATAGAGATGTCAAATCTTCAAATATTCTTCTCTCAAACGAATTTGAGCCACAGGTAAAACACAAATAGATATTTGTAATTTTTTTAACTGTCTAAGGGTGCCCTTGGATAACGTTAATATAGCCACTTTTGTGTTCTCTTAAAAACAAAATAATTATATTAATGGCCATCCAAACAGAAGCATATATTTTGCAATATTCAGCATTGCAATTTGCTAGTTACAATACACTACAGAAGGTGAAAACCTCACAATATTCATCCTCTTACCCAATGGCAGCCTAGATTTGTTGTGTTACTGTCTCTTTTGAGAGGAACACATTAAGCTCACCCCAGATCAATGCTAAGATAATTATAATTCTTTGTAATGTCTGTTGCCTTTGTGGCAGTTATCTGATTTTGGGCTTGCTTTACGGGCGACAACAACTTCAGCATTTGTTACACATAGTGATGTCGTTGGGACTTTCGGGTGTGTTTCCTTCTCTCATATAAATCCATTTGCTGGGTAATTCACTAGGCTTTCTCGAGGTTGATTTCTAAGGAAGCTAAATAATTGCTTTAGGTACCTTGCTCCTGAATATTTCATGTACGGGAAGGTCAGCGAGAAGATAGATGCATACTCCTATGGTGTTCTCCTCCTTGAACTACTATCAGGAAGAAGACCCATCAATGCTGAGAGTCCCAAGGGCCAGGAAAGCTTGGTTATGTGGGTAAGAATCTTTCCTTTTTCATTGAGTGAAGGCATAAAGCTGATAGTACCTTTAGCACATCACTTTCTTGTTAGCAGTATATGGGTAGGTCATAGGTGCAGTAGTCTTTGATTGATTGGAGATTTCTTATGTCAGGCGTTTAAGAGTAGAAATCTTATACCTGACCCCAGATTGATGGGGATAAGGCTCTGATGAGGATGATGATAATGGTGATCACCTCTACCTGAATTTAGGATGCATATGAATGTGCCAAAATCGCTTTCGGTTTGAATTTACTGCAAAATAAATAGCTATGCATTTGTATCCATGTTTGGCAGCATAGAAGTTGGAAATGATTTGAGGCAGGATTACTGTTCTTTTGACCTCCCCATATGTATTGGATATCGACACTACAATGACTTCCAAGTGGAAAAGAAGGAAAACCGGTAGTCGACCTACTCTAGTATCCGATTTCCACAGTGCTCCAGGCACCAAGCAGAAACAGTGAACATTTCCTTTGGCCAAAATGTTCAGACAGTATGCTATTTAGAGCACATCCTATCAATATCTTTAGAGGTGCGAGGCTTCCAAAAATGTCTTGAGGCTAAAATCTGGTGTGGCTTGCATTTGAAGCCCGCACCTAATCATGTAAGGCATTTTTGAAGCGAATGCTATAAATGAGTGTGCAACTCAGTCATGCTCCATATTGCATAATGCTCATTCTATTAACACATTTTCCTTAAAAGGGAGTGACAAGTTTTCAATGTAAGAACTTTTTTTAATTTAAGATTGTTGTAAATAGGGTTAACATAACCCTAGTTAACTCATTAAAAAGCTTGAAACAAGTCAAACTGTGGCAGTTTTTTATTTATTCTAATTTATTTTTTGTAATTCATTATAAACACATGGAAGGATACTGTTTAAGCTTTGCACAATTGGAACACCTTGCCTCACACAGCTTTTTGAAACACTGCATCCTACAGTTAGCAGAGGTTAATCACATGATACATCATGCTGTGTACAGGCAATACCAAAACTAGAGAATGTGGATGCATTAGATCTCCTGGATCCCAACCTGTCCAAAGAAGTTGATGAGAAACAAATGCAGAGTTTGGTTTTGGCCGCGATCCTTTGCATTACAAGGCCCGCGCAACACCGACCCCACATGGGCCAGGTAATCTATATAATTTCGATCTAGAAAGCACTTCATAACTCTCATTTGCTCATCTTTTATGGTTTACAGGGTAATAATGACTCTTATTACTTTCTATTCATAATGCAGATACTGAAGCTTCTTCAAGGGGACGAAGATGTTATGGAGTGGGCGCAGTCTGAAGTGAGTGTTCTAAAGGAATCAGATAACGAAGATGAAGAAGCATACACGGTTCCAAGCGTCCACCCTCATCAAATAGACCTCGCATTGTTTGAGGCAGATGATGATAAAACATCTTTAAGTAGCATAGAACAGAACAACCAGCATTCCATGGAAGACTACTTGCGAGGCCGATGGAGTCGTTCATCAAGCTTGGATTAGTTCTTTTTAACATTGTCAGACTTCTGTATGGTTTAACTTTGAAGACAATGTAATAAAGTCCAAATTGTCAAAAAGAGAAATCATTGAATGAAATTCTTTTTTTTCCAGGAATGGTTAAATCAAGGCCGTTACTTCAATTCAATTAACATCAGCCAAATAGAAAGAATACTGGGGTAGGAAGTACATATCAACAATCAGCCGCCAGTTTCCAAATTGAAAGACTGCACGCCACACAAATCCTGGGCATAGATGATACTACAAATACACAAACTGATTTGATTTGGTGGTGGTCAAAGGTATAATGTTTTAAATAAACTAAACCAAACCGAGATTCTCACTTTTTTTTTTCTTTTTGCTACTAGATTCTCTCACCTTTTATCATATTACAATTGCACAGAAAATGAACGGGCCATGGAAAATCACCCGTAAACAATAAATAAATCCATATTACGATGCTGATCAAAATCCATATAAAGGAAGATTTGGACATTGGGAAGGCTTGAAATGTCTCATGAAGGATTAGATTGTATCTTTCTCATTCTCTAGAAGTGAAAATCGTGTAGGGCCACATTCAGATTCTTGTATGATGTGGTCCTCTTCTGGCAAGAGGACTTTTATCATATGCAGTTGACGGCCCACCTCTCATAAGGCAGCCCAGTGGAAGAAGTTGAGCAAATACCCCCAAACAAACAAAGAAAGCAACAGATTACAAGGAAAACATGCAAACATGCCCCCGCACAGCCCGACATGATTCACGGCTAGATTGATGTCACAGAGGCACTTTTTGATCCAACAACCTGTTCTCTTTACATGAAATAGGGTTTGAACACTACGTGAAAAAATCATGAAGGTTTCCACTCGAGAAGCATCTTGAGACTCACCATTTCCAAACAATACACATTCACGGTCTGTTTATTTGCATAGAATACACAGAATTGATCACATAAGGAATTCATAACATACATGGTTAGAAATGAAATCCAAGGTCAATATACAAAATATGACCATCAAATATAACCTTCTGTCTCACACACATAATAGAAAGTGAATCAAAGGGAAGTTGGAAATGAATAACCAGCCAAAACCCAGTTCATTCAAATCGTCTTGGATATAGCTCATTTGACCATGAATTTCTGCATATTCTAATGCCAACAAACAGGCAAACTGAATGTATTATATTGCTATAAGCAAGAAAATTGTATATACATTGTATACCCCCTAACATCTGAAATACCACCCTTTCACCCACAACCAAACAATCCCAACACCGATACCACCTCAAAAAGCAATAAATCACCAAAACCCATAACAGTCATAAAACTTATAACCATGGTGTTGTTAAGCACAGGGTTAAAAAAAATGTGCCCCTTTCAAAAACCCTCAGCTGATGGTTTGGTACTTCTGACTTCCGTTTTAATATTGCCATCTCATCTTAATGTTCATGCCACCCAGCTGATGGTTTGGTACTTCTGCCTTCCGTTTTAATATTGCCATCTCGTCTTAATGTTCACGCTATCCAGCTGATGGTTTGGTACTATGCCTTCCATTTTGATATTGCAGCGTATTTCTTTATCCATGCTTGCCTAGATGACAGATTAGTATGGGATTGCATATGGCAAAGCATATACATCCGCCCCAGGCAAATAACAAGCCTGAGGCCACAAACCGGAACTCCGAGAGCTTGGGTTATCACTCTCTTTGTGCTGTTTGGCTCCTCGACTGCACTGTTGTTTCCTCTCATATAGCCATTCCTGATTGTCGAAGTCAGAGGAATCCATCAGCAACTGTGGGGGGTTCCAGATTTCCAACAGTTCTTTGAACTGAGATTCCACTTTCTGGATTCTGCTCCCAGAACCAGAAGCATTGTTGCAAGGAGCTTCAGTTTTCTCTACCAGCTCATCAACCCTGCCTGAAGAGCAGGCCAGCTCTTCATACCTGGGTAATTCACAAGCAGTTTTAGGCTATTTCACCAAATAATCAGTTCTGTGGGACAAGCAGGCCCAAGTCTGCATTGTTGGGTTGAAATTTGCAATACCTGGGTAATGCACAAGCAGTTTTTGGCTCTTCCACCAAATAATCAGTTCTGCGGGAAGAACAGGCCCTGACTGTATTGCCAGGTTGAAATTTGCTAGCATTCTCAGGCCCTGTCGCCAGATGATTGGCTCTGCCAGAATGACAGGCCTGTTCTGTATTGCAAGATAGATCTGGATCCTTGCGCTTCAGTAATGGCAGCCTGATGCGGAGCCCACTCCCTTCATTAAGAATCAAAAGCAAAAAAAGTCAATACCAGCAAAAAGCAGCAAGTCCAAACAGCAAGCATCATTCTATATAACTCACCTTGGTTATGGCCAGCCTCGGCGGCATCAAGGTCGTGCTTCTTCCTCTTGGCACTACTCTGTGTGCTGTCAGAAGAATCATAGAGACTCGGTGTAGCAGCTGGCTGCCCATGTTCTTCTGTGACGCTGCTCCTCTCCACCTGTTCTATTTCTTCATGTTTCCTTTTCTTGTGATCTACTCTCTCCTGATTTATCTGGCTCCTCCTGTCTTTGCCCCTTTCTTCACTGCCATGCTTTTTATCTTCCGATTTCCCATGATCCTTGGATTTCGATTTCTCTTTCTTCTCTTTCTTTTCCTTCTTTTCCTTCTTGGCCTTATCCTTCTCTCTCTGGAGCTTCAAAGCACCAGAGGAGGATTCATCAATTCCAGAAGAGAGGAAGAGAAAAACCAATGGACTAATCCAGTAAGATATGCAACACAGATAAGATCCACCAGCCCAATAACAAAATTTTCACTTTTAGGGTGCTAATTTTATGTTTTCAGCAAGGATCTCAGAAAATTCGCCACACAAGCAAAGTTGGGTTTGTACCTTATTGCAGTGGTAACAATCAAATAGGTTCTGGTATAAAAGTCTAACAATCAAATAAGTTCTGGTATAAAAGTCTATCTCGTGAACTGAAAGCTCTAGTCAGCTAAACTGGAATTGATTCAAGGGTTTACAGCGGGTAAATAAAAGTGTGACAACCATCATACTTTCTACATTTTGTTCAAGGATGCTCTTGGACATGTTTTGCCTATGATAGGAAAGCCAGCAGTCATGCAAATAATTCAGTGCAATACAAAATGTGCACGAGACCGGGAACTGAATGAGAACAAGCTGAAGCTTCATGAGGTGGAAGCATCAACAGTTGTAGCACCAGATTCATATATCGATGCATGTATTGATAAAAAAAAAATAGGAATCACATATATATTAATAATATATTGAATTATTGTTATGTTCATGTTTACAAAAATGATAATGCAGTGAAATGAAATTTGATGGAATTAAAATTTATAAAATTACAACAGGAAAATTTTGCAGTAACACATGTAGGCAGATGCATCTAACTCATAACTGGATGAGATTGTCAACATAAATGACCAATATGTGGCCCCCCAACATCAGTGATAGCACCATGTTGGAGTTCCATGCTATAACCGCTGAAACCATTTTTTTATAGACTAAGACATTTATAAATACAAGTCTACCCGATCAGACAGCAAGAGTTACTTGAAAGCATTAAATTAACCTGTATGAAAATGAAGGATACCAAGACAACATTTTTATGATTTAATAGAAATAATTTTGCAAAAAAAAATAGTATTTTGGCATTTATCAAAGATTTATAAAAAAAGACTTCATTACAACATTGAAAAATACACTTTGCATTCTCTCCATCTGATTAAAATAACATGTAAGGACAACATCTCCTTATGCATGCACGTACTCAAAGACTTTAAATTGCCCAGGCCTGACCTTTTACCTATCGGAGCACTTTTTAAGTTTCTAAACACTAAATTATGACCACTGACATTATAGAGCACCCCAAACATCCAAATGCAACCGAAAGCCTAATGCTTTAGCATATGCTTGCACTGATATCTACTGTATTTGTCTCATATAGACAGGAATGTAAAAAGATATGCGTGCAAGCATGCGCGGAGGGAGGGAGGGAGGGAGGGAGAGAGAGAGAGAGAGAGAGAGAGAGAGAGAGAGAGCTGAAACTTTTTTTAGCCAAGTTTAATTTAAACCATGACTCTCACACACACACACACACACGGCTGTATAGATTTCTTTTCAAGAGATGCAAATACTGGCATAACTTCAGAAAACCCAAGGGAGCCATATGCCATAATTCATGGAAAGAATATCCAGATAAAGAGAACCTCGTGCTCAATGTCACAAGTCTGTAACCCTTAGCCCACTGAAGCACACAACCCATGTCAACTTCAAGAATAAGTTGTTTAAGGTTTGACCTGATAATCTCCAATCCACACAGACACACCCCTATGTGGACCGTAGATCAAGTGAACAACCTGCAGAAGTTAAGACTAATTGAATGACTCAATGAAATTTCTAGAGGAAAGATCACACCTCCAAATCTACAACCCGCTCTACTAAAGATGTACAATGTTATTCACTTCACCATAGCTTCCATTTGCTCCTTATCTTCAGAATGGTCCTATTTCTCTTCTTCCATATATCCAACATGATACTAAAAAACCGCATTGACGACCAGCTTCTTAAAAAAAAATTCTAAATGATAGCTTTCTCGAACTTTGTCTAATCCAGATTACATTCCTAATCATAAGGACTAAAAATCTGAAAATCTATCAACTTACAATAGTAATATGAGGAGTATATCATCCATGACGACCAAACAAGGACATATAGTAGATCTCTACTATAGCATCAGCGTTACACCAATGTAATAGAACCAAAATCTTGAAGCTTAGTTGCAAGGCCAACAGCCCAAAGAACCATCACACTTGTTAATTGCCCTTATTATGGAAACTAAAACTTCCCTATGCATGCCTAGCTTGGCCCCCAATTACATTTTTTTAAAAGTAAACTATAAAGTATCAGAAACTCAACATTACCACTTTTTGATAATAATAATAATAATAAAAAAAGAAGTTAACCTCTGAACTGACTTAAAAATAGGCAATATCTGAAGTATAGCAACATCCAGAATATATTACCACAGACATACAAGCGTATCGGACAGTGACATCAACGAGATCATACTCCTTTTCATAGATTCCAAGGTAATCAAGCATGTATCAATGTAACAAGACAATGTGGAAATGCCCATAATCCTAGAGAAAGAAAGTACTATACACGAAAAACTCCTTCCTCTTCTCTTTAACCATCAACGACTCCCACAATACTAGGGTTTATTCAACAGTATTCCTAGTTAAAAAATCAAGGGGTTCACTGGTTATTAAAACATTGACCTGTTTTTCAAAATAACCGCCATCCAATTCATCAAGCCAAGTATCTAATCATTGTAGAGCTTAGTTACCCGAGACTTAAAAATAATGCCCCCTTAATTCTGATAATATGTTGTCAAACTCATCAAACTGGATTCTAATCCATCCCCCTCTTATGCATTGAAATCCATCCTACATCTAGATCCAATAATGTCATGTAAACAAAAAAAGGCTGCTCAATTTGCCAGCATTTATGTTGTACAGGTACACCATGTTGATACCTTTATGAAACAGGTGTTTTGGATATCTTTATACAGGAAGAGGAGAAAACCATGTTTAACTTATGCACATTAAAACAGGATCTTCCAAACAGAATGTTAATTGTTCTTGAAAACAAGAAGACGACCTAACTCGGTGAATGCTCGGCAAGTGACATGTTTCCAGTAAGATTTACTGATTCAAAGATCATATGTTATATTTACTTAATTGTCATGGGTACATGTAGTCGTTGCAAGAGCCATGTAAAGGAATCCAATATACATACACCTCACAACAACAAAAGAACAAGGTTCCCAACAGCAACAAATTGCAAAACCTCAGAAAATGACCATTCAGATTGAAAAGGGAAAAATTGGGTGGGGCAAGCAATCTAACAAACTCTCTTCTATACCCTTTTCAGCTGAGTGTGTTAAGGATGGACAACTGTTCGATAAACAGTGAGGAAAGCCCTCTTCAGATAGGGTAGAACAATTACACCCCTTGGTTGCAACAAGGACAAAATCCTAGGCCCTACGCATGTCCATGTCCTCGAATTTAGTTTATGATAGAAGGGTGTTATTAAAATCATCCCTAGCTATGACCAACTCATTTAGCTAAGAGATTATCACCCCAACCCATTAGCAAATTTCATCTTTCCCAGAACTAGATCTTTATTTCAATGTAGAACAGAAATCACACCCCCCCAAACAAACCCCATTGTATATACACACCATACACACGTATCTTTCATTGATCAATGGTATTTCTCATGGATCTATACACAAACATCAAAACCCAATTCTTACAAGGACAACCCCATCATTCATTCAACACCACACGAATATACAGTGCCCCAAAAACTCGAACCCAATCGAATCCAAAAACTCAAACCAATCGAACCCAGATTAGAAAAGCAGTCGAGCACATAGCTGCCTAAAAAAGATTGCAAATTGAACACAGGTATGAATGCTCAACAAACCTTAAGCGATTCGATCAGGGCCTCATCGCGACTCTTCCCTTCATACCCTGGAGGCGGATAGGGAAAGCAGCGAGACATCGTTGCAGCCTCTGCAAATCAAACAACAACCTCTATACCCTATGAAGCTACTACGGTAAAGATTCAAACCCTAAATTTGTTTGAAAATCCAAAACGAAACAGAAAAAAAAAAAAAAAAATCCACGAGAAAGATAGATCAATTGCAAATCAATGTTTGTTGGTTGTATTTCAAAATCAGAGAGGGAAAATTAACTGTCAAAATCTTCAAGAGGAGGGAAAATCTTGAAGAGGATGGAACCCTAGGGTTAGGGCTAGGGCTAGGGCTAGGGCTAGGGCAGAGGGAGGCTGCGTAAGATGTAAAGGAGCTACGAAGAGGGGAACGCGTATTTATAGACTGGGGAGGACGGGAAAACGAGTCGAACGCGGTTTGGGATGTGAAAGTCACGCGGTATTGGAAGCCAGTATTATCATGTGACGTGGCCCACTAATGCCCATCTGAACCGTTCATCATCCTGGTCCAATCTCCATAAATCTCTACCGTTGATCCATCTACAGAGATTAAATCAGTTAGGTTGAAGATGTATGGTTGGAGGCGGATCTCATCGTTCTATTGGCACGCCTTTCTTCGATATGAATATATGAGTCGCTGGCACTCGTCGGCTTGAATTTATTTTTTGGCCCAGTTTAATAAATGTGCTAGCTTAGATTAAGTGATAAAAAGCGGGCTTGAACCAAATAAATAAGGGAAATATTCGGTTTTCACCATCCTCATGTGAGAACTATTAGTGAGGCCTACCTAGAAACTAATCCAAACTATAGATAAAGAACCCCTGATAGTCACTAATCCCGAAGTTCGCTACCTATCCAATTAAATTGGACCTTTGGAAGGAGAGTTGAATTTTTTTTTTAAAATTTAATATAAAGACACTAAATTCGCGGGCCACAAATGAAGGGGTCAGGGAATGAGATTGAAGTTAAACTTTTTCACCAAATAAATAATTAAGAAGCTGAGAATAACGAAAGAAAGCCCGGCCCTACTAGGCCAGCCTGATTGACTAAATGGGCGGGGTTGGGCTAGGGCCACACACTCAAGGGCTGTGTCGCACTTGGGCTGGCTTGGACATGTGTTTCTCAAGGTGGGGTGGGTATGGATTTGTCTCAACTCGACTTGGCCCACCCCATGAACACCCATGCTTAAAGCTCCATTAATTAATTAATTATTTTACCTCAATCTAAACCGTTCAAACCGCTCAAACTCTGCTAAAAACAAATTATCTTGGGTGGAGAATTTTCTCGAGTTCCTTAGTGGGGCCCTCTTGTTAAATGACGTGGAAAAAGATGTTGTCTACTTTTATGGCTTCAGCTAAATTTCACCCCCATAAAAATTAGATTTACCGGATTATATTGACAATTCATGTGTGCAATGGATGAAATTTGACTTGCCCCATACATTTATTTTGAACCATTCCGACTTTTATGATTGGGCCCCACTTAAGAGTATGGAAATTGTCTCAAGACTATGAGCTCTCAGGTAAGATTTAGACCTGACTTGGGAGGTGTTTGTCTTTTACACATGAAAAGTGAAAAATGGAATTTACATATATAATATATGCATATGTAAATTTTACATGCAAAGAATAATGTATGGTGAAGAGGTTTTGATGTTGCAACCTATCTCATGCATCTTTTGGCAACTTCCCAACCGACTGGATCTGATATGAAATTGACTTCATTTAAAATAAACTCAAACAATCATTGGCATCCGTATATACAACATTTACATATGTAAATTAGTGCAAATACATGACCTCTTAGAACTGGCAAACACCCATGCCATGACTCTCTCTCTCTCTCTCTCTCTTCTTTTTTCTGTTTTTTAGTTACGGTCCTCTGGGGCTGGAACTCAAGAGTTGCTTAGGAGTTGAAGTGGGATAGGTTCGGATTGAGTTATAATTGTATCCTGTTCTAGACCCAATTACAAGACAACTTCTACATGGACTAAGACTCAAATTGGATATTCAAACATTCATCTTCATCTCTTGTTTGTATCATTTACCACTGTCACAATTGAGTTCAAATCGTATTTACTTTTACTACTAGACAAGTGTAATTATTGTGGGGCTAACTAGATCATGAGGGTAAAGTTGATAGATTTAGTCATCTAAAAAATCAGATTTGTTGGATGCTAGTAGACATACGATTTGAGACCATCAAATAAATTGTTCAAGTATAAATTTCTTCGCGAAGAGAAAAAATCATTTGGAAAAACTCCAAAAAAACAAATCGTAGATGTTGTCTGTTGTCCACTAAAAGGCAAATTGTGTGGATGGTAAAATACCCAGAGAGTGAATGGGTCTGATATTCACCAACTATAATATGATGGATGGTCCGGTGGGTCAGTAATAGATGAAAAATCAATATCACAAGATGTGAATGGTTCGACTATCAACACCTTCAATCAGATAACTGGCTACAAATTAATTTTCTATAATTGGATAATGCACCATATGTTAAGTCTCATTTGGCAGGAAAAGGGAGACCCAACCACATGTCCTTTCTAGTATCTAAAATTTTATTCCCTTCATTTTCAAAATGATAATGCTGCAGTAAGCCAGCAATCATTGGTTTGAGGAAACAATGAAAATGACTCCGATTTGAATTATTTTCAAAATTAAAAAGTTAGAGTTGCATGGGTCAAGTTGGACGATGCTTACGGTATAGGGAGAATTTCGGGTTTACCGGATTGGTTCATTGGGTTGGCCAATATCTAGGTTCATAGTCATGGGTGTTTTGGTAGTTGTACCGGAGCTTTCTTATAGGCTAAGAATGTCAGAGATTATATGTTGATGTAGTCTACAACCATAGAGTCTGGGAAAGAATCTTTCTCCCATGGTATCAGAGTTTTTTGTAAAGGGAGAAGATGTGAGAGCGAGATTGAGATTATAGGGAGAAAGTAGGCTAAGTTTTACAGGATTCGGAATCCTTGTAACAAGCTCATAGCCTCGTGGATGTAGGCAAGTTTGTCAAACCACGTAAATTCCTTACATAATGTGATTGCTTATGGTTGTGATTAATCGTACGTGATTCCCTAATGAATTCCAAGGAATTCACGGTGAAGTGCTTCCAATAAAAGAATGTTAAAGAGGCAAGGGGTGAAGGACATAATGTGGTGTTCTTGTTGGGATGCTAACTTTAATAGGACTTGATTAAGTTAATAGGTGGGTAATCCCATGCAGGACAAGATTATTTGATGGACATTTGTAGTCCGGGTCTTTGACTTTTGTTTCTTCAATTTTGATTAGATTTCTTAATCACTCTTTATTAACTAAATGAGAGTCCTAGATATGATTGGGTACTTTATGTCAAGTATTTTTGGGAAATCAAAATAAGAAAGGAGTTTCTTAATTGCACAGTATCTCCTATGCGAGGCCTATCATATTGGATGATTGTCATGCAGGCAAACACGACTATCCAACTGCATTAATAAAAAAAAAAAAAAAAAGCTTGTTAGCAAGATGAGTTGCATGTATTTAAAAAAAGGAGAATTTTTTCTTCCATTTCTGTTGAAATAATATCCCTTTTGTCATACGTCGATGTGAAGCATTTTGATAAGCAGGTCCGGGTCTAGTTTCAGCATGCTCAGGATTGGTCATGCCTAAAGAGCCCAACTCTCTAAGAAATTCCAAACAACCTCAATTTGACACTGGCCTGGATTTATAGAGCCTCTCAATTGATCATACAAAATCTCGCTCTCATTTAACTTTTCAAATTGCTAACAAAATAAAATTTAAGAACTTAAGCCCCCCATGTAGTCAGCATTGGTTGGATCATTCCTAGCAAAGAAATGAATAGACAACCTACTTCCATGTTTCTTAGGCTTTTAATTGGGCTCCACAGCCCAAACATCTTCAAGATTTGGGATGGTTTAGTCATCTCTGAAAATGACTTTGATGCATTATTAGGTTGAAGTTACTAACAATATAATAGGTGTGCTGTAGAGTTCTCATATCTTGATACATCTCGCCTGGATACATAACAATCAAGGGAGGCATGTCAATGAAAAGGTTTGACCTAAACGACGAAAATACGAGATATTAAGTGAGAAATTATTCTAATTTTTAGTTTTAAATATTTAAAATTTAATTGCTATATTGATGGAAAACTCTATGGTTAGAATTTGCATGAAAAGTGCAGAAGTGTAATAAAGATCTCAACAAAAACATACATGAGGATGCATCTCAAGGGAAGAAAAACCCATGAATTCTATTAAATTTCAACTCTGACATGTAATCTCTGCCCTACCATAGAAATAAGAAAAGAAAAATCAGAGACTAACTTATATTTAAACTAGTAAATTAAATAAGGAACTTCCTAATTACAAATCACTAAACAAAATTAGAAAGCCTACTGATAGTAAAAATAAGTCCTAAACTATGTTCGTCCCCATATGTACACAGATGTCTGCCCTGTCGTGCATCATATATAGTGCATAATCTTATAATATTATAAAACTAATCAATGAATAGTGTCTGAGACAATATAAGAGTTTGCGTTTTTGCTTGTACAATATTATAGACTGTTTGACATCACACGTATTGTACTATGCGATATCTTACGGCAGTGTGATATCACATTTTTTAAGGCACGATCGATTATACCGAAAATATTTAAACTTGGAAAAGAGGGGGGAGTGTTTATAATATTTAAACTTGTGGGGGAATCTATGGCCCAAGGGTCGGCAATTGATTGAATGTCTTCAAAGATGAAAGAAAAATGTGATACAAGGCGTGTGGTGGTCCCATAAACTGGGCATGAAAAATGTGGTACAAAGCCATGTGGTGGCGGTCCCGTAAACTGAGCATCCACCTTTGACTCGACCAGACCCGACACGAAGGTGCGAAAGTCTTGTGCAAACTGCAAAGCCTACTCAAATGGGAACGAGAAACTTCTGCAAATCAAAAGCTTCGATTAGATAGTCTCTTGCAATTCTACACTTCATTTTCATCCATTTAAATATATTACTAAAGCAAACACCTCTCTCTCTCTCTCTCTCTGTATTACTAAAGCAAACACCTCTCTCTCTCTCTCTCTCTCTCTCTCTCTCTCTCTCAAGGAAACTCTAGCAGAGTGAGTCTAGTAGAGTTTTGAAAATCTCAATCTCAATCCCAAGATCATGATAGAGTATGCTAGAGTATTTGAAATAAATCATGTTAGTAGATTGTGTGTTCTACCATGACTCTTTAACAAGATCTGTGTTCTACCATGATTCTTTAACAAGATCTGTAAGTGTATAAAATTAAGAATCTTATAGGGTCCATATTTTGATAAATGTTGGACATCTAATCTATTGGTGATTAAAATGACACATAAAATCACATTACTTTCTATATTGAGTAGGCCCTACCCATTCTACCACATGTGCTCAGATCTTAATAATCCGGACCCTTTGTAGTCTATATCCAACTTGACATAATCATGCTTTGAGCAAACTGTGTGTGAAATGAAGTGTTAAATGGGAAGATGTGTCCTTGACAACAGAGAACGTGCATATATCACTTTAGCATTCGAGTGGTGTATTTTGCCCACTGGTCCAAAGCGTACGCCCACCATGAATATGTTGTTAGCATTAGTTCACTGGGAAGTTTTTCAGGGGAATATCCGATTATGTTTCTACTCATCTGATATGCTTGTTTGATCGAGTGTTAGATCCCACAGGATATTGTTGCTTCTGCTGCATTCCATTTTGCTGATTGACAAATTGGCCCCGCCAGATGGGCATTGATGCCTCGCTGGCCTGCATTGGACATGTCCAAATCATTTCAAACAACAATGGTGTTTATTAGGAAGATTTTTTCTATACAGATTGATGGCCTCTTAGAGGGGCATACTATTAAGGATAGATATGAAAAAAGGTGAACACATTCAAGAATATTGAAACGAAATTCATGTAACTGATCTCAACATAATTGGGATAACGCTTTGATGACGATGATCCTTGGTGGGGCCATATAATACTATAAGTCGGGACATCAGAAACATGGGTCCATGTACAAAATGTGGAGACAGAAAAAAATATGAAATTTAAAATGCAGCTTCCAAAATCAATACCCATCTGTTTGGCCAGTAAGACCGGTCCAAGAATCCGTATAATGGAAAACTTTAGCGGTGGAAGCTGAGAACATCCAAAAGAGCATATTGGATTAGCGGAAACACAATTAGATTTGGCAATATGTTCATATATATATATATATAGATATTCATGTGCATCTATCTCTCACCATAGGGTGAGGGCACTTTCCCCTTTTGCATATGAATTATGGAAGTGTACCGCACCCTATGTACTTGAAAATTCTCTTATGTACTTGAAAATTCCCAATTATGGAAATGTCCCTCACCCTATTGTGCGGGATCAATGCAGATTAATATGCTCCATATATAAATAAAAATATATATATATATATCTATATATGAGTAAGGCTCTCCTAAGCTCAAGCTTAGGATAAAATTTTGTAAGCTCCATGCTTGTGGAGCCCATCTTTGGTTCATCCAAATGGACCAAACACATGACTCCCCTAAATTGCACATGTCCGCCAACTTTCGGTTAGATCCAAATTATTTAAGCCGTTGGATCGACTATGTATCGATTCAAATGGACTGTTGACCATTAAACTTTTGGGCCCATATGGAGATGATAGAAATCACGGTTGGAGCTGATTTTTTACAGAGAGAAGGATCCCACGGAGTCCTTAAAATTCTCCCATCCCCATCCCAGGTGGGCCCCACCACGTACTTGAGCTTACCTTATCCTAAGCTTGAACTTAGGAGAGCTAGCCCCTATGTATACGCATTGTAGCCATTACAATTAGACCAACAGGCAAATACACCACTCAAATGCTAACTTGATATATGCTTGTTTTATGTTGGCTGAGGGTGGGACACATGCTTCCATTTAACATGGAGTTTTCTCCGAGCGTCAGCATGTTAGGTTGGATATAGGCTCAAACGGGCCAGGATACAGATTGAAAGTGGGCCCACTAAGGATGGTATCATGTACTTTCACATATTGGAACCCCTACTCTAGAATGAACTACTAGGACCCTTCAATCTAGGACATTGTAAAACTGTGTTGATTAATTGTATAATTACATCTGTGTTGTCTTTCACTGAATTCCTGTTGCAGTAAAATTTAGTCACCGGGAATACTTTTTTTTTGAGCAATTTAGATTTCATAGGTGAGATGAACTACATCATGTTGTGTCTAAGCCAAACTCCATTGATCATTTGGAGTTGGCCCCATTGTAGATTGATCATTTGGAGCCGGATCTAGATTTTCCTATTTGAATTGGGTTTAGAACCCACAAAACGGGTTTGAGCCAGAACGACTTGGCTCCGGAACTGGATCCAGATTTTCCTATTTGAACTGGGTTTCGAACCAACAAAATTGGTTCGAGCTAGAATTGGAACCGGAAGCAGAACCATTATTTAGAAACGAGTATGGATCTGGGTCACGTATGGTTCTGACCAGAAACCGTTGTCGGGTTGTAGTGAAACCCAAACTAAGCACATTTTTTAAATGAGCCCGTTTTTACTAGGAACGAAAGTAAAGCTCAGCCCACTCGAATTGGGCTGTATAGGCAAGTATGTTAGCCTCTTAAGTGCCTTTTTGAGAGAAGATCTTAAAGAAAAACTCGTAATGAGGGTCCCAGCATAGATTAAGAAGAAATTCAAAATTATGGGATAATGATCCTTTAATTGAAAGTTCAGACTCAGTTTTGGAAGGGGTGAGCTCCTATGCTGTCGTGCAACACATGGATGACGCTTGAGGACCCCACTAGCAAGCGATTGTGGTGGGCCCTCCCCCACAAAAAAATAATCTAATATCGGGCCACGTATCAGATATTAAACTGATAAGAATAGGTACTACACTTGATCTTAGCCAAAAGGTAGATCTTAGCCAAAAAGCCAAGAAAGGTATGCATATCAATCCTTCTTCCATCTACTTTTATTGAATATTCATCTCTATCTTACTCAACTCTTTAACAATGTGGGCCAAGCCATCAGTATACTTTCATTCTCTCGTATAAAGTGACATGGCGAGACTAGTTGAGCTATATAGGCTAGGAAATTAGAAGAAGATATTTTTTTCTTTTTTTGTTATATAAGTTTAACTAAGGCTATGCTTGGGCTACATCATTTCTAGGTGGGCCGGTCATGGGCAAGCAACTTGTGGCCCGACCTAGACTTGGGCCAGGATCAGGCTTCTAGTTTAGAAGTCGGGTCGGGCGTGGACATTCCTCGGCCCAGCCCAAGCCGTCCCATGTACATCCCTAGTTTTTTTTTTCTTTTTTTGGTCATTTAGTGGCAAGGCCTGTCTGAGCGGAGGGAATCTTGCATTTGTAGGTATACCATTGATATATAAGGCGGTAAAGTCGATATTGCAAGCCTTCCTCCTGTAAGTGGAGGAAAACTCCTAGTTGCAGCTATGGTGCTGATACATAGGAGGGAAAGCTAGCAAGCCCATTTTCTTCCTTTTTTTATATCTTGGTCGGGTCATGGGTCGGGGCTTTGGTCCACAAAATGATGGACGGGCATGTATGATGAACGTTTGAATGAAATAATGTCAAATCACGTGAGATACACAGTAAATCACTTGTTTGGTAAATTCACTTTATTGGTGAAGTAAAGTGAATGGTTAATGCAAGAGAGAACAAAAGCAAATGTTTGGTCAAATAAAAAGGTTTTTGAAATTCTCTCTTAAAAAGAAGAGTGTTTTTTGTAAGTGTGCTCATTGATTGGGCCTACTCGTTTTGGGTCGGGTCCCAGTAGCTATCTCACTTCATGATGCGACTTTTTTAATCAATTGTCGGCGGTCTTTTAATCACAATGGGCCTAAACACTGCTAAGTTTGACCATCGACATCAATCACATCTTCAAATCCTATTTACTATGAATCCAAATTCTCTTATTGGAACCCTAGATATCCATTAACCGAGCCTCTTCTGAAATCTAAACCTTTCAAAACCACAGTTTTCCCTTGAATTGGCACTGTGACAAATTTCAATATAGTTGGGACTCATTCTATATAACTCGAAGTGAGATTTAAAAGGAGTGGAATCTCCACGTCCAAAATAAACACCTTCTAGATATGAGAAAGACCGGATCCTCTGGCGCAACCATTACATGGTGATAGTCTCCCCGAACTCCGCCTTGGGACCACACATCTATAGTCCATACCATTTAAGACGAATCCCATCCCATCCGCGGATGGATCCTAAAGCTTCAACTCAAAATGAGTGGGTTGTTATGTTTTCTTTTTTTAATATATAATATCATATACTCTCGCCTACAATTAAAAATGCTACCCCACAAGAAGGATCATCAATTATATTTGGTTACTTTATCATTGGGACTTGGTACACATGTTTGACCTCTATGCCACAGAGACCTCGATTACACATGGTGAATGGGCTGCTTCCTAAAGTTGCGGTTCACCTAGTTATAGTCTATTTAAAGGAATGACTCGTATCTTGTTTCCTTAATTTCATGTTATAGTGAGCAAGGTCCGTGTTAACTGAATGCAACTATTGATTCTTTCATGTTTTATATGAAAGGAAATGAAAAGGTGTGCTTGGTCTGATTTTGGGCGCTCATGAGGCTTTACTGATACTTGTATTGGCAAGTTTTCCCGCCCTCTGAGCGGAGGAAAACCTGCCCTTCAGCTATTCCTCTTTTATAAAAGGCAAAAGAGTTGCATTTGCAACTTTTGCTCCTCTTTGAGCGGAGGAAATATTGCACTTCCTTGGTTGGTGCTTTACGCGGCTTTATCTGAAAATCCGGAGCATGTATGATGCTTGATTGATGCAATCTGACTCCTAAAGAGATCTGGCTTTCTACTGGTATGACCCTGTAAAGGGTTGAAGAGCTCCGTTGCCTTCTATCTTTTTTTGTGTGAATCCAGGGTTGGTTCTGTTCGCAAAAGTAGATTTCTTCTTTTACATGGACTTTCAAGGGTGTACTACAACTTCATAAAATAATTACATTGTCAACGATGTGGCGTTGTGCTTTGTACATGCTAGACTAGACCCACAAGAGCTTCAAAATAGTCTCTCTCTAATCTTCGTATATCATTCCGTCCACTTACATCCATTTTAGTTATTTGCTTGTCTCTGTTAGCATATTAAGTGCGGTAATGTGCAAACATTAGTGAAACCTCTGATATAACAAACACTTGATCCTTCTAGATGACTATTCTGTGACATTTCAGCAAATAAGTAGGTGTAGGGAAGTAATCTAACTTTTTTAGATTCAAATCCTGCATTCGGAATCCTGGTACCAAAATTAAAATAAATTCTACACATGGACCCAACTCAAGTTGGTCCAAATGGGATTCATCCCCAATTCTGATTATGTGACCACAACCTTACACAGTTACACCCAACCAAGGCATTTAGCAAGCTGAAAAAAGAGAAGAAAGAAATAAAGAGAAAAAAAAAATCCTATCATCAAGTAGATTGATGGTAAAATTCAGCTATCAACCCAAACTCACTAGTAGACATGATGATGCTGGTCAAACAACTTATTCACCTACAATTTGGCCACCAAATAGCCCAGCTTTCTGTTTACAATTCAAACTAAGCAATTCAAACTCGTGGGCCACGGATGAAGGGGTTAGAGGCATAAGCTTGAGGTCAAACTTGATACTTGGGGTGGTCTCATATAGATCTTTCCATCCCCCTTTGTCTTATTCCCAAATAGGGCCCCATAAAAAAGTTCTCATCTAATATATGAGAACTAATTCTCACCTAAATATTACCCTTTAGATAATATTGAATCTACATCTTTAAGATTTGCTAAATCTCTTAATACTAATAATGCCTTCCATTCCATTTAGATATCAAGTACCTCACATTATAACTATAGATGTAGATTTTTCAAACATAAATAAATAGACGTAGACTATCCACTTTGTTTATTTACTCTGTTGGGATTAAATGTAAGTTAGGTTAGCAAGTGATAGATTGTCTTGTGCACTTTTTAATTGCTTGTAGACATAAAAATGAACTTTCAATTTTTGCATATTATTCTCTTTTATCACATTTTAACATGGTATTAGAGCCTCTAATTTAGGGTCCCTTCCATATGGTTGTGATCTGATTATCCTTGTGCTTGAAGGCAATATTTTGAGCTCCAATAAAAAGGCTGATTATAGGCCATCTTATTGGGATATCATTATATGTTTAAAACGAAAACTCTAATTAAGAAAAAGGTTAAAAAGAAAAATATCTCGCTCTTTTTTTTTTTCTTTTGATCTATTTAAACTCTCATCATTGATATATTTTATTGTCTTGTTTATTTCCAACTTGTATAACATTTTTTTTTTTCAAATCACATGAGATTTGAAAAATGATGTGCTTGATTTTGGCAAGAAGCAGAGATAAAAGACCTCTTTTAGTTGGATGAACAAGAGAAGGAGAGGAGTTATGAGAGGAGTTCCTTAGTTGAATTATTGTCTTCAAATTCGTTCAAAATATTGAGCCAGTACTCCTTTCAAATTCTTTCCTTAAAAAGGGGAAGTAAAGTCGTTTCCATTTTATATAAGGGATGTGATCCGGCGAGAACTATTCTCACGGAGTCACCGTGAGAACTTTTTTGTGGGGCTCACTGGGGACTCATTTTGGAATGGGACTGGTGGGGATTGAAAGATCTATATGGGACCATCCTGAATATCAAGTTTGGCCCCAATCCCATGCTTCTAACCCCTTCATCCATGGCCGACAAGCTAAATCCATTCGTATGAGTATATAGTTGATCCAACGGTCCAGTTCATTCGCATTGGTCCCAAACCTTAGGGCGTGTGACTATCAAAGGGGTCCCTGTCCATTGCAAGGTTTGGATTGGGTGATAGGTGGCCCCACCCCATAGTTCTCGCGGTTTTAACCGTGATAATAGTTCTCACCTGATTATTTTCCTTTATATAAACTTGTGACGCTCCTTGGTGGGCCTTTTAAAATAATCCAAATTAATTATACAAATTTAACTCATTGGGACCTGGGCATGTTGTTAAATGATGAAAACTTAAAAAATTATATTCCATGATACGTGGTGAGAAATTTATTATAGGCCCACTTATGAAAATCAAATGCATTACAATTACCCACCCTTATATCGATTACTATAAAAAGAAAATTTTATATTCTTAGAGTCTTATGGTCGATCTAATTCCTATTAGAATAAAATTTGATGAGTGCCCTTAAGATAAGGAGCCCTCTTCTTTGATTTGAATTTTTATATATATAAATATATATATATATATTTATATATAAATATAGGGAGATGCTCCTATGAGAGGTACTCTTACCAAGTTGGTGAGAGATGGGTGGGGGCCCTCACTTCAATATCTATTCTCACCAACTTAAATGAGAGGACCCCCAACTTAAATGTGATGGCCTCTACCCATCTCTCACCAACTTGGTGAGAGTGCTTCTCATAGGAGCATCTACCATAAATATATATAAATATATATATATATATATATATAACTCTTTGATTAGATACTTTTTTATAGCCAAAATAGTTATTATATTTGGAATGAAATTCTAGTTGGCTATGCTTGGGAATCTCTTTCTATATAACATGAGTTCTTTTAAGCTGTATTCCCTCATTAAAAATTTAGCTACTTTTAAGATATATTTACCACTTAATTTAATGCATTAAAACCTCAATGAATATGGTTGACCCCATTAAGTGGCACCAGCTCAAATTTGATACATCCATTTGTTACCCGTCATTGGATTGAAAATCTTAAATGAAAAATGATTCCTTTCTAAACCATAAAGTCAGAAGTGCCATGGATGAAGGGGCAAGGGTGATCTATTGGGGTCGATAATTCTCAAACATAATTGAGATCTTTCCCAACCCAACCTCCCTTATGATTGGCATGGCCCAGGTGGGCCCCAAAAATTCTGACAATTGCCTCTTAGGGGACCCCAAGTTTTGCTCCTGTGTAAGATGCTACCATGCTGCCGGGACCCACCCGGGCCCACAGATCAGGGATAGGTGAAGATGAAAAGATCCATTTGGGACCAGCTCATACATCAAATTAGAAGTTATTTTAATGACCCTAACCCTTGATTTGTGCCCCAATAAATTTTTTTTTTTTTTTAAAGCCTCGATCTGACTTATGGGTGCAACTCCATGCTTGCGAGTTATTATTATTGCCGTCACCATTTTGTCTTCAAGTCTCCCTCAAACTCAAGATATGCACAAGCGGAACAAGTGGAATTCTATGATGGGGCCTACTATTGAAGATCCGAATCGTTGAAAACAGACCCCCTCCTCTTATTCTTATATGAAAAATGGGCCAAATTTTCGTCAGAAAGGAGTTGGAATTCCTTTCATTGCCATGATAACAAACAAATACAGAAAGCATGGCATAAAGTGGCCCGGCATTTCAATATTAGGAAAGAGGAGGTTTTTTTACAAAGTACTAATTAGGAAAGGCATTTCAAGAGCATCACCATCATCCATCCACATGTCAAGACATGCATTTGATTGAATGGACAAACACTGAAGATCCTGGGGGAACTAGAAGATTCTGAAAGGCTCTAGAATAGTCTTAAATCATGCAGTGTTTTCTTTATGTAGCGATTTGTAGAGTATCTTGTGGATTGTCTTTGGAGTGAGTTTGATGTAAAGGGTGGGGACATGAACAACTCTGTCCATCCTGCACCTGCACCATTTATGTGAGTCATGTCTCTTTAAACTTTGGCCTTGTGGGCCAAGATTCAATCAAAAGAAAGAAAAAGAAAAAGAGAAAAAGAGTACAATCTTTAGTTGTCTGGTAACTGAGAATACAAATATATGAAAGATGAATGAGCTTTGGAAAACATTTTAAGAGGGATTGAAAAAATTAATAAAGAACAATGTATTTACATTCAAATGTTTTACTCCCTGACATCCACATCTAGATAAAGGATGTGCATCTCTGTGTGTGGGATAAGTGGTTGGCATATCGTGTAATTGGGTGGAAATTTTTTAACAAAAAATGCAAAAAACAAACTTTGTCTTACGTTAAATATGTGCATCCTAGATTATGCTGATTTTAGCATTTCTAATAAAGGCCCCATTCCCAGGATTGGGCATCCAGAAATATTCTTCAGCTCCACAAAGAGTGCAAGGGTTGGAAAAGCAAAATTTTCTCCCATAGGACATGCTGCAAGTGGATGGTGGGGATTTTCAATCCTTGCAATCCACAAAAGCCAGACCCTCTAAATTAAAGGTGCTTATTGAAAGAACCGCATTGATTCTCCTTGGAGAAATAACTTCTTCAGTTTCTTCACCAGCTTCCACTCCTCACTGGACAAATCATCCTGTACATTGACATTATGCTTACTTTAGTAGAGAAGCAAACAATAAAGTATCAAACTGCCAGACTAGCTACTCTTGATGTGCTAACATGCAGATGCTTCCAGAATGCATGCATGCTTGCAATTTGAATGCTAATATGAATCTAACTAAGAACCATGTGGTTGGTAGAATGAACGACTTCTGAAAGAAGGGGAAGAGAACTCAATTTATCATTCAGCCTTCTATTCTAATTTTCATTTTGGAAAGTTAATATAATATTTTGGCCAGGTTTAAATATATACATGTACATAGCTCCGATGTATACATATACATGTTTTCTTTACATAATCCCATTGAAACCTTTCCCATCTATCAATGGGTTGACTTCATGAGTTCTATAGAAATCAGTAATGGGCAAATTTTTTAAAGCTTCTATCTAACAAAACTGTATACCAACATGCCATGCACCGACTTGAAAAATTGATTGCTTTTTGTTTATATAGAAGTTTGGATGTTTTATAAGGAAAAAAACCTTAAAAGTTGAGAAATATGAAAGAGGGCCCCCAGTACTTCATAATGACAACAAAGGATCTCTATTTCATTCCATGATATTATGGAATAATGAACATGCAACTTTCATGAAAAAAAGAGATTCCATGATATCATGAATCGGTGCATTTGTATATCATATTATTCCATGATATCATGGAATAGAGGTCCTCTGCCATCATTATGAAGTGCTTGGGTCCCCCCGTTGTATTTCTCAACTCTAAGGGGTTTTTGTAAAAATCCCTAGATGTTTTTATTGAGATCTAATGCAATCATGGGCTAATTGTATACAATTGGCTTCTCCACATGTTATATGATGCATAAATGTCAGGAAGTAAGAAATTTTTGGTCCTCTGTTTACATCTATGACACATAGAAATGTGATAAACCAAACTACACATTTCATGGAAAACAGCCTTTGATGGGAAAGTACCCTATAGCAGCCTCGGTCGGGTCCATGGCCCACTTCAGCAGACATCCACAAATATGAGCTTAAAGCCCAAGAGATAAGAGGGGCTATTGGATCATGGCAAGGCAAATGCCTGTCATGGGGCAGACTAGAGTTCTATCCCTTGCAATGGAAGGAAAAGATTGCGAACTTCTGGCAAGTGGTGGCACACAAGTCAAAAAGAAAAAAAAGAGTCCAGTGTTCCATCTTAAATAGAAAATTGTGTGATCAATGATGATGATGATGTTTGTGTGATGACATAATGTGCATTGTGTAGATTTGACTATTATCAGAAGACATGAAGTGACCTTATAGTTTGCTTCAAGTATATCTATAGATCTACTTGAGATGTGGCTGACAAGTTCATCGTTGATGTCAAAATGTCTGCCGAACATTTTTTGTTGCTCTTCAGGATTGCTGCCAACGATCTGTACAGATAAGAGTGAAAAAAAATTAGGACTAACTAGTTGGGGAGACCTATTTGCTAACATTTCGATCGTCATGCGCTAATTACCTTAATAGCAACCTGCTGGCCTTTCTTTGCCACATTGACCTGTTTGTGGTTAATTTCAATGGAAGCAATCTGTCCAATGTCAATAAAGCCCCTTGAAGGAATACAAATGGGAGTCCCTACCTGCATTCAATACACGTTCTTTAGCATGTTATGCACATAGCTGTACAACTAGCAACAGAGAGATGATTGGCATTTGGTTTTTCCTTGAAATAACCACGTTCATCTTTAAAATTTTAGAGGAAACCTGAGTCCATAATTTGGACTATTTAAATTCTCAGATTCAAGATCCATGTTTGTTTTAGACAACCTGCCACTTCAACTTATACCAAACAAGAATTGTTAACCATTCTCACTTTCCACACATTAATGAACATTCTGTAAAATAAAAATTGAACTAAAACAAAGAAAATGAGAGCAGAGTAAAACCTTTGCAATGCCGTCTAGAATATCAACACCCACAACAATTGGATCCTTCTTGTTAAAAATGCAGTCTGGCATTATCTTCAGAACACAGGGGAAAACTGCTTCTTCTGCAGTTTCTTTCTTCTTTTCTTCCTTTAGATTATCAATGTAAGCTTTGAACTGATCGAACAAGTGATATATTATATCTGCAATGAATATCTTCACACCAGTCTCATCTGCAAGTTCTCGAGCCTCGGGTGTCACTTTGACATCGAATGCCAGTATTGTGCCATATTCCTTTTTCCTCTCAAGCATAACACTGGCCCTCATAACATCCCTCTTGTGCACTGGCCCTATGCTTGTGCCGCTTACTGGGATGTTTACTGCTGGACTCCTGAGGAATTCCAGGAGTGCTTCCAGTGAACCAAGGGTAGAGGCTTGCACAGACACCCCCTCACCACTCTTATCGATCCTGCTCATAACTGCATTCATGTCTTGCATTGCCACTTCCTTGACAAATTCTACATCATACCCAGGCCCAACCACATACAGTCCAGTGCCTGCAATGGCATGTTCAAGGCCCTACAAGAAAATGTAATGGAAGACAACTTACATGACAAGAATAAGATCAAGGATGTGACCATCTCACAAATATAGTAATATTAAAATTTCATCTCTAAACCAAATATTTTAAGGATGCAATATTGACATTTTTTTTCAAATTAAAATGTTAACACATTGCAGTAACTTTGACTTTAAGATTTGAACAGAACATTATGACATATAAGTGTAACTTGGAAATATTAAAAATTGCAATGTTAAGCTTGTCTAATTACACCTAAATGTGTATTGAACTTCAAAAACACCCAGGAAGCAAACATCACCTGTGCAGTTATCTTGATACCCTGTGCAGCCTTGAGCTCCTTATGATGCTGATAAGATCCCTGCAAGTATGTCGAGAAACAATATTACTAAAGCGTTTTTGTTAGTCATCAACAAATTTTAGATATCTGTTTTTGTTAGACATTTAAACATAAAGTGATCCAAAAGGGAGAATACAATTTGGACCAAAAAACTACAGTGATGTGCATTTCAAAAAAATAAAAAATAAATATGGTGATGTAGATCAAATGGCTAACTATGCTAAAAGGGTTGTCAAAGAGACACTTAAAGAATTAAAAAGGAAAAGATACTTCAATAAAGAAACAAGCGGAGTGTTGAGGTTAGAAAGTTCTTCGAGAGAAAAGACGTTCCTACTAAGTTTGATAATGGACTAATAATATGGAAATTTATGAAATGTATAAAAAGGCAAAGATAAAGTGATGCAAAATCCAAAGCATATAATATGATGACCTATATAAAAAGTTGGGAACAACAGAAGGACAGAGATATTTTTAAGCACATTAAAATGATGGAAACGAAAGATAGAGAAATTAGATCATGTCAAATGTATAAAGAGTGATGACAAAAATGTTTTAGCGAATGACAATGATATCAAAGAAAAGGGGAGAGAATATTTTAACAAACTTTCAATGGAAGATTCTATAAGAGGATTAACAATGAAAGAAGATACTTCGTTAGCAAGACATATCTGCTACAGTAGAATCAGGGTAGTAAAATGAAGCAAGCAATGGCAAGAATGAAAATAGGAAAGGCTACAAGGCCGGATGGTATTCAAATAGAGGCTTGGAAATGCTTAAGGTTCTTCAATAAGACAATAAGGACAAAGAAAATGTTGAATGAATGGAAAGTATTCTAGTACCTATCTATAAGAATAAAAGAGACATCCAAAGTTGCACAAACTATCGTGGGATTAAATTTATATGAGTCCTGCTATGAAACTATAGGAGAGCAATCGAGTAAAGACTCAAACAAAAGACCAAAAGATGTCTGAGACTGAAAGTCAATTTGGTTTTTATACAAGGGAGGACCACTATGGAAGTTATCTTCTCACTTAGACAATTAATGGGAAAATGTCGAGGGAAGGGGAAGAATCTTCATATGTTATTCATCAATCTAGAGAAAACCTACCACAGAGTACCAAGATATTTCATTTGGTTGGATTTAAATAAAATTAGTGTCCCACGATGCTACATGTATGCAGAAGCAGTAAAAAGCGAGAAAACTACGTGTGGAGAGAAAAGTGAGCTTCCAATAACCAGAAGTTTGGATCAAGGTGAGCTTAAGCCCTTATCTCTATGTTGATTTTGGACAAGTTAACTATCCATACTCAATAGAAAGTACCTTGGTATATTTTGTATGCAAATGATAGTGTTGGGGTGGATGAATCAAAATATAGTGAGGATGCGAAACTTAAAGATGGTGGGAGTTTTAAGCGGTTGTGAGTTGAAGCTCAAGAGGTATCACAGAGAGTCTTGATACCTTGGCTCTATAATCAGTAAGGACTGGGAGATTAAGGAGGATGTTGAATATAAGTTAAGAGATGGATGGTTAAAGCGGAGACTTTCTTTTGGAGTGCTTGTGATTAGCACATACCAAAATGATTGAAGAAGATTTTACAAGATAGTGATTAGACCTGCTATGACCTATGGAGTAGAATGTTGGCCAATTAGAAAACAATACATGTAAAAAAATGAGTATAGCAGAAATGTGAATGTTAAGATGGATCTGTAGTAAAACTAGAACAGGTCCTAGGTAGTAGCCCAATTGGTTTTGTTTTGTGTGTGCCTATGTGAGATGTCATGTGTTTGTAGTCTTATCTGAGTCTTTCTTTTCCATTTTAGTCTATTATAAAATAAAATAATAGAAAAAATAAAATCATAAATAAGGACATTGGGAGAGCTTACAGGTGGAATCAATAGGTGATAAATTAAGAGAAATGCATCTGAGGTGGTTTGAACGAGTCAAATGACAGGCCACAATGGCTCCAGTGAGGAAAAGTTTCTCTATGCGGGATTGATGGCTCCACAAAGAGAAGGGGTAGGCCGAAGAGGACATTGATAGAACAAGTAAGGATAGGTCTAAAGAAGGGCAACCTATTTGAGGATTTGGCCGATGGTAGACTGGAATGGCGAAATAGAATTTATGTTGTTGACCCAATATAGTTGGGCAAGGTTTTTTTAATAAAATCATTACCATTGCTTCTTTAAAAAACAACTTTGCTCATAAGAGCATGATAATGATATTTTCCTATTATATATGTACAAAAGAATCCAAAATACAAATGGATGAAAGAGGGAGAAATTAAGGACAACATGAGGTAAAGGAGTTCTTTAAAAAAATGAAAAGGAGAGCATCAAGGAAAATAAAAAAAGATCAGAAAGTAGCATCCCCAACCAAACGACAGAAGTTCTTGGCATATGAACACCCCAACCCAACCACCCCCCACCCCCACCACCCCCACCCTCCCAAATCCATAGTTCCATACAATTTCAAGGCCCAGCATGCATCATGAAATTTTTGCTCCTCCACAATAAGCATACTGACAAGAAATACATGCAACAAAACAAAACAATAGCTTTTGCAGACTCACCTTTACTCGGAGCTCTTTCATAGGATGAGGCGTTAGCAAAGATCGGATAGTAGTAACAATAGGCCCCTAACATGGAACAATGAACATGTGAGCAGAAATATTCAGCACCATAAAGCTTAAGATAGAACTAAGGGTCACACGGCTTACCTGCATGCCGCAAACAACTATTTGATCCCCTTCATGAAGGACACCATTAATTAACACAACATCAACAGTAGTCCCTAGGCCTTCAATGACCTTAACCTCTAAGACCGTGCACTGAGAACAGTTGGAACAAACCTGAAGTTAGCGACAGTAACTATCACTGTTCTGGTAAGATGTTAGAAACAGTATGGTTGCATATAGGGTTGAGTAAAAAGTAGCCAACCTTAAATATATGGGATAATGATAACGATAAATGTGAAAACTGTATGAACAGGTGTTGATTTCAAACATGGTAAACAAAAAAAATTGCCTAAATAGATTCTACATTGTTCACACCTGTACATCACTGACAAACATAAGTTTTTTATCCATGGTTTTCTGTGCATATTGAGTCAATAATAATAGAAGATCCGGGATGCCTGTACCACTGGAATACCAGAAACAAACAAATGTCATTAAATCAACTACGGCAAGCACCAAAAAAACAATATCATATCTGGTGAACATGGCACAGCTTAAAGTTCATGGTATATGCCTGACTGCACTTGTAGGGACTATACTGAATGTCTCCCCCATTTCTCTATTTTTGTAGTACAGCTCAGTGTTTAAGCCTTGCTCCTTAAAATGCGTGATGATCTGAAAGAACGGAAAAAAAAGAAAAAAAGAGGCAATTGCAAGTTCACAATGATGGTTCGCTTTAAGTCATATGTCCTTACATAGAGACGAAAAGGCAAGAATGTAAAATGACCTGAGTAAGCCTCGTTTTGAACTCATTTTGCACATCCCTGGATTGCTGTTTCATTGCCTTGACAATAGGTGCATTGGGGCAAGTCTTCCATCCATACAGTCTATCAACCTTTGAAATTGAAACGCTGAAGTATCAGATCACAAGAGGAAACTAAGAACATAATGATACTGCATTTGCCACTTAACTTCCCCTAGGAAGTGGAGAAATTCTTCTCTTGATTTTCAGGGGGTTTTTTATGGGTAAATCTAAATTCTCAAAATCATAGAAGAATCTCTCCTCCCATGATGGCAAGGAGCCAAATGCAGCCTTAAAGCAGAAGCGGACTGAAATTCGCAATGTAAATTGATCAAGGAACACATCCCACCTTATTCAAGGCAACTATGAATTCAGTTTTCCGCATCTTCAAAAGGTTAATAGATTCAATAGTCTGTGGTTCTAGGCCATGCATAATATCAACCACCAAAATTGCAATGTCACATAAACCAGAACCTCGTGATCGTAAATTTGTGAATGACTCATGTCCTGGGGTATCAATCACCAGCAGACCAGGAACCCTCAACTTTGCATCAGCTTTAAGCTCCTTTGTTCTCTCCCTTATATTTTCTGCAGGGAAATACGTAGCACCAATCTGCTGCGTTATACCTCCAGCCTCACCCTCTTGAACATTAGTGCCTCGAATGCAATCAAGCAGCTTGGTTTTACCGGTGTCAACGTGACCGAGAATGCAACAAATTGGAGAGCGGAGGTTATCTGCACTCCTTTTTGACAGAGAATCAGCTACAAATTGCTCCTGTTCTGCTGCAGCTTCTTTTCTCTCTGTCTTTTCTTTTGCTTCTTCAACTTCGTGATCTTCACCTTTACTTCTTGTATCTTGACTTTTTGCAAGGACCGGAAGAGCTGCCTTTTTAGTGGTAATTGTGGGATTGGCAGGTGGAGGAGGCACTTTGGCGTTCATGGAATGAGATGCTGTTAAGTGCTTGGTGTCTTTCTTCACCATAGATTCAGCTTCCTCCTCATGAAATGCACTTTTTGCAGGCAAGATAATATCCACATCATCCCAGCTTTTGGCATCCCACTCCTTAATGTCGTCATCTTCTTCAATTTCATTTTCTTCAACCACCCGCTGCTCAATGTTAATGATGGAGGACTCCTCGTCAACCATCTCGACTTCTGGTGATTCAAAGACAGGAGGCATGCTGTTGAGTTTGTTTTCCAAAACCTCTACAGTTTCCACCACCTCTGCAGCTGCACCACTATGTCCATGTAAGGGACCAGGCTTTGCCTTTCTCTTTTCAAACTTTGGCCTTTTGCATGATGGAGTCTCAATTTTGGCAATGGGTAACTGGGCTTTATCCCCAAGATATTGTTTCCTCATTAACTCCAATCTTTTGGCTTCTTCCTTCTGCTTATGTGTTAGAAGCTTACCTTCCTGTTTTTTCTTTAGAAGCTTCTCCTTTTCTCTCTCCTTTTTCCTACGCCTTGCCTCTTCTGCCAATCTTTCCTGCTCTTCCTGCATGCGGCGCTCCTCTTCCTCCCTCCTCAACTTTTCCTCTTCCTCTTTCTTTAACCTCTCTTCTGCTTCTTTGCGCCTTGCCAGCGCCTCCTGCATTTCTCTGACATGCTTTGGGATCTTTTGATCAGAAATCTTGCTCTTTTTTTCATCTTGCTTCTCTTCCTTTGTTGCCTCCACTCCCATAGCTGCAGCTGCAGCTACAACAGCTGCCTTCTTTTCTTTCTCCTTGTCCTTCTTCTTCTTCTTCTTTTTAGCAGCTGCAGACGCACCACCTTCTTTTTCTTCAACTTCAGTATTTTTCTCCTCAACAACAATATCAGGAGGTTTAACGGGTTCAGGCAGAACTTGAAATTTCTCCTCTGGGAGAGGAGCTGTAGGTTTGGGTAGTGGAGGTCCTTTGCCAAGCTCCGCAAGAATCTTATCAAGATCATCCTCCTCCTCCTCCTTGCCCGTCTTTCCACTTTTCTTCTTACCCTTCTTCTGGTTCTTGGAAGGTCCAACCACACTCTCACTCCCCTGCTTATTATATTTGCCATCACTCTCATTCTTTCTATTCGCCTCATTGCAACTACTAATACTGCAATCCATAGAAGGTTGTTCAGGTTCAGTCACACCACTATCTTCTTCTCCCAAAACTGTATCAAAACCAGAAGCAATAAAAGAACGGCCACTCTTCTTGGACGACTTCTTCTTACCTGAGAAAGCAATCATCTCAGCATCATCTTCATTATCCACTTGATTATCACCGATAATGCCATCGGTGGCATCATCAACAACTGTGTCAAAACCCGAAGCAGTAAACAAGCTATGATTCTTCTTGGAAGGTTTATACTTCTTACCAGAGAGAGAAATCTGACTGCCATCATTATCTTCATCCCCTAATTTACTAGTAGAACTCATTGTAACATCAGTGCTAGCTTCATCATCATCAACACCACCAACAAAACTAGATGCAGTGAACAAACTATTACTCTTCTTTGAAGATTTAGATGACTTCTTCTTCCCCGAGAAAGAAATCGCGGGAACATCCTCCTCATCTTCTACTCTACTATCATTGGCATTAGTAGAACTCAAAGCAATATCAGCAGTACCGTCATTATCACCCCCAATCGCAGACGCGCTAAAAACAGAATTACTCTTCTTGGGGGATTTGGATGGTTTACTATTGTTGTTGTCATTAGTAGAATTCAAAGCAATATCAGCAGTATTATCACCACCACCACCAATGGAATTAAAATTAGACGCGCTAAAAACAGAATTACTCTTTTTGGAGGATTTGAATGGCTTCTTCTTACCCGCAAACGCAATCACGGGGGCATCCTCGCTCTCGTCAATCTCCATTGCATCATTCTCCTCTTCAAGCACATCAAAATCAGATGAGCGGAGATCGCTGGCATTGCCCTTCTTCCCCTTGTACTTCTTCTCGCCGGAGAAAACCATGGAAGGCGCATCACCGCTTTCCTCCGCCGCGGCGGCCTTCTTTCCCTTCTTCTTCGCTTCTTTTTGGACGCCAGGCATCTGCATATTGTCGGAGAGGTCTGTGACGATGGAGTACTCGTCGTCATCGATAATGTGGGTCTTCTTCTTGGATTTATTACAGGCCGGGGCGGCAGAGATATCGGCTTCTCCGGCGGCGGCAGCGATGCCGGACTTCTTACCCATTATGAAGAACAATCAAAAGATTGCCAAACCCTAACTATAACTGATAAGAGCAATTGGAATTTTGGGATTTAGAATGCAACGGATGGCAGACTTGGGTGCAGCACGCAGATGTCGCGACTGGGTCTGTCGCGTAACGCGGGAAGTTCGAACGACCTTTTCTCGGCCGTGCTTCGCTTTTTCCCGCTCTTGGAAACTAGCTCCGTAGTAGTCATTGTATTTATAACTCAGAAATCCGACTCCTCTTGAGGGAAGGATTTTGGGTTTTTAGAAAGAGGCAAGGGTTAGATTTTTTTTTTTTTTAGCAATGCCCACCTATTGAAAGTCTGACCCTCCCAAAATGATTATCCTCTCAAACTATGATTGTCTTTTCATAAACATATGTGATGAATCCAAATTTTACTCAAATTAGAATAGGTTTTATGATTTGATTAATGGTTTAGTTAGAAACATAATTTAGGAGATTAATCTAATGTGGTGTTAATCTCCCACCCACTCTTATTGGAATATAATTTGAGAATGTCATTTGTTGGGTGGGCAGTCAGGATGGCTCGAGGCCTTTTTTTTTTTTTTTTTTACTAAAAAATTATAAGAGTTTTAAGAGGATTCCTACTCAAATATACTTTACCTTTGCATACACTTTGCCAAAAACCCTGCAAAACTTGTCTCCATCTAATCTCATGATTCTCATCTGCCGCATACCTCTCTCGCCATCTGGTGTCACCACGGGTTGAAGGAGTGGAAATCTACATGGCCCCTATTGAAATGAATTTGAGAATATCATATACTGTGACGGCATTTTGGGTTGCTCAATTTTTTTTTTTTGTAAGTAGACCCTATTATAATGTTCCACTCCTTCACCTTTAGATTTCTGAGCCTCTGAAATGCCTTCATGCCCCTTTCCAAAGCCGTAGCAAACTTCTCTCCATGACCACTCCTTTCCAATTTCATTACCCGCATACATTTTATACCACTCATGTACCTGGAAGCCTTGGGGGTTAAAGGAATGGAAATCTATATTGGGCTCACCTATTGAAAATTTATTATTCCTCTCACAACCAGAGCGTCAAGGGGGGTGCAATTACCCCCCCCCCCCCTCCTCGCTATGATTGTATTACCACTTATGCTTAAATGAGAGAATGTGAGACCCACGTCTTGAAAATCCAAATTGTGACGTTTTAATTATTTTAATTAATTATTTTATTATTAATATGTAATTTCTTGTATTTTAGTTAAATACGCTATTAGTTTAAGTGGGGACCACGTTAGACTTAGGTTTGGTGAGTTAGGCTTGTTGGGTAGGTGTCTTGACTTATAGTTAACCCGAGCTTAGTTTAGTAGGTGGAACTCTCCTCTGACTAAAACTCTTGTTCCCTTCAAACCAAACTCTCATCTATTTAAAAACTCTATTTTTTTTTTTTAGAACTTAAGTTAGATTACAACTTCTACTCCCATCCTCTATTTATACAACACCACACTCTTTAATTCTCCAACACAAGTTTCTCTTCCAACTTGGATATCACTTGGGCTTTGGCTATAGGAATTCTACATTGTCTCCCTCAACTGCGAATATCAGGCAAGTACTTAACCACAATTTATAAATTTAATACTTATATTCTTCCTTGATTTACGTGTTAATGCATGTAGAAGCTCATCGATGCCCTTGTTATGATGTTTAATTCTTTAATAATAGAGATCGGAGATTGTGAAGCGTTACTGTTGACCCACTGAATTAACCCAAAGAGTACTAGACTTGTCATAGGTTCCGGAAGCAAACCGTGAGGGAATGTATGTGAGGTGGGGCCTACGGGAAGATCGGATCACGGATCTGGTCCGTTCATCGGGCCAGACATAGAGGGGCGACCTTAGAGATGTAGGCCCGTGTGAGGTGGACCCCATGTGGGCCATCATCTTGTAGCTTGATCAGTAGGGGGCGTGTTTAAGGGGGGAAATTAGTTTGGGCATCGGGCGTGGTGGGACCCGCCGGATGATTTCATTACAGATCAGGTCCTTACATCTTGTGGAAGTGCCTTAGGCGACCATGGCGATGGGGGCTGATCGCGGGCTTTTAATCAGTGGGCCACTATCCGAGTGACCTAGGTTTGTTGGCATCGAAGCTTTGTTATAGAACTCGGTTCTGTGAAGAAGGCTGGGACTTCTAATGTATGGGAATAAAAGAACGATGATGACGTGGGGATAAGAGAGAGAGAATGGTGATAACATGGGGATGAGAGAGTTCTGTTGTAACAGAACACCACTTTTGACTTTTAACACTTGGCCCTATTAGATTTTAGAATTTAATAAAAGGCCTAGTTGTTTTATAATTCAAATAAGACCCTTTGACTTATTTTGAATGTGGACAATATTTTTGGATGGGTTCTTAGGTTTTCTAAAATTATAAATTAAGGATTGCTACTTATTATTATTATTTGTAAATTAATTTTAAATGGATTTTTAATGTGTTAAAATTTATATGCTTATACTTTATTAATTGAATAATTGGACTTGAGTAAATACCGTCTGTTGAGTAAATACCATCTGGGCACACGGTATCTTATTAACATGGGGTTTTGTACTTTGTATGACCTCGGGGAAATCTTAGTGGATTCGAGCTCAACCAATTTCTATTGAAAAACCTTTAATTGGGTTTATGCACCATTGATTGAGAAGGGATGCGTTGATCTTTTATCTATTTAGATATTCATGTGGTTGTTGGGTATGAGACCTTATGTTTGACCTTAGGATTGGCTTATGATCATTCTTTGACCTTCGGGTGTGCATACATGATTGAGATTGATGTTGGTCTATTAATTGCATACCCTATGATTGATTGGATATGGACCGTGATGTGGCTTGGCAATTGATTGGATATTGTGGATGTTTATTCGAATGATTAGATTGGTATTAATTGTGGATTATTATGCAGCTAGCTATTCACTTCCACCTAGGTTTCTGTGTCAGAGTGTTACAAGTCACTAGGTTTATTCTACTATGATATGTATATATATGTATATTGATTGGGTCATATTTGAACGACTGCAGTTGTAATTGGACGACTGATCACCGATGTGTGCGGACACTGTAATTCCGAATTGAATTCGAAATGGTTTATCCAGCCTTTGATTATGAACCGGTTTATGACCGCTGCCCTTTCGAACGGGTTTTCCCGTTATATTAGGGTTGACCACCTAAAGCAGTAGCATTGTTGCTGTGTGATTATTGTATTGCTTTATTGTGTAGATTGGATATAGTTGATACGTTCTTTTTATCACTGTCACAATGTTATTCTCTTATGATCTTTACTCATCATTACTTTCATTGATCTTGTGTTTTATTTATAAATTATGCTTCCGCGCTTGCTGTTTACCTTGTTTATTGGTGCATAGGTACCGACCCCTATCCTGTCGGGGAGACGGAGAGTCAAACGTCTCAAGCATCTGAGCCAGTTGATGAACCCGAGTGGAGAGCCGAAGATGGTTACAGAGCCATTTGAATCTGCACATGAGATATTGGCATCTTAGACTCTTTTAGTTTATTTAATTCCATAATATATTTAGTTGTTGTTTAGTTTATTTGGAAACTTTAACTTTGAATATTCAGTAAGTTATGTGTTGGTTTGATTTTGAATATTGATACCAATTGATTTAATGCTTCTGCAAATATTTTATTATAGCTCACCATGTTTCTAAATTTTGTGGATCAATATTTGGGAGGTTGTGTTGCATTAAACACAGGAAATTGAATGTTTATTTTTATTTTTCACGTTATCTCTTGGTTGCATTTTGGGAACGTGACACAAATGGTTAAAAGTGATGTCACTCCCCTTCTTTATTAAATGAAGGAGAGGGAGAGAGAAAGAGAGAGAAGGAGAGGAGTGAGGGTGGATGGCAAGCAGGGAGAGGGAGAGGGAGAGAAACGGGGAGAAGGAGAGGAAGAGAGGGCGTGGGGGGAGGTGGCTGGCTAGCAAGGAGAGGGAGAGGGAAGGAGAGGGGTAGTTTGAAGGTTTCCCACCATGGTGCTAAGCTTTTGAAAAAAGGGATGTGAAATGAGTAAGTGAAGCTATGTCAATAGCACTAAGGGTGTTCATGAATCGGGCTACCCTGAGACTGAGCTTGAGCCTTAATGTTAAATACTATGGCTGGGCTCAGACTATTTATTTTAGCCAGTTTAATAGATGGGCCGGGCTTCGACCCAACGACAGAGAGCCCAAACCCGGTTGAAAAAATAATTACAAGGAAGATGGGAATCAAACCCTTGATACCTTGTCAGAAACTCTACAAACAAACCACTTGAGCTCTCAAGTTTTTATAGTCAAACTAGCTTTTTTTTTATTATTATTTTATAATGTAAACCTGGCCGGGCTCAAGCTTAAACATTTTCAGGTGGGCTGTCAGACTTGAATTTAGAGTTTTTAAGTCGGTCCAGACGTGGAAATTCTTTGGCCCGGCCTTTAAACACCCCTAAATAGCAGCTCCCATATTTCATTCTCTCATCAGTCTTCACTTCGCTATATTTCACTTTACTTCACCCTATAAGTATTTTTACTAAACAAGCTATAAATAGCGGCTCCCATATTCTATTCTCTCATCAATCTTCACTTCACTTTTCTATTCTCTCACCAATCTTCACTTCACTTCACTCTACTTTACTTCACCCAACAAGTATTTTTACTTCACCCTACAAGTAAAAAACCATACAAGCTACTCTTATTCTCAACGAAAGTCTCTGTACAAACAGAGCCATCCACGGGTCCAGTCTCGTCTCGTCTTTCTCTTGTGGCGACGGTGCGAAAGTCTTCTTAAAACCCCCCAAAAGCTTCGATTAGGTATCTCTCTTCCCTCTCTCCATCTCTCCATTATAATCTGAGTCTACTAGGGCTTTTGAAAATCTCAATCCAACCATCGAACAAAACATAAATCTCCTTGTGCTTGTGATTAACATAATCTCACTGAAATCTTCATGTGAAAAAAAAAAAAAAAGAATCTGACTGTGTTTCTGCTTATCCGATATGCTTTGTTGAAACCCCCCTACATTTCCTCCCTCAAATTTTTGATCCCATTGGATCTCCTCAGTCCCACCTCTAAAGCTTTCAATTTTGTTGCTGACCCACTGACTGATTTTACCTTCCAATCAGATGGGTATTGATCTGGGGCAATTACATTTAATTTTTATATTTTCCATATTCGCACAGTTTCTTCACATGGACCCATATTTCTGCTGACTGTTGTGCTTTGTTGAGGATTGATTTAGAACTCTTAAAGACTCTCTTTAGTACATTTTGTGAAGTTACCATTGGTTTTCAGTTGTCCACATTTTTTCTTTTTTGGGTTTTTATTTGAGTGGGATGCTTATGCAGGATCTTGGGTTGTGTAATGGAAGATAAATCTCATGATGCTGTTGCATGTAAGCCCCTAGTCAATGCTACACTGAGGCTTGGATCTGAAGTGTATGATGTCAGAGGGACAGAAGGCATTCTATCAGAACAGCTGACTGCAATGAAAGAAGAGAGTATGAGCATACTGAAGAACTTTATCACCAAGCATAATGTTCCAAATGATGTTCCTGATGAAGCTATAGAGAGCTCCTCTGAAGATGATGGTGGGGCATTTGACAAGCCTCCTAAAAAACCCAAGAAGCAGACATGATCATAGTTTTTTTAGAAGGTAAATAAATGAGTTGTTAGATGATATTTCTGAAAAAGAAACAGGGGAGCATATTATATACTCAGCATGTAGATGTGCACATAGCATCCTTGAGCCTTCAGCTTGTTTATTCCCTGTGGACTCTGTTGATATAAAATGTTATGCTGCTCACTGACAGCTTTTTGGTGTTATTGGTTATTAACATGTAGATGTGCATAGAGCATCCTTGGGCCTTCAGCTTGTTTATTCCCTATGCTCCCCACCATAATAGGCTCCAAAACCAACTCAGATTGGAAGATCTGAGTTGCATTTTCTGCTCGGAGGTCGAGTAGATGAAGATACTAGTTTTCCCACTTTCATCCTTTCCCTTCAGTAACATAGGCCATGCCTGTGTTGTGTCACCTCACTAGAGATACTTTCAGGGCATGATCTAGTGTTGTGGGGTACATCTTATGATTTTTTTGAGTCCATGGTTGTAGTTACTCAAAAGCTTGTAGGTGCTGTGTGTATGGTTGGGTGGAGGATCATATCAGGGCTATCTAGATCACTGGATCATCCAGTGATATAATTGAGCAGGATTGGAAGATGGACTGATCATACCGGTCGCATGAAATCTTAGAAATAAAGCCTGTCCTAGTAGATTAGAAAGAATGGTTGTATCTTCAGCTCAAGAGATCCAAAATATCTTTTACCAAAAAAATAAAAAATAAAAAACTAAAAAGAGATCCAAAATATCAATTCATCTCATCTTACCCTTGGCAAATTGGAATCGTGAGCATGAGGTCGAACTCATGGACTGCAAACTGCCGTCTAGTGATCTAGGTAAACCTGGATCAAATGATTCTCCTACAAATTGTGTGTTTAAACATTTCTATCACACACAAGGACATTCACAGACACGCAAGATCTTTCATATGATAGAGATCCCTCACAATATCTCTGTGTGAGATTAATTTTAGCACCCTGTTGGAACCACCTGTCATCAATCTGACCTCCTTACCAGTTCCCTGTAATTTGAACACACTTAATTGTACAAACTGTTGGATTGGATTTCATAAAAAAAATGCAACTAAGAAATTGTTGAACTTTAAGGTCCTTAAATCAATGTTTTCAATGATCCAATTGCAATTATTTTTAGCCCAAAACCTATTCCACAATGTCAACCTTTCATCACACTACTCCCCACAATTTGTATGCATCCAAGTGTATCCCACGAGAGGCTTGGGATTTTTACTCTCATAGGAGCCGTATATTTACTTATTGAGCTTTGTTTTTGCTACATCACTCGTTGACCTTCATTGAATGACCGTAACCTCTTTTTTTTTTGGACAGGTGCTCACTCTTGGTAACTCTTCCATCAAATCAAGATGCTCATATTCAAATAGCACCGGGGACATGTTGTTACGAAACTGTCAAAAGTTTTAGGAACTGTGTTTTTCTTTTGTTTTATTTGCACCCAAATCAACTGAGCACTATTCACAGATTCACTCTGCTGTAAGCTACCGTGAATGCTCTAAATTATTTCCATATGTGATGGTCACGAAAGACTAGCTCTGAGCATGTGTTTATCAATCATTGTATCATGAATTGCCACCTCACTCTGCCTCCCTTTGTTTATCACAGTGTCACGAAGCAAAACAACGCCTTTGATTGTCAGTTACTGGTAAGAATATGATTTAATACAGTTATGATTCGCAAATCTTTCTGTGTCTCTTTCCAATTGTGAAATGAAGAATGCAAGCGTGACAGAGAAGTGGTGGGATATAGTTTTAAATTGAAATCAATGTCAGATTCCACCATCTTCTCTCCCCAAGTGCAAATGACACATGAATTGATTTTCAAGGCGTGGAATGTCTCAACGTAATCAGATAAAGCAAGCACTATCTGTGAGTTCCAACAGAAAAGCATTATCCCATTTTCTTTAACTTACAAAAAGAAAGAATGTCAGACCACAACCTAGCCATCTCAGGAACCATTCTGGAAGGAACACATACAAACCTTGTCTCACGCTCATATCATGGCTTTTCAAAGTCGTTACTATTATTACAGGAAGGGAGGTGCAATGCATACAACCACAAGCACAGACCTGTTGATGCAAAGGACGGTTCAGCATGTGGGTTGCATTTGAAAGGTCTATCTACTATGACCTATCTTGCTTGAAGAAGAAATTAGAACCATCTGATAAAAGAAGGTCCTCTTTGAGGTTTCCAAAGTCACCTGAAATCTACGAGTTACCCATTTGGTTGGATACCCGGTTGCTTATCCAACTGTCCAAGGATTGATATCTGGGTTTCTTTAATGTAGGAGTAGGCTTGTTTCCCCATAGGCGTTTTTCATGGGCCCAAGCCCCCTTAGTTGTGGTAAAAAAATAAAAATAAATAAATAAATAAAAAATAAAAAAAAAATCCTGAAATTGAACTAGTTGATGTGGCAAGAATTTGCATGATTAATTTAGGGCCCCATAAGATTGAAATGAATGTCAATCTGGCCCGGGGCGATGCTTGTTAAGACATTCTAATTCATATTTATTTTATGTAAATTATATTATAAATGCATAATGTAAAGAGGTGGTGGTTTCTGCCATATTCTTGCAAGGTGTTGAAGGTGATGGAGATGAACGCATCCACCAAACACGTGCCACCATTATTATGTAAATTAACAGAGAGAGCATCCAAATAGCATTCCACTCTCAAATGCATATAGCTTGAAAATTAAAGGTTTTGCTACATTTTTAACACTATGGGTGTATATATATATATATATATATATATTTTGCAAACGGGCTGTGCCTAAGCTTGACTTTTAGACCAGTGGGCTTGATGTACCTAAGTTTTAGGCTTGATAAATTAATGGGGCAATCCCTCTATAGTTGTTGATGGTGACCGGTTTATTAGATAACAAGCTGTGTTAATAACTTCCGCCCAAAACTTCCTAGGTAATCCTGCATTAGAGAGAATGCACCGGGTCTTCTCTAGAATAGTCCCGTTCATCCATTCTGCAACTCTGTTATGTTGCGGTGTATTTCTGACTGTGCGATGTCTTACAATCCCTTCATTCTTGCAGAACTCATTAAACATATTATTGCAAAATTCCAAGCCATTGTCAGTTCTCAGGTGCTTGAGCTGTTTACCTGTCTGCTTCTCAATCATAGCCTTCCATTGCTTGAACTGTGCAAAAGCTTTATGTTTGTGCTTTAAGATATACACCCAGACTTTCCGAGAATAGTCATTAATAATGGTCAACATGTATAGACCACCACCAAGAGATGGAACACGAGAAGGACCTCAAAGATCAGAGTGGATATAATCCAAAGTACCCTTTGTCTAATGAATAGCGGTCCTGAACTTGACTTTACATTGCTTTCCGAATGTTAGTATTTTTGTTGGCTAATTCATGAGTTGGACAAAATTCTGGGTTTATTGAGTTGTATTTTCTATTTTATTTTAGAATGGACTGTGGTTGTTTCGCCGGAAGAGCTGAAGCAAAGATTAGAAGAATAAAGAAGACCGGGTGAAATCTCCTAGGCCCGATCGATCGGAGCCTCTGTCCGATCGATCGGACAGAAAATGCCCCCTAGTTAAATGGACTGTCCGATCGATTGGATAAGCGGTGCAGAAACAGAAAGTCTCCTTTTCTGATTAGGAAGTATTTCCCTTTTGAGATTTGGTTTCCCAATTTGAGTCATTCTTGTACACTAAGTCTAAGGCACGAATTTGGGGCTATATATAGGATATTACTTTCAATCCTAAGTGACAACACACCTCTCATTAATCTGAGTCAGAGATATCTAAGAGAGAGATCATTTTCTAGAGCCATTGAGAGATTGTTCTGAAGGGCTGCTCTAGAAGGTTGTTGTTGCTTTTGTTTTCTTATAGAAGATAGTTCATCTTGACTGACAAGGTGCAAAGAGATCAAGTAAGGAGAACGGGGCACGGTGGATGTCGTGTCAATGGATTCTTTACAAGAACAACTACAACCCTTTGGTCCAGGTACAGACTGGGGTAAATGAGTTTGTGAGTATATCTTGTAACTGTTCATGAACTCTTGATTCCTGGTTTGTAGTTTTTCTCCCTGGATAAGGTTTTCATGCTAAAATATTGTGTCTGTCTTCTTATGGTGTGTGATTGGTAGATAGCTAGTTCTATATTCTAATTGGTTATTTCCGCTGCATGTTGATTGGTTAATTTAGAACTAGTATATCCATTCCGGTAGCCCCTGCAAAAACTTTTAGGGGTGGGCTCAAAAAGTTAAGGAACCCCACTAGCAATTCAAGAAGACTTCATATGCACAGGCAAAACAAATTGAAGGAACTGAAAAGAATAGAGCCATATAAAGACATGAAACAAAGTAGTAAAATAAATGCAGGTTGTTCTATGTAGCTACTGAGAACATGACTCTAATAACAGCCTGTTTGTTTGCAAGAATTTGTTGTTGGGAGTTTATAACAGTATGTCAGCAGATGTCCTCCCAACTTCTGAAATTCTCTATTTAGTTTGTAGTCGGTATCTAACGGTTTCAGCTTATAGAATTCTCCAAATTTTTACATATTTGGTTTTCAAAAGCCGGCCCTTCGGCATTTGTACTTCTAGCCGAGGGACAACTTTTGAAAATTTAAAATATCACTAAGCAAGAATTCTCATATATCCTCTGACCAAACAGGCCCTACAAGCGGTCCCAAGATAGATCAAATGAGGGTACGAAGATGTCCGTGGTGGGGCCCACAATTCTAGATGCTAAAAAAATGACATGACATTGTATTGCCTAGTAGCATCTCTACATGCACATCTGGTAGCAAAATATTATCCGATTAGAGATGGTTGATGGCGCACTTTGAGTGGAATTGGGAGAGGCCTTGGTGGTGGACTTGCAGTGCGCACGCGTAGAATCCCACCCAAGAAGCCCAAGGGAGCCTTTATAAGAGCTAGGGAAGGGGAAGAGATTTCTCTATCCTCCCCAGCCAGCAACTAGTTTCTGAGTGCCCTTCTTTCAGAGAAGATAATGAAAGCCCCTTTGATTTGTTACCATCTAACATTCTTTCTACTCTTTTTCCATTTTGGAATTAGAGCAGATGGAGAGGATGAGAAGAAGGTTTATATAGTTTACATGGGGGCAGCCAATGGTGGGAGAGAGGACCATGTGAAGCTTCTTGCTTCAGTTTTAAAAAGGTCGAATCCTGAAGCCTATACACATGTTTTTGATGAATAGATACATCAATGGTCTATTCCTATTGGTGATGGTTGACGGGCCCCGCTTTTTTTCCAATAAGAAAGTGGCCCATTAAGGGGTCCAAAGTATGGGCCGCAATTTCTGGCCTGACCCACCACCTGTCAGCCCAACCTTGTACTAAATATTTGTTATCAACTCCTTAACCTGTCAGGGTTGAGTTTGGGTTTGGCTCTTTCAATTTGAGCAGTAAAGCAACCTGACGTGATGAAACTCATCACGGGTCAACCAGCAACCCGACCTGAGCATGACCTGTTTATTTAAACGTCGCCCTCTTTACTTACATGGTTGGATTCAGGTTGACATTACTGTAGTGGTACTCAAGAGGCTCATGCCTAAAAGAATGTTTAAAACTCGGAAACTCAAACTTGACTTGGAAGGTCCAAGCCAAGTAACTCAAGTGAGTCTCTGATCGGATAACTGGTTGTACTCATTAGGACTCATTCGTCCTACACAATCAATCATTTATCGAGTCGAGTTGACTATTTGGGACTCAGCCAGGTCAAGATGTGTTTAAAAAACTTCGAAGGCCTAAAATGGGCCAATTCTACAGCCTTAAAATAGCAGGCCAGGCCCAATTCAGAAACTTTATGTAAATCCATGCTGTTTTTGCCTTCTTTTGGTTTCATCACCCTCTCAGAGCCTATAGGTCTCAATGAAATGGTGTCACAGAGAAGCCAAGGATGCAGAAAAGACGCTGATTCACAGCTACATACATGGTTTCTCTGGATTTGCGGCGCATTTGTCGAAGAAAGAAGCAGGGGCCATTGCTGGGAACTCCGATGTTGTATCGGTTTTCGTCGACCCGGTCTTAGAGCTCCACACCACGCGATCATGGGACTTCTTACAGGACCAGACGGCGCTAGAGACCAACTCCAACACCAGTTCAACTCCTACCTCGCCAGACTCATCTGCTTCTCGAACAGACACCATTATTGGACTCTTGGACACTGGTGAGCCATAAAACTGTCCAAAATCCACATCCTCTATATCTAAGGCTGTATGTAAGTGGTCTGGGCCTAGGCCTGGGTTAGGGGCAAAGCATACCATGACCCAGCAACTTTTCTCTTATTATATTATACTTTGATAAATTGCATTTGTTATGGCCCGTATTATATGTAAACTCTGACCCAGTTATGGATGAATGGAGACAATCAAACGGTAATACCTGAATTTCCAAGTTGGGGTCCATTGGGAAACCGTGTAAGAAGGTCCATAGACAGCTTTATAAATTAGACAGGTTTATAAATTAAAATCCAATAGAGTGCTGCTTTTGATGAGTAAGCAATAACCAGTTCTTTATTTGTTGTATGTTTAAGGTGTTTGGCCAGAATCAGAGAGCTTCAATGATAAAGGAATGGGTGCAATTCCAAATAGATGGAAGGGAATTTGCATGGAAGGAAGTAACTTCACTGCTTCTAACTGTAACAAGAAGCTGATTGGAGCAAGATACTACAACGTCTCTAGCTCTGAATCAGAAGAGGAGCCTGACCTGACTCCAAGGGACTCCCTGGGGCATGGGACTCACACAGCCTCCACTGCTGGGGGCAGCGCGGTGGGGGATGCATCTTATTATGGTCTGGCCAAAGGGACCGCCAAAGGTGGATCACCGACGTCAAGGATTGCAATGTATAAAGTGTGCACGTCGGAAGGATGCAGCGGTTCGAGGATTCTGGCTGGCTTTGACGATGCCATTGGGGATGGTGTGGATGTGATATCAGTTTCCCTTGGTGCTTCGTCTTTGTCTAGACCAGACTTCGATACTGACCCGATCGCGATTGGAGCTTTCCATGCTGTGGAGAAGGGGATCACTGTGGTCTGCTCGGCCGGAAATGATGGCCCTGAAGCTGGGACTGTAGTGAATGCAGCTCCTTGGATCTTTACTGTTGGTGCCACCACCATTGATCGCAATTTTGAATCTGATGTTGTTTTGGGCGGGAACAAGGTGCTGAAGGTAATTCTAAGCTCTCTCTCACACACAAATTTCTTTTATATGTTCATTAATCATCATCATAAAATCACCATCATCAAACGTTTGTCCCAACTATATTGGGGGTTTCGGTTATGACATCTCCATTCTAATCTATCGAATCAAATCTTCAAATAGGTTCCTACTCTCCCACTTTGTGGGTTATCACCCTTCATAGAAACTTGTTTCCTAGCGCCGTTGCTAGCTTGCATGACTTTTCATGTTGAAGAAAGTTCATCATCTCTAGCTCCACCTACCTACACAAGCAAGAGGAGGGCCAAAACGAACTCCATAGAGTGGTTTTTAATGATTTGAAGTGAGGAAAAAAAGGAAAAAGAATGAAAAGAAAAGAAAAAAAAAAAGAATAATAGAGATATTAGAATCAATGCTAGGGGAATGTTTATGTCCGAACTCCAATCTCAATAGGTTGACCTTTTAAAAAATATCCAGAAAAGGGAAAAGAACCACTGTGTGGAGAGGAGAAAAGGAAGGCTTGTTCTCTCTACCACTTGTCTCTGCATATCAACACCCATTGCAGGTTCTTTCTTGGATTCGTTTTCTTTCTTGGATTCCAAAGAGATCAGTTGGATTCTTCCAGTAACTACGATGTGTATCAGGCTTGGAATTTACCGATGTCGCCGAGTTGACTTGGGAACTTTTCAAAAAAATTTTGATGAATGATGACCAAATGTTATATAATGGCAGTAGAAACCAAATGTTTTAGAATGCCATGCCAAAATAGGTGACATATTTATATGTATAATACGGCCAATTTAATGCTATGTTCCTATTGCAATACAAACATTCAAATCATATTGATCATGATAGATCAAATGTGTTATGTTGCAAATTGACATTTCAAATCTAAGCACTGTTTCTAACAATTAAAAAAAACTTTGCTGATCAAAACCTTTGCTTTCATTTGCCTTTTTACAGGGTGAAGATATCAATTTCTCTAGTCTTGGAAAATCACCTGTCTATCCACTTATATATGGAGGATCAGCTAAATCTAATTCAAGCACTGTCAGTGATGCAAGGTACTCCTTTTGTAAACAATTTCACACTGTTGAGCAGTCTGTGGAAATCAATGCTCAAAGAATTATGCCCTGCTATTCTGCTTAATGTTTTCTGCACTATACATTGTTTGTTGCCCGTGAAATTGTTCAGCAATTGTGACATGGATGCACTTGATGGGAAGAAAATAAAGGGAAAGATTGTTGTCTGCCAGCATCCAAGGGACAGCACATATTCCAAGAGGCTGAAGATGAAAGAAGTGAAAGGGAAAGGAGGGATTGGGCTGATTTTGATAGACGATTTGGGAAAGGCTGTTGCATCTCCCTTCGGTGGTTTTCCGGTTACAACAATCTCTTCCGATGAAGGTGGTGAGATCCTGAGCTACATTAATTCTACTAGGTATAAAACTTGTCAATCTATGCTTTCAGGTCTCTTTTTAGTCGCACTGAATCTAAATCTGAACTAGTTTCCTTTCTGTACCTTGCTACTACGACCAAATTAAGTAAAGTCAATAAAAACAATATTGCCAACATTTAAGGTCCTGTTTGTTTGTTTGGCTTTTTTTTTTTTTTTTTTTCTTTTTAAGAACTCGGTACACCCGGGAAGGAAGCCCACCGAAGTGGGAAGAAAGCCCGGCACACCCGGGAAAGAAGCCCACCGAGGTGAGAAGAAAGCCTGCATAGACACATACAGGAATATATAAATACATAGGAATTTCATGCTCTAAGTGGTTAAAAATAAAGATTAAAGTTCCATAATATATATACAAAAATGAGCATCAAATAACCTTTCCTTTCATGATGTAGATGGGAAATCAATACCTACGATTCACTCTAGCAATTCCAATATTAGGTAAGTCAAGGTCTCATCTGCATCATGTTAGACATGAGTGGTCCTCATGACCACATGTGCTACACTGTTAAGACCCACGGTTTGAGCCTACTAATTTAAGTTACTTTCCCCTTTTTAGTTTTTGTTTTTACTAAGTATATATTGGATTCGGTTTTAGTAAGCCCAATCAAATAGGACTCTTGTTGGCTGATTTGAGGGAATTAAGAAAACTTACTTTTATTATATTTCTTTGAGGGGAAGAAATCTCTCTAGGGCTTATATATATATACGGTTTTCCGGTCTTCTCTCTTAACCTATAAGATTTGAAAAGTATCCATCAACTTCACGCATACTGGAGTAGGTGATAAGGGAGACAGTAGAAAACCCCGATTTGAGAAAGGAGATCCGCTCATCATCAAGAGATCATGGCGCAAGGTATGCTTTTATGATTTGAGATCATATGTTGTTTAATGCATAAATCTAGATCCATAGGTTTGATGTTTTATTACAAACCATATCAGATATTACAATTGGTCATATAAAAGCAATCCACCTTTTATGATATAATTGTGAGAAAAAAATTTAGTTTTAAAAAAATATTTTTTGACTCAACTTGGATTCAACTAAATTTAAAAATCCCGACGAGTGGCCACTCATTTGTAAAAACAGCCCAATCATTCTTGTTTATATACTAATACTTATATACTGTAACTAAATGAAACCGATAATGCGAGTCATGGCGGTCAAACATCAAATTTGCAATGACATTAGTAATTCTATTTAGTCAAGTCATAAATCAAGAAAAATAATAGGAGTTGACTAAAAACTCCTATTTATTGGTCCAACTGAAATTTATCTTGCTTTTAAATAATGAATTAATTGTGCACACAAAAATAAGCAAGAAAACATAATCATTATTAATGAAAAATTGATCAACAAAAAATGTCTAAGTAAATAGCATAAATCCTTTCAACCACATACATTAAGGTAACACAATGAGATCCTTTTCTCTAACATGATCATTACAGGCATCTGCCGGTAATACTTTGGTCATAGGATTTGCAATCATGAGCTTTGTACTGATTTGCTCTATAGACACTAAACCATCTCGAACTTTCTCTTTAACGGCAAGATATTTTATTTGAAAGTGTTTTGCAGCACTATAACTCTTGTCGTTGTCAGAGAAGCGAACATAGGAGGTATTATCACAATAAATTTTTAGCGGCTTAGAAATGGAATCCATGATCTGAAGCCCTGAAATAAAATTTCGCAACCATATAGCTTGATTAGTGGCCTCAAAGCATGCCACAAATTCTGCTTGAAATGTGGAAGAAGCAGTTGTAGTCTGTTTAACACTTTTCCATGAAACAACTTTACCAGCAAGGAGAAAAATGTATCATGATGTAGATCTTCTTGTGTCGAGGCACCCAGCAAAATCTGAGTCTGAATATCCAATCACTTCCAAGTGATCGGATTTTCTATAAGTGAGCATATGTTCTTTAGTCCTTTGTAAATGTCGCATGACCTTCTTTGCTGCTTCCCAATGTACCATGCCAGGGATAGATTGATACCTTTCTAGTATGCTAACTGCAAAATCGATGTCTGGACGGGTACAAGTTTGAGCATATAAAAGACTTCCTACAACTGAAGCATATGGAATATCTTACATCTGTTTTCTCTCGATGTCATTCTTGGGACATTGATCTTTGGAGAATTAATCACCTCTTGATATAGGTGCTTTTCCTCCAGAACAATTCTGCATATTGAATCTTTTAAGAACTCTATTGATGTAGGCTTTCTGTGATAGTCCTAGTAAACATCGAGATTGATCCCTAAAAATCTCGACACAAGTACAAAGGATGCTTTGCTTATATCATTTATTTCAAAGTTCTTTGTGAGGTATTCTTTTGTATTACGTAAGAGGCTTAGATCACTACTAGCAAGTAGAATGTTATCTACATATATGATCAAAATAATAAACTTGCTCCCACTGATCTTCAGGTATATACATTGATCAACAATGTTTTCCTTAAACCCGAAGGAAGTAATGGTATCATTGAACTTAATATACCATTTCCTTGAAGCTTGTTTAAATCCATATATAAATTTCTTTAATCTACAAAGTAGTTTTTCTTTGCCCTTTTCCTCAAATCCTTCTGGTTGTTTCATATATACCTCTTCAGCCAAGCTTCCATTCAAGAACGCTGTTTTCACATCCATTTGACGTAACTCTAAATTAAAACGATCTACTAATGCTATTATGATTCGAAAAGAGTCTTTTAAAGAAACAGGTGAAAATGTCTCTTTATAATCAATATTTCCCTTTGAGTAAATCCCTTAGCTACAAGTCTGGCCTTAAATCGTTTGATTTTGCCCTTTTGGTCTTAAAGATCCATTTACATCTTATAGCCGCAGACCCTTGAGGCAATTCGACGAGATCCCAAACTTTATTTATCAACATGGATTTTAACTCTTTTCACATGGCATCAATCAAGTTATTCGAATCATCACTTTTAATGGCTTGTGAAAATATTACCGGATCTTCTTTAAAACCTATGTCAAAATCAAATTTTTGAAGATAAACAATATAGTCATCCGATATATCAGACCTCTTAGATCTTTGAGATCTTCTTAAAGTTTATGTTTCTGCTAAATTTTGATTCGGATGATTGATATTTTCAATCACATCATTATGAGTGACATTCTCATCTAGTGGTGCATCTAATATGGTAGGTTGTATTTCCATCGTATCGTTCTGAACAAAGTCATTCGGAATACCAACTCTAACCGTTTCAATTGGTACTTGAAAAGGTCTCCGATTTTCTTCAAATACCACATTTCGTGGTGCATTGTTCCTACTAATGTCCTCACTTTCTATGAATCTGGCATTTCTGGTCTCAACAATTTTAGTGGTATGAGTGGGACTGTATATTGGGACTTTGAGTGTTGGCTAAATTCATGGGTTGGACAAAACTCTAGGGGTCCATTGAGTTGTATTTCATATTTAGAAAAAGACTCTGAAGATAAAAGACTTGACGAATTAGAAGACGAAAGCTGGGAGAAAAATTGCTGCAAGTTCAAATCATACAGAATGTGATTCGCTCGAGCGACCAGTGAATTCGCTCTATCGGACCCTAAACAGAAGCTCTTTCACTCGACCCACCTTTTGTGATCGCTCGAGCCATGATCTGATATTCAAATACAGTGGCTTGTTTGCTCGAGCGACCCATGATCTGATTTTCAAATCCAGTGGCATGTTCGCTTGAGCGAACTCCCAAATCGCTCGAGCGAACCTGGGCGCAAAATTAGAAACTTACCCAATTTTCTCTCTTGATTTGTCTCAAGTTTGTATTGCTGATTCCTAATCATATTATAACACATGAGGCACGAATCCAAGGCTATAAAAAGGACTCAAGTGCTATTCTAAAAACGGACCTCATCTCTCAAGTTCTGATTTAGAGATTTAATTGAGAGAATTCTTCTCTAGAGATTTATTAAGAAGTTGTGTTGTCAAGTTCTCTAGAGCCAGCATCTTCTGCATCCTTTGTAGAAGATTATCTTCTTGCGAGAAGATTTGAGGAGTTAAGCGCTGGATTGAGTCTGTTGCAATCAACGGTGTGAAGTCGCTGAAGCGTGAAGCGACACAAGATAACTTCAGTCCTTAGGTAGGGGATATCTGGGGAAGAAATCTGAGTTTCTTGCAATTGTGAGATTCATAGTGCTTGATTAGATCCAGTTCGGATTCGTGGTTTTTCACCCAGTTAGGGTTTTCCATGTAAAAATCTGGTGTCTTTTTGGTGTGTGCTTGTGTTTTTATTTCCGCTGCTATTGTTTTTGCACACTTTTGGGCTGATTTATTGAGTGGACCAATCTAGTGATCTCGTACCCCAAAACTTCACTGTAAAATCAAAAACCTTTGAACCTTTTAGGATATCCAATAAAATACCCACTAATAGTCTTAGGATCCAATTTCCTCTCTTGTGGGTTCTAAATCCTAGCTTCCGCTGGACAACCCCAAACATGCAGATGTCCTAAACTTGGCTTCTTACCTGTCCATAACTCTTAAGGACTTTTAGGAATAGCCTTAGTGGATACACGGTTTATGATATATGCAGCTGTTTTTAGGGCTTCTCCCCATATAGAGTCAGGTAATTTAGAATTACTTAACATACTCCGTACCATTTCCATAAGTGTTCTATTCCGTCTTTCAACCACACCATTTTGATGTAGAGAGCCAGGTAATGTATATTCAACTCGAATACCATAACTTTCCAAGAATTTAGCAAATAAGCCAGGATTTTGACCCGATTCATCATACCTCCCATAACACTCTCCTCCCTTATCAGTTCACACAACCTTATAGGTTTCAAAGGTTTTTCAAATATTCTGATTTCTCATATAACAGGTAGACATTTTCATATCTAGTGAAATCATCAATAAAGGTGATAAAGTATTTTTAACTACTATAACATGGTGAAAGAAAATAACCACAAATATCTGTGTGGATTAATTCAAGTGGTTCTAAACGTCTTGTGGCCTTATTTTTATTGGTGTTTCTGGTCTGCTTGCCTTTTATGCAATCTATACAAACACCAAAATCAGTAAAATCTAGGGCTCTCAATACCCTGTCATTTACTAATCTCTTTAATCTCTCTGGAGAGATATGCCCAAGTGTTTTATGCCATAAAATTGAGGAGTTTTCATTCAAGATTCCTCTCTTAATACCAACATTCATAATATTATTCCCATGCATGGTAAGTAAGGAACTAGTAAAATATTGATCAAGATTCAATTTATATAGACCATCACATAAAATACCATCACCAATTAAAACTTGATTCTTATAAATACTCAACGTACTGTGTCCAAAAGAGAAAGTATAACCTTCTAAATCAAGTCTAGATAAAGAAATTAAATTTCTACTAATTGTAGGAACATAAAAAGTGGTATTAAGGTCCAACTATAATCTATAATCGAGAATCAATCTTCAAGTCCCCACAGCTTTCATTTCCGCCTCCAGCCGGTTTCCCATAAAAATGTTTCTTTGATCATTATTTGGACTCCGGCTTGAGTGAAAACCCTTTAAATTCAAATCATTTTTGTCTCTTCAAGCAGTCTTTCTTCAGCTGTCCCTTTTTGCGGCAGAAGAAGCATATTGGTTCACTACCTTTCTTCCCGACTTGATCAATCAAAACATGCTTCTTGCCTTTCTTCTTCAAATCTTTCTTACCCATTGGAAGCTTGTTATTCGAAGGGTTGATGGAGACGAGATTTACCTTGTGAAGTTGGCCTTCCTGTTTAAGTCTGCCTTCTTCTTGGACATACATTGAGACCGACTCATTCATAGTTCATTTGTCCTTTTGGGTATTGTATGGAATTTTGAAAGGACCAAATTAAGGGGGCAAGGAGTTCAAAATAAATTGGACTATATAATTCTCAGAAATTGTCATTTCAAGAGAATAGAGTTGGGCTGCTATATCCCTCATTTGCATGATATGTTCCCTGATCCTACTAGTTCCATCATATCTCATAGAAGATAATTTGGAAATTAAGGTAGCTGCCAAAGCGTTGTCTGATGCTTGAAATTGCTGCTCCACTGATGCGAGACAGTCTTTAGCATTTTTATTATCCGGGATAGAACCGCGGATATTTTTCGCATGGATCTTTTGATCATCTTAAGACTCAAACGATTTTCCTTGGTCCACTTTTCATAATATGCTCTCTAAGTTGGAGAGCTATTATCAATAAGATCAGCATGTTTGGGTTTCATTCAAATTAACGGGACGTGTTAGGGTTGGGTTTTTTGACCTGTTAAGTTAACCGGTCATGTACGGGTTGGAGTGATTTTAATTCGAATTCGTTAACCCGTAACCCGAATTCATTAACATGATACGATTGACGGCTATAATCCCCACATGTCCTAAACTTTCGATACACCCTCAGACCACCGAATAGCACCTTTTCTTCTTCCCCTATCAGTACACGTTTTGTACAGAATGTTATTGGAAGCAAGAGCTTCTCGCTTGGGATATAAGGGTTGCTAAAAACGTGGGCTCCACCGATCAAGATCTAGATCAGACCCCACCATCAAAATCGCCCAACCCCTATACCCCCATTGGAGCGGACCCGATCCACAATCAGGTCATCTAGTGGGTCCCACAATAGCCTATCGCCCAACTGTTTTTTTTTAATTATTATTATTATTATATATATATATATATATATACAACTGACGTCTCCCAGATTGTAGACACAAGATGGTGAGCCAAAACGGGACCCACTGCTTATGGGACCAGCATTAGTAGGGTCGCCCCTAGGCCCTTTACCAGATGTATGGACTTTGATCCAACGTCCTGTGGTCATGGGATCCCACAATCAAGGTTGATTAAATTATTCTCCAGGGGATGGAAGTGCAGAGTTCCAAATTCTGCATTGGACCTTCTTGGGTTCCATATCATTTGTAAGAATACATTACCCTAAGTATTGTTCTGATCTAAAGGTCCAATTACCATGATTAACCGAGAGATTTGCCCATTCAATTGTTGAAACATGGTAGACAACAATAATACAAAAAAAAAAAAAAGAAAAAAGAATCGATAGAATCATTCACAATCTCCAATCTCATTATCAATCAAAATAACATAATAACTTTATCATATGAAAAGGGGCATCAAAGGATTTGCATCAACACGCAAATCAAGGAAGAACACAGGTGTGGAAACTGGAAATTTAGAACCATATACAATCCAATCAAAATTTTCTACTCACCATCATTGATCTAATCTGAGATCTTTGTCCATAAAAATTACCCAAATTAAAAGAATGTTGAATGCATGAATCATAACCCATTGCTCTTATACCAATTTAAATATCTGATATGATTTGTAATAAAATATCAAATATATGGATCTAGATTTATGCATTAAACAGCATATGATCTCAAATCGTAAAAGCATACCTTAAGCATATCTTGCGCCATGATCTCTTGATGATGAGCGGATCTCCTTTTTCAAATCAGGGTTTTCTCTTATTTCCGTTATCACATCACTCCCTTATATCCTTCACCCCTCGCCTTGTGTCTTTCATCCCTCACTTCTTTAATAATATTGGCGATGAAGCTGATTTAACCATAAATTCCTATTTATACAGTTTCTATGTATTATATGGAAACAAACAGGCCAAAAAGGGTTATTTATAATAACAATAGCATTATCTAGACAGTTTCTTGGCCTAAATCAATTGACTAACTGTATGTATTGGAACATGTTCAAAGAAACCCAGTTGCAACGATTCTCCCAACAGTTTCAGTGGCCAACTACAAACCTGCACCAACAGTAACCTACTTCTCATCTAGAGGCCCTTCTACTCAGACAAGAAATATTCTCAAGGCAAGTCTCTTGATCATCTAGAGGCCCTTCTTAGATGAAAAATCATTTTGACCGCCGAAAGATGTTTAAAATTTGAATTCCTTTTGCAGCCAGATATTGCTGCACCTGGCGTGAATATTCTTGCGGCATGGAAGTCGACATACGATGCATCAGAAATCCCTCCAGGCCAAAATCCTTCCCCATTCAATCTACTGTCTGGTACATCGATGTCATGCCCACATGTTTCCGGGGTTGCTGCCACAATCAAAGCTAGGAACCCCACCTGGAGTCCTTCCTCAATCAGATCAGCCATAATGACTACAGGTTATCATACTCATTCCTCGCTACACTATTTGGAGGAATCCATTCTTTGTATGAGCAAGTTATACTAAAAGTTTGTCATCCTTTGATCTACAGCAAGTCAAACAAACAATGAAAAGGCCCCACTCACAGATGACAAAGGGTCCACAGCCACACCCTATGATTATGGAGCAGGGGAAGTGAGTCCGTCAGGAGCATTCGAACCAGGCTTAGTATATGAAACTGAAAAACTTGACTACTTCCTTTTTCTTTGCAATTACGGATACAACACTGCAACAATCAAACAAATATCAACTCTTCCAGACGGGTTCGAATGCCCAAAGGAATCTGGCGGGGATTTGATCTCCAATCTAAACTACCCATCAATCGCCATCTCCAAATTCGATGGGAAGGAGAGCAAGAAAGTGAGTAGGACAGTTACAAATGTTGGTGCTGATGATGAAACAGTGTATACAGCAACCATAAAATCTCCACATGGTTTGGATGTGAAGGTGATACCTGATAGGCTTCAGTTCACCAAGAACAGTAAGAAGTTGAGCTACCAAGTGGTCTTCTCATCATCTTCTTCAGTGAAAGGTGATCTGTTTGGGTCCATTACTTGGACTGATGGGAAGCATAGAGTTAGAACTCCATTTGCTGTGACAAGTGATGTATCGTGAAAAGTTCTCCATCTCCATTTAGAATTTAGACCTGTACTGGATATGTGTAATATACACTAATAATAACGGTATTGTCGGGGAAAAAAAAATATAGACAGTATTGTTCAAATGATGGATTGTTAATAGATTCCATCATTTAAAAGTAAAACTTGAACTGAAACCAACTCCAAATACATTTCAAGATATGAATTTCCTGGCAGAAACTTTCTTTTTGCACTATCCATATCCAATTCAATGCTCCAGATTAGCCCTGGAATGTTCACAAGTTAGTTGCGAGTTACGAGGTTGATGAAATGAATGGGTGATCTGACTTTGCTGATTGGAAACTCACCAAAATTTGTATGAATGTGCCTTAGAAATGCTTTACATCCTTTTCATGACATTTATTGATACTTTTAGCTTCTTCTTTCTCACGTATGTTTAAGAGTTTTGATGAGTTACAAGGAAGAGAATACGGGGTGCATTTCAAAGTTTGGCATCTCTCTGAGTTACATTACACTTAGCAGAGTATTTAGATAAGCTAGATTATTTTTCATTAGCTATTATATTTATTTAACTATTATATTTATTTAATTTCTATCATCATACCATTACATTTTTTAAAATTGTTTCCAAGGTACTTTTTTCCCTCGAATAATGGTGTTTCCAAGGTACAGTTGAAAATATAATTGAAGATATTGAAGACAGTTGGCAAAATGAAGTAAAAATCGTATGATTCATTTTTATATAGAAATTTACATTATTTTATGTTTTAAAAGTCTAATGACAATTGTTTTTAGAGCGCAGCTACCTGCACACTAGGGGTGTCAAAGGGCCGGGCTCGGCCGGGCCTGGGGTTGTCCTAGCCTACCCTTAATATATGCAGGGCCGGGCTTCAGCGAGCCAAAGCCCTCGGAGGGCCTTCGCAATCTAGGCCCTTACTCCACCCTCAAGGGTCAGAGCCGGGCCAGGGCAGCGTTCATGGCTTTAAAACAAGAAAACTATTTTTTTTTAACGTTCTTGCCAAAATCTGAGTGTGATCGAGCGTTATCTTGTCTCATCGCAATTGCAAAGAAAACCATGAAGAAAACATCAATTATCTTGTCTAATCTCAATTACAAACGAACCATTAAGAAAACATTGGGAGAATATAAGTCATTTCTAAAAACTTTCTTTTATCGGATAAAGTCGTAAATGCTTTGGTGACTTGGGTTGGGTTTTGGACATATGATTTTATTTATTTTGACAAAGAAGGAAAATGGTTAAAGAGTATGATATGTTTCACACCTTTAATATGACTTTCATACGAATTTCTACATATGAATTCATTACAGTAGTGTCTTATCTGTGAGAGTTTTAAACCATTTACAATCACATACCTTTTATCAATTGACATTAATTTTTATTAAGCGTTGATTTGACTATTATGCATTCTTAGATTTCTGTCGCAAAAATAAATGCACTTAAAAAATACTTTTAGTTTAAACTTTTAAGAATTGAGAGTTATAATTATCTAATTAAAAGGATGTTTGGATCACCCCATATCCTTAAAGTTCTATCCACATACAAACTAACTCTATGAATTGGTTGACATCCTAAGTAACTCTATAGAGGAAAAAGTGTCTCATTATTAATAGAAATAAGTACACCCACTTTTGCACTAACAATGATTTATAAAAATAATATAAAATGCCTAAATAAGAAGTAGTAAAACTAAAAGAAAGGAATCAGAAGCAACCATGCAGCACTTATTGATTATGTATTAAATACAATAAATAACATAAATAATTAAATATAAATGAAATGAGCCAAGTATATATGGATTTTTAGGACATTTTTTAATGGGTAAGTGGGTATGAAATTGCCTTCATATCTCCAATACTACTACAAAGTACCTATGATAAGGGCATTTTAGTATATATTTACATATATATGTGTATATTATATATAAAATAAATAAACGTAAGAGGGCCAGGGCCAGGGCCGGGCGGGGCTAGTACTATCCAAGCCCGGCCCTCAAATCGCACGGCCTGTAAAAATTTGTCCAAGCCCGGCCCTAGGGCTTTTCATTAGAAACAAAAGCCTTCATTTTAAGGGCTTTTTGAGGGCCGGGCCGGGCTGGGCCCCCTTTCTCAGGGCCAGATTGACAGGTCTACTGCACACTGCAAAAGGCTCTCCACACATTGCATTTAATTAAAAAAATTAAAAAAATAAAAAATTCCTAAACTACCCCTCTCCCTCTCCTCCCGTCTCTCTCCCTCTCCTAAACTACCCCTCTCCCTCTCCTCCCGTCTCTCTCCCTCTCCTTGCTCCACTCTCTCTCTCTTCCTCTCCCTATCTCTCCCGCTCTCTTCCTATCCCTATCTCTCTCCCCAGCCAGCCGCCGACCTTGCCACCTCCGCCCTGCACCAACTCATCTCCCCGCCCTCTCCTTCTCCCTTTCCCCATCTCCTCCTTTCCGGCAACCTCATCCCTCTTCCCATTTCCTCCTTTGTCTCCCTCTCTATTCCTGTCTCCCCCTCACTCATTCTCTTGTACAAAGGTTAATCAAATACCAGACCGTCAATTTTCACAATTTTTATTGTGTTTCTGCGATTTTGTTCATTAGCTTTCGCGGGGTTTTCAGCCACTAACATGTTTGGCTCTAAGCGACTAAACAAATCGAGTTTGTTCGGCGACATAGGGCTGAACAAATCAAGTTTGTTCGGCCACATAGGACCGAGCATTTTTTATTTGTTCGACCCCGTGTGGCCGAACTAATCAGGGAGAGGGGTTGTTTAGGGATTTTTTATTTTTTGTTTTTTTTTTAAATGCAGTGTGTGGTGAGCCTTTTGCAGCGTGTAGGTAGCTGCTCTCTTGTTTTTATATAATAATTTCTCATGAAGAAGGAGCTTAGAGCTATAGCTGCATGGGAGTAATTGAAAGTTTTGAAAAAAAGAAGAAGAAAGTAAGCGTGGAAGGATGGAGAGTTCAGATGACCCATTCATAGAAATTTATAGCATGTATTTTATGGCCCTCCCCATTTCAAATTGCATTTGTAAGGCAGTAGAAAGGATCATGAGGAATTTCCTATGTTCGGCTAGCGAGCTTTGCATGAATTTGGTGAACTGCACAGGACTTTGTTTACCAAAGCCCTGCCTTCTGCTTTGGTCCCTTGGTACTCCGAAAGTCAGTTCTTCTTGTGGTGTGGAGTTCAAGCTTAAGCTTTCTTCCTTGGTCAAAACAGCAGATGGATCGTGGGAGGTGATTTTCATCAACAGAACAGGATTCAGTTTTGGATCTGAATCCGAAATAAGATGTGGAGTGCATTAATATAATTTGATAGAAGAGCATCAAACTATTTCAGAGTTGTGCATTGAATTGGATTATTCACTATTTAGAAGTAGTGCAGGACCCCAAAGTCACTGATTGGCAATGTCGGTTTTAGGCAAGGACGTTACAAGCTGCTATGCTACTAGGAATTTCCCCAGGGTGCACAATTGACTGTTCTTTATCTGGTGCAACTTACTAGAAGTATTAAAAGGCGATGCCATGCAATTATGAACTATCCAAATGCAATTATGAACTATCCAATTATGTGAAATGGTAGGACCTTGTGATTACTAGTGGTGTAGTCCTGGGCTGTGGGCATTATAGTTACACTTTTGGGGTTTTGGGCTAATTCCCCTGTGCCCAGAGATGTGGCTATTTCATTGTCCTGGGCTTGCTTCAGCTTTTGGTCCTTGTGTGTTGCAAGTTGCCATATACCTTGGTAAAGCTGGTATCCTTCTCGGCACGAGGTTCTAACAGTGAGAAGTTAGCCTGCCCGTTGTATTATGTCAATTTTCTTATTATTATAGACTTATGTGTGTGTGAGAGAGAGCTTCAAAATGAATTTTTTAAATATACAACTGGGGCTATAAAATGACATATAATTAAAGCTGACTACTCTCAAATGCCAATATGACCTAAGGTATGTAGGTCTTTAAAACGCATTTTTAATATGTGGATGTGATCATCTTGGATTTGGACCCTCGAATTGGGACATATAAGGATCCATATTTGGATGAAACTGTTCAGGGTCCGGATTTTTCCCGAATCCAAAAATAGGTTCTACACTCGCTTTATTTGGAACAGGAGATTTTTGGATACTCAAATTCCATTTGAAACCCTAGCTAATAGAGAAACTTTGCTCTGTTCTCGTGTTTAGTTGACTTGTGGGTTCATATTTTTCCTTTTGCTTAGTTGCTTTCTGCTGTACTTTTGTTTCCTCTTTTTGGTGCTCGCCCGCTGTAGGTCACCACAATCCATATGCCAAGCATAGCTGGTCATCTTATTGGATGTAGCGATAGAGATGAGGAATCCATGTGTTTTTTGTGCCGTGGGGCCTTCCCTTTTGATCAATACATACTGCTTACCTTACCAAAACAAAAATTACATTTAACTTCTTTGTTTTATTTGTAAGTCTAGATACTTTTTTTGTCCTTCTCAAGTTAGCAGCATTGCAGGTAGCTCAAAAGATGCACCTTGTACGCTAATGCAACAACAGAATAATAAAACCTACTTAGACAAATCAGTTACTCTCCTAATAAAGTAGACAAACGTTGGCTTATACATCTTTCGAACGATTTGGATCTTCTGCACATGTATGAACTTAACTGGATCTTACTTAACTACACCCAAATAGGGGTGTAAAAAAAAAAAAAAAAAATTGAAAAACCATCTAACCGAACCGAACTGTGGTTAATAACTATGTTTCATTGTTCAGTTAAGGTTACGGTTTTTGAGATAAAAAAACGACGTTTCACAGTTTGGTTACGTTTTTTTTCTCAACTCACGGTTATTAACTGAAACGAACCGTTAACCGCAATTTGGTTAACCGTATTCTCAGAACACTCGGTTAACCGTTAATCGCGATTTGGTTAACTGTGTTCCCAAAACACTCGGTTAACCAAACCGTTTCGCTAATAAGAAAAAAACCTAAGGGTCTGAATGAAATTTTTTTTTACAGTAACATATTATGCCATTATCTAACTATGGTTTTTTTTTTTCGCAGTAAGTTTGATTGGTAAATGATAAAATTTTTTTAAGTGACAACTAACCGTAATCGAATCATTAACCGTGGTTAACCGCGGCTTGGTTTTTAATGGTTTTTAACGGTTTAGTTACAGTTACGGTTTTTAAAAACAAAAAACCATGAAACACGGTTCGGTTATCCGTTTTTCCAAAAATCACGGTTAATCGAACCGTTACACCCCTACACCCAAATACTTGCATATGCCAAGCATTCTTGTATCCAAAGAAATATGTACTAATAGTCTGGCACGTGATTCTACACTGAAAAATATAAATTCAATTTCAGTATATCCTATTATGCTAACCCCATTATTTCATAGAGTTCAATTGCCTTCTTTTGTTTTTAACTTCTCAACATAAATAAAAATCGGAAACGACAGTGAGCAGTGATAATTTTTCATAAGAAAAGGTACTATAGGTGAAAAGTAATAAGTTACACAACCATCTATTCCTAGATTCAAAAAGCACAGCCATATCCTCTATCTACATGCATCTGTGGAACCTTTATGCAATCATTCCCCATAAATGTGATATTATTAAAATAAAACCCGAATCTGAAAACATCTTGACATTCTATAGTAAAGGGCATTTGCCTTTTTACACATGTAACAGGAAAATGGTTTTCGACATATGTATCATGTAAGTGTACTGGCACCTTTTGTAAAAGAGGTGTTGGAAACATAGTATAAAATATCGGCCGATACTCGTTCATATCGGCCGATATGAACCGGCATCGGCCGGTTCCGAGTTGATATTTTGCCTGCGATACCGGTTTCGGTATCACATGCAAAATATCGCCAAAATATCAGCCGATATTTTGAAAATATCGGCAGAACCGATATCTCGGCCGATATTTTCAAAATATCGGCCGAGATGATATATAATGCAAAAAACCATACTTTTTGTTAAAAAATTCTCAATCTTCCTCTTCTTCTCCTCTCCTCTCATCTTCTTACTCCTTAGGGGCTGCAACTACTCTCTATCTTGCATCTTTTCAATTCCCACATTTATTTCTTAAATAAAATATTATTCAAGCCTCAAGATAAGAGAAAACCAATTTATACCATTTTATTATGTGTTTTTTGTTTTTTATTTTTAGATGAAGCATAGAAATGATCATTTGGTTTGTCACTTTGGTTGTGTTCTCCACTTAGAAGTTAGATCTACATACTTTCATGCTAGATCTACTCATACACATGATTTTTATATTTTTATTTTAATTATTTTATTTTCGGATTTTTCAATATTTATATTATAATATATCATTTTTTGGGGATTTCATCATAAATATGTTGTTTTAATGATTCATGATCATTGTGTGGTTTATAAATGATTGATTTACATACTTTTATGCTAGATCTATATATTTAGTATTTTGAAAATGATTTTATTAAATCTTAATTTTTCTAAAAATAATTGTTGTTACTTGGTCTTGAATTTCTTAATTTATTTGTTGATTGAGTTAGTATTAAATGATGATTGACATGTTATTTTTATTTTCTTATATTTTACACTAATAAATTAATCATGAGCATCAATAATGGTTGTATTATATGAAATACTGGAAAAAACAGCGAACTGTAATATAGACAGGACTCATAAGTTATGGTGACCGAGATTTTGATTTATTGTTGTTACTAATGGAAAAAAATATTATTTTCCAGCATTTTCTAATATTTTGGATTTTTTGGATATTTTTGGGAATTTTTTTTGGATAAAAAAAAAATTTACACTGCGACGACCGTGACGGACCGATATCCGCGACCGATACCGATATCATATCAGTTTTTCGGCCCAACCGAGACCGCGACCAAAATCGAGATTTTAAACCATGGTTGGAAAGTAATTTTCAAACTTAGGTCGGTGTATAAATGGCCTTATTTACATATTATTGTTATATTTTATTTACACATATGAGCACAAGCAAATGTGATGATGCGTAATGTAACCATTGTGCACGGGGATCATTTACATGTATAAATTATTGCAAACAACCGACCCGGAATTCTCATGCAAGAAAGAACTAAGGTAAAGTAAAATTATTGCTGCTCTTTTTGGACCCATAATTTTTTATTAGGTGGGGCGGACAATGGTCAATTGCAAATGTCAAAATCAACACCAACTAACAATAATCTCCACTTATTATATGGTTTAAAGACATTATTTTTATTTTTTTATTTTTTGATAAATAAAATATAAATAGGTTACATCTTACTGCTAATACTCAATTTATATATAAGCTTTTTAACTACACCAACCAATTTCTCCTCGAGAAAATAATTTTTTATTCAAATTAATGGGATGACAATGATATTGGCAATCACACTACAACGATAATATAGAAACTCTAGAAAACTCCAGAGAAATATTAATTATTATCATACATAACATTAAAAAAAATCATCATACAAAAATAATATGCCTTTGGTTATTTCCTTTAGCTCTATCCGCAATATTATCGTAGTACAATCTACTACTGGTTTGATAACCAAATCTCTCATTTTAAAATTTATAAGTTTAATTATTATTTTTTAGTGCATTGATTTTGGTAATAGAATCCAACTGTGGATAATGGTTAAATAAATCTCATCATACAAAAAAAAAGAAAAAAAAAAAAAAGAACAAAAGAAAAGAAAAGAGAGGGATAAGGAAAAAGATTAAATAAAAGTAGGTTAATATGAGATAAACCCATTAACCATAGAAAACACAAAGGGTTAGTAGTTTGATCTTCGCATAGGGATAATAGATAAATAAAAAGAAAGATATGATTTTAAATATAATTTTTTTTTCCTGTTCAATCCCTTTCTCCATGGGCGTCACAACTCAATCTCCACATATAGAAAAATAACAAAGTATAATGAAACGTGGCAACACTTGAGTAGTTGTGCCTCCATTTTCTCACCTTTTTATCCCATCCAAAGTAATCTAAGATGCATGCTATTGATATTATATATGGTTCCATTTTTTCCACATGTAATGATTGGTAAGATGCATTCTTAAATGTCAAACAAAATAAAGAAAGAATAAAAGAAGATTTTGTCTGCCATTGCTTTATATAATATAATGAATGAGTGGGAGGACGATGTATGGTGGGAAGACTTTTATATATGGGGGCGACGTGAAGGGGGTGGGGCGGTATTGGGCATCAAACCATCAACTGATGCATGGGCCATGACAATTATAAGGAAGTCCAAAAGTTTACTATCCATAACGTGGGTCCGCCCCTGTTTGCTCACTCTGGGCAACTCTTCCATCAAATCGAGAAGCTCTCATATTCAAATAGCACAGGGGGACATGTTGTTTGGCAACAGTAAAATAATTTTTGGAACTGTGTTGTTCTTCTGTTTTATTTGCACCCAAATCAACTGAGCACTATTCACAGATTCACTCGACTGTAATGAATGCTCTAAATTATTTCCATATGTGATGGTCACGAAAGACTAGTTCTGAGAATGTGTTTATCAATCATTGTATCATGAATTGCCAGCTCACTCTGCCTCCCTTTGTTTACCACTGTGTCGCGAAGCAAAACAATGCCTTTGAATGTCAATTACTTGTGAGAACATGATTTAATACAGTTATGATTCGCAAATCTTTCTGTGTCTCTTTCCAATTGTGAAATGGAGAATGCAAGCGTGACAGAGAAGTGTTGGGATATAGTTTTAAATTGAAATCAATGTCAGAATCCACCATCTTCTCTCCCCAAGTGCAATGACACATGAATTGATTTTCAAGTCGTGGAATGTCTCAACGTAATCAGATCAAGCAAGCACTATCTGCGAGTTTCAACAGAAAGGCATTATCCCATTTTCTTTAACTTACAAAAAGAAAGAAGGTCAGACCACAACTTGTAAGGTCAAAAAGCATTGAAACCGGGAGATGGATCAACAAAAGAGGCTCTCAGAGACAATTTTCTAGAGACGCACCTCGTTATAGTGAGAGTGAATCTCGTTATAGCTAGAATGGCACTAGGAGAAGCACAGTTAGTTTGATCCGGATTCTGACTAAAAGTTTGAGATAGACTACTATTTTGAGTGTATTATTATTAGGAGTCTCTTGTACGGATTTGAGGTTATATATTGGATGTTTGTCACAACCCAAAGTGACACAAATCATCTCTCAAGTTTTGAATTAGTGATATAATTGAGAGAAATTTTCTTTAGAGAGTTTTTGAAGAGCCGTGCTGCCAAAAACTATAGAGAGTTAATTTCTTCTGCATCCCTTGTAGAAGATCATTTTCTTGCGTAGAAGATTTGAAGAGTCAAACACTAGATTGAGTCGGTTTCAATCAATGGTGTGAAGTTGTTAAAGCGTGAAGCGATACAAGTTAATTTCAGTTCTTAGGTAAGGGATATTTGGGGAGGAAATTTGAGTTTCTTGTAATTGCGAGATTCATAGTGTTTAATTTGATGTAGTTCAGATCCATGGTTTTTTACCCTACGGTTAGGGTTTTTCACGCAAAATCTGATGTCCTTGTGGTGTGCGCTTGTGATTTTTATTTCCACTGCATAGTTTATTGTTTTTAAACACTATTGGACTGTTTTATTGAATTGATTAATCTAGAGATCTCGTACCCTAAACTTTCACGACTTAGCCATCTTAGTAACCATACTGGAAGTAACACATACAAACCTAGTCTCACGGTCATATAATGGCTTTTCAAAGTCGTTGCTATTACTACAGGAAGGGAGGTGCAGTGCATACAACCACAAGCACAGACATGTTGATGCAAAGAACGGTTCAGCATGTGGGTTGCATTTGAAAGGTCTATCTATGACCTATCTTGCTTGAAGAAGAAATTAGAACCATTTGATAAAAGAAGGTACTATTTGAGGTTTCCAAAGTCACCCGAAATCTACTGGTTACCCATTTGGTTGGATACCCGGTTGCTTATCTAACCATCCAAGGATCGATATTTGGGTTTCCTTAATGCAAGAGTAGGCTTGTTTCCCCATATGTGGGGTTTTTCATGGGCCCAAGCCCCCTTAGTTGTGTAAAAAATAAAAATAAAAAAAAAATTCCTGAAATTGAACCAGTTGATGTGGCAAGAATTTGCATGATTAATTTAGGGCCCCATAAGATTGAAATGAATGTCAATCTGGCCCGTGGCGATGCTTGTTAAGACATTCTAATTCATATTTATTTATCTAAATTAAATTATAAATGCATAATGTAAAGAGGTTGTGATTTGTGCCATATTCTTGGAAAGTGTTGAAGGTGCTGGAGATGAACGCATCCACCAAACACGTGCCACCATTATGATGTAAATTAACACAGAGAGCATCCAAATAGCATTCCACTCTCAAATGCATATAGCTTGAAAATTAAAGGTTTTGCTACATTTTTAGCACTGTGGGTGTATATATTTTGCAAATGGGCTGTGCCTAAGCTTGACTTTTAGACCAGTGGGCTTGATGTGCCTAAGGTTTAGGGTTGATAAATTAATGGGGTGGGCTCAAAAAGTTAAAGAACCCCACTAGCAATTCAAGAAGACTTCGTGTGCACGGCAAAACAAGTTGAAGGAACTGAAAAGAAAGTGAGCCATATAAAGACATGAAACAAAGTAGCAAAGTAAATGCAGGTTATTCTATGTAGCTACTGAGAACATGACTCTAATAACGGCCCGTTTGTTTGTTTGCAAGAATTTGTTGTTGGGAGTTTATAATAATATGTCAGCAGATGTCCTCCCAATTTCTGAAATTCTCTATTTAGTCTGTAGTCGATATCTAAATAGAATTCTCCAAATTTTCACATACCCTTAGGCATTTGTACTTTTAGCTGAGGGACAACTTTTGAAATTCTAAAATATCCCTTAGCAAGAATTCTCATATATCCTCTGACCAAACAGGCCCTTATTAGCGGACCAAAGATAGATCAAGTGCGGGTATGAGGATGTCCACGGTAGGCCCCACAATTCTAGATAGTAAAAAAATGACATGACATTGTGTTGCATAGTAGCATCTCTACTTGCACATCTGGTAGCCAAATATTATCCGATTAGAGACGGATGAGGGCGGACTTTGAGTGGAATTGGGAGGGGCCTTGGTGGTGACTTGCAGTGCGCACGCGTAGAATCCCACCCAAGAAGCCCAAGGGAGCCTTTATAAGCACTAGGGGAGGGGAAGAGATTTCTCTATCTTCCCCTAGCAGCAACTAGTTTCTGAGTGCCCTTCTTTCAGAGAAGATAATGAAAGTCCCTTTAATTTCTTACCTTCTTACCTTCTTTCTGCTCTTTTTCCATTTTGGAATTAGAGCAGATGGAGAGGATGAGAAGAAAGTTTATATAGTTTACATGGGGGCAGAAAATGGTGGGAGAGAGGACCATGTGCAGCTTCTTGCCTCAGTTTTAAAAAGGTTGAATCCTGAAGGTTATACACATGTTTTTGATGAATAGATACATCAATGGTCAATTCCTATTGGTGATGGTTGACGGGCCCCACTTTTTTCCCAATAAGAAAGTGGCCCATTAAGAGGTCCAAGGTATGGGCCGCAATTTCTGGCCTGACCCACCACCACCTGTCAGCCCAACCTCGAGCTAAATATTTGTTATCAACTCCTTAAACTGTCAGGGTTGAGTTTGGGTTTGGTTCATTCAATTTGAGCAGTAACGCAACCTGAGGTGATGAAACTCATCACGGGTCAACCAGCAACCCGACCTGAGGATGACCTGTTTATTTAAACATCGCCCTCTTTACTTACATGGTTGGGTTCAGGTTGACATTACCGATTTACAACCTGGTTAATAAATGGGTTGAACTTAGGATGGGTGGTGCTTGATGGTTGACCCAAACCCTTACCCATTGCCACTCCTGGTTCAAGAGACATGGGTTCACAAGGTACACTCTTATTGCCATCCAATTAAGTGGTTGGCTAATTGGTAAGTGGGCCCAACTGGAGAATGACTTTTTTGTTTGTGGAGTCAGAACATACTTTTGTTTAACAAAATGTATAGTTTGCTATAATTCAAATTATCCAGACCAACCTACTTCTAAATGGCACTAGTATGTGGTGTTCACATACATGCCTAGTGATCGATTCGTATATCCTCGTATAAAAAGCACCACTTCTAACCACTAGTCGGTATTAAAAAAAAAAAAAAAAAAAAGGTAAATGGGACATTACACTGGGGTACTTAGAGGCTTATGCCTAAAAAATTGTTTAAAACTCGGAAACTAAAACTTGACTTGGAAGGTCCCTGAGTCAAGTAACTCAAGTGCGTCTCTGATAGGATACCTGGTTTTACTCATTAAGACGCATTTGTCCTGCACAATCAATAATTTATTGAGTTGAGTTGACTCGCTGAGACTCAGCCAGGTCAAGATGTGTTTAAAAAACCTCCAAGGCCTAAAATGGGCCGACTCTACAGCCTTAAATTAGCCAGGACCACCCCCTCAAATTGGCTTGCCTTACCAGGCCAAGCCCAGTTCAGAAACTTAATGTAAATCCATGCTGTTTTTGCTTTCTTTTGGTTTCATCACCCTCTCACTGCCTATGGGTCTCAATGAAATGGCGTCACAGAGAAGCCAAGGTTAGAGAAAAGACACTGATTCATAGCTACAGACTTGGTTTCTCTGGATTTGCGGCGCGTTTGTCGGAGAAAGAAGCAGGGGCCATTGCTGGGAAATCTGGTGTTGTATCAGTTTTCGTCGACTCGGTCTTACAGCTCCACACCACTCGATCATGGGACTTCTTACAAGACTAGACAGATCTAGAGACCAACTCCAACACCAGTTCAACCCCTACCTCGCCAGACTCATCTGCTTCTGGAACTGACACCATAATTGGACTCTTGGACACTGGTGAGCCATAAAACTGTCCAAACTCCACACCCTCTATATCTAAGGCTGTATGTAAATGGTCTGGGCCTGGGCCTGGGCCTGGGTTAGGGCCAAAGCATACCATGACCCAGCAACTTTTCTCTTATTATATTTTACTTTGATAAATTGCATTTGCTATGGCCCAAATTATATGTAAACTCTGACCCAGTTATGGATGAATGGAGACAATCAAACGGTAATACCTGAATTTCCAAGTTGGGGTCCATTGGGTAACCGTGTAAGAACTAAGAAGGTCCATAGACAGCTTTATAAATTGCACAGGTTTATAAATGAAAATCCAACAGAACAGTTTGGTGATGGTTCTTTGCAGCTTTTGATGAGTAGGCAATAACCAGTTCTTTATTTGTTGTATGTTTAAGGTGTTTGGCCAGAATCAGAGAGCTTCAATGATAAAGGAATGGGTGCAATTCCAAATAGATGGAAGGGAATTTGCATGGAAGGAAATAACTTCACTGCTTCTAACTGTAACAAGAAGCTGATTGGAGCAAGATACTGCAATGTCTCTAGCTCTGAATCAGAAGAGGAGCCAAAGGACCAGACACCAAGGGACTCCCTTGGGCATGGGACTCACACAGCCTCCACCGCTGGGGGCAGCGCGGTGGGGGATGCATCTTATTATGGTCTGGCCAAAGGGGCCGCCAAAGGTGGATCACCGACATCAAGGATTGCAATGTATAAAGTGTGCACTTCGGAAGGATGCCGCGGTTCAACGATTCTGGCTGGCTATGACGATGCCATTGGCGATGGTGTGGATGTGATATCAGTGTCCCTTGGTGCGTCGTCTTTGTCTAGACCAGACTTCTCTGCTGACCCGATGGCAATCGGAGCTTTCCATGCCGTGGAGAAGGGGATCACTGTGGTCTGCTCGGCCGGAAATGATGGCCCTGAAGCTGGGACTGTAGTGAATGCAGCTCCTTGGATCTTTACTGTTGGCGCCACCACCATTGATCGCGATTTTGAATCTGATGTTGTTTTGGGCGGGAACAAGCTGCTGAAGGTCATTCTAAGTCTCTCTCACACACACAGCACAAACACAATTTTTTTTTTTATGTTCATTAATCATCATCATCATCAAAGCTTTGTTCCAAATATATTGGGGTCTGCTACTACATCTCCATTCCGATCTATTGCATAAAATCTTCATATAGGTTGCACTTATTCAAATTTATAGTTTCTATTTCTATCCACGTCCTCTTTGGACTACTCCTTCCCCTACATTGGGAAAAACTTTTTCAAGGCCATTGATGGCTTGCGTTGAACATGTCTAAACCATCTATATATAATTCCTTTAGAAAGTGAAGTCCTTCACTCTTCATGTTGAACTAAGTCTAAACCATCTATATATAATTCCTTTAGAAAGTGAAGTCCTTCACTCTTCATGTTGAACTAAGAAAGCTCATCATCTCTCCACCGACCTACACAAGCAAGAGGGGGGACAAAACGTACTCTGTAACTAGTAGAGGGGTTTTCTGTGATTGAAGTGAAAGAAAAAAAGGAAAAAAAAATGAAAAGAAAAGGAAAAAAACAATAGAGATATTAGAATCAATGCTAGGGGAATGTTTATGCAAACTCCAATCTCAATAGGTTCAATTTAAAAAAAAAAATACATTCAGAAAAGGGAAAAGAACCACTGATGGTGTGCATGGAGAGGAGAAAAGGCAGGCTTGTTTTCTCTACCACTTGTCTCCGCATATCAACGCCCACTACAGGTTCTTTCTTGGACTCGTGTTCTTTCTTGGATTCCAAAGTGAGTAGTTGGATTCTCCCAGTAACTAAGATGTGTATCAGGCTTGAAATTTACTGAATTTGCCGAGTCGACTTGGGGATTTTTCAAAATTTTGTTGATAAATGATGACAAACTGTTATATTATGGCAGTAGAAACCAAATGTTTTAGAATGTTATGCCAAAAAAGGGGACATTATTATATGATTATATATTTATATGTATAAAACGGCCAATTTAATGCTATGTTCCTATTGCAATACAAACATTCAAATCATATTGATCATGATAGATCAAATGATTTATGTTGCAAATTGACATTTCAAATCTAAGCACTGTTACTAACAATTAAAAAACACTTTGCTGACCCAAACCTTTGCTTTCATACTGTTACTAACAATTAAAAAACACTTTGCTGACCCAAACCTTTGCTTTCATTTGCCTTTTTACAGGGTGACGATATCAATTTCTCTAATCTTGGAAAATCACCTGTGTATCCACTTATATATGGAGGATCAGCTAAATCTAATTCACGAACTGACAGTGATGCCAGGTACTCCTTTTGTAAACAATTTCACACTCTTGAGCAGTCTGTGGAAATCAATGCTCACAGAATTATTCCCTGATATTCTGCTTAATGTTTTCTACACTATACATTGTTTGTTGCCCGTGAAATTGTTCAGCAATTGTGACCTGGATGCACTAGATGGGGAAAAAATTGAGGGAAAGATTGTTGTCTGCCGGCATCCAAGAGACAGCATATCCAAGAGACTGAAGATGAAAGAAGTGAGAGAAAGGAGGGATTGGGCTGATTTTGATAGAAGATTTGGGAAAGGAGGGATTGGGCTGATTTTGATAGAAGATTTGGGAAAGGCTGTTGCATCTCCCTTCAGTGGTTTTCCGGTTATAACAATCTCTTCTGATGAAGGTGGTGAGATCCTGAGCTACATTAATTCTACTAGGTAAAAAACTTGTCAATCTATGCTTTCAGGTCTTTTTTTAGTTGCACTGAATCTAAATCTGAACTAGTTTCCTTTCTTACCTAGCTACTACGAGCAAATTAAGTAATGTGATTAAAAACAATGCCACATTTAAGGGCCTGTTTGTTTGCTTAGAATACAAAGGAATTTCATGCCCTAAGTGGCTAAAAATAAAGACTAAAGGTCAATAATATATACAAAAATGAGCATCAAATAACATTTCCTTTCATCGAAATAGAATCAAGGGAAGATGGGAAATCAATACCTACCAATCACTCTAGCAATTCCAATATTAGGAAAGTCAAGGTCCCATCTACATCACTCCCTTATATCCTTCACCCCTCACCTTGTGTCTTTCATCCCTCACTTCTTTAATAATATTGTTGATGAAGCTAATTTAACCATAAATTCCTATTCATACAGTTTCCATGTATTATATGGAAACAAACAGGCCAAAAAGGGTTATTTATAATAACAATAGCGTTATCTAGACAGTTTCTTGGCCTAAATCAATTCACTAACTGTATGTATTGGTACATGTTCAAAGAAACCCAGTTGCAACGATTCTCCCAACAGTTTCAGTGGCCAACTACAAACCTGCACCAACAGTAACCTACTTCTCATCTAGAGGCCCTTCTACTCAGACAAGAAATATTCTCAAGGCAAGTCTCTCGATCATGTAGAGGCCCTTCTTAGATGAAAACTCATTTTGACCACCAAAAGACGTTTAAAATTTGAATTCCTTTTGCAGCCAGATATTGCTGCACCTGGCGTGAATATTCTTGCGGCATGGAAGTTGACATACGATGCATCAGAAATCCCTCCAGGCCAAAACCCTTCCCCATTCAATCTACTGTCTGGTACATCGACGTCATGCCCACATGTTTCCGGGGTTGCTGCCACAATCAAAGCTAAGAACCCCACCTGGAGTCCTTCCTCAATCAGATCAGCCATAATGACTACAGGTTATCATACTCATTCTCACTACACTATTTAGAGGAATCCATTCTTTGTATGAGCAAGTTATACTAAAAGTTTGTCATCCTTTGATCTACAGCAAGTCAAACAAACAATGAAAAGACCCCACTCACAGATGACACAGGGTCCACAGCCACACCCTATGATTATGGAGCAGGGGAGGTGAGTCCATCAAGAGCATTAGAACCAGGGTTAGTATATGAAATTGAAAAACTTGACTACTTCCTTTTTCTTTGCAATTACGGATACAACACTGCAACAATCAAACAAATATCAACTCTTCCAGACAGGTTCGAATGCCCAAAAGACTCTGGCGGGGATTTGATCTCCAATCTAAACTACCCATCAATCGCCATCTCCAAATTCGACGGGAAGGAGAGCAAGAAAGTGAGTAGAACAGTTACAAATGTTGGTGCTGATGATGAAACAGTGTATACAGCAACCATAAAATCTCCACATGGTTTGGATGTGAAGGTGATACCTGATAGGCTTCAGTTCACCAAGAACAGTAAGAAGCTGAGCTACCAAGTGGTCTTCTCATCATCTTCTTCAGTGAAAGGTGATCTGTTTGGGTCCATTACTTGGACTGATGGGAAGCATAGAGTTAGAACTCCATTTGCTGTGACAAGTGATGTATCGTGAAAAGTTCTCCATCTCCATTTAGCATTTAGACCTGTACTGGATATTTGTAATATACACTAATAATAACGGTATTGCTGGGAAAAAAAAATGTAGACAGTACTGTTCAAATGATGGATTGTTAATAGATTCCATCATTTAAAAGTAAAACTTGAACTGAAATCAACTCCAAATACATTTCAAGATATGAATTTCCTAGCAGAAACTTCCTTTATGCACTATCCATATCCAATTCAATGCTCCAGATTAGCCCTGGAATGTTCACAAGTGATTCAAAACTTGCAATTTGTTAGTTGCAAGTTATGAGCTTGATGAAATAAATGGGTGATCTGAGTTTGCTGATTGGAAACTCACCAAAATTTGTATGAAATGTGCCTTACAAATGCTTTACATCCTTTTCATGACATTTATTGATACTTTTAGCTTCTTTCTTCTCACGTATGTTTAAGAGTTTTGATGAGTTACAAGGAAGAGAATACGGGGTGCATTTCAAAGTTTGGCATCTCTCTGAGTTACATTACACTTAGCAGAGTATTTAGATAAGCTAGATTATTTTTCATTAGCTATTATATTTATTTAATTTCTATCATCATACCATTACATTTTTTAAAATTGTTTCCAAGGTACTTTTTTCCCTCGAAGAATGGTGTTTCCAAGGTACAGTTGAAAATATAATTGAAGATGTTGAAGACAGTTGGCAAAATGAAGTAAAAATCGTATGATTCATTTTTATATAGAAATTTACATTATTTTATGTTTAAAAAGTCTAATGAGTATTGTTGTTATATAATAATTTATCATGAAGAAGGAGCTTAGAGCTATAGCTGCATGGGAGTAATTGAAAGTTTTGAAAAAAAGAAGAAGAAAGTGAGCGTGGATGGATGGAGAGTTCAGAGGACCCATTCATAGAAATTTATAGCATGTATTTTATGGCCCTCCCCATTTCAAATAGCATTTGTAAGGAAATAGAAAGGATCATGAGAAATTTCCTATGTTCAGCTAGCGAGCTTTGCATGAATTTGGTGAACTGCACAGGACTCTGTTTACCCAAGCCCTGCCTTCTGCTTTGGTCCCTTGGTGCTCCAAAAGTCAGTTCTTGTTGTGGTGTGGAGTTCAAGCTTTAGCTTTCTTCCTTGGTCAAAACAGCAGATGGATCATGGGAAGTGATTTTGATCGACAGAACAGGATTCAATTTTGGATCTGAATCCAAAATAAGATGTGGAGTGCATTAGTATAATTGTATAGAAGAGCTTCAAACTATTTCAGAGTTGTGCATTGAATTGGATTATTCACTCTTTATAAGTAGTGCAAGACCCAAAGTCATCTGATTGGCAATATCGGTTTTAGGCAAGGACACTACAAGCTGCTATGCTACTAGGAATTTCCCAAGGGTGCATTTGACTGTTCTTTATCTAGTTGGAAGTATTTAAAGGCAATGCCATGCAATTATGAATTATCCAATTATGTGAAATGGTAGGACCTTGTGATTACTAGTGGTGTGGTCCTGGGCTGTGGGCATTATAGTTACATTTTATTGGGTTTTAGGCTAATTTCACTGCGCCCATAGATGCGGCTATTTCATTGTCGTGGGCTTGCTTCAGCTTTTGGTCCTTGTGTGTTGCAACTTGCAAGTTGCCATATACCTTGGTAAAGCTGGTCTTGGCACGAGGTTCTAAGAGTGAGAAGTTAACCTGCCTGTTGTACTATATCAATTTTCTTAATAATATAGACTTTTTACTTGTGTGTGTGTGTGTGTGAGAGAGAGAGAGAGAGAGAGAGAGAGAGAGAGCTTCAAAATGATTTTTTTAAATATGCAACTGGGGCTATAAAATAACATATAATTGAAGCTAAGTACTCTCAAATGCCAATATGACCTATGGTATGTAGGTCTTTAAAACACATTTTTAATATGTGGATGTAATCATCTTGGATTTGGATCCTCAAATTGGGACATATAAGGATCCATATTTGGATCAAAAAGTTCAAGGTCCAAATTTTTCTCGAATCCAAAAATAGGTTCCACACTCACTTTATTTGGAACAGGAGACTTTTGGATACTCCAATTCCATTTGAAACCCTAGCTAATAGAGAAACTTTGCTCTCTCACCTCTTGTAGCCTTTTGGCCAAGTCATCCTTTGTATTCTTATAGGTGCTTTTGTTCTTGTGTTTAGTTGATTTGTTGGTTCATATTTTTGCTTTTTCTTAGTTGCTTTCTGCTGTACTTTTGTTTCCTCTTTTTGGTGCCCGCCCGCTGTAGGTCGCCACAATCCATATGCCAAGCATAGCTGGTCATCTTATTGGGATGCAGTATTAGAGGAGAGGAATCCATATGTTTTTTTGAACCGTGGGGCCTTCCCTTTTGATCAATACATGCTACTTACCTTCCCAAAACAAAAATTACATAAAACTTATCAGTTTTATTGCAAGGCTATAAACTTTTTTTTTCCTTCTTTAGTTAGCAGCATTGCAGGTAGCTCAAAAGATGCACCTTGTGCGTTAATGCAACAACAGAATAATAAAACCTACTTAGACAAATCAGTTACTCTCCTAATAAATTAGATAAATACAATTTAGCCACACCTTTTCACATTCCCATACGATAGCAGTTAATCTTAGTGAGAATTGAACAGACATATACATGTTACATAATCTCCATTGCATAAAAACTTTGATTTTATCACAAAAAAAATTTATTAATTTTTTGTGAATGATTGGTGTATAGAAGTAAACGTTGGCTTATACATCTTTTGAACACTTTGGATCTTCTACACATGTACCAACTTAACTTGATCTTACTTAACCACACCCAAATACTTGCATATGCCCAGCATGCCTGTATCCAAACAAATATGTACTGATAGTCTGGTACCTGATTCTACAGTGAAAAAAATAAATACAATTTCAGCAAATCCTATTATGCTAACCCCATTATTTCATAGAGTTCAATTGCCTCCTTTTGTTTTTTAACTTCTCAAGATAAATAAAAATCGGAAAGGACAGTGAGCAGTGATAATTTTTCATAAGAAAAGGTATTATAGGTGAAACGTAATAAGTTACACAACCATCTATTCCTAGATTCAAAAAGCGCAGCCATATCCTCTATCTACACGCATCTGTGGAACCTTATGCAATCATTCCCCATAAATGTGATATTATTAAAATAAAACCCGATTCTGAAAACATCTTGACATTCTATAGTAAAGGGCATTTGGCTTTTTACACATGTAACAGGAAAATGGTTTTTGACATATGTATCATGTAAGTGTACTGGCACCTTTTGTAAAAGAGGTGTTTGAAAGTGATTTTCACACCTATGTAGGTGTATAAATGGCCTAATTAACGTACCATTGTTATACCTCATTTACGCATATGAGCACGAACAAATGTGATGATGCGTAACCATTATGCACAGGAATCATTTACATGTATAAATTGCTGCAAACTACCGACCCGAAATTCCCATGCAAGAAAGAACTAAGGTAAAACAAAATTATTGCTGCTCTTTTTGGACTGGAGCTCCAAAAACTATTCTTGTGTCTTTAGCATATGAAATCAGAAGATGTATGTACCACTAAATGCTGTGAGAAACAAAATCTTCAAACAATCAAAGCTCTTGCGCGTACTTCTCCCCCAGAAAAGGGTATTTCACATACTACATGATCCAGAAACACCTCAGCTCTCTACACCTGAACTAAACTAAACTGATCAGATACAAGTGTTCCAACCATCCTCGCACCCTGCTTCTTTGACTTGTTGAAAGCAAGATATTGAGCATATGCAGTTCGCTGATATAAAAAAAGCAAAATATAATTGCATTAGTAGCATACAAGTCAAGAAAAGAGCTTTAGAGGCAAAACTTTTCTGATATACAAGTGTAAATAAACTCTGATTGGCACATGATTATGTATCATTTGCTTGGGCCCCATTTTGAATCCTTAGAACTTGATTGCCTGCCTGCACTCAAACTACTTGCAAATCTAACCACCTGAAACTGGCTGTGACAAAGAACAAAACTGCCAATTACAAGTAACTGGGGCTATCCACATGCATGAACCATCATTTATACCCTTTTTTTTTTTTTTTGCTTAAGACTGATTTATACTGAGTTACCTGCACTCACTTTACAAAGATCCAGATGGGGCATTGGTGTTACAAAGTTACAATTTGTACACGTGGGGGCAGTTGTCAAAAACTGTTGATATACAGGATTTAATGTGGATTGCCTACAGAATAAAAATCTGCCAATACAAAAGGCGTTTGTTGAGAGAGATTCAATAAATCCATTGATTATTGAAGGAGATTCAATGAGTACACTATCATGGTCAAGAGGGACACCCTAACTCACATGCAGGAGTATATTTTGTGTTGAATGATTAAGGACATTATTGAAGTCCAATGAAGTAACTTTAGGCATGTGCCAAAGGAAATTGAAGAAGCAGATGCCTTTTGCTAAAGCAGGAGTGACAATCCTCTTTGGAAGTTGTGGATTTAGAATCCTCTTCCTACATGGGTACTTATAGTCATTTACTATACCCTATGCATTCTTATACTTTAGTATTTACACAAGTAAATATGTTTTTTGAAATTGCTAGCGAAGAGATGGAAGGACAAAAGGAAAAGATAAAATAGAGAAATAAATAAATATATCCTGCAATGCCAGAAATGCATGACTTACCTATAATCATGATAAAGTAAAGAAATAAACAACTGTATTCTCCAATGCCAGAAATGCATGACTTACCTATAACAATTCATCTATGAAGCATCCATAGTCCTAGTTCCCACTTCCACCTTTTGTTTCTTCTTGGTTTTCTTTGTAAATGGAAAAAAAAAATGTATGAGCAAATAAGAAATCATCATCTCAATTCAATAAAAAAAAGAATTAAATGAGAATTAAATAAGCAGTGAACATAAAATTAAAAAGAAATATCAAAATCAAAATTAGTAGTGAGTTCTTTTCAGTTTGTTTTTTGGTAGTGAGTTCTTTTCAGGTAATGAAGGGAACGGAAGGTGTTTCCATGCAGAGATTGTTCCTCTCAGAACATCATACCATAACAGTAGAACCGTAACGATTATATGAAAACAGAACATTGATATTCCTACCAATGCTGAAACCAGACTGGTTCCAAAACAGAAAGGGCAAAATGGTAGAACTGAGCCATGATGCATCTGCATACAAGGTGGACACATTATTCCATGCACAACCAGACAAAATCCATGGGTTTTGGCCAAGCATCCCATACATGTTAGGCCCATATTTCATTCAGATTTTCGGGGGGGGGGGGGGGGGGGGGGGGGGGCGGGGGGGCGCACAGGGGCAGGCGGGCGGGGGTGGTTTGGTGGAACCTGCTCTTTTGGACAATGGCTACATCTTCTGCTCTGGAAAACTTTTCCAGATCCTCATCTACAGTGGGCCATCAATTCACCCTAGAATCACCAAACCATGGCCCCTACTTGTCTGAATGGCACATCGGGACAGTATTCATGCAGAGAAGTCTCAAAAGCCAATAATTCCTCACCAATACATTTGTTTGATCAAAAAATATTTTAGAAGCTGCATAATCTCAAATGGGTATACTAGATTCAGAAAGAAGGCTATTCATGATTAAGTTGTGCTGCCATGATAACAAAGTGCACATGAGAAACCGGTAATTACGCTGCAAATTGAGTGGCATGTTTAAGAAGAAATTCTAAAACTTACAAAAATGTTACTGGGTTAAACATGTTTTGAAAAAAAAAAAAGAAGTAACTTTATAATTTTAATAGCGTATTCCACACTGATAAAAAATTCTGCATAATAAAACAGCTCTTGAGGGAGATTCCTAACATCACTTTTCTATTATTGTCTAACATTGAAGATTAAAAGCCCACATTAAAAAAAATCTAGTCTGAGCAACCTCGTAAGGGTTGGGGGTACATCAGTGAATTTTGGCTTCCCAACCTCAGAAGCCAAGAGTCATGTATATGGCAACAAAAAATCACAACTACTCCTACACGGATTCTCAGAGACTTCACACAGCTTCATTATGGCATGATCATCCGCGTTAGAACTGCTCCATAGAACAGCTTTTCCTCAATTCTCTTTTTCCAAAGAAGACAGTCAGTTCCATATGAATCAATGGCTGTTAGAGCATTCCCTCCCACCTGCCCGCAAAGATTTTGGCGTCCTTTAACATCTTTAACACCATGCTGCCACTGCCTCCTTGTTGCCAAGACTGTTTCTCTGGAATAACTCCTCCAGTGAATTCACCCTTTAGCCAATCATATGAAGTCATTTGATCCAGAAGCTTGAGTGGGCTCCTTTGGTTTGGAACAATCTGCTATATCCCACAATCTCCTCTTTTGCATGAAGACTAATGCAGAGGCAGACCCCCACAGCTGCTTGGGCCCAGTCCATTGGTGTTCAGCCTGCCTCCTCCTGTTCCTTGTGCCTTAACCATGGTGAGATTCTGAGCATTTTTTCGCATTCTCCTCTGCCCAAGTATGGTGTTGGTTGCTCAGTTCAGCTGGGAGTCCAATTTAGGGCCGACCTTCAGCTTCTTCAATTTGTGTGGCCATCTCAGTCAACCCTTCTGAATCTGCCAGGAGGGGACTAGCGGCAATCTTCTTCATCACTTCGTTCATTTTATGGAGAAGGAGAAAGGACATCATTATGGCAAGTCTGATTCCTTTTCTCTTGTTGTCAACCACATTCAGAAAGATTCGCTTGGCAGAAGGGCTTCAATAGCCCTCCTTTGGACGCCATCTTCAACCTTCACCGTCCACACTCCGTAAACAGTTGATTTAGGTTTTTTTTATTTTTTTTTTATGCCCTGTTTTGGTTATCCTTTGTTTTCCCCTCTTTTGTTTTACCATTGGCTGTATTCTTTTGGGGCTTGTTCATTTTGAGTCTTTGTATATTCTTCCTTTCTTAGTTCCATTTGCAATTAAGAAAAAATAAAAATAAAAAAGAAAGAAAGAAAGAAAAAGAAAGAGAAAGAGAAAGAAACCACATCATGACATCAATGAATAAAAAGAAAATAAAAAAAAGAAACTGAACATCAAAGACAGAAGAGAATTATATTCACCATTTATATTACTTGTTCATCTGAATAACTGCTGCCTTAAAAAATCCAGCTCTATTCATATCACTTCCACTGGATTGACAAATTCATGGTAAACCCAATTGCATATATCAATTTTATTAGAATGAAATATTTTGATCCACACCAATTTATGGTAAGGCATGTAAAATGAATAGAAGAGAATCAACAGATAAGCTAAGGTGGCCCCAGATGCATAATACAATGTGACAGCAGGAGCAGATGCAATGCAGGTCTCAAGTAAAAAAACAACAACAACATCCCAAAATCCAGTTTCAAGAACCTTTGATCGAACTGGAATGGATATTCATAGTTCAGCTCTATAATTCCATGTGAGGCCCACTCATAGTCAATGGTTCTAAACAACTATTCTCTAGTTTAATAATAGCACAGGGGCAAAATTAACCCCCATCAGATTGATCTTGTATTGAAATCTTCCTTGCACTCTTTTTTCCTTTCTTTTAACCTTACTCAAAATGAGGCGTTCTACACTCATCAATATGAGATTCAGCCCAACTCTACTTAGAATGGAATTCAGCCCAGATACATACATTGAGGAACAGTTGTTTTGAGTGATTTAGACATCATAGGTGGGCTACAGATATGCAAATATAGGGCTCAGCCCGGTATCAAAATACCCATCAGCAACAATCAAGAAAAAAAAAATATGCACATTTTAATTAATCCTACAAAATCTAAATCCTCATTCCAATAGGATAGGATCTGTTAACATAAATAAAATAAAATAAAGAACATATGAGTACAGAGGAATTAAATGCATAAGAATTCATGTCATAAGTGGTTAAAATGAGGATCCAAGATGAATATACAAAAACCCCCATCAAATAACCTCTTGTTTATAGGAAAGTAAATCAGGAGAAGATGGGAAATGAATATCCAGTAATCACCCTAGTAACTCAAATCCTAGGAAAGACAAAGTCCCATCTATATTACTACCTCATATCATTCACACCTTACGAGCTCATTTGACTACAAATTCCTATGTACTCTAATGCAAACAAATAAACCCTTGAATTCCATCAATCACATCCCATGTCATACACTCTTTAATTCCAATGCCTTTGGTGGGCTTAAGCCCATGAATCCATGGCTAATGAAATTTTTACATTTTCATGTCCTTATGTATTATTGGGCCTAGATCTGACATGAATACGGCAGGGACACACCATGGACATGGCTGCAACACGGATCTTACGCATAAAAAGTGAAGCACTGGATACAATACAATGCCCATTTTGAAGTATCTATGCATCATAGCTTTCAAGTTGACAAACAAAGCTTAGGTCAGATACTATACAAAGTCCAAACCCCTGCATTTAGACACACCATGGTTGGATATATGGTTTGACACCATAATTCTAAACGACGTCTATGAGGCTCATCAATTCTGCATTTTTGGAAAATTATAGTCTTAAATAAGATATTTCTATGTATAGATATAGAAAATATTGAAAAAAAAAATCACAAGTTGAAAAATTATAATGTTAAACAAGATATTCTTGCCTCGTGGACAAGCTTCTCCCTCTCCAGGTGAACCCGCCGGGACGCAGCTACGATCGCATCAGTTAACAGAAAACTCAATGAATTGATATCCATATAGATGGCTGCCTGAAAACATCAATCCCGGGAAACAAAATAAATAAGAAAACAATGAATCTGTAGAAGAAACAAATATGAATGAATATGAAACGCGTCAATCAAATTCATTGCATATGGACAAATCTAATGATCGGATTGGAATGGAGATCAATACACCAAGGAATTGGTATAACCCCAGATCAAGAAATACACCCAACAAAAAAGAAAACCCGGAAAAATCAACTAAAAACCAAAAATCAATCAAACAAACAGTTAACAGGACAGGATGATAGTTGTTAGTTTTGAACGTTCAAAGAGGGGGATTGTATTAATATGTTACCAAACGAAGTTCATAGAGCGTGTGCATATCGAGATCGACGAAGTCCGCATCCCATTTCCGGATTTCAACCTCTGGAGAATGCTTGTTGCAGTATTCAATGACGTGGGAAAGGACCTCTCCTGTCACGTCGGGGAGTGTAATGGGTTGGTCCGAAAGGCCCTTCTCGATTATCTTCTTCAGCAATTCCGACACCATTGCCGCTGTTTCATCAATCTCGAACTCGTTGCCTTCCGAGCTCCTTAGCTTCAACATTCTCGAACAAGATGAAGTTGCCATTGCTGCAAATTGACAAAACCCGAACCCTAACCCTAACCCTAACCCTCCCAGAGAGAATTGAGAGAGACAGAAGTTGAGAGAAGTTGAGAGACTATATTGGCGCCAAAGTCCCTCGAACGCATGAATTTGTAGATAGCCCCCTAGGATTTATAAAAGTTGTAAATAAGCCCTTTTTAAGTGTCCAGTGAATAGTGATACATCCCCTCCTCCTTTTTCATATTTTAATACATTTCATTTCATGTCCCCCAAATGAGTAGTCCTGAGAAAAATAGGCAAACACCATGAGATATTTTTGTGTTGGTTTTTACTTTTTACAAAAATGATAGCTTTGTCCTTCGATTCATTAAACATAAAATGAGTATTAGATTCACTCTCTTAATTCTCTTGCTCATGCACGTGAAGTCTAATCACATATTTTGAAATTTTCATCTCGATCCAATGGTGGGTTGTGCATTGATTGGGTCAATTTTAACCAATTATAAGTATAGTTGTGAATTGTCATCATGATTGATTTGGAATTAATGAAATGGGTCTCATATTGATTAAAATGGATTTATATATATTGTTACTCTCTCTAATAAAGTGTATTATAGTAATGAAAATGTTCGCTTATGGACAATTGCATTTGCAATCTAGATGAATGGGGCCCACTTAGGTTTACCATTTTTATTGTCAATGTTGCAAGCTTAGAGAAAAATATGTCAAAGCTTTTGAAATTATGCATATAGGAATAAAGAGATGGGCATATTGTGAGCACACTTCTTATGGGAGCATTTCTCTATATACATAGAGGAGCACTAGAAAATACTCAGACGTTTTGAAGAGAAAATGAAAGAAGTTGGAATGCGATTTTCTCCTCTTTTCACTCCTCCTCACAACACCTGCTGGGAGTAGCACAGCTTTCCCCAAAAAAATTAGGTAAAAGGTTTTCCCAATACATATGGTGAATGCCCTACACAAATCCCGAAGGCTATTGATGGTAGAATAGGCATCCAATTAACATCATGACTGGGCCCGTACACAAACTCAATGGCTGTTGACGGTAGAATTATTATCAAATTAGCGACATGAGTGTTAAGGGCTTGGATTTATCCAAACTAAATTTCAAACCAACATAAGTTGGGCCCACTATAACTAAAAAATCTTGATATTTTTATGATTTAATAGTGGGACATAGCCATCTCCAAAAGGAATGATTTTGGTTAAGGCCCACTTCCACCTTTTGAAAGGATTTCAAAGTTTTTATAATATGATCGTGGTCCCAACTCCTACAAGTGATGGAGCCATTTATTTTGATTGGTGTCTAATTTTTATAAATAGGCCCACAAGAAAAAATAGGATGTTATCATTTAAGCAACAAATAGGATCTGTCCCTTGGGCACTTAGTTCATTTCCAAGTATATTGCAGTTGGGGCTCATTGAGCCTATGTATTCCTTTTCTCTTGTGTGTCATGCCCCACAATTCGGGCGTCTCGAATTCTGCAATGTGAACTCATACATAAGCATATGTCAAATTGAAAATAATTTAGATGATCATGAAATAAAGGCACATAATTCAGAGCTTAACTAATAATTAGATATAATTAACCCATAATTAAAGCCTTAAAAAACAAAACCAACTGATCAAGGTACTGAAGCTCTTAATTAAAAAAAGCCCAATTTAAAAGTCTAATTATTAAAAGCTAATCAGATAAAAGTAATATCAAGTTCTATAGTCTTTAGATAATGCCCCCTCACTTTCAGCATATCCCCCTGCTGGAAGCTTTGCCATGCACCTATTTTGCAGCATCTGAAAACAAATATATGTACACTAATGAGCTAGAAAGCACAGCAAGTAGCATGAGACATTTTCTACCAAAAATAAAGTAGCATGAGACATGTCAATTATTAAGAACGAATGGAATAACAGAGACAGCATTGGAGAATTGTAATCACATCGCAAACATATTTTTGAGTAAAAAGAATGCAACAATTAAATCTTATTTCACTCTATTTTTATTCTATTCCATGGCAAACAAACATGCCATGAGAGTGACCCTCAGTTATATGTCATGCCTTCACATAGATCATATAAAGAATTCACACACCAAAAGTGAAATAAGACATGTCAATCATCATCATTATCATTATCATCAAAATCTTATCCCAACTATGTTGGAATCGGCTACGTAAATTTTGTTTCTCCATTCCCATTTATCATGAATCAAATGCTCATAAGTTGCACTTCTTCAAATCCATTTTATTGTATATCACTATCCACATCCTCTTCGGCCTACCCTTCCAAATTTTATCTTTCTACTGGGACATCAAAATTCAATGAAATAAAACTCAAAAGGTAAACTAGACTCATCAGGGAAGGTGTCTGTAAACTTTCAGAATTTTTGGATATCAGGATCCTATTGAATAAAATGAATAAATATGGAACATACGTTCTGAAAATATTGCACAGCAGAAATCTGGGCTTGCGATGGGGTTGTTGCACGATGTTTTTTCTTTTATTTATACAATGGAATTCAATGAAATTTTTATACACTCATCAGGGAAGGTCTCCAAAAATTCTCAGGATTTTTTGGTGTTGGAAATAGTTTCTGGTTTGAATTTTGAAAATGCTATAACTCTTTGCACAGAAATTGGTTTTCTGTGGAATCTGTGGCATTTGAAAGTACTCAAAATGATCTCCGGAACGTAGGTAAAACAGCGTGCAGTCAGGTAAAAGAAAAATCTGAGAATTCTGTTTTGCTGAAAAACAAATTTGGCTAGTTTCCATCATAAAATCTGAGATTCTGAAAATACAAGCAGTGTTCCTTCAAAGCAATCTTTATGGGTCAAGACTTCATCAAATAAGGCTCAAATCTATGGATAGTCACTTTCAAACCAGTTTAGGATTACAGGGCAAATAGTGCTTCAATGCACAACATGCAGTTTTTCAATGAAACTAGCTATAAAACAAAAGATTTCTCAAGAACATAAAAAAATCAAGGGACATTAATTTCTCTAAATCTTTCAGTCCTTGTGATGGGAAAACAGAACCTCTCTAGCACAATGAAAATTTTCAGAAAAATTGGATTCCAAGTTGACTTTCCAATCAGGGAAAGTCAGTTTGATTTCCACGAATCACCGACGCTTGGAATATCAGATTCCTAATATTTAGTATCTGTAATTTTATGTCCAACGCCACATCAACAAGTTTGGTGCTCAGAAATTAAAATCAAGAACTAGTATGGATACCTCTGTTACCTAACCGACGACGCTGAATCTCCTTCTTTACTGAGACCATTATTGCGCTGCTTGTCCAAGAACTCAAGTTGGGGATAACCATATAATCAGCAGCCTAAAAATTTGTAAGGAACAAATCAAAACAATGAACATGAAGAACAGAACAAAAGTACAAGTGAAACACTTAAATCAAAATTTCTACTACTGCTACAAACTAATAACAATAATAATCATCTCCCTCAGAACAAATATTGTTATGCGGTGTACTAGCTCCAGGTGAAATTTTGTTCCAAAGACAGTTGCGCCATTGTTAGATTGATCATATATGGTGAGAAAGAGAGGAGGACTGTATTACTTTTTGGAGTCCTAATATAATGTGGTCATTCACAGTCACAAAGCGGGAGTCCCAGTTCTCCATTTCTTGGTCATGAACATGCTTTTTGCAGTATTCAATGACCTTGGAGAGGAGCTCTCCCCTCACTTCTGGTAGATGAATGGTGTCATTGGCAGCACCCTGTTCAATCTTGCTCTTGAGCAGGCCCGACATCATTGCCACTGATTCATCTACCTCAAACTCCTGATCGTCAGAGCTCTTGAGTTTCAAGGTTTTGGAAGAAGACGACGACGAGGACGCCATTGCATGCAAAAATGAAATGAAATGAAAGCGTTCAGATTTAGATTGAAATAAGGAGGGAAGAAGAAGAATAGAAACAAGCTATACTCAGTAAGGCCCAGTGGTCATGAAAAAGTTGCATGTACATGTAAATGTTGTGGTCGGGCATTGTTTCAATGAGGTCTGGACTCATGAAAAAGGTCAACAGGTATAAATATCATGGTTAGGCATATTGCCATTTGGTGTGATCATTTTAAGATCTCTTTAATGGGACTGGGACCCTGATTTCTATGATTAAGATAACCCTTGAATCGGGTTAATTAAGGCGAACAATCATCCAAATTCTTCACGTAAAGTTATTTTTCAAATTTTGTAGATAAGAATAATTTTTAAAAATTAGTTTCTAGTAAATGTTGTCCTCAATAAGAGTCTAAATTTAAAGCCCTAATTTTGAGAAACTCCTCTGAGCAAAAAAATACGGCATTTATTAAATCAAAGCTTTTTTGTTTTAAACTAGAACTTAATTTTTATAGCAAGGCTCAGTCAAGCCCTAGCCAGACCCTCAAGTTGGAGGTGGGCTTTTTAAAGTTGGGCTCCACCCTACCCTCGGGCTAAAGAATAAGATAAAGAGCCTTCATTTTTTCTCAAGCTCTGGCAGGTCTGACTGGGCCAAGCCGCCTCGTCACAGGGCTGGATTGGCAGCCCAGTTGCCAGCATGCTAGTCTCATTGGCTGGTATCACGGCCATGGCATTGTATGAAGGACCTGTGGTGAAAATTTCATGTGGGTGTCACTGTTCACATAGAAAGAGAGCGGAGAGGCTCATGTACATGACAACTGCTTTTTCCCCCCCTTTTTTAAACTTAACATGAGAATTGTTTCCTACTTTCATGAAACATGAAATTTGGGAAGGAGTTTGGATCCTCTTTGGCAGCTATTACACAAACTGATTCATCTTGAGTCCCGTAAAGCGATAATTTGGACCATTCAAGATGAATCTCATGCTCTTTAATGATAAATTCTCAAATTTCAAATCAAAAGGAGTGGTCCCACAATCCGATTGAGCACCCTAATGGAAACGTGATTGATACTGACGTGGCATTGCTATTGATAGCCACATATGTTAATCATCGGATGGTGGGACCCATCCTTTTGAACTGAAACCTAAGGAAATGCAAATGAAAGTGATAGGATTCATCAAGAATGGTAGATGGAGTTCCGGATGTTTGTTTCATGGTTCCGTGTAATAGCTGCGAGAGAGGATTCACACTCCAGTGGGAAGGGTAATTTCCTAGGACGTGTGACAATGTAATGGTCCACACCCTAAAATTCAGGGGTCCCGCCCGCTCTTTTAATGGGGTCATGTCTCCTTGACCCACTTGGTCAACAAGTGAATATATTCGTTGGTTGGAACTTGGAAGTATAAGTTTAGTGAATCTGAGTATAATTATAATTAAACAACAATTTGGGTCATTCACTATTTTGAAGGTAAGACTAAGACTGACAGCTTGGGTCCATGCAATGTTGGCCCACTGCATGAGAATTTTGATTAATACGTAATTAGACATCATTTTCTCAAGTTCATCCAAACCAAATGATGATGATGGCTGCAGTAAATCGACTTAGCAGACATAAATAGTTTGACACACATCTGGTTTGGATTAGAATTAGCAATGGATACCCATTCAGCCATAACCAATTTGAGGGCCAGCCTAGTCTTTTAAAAACAGGTGAATGAACCAGCTTGAAAGAAAATGAGAAGTTCCATTTATTCTTCAAGATCCACACTCTACGCTGGTAAGAAAGGTACGTTTGAAAAATCATACTTCTGAGCAAGTCTTTTAGGAACAAAACGCACAAAAGCTTCATCAAGGAAAGAAAACATTTATTCATTCATATTATTAGGCATGTCCTGCACAGGGTATGATGATCTCAGATGTTTATTTGGTGGGCCACACCAAATACCACTCCCCTAAATCAAGTGATCCCACCCGATCCGTCTGTGGCTGGAACCATCCTCTTAAATTGTATTCGACTGGGGTTAATATCTGACCCGGAAGTTCTTTGGGACACACCATGTCTGTTCATTACTACAGCCAGTGTAACCATTCATGAATTAGCCCATAAGGACTTTGACAAGACGGAAAAAATGAATTTAGCCTATGATACATGATACAACACTCATCAAGTATACAACAAGTGCATTTGTACATAGATTAGCAAAGATCTAAGTACAGGCTGGCTGACCTTCTAGCAGTCAACTTTGCAGCTGAATCAATTCCATTCTGATAAAAAAAAATGATCACTAGAAGCTAATTATCCCCAAACTCGGCGCACAGATTATGATTCCATGTACTGAGAAGATGGTGGGCTTGTTCTTGTTTTCTCAGGGCCTGCAAAATTTGTAGTGTTAACATTCTTGTGTAGGTAGGTGTTCTGGATTCAAACACATGATCCCGACACAATGATTTTTCAACTGCTATTAATAGCATTGATGTTGTGTTAATAGAAATGCACCTTAAATTTGCATTTGGTTTAAATATATTGGGCAAAAAGGACAAGCTAACTGTCCAGTAGTACATTCACTTTCAAGTTCAGTTAGATCAGAATGCAAAGAAAGGAAAGGGAAAAAAATTCCCATACCGTAAACCCCGCGGATCTCCACTTCTCGCCATTCTTGGATGAGGGCACAGCAGCAACACAGCAAATGTGAGAGGAAATCATCACACAAGCCTCCCTATGAACAGAGAAGTAAAAAAGCAGCATCTTAAGGAAATATGCATTTTAGTTGAAGTCCTTCAGAAAAATACTTGCATAAAAATGCTCTAGTGTCAGCTTTTGGCAAAATGAACAGATCTCCCTCTTGGAAAGCCTATTGACGTCTGTGATAAATTGACTGATCTAATGAGCAACAAGTAGAAAGGGAACAAAGGAGTGATTTACCGTGATGTTCAGCATCTTGCGGAGTTTCCTTCTGATGCAGCAAGTATAGCAACAGCACGCCAGTATCAAAGAATATGCCATCAGTTCATTGCATGCCTCTGCTGAAGCTGATGGTCATGATGTCCACTATTACTATTAGGATTGTTCCAAATACTAACATATCAAACAATATTAGTTCCTTCTATGTTTTAGCTACATATAATGAATGTGTGCATTCACAATTCTATTAGAAAAGACTCTGGTAATTAATTATCTTTAGATGCAAAAGGAGGATTTGGGGCTCCTCGATTTTCAAGAAAAGATGTACGAAATAACTTGCATGCAGGACTGTGCTTAGACATCTGAATTCAACTAAATAAGTGAAATCTAGATCACATGTAGCCATAGGATTATTTTCTACTTCAACAAGCTGTTATTTATTGTGTGACCACAACATGCGCCCTTTTAAAATTTGTAGTCTTAAGTCGACCAAAAAAGCCTGATAACAAGTCCCTAATTTCATTCATCTCCTCTGTTGAGAGTGGGAAATCTCCCATTGAGATTTCATGGAGAACACAAGGACTCTGCTGGAAAATGGAATGTAGTGAGAGAAGAGTCACAGAGAACATAGGATTCTAAAATTCCTATAAGAACAAAATTCATTTACACAGACACCATTGTTAGAAACTGAGAAATTAGTGTCTTAAAAAAATGTATTACGACATAATGCATAAACAAAGAACAGGAAAGAAAAAAAAATTAGCAAAAGCATGCAGGACATGTATAGACAACGATGGTTGCACTGATCAGAAAATATGGTCAGATCAAAATATATCAATACCAAAATGGGAATTAAGTGCAACAATAAAACACTACAATAGATTTCAAGTTGCCTAAAATTAAAACAAATGGCTCATAAGATGACACATAGTAAGGAACCAAAAATATCCCATGCTAAAAAATCAATCTGAAAATGCATGCATGAAATACGTCCCCAAATAAATTTAGTAATATGGAATCTTATGTTGATTACCTTGTATTTCATTTTTTGATAGCTCCCTGACCAAAAACTACTGCCCAAAAAAAATAATAGTCGACTTGAAATTGACTTGATCATGAATGGAACACCAAGTTTGATGGATTTCAAAGCACAATGATGTTGACAAATAGTAGAACAACTTGATAAATCCAATGAAAAAATAAAGATAAAATTTCTTTACTGGACCTTGAGAATATGAACAAATAGTCATTCATGGACAACAGGAATCAGGTTTTCCTGCTGATGTAGTAATGTAGTAAGAATTGCAAGAAATGTTGTATACCCAAATATTGTTTTCCTTTGGAGCCAAATCCTCGTCAAAGTAGTAGGAATAGATCAAATCTAGTGAAGTCTGAATGACATTGAAATCTAATTTTCGCAGTTACCAGTAAGGATTCTCAGAGAACTCAAATGCAATGAAACATTCATAAAATACTCTATTCGTGGTTTACATCATAAAACTTAACCAAAGCAATTGTCTAAGAAGCAAGTACAAAGTTTTCTAGTGCTAATTGATGTCTATAATGACAAATTCAGTCAGTTGATCACAACAAAAATAATATAAACTTACAAATATCCCTGTTAGTAGCCACCGTAGCAATCTTAGAAAATGTCCCACAAGGATAGAAGAAAGTCTTCAAACCTGTTAAAAAACAGAGGTCTTAAATTCAATATAAAACAGCTGCCAACTCAACATGCATGCATGCTTAACAGATGAACTTCAAATTTAAACAAAGTTTCTTCCAAGGCAATACATACTTAGTAGTGTAGTAGTATTAATTATTACAAAAAAAAAAAAAAAAAATTTAAAATCATAGATTTCAGATATCTAGGCCATCAATCAGAAGCACATGTTGAGTAAACAAATAGACAAGCTCATAGAAATTGTACAAATCATAAACTCAAAACCATGACATTACAGATCACATGCATTTCATATTCAGATTGTGGATAGGAAGAGCTGTCCTTGAAAGAAAATAGGAGCTGTTATGAGAACAAGATTTTAAACTCTCTAGTCAAAATAAGAACCAAATGATAAAATAAACAGAGGAAAATGTGTTTAATTTATTCAGATAATAACTACCTTGTTAATTGAAAAGTTGTTGGAAAAATGATTAGAGGACCCATTATTTTGGTCATCTTTGAGCCAAAATAAAAGTGAGACCCACTTAGATTAAAGACATGTATTAGGTTGCTCTAATCCATTAAGGAGTGAATGAGAAATTGCCTCCTAAATACCACTACTTGAACATATTAAACATAGAAACAAAAGGAAGTGGTGAACTTGCTTTCCATATTGCTTGGGAGCAAAACATTATTTGGGTATAAATATGTTTACCTTGATAGTATAGGATGAGCCCCAAGGGGCATTCCACTTTTATGGATGAGCGAGGACCTAGACCAAGGTGGGGTCACCACCACACACGCGGGCGCTGCCCCGCCCCGCACCGAACCAGGCTTCGGCTTCGCTCTTTCCAAATGGGGTGTGTCCAAGAGGTGTGTGCCATTCGCATCTGAAATGGTGTGTCCAAAGAAGAGAGGGTTCTGCTGCACTAATTGGTTCGCCTGTCACACAGTTTGTAGTGCTGTAACTGTTGTGAAACCGATCATTATATCCTCGGTTCTATTTCACTTTAGTGCAACTCTGTTTTCACTAACTACACACGTAAAAAACTTCAGCCCAGATTTCAGTCAATGTTGGTCCATTTCAGCCAAAACGTTAATTAAAAAAGAACTAAATATCAGGGTTCTTTTGTAATTTTTTATAAAAATATATGCAAAGCCTCCTACTGTATGCAAACAACAAAATAATTTCATTTCTATTATGAGTTGAGATTTGAGAATTCATGTTTAATTTCACATTATCACGTACACAGAGCTTATAAATTATTCACTTGGCATGTAGAAATAAGATATTGTATCATTGGTTCAGTAGAATAAATTAAAGTATAAAATCTATATGTTATTTTTAAATTGTAATATTATTATATTTTTCTACACTTAATATCTATACTATTTTTAAATTGTAATATTTCTTATATTTTCTACACTTATATAATATTCTTGTTATATCTTCCGAAATGAAACTAAAAAAAGTTTCACCAAAATTCTGGATTGGTTGAAACATTTCAGTTTGGAGCCAAACTAAAATGGGTTCTGAAACGAAATTGACAACTATGAAGCCAACACTAATGATGAAATTCGTTGAGGCTCAAGAAAAAGCTGACAAGGCAGGAAAATATGAAGGAACAAAGCAGAGTTTAATACACTAACGATTTTTGAATAGGTAAGTGCCTTCTGTAGTTTATTTTCTCTCTTTTTCCACACATGATAGAAACAAGTTAGGGCTAGCTGTTTATATAATGCATACAGTAAATATCAAATATGGCATGCATGCCGAGAGAGAGATTATCATAAAAATAGCATGTCTTGCTGCTGTTTCAAACTACAACCACCGGATTGTATTCAACTTCATAAAACAACTCCAACACAATGGAGCTATATATTGGTTGCAGTCATCCGCTGGACCATTAAGAGTAAAGAATCAATACTGATAGTTTAAAGCAGGGAGATTAGTAAGAACATACATAGGGTTGGTTCCGAACAGCAACCGAGCAAATCTGAATGCCACTCTTCATGTCGGTGGGATCCTCTGCTTGATATCAGATTATGCTCTGATGAAACCGAAGAAGTTGTTCTGCACAAAACTAAAACAGTTTCAGGCACCTGATACAGTATCAAGCATGTAAAGCTTAATTTTCCTGGATAGTCATATAAAAATAGGACCACGAGAAGGGACTTCTTGAAGGGGGACATTAGGTCTTTTTCTTTTTAGTTGTTTTTTATTTTGCAATTCCTACTTCCGCAGTTATTCTTTTGGAAAGTGATGAATAGGTCATATCAAAATACGACCACGAGAAGGGACATTCTTGAAGAGGGACATTAGGTCATTTTCTTGTTAGTTGTCTTTTATTTTGCAATTCCTACTTCCGCAGAGAAATCTGTCCTTGTCTATAGCTAGTTTTTACACTGTCTTTTATCCATAACATTTTAAACTTGCTGAGAAATTCTATATTATATTGGTAAGACTAATTTCTTAATAATGCAGACTGAAGACAGCCTAGGGTGACAAGGTCACTATCATGCAAATACTGGCATGTCCTTGTAGGGAAAACCCAACTCCAGTGATGGACCCAAGACTCAAGACAACTCACTTATAGAAAATATACACTTGACCTATTATTAATACAAATTGTAAATGGGCACATGACATACACGTTTTGCAGCTGGGCATACACCGTTGGACTACACACTATACAACACACATTCACACTACCACGTGCATGACCACTTTACACTCAAACCGTCTATGCACTACACTCACCACATTACTCACTTGCACTCTTTTCACAGACCTTGTTCTCAAGACTCTACTTGTGCGTGTACTTAGACCTGCACTCTTCACTTTGCACTCAAGGCTTTCTTATCACTCAGCTCTACACTAATCACGTGAGGCATCATCCTCTATTTATAGGCAACACTCCCCTATGGCGGTGGAAACATGTGGCTTAATAGTGGGCCACGTTTCTTCATTATTCTCCATTCACCTGAGTTAGTTGGGTGAAACTTCTGGTCCATTCCATAAGTTGGTTTATGCATAGTCAGCTGGAGTCTTCTAGAGAGTTGGAGATGTGGGCAAACACTATAGCTTCTAGAACATGCAGGAAACAAGGGGACAAAGGGCCATTGCTTATAACAGTGTTGTCTAACAGTCCTGTGGCTCACTCGAGCCTAGCTATGGTCAATCATATCCCTTCACACCCACCATTTTACAGTGAACTTGCACTCATTCAAGTTCTCCTCACCATTGGATTGATTATGCAATAAATGGACCTCATTAGGATAAATATTGTCTTAACCTTCAAGCTATCAAATCAGTTGTTAGGATGCAGACTCAGAAGTCAAGTCTTTCGAGCAAGGGAGCCTAACACAGGAGAGAATAACTGGATTTAATGGATTCTATGACAGATCAAACTCTTGCTTATTAGATAGGTTTGATAGAATCCAAAGGCTTTGGATTTGTCTTAATCAAGGTTCTATGAAGAAACTTGAGCAAAGCATTAAGATGAATGGTGGATTGGAATACTAATCGGTAAGTGGATGTACGGTTTCTCATTGTTATTACGTAAGACTGCTGTTGATTTTGTGATTTGTGATTTGGGGTCCATAATTGATCGGGATTTAGAGATCGAAATGGAAAAACAAAGCTCATGTAGCCGTCTCCAATATAGTTGGGACAAGGCTTTGATGATGATGATGAATTGATCAGGATTTGGCTCCATAAACACCACATATCGATGGAGAAAAAAGACATAGCAATGTCTACAAGCTGTAAGTATGACAAATATGTCGAGAACATTCAAAATAAACATATAAGAGTAACATGTTATACATTGTTTATACTGAAACAGAAATGGAAACTGACCTCATAGCTGTAGGACTGCCATTGTGTTGCCTACCATAGTTTTCATCGAAGGAGTGCGCATTCTTGTCATCTGAACTGTTAGGTTCTACTTTCGTTGAATTTTTGACATTTGAACTCTTCTCAGGTAGAGAACTACCCATAGTTTCAGTGACGTCAATTAAACGTTGTATCACTTCACATTGGTTGACGTCCATATTAGATTGTGACATTTGTAGTTCTGCCTGGAGCTTCTCGTACTCTTTTTGGAGGACTTCATCAAAGGGTAAGTTTGGGTAGGAACATGATAGAGTCTTTTTCAGAACCATCGCATCATTTTTTGAGGGATCAGGCTTTAGAATTGCAGCCGTAACCTTTCTGTCCTCTTCATCCAAAGTGTACTCACGTTGATCCCTGTCAATATCTTCCAACCGTTCCTAACAAATTCAAAGAGTAAGGTTTTTGTCAGCAAGATAACAACAACAAAAAGATGAAGTTAGTTCAGAATCCCCATTATTTTTTAAATCCTTCTGTTTGTCTGCATATGGTCCCCTTACTTTTTCTTTTCTTTATCATAATTGCCTGCTCAAGGAAAATTTCCTGCTTCTACTCGCAACTTTGACAAAGGGATACAGCACTGACCACCAAAATGGCTATCATACAAGCAGAACCAGAAGGAGCGATTCCACAGTGAAACTAAAGGTTTTCTGTTGTCTATTTTCTCTTCTGTCTGTAAATTGTTGGTTGCAGGTAAAGAAATATTAGCAGCCAAAAAACTGGATAGATTTAATAATTAAAATAGTACAAGGGTGGATGACTGTCAGAGTTACAAGAAAGGGTAGAATTAGGAATAAGCGCATAAGAAGGAACTTATAAAGGCAGCAACAATACATGTTAAGATCAAGAAATATCATTTGACTCGTTTGGGCACACCCAAGGAAGATGAAACAGCCCCTTCATAATGGAGTTAAAGGGCTACAAGTTTAAAGAACTAAGGGAGCAGGGAGACCAATAAAGACCTTGAATAAAGTATCGGGCAAGAGATGATAGATCGTGGAGTTAAAATAGAAAATGAATTTAAGTAGGGTCGAGTTGAAAGTAAAATTCACAAAACCCACCCAGATAGATAAGGCTTCAACAGTGACAAAGGACAATGGAAAGGATAAGCACAAGAAGCTGGCGAACTTTAAAACAGAAAAGGCTTCAGCGTAATTTGTAGGTTCTCAGATACACAAGTGGAGCAGACCTTACTATTATGATATTATTTATTTAGAATGTAATTGTTATCATTTCTGTGAATCACAATGCATATAACTGGGATACAGGATGTAGCAGGCTGATAATGCCTCGTTTTTTCATTGCAAGAGACACGAGTGGTGGTCTTTAACTCCATTTAAACTCAATTCAGTAGCCATCACGAGTCTTTATGTTAGACCCCGAACCGAACTAATTATAATTAAGGCTAATTAATTGAGATTAGTACTAATTAAACATGGTTAATTGGATTAATAATGGTTAATGACCAAAGAGAGACAAATTAGTCTCAAAAGATGCATTAAGCATAATTGAATGGGTTTACATGAGACTAGTTTAGTTAGAATGAGTTTAGACTCAAACAAGGTGAACTAAGGACTTTTTTGTAAATACGAATTTTCACGTATTTCATCAAATGCGAAAATTCTTAATACCAACGTGTGTATCTCGAAGACTACGTCAACTTTCATAATACACTTGATTCCATTTGAACTAAGATTGATCAAATGGGTCTTCATTTGACTCAAAGTGTAAATAGACTTAGTGGAAGAGGGTTTTAGTAGAAAAGTCCACTTATATAAGCTAAGAGATGAGTTCATTTTCCTTTTTGAGCAAACCCTAGAGACTTCCTCTTCCTTTCTCTTCCATTTTCTACATCAAGTGTGAAGATTTGGAAGATTTTCAAGTGTTGAAGAGACTTCATTTCCTTCATTAAGCTTCCTCCATTGTTGAAGAGTTTGGAATTTTCTTTGGAGAAAATTTGTGTCAAACCAAGCCAAAGAGAAAGGGCTTTTGTCTAAGAAGCTTCAATAGAGGCAAGTAAAAGCATTTACTTGTGATTAGTGTTGATTATTATAAAAGATTCATAGTATTCCATTGATTTGTAACTTTTGTGCATTCCCATTGAATGTTTAAATGGATTTGTTGTTATAGGTTGATGGAATGAGTAGAAGGAGATGGTTATTGTGTGTATTAGATGGTAAATGAAGAGCGGACAGGAGGTTCAAATCTATTGCAGGTTGTGGTAATGAAATGGAGAAAGATGAAGTTGAAGCAGAGAGAGAGAGTTACAAAATTTCGGAATGAAATTCTGAAGCGTTCGCTCGAGCAAAAAACTCTCTGGATGAGTGCGCTCGAGCGGATATGAATCTGCTCGAGCGGATATGAATCTGTTCGAGCGATCACTTTTCTGTCTGGATCCACTCGAGCGAACCTGATACTAGACAGGACATTGATTGAGGGTGAAATTTTGACCAATCGATCAAACCGTTGGGACTCCGTTTGAGTCCAATTGGTTTTGGATTTTTGTAGGAAACATGGATGCTTTTTGCACATATAAGTGTCATTTGAATTAGTTTTAAAGATAATCATGGAATAACTGAGATTGTTGATAATTAAGAACAATACAAGAAGAATACTTTAATAGATTCATTGATCGAATAGTTAATTGATTACGGACTAAACCTCCATGGGTGATAATTATGGGGACTCCAATGTACACATTATATACATAAATGTGATGTCCATCGAAAATAACACATGCATTAAATAACCAATGGCTACACCTAAATGGTTGGTTGAAACTGAAATAGAAATTAGTAGAATTGTGTAATTAGTAATTCTTATTCCGTATCATTGTGTACCAATCTCATAAGATTAATGTTAATGTTTAATTTCTTTCCGTTATTATGAATGGAACTACTGAATTGAGTTGAATTCGAAAATGGATTTAATGTATTGACTCTTGAGTCTGGCACTACCTAGCTATTGTATTAAGTTTTAAATGAATTAATAAATGAACAAATTATTATTTTCTTGAGGCCAGGGTCATGAATGGTGAGCCTTTCCGCCTTGAGCTAAATGATTATTCCTACTGCAGTAGATCGATTTTGGGGTGTTGCGGAGCTCCGTGATGATGCTAGTGTCCCTAGCCTGGACACTGGTAAGTCTCACAAATTCTGATCGTATCTATAGTATTGATTGATGCCTTCCAGTTGGAAGATGAATCTTTCCTTTAAGGGAAGATGGTAAATGAAATGAAATGAATGCTATGGTAGTTGTCATCTTGTACATGTCTAATGATTGAATTATTGTGCTTAACCATTGTCATTGTAGGAATTATTTAGACTTGTCTAGAATTGAGATTGTTTACTAAACTAATTGCATGAGTTTATTATATGTACTAACATGTGCTATTATAAGTTCTGTTTATACATTGTTAAACCGTCGTGTTCATTAGTGTTATTAATGACATTACAGGCCCGATTACCTATGCCGATCCAGCGGCGGCCCCAACGGCAGTGGAGGAAGCCGCTCCACTTCCTCCAAGAAGACTGATAGAATGGAACAGACGGGATAACCTTTGAACGGTTATCCGAATGCGTAGTTGATCGGAAATTCTTTTGAGAATTCTTTTTGAAATAGTTGAAATTCATTTTGGAATGTAATATTTTGAGAACTCGAATAGTCATCAATCTACATAGTATTTGGATATTCTAGAGTTAATAAAAAGCAAAGAAATGATAGAAATGATACATGTATAAATAACTTTATTTTGTATACATGCAAAATCTTAAATTGATTTTTGTCAATGTATATTTCCGCAAATTGTACAATTGAAGGATATGAATGAATGTTATCCCTTGTGGATTCTGTTTTAACTTCGGTTAATTCAGAGCTTACGGGAGTAAGTATGAATCGCGGCCCTGGATTATCGTAACTTGGGCCCGGGTCATGACACCTTAACACCAACAAGCCACATTTATGCAAAACAAAATCCCTTCATAGACAAACAGCTCTCTCTCTCTCTCTCTCTCTCTCTCTCTCTCTCTCTCATTAACCCATTGTTGGAGCCGTGGTAAGGCACTGTCTCTTGTCATGGGAAGATTGGGGTCCAAACCCTGGTAAAGAAAGAAAAAGGTCTGGCAAGTGGCAACACAGCAAACATAAAAGGCAGTTCTTTTTTATTAAATAATTTGTTTATGCCCTGTGCCTTGTACCAAGTAAATGAACAACATCAAGAAAATTCTATGCAGTTAAACTGTAGCCATTAATATCAATAAAAGACTCTTTTCTCTAACATTCAATACTTCAAGGAATCAGGGATACTTAAGCATATATTACATCGAAAAATATTCAAGTGCATATATCACTCACCATAGGGTGAGGGATGCTTCCATAAATGGAAATTTTCAAGTACAAAAGAGGGATTTCAAGTACATAAGGTGAAGTACAAAAGGGGGATTCATGTGCAAAAAAGGAAAGTGCCATCACCAAATGGTGAGGGATAGAGGCACATGAATGTCCCCTTATAACATCTAGCTGATCATGTCCATCCACGAGCTTCTAGATTTCTTATAACTATTAAAAATAAAAAATCCTTAGCAAACTTCATCATATATAACCATGAACTAAAAGCATCTACTAATGAAAAAAAAGGAAACCATTTAACTTCCTTCTAAGGACCCATTTGTTTCATGTAATTCCAATTCCAAGGAACTCTTTGATTTTTATATCTAAAGTTGTTAAAAATGAAGAAAGAATAGGTGAATATCCAAAAATGACTAAAAAATTTGGCAATCGCTAGTACCTCACTAGTGAGGCACGTCCCTCTCCACATAAACAATCAGGGCTTTATCCGGTCATAACGGTGATAGTGAGGGGCTTGGGTAAGGTGTATAGGTGTGATATATTTACAAAAGCAAAACTACAAGAAAAGGAAAAAGAAAAAAAAAAGAAAGAATATCCAAAAATGACTATCAAGGTAATCAATAGAAGATGGGAAATGAATACCCCACAGTCACCCTAGTAATCCAAATCCTAGGAAACTAAAGATGTACTTGTCCACCTTATGTCCTGCACCTCTAACCTTTCAAACAATTATTGAAGTGCATTTAATCATGAATTTCTATGTATTCGATTCCATCCAAACAAACAGGCCCTAATCGGATCAAGCAATACAAATCAAATTTAAGAAAATACCTTAACCCTCGCATTGTCGACGAGGGTGATGAGTGGAATGATTCGCAGATAGCGGTCGATCTCTCCCTGGGCCTTCCTGAACTGATAAACGATGCTCCATCCCATGGCCAACAGATAGAGATAGCTTCTATCCTGGCAGCTGTTCACAAGTATGTAAGACCTCCTCAAGGCATCTTCAAGCTGCTCTAATGGCTCTCTCGTCTCCGGATACTTCTTCAGTTCAGAGATCTTGAGCTGTTCCAACAAATTCCCAATCAGCTTCAGATGCTGAGCAAACTGCCTGCAGTTCTTCTTGTGCAATCGAGCCGTAGCCGCTGCTTTCACGATCATTCCAATCAGACGACCGGCATCCAAGCCGGTCAGCTGCGCCACATTTGCGATCTCGCCGAGATGTTCCCAAGCCGATTCCATCTCCTCCTTTCTCACTCGATTCGAAAGTCTAAACACAATTCAACATAGGATCTTGAAACAGAGTCGAATTCCAGATTCTTCCGGTGAGAATTTCCGGAGGAGGAATCTGTGAAACTCAATGTTTTCCGATTCCGAAACCGAATTCGGAATTCACCGAAAAGAGGGAAAGATTCCGCTGCGAAACCACAACAGAGTGAAAAAAATCGCAGCTTTTGCTGAAATTTATCATTCCTTCACTGGAAATTCTCGGCAGAAGGAATCTGAAACTCACATCCGTTTCTTCTTTCTGATTCCAAACCGGAAATGCACGAGGGGATCAAAATTCAAAACATCCCGATCCGAAACCGCGACAGAGTGGAAAAATTGGAAATTTGGCGCGGAGATTACGCGTTTCTTCGCTGCATTCTCTCGGAATTACTGGAAAATGATAGCTCTTTCTCAAAGATCTAATGCAAAACAGCTTTTTCTATCAGATCTTCAACAAAAAGAAAAAAATACAGATGAAGATTACAGCATTTGCAGCTCCTGCATCAAAAGGACAGAAATCACAACAGAAATCGCTCAAATGAATCACATTTCGCTAATGTCCCACTGCATTTGATTTCCTCGAAAAGAGAAAAAAAATCACCGAAAATTTCAGTCGCTCGCTGCGAAAACGCACCGAAATCCGATTCGTCGTGGAAAGCCGAATCGATGATTTGATGCTTTCGCTCTTTCTCTGTTTCAGTACAATCTTTCTCGTGCGGTTTTCATTTTTCTCTCTCTGCTCATTCTGTTTGGATCCTCGGAACTCGGTTTTTTTCCTGTAAAATACAAATGGCTGAGAAGGTGAAGAACAAAGCAACTTTCGCTCACTCAGAGGTGAATCATTTGTATTCAAAAGAGAATGAAACCTGATTTTACGTGGAAAGCGAGTTACTTAGGAATAGATTTCACGAAGAGCAAACGGGAAAATCGGTTTGGATTCTGGGAATTTCAGTTTCAGGGCATTGCTGTGAGTGAAAACTGAAAAGCTTCATGGAAGTTGGCGAATAAGTGGAAGCCTTCGGAGGCAGGGAAAAGGACTCTCGTGAACTGCCTTTTTTGTGCTGGAGAGATACCCCGGTGGTTTGATGAAATTACGGGGAGGGCCACTAAGTGCTCCTGCTGTGGTCTGCTGAGTTAGGTGGCACGTGCTGAACACGTGGAAGGGAGAAAGGTGGTTTTCGAGACAGAGCGACTCGGAGTCTGCAGACCCTGGATTTTGGATCCTCTGCAGCGACGCTCACTTGTTGATGGTGTGGCCCACCAGTCAGCCTTCCAATATAACCATGGATGAAGTAGTGGGAATGTGATATCACTTTGATTGGAGTAATTTCCACCGTTAGATGAGGCTTGTGTTTTTCGAGGGATAAGTCTTAGTTCAATATTTAGAGAAGGAGAAATGTTCTCCTACCACTTATGCCCACATTTGATCAGTACAGGCACTTTGATACTCTCATCAGCCCTGTGATCCGGCGCCTTGCATGTTATCACTCTCTTCAAAACGTATTTTCACCGTTAGATTAAACAAAAAAGAAATTCGTTATTAAAATGACCGCTCAATTTTATGACTATTAAATCAAGGGTTAAGGTTATCTGATGAGGCTTTTTTTTTTTTTTTTTTTAGCCCTTAATACAATAATAACTAAGCATCTAAATGAGCCTCACGAGCTGATTGAATATAAGAAGTATGTAATTTGCTTGTTGGAAAACATTGCCCATATTAAGAGTGCGTCATCTTTTTAATTGTGTTATATCCACTAGTAAATCCATCACTCTCTTTCATTTTCACTCTCTCAATTCTTAACAACCTCAATTCTTAATAGTTTAGAAATTGGTGACAGGTCTTATTCGGGAGCATTTAAAATTTTTCAAATGTTGTCCAGTAAAATAGAATTTCAAAATGCTCAAGCAAATAATGCCATTTAGAAATCTAAAATTCTGAAAATTGACAAATTTATAAGATGAATTAAGCAAATTTTCACCAAATAAATTAAATAGGGAATTCGAAATTCTCATAAACAAATTTGTATCTTTGCCAAGCAATTCCACTAAAAAAATGCTTTCAGCAAAACAGACCCTTAAATTTTAATGCCCCCGACTTGCCTTACAATTCCGGTTAGGCGCCTGATTTAATCCAAATGTCCAATGTTTCTTCCTTTTCCATCACACAAAAGCAACGGCCGAGGATGCATGATAGGGGTACGGAAAGCCGTCACCTTTGATTGCGTACGCATCTAACGATTTGTATCACCTAACAACTGTAAGATGTGAAAGGGGCACTTCGTTTACTCCTGAAAATGACATCTTAACCGTAGGATGTGTAAAATATGGTATATCCATGGCCCCACTGATATGGTATATCTTAGGATATTGTATACTGCGATATCATATTACTTTAGAATTGGTTAAACTTCAACAGTTATTAACCTCAACAACTGACCCTAAAGAAGGGCCACTTACTTCACTGGTAAGTGGCGACAGTTCTCACATGTCTGTCCAGTGTTCGAATTCTGAATATGTCATCTCTTTCTATTTGTGTGGCCTTTCTACCCGCTTGTATAGGCTTTTTATGTGTGTGCGAGCTCTCTTAAGTCCCCGCCCCTGAAAAATAAAAAAGACAGATGGCCCCAATTTGTCGACGCACTAGGACAAATTCCATTCTAACTATTCTAATTAATTCTTGAATTATTAATCCTAGGATTTCAATGACTACTTTCTTCTACGGTCCATGTTATAAATAGGTTTTGGTATGGAAACTTTGGGGAAGGAGGATGTCCTCAATGACCTGGGACATAGAGAATCCGGAATCCCTTATCATGTTATTAATCAATGTACTAATCTAAGTCTAGCACTCTGACAAACATCTCATATCCCATAATTAAGTTCCTTGTGCTGCAATGATGCTACAGTTGATGTGCATGTGAATGGATGCTTTTTTGTTTATAAAATGGATGCACAAGCACAACAGACAAGACATGTAGTTTCTAAGGTTAGGATGACTAGGACCCACCTCCAAATGTTTCAGTAGGATGCACAAATTCTTTAATGCAGGAAATCCATTTCTAGATTTTGCCGTTTTATATTAGGTAAATATAGCCCTTTCAATGTTATCCAGAAGTAGTTCACAAGGAATGACCTCCTCAATAGGTCACTTGCTACAAATTCATAAATTAGAAGACCAATTACACTTAGGGCACTCTTGTATGCATTAAAATACATAGTGTAAGTGGTTAAAAATGAATCTCAAAGTTGAAATTTTAAAAATGAGCATCAAATAATCTACTTTCTCCAAAAAATATAATATAAAAAAAATATGACAAATGACTAAATATGCCAACACACTAGTAGTTTGAGACTCATTTTTAAGAGTTCACCTTTGACGGTTCACTTTTGATCTTCATTTTTAACCAATAAGTGTATGAATTCTTTGTATGCAATTCCTATGTATTTCTTCCAAGAAAAGAGGCCCTCAAGATCAATTTGTTTTAACAAAGAAACTATGTGACTTTTATTTCTAAAAATGGTTAAAATTGAAGTAATAAATGTAAATGTTCATCAAAGATCTCCCCTCTAATTAATGGAAAATGAACGAGGACAAGTGAGGAAATGAATATAGATCAGCCGCCACCCTTGTAATTCAAATCCCATGAAAGTAAGGGTAGGATCTAGACCGTACCTCATATCCCACACCACTCACCTCATATCCGTAACCCCTCACCACTTTAAAAATCATTTGTTAGAGAATATTTGACCTTGAATTCCCACGTGATTAATTCCTATGTATTCTATGAGAACAAAATGCCCTAAGTTTTGGTCCTGATTAGTATTGAGCTGATACAATTGATGCACTTAAGAGACTGCGCTTTGCTAAATTAACTTTATTACTTTTTATTGAGAATAACTTTGTCTATTTATAGAGTACAATAAATATCATCAATTTAACTAGGATCTAAGAAAAGCAAGACAAACCAATCACATAATGAATCAGATTTTAATCCTAATCTAAGTCAATTCCAAATCATGACATATCCAATCTTCTTAATATAAAATATTCTCTATCAACAGTGTAATGATCACTTTGATTCTAAGAAATATGAGATGTGATTTGATTTTGAATGATATAATCTTTGGAGCTCTCTCCATTTCTAAATACCCGTTAGATTTCCCTTTTAATCCACTGTCAGGTTAAACATCACCCAAATGAGTTCCAATGTCCTGTCTTAAAATGGATTGGAAGCATGAGTTTCATCATTTACGCAGCATTTGTGTCACGGGAGGATTCTATGCTTAATCTAGATTTTAGTTTCTATGCTCCACCATTTAGATTTCAATCATGGGGGAATCTCAGCATAGAATGTAACTTTTTTTTAGTAGCTAATCCACTTATCTCCCTCTCCGCATAAACAATCAAGGATTCCCCGGGTGCACTCTGTTGGTCAAGGACTTGGGTAGCATGCGCTAGTGTGAGTATTTTTAAGAGACAAAAAATTCCTTTTAATAGAAAGGACATCACATTAAATTGGAAAAGAAGAAGAAGAATTGTCCTACGAGGAATATAAATTAATTCCTTGTTTATTTGTAAGAATTCTTTCTGTTGGGAAGTTTTCACTGCATATTACTAGCTATCCCTCTAGCTTTTGGAATTCTTTGTTTGAATTACAAACTCTCCAAATATTCAATATTGGTTTTTTTTTTTTCTTTTGGCTAATCGAAAATCTCATACTCTTAAATATTGGGTTTCAAAATGCCGAGGGCTTCTCAAGCATTTGTGATTTTTGCTCACGGATAACTTTTGGAATTATCATAAACCTCCTTTGGAGAAACTTTCATAATCATGATCATCATATAGCCCTAGGTGTCAAAAGTATCTATCAAATTGGGTCACCACCAAACCAACATTGCCAATAAAAGGTAGGACTTATGCTTTGAAGGGAATGTCTCTTCTTTTACCAAAAAACAAAATAAGGGAATGTTTTTTCTCTGTCATCCTTATCTGTTTTGATGACGACGAGTGGATGAGTGATGGTCCAGGGAAAGCCTTGTGGTAGGAAGCAAGCATAGAAGGGCATCTACAAGCAAAAAAGATAACGCACGAGAGCAGCAGTTGGACAAGCAAGTCCATCTTCAAAATTGCCCATAGTTTGTGGACCACCCATAATATTGTTATATCTTTGAAGACTGAATATGTGTGACATTATGAAGGATACAATCATAAAAACTTAACTTACAGAATATATGCATATATGTTTGATACCCATTGAAGATAGGAAAGCGTGATTGTTTGCAAGAGTTCTAAGAATTCTTATGGGGAGTTTTATGAATTTCTCAAATGTTCTCTCTCTCATTTTATAAATGCCCAAGTACAATTAAAAATTTTAGAAACTAAAATTTAGAGAATTCTACATGCAAAAAGTGACATTTCACTTAATTGATTTCATACATTCTCATCGTTTTTTTTTTTTTTTTTTTTTTTTTTTGGTATCCTGGCTAAGTGGGGCTGGTCCCCTAGAGACTCACATATATGAGAAGAAGAACCTATAAGCATAGAAAGAGAAATACATGCAAGGAGAAACGAACTACATATGCCAAAAGACTAAAACTCGCATATGCAAGGAGAGGGGGAGGCAGTGATAACTGGCATGTCTTACCACTCGGGTAAATAGAGTATTTAGGATTTTAGAGGACAACAAATGAATTCCAACATGGGGCTTTTTCTGCTAGAAATACCTCCAAACAATTGTGCTCTAAAACTAAAACATGAAGCCCACTTGGATTCCATGCGAGGTTTAAAATCCAAGCCTTTCATATTCCAATAAACCTGAACAAGTTCAACCCAAATATCACTCTCAATCTTATTTCCACGTTGCTAGTAGGTACATTAGAGTAGGGAATTTGAAAAAAGAAATCAACCACCCGTGGGGTTTGAATTTGGGTTTTACCACATGCAAGTTGCACTCTTAAATACCTAGTTAATCTATGTGAATAGACTAGATGTTATCTAAAACAGCCTTTCACTCACATTCACCTGATTAAGTCTCTCTTCTAAGGCACACCCGTGTAATGCAACTTTTTCTGATCTGTTACAGTGTGTTTTTCTTTTTGACTTCTCTGTTTTTTTTTTTTTTTTTTTTCACAAATGAGCGGTGATAGTGAAAATTTCATCAAATGAAGGGGCATTGAATACAGTATATCAGAGGTGTCTATTATGAAACATACCTGTGGTTGATGGTTTAAACATTTGGTAGAAAATAGAAATCAACAGGACATGCTTTCAAGATATGCAAGTTTCCCTTTCCTCGAATGTGTAAGTCTGTTTCTCCTCGTATGTGTGAGTTCTCTTCTCGTGATTGCGGGTTCTTCTCCTCGTATGTGCGACTCTATAGGGGATACAACTCCCTTAGTTGGGATACCAAATATTCATGTGCATCTATCCCTCACCATAGGGTGAGGGATGCTTTCATAAATATTATTTTTCAAATACAAAAGGGGAATTTTAAGTACAAAAGGGGGATTCATATGCAAAAAAGGAAAGTGTCATCACCCTATGGCGAGGGATAAATGCACATGAATGTTCCCTTGTATAAAATGGTTTCAAGATATGACAAAAGGTGACAAGTATAGGAAAAAATAACGGTTACTGAATGCCCCCAAACTGGAATAAAAGTGGCCCCCATACCAGGTCAATATGAGCCTCTGGGGTAAGGAGGAACTGGGAGATCTCATATTTTATTATGGTGGACCTCACAACCGGATTCACAATAAAGGAAGTTCTGGTCGGTTCATGCATCCTAACTTAGGTACCTGAAAAGGAGCCGAGAAAAAATGGATCGGATCAGAGACATGGGTTGGAAAGTATAAGGAATAATCTGTCACATAGATTAACTTTGTAGATTGTCTCATTTTTCATATTTAATTAAGATTGTGGTAAAGTGATTTGCATTTATATCTATTGGAGTGATTGGGAAACAGCAAATATTCTTAGTACATTTATGTTTAAAGTGTGGGTATTTTAAAGATTCTAGTGATAAAATAAGTTGGGAAAGTACATATTGTTCATGATGCCGACTAGATGTTACTTCTCTGGTTACATAGAATAATAAGACTTGGGATATTGCATCCTTATTTTAAGGAGTCCGGATCATGCCAGGCTTTGCCCCACAGTGAGCGTGAGGGGACCTATTATAGTCGGCCATGTCACCGCAAGCATGCCCACGATGCTATCCTATGCCAAAGAGGGGATGCCTATAGTGACATGGCGGACCATGATTGGTCCACGTACTGTCACGGTCACCGTGGATCAAAACCCTCATAGGATCCTAATTCTATTTAAAGAAGCATCCAAATCATGGATCACGAACATGCGCCTTGGCAAATATCCGACGCCTCCTCTTTAAGCTTTTAGAAGCGCCCAATAAGTTTCTTGTAAACCCTAAAAGTTGAATGAGATTCAACTCATGACAATTAAAATAGAATCATTTTTTGCCCTATTTGCTCCTTGCACTTTAATACAAGTCAGTTCTCTATATGGTGATTGTGTTTAAACTTCTTAGATACATTTTCTAACCATCTTAAATGAGATTTCTCATTTGCTTTTCATTCGGAGCCTTTTTATAGATTTCCTCTTATACTTTCATGTTAGTTACTCTACTTCCATGCATTCATTTTAACCCGTCTTAGTGACATGTACTTATCTTCTTGTCATTTATATCAACACCTATGAAATGAACATCAGAAATAAGTAGGTGAAGTGCATTAACCATGTACACGAGTCCATGAAGTGCATACAACCCAAACCTATATTTAACTTTCAGCTAAACGAATTCCAATTCCTTTCAAATACATGCATGCCTTAGAAATTTATATTTGTGGATACTTTTTTTTTGTTTTGAATGGTATATTTGTGGATATTCATCACCAACCAAAAAGATAGAGAAGGATGCTGAGTCTATCCAGTATCTCATATGCCAACAACTATGCACTGGACTTGCCTGCCTCACAAATGCCAAGTTTGCAAGTGCTATTTCCATGTTCATCAGAGGGACTCATTGTGAATTTGCACCAGAGCTAACCAGTTCAACCTGTTCGATAGATGCACTGTGTTAAAAAAAAAATTACAGTAACAAGGGACTGGCTAGCCAATGATTCACATTGAATTTATGTGTGATGAGAAGACAACCCTGATTTGGAGGTTAGTACTTAGTAGTCATTCACTACCAGTCTAAGCTGATGTAGGACTTGGATATTGCACATGTGAAACATTGACATGTGAAGGCCAAGGACACCGAGTTCATAGGTTTCTCATTCTCTTGAAACCAAACCCAAAACTTCTTTGGACACTGAACGTCCAGTAATTAATTAGGATCAGACATTCTTCTAGATATTATTAACAAATATTATCTCACTTCCTCTTCAACAGGTTTAAGAAATGAAATGCTTTCAGCTCCGAGACTGTATACGTTTAGATACTCGAGTTGGAGGGATGTTTATAAACTCCTGCTTTGCTCATTGCCAGAGTGAATTGCAAGAGGCATGGTTCGCACCCAACTCTCCAAGAGTGAACAATAAGGTATTAAACATCTCACGATCCAAATCAGTATGTAATGCAGGTGTTAGTACGTAATGTGCCCATCTTCACAGAAATGGAGGGAGTTGACCAATTGCTACATCTACTTGACACTAGAATTTTGACTAAATGACTTGGTAGATTTCTTATGAGTTAAAACTGGGAAAAGATTTTTTTTTTTTTTTTTGTTTTTTATTTATTTTAACATTGAGGTCACTGATCCAAGTTAGAATGTAAAGTGCTCATCTTTACAGAAGTTAATGGGGTTTTCTTAACCTGGGACGCATCAACTAACACCTAAGAGTTTTGATGTACACCAGATATGAGGTTGGATTATAAAATAATTCATTTTTAGTAAAAAGAGCCAGTTTCATTACATTGATAGTTCAGGAAGTGCCTCTTCGGTATTTTTCAAATCGGATTAAATCATTGGAAATGGAATGGTTAATTTTCATTAAAAGAAAAAATCTGGGGTAAGCCAAGAGTTGTATTCCCTTTGAAATAAACATTTTCATGATCCCGTTCTTCCCTTCCTTTGAGAAGTAGTATTGAAAAGCTGCTCCAATGTGCCAAGCTACAAGTTTTGAAAATTCATATATCACTAGCTTGATCGCCCCCACTTAAAGCATCACCATATATACATATATAGGAGATGCTCATATGAGAGATATCTCTCACGTTATATGAGAGATTGGATGGGGGCCCTCACAACCATATCTAATGCCAAGAGCTTAAATATGAGGGTCCCCACCCGTATCTCTCATATAAGGTGAGAGATATCTCTCATAGGAGCATCTCACTACATATATATATATATATATCATCATGATTATTAAAACTTTGTCCAAATTATATTTGGGCCGGCCACATGAATTCTGTTTCTATATCAGAATTCATGTTTGGGTTGTGACAAAATTTTATGTTTATTATCAACATCCTAATGCAACACCGCTTTTATATCCGGGCTTGGGACGGGCAATAAAAAGTAATAAAATAATGTATAATTTTCTATGTAATAAGAAATTAAAACAAATTAAGGTGGCTTCTAAATTTCATAAAATCATACTCATTACAAAATAAATACCTAACCATAGGGAGGGAGGGAGAGAGAGAGAGGACACTTTTGTGAGGAGTTGCAATCACCACACCATCTGAACGGCGGACCCACATTATGGGATCGTGGTGCGGTCGCCTTAGGTAATAAGTCACTAAATAACCCGTGCTGATCACAAGTACGTCCATACAATGCAATTTAAATATTCACTAATACAATGTAAACAAAATATTCATGTATTGCAATGATTTTTTAGAAAGAAAAAAAATATGACAGTAGGGATAGTAGAAAGGGAATATGAGCAGTGAGATAAAAAAAAAGTATATCTTGAAATAGAATAGGAGATGCGGGCAAAAATATAATTTTATAGAAATTAAAAGAAGAAAAGAAAAAATAATGAGTAGTTATAAGAAGTGGGTAGTAGTTATAGAAAGTGAGAAGTTATATTTCAGTTACGGTCAAAATCAAATCTAAGTTGTCAAAATTATCTTAAAAAGCCTCTGGCTTAATATATAATAATTGAAAACCCTTTTAAGTATACATAGCCCGCATGGCCCACGCCACAGTCCTAATTCACATGTCGGCCCCATCCCCCATTCCCTCATTCGAGACTCTTATCTCATATCGGCAGGCCAACATCAAAACGCGGGGGTCTCCTTCTAAAACCCCAGGGCAGAGCTCCTCTCCAACTCATCTCCCTCTCCTTGGAGAAGAAAAAAAAACCCAAATCGTGATGCCACGACCATCTCTCTTTCTCTCTCATGGCCAGAAAACCCCCAAATCGTGGAAGCTGGAAAAACGCCAAATCCCAGCGAAGAAGGCGGTGAATGGTGATAGCTGCAAGGTTTTCTTCAAATCTGATAAAACGTCTTCCTGTGTCCTCACGTAGTCACGTTGCATCCTCTCCCTCGAGATGTAAAGGTGTGTTGGCGATGACTCCTCTCTTTTTTTTTTTTTTTTTTCTTTTCTTGTTAGATTATTTGGGGGCTTTACGATGTGTTATGGATTTTGGAGATGAGTGATTTTGCATTGTGTAATTAGTTTCATATAGATTATTGATAGATAACATGACTAGGAGTCATTGATTGACCCACTGTGACCAATTTCAATCCTTTCTGTCCATGGATGTTTGGCTTTCTGCTTTTGGTAATAGTCCTTGCATGACGGGGCTTTGTTTGATTAGGAAGTCCAGTAAAAACACAGTTGCCTTCATGCAATCTTTTATTTAGTCTCAATTTTCATCTTTGTTTATAACCATATTCTTCCAAAGGTGCATGTAAATTTTCCAAAGAATACAATTTTATCACCAAAAATAAAAAAAACTGACAAAAAAATTCTAGCAAAGTTAGTCCCCACCCAAAAAAAAATCCTGGGTCCGCCGGAATGATGATGCTTTTGTTTAAAGTTCCTTAGGCCTGTCTGGGGGATTTACTAGTGGAGTTATGTGAAGGAAATGTTATTTTAAATAAATAATAAAATATAAATGGGTTATGATATTATTTTGTTTTTAATTGTTTGTGTTGGAATTTTTTTACTTTTATTTTATTGAAAAATGAAGTTTTTTGTCTTTTAGTGGTTGCTTTTTGACTTTTTTGTGAAAAATACAGTGGGAATTGAGAAATAAACTACTTTTGATGTGATTTGTTTTTGAAAAACGGAGACTTTACTCCGCTCAACTCTACTAATAGAGTTGCCAAACAACCCCGGGCTAATCTGGCACTTTACTAATACAATGAAATTCAAATAAAGCCTCTATTTTTTAGACAATATGTCATATCAAATGCATTTTATTCAAAAACCCCCCTCCCTCATCTATTCCTAAGCAATTCTTGACCTAGCCTGCCAACCTAGCTCAGAAATTGATGACCCATTTTCCTTCCCGTCGACATTTCTAGTAAACACTTCATGCTTGCTCGCTCGTATTGAGACAGCAACATCATTGTGAGAGCGGAGCCTTGTCCCAACTACGTCTACTTTACCCAAAATTGATATTTAAGTTGTGACTGCAGTATAATACTGGGGAAGTTATAACCCACCAAACCCGCCCTGATTCGTAAACAGCAACTCATTGACCCGATCAGCAATGACCCGAACTTGTCCTGTGATTCAGGATTAGGGTTTTGGGTAGGGTTTTGGATTGCATTTCCAAAGGCACAAATGAACGGGTTGGCTTCTGCCCAACATAACCAGACCCGAGCAAAAACGTGATTTTGGTCGGCTCTCTATCCTCTTTGTGCTCCTCTTACAAAAACCCATCATCCAGAAAACACCATTTTCATATAAAAGTGTAGTTGCATCAATTTCCCCAACTCTTTCTTCTTCTTCTTCTGCTTCTTCTTCTTCTTCAATTTCCTACATTCTAAAAGTACCCAGCTCCCCTCTACTTTTTTTCTCTTTTTGTAATCTTTCCTCTGTAAAATCCCATGTGTTTTTTTATCCGACACTACCATATTACAGCAGGAATGGGCTGCCAAGGAGGTAAAAGATTCTGGGTTTGATTCATTCAAGTATTTAAACCCTATTGGATTTGGGTTCAAGGAGAAAATCTCTAATCTCAATTTTCAATCTGGGTTTCTATTGCCACCCTAAAAAATGCAGCTTGTGATCCTTTCCTGCCCAAAAGTTCATTACAGCCCCTCCATTTTACCATCCACTCCTCCATCAACAGACTTTTACTCCAAAAGGGCCTCAAGTTCCTATTTTGTGAATTGGTTCTGCTTTTCCAACAAAAGGCTATCTGGATCTCTTTCTTTCTCTAAGAGATTTAACAATTTGGATGGTTATTGCTTTGTGAAGGGGGCTTCTGAGATTTCCAGTTTTGGAATAGGGTTCTGCAATTTATCTAAAAGAATATCTGAATCTGTTGGTGTTTGTAAAAGTCATAGAAATTTGAGTAGTATCAGATGTGAAGGGGTTTTTGTGGAAGAAAGAGATGATGAGTTTTATATGAGGAGGTGTGTTGAGCTTGCTAGGAAGGCTGTTGGATGCACAAGTCCCAATCCAATGGTGGGATGTGTGATAGTGAAGAATGGAGAGATTGTGGGCGAAGGGTTCCATCCAAAGGCAGGCCAACCTCATGCTGAGGTACACCCAATAAATCTCTTTATTTTTTTACTTTAATTTCTTAATATTTGCTGTTTCTTGCGTAGTAATTTTGAGAGGTGGATCCTATTCTTCTAATGAATTTTAGCCAAACTTGACCACATGGAGTAAATTTATTTTGAAAGGTCTAATCTTTGGACCCTCCATTTGGACCCATCTTTGAATATCCCGCTTCTCCCATTATTGTTTTGATGAGGTGATTCTAACCATTTTGATTAATGGTGAGAAAAATAGATGGTCCCAAATCGATTGGAGATGAAAAGGTTCAAATGTATTGTCCTTCACATAGCCTCACATAGGATGACCCAAGTTTCTCATGATACAAGAATTCAGCTGAGAGTGGGTATTTAGAAGCTCCGATTTTGAAATATCCACATAATCATAGTGGGCAGTATGAAGTTATTCAACAGAATTGGATGCAGGATGCAAAATCAGATTTGAAACATCTGAAGAGTTCAACAAGAAACTTGGGTTTTTAAAATTTTGTGCTGTCCTAAATTAGAAGAAGAAGAATCTTGCTTTTCATTTCATTGAATTTCACTACAGGCATGAATTGTAGGTTTTTGCTCTAAATGATGCTGGTACTCATGCTGAAAATGCAACAGCTTATGTGAGCCTAGAACCATGTAACCATTATGGTAGAACTCCTCCCTGCACTGAAGCAATGATCCGAGCAAAGGTGAAACATGTAGTTGTCGGAATGGTGGATCCGAACCCCATTGTGGCTTCAAAAGGAGTGGAAAGACTGAGAGGAGCAGGAATCGAAGTAACAGTAGGGGTGGCGGAAGAGCTGTGTCGGAAGCTTAACGAGGCATATATACACAGGATGCTTACAGGGAAGCCATTCGTCACATTAAGGTATGTCGCCAAATTTTAATTTTTCATCAGGAGGAAATACATCAGGGGAAAAAGATGACTTCTACAGTGAGATTGCATGTTATTAAAGAAAAACCAGGCATATATGCATAGGCTACTGATGATATACATAGGATGCCTACATGGAAGCCATTGGTCACATTAAAAATCATTAGGGGAAAAGATAACTTCTATAGTTAGTTAGATTGCATGTTATTGAAGAAAAGGATGTTAGTGTTACTAAGGAAATCTGAACATCCCAGTTTTTGAAAATCATTGTCACTGAATTTGCCAATTGAGTTTGAACTTTGAAATTCCATCTTTTTAAGAATCATTACGGCTGCACATGGTCTGGACCACATATCAAAAAGGTTCAAATCATCCCACCCAAAGTAGGTGGGCTCATGCTAGCTCAGGCTGGCGCAGACCACCTTTTGAAAAGAACCAAGATAATGTAAAATTCTCAAATTTGCGCTTTACATCGGCTGTATAGATCTAGGTATCAGGCTGCATAATACTAATATGGCATAGTTTAACCCTGACTTGTTTATTTTTGAATTGTGTCTCAGATGACCCATGTTCGATGAGAATGTTATAGTGTGTTTATGCATTCTTAACGAGCACATTTTTTCAAATTTAGGTTATTCTTATCAATCTCTCTGTAACCTACAGATACTTATCATCTTTCAATAGCCAGATTCTGAATCAGGTCAATGTTGAAGACCAAGAGTCCAGTGGATACTACTTGCAATTGCTACAGGAGCATGATGGGATTGTCATTTCTAGCACCTCACTAGCTAGTGACACTAAAGCTTTAGCTTTCAACAAAACCAGTGCCAATCAACCTCTCTTAATCATAATAGCAACAGTTTCAGATTCTCCTTTACACCTCCCTGCTTTCACTGCAGAGGTTGCTCCACATGTAATTATCTTTGCTGATAAAAATGTCACCGTGGACCCGACAACAGAATTGAACCTGCCCAGATGGGGAACAGAAATTATGGTCTTGGACCAGATGAATTTGGGTCCAATTTTGGATTTTTGTGGAGACCAAGGACTATGTAGGATCTTAATAGATCTGAAAGAAGATTCTAGTGCTTATCATGAGATTCTTGAGATGGGTCTTAAGGAGGGACTCTTGCAAAAGGTGGTGAAGGAAATATGCCCACTTTGGGCTGGAAGTAAGGAGGGTTCTTGCATGAGATTTAGTAGTGTTGGGAGAAAATTAGTGAGATTAAAGGATTTGCAGTCAAGGATCTTGAAGGGGGGAAGTGTTTTAGTGGAGGGTTATCTTTGTTAGAGCTCTTAAGAGTAAACACCAACACGAACTAGTTGAACGTGCCTTCCAAGTTCCAAGTCATACTGGAGTTGAAAGGCAATGGCTCTCTCATCTAAAGACTCATAGCCTAGCCTCACCTACGGTGAAATGGAAGGTGAAAACATAGAAATCCCTTCTTCCATCTTTTGAATGAATGGATCATAGTTTTAAAACTTATCCTAAATCTAGTTGTATTGCCTGATAAAGAAGATTTGAGCCATTCCTTACCCATTTTTTATGGCTTTTTCAAGATATAACATGTAATGTAACAACATTTCAACACCCTTTAGATTCTTTTATGTTATTTTATTTACATCTAAAGCTTCAATTGGGATGAGGAATTCCATTTTTCTTTTTCCTTTTTTGAACTTTTATTAAATTTCTCTTTTAGTGGAAAAAAAAAAAACAAAGGAGCCTGGACAAACTATTAATCACTCAAAACCCTATGGGCTATCATCAGTGCTTGCTTATGTATCATGACTTTGTGCTGTGGTCATTGGAAGTTTATTAAAAATTTAGTTTAACAATCATTTGCGCTGCTGTTGTTATTTGGTTTTCAGTCGGTGTTGCAAATGAATGACATTTCTAATAAACACTTCATGCTTGCTAGTACTGAGACAGCAACATCATCATCGGAACCTGAGACAGCTACATCCATTATTAGGGTTGTTAAAGAAAATCGAAAAACCGTCTAACCAAATCGAACTACGATTAATAACCGTGTTTCATAGTTCGATTATGGTTATTGAAATCGGAAAATCGTGCTTCACGGTTCGGTTATGATTTTTGTCTCGACTCACGGTTATTAACTGAATAGTTAACCGCGATTCGGTTAACCGTGTTCCCAAAACACACGGTTAACCGAATGGTTTTGCTAATAAGAAAAATACCTAAGTTCGATTGGTAAATGGTTATTCTCCAACTACGGTTTTTTTTTTTTTAAGTAAGTTTGATTGGTAAATGGCAAAATTGTCACGAACTTTTTTTAGGGACAATTAACTGTAACTAAACCGTTAACCGCAGTTCGGTTTTTCACGGTTCGGTTGCGATTACGGTTACGGTTTTCCAAAAACCACAGGTAACCAAAGCGTTATACCCATACTCATCATCAAATCCTTGTCCCAATTACTACTTTTCCCAAAATTGATGTTTAAGTTGTGGCTGCAGTAGTATCATACTGGGGAAGTTGGGAAGTTGGTTGCTTTGATACATCTGCTATATAAGTATAGCCCCAACTAATCGACCCAATAAGCAATGACCTTAACCTGACCTGTAGTACAGAATTTGGGTTTTGGATTGGGTAAATGTTTCCAAAGGCACAAATGAATGGGTTGGCTTCTGCCCATCCATGACCCAAAACTGACCCGACCTGACTCTTTGTCGCACAACATTCCCTATAATTATTTATAGATGCAACTTGGGCCAAGCCAAACTTAAAACCAACGTAGCCTTAACCGAGCAAAAACGTGATTTTGGTCGGCTCTCTATCCTCTTTGCGGTCTTCTTTCAAAACCCCATCATCCAGAAAACACCAGTTTCTTAGAAAAGTGTTGTTGCATCAATTTCCCCTACTGTCCTTCTTCTTTAATTTCCTACATTCTGAAAATACCCAGTTCCCCTTTTGACTTTTTTAATCTTTCCTCTGTAAAATCCCTTTTTTTAATCTTACACTTCCATATTACAAGAAAAATGGGCTGCCAAAGAGGTAAAAGACGCTGGGTTTGATTCATTCGAGTATCTAAACCCTGTTAAATTTTGGTTCAAGGAGAAAATCTCTAATCTCAAATTTCAATCTGGGTTTCTATTGCCACCCTAAAAAATGCAGCTTGTGATCCTTTCCTGCCCAAAAGTTCATTACAGCCCCACCATTTTACTTTTCACTCCTCCATCAACAGACTTTTACTCCAAATGGGCCTCAAGTTCCTATTTTGTGAACTGGTTCTGCTTTTCCAACAAAAGGCTATCTGGATCTCTTTCTTTCTATAGGAGATTTAGCAATTTGGATGGTTATTGCTTTGTGAAGGGGGCTTCTGAGATTTCCAGATTTGGAAGTGGGTTCTGCAATTTATCTAAAAGGGTATCTGAATCTGTTGGTGTTTGTAAAAGTCATAGCAATTTGAGTGGTATCAGATGTGGAAGAAAGAGATGATGGGTTTTA